>OX382262.1:3347745-5747745 GCA_947507595.1 Pyralis farinalis
CCTCACCTTGACTTTGTGAAAGAAGCGAGTGAAGTGTGTAAGGACCGCGTCTTATGGCGCTCGGTTCTCTCTGCCTACCCCGCAAGGGACCTGGCGTGAAGATATAAATACATACATACCTTCACTCCTATCCACTCATTCATAGATTGGAATTCAGAGCGCCACCGAGCTCGTCAAGCCAAAATAGGGCACATATTCGTACTAGGACTGGAAATGAAGCTCAGACTTGGACTTGGACTGGGCCACAGATGTAGACTAAGCTTCGGATCCTGACTGGGGTGCAGACTCAATATGGGAGAGTACTCCCAGACGTGGTCCTTTGACGCGCCACCTGTCTTAAAAACACCCAGACCAAGACAAACAGTAATTCTCATGTACACAAATGTTTATGTTTTGTGTGAATCGAACCCACGAGTGTCTGTGTCAAAGTAGCGTTATTAATCGTTGTACCACCGAGGTCGTCGTAAGCCTGCTACGTTACTAGTAATTGAGTGTGGAAATAGTGATGTCCAACGACACACCTGGAGATGTCTTTTTGATGATCTCATGAGGAATGAACGATCAGCCTCGAGCTCCAGAATGACGAGCTCGGTGGCTCAGTCGTGAATGACACGACTTTGATACCAACGCTCGTGGGTTCGCACACAAGGCAAACATTTTGTGTGCTTGAACATCTGTTTGTCCTGGTCTGGGTGTTTTAAGAGAGGTAGGGCGCATCAAAGCAGCCCATCTTGGGAAGTACCTCTACCTCACAGAAAACCGCAGCCAAATAACAACTCACTAGAGGGTTGTTGTGTTCCTGCGCGTGAGTGAGGTCACCAGTAAGCTCCCAAGGAGTTGCTGTGTAAGCAGCAGAGGAGGCATCGCGCGAGTGATAATTAATATATCGCAAGCGTTAATAGGCTACGGTACCCGCTTTACACCAGGTAGGCTGTATGCTTTTACCCCTCCCGACATAGTATACAAAAAAATCCTTTCAACAGGAGAAAAAGGGGCTGATAAAAACAGTCTCGTACCGGTGGGACCATGGAGGAAATAATCAATGGAGAACTAATGACTGTAACTGAACTCACCGTTACGGTCGGGGAGTAAAGAATGCACGACGTCGGGTGGCATACAAGCATACGACTCACCTGATGTAAAGCGGTAAACGCTTATAACACATTATGTATCACTCGCGCGATGCCACCTCTGCTTCTATTCTTAGGCGCTTACTAGTGACCTCACTCGCAAGCATATCCTTGAGGGACTTGTTATTTGGCTGCAGTTTTCTGTGAGGTGGAGGTACTTCCCCAGACGGGTTGCATTGATGCGCCCTACCTCTCTTAAATGATTAGTTCACTACTCACGAATCTACATCGCATCACTTATCCACTTATTGGTTAAAACAACCTCCCATTGTGCCGTAGCTTGAAGTTTAGGTGAGTGAGGCTCCCCTTTATGCGCCGCCAAGTGGTTTACTGGTCTGCGGGTACGGCTAATTCCTACCAGTGGCAGTAAAGATAATGTCGCTGTGATTGCGCTACGTTAGTTGATGCCGTCGGTTGTGTTCGAGCAGCTGGTGCTGCCGGCGGGGCAGGTGGAGATCCTGACGACGGGCCACGTCGAGGACTTCGAGGACGCCGCGCTCATACTGCGGACGGACATCGACCACATCAACAACCTCATACTGGTAACTCGTCCTAACCGCAGACACCGGTCATATATATATATATATATATATATATAGCTGTTCTAGTACAAAATTAATCTTATTTTTTATACAAACAGGTTCCTACTCATTTGAGAAGTAATAGAGGTAAAAGTATGAAATTGCCATTGTATAGGAATAGATTGACGAGCTCGGTGGCTCAGTCGTGAATGACGCGACTTTGACACCAACGCTCGTGGGTCCGATTCCCACACAAGGCAAACATTTGTGTGCACGAACATGTCTGTTTGTCTTGGTCTGGATGTTTTAAGAGAGGTAGGGCGCATCAAAGCAGCCCGTCTGGGGAAGTACCTCCACCTCACAGAAAACCGCAGCCAAATAACAACTCTGTGTAAGCAGCAGAGAATCACGCGAGTGATACTTAATATATCGCAAGCGTTAATAGGCTACGGTACCTGCTTTACATCAGGTGGGCCGTATGCTTGCATGCCTCCCGACGTAGTATAAAAAAAAATAGATACTTTGAATTGAGATTAAACCTTCATGGTGTGAGATTTTCGAGTGAAACTTTTTTTACATGATACCTATGAGGCTTTTATGAAATGTGCAACATTTGATTTTCGAATTTCAATTATTATTTTTTTATTCAGCTTAGACGGGAAAGATGGATACTTCGAAAATACAATTATTTTTTGAGTACGAGTTCCGACGCGGAACTAACGCCACAGAAACGGCTCGCAATATCAATGCTGCGTTTGGAGAGCAGACTGCTAATGAACGCACCGTGCGTTTTTGGTTTAAACGCTTTCGTAATGGAAACTTCAACTTGAAGAACGAATCACGAGGAAGACACAGGTGAGTAACGCTGTAATTGAAGGTAATTGAAGGAGATGGTGGAAGCCGATGCGAGTCAAACTATCCAGGAATTAGCGGCATGGTTTAACGTTACCTTACCTACAATATTGACTCATTTGCATCGAATCAATAAGATAAAAAAATATGAAAAATGGGTGCCTCATGATTTGACTGATCTGCAAAAAGAAACGCGTGTTGAAACTTGTGTTGCCTTGTTGAATCTGTACAGAAATGAAGGAATATTGGATCGAATTGTGACATGTGACGAAAAGTGGATTCTTTACGATAACCGTAAGCGAAAAATGCAATACCTGTCCCCAGGCCAAACGCCGCAACAGTGCCCTGAAGCAAAGCTTACCAATAAATAGGTAATGGCAACTGTTTGGTGGTCTCTTCATGGCGTTATTCACTATAGCTTTCACAGGTCTTGTCAAGTAATAACAGTAGATGTTTACTGTGCCGAACTTCAAATAATAATGGCGTAACTGGCAGTGAAACAGCCCCGACTCATGAATCGATCTTCACCATTAATGCTCCATGATAACGCAAGACCTCACACTGCACGAGAAACCGCTGTAACTCTACAGGAGCTGCAGTTAGAAACTATACGTCATCCTCCGTACTCGGCAGGCCTTGTTCCAACTGACTACCATTGTTTTCGTGATTTGGACAATTTTCTACGTGGTAAAAAAATTTCTTCCCAGGAGGTAGTACAACATGCTTTCCCAAAGTTTACCCAATCTAGATCCCCAGAGTTCTATCGCAAAGGTATAAATAAATTTCCGATTAGATGGCAGCAATGTTTGGATAATGAGGGTAAATATTTTGATTAAATAAATATGCTACATCTTAGAAAAAAAGAGTTTTAATTTTTCAGTACAAATCGGCAATTTCATACTTTAACCCCTAATATGTTAGACTTAGCTAAGCATCGCTAGTTAGTTCAACAGAGCTTTTCAGAAATTCTTCGTCCTACCGTTATCCCGTTTCCTAATCCATTAGAATTGGTGAAGTCTGCTTCCTAAACCTAAGGATTTGGCGAAGATACTGATTTTGACATTGAGCGCCTGCCGTCAGACCTCCGAAACCCAGAGACATTACCAGACCTTTCTTAAGTTAGGGTTTCCGATCATTCGTGATGTTTTCCTTCACCGCGAAGCAAGTGACAATTACAAATATGTATATAAATACGAAAAGACGAATTTAGTGGTACATACTCACGCCAGCATTCGAAACAGGACACATGAACTATCAGCGCTCATTGCTATCGCAGATTTTCTGGAATTATTGAGCAGTAACTCTCGCATTACCACCGTCTAGAAACGTACCGAGTGGTTACTTTCAGATGTCTCTATCTAATTGTATTCTCTTTCCACATTGAGGGTTGTTGTGTTCCTGCGAGTAAGTTACTAGGGATTTACTAGTAAGCCCCTAGGAAAGTACTATGTTAAAAGCGAGACTGGGAGCGCTATACTTTGTATATATTTAAAAAAAAAAATAGTTTAAAAACCAAAATATTAAAAAAAATTGCCAATTTGTTTGGTGGTCGAAAGAGGAGATAACTTTAGTATTTTTTTATTCAGAAAGTGGGCGACATGAAGTTACGTATGATGCGCAAGCAGATGGAGTTCCGTAAAGGCATCCTCAGCAAGGAGTGGGAGCACGCGCAGACCAAGATGAAACTGCGGCACATGGAACAGGAGCTGTACTCGTACGAGCGAATCAAGGTCCTCGCCTCTGAGGCGTGATGTTCAAACTTTGACTAGACTTTACTCGATGACGTTCAACAAACATAATTCATAAAATCGTTTCAAAAGCGGACTACTGAAGTAGCAACTTCTATTGTATACATACATCCATCACGTCTGTCTCCCGTTGGAGTAGGCAGAGACCATGGAACGCCAGGTGCAACGATCCAAATATACCTCTCTCGTCTCTTCCACACTTATCGACCTCTTTTCACATGCCGATATCTCCACTCACTCTTGCTCGATATATTTTTTCGTAACTCCTTTTTCATGTCATCAAAATTGAAAAGCTATGATGGTAATGGAAAATGTAAAGAATTTTCCATTACCATCATAGCTTTTCAATTTTTGATCAATTGAATTTGATGAAATTCAATCACTACATCATCTTTCATACGTATCGTGCTATTTCTTACTCTATCTATTATTCTCACTCCACACATACTCCTCAGCGCTCTCATTTCTCAGCGTTGATCCTACTTTCATGCTTCTTCTGCCATACCCATGATTCTCTACCGTATGTCAATGTTGGCGTTAATAGACCCTGAATAATAGCAACTTCTATTGCATTACAGCCTTTTTTGGAGCTTGCCTTGAAGCGCGTGTCCGGGTAAGATAAACTTCAGCTCCAAAAATGGCGAAAGCAGTTTATATCTATCTATCTATATTTTCATACTAAGTCTCCTGTGAGGTAGGCAGAACAGATCGCCACTAGTCTTTTCACATAATTCAACATTCATAGCTCTTTTTATGCACGCTCGCACACTGACACCACTTTCTGATAACATACGACCAATTTAATCGTGGTAGGTGGTTGGCCTTCCTCAGCTCCTACATCCTTCTATTTTCGCATTGTATATCTGTTTCATCGTTCTTTCCTCTTGCATTCTTTCTACATGCCCGAACCAATGGAGCATGCCTCTTCTTTATACCGATACTCTTTTTCAGATGGGTTTATAGTTCATAGACATATAAGCCGTGCCTTCTAAGGATGGAATTGCACACATTTGATATTCCCCTGAAAAGTGGTACTTGTTTCTTCGTGTTATTGTTGTTATAGCTTAAAAGTATATTAATATTTGTTACTCGTAACAATTTGTTATGTATGTCCTAGAGATGCAAATAAAGAATGTATTTATCTATCTAACACTTATTATATCGGTCGTAGGAATTCTGTTATTGGACATGATTAGAGAAAACGTGAGAGTGCGAGTATCAACAAGCGCCGCACAACGCATGCGGTACGGTTCGCAACGTACGGGCCGTTACACCTGATCTACACACAAACAGACATGACACAACTGTAACACTTCCCACACTCCGACATAGAGAAGTCTGTTCTTCTGTTATATTACGACGGATAGCGAACAAACATACGCCCCGCCTGATGTAAAGCGGTTACCGTAGCCTATGAACGCTAGCAACAAAAGAATGTCGCTAGCGCGGTGCCATCACCGCTGTCAACACAGCAACTCCTCATATTCTGGCGACTTCATTCACACGCAGGAACACACCAACCCTTCAGTGAGTTATTTAGCTGCCGTTTTCTGTGAGGTGAAGGTTCCCTAGTCGGGCTAACGTGGTGCCTCTCTTTCGCCAGAGCCTCGTCTGTTGATAAGCAGTTAGCTCCACGTGCAGGTGAGGTTGGCTTTGGATCTAAAGATGACATGGAGCCACTTACACGCCTAAATTCTTTTATTAGTAGCCCGTTGCGAAATAATATACCGTATATATTAAAATTGTTCAGATCCCGAAGGAGCTGCAGCTGTACTTGAAAAAAAAGGAGCAAGGCGAAACGGACGAGCAGGACCATGTGCGAATGGAGAAAGAGATGGAAGCATCCAAGTTGTCCGTGAACAAGGTGCTCGCGGACCAAATACACCGCGTTGAGGAGTTGGAGGTACGAAATTACTTGAACATGATTGTGACCAGTAAGACCATGTGAGACTCTCGTTATGCCCTAATACTACATTCCTCACTCCGATGTCGTCACCAAAAGCCGGAGACGCCGTAGATTTAATCGCAAGTGCGCTGAAGCTGTTAGTAACAAACAAGCGGCGTCTCGCGCTTGGATCAGGAGTCGCACCCTCAACGATCCGAATATTAACTTGCTGAAATGAGCCTTACAATACTTATTTATTTATTTATTTATATTTAAGGAAAACCAACAGCTTACAAAAAATAAAGTACAAGACACAATAGACAATAGAAAGCCAATAAAAGGTTCCCACAGATAGAAATAGTGTACAAAACAAACACAGGAGCACTTAAATATACTAAACACTGAACAAACACAGGTTTTCACAGCATGTACACAAGGCGCAGTCGCCATTACTATTAAGAATACATATTATTTGTACGTGTTAATCAAAATTTATATTAACTTTTAAAAAACTGTCTGCTTAATTGTCGCCTCATCGATATAACGCTACAGTTAAAGAGGTCTAGGTTGGATTCCTTTATTTCTTTGTTGACGCTGTTACTCGCACGCAGGAGGTATGTATTTTTACGATAGTTCGTGGAAGCATATGGGATACTAATGAGTGAACATGATCTAAAGCCTTTCGCAGGGACTTTAAACGAGATATGGGATAGGAGATCAGGACAGTCAATAGAACCTGTAACAATTTTCTGGAAATAGAGCAGATCTGCAATATAACGTCTATCTTCTAGGGTTAATAAATGGTGCTTAATACAGAGATTGGCATAGTTATTACTGTCATATCTATCACCCGTACGATAACATAAAAAACGAACAAATTTCCTTTGGACGTTTTCAACACGCGCGATATAAGTTGAATACTGTGGATTCCAAATTTGTGAGGCGTATTCCAGATTACTTCGTACAAACGTGCAGTAAAGAATTTTAAGAGTTTTAACTAAGGAAAAGTCTCTCGATATACGCCTAACAAATCCCAGCGCGCGAAATGCCTTCGCTATAATAGTGTTCACGTGGAAGTCGAACAAAAGCCCAGAATCATGATAGACACCTAAATCACGAACCATGGAGTTTCTTTGAAGTCTCTCGCCTTGCAGTGAGTAGTCATATAGTATTGGTTTGCGCTTACGGCTGAAAGTGACCACACTGCATTTGGAGGGGTTAAGATCCAAGTAATTAGACGAACAGTAATCTTGGAGCCTGACAAGATCCGACTGAAGGAACTCTGCATCTGCAGTAGATGTAATTGTCGTAAATATTTTCATATCATCTGCAAAGCAGAGAATCTTGGAGTATTTAAGGTGCCGATCGATGTCGTTTACAAAGACTACAAATAGCAATGGACCAAGAATGGATCCCTGTGGGACACCACTAGGAGTACAAACCCAACTAGATATGTAGTTGTTAATGACTACAGCTTGTGACCGGTTATCTATATACGAAGCAAACCATCTGAGTAAGTTACCACTAATACCGATGTTAGATAGTTTTTGTAATAACAATTTATGTTGAATCCGGTCAAATGCCTTACTGTAATCAGTATAAACGACATCGACCTGGTGACCTTTATCCATAGCCTCTGTAAAATATGTGTTTAGTAGTACCAGATTAGAGACTGTGGATCGTCCACTCAAAAAACCATGTTGAACAGAGCTAAAAGAATGTTTAAGAGCCGGATAAACCTGATCTCGAATAAGCTCTTCAAATACTTTTGAAACAATACACAATTTAGAAATTGGTCGATAGTTAACTATGTCAGTTCTTGTACCCTTCTTATGCACCGGGGTAATGAATGCACATTTCCATAGGTGGGGAACAACACCTTCTAATATGGATTTTTTAAAAAGAATAGTCAACGGAACTGATATAGTCTTAGCACATTTGATTAAAAATATTGCTGGCAGATCGTCAGGTCCCGCCGATTTACTAGGATCAAGCTTTAATAGGAGGCTCAAAACTTTATTAACCTCTACGGTAATAGTGGATATATCAACAACAGGTGGAGGTGCAGAGAGGTTAAATGAAACATTAAAATTTGAATTAGCTGAGTTTAAAAAAATTGAGCTAAAATATTCAGAAAAAGCATCACAAACTGACTTGCCATCGTTGACAGTAGAAGAACCATATTTTAAACTACTTGGAATAGAGTTACCTTTAGATTTGGATTTGACAAAAGACCAAAAGCATTTAGGGTTTTTAGAAATAGAGCTCTCGATCTTGGCAAGGTAACTCTGATAGCAAATCACCTCCAGCCGCTTAGCACGCTCCCTCAACAGCTTATATGACTCTTCGTCAGATCGGTTTCCATACATTTTAAATTTCCGCAAGTACTTATACTTTTCTTTTAAGACCTTTTTTAGGGCCGGCGAAAACCAACCCGGATGGGAGTCCCGCCGAATTAGTTTACTAGGTATGTATTTAAGAGATCTCTTAGCTTTTTGTAAGTAGAGTAAAACAAGTTTACTGCATCCTCCACCGATAGTTGATCAAACTCATTATTCCAATCAATATTGCTTATTTCATTGTTGATGGATTCGAAAGCTCCTTTATTATATAAGTATTTGATTCGTGGCGCTGAATCGAGAGGATCGCATTCGATGAAGGGTACCACGATAGATAACGCACCATGATTAGCATCACATGGTACGAGAGGATTGTCACTACAATCGCTGACTGCAATGGTGTCATTAGAAAGAACAAGATCGAGGGTCCTACCAAAGGAATTTTTTATCCCATTGTACTGTCTTAAGTTGCATGAATTTATCTCATCAATCAGTAACGCTTCTTCAGAGTTAGTATAATTAAAAGGATCAAGAGAACCATCGAAATCATTGGGGAGCCAAGTAATTTGACTAAGGTTAAAATCGCCTAATACGAGAAATTTATCCTCGGCGTTATCAAAAATAACTTTATCAAGACAAGTTAAAAAGTTTGTCAGTTGTTGAGTGAACGTAAGTCCAAGATTTTCACGACATAAATAAACCACACATATATGTAGATTGGTTGTTAAATTGCTGCGCGGCTGTTTCACGGATAATGTAACCCACAGATCCTCAGCAGTAGAGTAAAAATCTGGTTGTGGTATGACGGCAAAGTCTACTCGCGTGGCTATAAGTACTCCACCACCATATAGCTGCTTTGTAGCCTCATAATGACGATCTCGCCTCCACACGACGTACCGGTCATCAAATAACTCCGAGTCCGAAATACCTTCAAGCAACCAAGTTTCCGTAATAACTATCAAATCATAACTATTCAAACAAACATTACGATAAAAAATTTCCGTTTTAGTGCGTAAACCCCGTGCATTTTGATAGTAAACATTTAAATTTCCAGCTATTAACTGATTAGAACACATTTTAAAGTTTATAATTCATATACCTTAATAACAACAAGTTAAGTTTGTATAAATACGAGTAATAATCGATAGGGTTTACAGGCATTATTATTAATGCGGAATCGGAATGAAATATGTTACAATCAAAGCAATTGATCAGTAGTACATTATATATGGGCCAAAGGACAGTACCACGTGATTCCTGAGTGCGAGCAAGCAGAGAACGTAAAATTAATAGGCTAATTAAATTATTAAGATGCATATATACGGTTAAATGCATAGACGAAGCGCACGAATAACAGCGGAGCGTTGGCCGATCGAATGAACAAAATATAATTCTGATAAATACAGATCTAATAATGATAATTAGAAAGTGCGGAGCAAGCTTAACAAACACAATACTATGGTTTATCGAAGTCAATAATGAGTTACATATATTTGTATGTTTTTTTATCTTTAGGTTGGGAAGGTAGGTTATTAGCAATAAAGTTAACAGGCAACTCAAACGTGCATAATTAATTACCGTATAGACGCAAGCGAGTGATCGATATATTATAACATCAATAAGTGCGAAACGTACCGACATATTGGGTAGGTCTTCATACGTAGACACAAATGAATGACTAACAATAGAAAGAATGCAACCGGCGCAGGCGACACAATGACAGACAATCGTTGGGTGAATGTGCAACAGGTGGATCAGTGCTGGTAAAACTTTTATGCATTGGGTCGCAATACAATATTTTTTAAGTAAATTATTTTTTTGTGATAGGTTTATAGTAATGTCATTCACAGAACAGTATAATAAATGCAACAATATTACGCCGACTTTGAAACAGACAATTTTGTTTAAATCACTTTCCTTATTGACAATGAACACATGAGAGGTATCATTTTTTCTTACGTGAATTTTACAATGTTTGACCCATACATAAGCGTAGCCCTTATCTTTCGCGGCCGTCTTCGCTTTTGTTAACAGGCGTTTATTATCAGGCGTTAGGTGGTCGTTAACGAATATTCGCTGTTCACGATCATGTCCGGGTATGCATATGGTCGACAAAGCCTTAAAGGCACGTGCAGCAGCAACAAAGTCCTCCTTTATATAACGATTAGTGAAGTTAACAATTATAGTCTTCTCGTTAGTGTTGTGGGTCGGAACACGGGCTATATAATTTATCTGGGTCTTTGGGATTTTACAACCTATAGCGCCGCCCATTGCATCGATTACGCTGTACAGGTCCTCAGTCTTCTTAACCGGAATACCCTTGATCTCCGCGTTGTTGAGCCTAGATCTTTGCTCACGTTCAGCCGATTCACCTCTCACAATCTCTAGGTTTTCGATCACCTTATCAAGGGCATTCTGAAGCCTATCAACCTCAGCTGCCTTTTTCTCTAATTTAGCAACCCTTGTGTTCTGCTCCATCAGACCAGTATGGTAAAATTCACAAGAAGCCTTCAAGTCATCAACCTCTCTTTTTATGCTTTTAACTTCCGCAAAAAGTGAAGGAAGACCTTCCAACTGACGCTTGACGTCGCGTATCTCACTTAACACTGACCTTAGTGTGACCTCCTCACCATCGTCCGAATCGGGAGGCACCAGGGCGGGGCTCACCACTCCAGCAATGCCAGTACCGGGAACGACGGACTTGCAACTAGGACACCGCCACGCTGCTCTGCGATCTGCACCAAGCTTGCGGTAGTTAGCCTCCGAGACCGGTGAACAACAGAATCCGAACTTCCTCTTACATCCACCGCAGTGTACACCATCGTTATAGGCGGTTTTGCAAACAGAGCATTTATTCATTATTTTTTTTTATTGGATATATATCAATAAGATATTATTAAGTACAGTGATAAAAATCGAGTTCGTGCGAATCCAAGTTGGTAACCACTGGAATTATAGGAGCTGCGACGCGTGTGGTCAGTGTTTGTGCTCTGAGAGAACTGCCACCAAGGTCTGCAAGAGGGCATACATAAGAGCGGACGCCTAGCGCGTTACAAGAGTCGGCACGGAACTAGTGGCGCACCCTACTGGGCCATGGCGAGCCTCTTTGCAGCTAACTCCCGGATCGATGACTGTAGCATGCAACCACCTACGATGCCATCCAGTGGCCCCGCTATGCCTGATATTCACATCAGGCAACGCGACGTGCGTTTTGAACTACAGTCACTCGATGTCCGAAAAGCCATTGGTAATGATGGTATCCCAACGATTCTTCTGAAAAAATGTGCAGCGGAGTTGACTTCCGTGTTGACGCCCCTCTTTCGTCTCTCATACTCGACCAGTTGTGTTCCGGAGGCTTGGAGGGACGCCAATGTGCAACCGGTCCCCAAAAAGGGAGACCGTTTAGACCCATCAAATTACCGCCCTATTGCCGTAACTTCAGCCGTAAATTACGAAAAGCCGAGCGAGTGAGGCTACTCCTAGCCCTTGGATTACTGTAACCCCTATTAGTTTTGATTTTTGAGTGTTTATACTCGATATTTAATTTTTGTATATGTATGTATGTATATCTTCACGCCAAGTCCCTTGCGGGGTAGGCAGAGAGAACCGAGCGCCATAAGACGCGGTCCTTGCATACTTCACTCGCTTCTGTGACATTCATAGCTCTTTTCATGCACGCTCGCCGGTTCCTGGGGCTTCTGACGTCACCTTCTGATAAAACACGACCAATTTGGTCATGGTAGGTTAGTCTCGGCCTTCCTCGGCTCCTACATCCTTCCACTTTTGCATTGTATATCTGTTTCGTCATTCTTTCGTCCCGCATTCTTTCTACATGTCCGAACCAACGGAGCATGCCCTTTCTTATCTTAACACCGACACTCTCTTTTAGACCAACTCTTTCTCTCACGTCTTCATTACGAACGCGGTCAGCAAGCGTTATGCCACAAATTTTTCGCAATGCTCGCATCTCGACGGCATTTATTCTACTTTCATGCTCTCTCTGCCATACCCAGCTCTCACTTCCATAAGTTAGCGTTGGTATTAGCACCGCGTTGTGTACAGCGAGCTGTGCCTTCTGGCTTAGATTTCGGCTGCCTAGAAGTTTACCCAACGCTCCATTCACCCTATTCCCGGCACTCACTCGTCTCTCCACATCAGCGGTGTACCTTCCAATCGCGGATATGCATAGTTTTCAAGAAAACATTTAATTTTTGTTTTCTTGAAAACTATGCATATCCGCGATTTTTCCTCTTGAGGGGAGAATGGGAGGAACCTTTCTTCCCTTTTCACCACACTGTTTGCCATTAAATTAAACGGGCATTAATAAAATAGGTACATGACAAATAAATGGGTTACAATTACTTAACATTAAAAAATATTTTTTAATAGCTTCTCAGAATAAATGCCCGAGTTTATGCCCAGAGGCCGAAAACAAATGGGCATAAATCGGGTTTATTCCCAATCATGGATTTGAACCCGGCGGAATGGCCATCTCTATTCCTAATACATGAAGAGTCGTGGGCTACCTAAACTTAAGGATTTTCTGATCTCCACAACCCAGAGGATCATCCATACTTTTACTCTGATTAGATCACACGTCTTTCGAAATATAATTTATTGGATGTGCGAGGTTCCTCTCGATGTTTTCCTTCACCACCGAGCAAGTGATAATAACAAATACACCTAAATACAATTGTACATAAATCCGAAAACACAAATTGGATGGTAAACCCCTACACCAGGATTTGAACCAGGAAGCAGTAGATAAAAAGGCTAGTTCTTTATCCACTAGGTCATGACTGCTTTTTATAAATTATTCCGATTCTGATAAATATAAATGTAATAAATTTATGTTATTTATATTTTACATTACATTTACCATTATTTTTGCCTATCATTTTAATAAAAATATTTTTGTTAAAGAAAATAGTTGGTTTCTTTCAATGTAGGAACTTGTAATGCTATACAAACAATATTCATCCGATCGGCCAAGGTATCAGTAACAGAAAAGAAAAATCACTCCCATACATACATACACTACATCATCACGCCTGTCTTTAATTGGGGTAGGCTGAGACTATGGAAGGCCAGGTGTGCGACCCAAACATACTACTCTCGCTTCTTTCACACTCATCAACCTCTTCATGCATGCTCTTCGGTTTTGGGTGCTTTTGATTTGGCCCTTTTTCGACACATCACCAATTTAACCTGTGTGTGTGCGTCTAGGGCGGGCCTTGTCGATATCTCCACTATCTCTTGCTCGATACGCTTTTTTTGTAACTCTTTTGTCATTCATTTTTTCCAAACCAACTGTGCATACCCTTTCATTTTGTCATTTCACATAGTTCTCGTATCGTGCTATTTCTTACTTATCATTCTAACTCCGCTCGTTAGTATATTATAATCCGGGCAACTTCAAGCTGTGAATGCTTCAGGTGAAGTTGGCGCAAGCCGAGGCGCAGTGCTCGGAGCTGGAGAAGCTGATCGCGGCGCTCAGGGTGAAGGTCTCCGAGAAGAGGCTGGCGGAGGACCCGCTCGACCCCATCCGCATTCGCCGAGTCTACAAACGGAGGTCAGCGGCCACCATCAACTTACTATATATGATAATCCATTTATTTCAATATTTTATAGCTCTAATTGAGGTAGGGCATATTAAACCAGACTGGGGAAATACCTCCACCTCACAGAAAGCTGCAGTTAAATATCAACTTTATTGAATGACATTACCAGTAACCTCACAAGGAGCTGCTATATTAACAGCAGGGGTAGCAACGCGCGAGCGATACTTCATGTATTGCAAGCGTTCACAGACTATTGTAATCACTTAACATTAGATGGGTCGTGTGGCTTCCAAAGTTGTATAAAAAAAGCAATGTCCATCCTTTTCCTCCTCAGTCTGTCACAGGCTCGAATATTTTGACATTTTCTTGACATTTACTTTTAAGCCACCAAATTGCTAACAAGTATACTTGTTGGTAAGCTGGTACCGTAGCCTACTGATAAAATATAAAAATATTTTTAAAAGCTTCTCAGAATAAATGCCCGAGTTTATGCCCAAAGGGCGGAAACAAATGGGCATAAATCGGGTTTATTCCCAGTCATGGATTTAAACCCGGGAAAATCCATACTTTTACTCTTGATTAGATCACACGTCTTACGAAATATAATTTATTGGATGTGCGAGGTTCCTCTCGATGTTTTCCTTCACCACCGAGCAAGTGAAAATAACAAATACACGTGACTACAATTGTACATAAATCCGAAAACACGAATTCCGTGGTAAACCGCCACAACAGGATTTTAACCAGGAACCATGCCAACCAAGGAAGTATTCTTGTTGGTAAGCTGGTACCGTACCTTACTGTTAATAAATAAACGCATGCGCACTACACCAACATACGAACCACACTAGCACTCACAAACCAATACCAGATATCTATCTATCTATAACTTCACGCCAAATCCTTTGCTGTGTAGGCAGAGAGAACCGAGCGCCATAAGACGCGGTCCTTACACACTTCACTCGCTTCTTTAACATTCATAAATCTTCTCATGCACGCTTGCCGGTTTCTAGGACTCTTGACATCACCTTCTGATAAACCACGACCAATTTGGTCATGGTAGGTTAGTCTTGGTCTTCCTCGGCTCCTACATCCTACCGCTTTCGCGTTGTATATCCGTTTCGTCATTCTTTCATCCTGCATTCTTTCTACATGTCCGAACTAACGGAGTATGCTTTTCTTATCTTAATACCGACACTCTCTTACGTCATCAATACAAGATATAAGATGTTTTTTACATATTACTAGCTATAAGAATGTTAACGAGCTACAAGGAGTGAGACTATTCACCACAAGTATATAACATGCTTCCTACTAACCATGAGTACGAATATCATCATAAATCATCCTTAGTTGACTATATAAATATTTTTTTGATTTTACGTTAGCTCTAAACACGAGTCCAATAACGTTTTCGTGTGCGCGTAGAATGGAGACGGTGGTGTTGCGGGGCCAGCTGGTCCGCGAGGTGCAGGCCAACCACGTGACCATCGTGATGCTGCAGACGGAGCTCGAGCTGCTGCGGCTCAAGACGTACCCCACGCTCGCCACCTTCCGCACGATATGCTAACACTGTGTACGTATGATACGTGGACCGGTCTCCTATACCTCCTTACCAGTCTATATTGATAGACAAATATTTTATTAAGAAATAAAATTTTCGTCTCACTCGCTTCTTTAACATTAGTTGTTGATACCCAGAGGTCAGTCTTTTTATTTGCATGATAATTATGCACTATTTAGAAGAAGGAAAGCCAAGACACCTACGTTGACCAAATCATTGTAGCTACAAATAGATGATAAAAGCACTTAAAACTGACCTGTGTGTATCAACAGCTAATGTTAAAGAAGCCAGTGAGGTGTGGTGACGTCAGTTTCTCTGTATACACTACGGAATATATCGATAAATATATATTCTTATGTATTCTATACACAGGACAGGAGGCTCATCTTTCCATAAGATTACGAACTTGTCTTTTAAAATTATATTTAATTTGATATCGACAGGAGTTGTTTTGTTTTGTGAAGTACACCTAAGAAAACGACTGTAATTCTACTAAAATAAAAAGCTATAATCGGTTACAAAAGTTTTATTTCTCATAAACAATTCTACGGGCATAATGTCAATGTATCATATAAACACTATTTATTGTTACATGGATATGATTATAACAAAGTAATCATATTAGCTATAGCCAGAATGTTAAAAAACGTACCTTATCTGTTTTTAGATAAATGATCTGACTATCACTGTTGGAAAATTACGATTAACACTTTAATTTCGTCGTTTAAATCTACATCCATTGATAATACAGATATAGAAAATTTAGGCAAACACACTCTCGAAATGATAAAATACCATTAGTCAAATAAATACCGTAGCCTAATAACGCTTGTGATATATTAAGTATCACTCGCGCGATGCCTCCTCTGCTGCTTACATAGCAACTCCTTGAGAGTTTACTGGTGACCTCACTCACACGCAGGAACACAACAAGGGAGTTGTTATTTGGCCGCGGTTTTCTGTGATGTGGAGGTACTTCCCCAGACGGGCTGCTTTGATGCGCCCTACCTCTCTTAAAACATCCAAACCAAGAGAAACATGATCATGCACACAAATGTTTGCTTTGTGTGGGAATCGAACCCACGAACGTTGGTGTCAAAGTCGCGTCATTCACGACTGAGCCACCGAGCTCGTCAAAGCCTAGCAGTTTTCATACCATTACCTTACTTAATCATATTCATATATCTTGTAATAATTTTCGTTGTCTTGCGGTCTTCGTAATAATTTGGCTACTAACTTCGGCTCCGTAGTATTTCTTGTAAAAGGCCAGTCTTGCTTTATATTGAAAGCTTTCAAAATAGTCAGATCCCTAATCAAAAACCGATCAAGGTATCGGTACTACAGCCGCCACACACGACACGCTAGTAGCACTAATATTTGGCCGTATTAAACAAATTATTACAAAGTTATATCCATCGGCCCTAATATTGAAATATAAATAATATAAAAATTAAAACATATTCAGTACATTCGACCGGCTAAATGTCACGGCGCGCGGTCACCTATACAAACTAATCAAAACACTATTTGCACAGCTGCGCGTACAATCGCGTGCAAACCTGCCAACGCACAGTTAACATACAACACTCAATATTTAATTACAATACTCAATACAAGCTGTATCGCCGTTCGCTAAAACTTACCCAAATTTATGGTTTAATCCATTATCTTTAGCCAAATCCCCCAACAACCGTCCCCTATACATATAAAGACATCTATAAAATTATTATTGTAAATTTGCACACGACTGTACAGAACTACAAGTTAAGAAATAGGCCACAATTTCATTTTAACGTATATCACATGATTTGAAATCACAATTTCGCCAATTTTATATCAAATGAACGGCAATACAACAACAAATATGACTTACACTAGATATAGGATCGGAAGTTACAAATACATTCGTACAACTATCTGTGCGCTTTGACTTACGTTATATTCCATTGGTGTGTCTTCGCTCGTCTACAAAGATGATGACACACTAAACCCATAATACATGCAAGTTATTTATTGATATGTAGGAGGGAGATTATAAGTGGGATCTACAAAAATTCGAAGTTATTTCCCTGAAGACTATAAATATCGCTGTCGACATCACGGTCCATCTTATAGCCATGCACTGTCGCCGTGTGCTTTAAGGTCAAGATACATTAATACATAGCCTTTTGCACATTGCCCATTGAAAAGTGTGATACTATGCGTACGCATCATGCCGATTCGCCGCTTACGGCGCCGTACGGACGCGTTCGCATCCTTACGCAGCCGTACGAATCGTCACAACTATACGGAAACATGTCATATTGCTGTTGCTCCTTGATCTCTGTCGTCTAGATGCGTTCTAGCGCCGTCGGCCGCCGAAGCGTTTTCGTCACGTCGTCAATGCAAAAGAATGCGTACGGCGTTCCATAATTTGTGCTATTTTAGTATGGGCAAACCGTCGATCAATGTATCTTGACCCTTACTTAATCATCACAATAATAAATCTAGTTAGACTTGGTCGCCCGCACTACATGTTTTGAGCACCGCTTTTTCGTTTACAAAATGTGTGAACAATTTCAATAAGTATGGGCTCTTTATCACGGCGACGAGCCCGCCTTTGGACCCCGTGCAGAGGCTCCTACACCATTATACAAATCAACTTTCAACTTTTGAGCATCTACCAATAAAAAATAACAAATAAGAAGTGCAACGAGGCTAATAAGTGGAGCTCGATGTCGCCGTTGCGCGTGTCAGTACAATCAGAGCATATTAAGAAACGTCGACCGTTGCCTGTCTATAGATGGGTTTATCTATCTCGAGCTTCTCCGTGTTGGACGAAGAAGGCCACGTTGAATCGCCGATCCCGACTGTGGTCGATAGATAACAATCGTGAAGCTAAAGAGGCTTTCGGGCGGCTTGAAAACACTGACCTCAGTTGAGCAGCGTGGTGGAGTATGCTCTAAATCCCTCTTCAGTTGGAGAGAAATCCATATCCCAGCCATAGGATGGTCGGAGCGGAGTTCAGCTTCTTTTTTGTTATTCTCAGACTAGAGTGTGATGAGTATTGTTCAGAGCGCGGTCCGCTGGTCGTAGACGATGACGGCGTCCGCGTCGAAGAACTGGCTGTGGGACTTGCTCAGCGCGATGATGGCCGCGTGCTCGCTGCGCATGCGGTTCTTGTACTTCTTGCTTAAATTCACCTGTAATGATGTCTATTATTAATCTCTCATTACCCGCGGACCGCTTTTCCGCCAAGAAATGTATGGGAAAACGTATATTTTATTTTATTTTATTTATTTTATTATTTTGAGGGAAGCTTACAGCTATTGTTACAAAATGAACGGGGTCTCACAGGTTAAAGACGAGGTATCTGTCTTAAGATGGGTTAACTGTTTCAGGCAAACCATACACTTGATTGTCACGTTAGAATAAGAAATACAAGACCTATAAGATTTATTAGAGATATATCGTTAGACACTCATTCATTTAAAGAGATAAAGATAAAAATGATTTATTTGACATCAGGTCCTCACGGGTACTTAGACGCGACTTACATTTTATAAATCAAACCCTATTGTATTTTATAAATTTTTCATAGTTTTAGTTCTTTATAGTTTTCAGAACACATAAAAACATACTGACTCTCTTAAAAATACCCAGGCGAAGACAAACAAACATGTTTATTACACAAATGTTAGTCCTCTGTGAGAATGGAACCCTTGCCTTGGTGTCAAAGTAGCATTGCCAACATCTCCGCCACCGAGCTCGTCAGAATATTATCGATGATTATAAAGTTGATACAAATAAGTGAACGTCATAGGGTGGGGCAATATCATCAAAACATAATAATCAGCCCTCGAGTTTAAGGAAAGACTGCCTTCCTTTTCGTTTTCTACCGATTGTTCAGGTTGACTTCCAGGGCGTTGTTCGATATGATGCCGCCAGCTTCTCTTTACAACTGACCATACCGTCGGCGGGGAATTCATCCTCGCAGACTGGAACTGCAATGGTTGTGCCCTGTACGGTCCCAGAGAAGTTTTCATCCGAGAACTCTTTTCATTTGTGGAATTAACTCCCTGCCGGGTTTCCCAAGGCCTATAGCATGGAGTTTTTCAAATAAAGAATAAAGAGGTTTTTACAGAGTCGGCAACACGCGAATAGCACCAATGATGTTGCAAGTATCCGTGACTACGGTAACTGCTTACGATCAGTTATGCTTATTTTTCTTTATACAATGTTAGGCAACGGAGGTATACAACCATACGGTCCACCTGTTGTAAAACGGTTACCGTAGCCTATGAACGCTTGCAACACATTAAGTATCACTCGCGCGATGCCACCTCTGCCGCTACCACAACAATAGGTACACAACAACCCTCCAGGGAGTTGTTACTTGGCTCCGGTTTTCTGTGAGGTGACGGTACTTCCCCAGACGGGCTGCTTTTATGCGTCTACCTCTCTTTGTTTACCACACAAGTAGTATAAAAATAGTAGTAACCTTGGCATACAGTTGTTGCAAGTCGTCCTCCGTAGAGAGCGGACGCGGTTTCGGTCGCAGAAAGGCAGGCAGCGAGCGCGTCTTCAGCGCGTCCATTGTTGCAGCACCCTCCATCTCGTCGAGCACTACCAACAATACAAACCGACTTACCCTATATTTAATAGACATCCAGACTGCGGGGGTGCCACTACCTGACGAAAAGACCGAGGCCATTTAACAATTCTCTCGAGGATCGTGTTCCGGCGGGTGAGGAAATCAGCAAGCTTTTAAAGAGTAAAGGTATCCCAAATGGCATACGGGCTTGATGATTTTCACTCATTTACATCATTTAATAATATAATACTTCTTTCTCTTGGATAAAGAAGAGCAGCGATAGCCCAGTGGATAAGGAACCGCCCTGTTGACCAACAGGTCCTCTGTTCGAATCCCGCCGTGTACCACTAAATTCGTGTTTTCGGATATATGTACATATTTGTAATTATCACTCGCTCGGCGGTGAAAGAAAACATCGCGAGGAAACCCACACGTCCAAGAGATTATATTTCGAAAGATGTGTTACCTAAGAAAGGTCTAGTTCTTCCTCTGGGTTGTAGAGGTCTGACAGTAGTCGCTCCATGTCATTATCAGTATCTTTGCTAAACCTTAAAGATTAGGTCGACACCGCCAATCCTAATGGATTAGGAAACGGAATAACGCTAGGAAGAAGAAGGGCCGTACACTTGTATGCCTCCGACATTATAAATTACTAGCTGTGCCCGCGACTTCGTCCGCGTGGAATATTATTTATTTATATTAATAAAAAGAAATAAAATTTCTAAAATAAAAGTAGCCTAAGTTACTCCTTATTATATCGGCTATCTACCAGTGAAAATCCCGTCAAAATCGGTCCAGCCGTTTCAGAGATTAGCCGGAACAAACAGACAGACAGACAGACAAAATTTGTAAAAATATTCATTTTGGTATATGTACCGTGTATACATCTATATGCATTTAGTAAAAAGCGGTTATTTTCATATTACAAACAGACACTCCAATTTTATTTATCTGTATAGATAATGACCGACAAACCTGAGGGAGGTCCTTTATTCATACTTATTTGTGAAGGAGGAATAGTTCTGCTCAGACAGCGTTAGCAATATCATAGGTAAGTATAGAAATTATGCAAATGGCTCAACTTGCGACAGCCGTTCACACATAGTTGTCGCATTATTATCGACAATGTACATACTGCTGCTGGAGGCGTACTGCGCGGGGTGGTCGCGGGGCTCCGGCACGCGGTTCATGTAACAATGCGCGCGGCGCTCCGCGTCCCCCGCGTAGCTCGCCGGCCGCGAGTGGCGCTGCACCTGCACCTGACGTGCACACAACAATGGTCCATCACACAGGCTGGTGGGTGGTAGAGATGCCACACCACTGAAAGGATGAAGCATTAACGGACAGACTACAGAACGATAAATAGAAAAGAGGATTTTTAATCCGACGAGCTCGGTGGCTCTGTCGTGAATGATGCGACTTTGACACCAACGCTCGTGGGTTCGATTCCCACACAACACAAACATTTGTGTGCATGAACATATCTGTTTGTCTTGGTCTGGATGTTTTAAGAGAGGTTGGGCGCATCAAAGCGGCCCGTCTGGGGAAGTACATCCACCTCACAGAAAACCGCTGCCAAATAACAACTCCCTAGTGGGTTGTTGTGTTCCTGCGTGTGAGTGAGGTCACCAGTAAGCTCCCAAGGAGTTGTTGTGTAAGCAGCATAGGAGGCATCGTGCGAGTGATACTTAATATATCGCAAGCGTTAATAGGCTACGGTACCCGCTTTACATAAGGTGGGCCGTATGCTTGTGTGCCTTTCGACGTAGTATAAAAAAAAACAATTGTCCTACCTCTCTTAAAAAAACATTTTTGTAAGATATATGGCGCATCGAAGCAACCTCCACCTCTCAGAAAACGCAGCCAAATAACAACTCCCTGGAGGGTTGTTGTGTTTCTGCGTGAGTGAGGTCACCAGTGAGCTCCTAAGGAGTAGCTGTGTTAGCAGCAAAGGTGACATTGAATGATACTAAATGTACTGCGTTCTTAGGCTAAGACAACCGCTTTACATCAGGTGGGTGTATGCTTACATGCCTCCTGACGTGAAACATAAAAAAAGTACCTATTACTGTAAATTTTATATAATAATTTCTTAGTAACGTATATTTACACATAACATTTAGCGTAAGGTAAATATTATGAAATCTATTGTTACAGGTTAGGTTAGCTATTTTTGTTAATACGTAACATTATAAAATAAGATTATTATTTTGGTAACACGCGACTATCGGTCGTGGTACCAGAGTGTTGACCTTCCTCGCCTCTTGCATACACGTGGCGCTCGATTCTCCCTACATATCCCGCAATGAACATGGCGTGAACATATAGTGAAGTACCTACCTCAGCATGTTTCATTCTATAACTTTCTTGGCTGGTGTATGCATGATTTTCTTTGATTGCGTAATTTTCTTTGAGATATTGCTCATCTATAAAAAAAATACATAATCAAAATAATACAATTATCCAAGGCGATAAAATTATTATTGTATTTTATTACGTACCAAACGATTTCTGGTGGCGCGGCATTAGGCGGCAGTAACATATAACAATCAACAAAATAACAACGCCACAAATACCGCCAATAAGCCAAGACAACCAAACGATTATAACACGACCCTGAAAATATCCTGATATTAACGAGCATTGTTCACAGAATAATCTATTGATTTTACATTTTATACCTTCGTACCTGTAAAAACATTTCAATTCCTGACAAGACAGCGATACACGCTTCTTTTTGTTCCCTTTGTATGTCTTTTACGAAACATCTTATCTCTAAGTATTATCAAAACCTTACACAAAATTAGGAAACCTAAAATCTAAAATTTTTGTGTAGAATGTACACTGGCTGACCATATTTTACTTTTCAAAAAATCGCGCCTGCGCTCTTGTTCCTTGTGTCCAGTTGCCATTTTCGGAACGACTACCTACCACACATACTGAATAAACGAAACGTTCATAGAATGGCAACTCAAGTTTTACAGTAACGAATTTAGTTTTACCGGCTCGACTGACAGACAACTGAGTATAAGGCCCATTACGGAAATTTTATGAGAAGTAAAATCAAGTAAAAAGAAAATCAAGAGAACGCGTTAACAAAAAAGGAAACCGCTACGCTCGTCCGCTTAAAAAGAGACAAAAATTTGTAGGATTTAAAAGATTTTGAGAGTAAGACAAAGTAAAGGATTTACCTGAGTTTTTTTTATACGACGTCGGAAGGCACGCGGCCCATCTGACGTAAAGCGGTTACCGTAGCCTATAAACATTTGTAATACGTTAAGAACCACTCAAATAAAAATCAAACATGAAGCTGAAGGCGAACTCGAACACGAAGGCCAAGACAAAGTTACCGACCGGGCGTAGCTCGTGTGTGAGCTCGCCTGCGTATTACGAAGCTTGGTACATTTTACGTATATTTTTATGTACTATTAAACAAAAAAAAACATTAAGTGATTAAAGTTAAAATAACATTGAAAAATATGGAAGAAATTGTTTCGAGTCGTAACGAAGAAGAATCCGAAAAACACGTAAATACGGTTAATTCGTAAGCCTGTAGGATATGAACTATAGTTCAGATTTATGAATAATTTAAATTTTATTCTTATTATTTCAGAAGATGCATTAATTTATCCTCTTTTTCTATCTGATGTATATCATAATTATCGTTCGTAAGGAGTAAACCCCAGTCGTGCGTCGGTGCTGACACACACACACTTTTTTTTATCTAAATAGAAAAATTATCTGTGTTGTCTGTACCTATGACATGTTTTGACATCTAGCTGGTGCTTTTCGAGGCTTTTTAAGGGTTGGATAATATGAGTAAATAATTTCAAAGAAATAGATTACAATAGAATATTATCACTATGGCGTAATATTTTAGTCTGATTCCTTCAAATTAAACATTTCGTAAATATTGGATCAAATATACGCCTAACAAACTAAAAAAAGCATGTGGCATCGGGTATTTATCGGTGTGTAATTATCTCGATAATTATAATACACAAATCAATTAGCCACTTGACTGCGTATGAATACTTTCAATCACGTAAAACCATGCCATGGATAATTCACATCTAACGGTTTTAGTTCTACTTGATTTCAGCAATGCTTGAATCAACTGATTCTTTCTTTTCACAGTTGATTTTAGATATATTGCTGAAGCAGCTGCGTTGTCTCAACATGTCTCTAATAGTAATTGACGTTTCATTCTTACTTGTTTGGGCGTCGGCATCGTGTGCAGATTGACGACTCATACACCTCTTGGAGTGCAAGGAGTGCAAGTTCCGCAAGGAGGCGTTTTACCTCCACTATTATTCGCTTTATTTATTAACTTCATCACTTTCAACCTTCGCTACTCCTATAGGCCTCTCCTCTCTCCCTGCCCTCCGTCTTAAAACACCGTCACACTCAACCTAATATTACACGAAATGTTTTTCAGTGCGAGCTATGCAGTTCTGGAATGCTCTGCCATTAATAATTCGAAATAAAGAAAATATATTCAGATTTAAAGATCTAGTTAGTGCTTACTTCACATCTATCTTTCATCTTGCTTCAATTTGGTTCTTTTGTTAATCTGGCTGTCACTATATAACTTTGTTTAAGTGAATTAATATAGAAGTATCAATCGTTATTTTTGTTTTTGATTATTTCCAAGTACTCCTCTTGTATGTTTTATAGTTTATACTGCGCCACCTATCCGCTTGAATTTTTTATTTTCCTCTACCGTCGACCGCCTTTTGTACGTTAACTATAAGATTTATTGTTGTATGTGGTGCAATAAAGAATATTGTAAGTATTGTAAAACGTAGTGTAATAACGCCTAAATATGTCAGTGATTTGAGCCTACTTTTTTTATATACAACGTCGGGAGACATACAAGCATGCAGGTGGGCCGTACCTAATGTAAAGCGGGTACCGTAGCCTATTAACGCTTGCGATATATTAAGTATCACTCGCGCGATGCCTCTTCTGCTGCTTACACAGCAAAGCTACTGACCAATGGGAGGATATTTTAACCAATAAGCAGCTAAGTAACGCGATGTTGATTCGTAAACTAGGCGTTTTAGTTTACCCCCAATCCGTAGTAGTGAAACTATTTACTACGCGTGTCATCTGTAGGATTAATCACATTGCTTTGTGAATATATTCGAATCGGAATCGAAAAGCTGTCTGTCAATATATATGGAATTTGAGTAAAAACTTTCCGAATCCGTTTCGAATATAGATACGCGATATCTCTATCTATATCGATCGAGATATCCGAGGCAATGTGAATACTGCCACTGATCTTTAAAGGTTATTTCCTACATGTCATAAAGTCAGTATGTACCGAAAGTATTTGTTTCTCTCCGTTATAATAACGTACCTATACAAAATTTAAGTTACCGTGTAATTAGTAAAGTATGTAATTTGTAAAAAAATCATTAAACTATAATTCGTGTACACAACCATGCACAAATTATAGTTTAAAATTTTAGTGGATTTTCGAAATAACTAGCACATTAGGATTTCTAGTTTCGTTGAGGGATAAATATGTTTAAGAGTTGGTAACCCTGCATTACTGTCAGTGCCACTCCAGTGTCCAGTCTGTCAGTGTCCATACGAAAGTAATAATGTTTCGTTTTGAGTAAAAATTCAAAATATGTGGCATTCCGTCTGTTCTGTACAACATTAAATGCTGATCATTTGTATTTTTAACCTATTTGTTGTTATCAATTGTTTGTCTCTCCCCACCAGTGTCAGTCTCCTGACATTGCTTTTTCGTCATAACACCATCATACGATACTACAAGAACAACGTCACTTCTCGTCGTACCACGCACCCTCGTACTTTCCTCCTAACGATATTATTAAATCAATCGTCTGCATATTACGCAAACACGACAGGAAATTGTATTCGCGAACTTTTCTGGTCAGTTTAGTTTGTGCGCGCAAGTAACTATAGCTGTGTTTAATTAAAAATGTGTGGTGCTAGATTGTTCGTAGGTTTCATATTTACGTACGGATTACTTGCACAAAATTCCTTTGGTTTATCCCCAGTTATTTTTAGTGAGTACTATTTGAAATTCATATATGTACTACTTATATATTATTTAGTATACCATTATGCCGTGTTATATTTGATCAGTTCCAGGCGATGGAGGCAGTCGATTGGAGGCAAAATTGAATAGATCCTCAGTTGTACATTACATTTGTACTAAAACTGCAGATTACTTTAATATCTGGTTGAACTTAGAGCTCCTCGTGCCCATTGTGATAGACTGCTGGGTCGACAACACAAGGCTCGAGTATGACAATGCCACGAGACTTACACGGAACCCTCCAGGAGTGGACATCAGAGTCCCTGGATGGGGTACTCCTGAGCCGGTGGAATGGATCGACCCTTCTCGTGGATCGACAGGATCTTATTTCAATACTATTGCGGATGCATTGGTGAAGGTTGGCTATGTGAGGAATGTGTCTCTGAGAGGTGCTCCATATGACTTTAGGAAAGCGCCAAGTTAGTACAGTTTTCTCTTCAGTATTTTCTTGTTCAGAATTAAAAATAACATTAGATTGCACTTTCCTTCCTACTAATCACATAAAGTTAATAGTTAAAAGGAGTAGGTATATAAGTCCAGAAATATTGCAACATTGGTGATAATGACCAATATCATTGTGAAATTTTTAGAGACCATTCAATGATATAATTTAGTTAATGATAAATTTAATTACAAGAAATGCAAAATATATTTGTCTCTCTCACTAAGCTATTTGCAATGTAATGTACACGTTTTAATGGTGATTGTCATCTATGGTTTAAATTCATCATATGGTTCTCTTGATCTCTCTTGCTAGTGTAATTTTTTTTTATACAAAGTCAGAAGGAATGCTGCCCGCTTGATGTAAACCAGTTACCGTAGCCTATGAAGGCTTGTAATACATTAAGTACCACTCACCCAATGTCTTCTCTGCTGCTAACACAGCAACTCCTTAAGAGTTTACTGGTGACCTATGCACAAACACAACAAACCCTCTAGGGAGTTGTTATTTGGCTGTGATTTTCTGTGAGGTGGAGGTACTTCCCCAGAAGGGCTGCTTTGATGCGCCCTACCTCTCTTAAAATATCCAGAGCAAGACAAACAGATAAATGTTTGTCCTGTGTGGTAATTGAACCCATAAACGTTGATGTCAAAGTTGCGTCATTCTCAACTGCGCTACCAAGCTCGTCGGATTGTTAGTTAAATAGATGCTTACAAAAAGAGAAATAACAATTGTACAGTCGAGACATCTATGGTTTACGTCCCTATAGGGGCACGTTTTCATGCACTTTGACACTCAGTTTTGCTCGACTTGACCACCAATTGAAGTGTGACACTATAAAATATTTTTTTCTGAATAAAACCAAGTACTTATTCTTTTTTTATCCTAATTATATTATTTTTGGGATATTATTATAGGTACCTAGATTATGTTATTCATTTTAACAAAAATAAATTGAAAAAATAATTATACTTACTGTTTCTCCTGATATATTAGATCAAATTGATAACATTTATTATAAAAAGATATATAATACCAGGAATAAAATATATGTAATTAAATAAACTACATAAAAACCAGTTGAGAATGCGCAAGCTTGCATTGCCAGAGGAACACCTGGCTCTTCAATTTTATAACAATTCAACATTTTTTTTTTATATTTGTCAGCCATTTTGACCATGTTCCTTAAGAGATAGGATAGGAGAATGGTGTTCCTGAACATTACTATTCTACTTTTTTATGTTGAATCCGAATCTGAAGTCAAAATTCGAATATAGGAAAAAAATGTACAGACAAACATATAGATTTCATATAGGAACTGATAATATCTTATACAAATAAATTTAAAACAAAACTAAAAATAGTTTTGAAAGAAAATTTTATAAGTCAACTCCCTTTTGGAATACAAGTAATAAATACATGGTTGTGTTAGGAATATAACCCACATATTATACAATCCATACCACATATTGGTATGGATTGGTGGTCATAAATTTGATACCAACTTATATAAATGTATTTCCTTGAATTAATTACTATGAAACTTGACTTCTTTATGTTATCATTGTCATGTTTTAACTCATTTCCTTTATCTGTTTATGCTCTATAAATACAAGTAATGGATGGAGTTTGATGGATATAAGGATTCTACAATTGTAGGCTATGCTAAACAAGAGTAGATCCAAATGTTCTTAATTTACAGTAGATTATTATAAAATATAGTTCTAGGGGCTCTGTATAATATCAAGTTTATAATCAAGGACTTTTATCATATACAACCACATTACGAGAAATGTTTGGCATATTTTATCTTTCTTTAGAATTTCTGACATGTTAGGTACAAAGAAACAAAAGATTTCTATTTATTGCAGTATTACTATTTAATTATTCTTCATTGATTTTTACTAGATGTGAGAAAAGCTTGGAGCTTTTAAATGACTATCAAAAAAGTTTTATTTTAACATTAAAAAAATAAAGGGCCCATCCCTTTATCATCCTAGCTATTATGAACATGTACAAAGGGATTTTTTTGGTAAAGGGTCGGCTGTGGGGTGATGTTGATTGTACATTGTCACTTATGCTGCTAACGCAGCAAATAATCAGTTTCCTGGGGACCTTGCTATCTTGGAAGAGCACAACAGGTATCTGTTATTTAGCTGCACTGTTCGCTATGATGGAGGTGCTTCCACTGTTGCTCTAATCTTAATTAATTGTGTCCAGTCGTCTCAAGCCAAAGCCTGAGCAAGTGAGATTGACTTTTCGTAAATATGATTGTGAACTAATTACATACATCCATGCAATTAGTTGTATTATCCTCTAAAGCAAAGTGGTTTATATTAAATCAAGGAGTCAATATCAACATGTAAGGGATCTGTAAATTTTGGACAGTAGTAAAGCAATGAGTCTACTGACAACATTATATATAGGCAACCCTTATATGACATACATGATTAAAAATCACTGCTCTAAACTAATGACAATATCTAAATAAGTTAGCCTTAAGTCCTTATAACTTTAAAGCTGTCTTGGGCTCTTGCTGTCTGCCTTTATTCTCTACTATTTTCTGCAATTCTTGGCATGCTACATCGCCCATATTTTCCATTTGCTATATTCTCTGCCAAGTCATAAAAATAAATACAGCTTTCAGTACATTTGTCATAATTATGCATTTAAAATATGTACACAAAGCCACTCCTCTATCTGGACTGTTTGACCTTTGTACCTTTGTCTTATGGTGCACGTAAAATGGTACTGCAAGTGTCTAATATGATATGTTGCTGTGTGTACTTGCAAAGATAGGATGTTGAAGAGTATTTTATGTAAAATTAGATTATCTGTTTCATGCCCAGATGAAAATGCAGACTTCTTTGTGAAGTTAAAATCTCTGGTGGAGGAGACATACACTATGAACAACAAGACGCCTGTGACGCTGTTGGTGCACAGTATGGGCGGCTCGATGGCATTGCACTTCCTGAGGCAGCAGCCACAGAAGTGGAAAGACCAATATGTAAAGCGGTTGCTGTCTTTGGCTACGCCGTGGTTCGGCTCAATGAAGGCTGTCAAAGTATTTGCTATCGGTGAGTTTTATTAAATATTAATTACTAGCTGCTGCCCACGGCTCCGCTCGCGTGGAGTCAAATAACGTAGCCTATGTGTTAATCCAGATCATAATCTATCTACGTGCCAAATTTCATTCAAATCCGTTCAGCCGTTTAAGTGTGAAAGAGCAACAAACATCCATCCATACATACAAACTTTCGCATTTATAATATTACTCGTAGTAGGATTATAATATTGTGGTATATAATATATAACATATATATATAGCCTGAAAAGTATAGAGAAATCGATTTACAAGGAATTGGATTGTCTTTCTATCTATCTATGTCTTCTCGCCATTTTCTGCAAGTGAGTGATGTTACTAGGAAGCGATTAAGGACTTGCTGTGTTAGCAGCTCGGGTGGCAACGCGTGTGTAAAACTTCCTGTATTGTATGCATTTATAAACTGCAGTACGGTACCAGTTTACATTACGCGGAACGTATGCTTATAAGTCTCCCGGCGTTGTATAAAAAACATAAAAATCGGCCAAGTGCGAGTCTGGCTCGCGCACCGGTTCCGTAAAACTTGTAGGTATATAACTATGTAGTTCGTTTATCACGGGATTCGAAACTCGAAAATATTCCCATTATGTTGTTAGTTTCTCTTCAACTACTAAAGCACTGAACATTGCTCCAACGAAATGATCAACTGGATTGAGGGAGACACTTAACACAACAACAACTTTACCGTTGAAAAACTGTTGTTCCATACATCGACATAGGATGTGGTTAGTTTACCAATTGCAATTTTTTTTTGTGATGTAACTATAAATTTACAGTTTTCGGATTTTTCCTTTATTTGTGCTACATGACGACATTGCTTCTTCCCAAACTCGTCATCACTCTAGGTTAACGGGAAGTTAACCTAGAATCATGATAAGTTTGGGAATATAGGTTTTGATTCCCTTGCGAGTGTCAAATTAACGGCCGCATCTTATGATTGCGTTGGCTTAGAAGTCTGAATTTTTAGTGCTCCAACGGATTGCGGATTTGAATATTTGATATTAATTTCAACTTGATACTTCTACGCGTTCCTGACAAGGATCATGATAAACGTTCTTGACAGACAGATTACAAAGTGATCCTGTAAGGGTTCCGTTTTCCCTATTGAAAATCCTAAAAATCAACCGAAATTATGATTTATAGAACTCTTTGTTGCTAATTTAATTGTCACTTGTTTATTATTTTTGTTTATATAGGTATTGTATATTGTCTGTAGATACAGACACAATTGATAATAAAATCGAATGTTGTTATGACGCCATTTTATATTATCTTTATGTTAAAATCCGTGATTTATTGTAATAATATGTATTTGTATCTAATAATAATCTGGGATTAAGGGTAAAGCAGTTTTTTTATATAAAACAGGTCATATGCATGTAAAAGGCTTACATGCATATGGCCCACCTGATGTAAAGCGGTTACCGCAGCCTATGAAGGCTTGCAACAAATGTAGTATCATTCGCGCGATGCCACCTCTGCTGTGAACACTCATTATGAGATTACTGGTGACCTCACTCACTCGCAGGAACAAAACGACTCTCCAGACAGTTGTTATTTGGCTGCGGTATTCTGTGAGATACTTCCCCAGATCGGCTGTTTTGATACGCTCTACGTCTCTTAGAAATGGCCAGACCAAGACAAATGTTCGTCACGCACATGTTTGTCCTGCGTGAGAATCGAAAATCGTGGCTTTCTGGCGGTTTGAAAATCTCGCCTCCGCCAATGCGCAGTTGAGCAGCGCGGTGGAGTATGCTCTAAACCCCTTGGTTGTAGTGAGACCCTTATCCCTGCAGTGGGATGAATTAGGTTTGGTGTAGTAATTCACGGATAGTAAATTTGTATGTCGTGTATACGAATATACGGAAGAATAAAAACAGATATACAAGGCAAAAATGAAATGATGTTAATAATGGAAGGCTAACGCTCATCACGACCGAATTGCTAGTGTTTATCAGAAGGTTGTGTCAGGCGTCTTAGGTACCGGTGCATGAATAGAACTTTTTTTTTTATTTCTTCATAAAACTTACAATAATATTTTACATCAATGATTAGTCCGTACCACAAAAGGGGCGTAGGTCGTATTTATGTTACTCGCCATTTTCGTATACATCAATTAATTCCGCTGGTAATTCATTTACATAGTACGGTTACATAGTCTGTACGGTAACTATGAATGTTAGGTGTGTAAGAACCTAGTCATTTGGCGCTAAGTCCGCTCTGCATACCGTGCAAGGACCTTGGCGTGCGGATACAGATAAATAAATAGTTTATATTTTCCAATTTAATGTATCAGTATCAAGTTATAAAATAATGAGGAGTGACAACCCAGTGAGTAAAGAACCGGCCATTGGCCAACTGTTTCGCGGTTCGAATTCGGGCTTGTATTCCTAAATTCGTGTTTTTGGATTTATTGTAATTATCACTTGTAATATAACTTCGTAGAGTTGCGGGTTTACTCACGATGTTTTCCTGGTCACCTCGGCGGTGAAACCAGCAAGTCTAGGGAATTATATTTCGAAATACGCGTGACCTAAACCCAAGGAAGGTATGGTTTTCCCTCTCGAGTCGTGGTAGTCTAACGGCAGTCCATGTAAAAATCTGTACAGTCCGTAAATCCTTAGGCTTACGTAGAGGACTCCACCAATCCTAATATAATAGAAAACGGGATAACGCTAAGAAGAATTGATCAATCATAAAATATCATTTAATACATTACGAGTATTAGTAAACTGCACTATCTTCGACAAAGAATGAATTGCGTTCAATGAAATATCGACATAATCCGCCACTAATACGTTTGTGTTATCAATTACTTTGTAAACAAGATATCACATCCTACAGTTGGTCGTGACCATGTCTGAACTCGTATGATCGCTACGCAGAAAGTCGTTCACCTCGAACCAAGAGGTGATTATGGCAATCTGTTATTATTATCTCAGTTACACGATGTGGTAACATTTTTTTTTTGTACAACGTAGGGTGCATTGTCCACCGAAGTGCTCACTGTAGCCTATGAACGCTTACAATACTTGAAGTAACGCTAGCGTGTTGCCACACCAGCTGCTATTTGTTTGTACACCCATTCGTGTTGCTGCAGCACACGCATACCTTTGTGCATCATAATTATTATATTATTGTTTTTAGACTTGTTGTGTATTACATTTATTTGTGTTAGTCAGCAATCGAATAAACGTTTTACCTATCTATCTATCTGCTAAGACAAAAAGTTCTTAGGATCTTATTGATTACCTCACTTACTCGCCGGGACACAACGACCCTCCAGGGAGCTGTTATTTTGGTATTTGTTTTAATGCGATCCCTTAACAACATCAATAGACATGTTTTTGAACACAAATCTTTGATTAGTTTTGCAGCAGATACTTTAAAATCATCGGGAGCCAAACACGCATACGGCCCATCTCATGCAAAGTGGTTACGGTAGAATATGAACGGGCGCAATACAATGAGTATCCGATTGCCACCCTTGTTGCTAACACACCCACTCCCCTGCATCTTAATGGTGATCTCACCCACTTGAAGGATTTCAACCACATACCACATCCAGGAAGTCATTTGACTTCTGCGAGATGTGCATCTCGATCGGGCCCATTTTTTAAATCCTTGCGAAACGAAATAAGACTTATAGTAAAAACTTAAAGCAAAGGACCATAAATTTCTTAAACGTGAATTAAAACTGTTATGATTAAATAACTTGGGTCCTCAATCCAGACGTGTGTATAAAGTGGCATAGCCTAAATCTGAGAAAGTGGTATCTATGGGTTAATAATTTTTATTTAAGAATTTAGTTAAGATTTTCTTAAATATTTTAAAAATTTGCCAAATCTGTAAAATATGATATTACAGATTTATGGCGCGTCGGTATATCTATCTCAATTCATTAATGTTTTTGCTGAGGAATGTGCAAAACATGAATTTATCTGAAGAAATACATAATTACGACTTTAATATATTTTACTTAGATACCTCTGTGAATGTGTTAAAAGAAATAATGACACGAAAATTAATTGTTACAAAGTAAATGAAAGTCGAAGTTTACTAAAACGTCTAAACTGAGAGCCCAATATTTGCGGTTTTATTGAATAGGCTCAAACTAACGAGATTGACGTAAATTAGAATTCGTTTTTAACAATTTTTTTTATTAAAATGCAACATGTCCGTTCTTCTAAATGCCACACTTTTAGAGAAAACTAATTTTCAATTTTTTATAGGAGAAAATTTAGTGGTAGTAATAGTGACCATAATGCCAAATATAGGAACTGCAGTCGGGGCACGACTTAGATATTAAATAACGTTCCATAGAACAGCCCCCAACTGTAGTTCGTGATTTTGGCAACGCAGTCGTGTTTTTTAATATTTTTTATCTTTACTCTTCAAAATTAGGATCAGCTAAACCGTATGTCAGAATGTGTAAATAAATAGGTTGTTCTTCTCTATTATTGTAGAATGTAAGCATAAACGACCATGCGGCCGTTTAATACCATGCCTCTTGTAGCGACCAAGATCCACCAGTTTCAACGGGCAAACTAAATATTCAATAACACCTAATATTTTAAAACATTTTACTTTTAAACTGATTGTTTCGGGTAGTTCTTTTAAACTAACTTTATTTTCCCCGTTAAAATTAAATGAGATCAAAATAGACAGCTCGTTATTTGAATTCCTCAGACATTTATACGCACATAGGTATTATTTTCATTTCCGATACAAATTGCATCTTCTTGACTGGAGAACCCAAAAATTGTAATGATATCTATAATAATCGGCAAAAAACCACCTTTCGGAAGATCTTGTTTGGCATACACAATTTGTTAAAACACTGTTCTGTCAATCACGTCGGTCATAGTAGGCTTCGCTGAGATCGGCCGGTGTGGTACAGTACGTTGGTCTTAGTACATGGCGTATTGTTGCAATTGACGTCGGTAAAAGTGGTTTAGATCATCGATAGTTAATTTCCTTATGGTACCTACAGGTTTTTTATACCACTAAGGTGGCAAACAAGCATATGGCCTGTCTGATGGTACGCACTTACCGTTGCCTTGCAACATTAGGGGTATCGCTCGTGCGTAGCCGGTCCTAAAGAAACTTAATTTTGTCGTTGGAAAACTTTTGTTCACATCATCGACATAGGTCGTGGTTAGTTTAACAACTGCAAATAAGTTTATAATAAGTTTATAATCCCAAAAAAAAAATTGTGATGTAACTACAAATTTACGGATTTCGGATCTTTCCCGTTACTTGTGTAAATTAAATAAAATAGGTTCTAAATAAGTGTAGTATAAGTGGTTCAAGACGCTAGTCTGAGGGGGAGTCAAACCGGATAAAAACACATTTCTCAGTTCTATATTTGTTTGAACGTGCAGGCGACGACCTGGGCTCGTTGATCCTCCGCGAGAGCGTGATGCGGGCGCAGGAGATCACGTGCCCCTCGCTGGCGTGGCTGATGCCGTCGCCGCTGCTGTGGAAGCCCAGCGAGGTGCTCGTGCAGACCGACAAGTACAACTATACTATCAGCGACCTCGAGAAGTGGTTTGGGTATGTATATATGTATGTAATATATATTGGGATAATTGTGATGAACGCACAGGTATCTGCCCGCAGTCACGAAGCAAGAGAAGTAGTAGTATGCAACGTCACGCGAGAGCTCGATGGAATCGTTGTGCGTGGCATTCTAATCGAACACTCAGATTAGGCATGGCGACCGCAGCCTGTCTATGGATGGGTTTATCTATCTAGAGTCTTGGATTCCCGGCTGTTGTCGATTGATGACAGTCGTTAATATAAGTCAGTGATCCTCAGGCGCCTTGAAAACGGGTTCTGACATCACCTTCTTATAAAACACGACCAATTTGGTCATGGTAGGTTAGTCTTGGTCTTCCTCGGCTCCTATATCCTACCGCTTTCGCGTTGTATATCTGTTTCGTCATTCTTTCATCCTGCATTCTTTCTACATGTCCGAATCAACGGAGCATGCCTTTTCTTATCTTAACACCGACACTCTCTTTCAGGCCAACTCTCTTTCTTACGTCGTCATTATGGACGCGGTCAGCAAGCGTTACGCCACAAATTTTGCACAATGCTCGCATCTCGACCGCATTATCATGCTCTCTCTGCCATACTAAAAATGTAATAATATAAAATATAGAAGAGATATATGAAAGTGAATAGTTTTGCATAACAAAATTCTTATCAAGACTGAATAATATATTGTTTTGGTATCGTTTCATAATATTGATATTATATTATACTTCAAGTAAACACGTATCACATAATCTCAGGTGTATTTGATAAAAATGCGAAACTTTGCTTCTCGTGTAGCTTGAAGAACACATCCAATATAGCAGTGAAAGTAACTATTGATTTTCCTTATGGAATTTCTTTAATAAATTTACCTACCGTTTGTTGCCTGTACAGTGGGAGCCCTAGCCCTCTGCAACGTCGACAACCTGGCGGCGACGTACCTGTGAGGGCCTCACTCACAATATGAATAATTTTTATTTGGTTCGGACACGTAGAAAGAATGTAAGAGAAAAGCATGGCATACATTTATTGAAATATTTAATTGACGATTTAAAAAGAGACATATTAGTAAGTTTCTTACGGTATATGTTCGCCAATGGCCATTCCCATAATGCTAGTAGATTAACAATAAAAACTAAGAGAATTGAATAAGATACAGCATGATTGTATTTAAAATATGTAAGCCGCGTGTAAGTGCCCGCTAGGACGTAACGGCGAATAAATATATTTTATCTTTACTTTTAATGAATTAAAGATATACAAGGCGAAAGTGAATGGGTGTAGGAGCCGATGAACGCCAACCCTCTCCTACTACAACAGAGTCAATTGGCGTTCAACTCTCTTTGCCTGCAAAGGAGTTGGCGTGAAGTTACAGATGGATATGATTTATTTTGATTTGATTCATTTGAAATTTCGCTATATTCTGCTTATCACTAGACCCCGTTATCTCGGTGCACTGACGTCACGATAGAGTACTATGGGGTCAAAGTGGCACACGACGTATTATTTTTCAATAATGGCAATTAAAATTTTTAGAACTGGTTTTTCAATATTTACACAACCATCGTCTGGTATCACTAGTCCTTTTTGCTAGAACTTGGCTGGCAATGGTGTGCGGCTTACTCTCTTTATTTTCGTACAGACCACCTACTATAACATTAGCTATATTTCTTTTTGAGGCATCGGTAGTTTCATCTACAAAAATGTAAATAAGCATCACGAAGCTCGTCTTGGATTGATTTATATGTTTTTTCGTATTGTTTACGTAAGTTTTGCAAGGAGGGTGGACTCTGAAGGTAAAGCTATCGAAGCTGTGTATTTGTCATTCAAGCAATTTTGGATAAAAGATCGAAATTATCTATTGATCAATTTAAATTAAATTCGATTTCAAAACCGGTTTTAATTGTTATATCACGCATTATTGTTTACTGCTATGTAAACCCCGGTAGAGTAATTACTCTTGGGTCAAAGTTTTTAAATAAGTATGTTAAAATATGTCACATTTTCATTTTTGTATATTATTTATATCAATAGTATCCTGTAAATATTAAAAAAAAACATATAATTATTGATTGTTGTTATTGTATAAAATGACATTTACAATAATTACCAAAGTGTGCCACTTTGTCCCTATAATACTCTGTCGTGACGTCACTGCACCGAGATAACGGTGTTTACTTATCACAACTACGCAAGCGCTTATAAAGCAACCGCTTCACATGCGGTGTGCTGTACGTTGCGTATCACCTGAAGCACTATAAATAATTACAAACCTTTGGACATCATGATGAAGTATATGCGCCTTACAGAAAATGACAAATCCCTGGAGGGTTCCTTTTTTCTGCGAGTGAGTGAGGTTACCAGTAAGCTAATGATAAGCAGTGTCAGCGGTGGGGTGGCAACGTGCAAGCAATACATTTTTTATTGTAAAAGTTCACAGGCTACGATTTTTACTTGACATCAGGAGGGCCGACTCGGTGTATGCCACCCGACGTTGTATAAACAAAATTGTATTGGTTATATTGGTGTTTCAGCGACATGGACCTGCCGGACGCGTGGGAGATGGTGAAGGACACGCAGAAGTACAAGAGCGACTTCACGGCGCCCGGCGTCGAGGTGCACTGCGTCTACGGATACAACATCAGCACCGTCCAAAAGTAACCATATACCGCTAAAAGATTACAGAGAAGCTTTCTTCAGAGGACTCGTGGAATGAACTCCCAGCCGAGATTTTACCTACGAAGTACAGCATGAGATTCTTCAAAAAGACATAAAAAGATTTTTACAGGCTACATGCCCCTGGTGATGCAACTGTCCATAGGCTACAGTAACAGCTTACCATTAAGCAGATCGTATGCTTGTTTGTCACCTTAGTGGTATAAAAAACTTGATAGTACCGTTCGAAGTTAGGTCCTTAATACGTGCGACATAAGACTAGAATAAATGTCAGCGCCAAGTTCATTCCATGTGTCATATGAAACAATAATTGTTATTATTTGAATTCAACAGCTAAGTTGAATTTATATAATGCCAACTTGCTTTCAGACTGGTGTACAAGCCGGGCACGTGGTTGGACGGGTACCCGACGCTGTCGATGGGCGACGGAGACGGCACCGTCAACCTGCGTTCGCTGTCCGCCTGCGAGTACTGGCGCAAGCGACGCGGCCGCACCACCCTCAACCAGGGCAAGCCGGTCAAGTCGCTGCCGCTGCCCAACGCCGAGCACCTCAAGATCCTCCACGACGACAGGGTCATCGACTATGTGCGAACTGTACTGAGCAATTGAAGCAGTCATCATCAATTGCGGTTAAAGGTACGTAACGGGCTGTGAACGGGTTAAGAGTGTTTGATGGTAAATCCTTTCATACCCCACCTTGAGGGTTAAATTAAATAGGGTAAAGGTATATGTATTTATAGCAGGGTAAGTGATTGTGTAAATAAAATAATTCTTATAATTGAAATAATGGTGGGTAGAAGGATGGTAAGATTCTATTATGTACTAGAATATAAACATAAGAATTATTTTTTTACTATAATCGCGTCGCTCGACCCGTGCACTGTCCGTTCTATAGAGCCATTTAGATTCGTTAATGTGTTTATGATAGAAACAGATGAGAAGAGTAGGTCGGGCAGAAACCTTTAACAACCCGCAATGGAGAGAGGTCGACCATAGATTTCTCCAATATTTCTAGAATGTTCAAAACATATTGACATCTCTATTAATATAAGTAAATTTATCTGTGAATTCTATGTTCCATTAACGAGTTTAAAGAACAGATACGTAGAAATATTGAAGCAAGATGGCGTCGATTGAACAGGAACAAATGAAAAAGATATGTTTATTTATCACAGGAAAAACACAATAGTATATGCATATGACAATTTATGAATTTAATTAATTATTAGGTATTCTGCCATAAAATATATACACCACATTCAAATTATTACTCGTAATATTGATTTTCATAATAATTAACGTAATTCTGCTGTCAAATTGTGGCCAAATAACCGCCTCCGCCAGCAACCTTCACACGTTCATTATTATTTGTATTGTTGGGGAGTGTTTATGAAGATTGTATATATTGATAATTTTATTGTTATTAGAACCATGGAAGAAATTAAAAATCTGTTGGGCGTAAAAATACTATAAGAAGGTAGGTGGTAGGTAGGTAGGTGATGGCATGTTTCACACAATGTGAATTAAACTTGAAGTATGTATTTACTTATTACAAAACTGTAGAGGCTCTGTGTTTTCAACATTATTATTTTCAATTACCTATAATTGTCGCTTTTACTTAATATCGAAACCATTTTTTTTTTAAATCTGTCTGTGCATGGATTACTCTAAAGCTATGAATAGACTTGAATGAAATTTAGTGTGATGATAACTCAGCCTGAGCCCCAGTCAATATACAGGCTACTTTTTATATCGAGAATAAAAAATCTCAGTATCGACTAAACCGACTGAAATAGAAACTTCGCTGCTGGGCAGGCTTCGCCACTCTTTTCATTCACTTACAATCTTCTTTCCCAGTAAAAGAAAACCAAAATATGATTTCTTGTTAATGCAAACACGACAGATTCTACTTTACTATATATTTTTTTTTTACTGTCACGGTACTGCCAGATTTGTTTTTAATGAATACCTTGATAATGTCGTAAAGGCGAAACCGTACGGTTAAATTAAAAATAAGTAATAAATAACATTGTGAAGTGGAATCTGTACAGATTCCGTACAGCACCACAAGTATTTGCAATAATAAGATGTCTTCAAAATTCCACCAAGCGCCAACAATCAACAGTATCAACATAACAAAATAAAGCCGTCAAGTGCGAGTCTTGACTGGTGCACAGAGGGTTCTGGAAATAAATATTTTAGTAAAAAAATCTTTTTTCATGATGTTATTATAAATTACGGTTTTCGCATTGTTTGCCTTTACTTGTGCTACAACATTGCTTCTTACCAAATTTCACGATTCTAGCTCAACGGGAGGTAGGTATCCTACAGGTTTTGATTCCCTTGCAAGTGTCAAAATATGCGGCATAACAACAGCCGTATCTTTTGATTGCTTCTGCTGCTTCTTCTTCTTCTCACTGCTCGAAGGGATTGCAGACCTTACATGAGTATTTATTTTAGCTTGATGACATTTAGCATGATGACAGACGGACAGACAGATGGACAACAAAGTGATCCTGTGAGGGTTCCGCTTATTCCTTTAGATACAGAACCCTAAAAATGATTTTCATTGGACAGCTTAACGTCAGTTTCATTTGGTATATTAGAGCGACCTGGTTCGCTTCATTATTTTTTTTCAGTAGGGAATGTTATTGAATGGGTGTTACAAAAAAAATTAGCATAGTCTAGGTAAACGGCCTCCACTCCGCGTCAAAAAAAAATGTAGTAGAGAATCTCAATGTTTTTTTTTTCAATCAACTTTGTGTGAGAAATGTTGAACCTAATTTGTAAAGGTTTAAATTTTTTTTATAGCACTAAAGTTGCAAACAAATTTATAATACGGTAAGTAGTTACAGTCTTGAATCTTCAATTCATATCAGTGACATGCCGTCAGACTTACTCCGACTTCAGCTCATCTAAGGTCGACATAAGCTGGACGTAAACGGAGTCTAAACGAAATCCGAACTTTTTAAAATAAATCTGTAAATAATAATGCGTCTATTTTTAATTTTATTCAAAATAAATAAAAGTATTTGTCATATGTTTATATCATGTGCATATGCTATGTTGTTCACTTGGAGTGAATCTGTCGGGGCCATCTTACTTCATATTACATGACCTAAGCAATACCCAGTTACCACTAGATTGACTTTCTAGTTTGTTATGTTAATTATACTCTAATATAAAATTGTGTTACTAAGTCAGCGGCTAGCTCAATGTAGATTATATTTTAACTATAGTATAGGGTTCAAGGTGATAAAATGAACTCATTAACATTGCTGTTGGGAAACAGGATCATCTATTGTATTATAAAGTAAAAAAAAAAAATGAATTATATAAGTTAAACTTTTTAAGTTAACTTATAAAACGTTTAGTGTGTTTACCGTTTAAGTTTACCGATTTCAAAGATTATGCAGAGTTTAAAGATATAACATCCAAATCACGATCATATTACAAAATTTTATTGTATAAAACGCATTTTTTAAGAATAACTCAAGTCTCGTATTCACTAGGAATGGTCACCAAATATTCCGGTAATGTTAGGAAATCGAGTTAACATTTACATAGATTTCTCGTGCTTATATGGTAACCACTTAGAATAATTTATCCTTCAGCTCTGAAACCCACTTTAAATTATTTTAAAAGTGCTTCTATTTTCTTAATGTCTTTCGGCAATCATTGCATGTCGGAATTTATTACCAACATTAGCCATTAAGCGATTTATCAATTCGCACGACTAAAGTCCAAAATAAAAAAATATCCAAGTAGAATATTGTTTAACTAAAAAGTCATTTCATCTATAATTATTTGAGTTGAGACCCAGGTTCTTGAATTTATCGGCTTTTTATAGAAAATACTACTACTCATTGTAAATTTACGTCGTGCCTGTGCGTTTTGCTGCTTACCTCCCTTAAGAAGTAAAAAAATCGGCCAAGTGCGAGTCGGACTCGCGCACGAAGGGTTCCGTTCCATTATCTATAAAAACGGCAAAAAAAAATCACGTTTGTTGTATGGGAGCCCCCCTTAAATATTTGTTTTATTTTAATTTAATTATTTATTCTTAAAGTGAATATATAACTAAATATTCTGTCAATATTTCAAGCGTCTACCTGTTACCATTATCAATATCGAGCAAAAATGAGCAAAGAAATCACGTTTGTTGTATGGGAGCCCCCTTAAATATTTATTTTATTCTATTTTTTAGTATTTGTTGTTATAGCGGCAATAGAAATACATCATCTGTGAAAATTTCAACTGTCTAACTATCACGGTTCATGAGATACAGCCTGGTGACAGACGGACAGCGGAGCCTCAGTAATAGGGTTCCGCTTTACCCTTTGGTTACGGAACCCTAAAAAGTAGTATCAACTCTATATAGCCCTAGGAACCGGCGCGCGTGCATCAAAAGAGCTATGAATATTAAAGAAGCTAGTGAAGTGTGTAAGGACCGCGTCTTATGGCTCCCGGTTCCCTCTGCCTACCCCGCAACGGACCTGGCGTGAAGATATACATACAAACAAACAACTCTGTATACTTCCAAGTCGACTGAATACTTCAGTGGGCCGATTCTACTAAAACCTGCAACTGCACTGCAGCGCGGCGTGTGTCAAAATGCGTACATTTTGATGTTTCGGTATTCTGTTAAACGATCTGACAGCAGCGCCGTTGCAGGAATGTTGCAGTAAATTAATCGCTATTCTGTTAAAAAACCTGCACTGCAACTGCACGTTTCCTGCAATATAATCGTATTCTGATAAATTGTTTTGACATTTGTATACCGGTGACAGATGTTTTGAAGGAGTTTACTTGCAGTTTTGTTAACGTTACTCTTGAGCAACTTTTGCGAAGTGAAATTAATATTCTGAAGCGGTGAATTATATTTGCTTTGTTTTGGGAGATGTTTGTGGATAAATATAATTAAGTAAAGCTTCTTTTCGGTTAGAAATACCTCCACTCCGGCAACCAAGGTCAATAGTGAAACTATAGGAGTCAATATTAAATAAAAATTCAGTTTTATTAGATTGAAATATGGCAACAATTCAGGTTTTAAGTAGTTTACTTGCAGGATACGCACAGTTGCAGCGTAGTTGCAGTGCCGTTGCAGTGCAGCATACGCGCAGTTGCAGTGCAGGAAATTTTAGTAGAATACACCTATCGGCACTGCACTATTCCTGCACGACTCAAGTGACAGGCGTAAACGTGCAGTTGCAGTTATTTAGCAGAATTGGCCCACAGGTCGGAACTAAAAGAATAGGACAGAAACCCGACGTCTGCCGAACTACAAAGTGTACCGAGGGACATTTATAAAGTACAAGCGCTGTATAATGTTTAAATAAGATTCAGGGTGTTTTGTGTGTATAAATGAATTTATTCATCATAGTGCTAGAATATTGATGCTTTTCTCATTATCTTATTGCTTATTACGTCATCCTCATGATCAAATACTTCATTATTTTTTATGTATTAGATAATATAACGGTTGTTGATAAGAAAATTACTGTACTAAGAGCTCTCTTCGTTATGGAATGCAGCTCTCTATTTATTTTCACTATTTAAGATCTGTATTTTAAGTCTAAATAATAACTACGTAATATGAAAATAAAGAGATAAGATTGATAGCGCGAGTGAAGTAAATAACTCGCGTATATACTTGTATTGGGTGATGGATGATTCGTATCGGTCTCTTTACAAGGCTTGGTGACTTTAAATTGTTTCTGTCACCCTGACGGCATACATGTCACGAGTACACGAGTTTACGTGGTAGCGAGAACCAGTTATTTCAATATTACAGTTAATGTGCTACTGGCACTCGGAACTAACCCGAAATGTTACTCATGTACTGAAAGGAAAACATCGTGAGGAAACCCACACGTCCAAGAAGTTATATTTCGAAAAGCGTGCGATCTAACCTAAGAAAGGTCTGAATTTCCCCCTAGGTTGTGGAGGCCTGATGGCATTTCGCTCCACGTCAGTATCTTCGCCAAATCCTTAGTGTTAGGACGCGGACCGTCGCCAACTCTTAGGGGATTAGAAAATGGGTTAACGCACGGACGAAGTAAAAATACTGTAAGTCAAATATGTTTCAAAATATAATAGAATTTCTGCAGCAATGCTCGCTCTTTGGAATCCCAGCTTATGTCTTTCTTAACGTTAGTTTGATCGCTGTATGGAATGTTTGCGTAGATGCTCGGTATGCTGTGGTCCGTGTGTATTGGTCTAAAACGAGGATGCAATAGCAATGTAACTAGCTACAATCACAAGTTACGCGTAGTCACTTGTTATTTATTTCCAATTAGGTTAATTTTATTAGTCAAACTGTACTTCCTTACATTGTGATTCCTCAATTTAGTTAAGAAAAGTCGGGCTTCTACGGCTGTGATAAAGCACCTGCCTGTTATTTTGAATCTGTTTGCGTGTCTACAGAACCTAACTATTATTGACCTCGAATCGGTAGTATCGGATACAATGACATTTAATTGATAATGCATCAATACTTTACGGCGGCTGTAGCTCATTCAAATTTTTCATTAGTTGTTTTTTATTCTTTTAAGACTACATGAAGTAACAGGCAGTGAGAGAAAGTACGAGTAAAGTTTTTTTTTTCATAATTTTACTTGTAATTTTATTTGTAACTATATCCCACACTTTGACCTGTCAAATTACCGAACAACAAAGCAGTTCGGTACCTAATTTACGGTTTACGTGCTACATATTGTAATTATTCTTAACATATACTATATATTTTATTTATTCTCAAATGCTTATAAAGCTCGTGTAAGACTTACATGTTATGATCTATGCTTCACGATAATTTATTATGCCAACTTAGTTGTGTTCTACTCTATGTGAATAATATTTCTACTTTTGATATTGTAAATTCGTTAAATATATATAAGTAAACCGAAGTTCTATTCTTGAATAAGTACTGTGTGGTTTCGTCATTATAAATGTATTCTCATCTGACAAACAAGCAGTCAAATAAAGGTTATACACAAATGTTATACTAACGAATTGCCTACTAAAAGGTTTGGGGTATAAGTAGCTTATATACTTACTACTTATTATTATATACTATTTATTATTACCAACCAACATTGTCATATCTTAATTTCTGTTGCTGCATCTCCAAATAATAAAGGATTATTTATTTAGTAACAAAATTGTGAAAATAAAAAACGTTACGTAATCCTAGAGGTGTTGATTCGCGAAGTGACAGGTTGCTGCTTGAGTAGCTGTGGTCCAAATAAAGTATGGTGACTGTACAAGCGCCCGTACTGTAGACCTCCTGCTGTTTTTAGAGAATTCACGTAAATTGCCGCTTACACGGGATTTAGGAAGGCTAAAAGACCCTGTAGTAGGGTTTGTAAAGGGCTTTTTAGTTTTTCAAGTTAATAATTTTACAATTTACTAATGGTTTGTGTTATCTATTTCGAATCTTTGTATTACGCGATTAAATGTACGTTTTGATCGTTCAGAAATAAAATAGGAACACTCAATCTAGATCTAGAGCACATCTTTACAAATATCCGTTATGAAGGCGTTATCAAATTGAGTATAGGTGGATTCCCCCCGGTTATGGTAGAAATTTAATGACGCGCGCCGAATTTCAATCAATGTCTATATTTTATGACATGCAAGCAGCAACCATTTGTTATTAATTGTTGCCTGGATTTTGATTAATCGTCTTATTTTAACTGGCAACTAGTTTAGTGTCAGAGAATTTCTAATAGAATCTTTCTAATTATATGAAAACACATATGATTATGTACTAGCTATAGTGAACAGAAATGAAATAACTTATAAGTAAAATATCTGTAATATTAACTATTTATTGTCCAGTCCGGAAAATAAATCACCGATAATTTAATTTGCGCATTTTACTATGTACGCGCATTTATTTTACTCTGTATATAATTGTTAATGTATATATGTACTTGAATGTTGATTATTGTAATAGACTATGCTTTGTGAATCCATTCTCGTAACATTGCTGCAATGAGTTGCTTTATGGATGCCAATTTATCTCTATTTACTGAGAAACAAATAAAATAAAGTTGAGAATTAAATGTTGTTTTATTGCACCGTTCGCATGTCCGCTCACAACTCTCTGTCAGAATGATCGCGCTCTCTGAAAGACAATTAAAACTACAATGTAGTCAATAATGACACCTTACAAAATAAAAGCAAAATTTACATAAATAAATAGCAACAAAATGATAGAAAAGTAAAAATGTATGAAAACTATAGCACTAGTACAGCTTTCAGTCATAGACGTGGCTTTATACCGAATGTACGACCGAGCATGTAGTCACACTTTGCAACGATCAGGAGTTCGGTAGCCGAGATTGGCTCAAATATCCTTGCGTTGATTCTCATGGCCTAACTGCGAATAAGGATTTGCATTTTCGCAACCAATCTAGGTTCCGATTGGTCCAATTCAGTTCCCAAAAATTCACCTTTAGTGCCTCGACCAAAAGACCGTAGAGTAGCCGTATTCCGTTCAGCTAGAGCGAGCACTTCAAAATACGAGTACATTATTTTACCTCGATAAGCCAAATCGGTCATTCGAATCTGTTTACAATGCTCGGATAAACGCGACAAAATGGGGTTTATTTATAAACGTACAGGAATACAAAAGAGACTTCATTAGACACCACAAAGTAATTACCATACAAAATCGGCGTAGGCTTGATAATGAACAAAAACTTGTATTTCAGGTTTAAACATCCATCAGAAATAGTAATTGAACATAGATAGACACAAATACTTTACATGTAACAAAAAACAACTGACGATACAAGGGCATCGGCAAGTACAAATTGTAGGAATAATATATTATATTTTAATTTACGTGTAGATTTTGTAAAATAATGTTTAAGCTGTGGTTGTCAGGCTTGATTATTCCAAAATTTATATTGTCTATAAGATTTTGCTTTATAACTTGAGATTTTTGATATTCAACACGAATCGGCGACATATTCAGATCACTTTTTATTAAGTGCCTAAATGTAAGGACTTTTATGTTTAATGTAACATTTGACATGAACATTGTGCCAAAAAATGGTTTTCAGCTGAAACCCGGTCAAATAAATCGTTCGAGCAGTTTCCGGGGTGCACGGAATATTATATTATAAACTCTTTAAGTAATGGGAAAATGTGCAAATTACGGTGTTAGTAGGTTTCGAGGTAAAAAAATATGCTGTTAGTGGACTTCGAGGTAACTAATCATTAACACAATTATGTGTCATAAATTCTGATTGCAGAACTTTTGACGACATCGCTAAAGTATGACATGTATAGTAAGAAAGTCAGATAATACCTCATGAAAACCCACCTTGTAAGACTGACTTCTTCGTGAGAAGATAAAGATGTTCTATCGGTGTCATATGTTTACCCCCAAAACTCACTTTTTTTATTTTGTATGGTGACAGAATTGAGGGAATGTAATAATTGCTTTGTTTCGTAGGGCTGTTTCATTTATTGCATTCATCATGTTTCCTGTATGTTTATCCACAACCCCATGTTTTTGTTATTCCAATCTGTGACCGATTTGGTTTGTACGATAAAAGTCGAATGACGTTTTTTTTAAGCGCTCTTTCAAGCTTGCAAGACCTAGTGGTAGGATAGGTAACACTTTCATTTACTGATATTTAATTGAACTTGAAACAACTTTGTGTTTTGAAACCTTTTGTTACAATCCTTGATATATCTTATAGAAAAAAAATGTTCAAAAGGCACTACCCACGCTTCAATATCAGGATGGAAAGTTCTTTGTGAAATATGCGTTGTAAACTAAACATGTATTGGACCCCTCGTATGTGAGAGTGAGTAAGAGAAAGGGCTATAGCTTGCAAAAAAAAAACATCACTATACATATATCACAATGATATAAAAGCCAACCTATGCGGCCGACTGTACTTAGACGATCCACAATGTATTGATCAATAAAACAACGTTCAGTAAATAACATTATTATTATTTAGTCGTTCATTTCACCCTTTTCGAATTCTATAGTGTATGAGCCTAGCCTAGGTAGCCATGTTCAACATCCATATAAAAAGACGTAGAAACATGAAAAGGTACGAAATACATTACGGTTACACATAGCCCCAGTACAATAAAGCATTTAATTTAATACTAAATAAATTACATAACAGATTGCCGATGCGATTTCGACATTGTGGCGTGAGGCGCAAAGTTTATTATCGCTATTCCGCCGGTTTGTTATTCTAAAACGATTACGTTGTTTTGAAATAGGTTATGTATTTTGTATTGTTGTCTGGCGCTTACAAAATATATGAGATAAAAATATTTTACGTCACTAGTTACGATCAATAGCCGGTTTTTCATTTCTTATTTTAACATTCACAAAGGAAATGCGGTTATGACTTGATTTTGCATTGTACCATTCCACCTGAAGCACTCGATATCATAAACGTGGGAGTTTCAACGGTCGGACGGCTTTGAATAGCATCTGAGGTGTAGTATTCTGTCATTGATTAGCACATAGGCTGAAATTGAAGTTGTTTTATCTTGAACGCGGGAAACCGGCGCAGACAGATCGATTCAAAATTGTATTACCCGACAGAGGCTAGGAAGAGAAAGTTTTAAAATCCCTTCAATGTATCGTAATCGCTTTAGAATAACCGATTATATTAATTTCATTCAATGTAAACTTATACTACTGAAATCACGCAATCATTCAAAGATCTTTCAATCACAATAATTTTCTTCAATAATATGAAATATAGAAACAAAACGAATATACAAATAAGTTGATTAAATCAACGACATCGAGAATTAATCATGAAATACAACAGGGATTTTATTTCCGACACAATTCATTATACTCCCCCATTTCTTAAGGATTAAATTTAAATGTAATGAAATATGTACATAAATGATTTTTAAACAACATTACAAATAATAAATGCTTACAATTCTTCTATTATAATGTTGTCTCGAACCTTTCAAACTGTGCGTGAGGAATGAATTACCACGCAAACCTAACTAGGTAAATAAATAACAAAATAATATCACATTTGATCATACCAACGACCACGACTCTGCGCACTCTCCTGCAGACATGTTCACTTATAACAAAAGGAATTCTTGTGGCGGAGACTATACATGCCTCGAATATTTCCACTGTTTCAAACGACGGGAGCACTGACATATTAATTGAAGACATTCGTTGTACAAGAATTTCATCAATAAAGCCAATTTTTGTGACTTACATAGTTTATCTCCGACCATTGTGAAAATACCTAGATAAATTTACCAACCAATAGAGAGTTGGTGGTCATTCTACTTATCAGCAGTGTGCTAATGGGTGGGTGATTATTTGGTCGTAACTTGCTTCACGGCATCATTTATTTATTATACATCTCGGTAACGATCGAGTCGTGAAAAAGTAACAAATACGGAAAGTTAATATATAATATTAATATTCAATATTCATGTTATTAAGTTTGCAGAGCAGGTCGGCAACAGCTCGAGCACGACGCGGCCGGTGCGCACGCAGCGTCCTGTTTCATTCAATTTTATTACTAGTGCGTATGGTTTTAACCAATATTTAATGTAACCATCATTGACCAGTGCATGTTCTGTGCCCAATACCCAGGATGAAGATGTGATGCGCCACCGTGTTAGACACCATGAATTTACTGAAAATATGTAGGTATGTGAATAGCAACGAGAGTAATCTGCAGATGCTGGGTGTTCGCCGAACCGGTGTCAGTCGATGCGATGATCTTTGACCATCTCGTCACCATTTAAAGGTTAAACTTTAATGCTGGCCGATAAGTAGTTTTGACTTTGTTCGATTTTGCGACCCCGACTTTTCTAGCAACCTATAGAATCTATAGGGTTTAACCAATTTGCCTTGTTTTATCACGTTAGGACACATTGTAAGAAAACGTCCAGTTAAGTCTGAAATGTCACGAAATATAACCAACGGTTAGGGGAATTGAAGGAGTTTTTTGTGCACAAAACATACATACACTTTATATTTGAGGGAGTAAGATAAACACAAGACAGAAAGAATATTTTACATGTACATTTCAAGTGGTCAACCTTTTTATCATGGGTACAGTTGAAACATAAAAGAACGTTGGTTGATACGAAAAATTACATAAACGATGCGACGTTCACCACGGCATAATACTGCATGATGGATTTTCGTCGGCAGAGACAGGAAAACGACCAAGATAGTATAGGTGGAAGATCCAAAATAACGACCACGCCGCGATAATAGAATGTGACTAGGCTGCGGCCGGAGATGACATTCAGACTGCGTTGTGTACGCGGGACACATGTGTATACTGTACAGTCGCTGCATCTGTATATTTAATCTTTATATCGCACTTCAAGTAATTAAGTTGAAGCAATATAATTTAGCTTTTTGAGCATAATTATTATACAACGGTGCTTTTTCTGATAAACATTTCACCATTTTGCAAAGAGTTATGGAAGAAAAATGGTGTAGAATTAATTTATAGAGGTATTTGTATTTATGGCTATTTCATCAAATTCGTGTTGGAAAATTCGAGGCATTTATACAATTAAAATATTATATTTACACAACAATCTCTCATTTTCTTATCAAGTTACGACACACACAACAGGACTAATTAAATAATACAAACAGCTATCGACGCTACAAGTTTCCACGGCTGTGACAAGGATGTAGTGATCATGTGAACATTACACATATTCATGTATACTTCTCATAATGTACTATGCGGACGTACGTTCAGTATGTCATCAATCAACTTCATATATGTCCAATTATTTGGTTACAAATTCAGTCACCCGTAGTTGTAGAAACAACTGAATGTTTAGGAACCTAACCTGACTGAAGTACCTCCATAATCTTAATGTTTTTTAAAACCATTGTATTCTATATTCGCTTTACCTTATTGGGCTGTAAAAGTATGAGTAATTTTGAATTGTAGCATTGACGTCGCTCCCGTGAAGAGTGAGTCCGGTCACTTTTTGGTAGTTATTAACGATTAGCAATGGCAACACCACAAGGAATACTTACGTATGTAGCCAACAATAGATTATATTTACAATACAGTTAAAATATTATTCTTCACTTATAGTCTTTGCGGGAGCGACTGTTTGCAAAGCCAGGGGCTTTCCCACAGTAAATCTACGTTATAAACCGATATACATGTAATATAAGCGTTAATCTAAGTGCATTCATGAACCCTATAGTTTACATTCCACTCGTAAGGCATCTGTAAACATCTAAGCCACATATATATTTCGAAAGTCCTTTATGTCCTACGACATAAGGGCAATGCTTTCAAATCAGTTTGTCTTTAACTTTTAGCCCGCAGACCAGCGATGGAGTCGGTCCACTGTCACCCAAGCACCATGTCTCAACTTAAAGTTAAGTTGCTTTGCGTGTATCAACATGTGAAATATTGAACGAGATGTGGACGTCCTTCGACGCGATGTTAGGGCGTCTTCAAAGTCAGCCGGATGTTTTAAGGCACGCACGATTTCTTTTAAATACCCGATCGCGGAACAAATGCTATAAAGCATCCCACGAGCGAAAACAAATTCGATGAGCCTGGAATCTCCCATAGGTATGAGAAATTTACTCAGACACAAAAAAAAAAAAAGTTCATATTTCGCTATTATTATAAAAAAATAACATCTTTAATCAATTACCCACGTCTGCGTTAAGACATGATTCACCGTAGGTAAGTGATGGCAGCTGTTATTTTTGATAAAAAAGATGTTTTGTTTATAATTAGAATGGATTAGATAGTTAATAAACGCAAAGAATATAACGACGAAAGTTAAATAAATTGAAAATTAAAATTCTAATTAGACAACTGTGATTAAGTCTCAGTGAAAAAATATTGATACACGCAACGCAGAAAATAAGATAAACCATACATTTAATCATTTTCATTCCAAAACCAGAAAATAATACCATTCTAGACACGTGTTTTCGCCCTCGAGGTGATTCAAAACGTAAGTACGGATGTGACGGCGGTTTTTAACGATAGAATATTAAGTTCGTGGCTATGAATTAATACGAGATCGTATATCTCTCATGAATAGAAGCGACGCGAGTGAGGAATCTACGATATGATTTTTGAGATACCTTTGTTATTCTAATTAAAATTCAATGATATGCGTTTAATGAGATAGGGAACGTGCGAGTAGCGTACGTTTTGTTTAGTAAGCACGTTCTTAGTCGCAGTGTCGGATACTGAAGTACGTAGTTAGAAAGGCTTCAGTGCAAAATATATTAATATCGCCGCTAGTGATACATTGGTCAAAACGCAAATGTGTATAAGGTGTTGTACACATTTGCGTTTTGACCAATGTGTTGTGTACGAGGTATGATTCACATCCACCTGTACATAAAAGCTAATAGTGCGCCCATTCTGATTAATATTCTGCGGTAGAAATGGTAGAAATAAATCTCGTGAAACGCCGTAGAAGAGAAATAATGTTATCTAAACGGCATATTCTGTTATGATACGTTCACTTTAATGCTCCTTCTACACATTTATTAATATTCGCTATACATAGCTCTTTGTAGCCCTATTACACTCACTTTTAAAGTTGCCTGGCATCTCATTTTTAATGTTAGATAAAGAAAACATGTATCCAATTCATATTCTACAATCTAAAGTCAAAAGACTCCGTTTAAAAACCGCCGTTAGGATTTTTTACCATTTCACACACACTCAGTCGTGTAGTCTCGAATACCATTACAAAACGGATTGTGCGCGAAAATGGACTATAATAAGTAACAGCGATGACAATGGTCGGTTAGCGTTACAAGCGTCGCTTCACCTTCACTACTGGTTACTATAAAAAGCGGGTTTACATAGTACATACTCGAAACATGATTCTGGGTTTAGCATCGCTGCGAAACGTCGGCCCCGGTTTTAAGATAAATTCGTTTTCAATGGACTCGGATCTGAATTCATTTCATACTTGTAATCGACTTCAGAATTTCAAATAACATCTCGTGTCAAAAACTACTTTTAAGTTAAATTTTATTAGAATTGTTTGAGATTTATTCAGAACTTCATAAAGAGTTTTATTCCATTTATTGCATAATAATAGAAAATCATTAAATATTCTAATTGGATTTTAAGTTTTTCGATGTGGCCTTATGAAGATGATAGTCATTTAAGTAATTATATTTCACAAGTATATGTCTCTATATGCAAGCATATTGATTTATTCTATTAAGTACTTCTTTACTGAGAACGGCTACTCACCGCCGTGTTGCTTGCACTATAGACAAGGAAGCAGTCCTCGTTATAACAAGATCGTATAGAACAAGCGTTAACAATTTTCTGAGCTCGATGTACTTATGAATTAGACGTGACCGTGTGCCAACAAATCCGAGTCCTTGACATTTAAAAACAGTTCAGAACACTGGTGGGCCGGCGAGCGCAGTCGAACCTAAAAGCGAAAGAAGACAAACTGATAGGCGTGCCGCTACCTGTGGAACAGCAGGTCGGGCCGGTAGTAGACGTAGACGCCGAGCAGCACGGTGGCGGTGGCCAGCAGCGTGCGCCGCGACAGCGGGAGGGCGAGCAGCGCCGCCGGCATGTAACGCCTCAGCCGGCGCTCGATGCGTCCGGATAGAGAGGCAGCAGCGCGTGCGTTGCGCGCCGCCAACTGCCGCCGCTTGAGACGGTCTTCTTCTTCTTGGCGACGCTGCTCTTCCCTAGCGAGTATAGAATGTATTTTAATTTTTACACAAAGATCCAATATTTTTAAATTCAATAAATATGTCATTACATGAAACCGTAACGATACTGTATCTGTTAATAAGTCATAAGTTATAAGTAAGAATAATAATGAGCAGGTGCGTTATAAAATACAATTCGAGTGAAAAACTATACTTTTAATTACATGGAAACGTGATTTGGTAAATTAGATCGGGTACCAACTAACGTTGAGTATCCAGGGACATTAACAATAAACTTAATGCCCCTGGATACTAGCTTTTTAGAACACGACATAATACCTTTTCAGGAACACCGTTCCAATATGAAATCTATATATTTGTCTGTCGCTTTTTTTTAATATTCGAATTTTGACTTCAGATTCGGATTCAGCATAAAAAAGTAGAATAGGAATGTTCAGAAACACCGTTCCTATCTCTTAAGGAACACGGTCAAAATGGCGGACAAATAAAAAAAAAATTGAATTGTTCTATAATTGACGAGCCAGGTGTTCCTCTGGCAATGCAAGTTGCGCATTCTCAACTGGTTGTATATCGATTTCAAAAACAATGCGGAAATGTAATACGGGAAACATTGTATTAATTAATTTCCTAAAGTAACTGTAGAAGAAATAGACACGACACAAGAAACGCTGCTTCACACTTTGGATAGAAGATCCCACTAACATTTTTCATTAAATAAACAAATATTGTCGGACAATATGAGTGAGATATGTAAGGATCGAGTCACGTGGCGCTCGGTTCTCTCTGCCTACCCCGCAAGGGATTTGGCGTGAAGTTATAGATAGATTGTCGGACAAATTACACAGCGTCGTCTAGCCTCAAAGTAAGTAATAAACATACGTAAATACATATTTTTTTTTTGTAAATACATACTTATTATACATAGAAAATACCCAGACCAAGACAAACAGACATGTTCATGCACACAAATGTTTGTACTGTGTGGGAATCGAACCCACGAGCGTTGGTGTCAAAGTAGCGTAACAACACGTTTCACCACTGCGCCACCGAGCTCGTCAGAGCATGATTACAAGTAGCTTGATACACTATCAACCCTTAGGGTGCGCGGTGGGTGTGACAGACCCGTCACTTCATTGAATCGTCATTTTTTTTAATTATTAATCAAGCGTGCTGCAATTTTTAATTAGTTTCACGATATAAACTATCAGACACTTTGTCGCCTCACTCGTAGTGCGGAGAGCGCACGCGTCGGAGGAATACGCATTATGACGTGTGCTCGGCTTTGAGGGGGCCGACCTTTTCTTCTTCATTAAATTATTATTAACTTAGAAGATATAGATAGAACTACCAGCATTACAACGCATAAAGAAACTCTTCAGAAGCCTAATGTTAAACTTATTTATTTAGGGGCTATTGTGGTCCTGCGATAGAACGAATTAGGGGAGTGGGGATTGTTATGGTGAGGTGACGTTGCCACTGATTTGCAAAGATAATTTTCAAAGAGTTAATTGTTGTACACATTATCCTATAATTTCATTGCCGCCTCATTGTTCCTTACCTACTAGACGTGACTAATTGAGCTAGAGAGGTGTGTGATCGTGGACTTACTCTCTGGCCTCGAGCGCTATAACCTCTGCTTCGAGGTAGGCGGGGTCGTTTTCGTCGTACAGCTGTTTCGCCGTCACCAGGATGTCTTCGAACGGCAAGTCATCCGGTAACTGGAAACGTTTTTCATTAAAAATTAGTAATGTCTGTACGTATATCCCAGTTTGAAAAGAATCCAACACGCAGATTTGAAGTTGATATGAGCATTAATTTAATAAGCCTTCATTTGCAATAAAACTACGGAAATATGTATGCCCGTGCCATTGATAAAATTCCACATTTATTTTGAGTGACATATTTTATTTTTCTCACAAAATTAAGTGTTGTAAGCACTATCATCACCATCATGAAATTGGATTACGCAGGGCGCATTGAGATTTTTCCGTAACTCGTAAAAACAAAACAAGTTAAGAATAAAATAATGTGTCTATTGTTTATAAAAATACTTTTCAACAAAACCTTTTCTCAAAACACGACTACCACTGATCGGACGGCATGTGTTCAACGTGTTGATTGAAAGCGATCACAGCGTCTTCAGACGTGGAGTAGTAGTCAAAACCACATATCAAAATAAACAAATAACAGGGTGCGAGGGATAGGGACAAATCGGTCACGAGTTCTACTTCTTTGGAGGCTAAAAATAACATTGCTTTATTCGTTGTTGCGAATAAGCATCAAGAGGATGAGGTTTCTCGGTCGCCTCACTTATACATGTTAAGCTCACTGGGTAGAAAATAGCGGTGCACCAGTCCACCACTTCTACAAGTGGAATTGAGCAAACAGCACACGTGCAGCATAAAAAGCACAAACCATGTTTGTTGGTGTTTTTACCTATAGTTAAGACTGCTTTTTTCTTTGGTTCACAACATTAAATTCTGCTTTGACGTTGTTACAATGTCTTAATTAGCAATGGTACGAGGGTCATTTGAAAAGTTCTTAGCCTAACATACTTAATGGAACCACACGATTTTGAGTTTATTTTTATTTTTCAACATACTCTCCTCCGAGCTCAAAACACTTTTTCCATCGACCCTGTAAGGCTTCGATACCCGTTTTAAAAAAATCTTCGTCTAACTCCTCAAAATAAGCGTCCACGGCGGCTATGACCTCTTCATTTGTAAAAAAATGTTTACCACTTAAAAATTTTTTCAGCTTTGGGAACAGATAAAAGTCGGACGGTGCTAAATCCGGTGAATATGGGGGATGAGGTAACAATTCGAAGCCACATTGATGGATTTCTGCCATGGATTGCACAGAGGTGTGAATGCGCGCATTGTCCTGATGAAACAAGACTTTTCTTCTCAATACACCTCGACGTTTTTCTTTGATTTCTTCTCTCAAACAACGCAACAGGTTGCAATAGTAATCGGAGTTTATTGTTTCACCCTTTTTTAAATAATCCACGAGAATTATTTTCTTTGCATCCCAAAAAACGGATGCCATGACTTTGCCCGCCGATAAAACCACCTTTGCCTTCTTTGGGGTGGGCGATCCTGCTCTTTTCCATTGTTTCGACTGTTCTTTTGTCTCGGGTGTATTGTGGTGAATCCAGGTTTCATCCATGGTTATAAATCTTTCAACAAATTCTATTGGGTCAGCTTCATATAACTCTAAACAGTCGCGAGAAGTTGCGAGTCGGTTGCGTTTTTGTTCCACTGAAAGCAGTCGCGGTACCCACCGCGCAGACACCTTAGAGAATCCAAGTTCAGTAGTAATTATATGATGTGTTCACTCAGATGAGATGCCTACAGTCTTAGCTATCTCCTCGACAGTCAATCTTCGATCAGATAAAATTAAATCACAGATTTTTTCTTTGTTTTGATCAGTGGAAGCAGTCGAAGGCCGGCCACTACGGGGCTCATCTTGAATGATCTCACGACCACGTTTAAACTCTGCCACCCAGTTTTTAACAGTCGCATACGAAGGAGCGGACTCACCCAAAGTAGCAGACATGTCTTCATGTATAACTTTTGGAGTTAAACCTTTCAAATTCAGGTATTTTATCACTGCACGATGTTCAATTTTATCCATTTTCAAAAATAGCTCTGACTTGACTTACGGTACAGATCGCGCGGCGAGAGTTTGGCTTTGACCGTTATTGCGCAGAAATCAGAAATTGGGTATCAACGGGCAATTAGCGGGGTGCGGGGCGGGTGTGTAGGCGCACGCGGTGCTCTGATTGGCGCTCCAGTCGTTCCCTGCCTCTCGCATCGATATGACGTACCGCGCACTCCTGTTGTACAATCACGTTCACAAGTGAATTGCTATTTTCGTTAATTGTTTATTGTTGTCGATTGTTATTATTTGTTGAGTTTGTTTGTTTAAGTTTGTCAGTTAAGTTTTTTTTGTTACATATTAAAAAGTGATTTGAAAATGCGTAAAAAAAACATTGTTTTAAAAAGGCAAGCACGGAAAATGATATATGACGTGAATTGCTTTTTAAAGAAAGAAGCTGACGAATGTATTGATTCATTGAAGCAAATTCGAAGTCAGATTGAGGAAGTTGCTTCTTTACTCAGTCAGTCGGAGAATAACCAAACTATAACTATAAACTACTTGTCGGTACGTTGCTACGAACTGCATCAGCGTCATCGCGCCACGGCCACGCTACGACTCGACGCACCGGCTACGGTGGTGCTACAGCGACGGCGGACGAGCTACGCATACAAAGTCGGCTAAGGCGGCAGCGACACATCGTGTGCTACGACATCGTGATACACTACATTCGACTGCTAACTTCGTGCTTTGCGGCGTGTTCGTCGACTGCGGGCCCTGACGTCATCGCGCTGCCGGCGTCCGCGCGCTCTCACACATATACGACGGACCGGCTGTCCACGCGTATGAGCGTATCCGCGACCGGCGGCGGGGCATGCTACAGGGCTGCGTCCACGACACACGAACCGGTGAGCGCTGGTTGCTTATCTACACCGTCCGCTATACCATACAACTTAAGGGATCATTATGTCAACGAAGTGTGAGGCTTGTGGCGAATTAATTGTTGGCTTTTATTACCTGGACTGTATGGGCTGTTCCGGAAGATATGATCTCGTTTGCCTGCAAATACCTAAAGAAGCCTTTGACAATTTATCACAAGAATTTAAGGAGTGCTGGTTATGCCCGACATGTAAGTGTTCCCTACCAAAGGGCGATAATACTAACACTCCGCTTCGATCTACTAGCTACCTGAACTCTTCTTACGTGTCATGTAGTAATAATATCAATATGACCCGAGGCGGTGCCCACCAACGAAATGACTCCGTGATTGAATGCTCTCAGGTACAGCCACATAACCCTGACTATTCGATATTGGTCACTGAAATCAGTGGGTTCAGAGAAGACATTCGTGAAATTATTGTTCTCAGACGCGAGCTCTTGGCACTAAGAAATCTATTCACGGCTACTTCTGAGACGTTGATCATGGAGTTAGGTGGATGTAAGGAGAAGATCGCAGCACAAAATGCTGAGATTTCTGAACTCAGAAAAACTTTGAATCAACGGTCTCGAGATGCTGATGAAAGATCAGTAGCGCAGAATGGTAAGTTACTTGATCGAAAAGAAGCCCTGAATCAGCAGTCTCGACAAGTTGAAAGAACTCAGAAGGCTAATTTTAATAAAAAACATCGTCGAGTATCGGATCAGCTAATGTCACCTAATGCTGCACCTACCGAAAAGCTTAAGTATAGAGCCGAGATAACCTGTTCCAAAACTACCAACAACGAAACATACCGCGAACGCATCTCGACAGCAAAAGCTGAACCAACAAAGGTCGTCACCTCTCAACAGGATTCAACTCTCAACAAAAGGCATAATACACATTCCTGTCACCAAGATATTGGCTTAATTCCAGAACAAAGGGATTTTAGAGATCTGAATAATGAAGTAGGTTCAGATAATGAGAACTTTACGCAGGTGCAACACAAGAAAAGGAGGTTCACTTCGACGCGTGGCACCGCTGGTCCCGATGTAACGTCTCTTAAGGCAGTCGAACACCGCAAACACATACACCTTTGGAATATGATGTCGGGTGCCGACGAAATACAGGCGTACCTTGAAAACCTTTGCCCGGAGGGAAAATGCACCATTGAGGAACTTAAATCGAAGGGTGCATACAAATCGTTCAAAATTGGAGTCCCAGCGGTATGTTTCGATAGATGTTTATCTGCGGAGGTGTGGCCCGAAAACGCTAGAGTGAAGTCCTGGTTTTTTCGAAGAAATGCGCGCGACAACAAACAATAAAATTTCGTACAAAACTCAATCAAGTACTATGTCGCTGAATATTGTATATCAGAACGTTCGAGGCCTCAACACGAAGCTTAAACATTTCAGACAAAATGTCCTTACTCTCAGCTGTGACCTTGTCGCAGTCACTGAATCTTTTCTCACCGACGCGGTATACGATGCAGAGCTGACTGGCGGGCAGTGGAGCTTATTGCGTCGTGATCGAGAAAACGGTAGGAGTGGAGGCGGTATTCTACTTGCTGCTCGACAGGGTATCACTTTAAGTAGACGTAAAGACCTTGAGACGGAGGGTGTCGAAGACCTTTGGGCATCGGTTAGGGTGGGGCGTGTTACCTGCTATATCTGTGTTATATATATTCCCCCCAGAGCTTCTGAAGAACACTACATGCGTTGGTTTACAAATGTGGAATCAAAAATAGATACATTAAAAAGTGAAGTGATTATTCTAGGAGACATGAATTTGAATCCTATCTATTCATCTCAAACTGTTTTAAATTATTATTGTTATTTTTTAAATGTTTGTGGATTGAAAGAGATGAATGAAGTTCAACATACGTATGGTGGCCAACTAGATGTTGTCCTGGTGACAGAGAGTCATAGGACTCATCCTGTAATAGTGACGGAGATTCCCGGTGGTGGTCTTGTTCCGCATCGCGACGCTTATCACCCACCTCTTGATATTCTTGTCCCTTTTGAGAACTCCTCGAGTGGCCGTTCGGATCCATTAGATCGTAGCAATATTGACACACAACAGGACTGGAATTTTGCTAAGGGTGATTATGAGCTGCTATATCAACTCTTATCTCGCGTGTCCTGGCATGAGGTATTAGCCGCTAATGATGTCGATTCTGCCGTGAATTCCTTCTATAACATTGTATATAATGTGTTTGATATATCCATTCCGAAGAAAGTTCGATCTGGAAGGTCAAGTCGACGTTATCCGGTTTGGTTTTCGGCTGAACTGATAGCTAAGATAAGGCGCAAAGCTGACTTACACCGTATTTGGAAGGCCTGTGGCGAGCGCTCTGTATACAATGAATTTTCGCGACTTAGGGCTCATATTAAGATTTGTGTAAGTGAAGCATATGAGAACTATGTTCACTCCATTGAAAACAATATTAAGGGTAACCCACGTGAATTTTGGAAACATATTGGTAACCTAAAGTCAAGGGCTGGATTCGAGGCACGTGTTAGTTTTGAAGGAGTTGAGTGTACTGGTGGTTGCTTGGCAGATGCTTTTTCAAAGTTCTTTTCCAATGTTTTCTTGCCAGATCCTCCAACCCTTGACGATAATCCCATTCAGGACAATAAGACCAGCCCTGTGGCTAATCACGTACACATACCCAAGATATCTCTGGATGATATTAATGCTGCTATTAGGCGACTGAAGCCAAGAAGTGCTGTGGGACCCGATAATTTTCCAGCATTTATTCTAAAAGCGTGTAGGGAATATTTAGTTCTTCCTATCTATCATATCTTTAATTTAGTTCTTGCAACAGGAAAATATCCAACCCGATTTAAACTCACAAGAGTGCAACCTATTCCAAAAACAAATGACGTTAACAGGGTTGAAAATTACCGACCGATAGCTATACTTTCGGCACTTGCTAAATTGTTAGAGTCTATTCTACATAAGCATTTATCATCCCAGCTTAAACCATACATATATGACTCACAACATGGCTTTAGAAGAAATCGTTCGGTGGACACCAATCTTCTGACTGTTGTTGGTCTTATTTCTGAGCAGTTGGATAAAGGTTCACAGGTTGATGTCATTTATTTTGATTTCATGAAGGCCTTTGATCGCGTTGATAATGACATTTTATTAAATAAACTGGATCGCATTGGCTTCTCACCCAATTTATTAAAACTGTTTGCAGACTATCTGCGTGATCGACAACAATATGTCAAGTACGGATGCCATGTATCAAAACCATATCATACACGATCCGGTGTCAGTCAAGGCTCAATTCTTGGACCCCTTTTATTCTGTGTGATGATAAACGATCTTGAACTTGTTCTCGAGAATTCCAGGTGCTTACTTTATGCTGACGATCTGAAATTAATCTACGCAATACAGCAGCCTTCGGATTGTATATCATTACAGGATGATATCAACTCGGTGCTTCAATGGAGTAATACCAATAAGCTTCATTTTAATACGGCGAAATGCTGTGTCATGTCCTACACTAGATCCACAACACCAATTCTTGCCTCATATACTCTGGGCACTGACGTTATATCACGAGTAAACTCCGTTAAGGACCTAGGTGTTATCTTTGACATCAACCTAACTTTTCATAATCACATAAAATCTTTAGCCAAAAATTGTTTTCGACGATTGGGTTTCATAATTCGTTGTGCACGTGATTTCAGTGATCCGAAGGCTATCAAATTAATTTACAGTGCGCTCGTGAGAACTAAACTTGAAACTGCAAGCATCGTGTGGAATCCTCATGAGAGTTCCTATGCATTGCTTCTCGAAAAAGTGCAAAAAGCTTTTTTAAGGTTCCTATATAGGAAATGTTTTGGATATTATCCCTTTTTATTCCCGACAAAATTCTTATTAGGCACACTAGGATTCAACTCACTTGAGGTGAGGCGCAATTACAACTTACTTACAACTACATGTAGCATAATGAGAGGAGAAAAAGACTGTCCTGAACTTGTGGCTCGTTTGGTAAAGCTTTTCGTCCCGCCAGTGCCCAATTACTGCCTGAGGCCACGCGTTTCAGTTCTACTGGCCCCACCTCGGACTCGGACAGTATCCTACTCGAAGGCGCCTCTTGTTCGTGCAATAATTATGTTCAATGATCTTCTGTCATCAAAACCCGACTTTGATCTGTTTGCGTGGAGATGGCTGGATGTGAATTATGAATGCCTTAGACATTGTGAGAGGATGGATGGTAGTTAACTAAGATATAATTACCAAATTGTTATTGAATTAATGAAATATTGTTATTAAGTTATGAAACATAGTATGAAATTTATAGCGCAATAGTTTGTTACTGTAATGCTGTAAATTTTGATTTACAATAAATAAATAAATAAATAAATAAATATACAGACTATGCAGGTAATGAAAACGGAAACTGTTTCTAAATTAAATTGTGTAGTCAGTAAATTAGCTAAAATTCAAAAACGGACATCGGAGGCCACTAAGACTTCAATTGGCACTGTAAAAAATATCGCAAATCAAGCCAAGAGTTCCGATTTGCTAATTACTTTCAGAACACCTGGAAAAAAACGTCCCAGAGCTAAACCAGTTACGAATATTGATAATTTTGACCAAGGTGTTAGAAAAAGATGTATACACAATTTTCACAAGACGAATAATGAACTTCCCACCATTGGGAAACTAAAAAAGAAACTTGAGGAAGATATAAACTTTAAAGGGTCAGAAACAAGTCTTCGTGTAATTGTAAAGGAGTTAGGATTTCGCTGGAAAAAAACAGAAAACAACCGTAAATTACTAATAGAAACATCGAATATCCGATTACAACGCATTGAATATTTAAGAAAAATAAGAAAATATAGACAAGAAGGAAGACCCATTGTTTACACAGATGAATCCTACGTAGATTCATCGCACTCAACAACCAAAGCCTGGAGCGATGACCCTACGGAAGGACTAAAAAAACCCATTTCTAAAGGACAACGAGTCGTGATAGTCCACGCAGGATCTGAAGCTGGGTTTATACCAAATGCTTTATTAACTTTTAAAGCCGGCACCAAAACAGGGGACTATCACGACAACATGAATTACGAGAATTATGAAAAATGGCTTAGGACACAATTAATTCCCAACCTACCACCCAATTCTGTAGTGGTTGTCGACATCGCCTCATACCACAATAAACAATGGGATTTAGCACCGTCCTCCAATACCAAAAAAGCCGATATGCAGAATTGGCTAACTGATAAAGGCATACAATATGATTCAACAATGCTCAAGCCACAATTGTACAACTTGATAAAAGCTAATAAAGAAAGATTTAAAACTTTTTCAATAGATCAAATTTTAGCAGAAGCAAACCATAGCATATTGAGATTACCGCCTTACCATCCAGACCTCAACCCCATAGAAATGGCATGGGCTACTATTAAACAATATGTAGCTAGCAAAAATGTTAAATGGAATTTACAAGAATGTACCAAACTTATCAAAGAAAAAGTATCCTTAATGGGTGCCCAGGAATGGGAAAAAATATGTAAAAAGGTAAAAGATATAGAAGAAGAGTACGCCAAGAGTGACCATGTAGTTGATTTACTTACCGAGCAATTTATAATTCACGTCGATGATAGTTCCGAAGACGATGATTCTGATGATGGTTATGAAGATGATGATGATGATGACAACTGCGACCGAGGAAGCCCTGAACCCGGACCCTCAACAAGCAAAAGACGTTGCACAATTTCGTGTCGCGGCAGCACCACTGGACCATGCGGTGATTTCATAGAAGGCGTTAAACCTTTAACTGATTCAGAATCTGAATAGCACTGCTGCTAAGACTTTTTTTAATGTTAACTTTTGTATTTAAAAATTATTTTAAGTTTTCTTTTGTTTGTATGTACCAATTTTACATGTATCTTGGAATAAATAATTTTATTAAAAAACTATTATTTAGAATTTTCATCGCTGTCTCTGTAAACTTTAAAAGGAAATAAACATTTTATATAAGTAAAATAACTATCAATAGTTTTAATAAATGAAGAAGTTTATCTATTTCGTATTATTTTCTAGCATTATTACCACTGTAGATGAATTTTGACCCACTCAAATATCCAACCTGGTACATAAAAAAGGAAAAGTATTGTGTGCGTGACAGTACCCATGCGCAGTAATCCCCTCCACCCGAAGGTCAAAGCCAAACTCTCGCCGCGCGATCTGTATCACGTGTAAACGAACAATGAGTTACTGTGAATAAACTAAACTGTGCATACTTGTAGCTAAATAATGTAACTACAAAATGAGGGTAGTTATAAAAAAAACCAATGACTTTAACCATGTTAGGCTAAGAACTTTTCAAATGACCCTCGTATGTCCGTGACCGTATTTTAACAATATGTTTGTGCACCAATCAATACGACCCTTCTCCTATATTCGCTTTAATTCATAATCAAGTATCGTCAGCAAACAATCAGCAAGTTTAACAAGTTTGTTCAGTACAACTTAGCCAGGTGGTAAATGAATCTGTTTTATTGACAGCATAGCAATATATATATAATACTTTGTGATAATAAACAGTCGCGCCTTCGTATACTATCTTTCGTATTTTACTGTGCAGGTCCAGTTTTTGCAAGGGGTGCCTACATTGAATCTTCGAGGATGCAAACTATAACGTAAAACGATTATCAAATAATCATTTTTTAAGACCAATTTGGGAAATATAAAGATCTCATAACCGAAGTCAGTTTATAAAACAGTGCGCCAATACAGCGAACAAAATATAGCGACAGTTAGAGACTTGGTGCTGGAGATGTAACCGAGCATCAATTTGAACTCACCCTGGACAGCAGGCAGTGCAGCATGGCCATGTCGCACTCGCAGATATACACCTCTTCGGCGCGGTACACCACGATGGCGGCGGTCACGTACACGGGGAACAGCGGCGGCGCGCACAGGAAGTAGTCGTAGAGGCGCACCACGTCAGTGTACCGGTTGAGGCTGTGCCCGAACCACGTGAGGTACCACGGCAGAGCGAACATCGTGCCCACGCCTGCCCTGACACATTATACACGCTTTATAAGTAACAAGCTATGAATTTAAAATATAGCACACTGCGCTAAATTAACAAAATCTGTAGTTGCAAAATACAAAATTAAATTCGGATATAAGAAATAATCGGCAAGCACTTCAATTGAGAACAGCAGCTAGACGGACAGACATGTTTAATAAAAAAATGACCGTACAATTGAAAACATGAATTTTTATGTCATTTTTTGAATTTTTGACTATCATTGGATCAACTAGTATGCAGGTGGTTACATCTAAGTTCTAAGTATGGGGAACTCTCAAGAGAGAGATAGAGGAATACATTTAATGCAACCGTGGTGTCAAAATGTATAATATAAAATGTATATAGACTAACAAAGTGACATTTAACGAAAAAAGCCTATGTTATTTGATTACGATAGTGTAGTGTGAAATTCTGTGTACATACATACATAGAATCACGCCTCTATCCCGTAGGGGTAGGCAGAGACCACTTCTTTCCACTTGCTACGATCCTTACATACTTGTTTCGCTTCGTCCACTCTCATTATTCTCTTCATACATGCTCTTCGGTTTAGGGTACTCTTGACCTGGCCTTTTTTCAGGACGTCCCTGATTTGATCTCGAAACGTCCGCCTAGGTCTACCCCTTCCAACAATTTCATTCACACTCGCCTTATACACTTTTTTCGTCAATCGTTCTTCGTTCATTCTCTCGACATGGCCAAACCATCTCAGCATACCTTTCTCAATTTTTGTCACTACATCTTCTTTCAGACCACAACGTTTCCTTATCTCACTATTTCTTATCCTGTCACTCAGTTTAACTCCTATCATACTTCTTAACGCTCTCATCTCAACTGCATTTATTCTGCTTTCATGTTTCTTCTGCCATACCCAACTTTCACTTCCGTACATGAGTGTCGGAACCAGCACCCCCCCATGCACAGCCAAACGAGCCTTGTTAGACACCTTCCGACTGCTCATAAAGGAGTGCAAAGCTCCATTCACCATGTTCCCTGCATTCACTCTTCTTTCAATATCACTCTCACACTTTCCATCTCTTGTAAACTTTGAACCCAGATACACAAACTCATTCACCTGTTCGATTTGTTCATCTCCAATCACGATTCTGTGTATACGAACAAAATAAACAATGCTCTTAATTAATACAGTTACGCAAGTAACAGTAATAGTTTAGAGGGTAGTTCCATTCGACCAAGGAGTTTACATTGCAATTTCGTCATAGGACAATTCCCGCATAAGATAAACATTTTACGTGCGTGAACATGTCTGTTGGTTTCGGTGTTATCTATGTATTGTAAGAATGTATTAACAAAAAGTAATTTATGTATGTTTATCAGTCGTCTAGTACAAGTCTTGCATAGTTCGGTACTAGATTGCGCTGTGTAATTTGACCGAAAATATTTATTTCTATATATTAGTTTGTAATCTATAATGTGGGTACCACAATCCATTTTCTAGTGATTTACTTTGAGTATCTAATGACCAAGGTCAGCGATAGCTTGAAACAGTTAAATCAATTGTTTACGCATCATTAATATTTGATATGTAAACAATTGTAACTGATGTAACAATAACAAAGCTGTCGCCACAGGGTTTCATAACAATATCTATTGATTACAACTTATAGAATCAATATTCATAATACAATGATAAATGCTACTTCCGATTTGTGTACGAGTTTTTTGTTAATGTGTGAATGATTATTATCTCTGAAATTGACGACATGGTTCTGTAGAACGCATTTCTATCTTTTGTTTATACCTTCAAGTAGAGTTCCGTTAACGAGCCCTGTAGAGCTGTATTATAGAGGGATATGTATTTAACATGGCTGGAAGAAAAACGCACAAGTAAGTGAGTTAAGCTACTGTCATCTCAACTCACTTCTGCAGGCAGTCGGCTACATCCCGGTCTGCCCTGGTGACGATTGGCAGCATGTAGTTGAGCAGATGCTGCGTGGGCTGCATCGTCGACTGCATGAACGGTGCCAGCGGAGCGCCCGGCCCGTACGACAGCCGGCACAGCAGCGGGAACGAAGCTTTGTCGCCGCACACCAGCAGTAGCGTGATCGCCACATCATGGTAACCCTGCCAAATAGGATGCATTATAATTACCATGCACAAATGTCCTCCAATGTTGTATAACTTTTAGCAGGGATTGAAGACCCACTGCAATGGAGCATTGAGAAATCTTCTAGATAGCCGAAAACTAAGCCAGACGTCACGGCCCGCAGTAAACGGCGCAATGCTATTTATGGAAGTAAAAGCTGGGTATGGCAGAGAGAGCATGAAAGTAGACTAAACGCGATCGAGATGCGAGTAAAGTGTGCAATGACTGCGTCTAGTGGTGCTCGGTTCTCTCTATTTACCTCGCAATGGCATGCCGTGAAGATATAGATAGAAATATTCTCCAAGGAAGTCCTAATGATTTCCCAATAATAAGTTTGTGCTAAGAATTCGTTCATCGATTCCATTATCATATTTTTAACCGTCTTCAAAAAGGCGACGTTCTCAATTCAACTGTTTCTTAATTTGTCTGTATGTACACCGTACCTTCGCCAATTTTCCATGGGCACGCTGCTCGTTCCTGATTGGCTCTGGGTATCATTGATGCTAATATTATTTAATTTATTCAAGTCGATTTTCAGCTTTTTTAATCTTTTGCAAATTTGTTAATAGCGATCGTTGCGTTTCGTAAACTTTTATCAAATCAAGTCTAACTACTGAGGTGTGTAACTTATACCATTACTAGCAGTCGAAGAAATGGTTTCTTCAGAAGCTTAATGGTGGTAGAAAAGTGACCGAAACTAGTCGTGGTTATCAGGTGATGTCAGGAGTCCTACAAACCAGCGAGGGTGCATTAAAAGAGCTCTGAATGTCATAGAAACGAGCAAGTGTGTAAGGATCGCGTCTTGTGGCGCTCGGTCGCGTCTACCCAAGTCCACAAGGAACTTCGAGTAAAGATAGCGTACATCTATAGATAGATGTCGCATCCATGGAAATTGGCGCACAAGTACAGTTGATACTATTAATAATATATTGTTTTACACTAGGTCAAGAGGTAAAGCGGTTATCGAAGCCAATTTTCAATCATTTAGGTAATTACAGTACAAGGCGTGTCGGTCGGGCGTTATCACCTCTGCAGCTACAGCAGAAATATATCGGAACAACATCAGAGAGCCTGCGGTCATATGCAAGGAACTTTACAAATCGTGTTGTTTATTAAATATAGCTTCGCCTTCTACTCATTCACTGAGCATTGTTCCTTACTCGGCAGAGTTCGCCACGTCCAGGCGAGGTTGTCTGACTTTAGAAACAGTACTACACCTCACATTACGAAAACTAACAAAATTTTATGTAACAGGAAGTATTATGATGACTCACAAAATCAAAATAGGTACCTCACCGACGTTAGTCAACATGTGAGACATTAAATACACTAATATCGTAAACAGTGTGTAATGCCGCGATAACAACACAATAAGTATAATATTGATTAAGAGAATAACCATTACATGTTCCACATAAACAAGTACTTGTGATAACACCGTTCCAGACGGTGCGATACGAAACAACGAATAAGAATGGGTTCTAGTGGGCTCATCGCTGACAGCAGGTTTGTTATGTAGACGTGGCGTCTAAAGGACGTGACACTTTGTACGTAGAAATACAAGGGCTCATTCGACTTCACTCTGAACATATTCTCGTAAACGTGTTTCGTGATTGAGTAGCACACTCCATTAAACGATATGATAATCTCCTCCTCGTCCGGGTCCTTGCAGGGTCTTAAATAGGTTTTACATTTTTAAATAAAACACTATCGCATTTTATTTAATTTCGTTTTTATTTTAATTTAGCAGCATTTCATTAATGACCTGTCTATTTCTTCAAATCTGTTTTATTGAATCCCACTTTCTGTTTAGAGCTTTCGCAGTTGTTCAATGCTAAAATAATAATTTGTCTTTCTGTTGAACATCGTATGTTGCTGTAGAAAATTTTATACTACACATTAAGGAACATTACTATATGTAGAAATATCATTTGCCGAGAATTAAAATTGTAAAATGGCGGACTCCTCCAACAACCAAAGAAAACTTAATAGGTGATAAATGTTTAAAGACGATATAAGGAACAATGTGAGTCGATACTAAAAATGATAAAGGCACTAATATATAAGTACTCGTACATACAACAGCGGTTTAGAATTTATAATACACACATAAAATAAATATTAAATAATACACACAATAAATTACGAATATAACACGAAATATTGTCAGGTCAAAATATCAGGCGCACTGATCAATTTTGAGAACTAATTTCAAAAGTATATAAAAACTAGATTTTGGTCATATCTAAAATGTATGCGATAGTTGTTGGCTCCCAAAAAATATTTCTATTTGAGTCATTTATTATAAAAATGTAAAATGTGTACCTGAAATACAAAAGTGTTGTCACAATGATGACATAATTTGTTATGCATCCTCCTTGCAACAGCTTCCATACATATCAGCAATATGTAATTTTAACAAAAATATGCCTTACACACATCTCCACACATGTGGCAAAACAAATCTACGGATGCCTGCTATCACGGGGATCACTTGCGCGTTGTCAACCAATACTCGACGTCTATCCAACCGTAGTCAGCTGCTGGCTGCAGTGTCGCTGATTAGTGCGATAGCATAAAATCGAATAAACTACTTTTGGATATTTTCTACACGGTCAAGGTAGATCGTGTATCTGGGATTCCATATTAGTGATGCATATTCTAGGTTAGGTACTTCGTACGAGAGCACGGTTTAGATATTTCAAAGTTTTAGCTCGTTTGAAATCTTTGTAATTATGCTTCAGAAAGACCGGAGCTCGTGATGTCTTCGAGATAACAGTGTCTACGTGACATTTCAAGATCAATATAAATAGTCTTGGATGACACTAAGATCACTAATCTACGAAGTCCTTGTTAGTTGTTGACTTTTTAGTGTATAGTATAAAGTAATTTATTATATTTGAACGCAAAGGTGACAACTGCCAATATTGGTGAATACAAGTCCAGGTGATTATCATCGCACTATAACTCAAGCCTAGAGATTAGATTGTAGACGATGTGCATCACATTCAGAGGTGAGATTTCTATGTCGGCAATACTGCAATAAATATTCTGTAGAGTTTGGGCTGTTAGTACGTGCCGGGAGGAAATTCGATTGAAATAAATCTGAAAAGATGTTATAGATAGCTACTGTGGAGGACACGATTACATTCTTATAGTTCACGACATAAGCCGATGCACTTGAATTATATTCATGTAAGCCCAGAATTTTAGTTTGCTTTGTTCAATCGATCTCTCAAGTGTGGCTTAACAGTGTGAATAACATGTAACTTCTAAAGTTTTAACGTTTCGCGTAATAGTTTACTTCTAATGTCTGATTATATATTTAAAATTTACGGCAGTATTTAAATTGTTAATTTAAAAGTTTTTTAGGGGGTCATGTGATAGAAGCGTGCTCATTCGTGACCCCTGCCAATTAATTAGATTGCAATTCGGCCCGAAAACGCAACAATGTGCGGGTTAGAGCGTCCCCCGCAGGCGACGGACGGCTGCGTGGTGGGTGGCGGCCCTCTCCGCCACCAAGCGCCAATTCCGGCGGATTGAGGAGAGCAGAGTGCTGCATAGGGACGTGGAATGTGAGAGGTGGATTGAGTGATAAGATGAACGAGCTGATGGACGTAATGAACGAGAGACGCTTAGATGCTTTGTGTGTGACAGAAACTAAGCGCAAGGGGAGCAACACCGATGATCTGCCCGATAGGATGATGACCCTATGGTCTGGGGTAGACTGGGATGATCATGCCAGTGCTGGTGTAGGTGTGGTACTCTCCTCACTTAGTATCTGGTGTAAAAGATTACTGTTTGGTAGGACCTAGACTTCTCTGGGTTCACATAAAACTGGGCATCACGCGAGTATTTCTGGTTGCAGCATACGCTCCTGTAACCTCCGCATGTGCCCAATAACAAGAGAAGTTTTGGGAGTCTGTCAAGGATGTTCTGGATTTAGCTGAAGGGAATGAAAGAGTGATTATGTATGAAGATTTGAATGGATGGGTTGGGACCAAACGAGACGGCTATGTAGCTGTTCTTGATGCCTATGGAGATAAAAGAGTGAACGAAGCAGGTAAGCCAATTCTAGATTTATGTATGGAACGAAACCTCGTCGTGTCGAATACTTTATTTCATCATAAGGATATTCACACGTATACATGGAGAAGGAATGACCAAAGAAGTGTGATTGATTTGATTCTAATAGATAGACGTCTTCGAAATACTATAATGGATATAAGAGCCTTCAGAAGTCTCACTCTTGAAACGGATCACTACCTGGCGGTAAGCCGGTTTGCGAGACTTCTCAAGAATACAAGTCTTTGGGACTCAAATGTGGATGATTGTTGGAAAGTTCTCTTCTGAAAGAAAGTATGGTGGATAGTGCAAAAGAAACATATGGATGCGCAAAGAGGTATAAAACATTGAAAGGACATGTCTGGTGGGATGCGGAGGTTGAATCATCCGTAGCAAGAAAGGGGAAAGTGTGGCTGGATTATGTAACATCTTTGTCCTTAAATGAAAGTATGAGAGAGAAGAAGTAATGTACCGTCTATGCAAGAATGAAACCAAGGTTTTAGTGAAAGAGAAGCGTGAAAGACAAATTATGCATGAGGAAGAGGCTGGCGAAAAACTTCGAGGCAAATAACAAACTCTTTTGGAGATAGGTAAATAAGTTTTTTTTTACAACGTCGTGAGTCATACAAGCATACGGCCCACCTGATGTAAAGCGGTTGCCGTAGCCTATGAACGCTTGTAATACATTAAGTGTCACTCACGCGATGCCTCCTCTGCTGCTAACACAGCAACTCCTTAGGAGCTTACTGGTGACCTTATTCACACGCAGGAACACAACAACCCTCTATGGAGTTGTTATTTGGCTGCGGATTTCTGTGAGGTGGAGGTACTTCCCCAAACTTGAGTCAGAGGCTATACACACACAGCTCGCTATACACAAAGCAGTGCTGGTTCCAACGCTTACGTATGGAATCGAGAGCTGGGTATGGCGAGAGAGCATGAAAATAGAATAAACGCGGCCAAGACGCTAGATGTAATGTAATATGTATATATATATATATACTACTACTTATGCTAACTAGCGTTACGCAAAACTTGTGGTGTAACGTTTGTAGACCGTATTCGCAATGATGATGTTAGAAACAGAGTAGGTCTGAAAGAATGTTGGTGTAAAATTAAAAAGAGGCATGCTCCGTTCGTTCGGATATGTAGAAGTAATGCAGGAAGAAAGAATTGCAAAACAGATATACAACGCTAAAGTAGAAGGATGTATGAGCCGAGGAAGTCCAAGATTTACCTACTATGATTTTTTATCAGAAGGTGGTCTCATGAGGCTTAGAAACCGGCGAGCGTGCATAACAGGAGCAATGAATACTACAGAAGCGAGTGAGGTTTGTAAGGATCGAGTCGTGTGGTGTTCGGTTCTGTCTGCCTACCATGCAAGGGATTTGGCGTGAAGTTATAGATAGATAGATAAAAGTTTTTTAATGCTGGTGAATACCAAACTGGGTTCATCGTCTTGGCTAGTACGTATTTATTAATAATATTATCGATGCACTTATAAAATGTTCAACACCATCGTCCAAAGATCGCGCGCATATTACACTGTCTCACTGAATAGAGTTTATTACTTTATAAATTGCTCAGTAATTGCATTTATGTTTGTTGAATTCGAAAGTTGGCACTTTTTAACGATTGGTTCATTTTTCATACTTGGTTCCATTCTGACTGAACAATGAAAATTTTCATTTATTAGATAAAGATAAAAATCTTTATTTGCCTTTTTTAGACCCTCACGGGCACTTAAGACATGTCTTACATTTTCAATATTACATCTTATTAATTTTTAAGTATTTCTCTTTTTTAATCTACCAGCATTTCAAATGACCATTGGCGAAGAAGAAATGCCAAAAGAAACTTGCCAATATAGGTCTTTTTTGTTCCAAGTTATCTTATACATATTACAATAAATATAATGATATGAGTGTACATATAGTGATATCAATTGGTACAATTTAAGTTATATTAATTTATGTGATGAATCAAACATCTCCATCAGTTAGATATTCATCGCTTCTATAATAACCCTTCTTACATAGAGTATTTTTGATGTGCCTTTTGAACATATTGTCAGGCAAGGACAGAACTGTTTCAGGTAATTTATTATAGAATCGAATACAATTTACAAGAAAAGATCTATTAGTCTTAGCAAGCCGATGTACTGGCATACCAATCTATTCCTGCTTCTAAGATCTGATTGATTTTTTTTATAATGTTGGTATATCCTAAAAATTGGGTTCAAATATCTAATCAATCGTAATTCCACATGGCGATGATCGCTTACCTGATAATATTTTAAATGCGGGTACTTGATGATGACGCGCAGTATGAGCACGGTGAGCTGGTCCTGCAACGCCACACGCTGCTCGTAAGGAATGCCAGGCGGGAACCGCTTCAAGGAACGATTTACATCCAACACAACCTATGAAGTAATATAAATCACCTTATGACTTATTTACCATTTTGCAAGGGGGTATTTACAAAATTTAACAAATTAGATGCATACATACATATTATTATGCCTGTCTCCCATTGGGGTAGGCAGAGACTATGGAACATCAGGTGCAACGATCATAACATACCTTTCCCGCTTGCCGATATTTCTATTCAATCTTGCTCGAAATACTTCTTTCATAACTCTTTTGTCATTAATTCTTTCCAAACGTCCAAATAATTGCAGTGTACCATTTTCACTATATCAGTTTTTGTCATGTCCGTTCGCTATTTCTTAGTCTATCAATCATTCTAACTCCACACATCATCAGCGCTCCAATTTAAACAACTTTGTCCCCACTTTCATGTTTCTTCTGCCACACCCAGGGTTTACTACCATAGTCAATGTTGTCGTTAATACACTCTGAGTAATAGGAAGGCGAGCTTTGTAAATTAAAAATCAATTAATCGAATTAGATATGTTGTATTATTATCATTAAAGTCGGACTGTTAGCTATACAAGAAAAAGAAACAAACGAAACACTAGCGCTTTCCCTGTTTTACAAATTTAAACAAAACAGGAAATTAACAAAAATGTTTTCATTTCTGTTGGTTAGTTAAACCCTCTTAAAAAACATGGGATCTTTAAAAAAACATTAACTTTGCTATACGGCTCTACTTCCTCAACAGTTTTTATCCATTATCGTCCGTATCTCAAAACAATAATTTTCTTCCGAGAACTTATGACGTAGTGGAAACCTGCCAAGGGTTTCCCCAGGGACTATGGCACGAGTTTCTTAAAGAAGTAAATAGCGTTTATAGGCTATACAAACCTCTTTACACCAAGTTGGCTATATGCTTGTATCCCCCCTGAGGTTTTATTAAATAAAACCATAATCCCAATCAAACTAAAACAGGCAGAGGATGATAAAGTTTAAGGCTGCCATAATACCATAAAACCATTTCTATCACCAACATTCTGTTGATCCACTATTTACAGAACACACAGTGTATACCTAGTCGGGTCATAAGTTCTGTCAAAACATTATTATTCTAATTTTGGAATACTGGCCAGAAATACTTTGACTAATTTAATTTATATAGAATATAAGTAAATACATGAAATAGCCATATTTTAGTTACTGTTTATGTTAACCATAGAGGAGTGGGCAACCCTGGCATGGCAATATATTACCTAAAAGGGTAGCTCAATATTGTTAAAAATGTAAAAGAAGTTTTTGTTAAGAATAAAGCATTTGTATTGTATTGTATTATAATTTAAAAAATAGAACGTTTCCGCTTGCCGAAAATAAAAAATAAATTCATTTTATTCATTTTTAAATATGGAGTGGTCGAAAAAGAAGGAAGATAGAGTCGCGGTTATCGCGTAGCACCGCTGTGGTTACGTGCCACAAGACATATTCAACATTCTACAAAAAATTTAAATAACACTACGGTTTATTTATCACTATCAAACGATATACTAAAGATTCATGCTTCGGCGATCGTAAGAGGAGCGGCCGACCTCGCACAGTTAGGACACCAGCGGTCATCAAAGTAGTGAAGGTGCCAATCCAAAGAAATCCCGTGCGTCAACAAAAAATCTTAGCTCTTCAGCAGAACCACTGTCAAAAGAGTGTTAAATGAAGAATCGGGACTACGAGCTTATCGTAAAAAAAACCGGACAATTTTTGAACGAGCGTTTGACAAAAATTTGGATGTAAACATCTCGCGCTTTGTTACGGCGCTACGCGGTACAAAAATACCGCGAAATTTTGTTTTCGGATGAAAAAGTTTTTACCATCGAAGAAAGTTACAACAAACAAAATGATAAGGTGTATGCCCACGGTTGTGAAGAAGCAAGCGCGCGTATTCCGAGGGTCCAGCGAGGACATTATCAGGCTTAACTGAGGTGTTTTTCTGTGAAAAAGGTATGAAAACCAGTGCCGTGTTTTACCAAAACACCGTCGTAACAAACATAATAGAACCTCTTTCTCAAACAATGTTCAAAAACAGACACTGGATATTCCAGTACGACTCTGCACCAGCTCATAAGCCACGAAGCACTCAAAACTGGTTGACCGCCCATGGAACTGACTTCGTCGGGCATGAAGACTGGCCCTTTTTCTAGTTCAGATTTAAACCAACTACAAGAATTTGGAGTCTCTCCGAGCATCTCTGGTTAAAGCAGCGGCAGAAATAGATATAAATGTGGTGCGTGCTGCGATCGATGACTGGCCGCGTCGATTAAGGCCATGTATTCAAAATGGAGGAGGGCATTTCGAATAATGTAAATAAAATTTTATTGTACATTTAATTACCTTTTATTTCATATATAACTTTTACATAATTATCAAAAGTGTATCATTAATTACATCAAAAGTTTTTGACAGAACTTATGACCTGACGAGGTATATATTGGCAAATACCTGCTGGTGTTAATACTTTCTTCCTACAGTTTATGTTATTAGATAACAATAGTCTGTGGGGGATGTTCTGGATTTAAATAAAAATCAAATCATCTTTATTTGCAGAACAAAGTTATAAAAGATCTTATGTTTAAAAAGTTGGGTATAGTATAATGTACATATAATTAATAAACTAAAATAAAATTCTCAATCAATCAATAGTAATATTAATATAATTTTAACATTTAGTTTTCATGAACTGTGGGACACTGTAAAAACAATGATCCAAAATCCAATTTGTTAGATGAACTTTGAATGTATTACCACTTAGCAGTTTAATGTTCCCAGGCTATATAATGAGATACACATGTTATACACATTTTTTTCATAAATATATTTATGGCAGGAAGGTTGATATTCATAACTTTTGCTTTTTAAAGTATTGTGGTTGGGAATCAACCAAGACACAGGCATATCTGATATACATGCTTGGCAAGGGTAGTATATGCATGTTTTGGAATAATGGTCTACAGCTATCATCGAGCCACACATTGCAAACAAAGCGTTACCTGCTTCGTTCACTTTTTATCTTCATAGGGAGAGTCAATTCTAGATTTATGTACGGAACGAAACCTTAGAATACGTGCGACATACATTGCGACATACATATATACTTTCCATCTCAGATGTGGACGAATGCTGGAAAGTTCTGAAAGAAACTATGGTGGATAGTGCAAAAGAAGCATGTGGATGTGTAGAGGCATAAAACGTTGAAAGGAGATGCATGGTGGGATGCAGAGGTTGAATCCTCCGTAGCAAGAAAGAGGAAAGTGTGGCTGGGTTATGTATCATCTTTGCCCCTAAATGAAATTATGAGAGTGAAGAAGAATGAAATGTATCGTCTATGCAAGAGTGAAACCTAGGCTTTAGTACAAGAGAAGCGCGAAAGACAAATTTCGAATGAGGAAGAGAGGCTGAAGAAAAACTTTGAGGCAAATAACAAACTCTTTTAGAGAGAGGTAAAGAAGTCTCGGAGTGGTTCATCGGCATCCAGAATGAACAATAAGTTATAGATAGATAACAATAATATATAATAATACTGCACTTAAAGGATGACATACAATAGTAGAGTGAATAGTGGGTTGTTATTGCTTGTGTTCTAATGCAATATAGTGGTAGGTAGCCTCTCCTACATCTTTCTAAATTTGCGTTACATATCTCCGATCTACAAGTGTTAGGCTGCAGATTTTATAGTAGGTAGTAGTGTATGTATTTTACCTGGTTATATTCCTGATGAGTGGAGAGCTCGTCCAGTGATGGTGGATCAGTCATTTCTTCTTTTGTTACACCTACTAATAGCGGCCATATCATTTTTCTGTACTCATCTGTTAAAAGACATAATTCCTCTGTTAATTTTATCTTTTTATACAATGATTAGAGGCATACAAGCATATAGATACAAGCATAAGCATGATCTGTTAAAAAACATGTTGTATTGATGATATCATGTGATTTTTTAGTTCTTTCTAGTTCTTACATGTATGGGCAACACTGATTATTACAAAGAATCAGTTAATCGAGTACACATTACATTTACGTAATAGCTTGTTAGAGAAAAGTATGTACAACTTAACAAACTGTATTTATCCAAGAAAGCAGTATTTTGTTGCCCATGATGCATTATTGTTTGTGTATTCTATATCACAGAATATAATTCAACATAATTGTTGAGGATAAACAAAATTACCCAAGTAGTTACGAAAATAAATGTATATAGAAGTAACAAGTGGCCAACACCGTGCTGTTTGTTTGATTTTCCTCAATCTGCCTATCATCCAATAATGAGAGTTAAATTGATTTTGTCACGTGATGTTTTACTGACTTGCCTAAATTGTACTATAATTTTTTTAGTATTGATTCTTAGAATCTTATTACTATACTTTAGATTTTAACTTTGGATCAGATATTTTTATGGTGTTTCTCAAAATGGTTTTAATAGAGTTAAGTAGCCTTGGCAATGTGTGAATAAATATGCACAGACTAAGGAATCTGACTACCACTGGACAATTATTTATTTTGCAATTAAAAAATATGAAATAGTCTAATAGTGTCACCACAATGAAATATTCAATTAATATTAAGAAGTGATGTATGATGTCGAATGTCACATATGGTGATTAACTGCATCATATTCCCACATTGATATTATACAGAAGGGTAGAAATATTTAGAAGATAATCAATAAGATATGTATTCCGCTCTATAAAGGCAATGTAGCTGGCCAGATTACTAGGTATCATTAAAAAATCTATTGCTCAACATTTATTATGATGTTAATATTATATAGATTGTATCATACCACAAATCAGTCCATATTTGCTTTTCGCTAAGGACTGCCACTGCTCCAAGTTGACGTTGTCGGGGTTCCCTAGACATTTCTCTATCTCTTTTCTTTTCACAGCTACGTCTGGATCCTCGAATCCTAACTCTGCACAAGAATTATGTTGACATTTATCATCAAATTAAGCACTCACTTTCACTTTGAAAATAAACACACATCGAAGTGATACTATCTAATATTCGTAACTGAGGTAAGGTACGACGTATAAATAACAATCTAGGAAGTCAACAGGGTATTAAAAATATACTGTTTACAATATGTACCTTGATCAAATTTTAACTCGGAAGGCGACGATATGTCATCAATATTTTTGGTATGGTTCATGTCCAAGCTTAGCTTCTTTGGCTCTGGTGAACAGCCTCCGTTCAAGCTACACTTGTTACCGATGTCACCGTCTAAATTGTTGGACTCCATTGCGGAAAATTAAAATTTAATCGAGCGAAAACATTACTGCACCACCATTATATTCACTTGACACAATGACATTTTGCAGAATGACGTTTGATTTGGATGGATGACATCCGTCATAACACGTCCGGAAATTACAAATATATATACAAAATGTCCAGGATCCTATCAATCAGGTCACACTTCTCCGATCATCTTACTGACAAAGGCAAAATGTATCCCCTACAACACATATAAAATCTTACACACAATACATAAAGGTCTAAAATTTAATATATATTAGGGAACAATTACAAATTATTAAACATAAAAATTCTAATGTTTTAAAGCAAACTCCCCTCTATAAAATATCTTTTCACTCACCCCTTTCACTCTTTTCTGTGGTACTTCGGTATAGACATGCGCTACCGCCGCCTCTCGACTCGGGGGTAAGAGCCGAATGAGGGAAACATGTGACCGTACCGGCTACTAGGCCAAAGGAGAGGGACAGATTAGAGAGTGCGGCAATTTGGCTTGAGCAGCTAACCAAACGGGACAAATGTTGGCCGACTTCATGGAGAAGGAGGAAGTCTATTTATCGAACTTCTTTTTTAGGAAGCCACTATACAGGAATTGACTTTATCTTGACCATCAGAAGACAGATATTCAATGACATCTCCGTGATCGCTAGCCTGAAAACCTGTAGCGATCACAGTATGATGAGAGGAATATAAATTTTAGATTGGAAAGGTCTGGATGAAGTTTACTCTAAGATCTTCAGTATCCAAAACAACGAAAACTTTCAGCTTGAACTCAAAAATCGCTTCGAATGTCTAGATAACTACGTCTCCGTTGACAAGATATATAGCGATCTGATAGAAACTATCCATGCGGTTGGATGATTTATTCGTAGGGTTGGATCTAAGTTTTTTAAACCCCGCCGCAGTAACAAGCCACAGAAGCATTCAATCCAAACCCTCAGATTTATGAAAATTCGATGAGAAATGAGGTCGCAGTCTTCAGTGGATGCGTCCTCTTATAGGCGTCTAAACAGACAGATTTCGGTCTCTTTGCGTAGCGACACTTATTTCTTCAATACAAAAAGTATAATCTAAAATTTAATTTCATCACTTAAAATTTTACAAGCATCTAAGTTTGTATTATTCATCAAATAATATTTTCAATATCTTAACAGTGTAAGTAGAAAACAGACAGCGGTATAAACCAAAGTATTTTCTTAAAAATGTCCTAACTAATTAATTATATTCTACTCAGATATCTTTTTAATTACTCCTCAAAAAGCACAGACAAGTCCTTAAGTTTTAGTTGTTAAGTCATTGTCAAATTACCATTCCGACTGGATTTTTAATATTAAATAAAAAAACAAAAAATATATAATACTTATATAATCATTTTCTATAAATGGATACCAGTGTCGATCCGCAAGATGAGGCCATTAGAAAAATAGAAGACATAATAGACATACAAAAAGCGAAAGGTAATTTCAATCTTCGTCAAGTAGTATTCAATTTGCCTTCGGAGTCTAATAGTACGGTATGTACAAAGTTAGCGAAAAGTTTGGAATCCAGTCTTTCTGAGACAAAGTCAGCGACTTATAAAAAGTCTTTCAAGAATTTAAAATTACGACACCACAAGAGTCCGCTGCCTGATACGATATCCTGGCCGAGCGATTCAGATATTACAGTCCTGAGAATGAAACTGTGTTTGACTAGCAGCGACCTGAAGGAAAATGTCAACAGCGTCATACCCGGAGATGGTTTGCATTGGCCAGACAGTTCATCTATGGTCAATCTAGCTACGCTGATACTGCAGTCACGGCACCCTTCGAAGCACAGCATCGTTGAAGAGCTTCTGTTGCCTTTAACGTCTTGGGAACCTGGCCAATCATACAATAAAGAATCGCTAGGAGAAGAACAATCACCTGAAGTTTATCCGAAGGTTGTACACAACGAATTCAAAAGACATGAAGCGATATGTAGCCACAAGAAAGTGTATGACGATTTGAGTTCACCAGATAGCGGGATGTTTTCCTATAAAAGAGACACTAAATCGAAGGTAGCGAAATTTCTACGGCTATATTTCTGTCCATGCTGCACTTGTTTATATAATTTGGAAAGAATGCGGGAGGAACCGTCAATTTGTTTCACGAAACATAAAGAAGCGACAATTTAATTTTTGTTTGTTAATCTCTTGATTATCGTGTTATATAGTAGTAACATATTATACACATTTTATCCAAATTACGTGTTCATAGCATACATTGTTAAAATACAGATTTAAAAACGCCTGCTGGTTTTGTTACAGCCAAAAGAAAGTATTGTAACTGGAGACTGTTTGCCTTACGATAAAAATGAATATATCATGCTTTTATCTCTGCCCCAGGTATTTATCTCAGGAATTGTATTACGTACAATCTAATGAAAGTCAATTAAAGCGCATTAAATTTGCCTATGTAGGGATCGTGAGCACGCTTCTGGCATGCATTATAAATGTACCAGAAGTATGAAGTATGTACACAACTTCGTGTATGCCGTGAAGAGGGGCCCTACACTTCAATAGTATTAATTCAATGAGAACTGAATGCCTATGCGGCATTTACTTTCCTTGACCAGCCCGAAGTGACCTACATGAAACGTATATAATTTGAGAACTTTTGGGAGTCCGTGAGGGATGTTCTGGGTTTAATAGAAACGGGAATAAAGGACGATTATGTGATCTGAATGGTTCATTTGGGAGTTTTAGGTCCAGACGAGACAGCAACGAAGCTATCCTTGGTCGCTATGGAAAGAAGAGAGTGAATAAAGTTTTTTTTATCGGATTATCAGAGGCATATCAGCATACGGCCCACATGATGTAAATCAGTTACCGTAGCCTGTGAACGCTTTCAATACGTTAAGTATCATTAGCGCGATGCCACCTTTGCTGCGATACTCCTTAGAATCTTACTGGTGTGGTGACCTCATGCACACGCAGGAACACAATAGATAACCCTCCAGGGAGTAGTTATTTGGCTGCGGTTTTCTGTGAGATGGAGGTACTTCGCAAGACGGGCTGTTTTGATGCGCCCTACCTCTGTTAAAGTCTGGCGTAAAGTCTCGTAAAGTCAATTCTAGAGAAATGTCTCACTCCTCGTGTTAAAGACATTATTCCATCGTAAGAATATTCACAGGTATACTTGGAGACGGACCAAAAAGGTGTAATTAACTTGTTTGTGATAGCCGTCTGCGAAATAATATAACGAAAACTTTTTGGCTTAAAAAGTTAAGCCGGAGCGCTGCTTGCTATACATAACGCGGTGTTGATCACAACGCTAACGTATGAAAAGAATGCAGTAGGAAAGAATGACGAAGCAGATCCGAAAGTAGCAGGATTTAGGACCCGAGGAAGGCCAAGCTTCGCCTACCACGATCGAGTTGATAGCTTTTTTTTATCAAAAGACGATGTCACGAGCTATATGAACCGGAAGTAGGAACCCGCGCATGTATGAAAAGTGCTATGATTGTTAAGAATCGAGTGAGGTATGTAAGAACCGAGTCACAACGTGCTCGGTTCACTCTGTCTACCCAACAAGGGACTTGGCGTGCAGACATTGATATTTTAAGATAGGTAGGACGTATTAAGCAGAAGTACCTCCACTTTAAAGTAATTAAAAGCTTTTCTCCGCAGCGAATTAACAACTCCCTAAAGAGTTGTGTTCCTGCTTGCTTGTGATTGAGTGAGGCTACAAGTAAGCTCCTAAGGAGTTGCTGTGTCAGCAGCACAGGTGGCATCGCGCGAGCTATACATAATATATTGCAAGTGTTTATAAGCGACAGTGGGCCGTATGTTTCCTGACGTTGTATAAAAAATGCAATAGGTGGATTGAAAACTACAATTAATCATTTATTGTATTTCAATCGCGCATAGATGAAATTAACGAGGAATACCATGAAGTTAGTGTATATGTTATGCGCGATCTGACTAGAGACTTGTATAACATAAGTCTTCACTTCGAGCTGAAGTATCTACTATTTCGCTTTGTTGAGGCAATTTTCTTAGACGCCAGATTCTCATTCAGGTCAGGATCTCTCAAAGCGTCAAACTCACTCACTCAACTCAAAATAGTTTCGACGCTATTATCGGTCCGTATGGAGATAAGAGCTGGTAAGCTTCTTTGAAGTTTTCCCATTATGGTGCAATAAAACCTTTATTTTGCAATTTATGATCCTTGGTGCACTCCAAAAACCGTCTGAAGGTTTTGATTTGAAGTTTCTTACACAACATACAGACAGATATTTGACGAGCTCGGTGGCTCAGTCGTGAATGACGCGACTTTGACACCAACGCCCGTGGGTTCACACACACAAGACAAACATTTGTGTGCAGGAATATATCTGTTTGTCTTGGTCTGGATGTTTTAAGAGAGGTAGGGCGCATCAAAACACCTTGTCTGGGGAAGTACATCTACCTTACAGAAAACCGCAGCCAAATAACAACTCCCTAGAGGGTTGTTGTGTTCCTGCGTGTGAGTGGGGTCACCAGTGAGGTCCTAAGAAGTTGCTGTGTAAGCAGCAGAGGAGGCATCGCGCGAGTGATACTTAATATATTACAAGCGTTAATAGGCTACGGTACCCGCTTTACATCAGGTGGGTCGTATGCTTGTATGCCTCCCGTTGTATAATAATAATAAAAAGCTGGCAAATGCTCATAATGGAACATCCGAGATATTTCTTTGTTCTGGTGCTATATGGTCTGCCTTAATACAGAATTTTATTTAGTATTTCTGTCGAATTCGACAAACTGGCGATTTACAAATTAGCGTTTTTCGGATTTTTCGGATGTACAAGTCGACATTTCTCAAACTTATTGGCATGTCCCGATAACAGAATCTCATCTAATATTCTTTAGGTGAAGTTTTCAAGTCCAAGTATTCTAAATGACGTGCTTGCTTTACGGCCTGACTTCGGCGCCACATGTTTTTCAGGAGTAACATGCTGGGTCGTTAAGACTCCACGTGCAAATTGGTATATTTAGAGGGCTTCCCCTTCGTTCACAAGACGTGATTCAAGTTCAGTCTTCATGTTCCTACAAGATTTTTGTTAGAGCCGAGAGTTGTCGAGATACACAAAATAATATACAAGAAATACTCATTTAAAATAAAATATGACTATTATTACACTCCGACACTTATTAAAAAGGCACAATCTGTACATTTTTTTGTGATGTTTTGACAATGAAAACAACATCAGATGCAAACTATTCCTGGTGTCGCAAGAGAGAAAATTCACTAGCAGATCTCCCCGCGCAGTCAGTGCACTGAGAGCCAAGCGACTCTTCATTGTGGGCATTAATGTCTCCCAAAATCACTAACCCCTCGAAGGTATACTATTCAGCAACTCTGTCAATCGTCTATTGCAGGTGCTCGAATAAACAAGTTGTGCCTGTACCACCACTATGTGACCTGTAAAGGCACGCGTAGATCCGTACCACCACTATGTGACCTGTAAAGGCACGGGTATGGCCGCCATGATCCACGCGCACCTATAATATTAGATATATATTACTCGTATATAGGATATTGACAAGGTGGTGCGGAATGTAACCTCTACCAATTTTTTCATGATAGACGCTTTAGATTAGGGTTAGGGTGTGCAAATATAAGACGCGTTAGTATTGGGAGTATGGTTAATTTAACAGGAGCATTGGTACACAAACAAAAATTACTCATATACAACACTAGCAGCAATTCCCACGAATGTAAATAAATTATAGAACTTCTTGTCTTGATCCAATCGGGAAATTGAACACCAGAAGCATATATCTCTACCATTACTAACTCTGACCATTCGAACTGCTACTCTTGATCTACAAGTTCAATATAATTGTGTGAATATTTTATCTTCCGAAAGCAGCACGTGGAGTCACTCTAGGAGTCACCTAGAAGTTTGTAAAAATTGGAAAGTTACACATAAATTTCACAACAAAAACAAATGCTGCAGTAAGAGACTAATCATCAATATTTATAGAGATCTATCATAGTTTTCAGCAGACCCTGGAAGTACCAGCTAGTTTAGATGTACCCGTACCGAACCAAGAGTACTTACTGATGCACTTGAACAGTTTTAGAAGAAAATGAGAGCAAGAATTCTGATTTCAGGACGTGAAGAGGGGTCGTAAATTACTCACATATAATTCCAAATATGTCGAAGACCATGTCACAATATCACACTCCCTACGCGGGTGCAATCCTTAACTCCAAACTTTTGGAAAACAATTGTTTAAATAACAGACAAAAGTTCTCATCAGTTTACCCTTTCGAGATACTTGGCAGCAAGCAAAAGCGCGGTTCCAATAATTTTAAAGTCACATGACCCCTCTGAAGTGGTTAAATTTTGATTTACCTTTTCTTTACTATTTATCCTACAAAACTATTCTCGTTCATAAGTTTGTTAAATTAACATGCGTTGCACCTCATCCAGATCAGCTTAACATTCCAGTTTTACTATAAAAGTGAGAGAGAGTGGGTATGCCACAGCCCCGTAAAGACGTGTTTATAATCGCTCCGTAAATTAAATCAAGAAGTCGTGAGTAAGTGTTAGTACAGTCAAATATTGTTCTTAAAATCATTGCCCAGTGTCTAAAACATTGAAGTGAACAATAGCTATAACTAAAGGTGATGTTTTATAATGATTCACAATCAAAAATTATTTCTTTAAATCACTCATATCAATCAAACAATCATAAGAACATCCCGTCTGAAGAATACATAAATTTCGCTACTAAGTGAATAATAGCAATAAAAAAAAAGTGATACTTTATAGTGATTTACAATCAAAAAATATTTCTACAAATAGACGGTGGCATAAGTTTTCGAACTAATCGAATGACTTGTTTATCACGAACAATTGAACAACACCATGCCTAAAGAATAGACAAATTTCGCTAGTTAAGTTAGTTCACCGTTGGCCGATTGGTTTTATGTTTTGCAAGTAACGCTCTGCGCTCGTGACCCCAAGTTCGAGTCCCAGCTCAGTCGGACTTTTTAGACTGCTCCTATAGAAATACGAAATTAATTTGCATTATTTAAAATAAAAGCCTTTAAATCTACGAACACCAGAGGGCGCTAAAAATGTCGACTACTAAGACAAAGTGTACTATATGTAATAACATTATTAAGACCCGGGAATATTTAAAATGTTCTCATTGCTCACAAATATATGATATTAACTGCGGCAATGTTTCTGCCAAGCGATTCTATCTAATGACAAACGAGAACAAACAAAATTGGAGATGCAATAAATGTGTAAGAAAAGGTTCCACTAAAGATAAAACTAAAACAGAAACAACTAAAAGACTATCTCAAAATACTTCACATAGTAATATTACACGGAGAAAACCGCTTCCTATAATCAAAAACTTATCAGTAGAAGATCTCTCTTTAACAAGATCTAATGAAGACATTTTGAGTTCCACTATGAAAGATGACAGCCCAAGGAGTCTGCCGAACATATCGTTATTAGAGAACTCACAAATACTTCAATTGAAATCCCAAGTAGAAACGCTCAACACTGAATTATCTAGCGCCCACGAAGAAATAATGAGACTAAATTTAGAGATAAACGAGCTTAAAAAATCAAATGATGAACACAATAAGAAGATAATAATACTCAACAAATTAATTCATAGTCCTACACCGCGCCAAAGTACACAAATCTCAACACCGTATAAAGAATCGAGGTATAAAAAGAAACAATTGACTATTGATCATAGCAGAAGTTCTGTATCTTTGAAACTAGCCGCAAATAACCATACTGTGCATCAGAATGAAAACAATTCACTGTGTACCCGCTCGTCACCATCAGTCAACTTTGCACATAAGAGAAACGTTAAAACATTATCAAAAAAAAAAACAGAATTTATATTGTAGGGGATCAACAGATAAAAGACCTGGCGCCAGCACTAAAAGGAATAAGGTCGACTTACAAAAATCCAAAGCAATATAATATATCAGGTGATGTCTATAGCAACGCATCATCAGAAAAAATTATAGACAGTTCTAGAGTGTTCGAGAAGGTGTTTGAAGAAGATGACTGGCTTATTTTAAGCTTGGGGACTATGGATTGTAATCCAACTATGTTTGTTGCTAACCTAACGACTATCCTTAAAAAACATTCGAACACAAAAATAATTATAACCAGCGTAAAGTACAACCCATATTTAAATATAGATAAACTCAACGGTAACCTAAGAACTCTGATTAAACATTTTTCTAACTGCACATATTTGGATGTAGGTAATTTTAATCATAACAGGCGACAGCGATTTAATTTAATCAATCAAACAATAGACACAATTGACTATAAAAAATATTTTGTAATTGACGGGGACAAATTACATAATCCTAATAAAAAAATTTATAAACAACCGAAACCTGGAACTATTCCTTATTACTTTAAAAAATACAATATTGATACCCGCCACAAAAGACACTGTATTCCAATAAACACCCCTAAAAAGGGTACTATCCCTTACTATTTTAATTTAAAACAATCGCAGACTTCAATAAAAATGAAATCTTATTCAAATGTAGAAAATAAAACAAGTACACAAACAGAACCTAAAAGTCAATTAAGATGTAATTCCTTTCGTGAATCATAAAAAAATCAATATACTTCATCAAAACATTGCCGGTGTCTTAAATAAAGTTGATGGTTTGGTTGTGGCACTCGAAGAGTTGAAAACGCTAAGACGAACCGCTCACGCCGTATGTCTTACTGAACATTTTATTAAAAATGGAAATGAATTAAATCTTGTACTAAATGGATATAAATTGGCTGCATCTTACTGTCGTGATGAACAAAACCGGGGAGGTACATGCATACTTTTAAAGAATGATATGGAATGGGAAAGATTAGATTGGATTGATGATCTATGTACTGAAGGAATTTTCGAAAGCTGTGGGATAACAATTTCGAACAATCTCCTTGCTATTATATGCATATACAGGACACCTCAGTCGGATATTAATATATTTTTTGAAAAACTACATCAATTGCTAACAAGATTAATTAAAAAACGTAAGCTTAAAGTCATTATATGCGGAGATTTCAATATTGATAGACTTAAGACAAGTTGTAGTCAGAGCCTTAACTTTGAAAGATTATTGAAGGAATATAATTTTAACCTTCAAATTAATGAACCCACTAGAATTGGCAATAATTCTAAAACTTGCATCGATAATTTTGCTGTAAATTTTTGTAATAAAGGTAACGCTCAGATACATCACTTAAGTCTATCTGATCATTCAGCTCAATCTATAAGTGTCCCAGTATTGCGTAAGGAAACGGCAAAAAAGATTTTTATCTGGAAACGTGATATGTCACGATCAAACAGAGACAAATTTAAATATTGCATTGGACAGCTTTCTTTCTTTGATGTTTATTCCGCTCAGGATGCAAATAATGCTTTTACGGCATTCCATGAACTCGTTGTGCTTTTCTTTGAATTGTGTTTTCCTTTAGTAAAGGTTAGCATACATAATACTAGAAAACCTAAATGGATCACAAAAGGCATTCGAATTGGATCTAAAATAAAGCGAAATATGTATCTAAAATACCTAACTACGCGAAATGAAAAAATACTGACCGAATATAAAACCTACTCTAATATATTAAAGAAATGTGTAAAATTGTCCCATCAAGTTACAAATTCTACTTATATAAAAAAAGCTGGCAATGTCTCCCGGGCCACCTGGAATGTCATAAAAGACTATACAAAAACGAAACAAAATGAGCATATAAGTACAATAAATATTAATGGAAACATAATAAGCGATACACAGGAGGTTGCCAATGCAATGAATGACAGGTTTGTGCAGGGAGTAAACAATAGTAATTCTAATACTAGCGAGAAATTTAAATTGAGGGATCAGAAGAATATTTGTTCATCTATATTTTTCAATCCCACAACTCTGGAAGAAATTTTAAAAACTATAAAACAACTAAAAAGTACAAAATCTGCTGGATTTGACGGCATTACGACATGTGTAATTAAAGAAAACGCAGAACTAATGGCGCCTCCTTTGCTACACATAATTGACTTATCATTGTTAAACGGTGACTTTCCAAGTATATTGAAACACACTATTATTAGACCTACTTTTAAAAAAGGGGACAAAACCAATGTATGTAATTATAGACCTATAGCCCTGATTTCTATATTTTCCAAAATCTTAGAAAGAATTGTATATAGTCGTCTAATTAATTTTTTTAATAAGTATAATATTATTACCGAAGCACAATTTGGCTATAGGGAAAACAAGTCAACTACATTGGCAGCTTATCAACTCATCAGTACTATTGTAGATTGTAGAAATAGGAAAATTCCCGTGGCTACCATTTTTATGGATATGTCAAAAGCCTTTGATAGAGTATCTCATGATAAACTTTTGCATAAAATCTATTATTATGGCATAAGGGGCAATGCCTATAAATGGATTAAGTCCTATCTTGAAAACCGTCAGCAATGCACAGAGATCATGTCATACAGTAAGGAAGAAAACAGCATAGTAGCTTATAAATCAGCATGGAAAACAGTAGGAACCGGCGTACCTCAGGGGAGCTTACTTGGACCCTTATTGTTTCTCATTTATATTAACGATTTACCGGCCATAACTCGACACAAAGTTGTGCTTTTTGCTGACGACTGTTCGATTACAGTACAGGGCGTGGACAAAGATCAGTATAATTCAGAGGTCGATGAGGTATTCCGAGAAGTAAATCTATGGCTAGAATCTAATGACTTACAAGTAAACTTGACAAAAACTGTATTTATGGAATTTTATGCCCAGCAGGGACAACCCAACCAGCTGAAGGTAAAATATAGAAACTCAGAAATTCAATGTACCAAAAAGACGCGTTTTCTTGGTCTTTATTTAGACTGCCACACTAATTGGAATGAACATACGCAACACGTAATAAACAAATTAACCAAATTTATCTACCCCCTCAAACGACTAAAAACTGTATGTTCTGAGAAGGCTGCGTTGGTTTCATTTAATGCCTATGTTATGTCAAATTTACGTTATGGTATTATATTATGGGGTAACTCTAGTAATGTACCACAAGTATTTAAAACACAAAAAAAATGCTTACGTGCAATGTGTGGTCTAGGTCAGAGAGAGTCTTGTAAACCTTATTTTCAGAGACATAAGGTTCTGACTGTACCGTCACTATACATTTATGAGGTGTCTGTCTTCGTCAAGAAAAATATGAACATGTTTGCATTTAAAATTTCTCAAGAGAACCGCCGATTTCCTACAAGGCGCATTAATGATATTGTTATCCCGCCATCCAGATCGACTTTATTTAGCAATAATATTACAAACATGACATCAAAAATATATAACAGGCTTCCTGAGTCATTAAAAGAAATAAGTCGTTTCATAACATTTAAAAAAAAACTAATGGCATGGCTGTTGGAACAATCTTACTATGACATATCGGAGTTCTTGGGTTGACTTTTCTATTATATCAATATTACATTATTAAAATTATTAGATATTGTGTTCGATTATGTTCTTTTTTGACATTATAAATTAATATGACTATTAATATTGTACACCTTCTAAAGGTAGATTGTGAAATTGATCAATTGAAATGTATAATTTAACATCTGTAATATACTCGCAATCAACAATAAATAAATAAATAAAAAACTTACTCTTGCGTCAATGTTATCAAAACCCAAAGATACGCTACCTGCATGTACCACATTCAAAATGTCCAAAGAAAAGCAACACAGCATGCTTCCAGACGAGACCATGACCATTTTCCTAATACCGGTTTTCAGTTCTAAGACTAATTAATATGCAGTCTCATCTCTAATCAGCCTGGAAAGTGAAGCCACACTAATATAAAAATATTGTCTGAAGGACAAAACCTAGTGAAATAACTTATATTTTTACCGCGATATATGGTAAAGATATTAGGGAAAATAAGATAAAAGAAAAGACATTTCACGAGATTACACATTGGGTACAAACAGTTCTCCGTAATAGTAGCATTCAGATATCGCCGGAGGCTGCACGCAGATCACAGTGACTCATCATATTGTTGGATAATCAACCTACAGGTGAAATACCTGGAATCAACCATGGAACTCAACCAATATATTTTAATATTTTTCCTACACCTTCAAGTTTTCGTTAAAACTTTTTGATCTGATTATTCATAGCAGAAGTAAGTTGCTTAGTTTTTATTGTTTAAGGAATAAAAAAATTTTCAATAAAAATAGGTAATTAATGGATAGGTAAATGCTGAATTTTATTTAAAAACTAATCTTGCATGATCATCATAGCTGTACGAGTATGTTACATTTCACCAGTAGATGACAAACACGTCTTTACCAGTAATGCTGCATAACGCTTTCGCTTGACAATAAAACTGATGTAATGTGCCGAGAGGAAATCATACAGTATTCAATTAAGCTCTTCCTAGTGGTGAAAAGCATGAAATCCGAAGATGGCGGCTGTTCCCTCCTACGCAAAATCGTTAGGTATATTAAATTGAGAAACACAATCCATAAACGTAAACTTTTTTGAACAAATTTTAAATAGTGCAAAAATACTACGTTGTTCGAATTAATAGTAGACCCGAAGTTGACAAAATTATATTGAGAAATTGAACAATACAATGGATGGGTTTTCGTTTGCTTTATACAGACTGCCCAGAATAGCAAAAGTACAACAATCACTGCTTCTTGCGCGTATGTCGAATCAATGCTGAAATATGGCTTAGTGTTCTGGAGTAATGGGACAGATATAAACAAATCATTAATTGGCTAAAAAAGACGTATACGAGCTCTTCCTCACATAGCACCGGAGTTGTCTTGTAAGCCGTATTTACGATTACTAAATATTCTACCTTTACCCTCCCTTTGTATTTATGAGCTAGGTAAATTTGTAATACGAATACAGTCCGAAAGACACAACGTTTTGTGAACAATAATTGTAATATGTGCAATATAATTTATAACAAATAAACAAATCCTATCTAAATGAGATCAAAAAATAAAAATAAACAAATATTAATTATAATCTATGAATGGTTTACGTTTTCTTACGCACTATTTCGTCTAGTGGTAAGAATTGAGGTAATAATGAAGTAGATAGTGTAACAACATATTTTGTAATTGACCTGTTGTAGTTGTAGAAGTAATTTGACATACTAAATAAATAATTTGCATGCTGTTAAAAATGGCAAAATTAGCTTAAGCGACTTTATTGTATAATTATCCACAGACATTAAATGATACCTTATTTAAAGCAACTAAATTATTATAATTATGAAATAAAAATTTCATGGTATTTAAGGACTATAATATGAAAACCCTAAGTACGCGAAGAAAAATTCACCTTGATTTTAACTTTGGAGAAAATAAGCTAACGGACAAACAGCTAGGTGGATAACAAAATGATACTGTAAGGGTTGCGTTTTTCCTTATGAGATACGGAAGCCTAAAAATCAGATAAACACACGCCAACGAGGAGTTGGGAGCAGAATTTTGAACATACGGAGAATGCAAATAATACTGCACACTGTAGTAAGAGAAACCGGTGGACTTCGAGTCGGGGCTCGCTCTAGTGAGTTCCGTAATGTTTTTTTCTGCCTCAGTTCTTAATTATTTCAACACAATGATGAAAAAAAAATATTGTTTGCTTGTGTCACACAATCACAGCTTACAAACTACGGTGATCTTACGGTGCGGTGGCGTTTTCAATATTTTTTTATACAATGTCAGAAGGTAAACGACGTACGTTTATTACGTCGATGTCCACTTGATGTAAAGTGGCTACGATACGTAATCAACAAAGGTCTATGAACACTTGGAATGCAAGAAGTATTGCTTATAGTACCTTGCCACCTCCACTGTTAACACAGCAACTCCTCAGGACCTTATTGGTAAGTTTACTCACAGAAACACAACAACCCTTTAGGGAGTTGTTATTTGGTTGCGATCTTCTGTGACATGGCCTTACCTCGCTTTCGCCACAACCTCTTCTATTGCGCATCACTAGCAGGGAAGGGTCGGTTTGACTCTAAAGGTACACAACGAGCCCGGAGGTCGAGTGATTTGTAACACCGAGGCTCGTAGGTTCGATTCTCAAACAGGACAAGCATTTGTGTGCATGAACATGTCCGTTTGTCGTGGTGAGTGTTTTTAACAGAGGTAGGGCACGTCAAAGTAGCCCAACTAGGGAAGTAACTCTATCTCGCAGAAAACTACAGCCAAATAACAAATTGGAAAATTTTCAGTACCTAAGTAGTTGCTGTAAAAGCAGCAAGGTACGAGCGATTTTCTAAGCGTTCGCTGGAGGGTCGCTGTATACCTGCGGGGAGTCAGGTTACCATTAAGCGGGTTGCAATGTCGCATAGAAAGACTTTAAAATGAGACTACATGGGAAGACGTGAATGACTAATATTTTTTTTTATACAACTAGATTGACAAACAATTATGCGGCCCGCATCAGATGGTAAGCGGTCACCGTAGCCTATTGACGCATGCAACACCACAGGGATGTTACTCGCGCGCTGTCAATCTTGTGACCTAAGGCTGTTTCGTCACAGTAGCCAGTAATTTCTCTCATATCTCACCCTTCAAACCGGAACACAGCTATATAAATATCTGTACCTATCCATTTCTTAATCTTCTTCTTCTTTTTAGCGTTATCCCGTATCCTAATCCATTAGGACTGGCGGCGTCCGCTACCTAAGTCTCGAATTTGACGAAGGTACTGGTTTGATCTCCATTTCTCAATCTTTTCATGAAATGTCCTAAATAGGCCTGGGAGCGGTACAGCTACTAACTGGAGACTAACATGCACTGTGGAAATTACATAGGTAATTATGCAAAAAATACAATAGTTTTTGACAGTGTTGACGAACTCGGTTGTCGGGTGGCTAACGATGGCTACTTAAGCTCAAGAGTTGTGAGTATGTACACGTCTGTTATATTTGGGACAAGATGCTCGATGGAGGGAATGTTTATTATTTTTTATATGCGTGTTGCAACCAATTGAGACAATAACATTAAATAAATGAGTAAACGAAGCTTGTGTTATGGGTATTAGACAACTGATAAACATATTTGAATATTCAGGAACACCGTTCCTATATGAAATAATTTTTTTTATGTTTGTCTGTGCGTTTGCCTGTGTGTTTGTCGTCGCTTTTTTTCGAATATTCGAATTTTGACTTCACATTCGTATTCAGCATATAAAAATTGGAATAGGAATGTTTAGAAACACCGTTCCTATCTCTTAAGGAATATGGTCAAAATGGCCGACAAACTTAAAAAAAAATTAATTGTTATATAATTGACGAGCCAGGTGTTCCTCTGGCAATGCAAGCTTGCGCATTCTTAACTGTTTTTTTTTTGTAAATACATACTTACGATACGTAGGAAATACCCAGGTTAAGACAAAAAAACATGCTCATGAGCACTAATGTTTGACTTGTGTGTGAATCGATCCCAAGAGCTTCTGTATTAAAGAAACATTGCTAGTGGAGACGGTGGTATATTTCTGGTCACCGCTCATTTGCATCTCCACCTTTTTATTCAACTTGGTGTTTAAGTTTCAAATGCAACCAACAAAAATAAACTTTAAAGTTATTTCAAAAATATTATTCTCCACGAAGATGATATGCCAAATCAATCAATGCAGGTGATATGTATTATGCAGAATTTGGTCGGTATCTCGGTGCATTGCCAAACGGTTTCATTTCTTCGGCCCCCGGCGCGCGCGCAGGCTTCGGCGCAACTTATATAGCGCGGAGAAAGCACGCGTTCGCGCAGTCGTGTCCGCTCCGTACCGTACCGCATCAGGACCCGCGCGTGCGCCGATAGTGCTGCTGTTAATTGACGTAATTTAGTGAACACATCATGGAAATGAGGTAAATATACTGATGTTCATACAATATTATTATAGGATGTAACGCATTTCCTCGAATAACGATTACAACTCCAATTTATTATTTTAACCCAATTTTTTCAGACGGAAAATTGTACTAAACGTGAAGTCGTGTTATTAAAATTATTAAATATTACCACCCATCTAAGTTAGACTATCCATTTTAAGTTTGTTTAAAAATTTAGTAGACAGTTTCACTTGTTGACACTGATTTCTGGAAGCGTAGTTTTCGATTATACAATTAGAAACTGAACGGAACAGAACCTGTAAAATGTTATAAATGTGATTTATTTTACAAATTAATTTATTATGTAACTATCTATTAATATATATATACCCGTTATTTAACAGCCAGTATTGTTTTTCAGTATGAACATATTATTATACAGCATTAATAACAAATATGCAAGACGCCAGACGAAGCATATTTTACTGGTAGAGGTATATCTACAACATGTGTAGATTTATGAATCGTTTTTCATTATTAGTTAACTTCTACGGGGAAATCATTTACTTTCACCGATATACCTAGTCTGTGCTCTGTGTTTATGCTGGGCCAGTGACACATCTTTCATTAGTCGTATAATTTCTACGGACCCACTGTACCGCGTAGTTTAGTTAATGGGGCTAGTAATCGCTCCCACGGATCTCTGGTATCATGTCAATCAGTATAAATACATACATTGTTGTTAAACGAAGCAATAGGTAACAAAGTATAATCACTCATAGACAAATATAAAGAGAATGCACGCCATTTTTAACGTGCCGACACCCGCCTTTATATCGCACCATTCAAGATCGCTGTTGGAATATATAATTTAACCGCTTGAAATTGACTTTAGTCTTATCTATTATTCTTTACAAATGTCAATTGACAAAATGCTCAATACCCATAATACTTAAAAACTATGTTGACTTTGATGTTCGATGGCGCCGCGGTTAATAACGCAACGTCGACACGAACGCTCGTGGGTTCGATTCCCACACAGGACAAACATTTGTGGGCATGAACATGTCTGTATGTCTTGGTCTGGGTGTTTTTAAGAGAGGTAGGACGCATCAAAGCGACCCGTCTGGGGAAGTACCTCCACCTCACAGAAAACCGCAGCCAAATAATAACTCTCTGAGTTGCTGTATTAACAGCAGGTGGCATTGGTGATACTCAAGGTATTACAAGCGTTAATACGCTAACCGTATTACACAGGTGAGCCGTATGGTTGTATGCCTCCCGACGTAGTGTATAAAAAAAAATATACATTTATTTAATATTTATTGCTCTTGAACTTATCACAAAGGCAGTTGCTGGGCCCCGTGCACGAGTTTCTTTAAAGAAACACCAGTAGAGTTTCACGGGCCCGGAGACTTTCCCATTTAGAGGAACATACTATATATAAATAGGGCATTATTCCTTTTTATATATTTATGTGTTGTCAATCTATTACCACTACAATCCTTCACGCCACATCCCTAGGCCGTAGTACTGAGCGCCACATGTCTCGGGCCTAACACAGTTCACTCGCTTCCTTAACATTCATAGTCAATCTATTAATTTGATTTATTTACATCATTACGGACCACTCGACGAGCCTCGTCCAATTCCCTCCATTTAGTTTTAACGCCTTAGTAGTACTTAAAAAAAATTTTAGTGAACGCAAATTTGAATCCATTTTAGATGAATCTATCCAAGACAGCAAGCCATTCTTGTCCCACTGCTGAAATTTGGAATCCATTCAATTGAAGAGTATTTCATCACATACGAATCGGGGTTAATGTAGATTAACTCTTATTCTGTACACTCACGCGCACTGAATCGATCTAGACCGCAATGGTGAGAAGAATCACACTGAGTTACATTGAGTTTTTCACACTGTACAAATGTGAAATCGTTTAATAGTGAAGTGTGCGGATCTTATCCATTCAATTAGATGTCCGACTGGGGAAGTTCCTCAATTTTACAATACTCTTTCTTCTCTATTGCTGACACTCATATGATACGATAAACGTTTCAAAGCAGGCGGCCCATGCCGCCAGTCAAATTATTTTTTTATACTACTTCGGGTGGCATATAAGCATACGGCCCACTTGATGTAAAGTGGTTACTGTAGCCTATGAAAAAGTATCACTCGCGGGATGCCACCTCTGCTATTAGCCCAGCAACTCCCTAGGAGCTTACTGGTGACCTCATTGACACACGAGAATGTAACAATTCTCTAGCGAGTAGTTATTTGGCTACGGGTTTCTGCGAGGTGGAGGTAATTCGATGCGCCCTACCTCTCTTAGCATTAAAATGTAGTTCGCACATCCTCGTAAAGTGATATCCGTCCACGATATCCGTATATTTATACGGATCCTATGCGAAAATCGAACCAGTACATATGTAGTTACAAACCACTCGACCAAGGAGGTTCTATAAGTAGATAGTATTTATATATTTTGTCAATTTTCATTGGCTTCTATGTACACTGTGAGTGTGCACAAGCTACACATTACATTGACTTTCCAATAACGAAAATGCGAGTCATTAGAACAACTTCCTCAAGTTGGCGACTGGTACGCGATGACAGGAGATTTTAGCATTGCGTGAAGTTACTTCGCATCCGAGTGCACTATTACTGACATTAACGTAATCGAGTACTCGTAATGTGGCCAATAGCAAATACCACCACGGACACTGCGCTACGGCACGCGTAACACAGACTTACAAATACTCGACTCAATCTGATAGCAAGCGGTACAATATATTCAATAGAAATACACCATTTTAAACAAAAGCAATTAAAAATACATATGTGCAAGCCTTGTGAGGTACGCAGGACGTTTTGAGAAAAGTTATTAAAGAGACTCTTAGAAAGATTTACTTTCGTTATTATAATTTATTTATTTACGGACTATCTGAATGTGGACATTACAGAATATATATCAAATGCGTTCATTAGGACCACACAATTATTACGCAAGAGAGGTAGGGTGCATCAAAGTAGCCCGTCTGGGGAAGTAGCTCCACCCCACAGAAAACCGAGCCATATAACAACTCCCTAGAGGGTTGTTGTATTCCTGTGTGTGAGTGAGGTCACCAGTAAGCTCTTGCTGTGTAAGCAGCAGAGGAGGCATCTCGCGAGTGATACTTAATATATCACAAGTAACTACTTTACATCAGGTGGGCCGTATGCTAGAATGCCTCCCGACGTTATATAAAAAAAAGAGAGAAATATTAAATTACACAAACAGAGAATAATTATAAAATATTTATTTATTTTAAGAATAGTATATTATAATATGTTCCCTGAAGAAATTGTTCCTTGGAATAATTTACATCCTGATCAGGAATTCTGAATTTAATTCATTGAGCAATATTGATAAAATTGGAAAACGTGGATGTTTACGATGTTTGTCAGGCATTTTTATCAATTTTTATTTTCACTCTTATTCAAAGCTTGTTCCATTCTATTACCAAATTTCAAAATTCAACAGGAGAATTATTGCATTCTGCGTATTATTACGCTTACACTCTCGAAAAATCTGGATTATAAACTATAGGCATGTAGGTACGCATAGAAAATAATTCAGACGGTGACTGACTCATTCATTTACAGATAACGCAAGACCTAGGGAGACTACAGTTAACCTAGAACCTAGAAACGTTGAATTTGGTTCGAATATTCTTAGGCATGCGATAACATTTAGTAATACCTACGGGAATGCTTACAAAGTCACGAGAATACTATGTTGTTAAAATTTTAACAACAGCATTGAGTTGGCAAATACAGATTTGGCAATTACATTGGACGGAGCACATTGATCGATGAACAATATGGTCAGTCCATAAAATATAAGTTTTGGTGATTTGTTTTATGTTGAACACTAAAAACAAATAAGCATATAAATCGTCAATAATACATGACAAGTTACTCTCCATCAATCTCAAAAGTGGTTTTTAAGGTCGTGATTTTAAAACGATTTACAAATTCACAAATCACGAATGCCAAATCATTTAAAACCATTTGTATTCTTCTTTTAAATATTTGCGACCCTCAAAAAATTGTTTATGTGTGTAGCTTCGTGAATATAATTTCGAGACGTGGGCGCAGAATGATGACCATGCAAATGCAAATGCATTTTTAAACCCGTCTATAGCAGTAATATTTTATTGATTATTAAATTGCTTGAAAGCCCTTTTTGAGCAGTGATAGCCCAGTGGATAAAGAACCAGCCTATTGACAACCTGGTCCCCGGTTAACTTAGAGGGGGCATGTATCACTAAAATTCGTATTTTCGGATTTATGTACATATGTATTTATAACTTGCTCGGCGGTGAAGCAAAACATCGCGTGGAAAACACGCCCAAGAAATTATATTTCGAAAGACTTTAACCTTAGAAAGATCTGGTTTTTCCTCTGGGTTGTGGAGGTTTGACAGCAGTCACTCCATGTAAAAATCAGTGTCTTCGCCGAATCCTTAGGCTTGGGTAGCAGACCCCGGCAATCCTAATGGATTAGGAAAATCGGATAACGCTAGAAGAAGATTTAGGTAATTAAAAGAGTATGTCATTCTTTTTTTTAATAAAAATCTTATGATAAATGCTAAATTATTTTAGTAATTAGTATCTAATGTATGACATGACATTATTTTAGTATCTATGTATATTGATAGATATATCTTTTTACAGTACTGTACCCAAAGAGTGCCAATTTATTACCAAAGGTCGGCTGTCTTTCCGTCTGTCTGCCACAGGTCGTATCTTTCGAACAGTAAAGACTTAAAATTTAATTCCAGAACGCGTATTGCTATGGCCGCTACAACAACTAATAAGAAACCAATTAAATTAAAAAGGTTCCCTCTAACCTAACACTATCCAGCGGTACGAAAATATTTGTAAGCAAGTTATAATCGGCAGGTTTTTTTCTCAATATAGTGTACCCAAATTCATGCAAATAAATGATTTGTATATGATCTCGACTTTGTAGATACCTTATTATTCAAATATGAATGAAGAAAAGCAGTTATGAGGATAAGAATAGACTGTACATACGTTTTGCGTTCCGTGAATAATATGTATGTATTTTGAATTACCTACATAAAAAAGTTGTTTAATAACTCCGGTACTCTATACTATACCATCATTTTGAATATAATATTTGTATCAGTCAATTCCACTCAATATTTTACACGTTCGTGAGGCGAGTGTGATTAATGCACGTTGTATAAATTTATCTTGGCTTATTTTGTTTATTTGATGTGAGTTTATTCATACTATTTTAGTATAGAATTACATTGCTATCTCATTTTTTTAAATATTGTTGTAGTCGTATTTGTTTATGAAACACTTCCGGCTTAATTTCACATTTTATGTATTTTTGTTTTAAATGACGTTATATAGATAATGTAAAAATACCTTTTTAAATACATAATTTAATCCATATCGTTGGACCTGTTTCCTAGTTACAAGAAATATATTAATATACCTATATATATATATATATATATATATATATATATATATATATATATATATATATATATACATATATATATATATATATATAAATACGGAGGTACATGAGGATAGATTAAGCTGCGTTAGTTAGAGATTGATCCTATTTAAGAACAATTTGGGTTACATTACGCCTTACATTTAAAAATGTACGATGATATTTTATCGTGATTTAAACGTGGTAAAATTGTAAAGATATTGTAATAGGTCAGTTACGTCAAGTTTCGGTTGAATTTATTTTGCGGATAATCGGCAAATATTTACCGTTTCAAACAAGCGCTATAATTGCAAAATAGTGATTGTTAATGAGGTCTTGTCGATGCTTATTAAAAAGCAAAATCATTTTTTGTTACTTGAATTAGTAATAAGTATTAAATTGTATGTACACATTTGTAATTATCACTTGCTCGGCGGCGATGGAAAACATCGTGAACAAACAGGTCTGGTTTTCTCTCTGGGTTGTGGAGGTCTACCGGCAGTCGCTTGATGTCAAAATCAGTATTTTCGCCAAATCTTTAGTCTTAGGTAACTTGTAAGTTATAGGTTTTTTAATAAAATTATGAGAGCAGTTGCTCAGTAATCCATTAGCCAAAGTGTATGAAGTCGCAATTTCCTTTCATTGCAAGAAATGCTTCTTTATTAGCAACTTGGTGGCCTTGTTCACACGCAGAAAAGGCAATTATCCAGGGAATTGTTACATATTCACTATATTATGTGAGTAAGGACAATTTCAAATTAATTTCGAGCTCGGTGGCTCAGTCGTGAATGACGCGACTTTGACACCAACGCTCGTGGGTTCGATTCCCACACAAGACAAACATTTGTGTGCATGAAGATGTCTGTTTATCTTGGTCTGGAAGAAGGGCGCGTCAAAGCAGCCTGTCTGGGGAAGTACCTCCACCTCACAGAAAACCGCAGCCAAATAACTACTCCCTAGAGGGTTGTTGTGTTCTTGTGTGTGAGTGAGGTCACCAGTAAGCTCCTAAGGAGTTGCTGTGTACGCAGCAGAGGAGGCATTGCGCGTGATACTTAATAAATTACAAGTGTTAATAGGCTACGGTAACCGCTTTACATCAGGTGGGCCGTATGCTTGAATGCCTCAAGTTGTATAAAAAAAAACTTTCAAATACAATTTTATCAGAGAGAGACGTTGTACAAAAGTCGTCTGCATCTGCTCTGTCTCACCTATTTCTACCGCCAAGTAGCTATACTTATATAGCTGTGTTCCGGTTTGAAGGGTGAGATATGGCGGAGAAATTACTGGGCACTGTGACGAAATAGCTTTAGGTCACAAGATTGGCAGCGCACGAGTAACATCCCCGTGGTGTTACGAGCGTCAATAGACCGCGGTGACCGCTTACCATCTGATGCGGGCTGCATGCTTGTTTGCCAATCTAGAAGTATAAAAACAAATTAAATCGTGTATTATTGAGATCTGACACGTATTTTGTTACCATCTTTAATATTGTCACTTACAAAATTTATAAATATATAGTCTACGAAAAGAAACTAAAAAAAGTCATCACAGTCCACCACATCATCCCTTATTCATCACACTGCAGGGATACGGGTCTTCCAACAGAAGGTATACTCCACTACGCTTTTCAGCTGCGGATTGACTAACGGACGCCAGTGTTTTCAAACCGCCGAACGGCCGCCGACTTACCTTGACGACATCAACAACAGCCGGGTCAACCGACCCTTCGGAGAAGCTCGAAATAGATAAACTCAACCGTAGACAGGTTGCGATCGAGTATGTTTAACCTGCGTGTTCGGTTAGAATGACACGTTCTACAACGCCACCGAGCCCCCATCACAGTCATCTGCATGACATTGCATACCAGTGCACACTACAGCATAAAAAGTTTCATACTGCACTGCATTCATAATCATATATAAAAGGTTTCATAGGTACCTACAAAACCATGTGTATACAAGTTGTAAATATGTATTGTATGCATAATTTAAAACAATCCTCATTAGGAGACAATCACATAGCATTACCATGCAAACGACAGCGCCCAGACAATACAAAGCGACCTACCGCGTAACTGCGTTGGTTTATGCAAAGTTCATCTCATACGAGGCACTGATGTAACCGTACAATGAACGCTTGCCTCCGTTCGGGGCCGTTAAAGATTATACTTTTAAAAAGTCATGCTCTCTAAGCGGCCATTTTGGTAATTCTCAGTAGGAACTAGGTGAGTATGTAAACATGTGAGACGGAAATGTGACAAGAAATGCAATGTGGTATTTTTTACGCGTTGACGCAATCGTTTCTTATGAAACACAAGACATACAATATTTAACTAGTATATAAATACAATTAGTAATGACCAGTGATAGCCCAGTGGATAAAGAAGCGGTCTATAGACCAACTGGTACCCGGTTTGAATCCTGGCATGTATCACCAAATTCGTACTTGTAATTATCACTTTCTCGGCGGTGAAGGAAAACATCGTGACGAAAACCCGCACGTACAAGAAATTATATTTCGAATGACGTGTGACCTTACCTAAGAATGATCTGGTTTTCTCTCTGGGTTGCGTAGTCTGATGGCAGTCGCTCCATGTAAAAATCAGTATCTTCGCTAAATCCTTAGGCTTAGGTAGCGGACCCCGTCAATTCTAATTTTATTTTATTTATTTTTATTTTCTTTATTAGGGACATCAACAGCATAACATATAAATTAAATACAGTGCATAAACATCAATAACAAAGCCAATGAAAGATGACCACAAAAATTAACAATATTAACTGTAGACGGTTAGGTTACCTGCTTAAATATTATGATACAAAAAACAAACCATCATGCGTGAACAATAACTCATCGTGACAAGGTTACCTACCATAATTCCAGCAAGATGATTTTGTGTGAGTGTATGTGTGCGTGTGTATGTATGTATGTGTTGTGTATGTGTAAAGTACGATCGACATTCATAGTTATTTATAAATATATACATATATATACATCACATATTATACATATATATATATATATATACACACAAACATATACATATATTATACTGAAGAGAATAAATAATAAATAACATTAAAATTAATTACTATTTTAAAAATAATTTAAGCACGTGATTTTTTAATACGTTTTTACTGCAGTTGAAAATATCTATATCAGCAAATTTTTTATTATAATCGCGAAGAATGCGCACGAGCGGGGAGTTTTGTGCATAATTTGTATGTACGAAAGGTGTCTGTTTTGTGTGACGTGTGCGAATAGAAGGCGTGTTAAAGGTAATTTCTGACAGAAGTGTAGGACTGTCCATGCGACCAGAAATGATGTCGTGCAGCAAGCAAACATCTAGAAGCTGTCGCCGGTTATCAAGACTTATAATTTTGTGTCGTGCATAAGCGGATTCATAGTCTACGTCCCATTTTTTTACACGAAAGTTAAGATGGCGTACAAACGAGTGCTGAATTTTTTCGATTCGTTCTTTATGGGTTATGTATTGAGGCGACCAGATACACGATGCATACTCAAGCAAACTCCTAACGTAGGAGAAATATATTAGTTTAAGATAAGCTATGTCCTAATGGATTAGGAAAACGGGATAACGTGAAGAAGATAATTAGTAATGACCAGTGATAGTCCAGTGGATAAAGAACTGGCCTTTTGTCCAACTGGTCCTCGGTTCCAATCCTGGCGTAATGTACCACCAAATTCATGTTTTCGGTATAGGCGGTGAAGGAATATTTCGAAAGACGTGTGACCTAATCTAAGAAAAGTCTGCCTTGTGCAGGCCTCACAGCTGTCGTCCCATGTAAAACACAGTACCTTCGCCAAATCATTAGGCTTACGCAGCGGACACCGCCAATCACAATGGATTAGGAAACGAGACGACGCTAAGAAGATAACATAAATATAATTAATACATGTATTCTTTGCCTTACCCAACACTGTCTAGTTCCAAAATAAGCTAAGCCTGACTATGGCCATAAGTTTAGTGATTAACATAAGATTGTAGAAATACACATGTTTATTACATTTGTTTTTGACAATTTGATATAGGTACTTACTAACTTCTTTATGTGTATCCGGTCATCAGATAGTTCATGAGAAACTAACGCCGGCTGGCACCTTACAGAAAATCGCAGATTAACAACTCCCTAGAGGCTTGATGTGTTCCTGTATGTGAATGAGATCACTACTAAACGTCGCGCGAGTGATACTTAATATACAACAAGAGTTACAAGAGTTCACAGGCTACAGTAAACACTTTACATATGACGTATGCTTGTATGCCTCCGGAGCTCGGTGGCTCAGTGACGAGCTCGGTGGCTCCTTCGTGCATGCCGCGACTTTGACACCAACGCTCGTGGGTTCGATTCCCACACAAGGCAAAAATTTGAGTGCATGAACATGTCTGTTTGTCTTGGTCTGGATGATTTAAGAGAGGTAGGGCGCGTCAAAGCAGCCCGTCTGAGGAAGTACCCCACCTAATAGAAAACCGCAGCCTAATAACACTCCCTAGAGGGTTGTTGTGTTCCTGCGTGCGAGTGAGGTTACCAGTGAGCTCCCAAGGAGTTGCTGTGTAAGCAGCAGAGGAGGCATCGCGCGAGTGATAATATATCACAAGCGTTAATAGACTACGGTACCTGCTTTACATCAGGTGGACGGTATGCTTGTATGCCCGACGTAGTATAAAAAAAACGTTGTACAATAAATGAACGCAGCCACTATCGATAATAGCAGTATGCCATCGCTGCCACGTCTGTCGCTTCTACGATTGCCCGCCATCTGTAACAGACGATGTATGGCAACCGCAACCGCTGCTCTGATCATATACAATTTCAGAAGTAACTTGGGCAGGTTCCGACCGGCACTATTTCATATGATGTTAATACACAAAACAGTTTAAATCAATTTGCCTGTAAATTTGATCTCCGCAAAATAACGCCTGAATCTATTGCAAATTTATCATACAAAACCTCTCTGACCAATACAAACAGACATGTTCATTAACTCTTTGATTAGTGTTAAAGTTCTCATCGTTAACCACTCGATCATCTTAATCTCTTTTCATTTTAATCAACTTTAGTAACAATGTAATTAAATTTTCATATCCAGCCAGTTTCATCAAGCAATTCAGAAGTAACGTTCACGCTGGTTATTGGTAATTACGTCAGGATTTCTCTATCACAATGCTAATCATTGTTATTAAAACGTTGCTGCTTCCGCACAAATTTCTAATGTACCTACCCACTTGTAATTACGTGTAATATCGGAGGTCGTGGAATTGGCGTCGCAATTAATGATCAAACAGAATGGTTTCCTGCACGCGGTGCGTGTTGGCTATTGCTAATCTGCCGTAATCTGATAACCTGCGCCGCACACCTTCATGAATATTAATTTAATAATTGGAGTCATTCACACGCATCCGTAAATACATTTAAAATGATATAGTCATGGAGGTTCTTCGCAGGCACAGTAACATCGTTCGTTAATGTGCTAAGAACAATAGTAGACCATAAACACACGATCTGGGAGCTACATAGATTTTGTCTACGTACGGTTATCTTACAAAAACTGCGTGGCTGACAAAAACTGAATTGGTCTCTTATAGACTATGGAAGTCGGGTTCTATTCCCGTGTAAGACAAACATTTGCATGCATAGATATTCATATTTGCCTTGGTGTTTTTTATATTAGGCCTTCAGAACCGGTTATATACCTTTTCCCATACATTGCGCGGTCATATATGACCACACGGGTTTCGAAGGGTTAGTACGATTATACAAAAACATACCTATGAAATTGAATAATTTGTCAGAAAAAAAATTTCAATATACCATTCATCAGAATTAAACAGAATATCTCTGTGATAGCCATGTGAGTCTGTTAACAACTGTGATCGACGTGACGTGACCGATCTTAATTCTAATCATTGATTCAAGATATATAATGTTAAGCTTATCTGTGCATTGTTGAAACGCACGCCGGCCGTGATCCGTGAGCGCTAAATTGACTGTGACCGACGTCGTAAACTAGGCCGATTCAAGTGTTAACTCATTCATCTTGGACGAGACAAAGGTCCGTATCCACGATCTTAGTTGATTTGCGCTCTTTTGGGACCTGTCCTAATTAAGTTCAAAAATCCTTTCTTGATGACATTCCAATTTAAAGCCGCGTCGAAGTTTGGAATGTAAAAAAGAAATGGTCATCGTAATTCACTTCGAGGGTACGTCCTTTGATCCTTTCTTGCAAATAAAAAGTAACAAAAGACATTTAAACTTAAACACCTACCCAATACTTGGCATTTCGTTTATTAAAGGATCAATAAACTCGGGAATTTGTGTACAAATCTCGCTATGTACTATGAAACACGCAACATCCGCAATTAAAGAAAAAATACATCCGCTATCTAGTCCAAGGCTGCCCAAAGCTGTCAGACCACAGCCAAAATTATGTCAAGATTACCTAACGAAAGCTGACATGACAATGTGGCCAGATCTACCTGGTGATGGAATTATCAGGGCCCGTCGAGCCGGTCTGGCATCAGGTGGATAGACATACGACATTGAGCAATGATCTTTTCTTTCGGTAATTGCTAATTCGTTTTGCACCTGCCTGCAAATGGAGTCATCTTTTTGTGTATATTGTGTTACGAAATCTCTGGTATGATACATGCTGATTTAATTTTACGTAAGGTTACCTACTGAGGGTAATTGGGTGGTGTTATGAAATTTCGGCACCTGAAATCTGAGGTCAATATGGTTAACATGTTTCATATTATTATTTTAGATATATTAGTTATTGATCAATTTGACATCTTACAGGGTTGTTGATTGATGGTTACAAGGTAGGTGACCATTTTGACTTTGATAGGAAATGTAGTATTCATTCTTGATTGATGGCTTTATATTTCGAATCAAACAACATACCGGCAAAAAATTTGTTTCGTAATTTCGTAAAGAAATTTGTGTCATGGCGGAACTTTTTATTTTCATTAATGCAAGTTGAACAAAGTAGGTACATCTAATCGGGATGCTGGCAAATATGCTGACTTATAGCCTCAAATTAATTGCTTACAAAGGTTATAATTTATTGGATAGACGAGCAATATTGTGGACATTTTATTAATTTATTTTTCTTTGCCGAATCTACTTGGTCTTTCTTTGCAGGGCATACTCTGGCAACTAGACGCAACATTGATAAATTGTGAACATTTACGTTACTTCCGTATATAGCGAGTTTACTTCTTGAAGTCGACACTTAATGACCTGTTTTCCCTTCTACAGCAGACTGTATAGTTCTAGTCGGAACGAACATAATTATAATTTATGGATAATAGAGTCTCAGATTCCAGTTTTTGTGGAACTGTATTTCAGCATATATTTTCATATAATATAGGTTTATTGGTAAAGAATTTTGCACATTTTGGTAATCTTTAAGTAAGCAGCACGTAAAAAAGGTTTAGGATTTGTGGTATATCTGTAGGATAGGGATATTCAAGTACTGGAGAGAAAGAGAGACGAGAGAGAGATAGGGCAGGAATGAGAGAGAGGATAACGGAGGAAAGATTGCAAGTTTATTAATACAGAGACATGAGGTGAGGTAAAAGTAGTAGAGTAGAGTACAGAAAGGGGGAGAAGCAGCCGAATCAAAACAGACACAGATAGATGGTCGAAATAGTTTTCTGTGATTTGCAATGCTGAATAAACAAGAATGCATTATATAGGCAAAAAAAAAAAATGTTTTCCTGTACTTTTTCATTTTTTCATCGGTTTCTTTTTGGTGTCTTAATATATTTCACCAAGTTATGATGGTGCCTTTTTCATTCAGACTTCAAAAATATTTTAACGGAACTTCTCTGATCAAACTAGCTGAATCTTAACCACTTTCCACTCGTAATTTTTTAAATGTGCCTTTGTGGATGAAATCGGTTTCCATCTTATCAGCTGAGAAAGGTCAATAAATGTTCTAATTAATTAGAGTATTCCCGAGACATTGTTCGAGTTTCCAATACGTCTTTCTAGATCATCTCTAGGATATATTATTCGCTTCAAATTTTCCATCTCTTCGGCTATTTAGCCTGTGCATTGTTTCATTCAGTCACGGTACTATTTTGTAGGTTGGCTTAAATAATGAACTGGAATTGTTAAGTAGGTAAATAGTGCGCAGCTGCTAAATAAAGCCACGTGCAAGCACCACTATGTCACATATGGGCGCGCCCGCCATTGCATTAGTGTATCGCATGTGAGGCACTATAGACAGATCAGAGATTAATGCCCGAACTCACCTAGATACCAGCCGAGAGTGTAGGGATACGGACCGTAGATCAACATCATGATTAGGTACGCGAACGATTTGTTCGAGCGGATCTATAGAATACATTATGCGTTAGGCAACTTCTGACTCGGTGTTATCTATTATCTAAAGTAGCTTTTTAACGCTGCGTGTTCATAAATTTATCACGACGCCAAATCATGTAAATTGTCAGGCGTGAATTTGTAACAAACATTTTCATGTACAAATTTAGCTGTCGCCTCCCGATCAAGAACACAAACTTAAGGAATTGTGTACTTGAACGTGTTAATCTTGGATCAATTTATCCTACTATTCTTATTATAAAAAAGTATTTTTGTGTAATTGATGAAGAGTATCATTTGTCCAGACGTTATTTTTCATCAATGAAGAATAACATCTGGACAAAGGTTAAAGTGAAGATGAGGCAGGGTTCAGGGTCATGGCAAATATATTAAAGTACCTATATTTCGTTGAATTAAACAATTTTTAACGGAAGTATCGCGTGTTTTATTTATTTTGTTGAACCTGACGTTTCGAACGCTTTGCAGCGTCCGTGGTCGCAGGAAAGAATTGTTTAATTCAATGTGTAACAATCGCGAAAACCTAAGACAATACCTACCTATATTTCATTAAAAAAAAACATGCTATTTTTATAAATTTGCCGGTTGTCTCGTAACTTTTGACTTCCAATTTCATATTTTCGATTAAAATTTTAGTAATAATAATTACTCTACTTGTAAGATAAGAGGAAGTATACTCGACAGTGAGTCAACGGGTCGATTACAAATAATACTTAAGGCTGTTCCAGATCAATTCTCACGGTAATAACGATCGGATCGAGTCAGTTCCACGGCTTGTGGCAACTGTACAATTATGAGAGCAATCGATGGAATCGGTTCATCTCTCACTCCATAAGCAGGTTTACGCAACGGTCGAAAGTGAAACTCGGGGTCTGTAATGTCGCATCTGCACGCGATACTACCGCAAGTAAACACTACTGCCTACTGTTTGATCCAGATCAGATGATTATTTGTATACTTATTGCCATTCTAGTCTAATTCAGCCTTTCGTCTCGCCATTATTATTAATATATCATTTGCACAACAAAAAAAAATTGTCCTTCAAAGGGCCATTTCGAAGAGCATACCTAAGCAAAATGAAGAATACCGTGTATGTATTTCTCATTTAATTCAGTGCATTTATTTATTTATATTCATCATTGCAAATTTAAGGAAAAGACATATGGAATTGGATGTTTAAATATATTTTATTTATAACTCTAAAACTCATCTATAGCTGCTAAACAAACAAACAAAAAAAAAACAAATCGGCTGACAATCAAAGGAGAAATGAGTATTGAACTATTTCATATATACATTATTACTTGGATAGAATTCGCCTATGAATTTTCTCACGGTCCAATCGCATCCTTTTAAATACTTCATTTCGAGTGCTGTAATATGTTTATAGAACTAAAAGGTATTGCAGAGATCGTATCTTTTCACGTGTACGACCAGCTAACCAATATGAACGTTTCGTAACGTCAGCTCCCACGCAAAGCGAACATTAGCATAACTGATTTATTACTAATCTCATAAGACAGGATGCAAATTCACTGACGGATCTTAGGTTTATCCGCTTAATAGCCGTGAAATGTGTATGCGCAAACCAATAACTCTGAACAATACAAACTTCCTATCGTCGAGGTAAGTGGCGTCTTAGTTACGTGCCGTCAATCGATTTGTAGTATGTGCATTCGCTGCGCCAATTTCTCAGTGGGATTCCTACCGTAATTCAACTGATTATCCTTTGAATTAGTGAAAATTGCTTTAAGTGAATGAGTCATAGCATTTCCCCAACCTTAGTTGCTATTGAATACAATGTATTCAATAGCATTTAAGGTTGGGGAAAAGAGATGTGTGCATAAATGCTAAGACTACTACTATATTGTTTATTTATAAATGTATTCGATACTTACAGATCGTACAGTCACTCGACAGCAATTTGTACACCACTCGCGTACCACATGTTTATATCGCTGATGATTGCAACTTAATCAACAGTAATCACAATTTAAATGCAGCTTAAAGCGTGTGCCAATTCTCTGGTTGGCCAATCTATGAATGACCGTTTGTGATCTAGAGGGCAATTGTTCGTTTTACATTAAAAAAGGCTGCATAGATAATTTTATAAATAGCTATTAAAAACATTGGGTTATTTCGACAGCTTCAATTAAGCTGGCGAAAGATCTGGAAGATTGCGAGATATGACAATGGAATGAAACAGTACCGGCGACAGGCCGCTTGAGAGTCGACACTTGATGCAAAGAAGTCGTTCGCTGGCGTGCTTCTTGCGACGAAATGTGATTCAGGTTTGACGGTATGCGCAGCTTTGCAGACGCAATCTGACCTTGTAAACAAACAATGTTCTCTGGTGCGTTCTTGTTTTTGCCTATTTGTTATGGTAGAAAGAATAAGGAGAGATAATGGAATTAGTCGAGCCTGTGCAATTCAGTTTGTGTTACAATTCCAATTCATTGAAAACCAATTTAATAGCTCGTTTTTAGATCAATATTTCATAAAATCTTATTACACCCAGTGCCAAAAATTTCGAATGATAAAGATCGGAAAATTATGTTCAATTACATTGTTATAGGTATTCGCAACTGCATAATAATATCGTAATGCTGCCAGTGCGAAACTTTCGGGAAATCATTATTATATTATTGCATAAAGATTTTTTCGGTAATAAATATTATCTAATCTGAGAGCTGAGTAAATAGAAAATCTTCGCAAAGTGAACGACAGATATATGAAATATCTATGGAGCGAACAGTGCCAGTGACTCGCCGGTCAGCAAATGAGACCCTGGTGAATGAAAATATTTCGTTAGGAGGAACCCGGCTGCGAAAGTGTAGACACGTTTGTTCTTGTGTTTCAACGAGATTGTGAGGTTCCGTAGAGGTGGTGAATTGTAACGGAATATCAATGCGTAAGAGATAGAGTTCGGTAACTAGTTTCCAGTAAGTGAATCGTGCTTATTATTTACTGGTATGGTTAAGACTTAGAAGATAAAAAGAGACAGTTACGCATATTTCATCAAACATTACAATATTGTACTGTCCTATCAAAAAATACCTAAACCTTAACGTGATGATCACGTATCCCTAAATTAGTTCGTTCTTATCCCACTCTCACCATGTCATCACTCAAAATCCTTCTAAGCTCGGAGGAATGTGAAGTAATAAAACTGATTCATTGACAAGCTGCCATAAAATTGGTTGGGTTTCGTGTTCATTTAGATTGACAATCATTATGACACCATCTAGCTCTTTAAAAAAAATGATAATTGTTTAAAATTATGTTTAGTCTAGAGCTTGTTATAGATCATAATGGACGGCACGTGCCGCCATTTTAAACAGTGATCAATTCTACCAGAATTAGCCCAATCTTGTCACGGGCCGCCACCCAAACGTCATTGGCGTACCTTCGCAACGGCTGGCTTCGAAGCAAAAGCAACGACTAATACGCAAGTTTCTATTTCACGACTCGATGATTTTGATAGAGAAAGCATTCGAATGTTACTATTGATATTATGTGCTTTCGTTATGTCTGTCCGGTCGGCCTTTTGTAATGTTTGTGCAACAGTGTTGTAAAATTTAATTAGACTGCCGAACAGTTTTTAAAGTAACTTTTAGAAATGATATCGTTTTCAAATTTATGGTCATAAGAAGTTAGACATTGTTACTTATAGTGGATCTTTTTTCTATACTAATTCTTAGTTATACTGGCATCTTGTATGACGGACAGCGTTCTGCTTAGTGTGAACTTTTTTGTATGGACTGGTACTTATATCATTTTTAGAATAATTTATTTTTTATTTAATTAATTCCGAACAAATAACATATCGAAAGATGTGTGACCTAATCTAAGTAAGGTTTGGTTTCCCCATGGGGTTATGCAGGTCAGACGGGAGTAGCTACATGTAAAATTCAGTATCTTCCCCAAATCCTTATGCTAGGTAGCGGACCCTGCAATCCTAATGAATTAGGAAACGGGATAACGTCTGGAAGAAGTCTTTTAATTGAAATTTATTAAAAAAACTACATTCATCGTCATTCGAATAAATGATCTAGAATAAATATTAAAATTGATAATTTTACCCATTTAATTAAGTTAAAGTTATTCGTATCTCTCTTACACTTCCGGTCCGATCCGACGATTGATTGGCAGAAAAATATTCTAACACAGAACAGGCTGAAGTCTGATTTTGTACTCCCAATGTTGTCACAAGGTTAGTATAGATTTCAATAAATAAATGAATATTTTATTATTTATTAGTAATCCATATAATTTTATTAACGAAATTCCCAACATTTAAAATATTTCTTCATGTAACTATTTAAGTAGAAATATTAATGGATTACATTAAAATCATCTTGTTTTTATAAGGATTACAAAGATATAAAGATCAAGGTTAAATTATTTTAAGGTTAATATAAACCGTTCGACAATACCTACGTGGTTAGAAAGCTAAACTCATTATTTATACACTACATTGTAAAACAGTTTACATATGTTATGGACGTATTTGCATAAACAACAATATATTTACATTTGTTACTTAAGCTTACTCCATTTTAATCTCTAATGTAATTATTAAAAACTATAATGTTCAATAATATGATAACAACAATGATAAACATAAGGTCCCTTGCGGGGTCGGCAGAGAGAACCGCCACATGTCTCGGCCGTTACACACCTCGCTCTCTCGTCTCGTCTTTAACAATCATAGACATTTTTAAGAAAGCTCACCAGTTCTAGGGCTTCTAAGATTCCTTTTTTATAAAACACATTCACACACGCACACTTACCTACACACTCGATTCTAGCATACATAAAATATAACCATAGACTTTTTATTTAATGTAACAGTAATCCTTAAATATGCAGCAAACACGATATTAACGTTAATAAGGACACTTCCTCGCATACATAAAGCGTTAGATAATAAACATTAACCATATTATTTGCACTTTTTAATCACACATTCCACTCTCCGTTTCGCGGATGTGTGTCACTATTATAGATTAACGCATCAGACTTTGATTTCAACGTCAAAACAATCATGTTGAAGGTTCTTTTATCGATCAACTTTGAATGTTACTCGTAGTTTTTTTTAAAGAGTAGATCGCGTTCCATTTATGTATATCATTTGCTAATTATTCTCAACTATAATTATTATCGATTTCCAAATATTCGCCTATTCCATGTCAGCCCCATACAAAAGACTTCAACGATACATATTCACTCGGTTGTTTGTAGACTCGCTACGAATATTATTTTATTAGTAAAGGGGCCCACTGTGTACAAATTATTCTCAGCAGGTCATTTTTAAGGTAATGTATCTTTCTGTGCTCTAAGAAGTCTTAGTAAACAACAATAGTCTGTTTTATATTATTACGTAGTACATTTTACAAATGCTAAAATAAAGTGGGTCAAAAAAGCAAGTTAAAAATACATATATAATTTGTACTACTAAATTTCTGTGGTTTTACGGTCACTGTCAAAAAATTACAATAGCATTGTATTTTGAAAAAAATATATGAAATTACTGTTTTTACAAAAAATGTTCTTAAAATCACAAATTTTTGTTAAAAGAATTGAAAATCATTTATTTTATAACAATTATTATTATAATAAAATAAAATAAATTTTGTGTCTTCTTGTATTTGTGTTTGTTTGTTTCATGTGAATATTTTGTTCCAAAATAAATGGCATTTAATTTATTATATATTGAAATCATATTTGCATTTTAAGATTGTTTCAATAGTCATACTTTTTTGAATATTCCTATACCGTGTAGTAGATTTTGTAAATCTGTTAGTGCTGTGCAATCTTTGATTTCGCCGAGCAACTCTTTGACGTGATAATTAATTCTGCTTTAATAAATGTTGGTTAATGTAACGCGATATGTCCCAAGTAGATTTCTTGTGGGTATTACAGCATTATTCAAGTTAAATGCCTCAAGCCGCACCCGGTTACGAGGCAGACACGGTGCAACTCATGAGCATGCGGTGACCCACAAAATGCTGTATGACATTCTACCTTTACGGACACCGCCGGGCTAATGACTTTTATTTGAGGTGTGAACTGACAACTAAATAAGTTTATTTACTGAAACTTTATTAAGCAAACTAAGCAACACAAACTAGGTACGTAGGTACAGGTACAAAGGTGAACTTATCATTAATAGAGTTATTTGTCCAACAATATCAGAAACAGTTATTCTGGTAACTAACGGCATAATTGTAAAAAATACCAGTCGACTCGTCTCGTATTGTATTCATGACTTCTTTATAAATTTCCAATATACATTTTCTTTTGATTGAAATTGTCAAAATGAGTTTGTTCATACATTAACCTTATTTTTTTTACATTAAAAACAAATTCGAAATTGGATTAATTATATTCACAAGTTTTAGCAAAAAAGGTTGTCATTTCTAATAATACTGATAAAAGACGAACCAAGATAGCGTTATCGCTTCCTAGCCTCGAATAATATTAACCTATGGTTGGAAATATATAATATTCAACCTATGGTTGGAAAGTTCCAATATTATGGTTATGGTTGAATATTATAAATCTCAAATATTTAGCCGAACTCAATTCCTCTTCTAAACCTACATATATTCAAATAAAATGCATCATATATCAAATGTATTTCTTCCTCGAATAAGGTTGTTTGTTACAGCATATATTCGGTCACCGCCTACAGGAAATTCAACTTCTTATATCTCATAAAAACTTGACACGAAATGCTTACCGTTCCAAATTCTACTACCTACTTACATTTTACTTGGTGTTTTTGCGTACAATTTGACGTAAACTGGAATATTGGCTGTGCATATAACATCTCAGCTGAGTCGCGTAATTTTTACATAATCAGGTCGAATGAATTTTTAAGGTAACTACTACATCAGATGCATTTGGGTGCATTGCTGTCCACCTGTGCTGTGTAACCAGTTCTGTAATTATAATAAATCAGGTCTTCGAAGTACAACGCCAATTATATTACGTAAGTGCCCTGCATAGTGCAGCGTCCATTTTGGAGAAATTGGTTCCGTTACGTAACGTAAATGCCATCGTATATTTACTGAATTCTATATCTGACATCAATATTGAAGTTACTAAAGGCTCCGTGTGTCCCTGACTTCAATTCAGTTTTTTTTAATTCAATGTCGGGAGGCATGCAAGTAATATAAAGTCCATCTAATATAAAGGGGTAATGGTAGTCTATGAATACTTGAGGTATCACTCACGCGTTTACACCCCAGCTGATAACACAGCAGCACTCCTCAAAAGCTTGCTGGTAACCTCATTCACTAGCAGAATTACAACAGCCATCAATGTTGGAGTTGTTATTTAGCTGCGGTTTTATGTGTGGTGGAAGCACTTCGTATGTCGGGCTGCTTTGCTGCGCCGTACCTCTCTTCGAAACACCTAGACCAAGACAAACAACATGTTCATGCACACAAATGATTGTCCTGTGTGAAAATCGAACACACGAGCGCTGGTGTTAAAATAGTATTGCTAACTACTCCACCACCGAACTTGTCAAATGTTACCATGTGGGGGAAAGACGTGAAGGACTTGTGTCTCAGATTACTCTCAAGGAGTAAGGGTCAACGTATCTAAGATCAGAAGAATGTTTGGTGTCGATATCTCCGACGGCATACTCTCTCGAACACGTACATTTAGAATTCAAGCTTGATTGCGACCGCAGTACTTCGGGTTGCGGACAAAAAGTAAATTCAAATTATAAATTCGATTACATATAGAATATTAATGTTTTCTTTGGCTGCGATATACCAGCTTAGACCTAGAACCCCGGTTCATAGATAACCTGTGAAAGCTGTTGATGCGAACAATAAAATTAATACAGGTTAATGACTAGAGACTTTAGCTCCTGTCGTGTATTCTTTCTGGTATAAATCATTGTAATGTTAGAGAATATATTTAATATGCTGACAAAAAGCTACTACCTACAATCACACTGCTCATCATTATACAATTTAGGAAGTTGTAGACCGCGGAAGACTCTGGTATCGAATCGGTTTTTTCCTGGATTTTTACAGCATGATATACAAAAGGGCGGACTGAGGATTTTTCTGGAAATTCGCCTCTAAAATGCCTATCGTGTCACACGCGTGCTTAAGTTATGGCAACTGTTGATCATCAGGCATGCCGTTATATAAAAAAAATGCCGTATTGTTTGCCACAATAAGGAGATGAAAAAAAATCACAATGAAATCCTATGATTATGAAATACTGTAAAAAATTATTGCATTATCATAAAAAAAATGTTTTAATTTTTCAAGAAATTAAGTATTTTATATAATACTCTTGAGTTATGTGTTATATATTTGCCAACCCATTACCATTATTGGTAGACTATTGACAGTTTTATAATGTACAAATTCAGATTGTAATTGCGATCTGTATAATTAATGTCAGTGAAGCTAAATACAGAAACTATAACAGAGAATGCTAATGTGTGTATTTCAAAATTAAGAGTCAAACGGCTAACAGTTGCACATAAATTCTAAATTATTTATTCCACATCACGGTGTACAAAGGTCATTAAAATATATTATATTGTAAGTAAGGAGTTTTAAAATTGTGACGTGTCCACTCTAGATTTAGAAAAAAATGGACATTTCACTTCTATACATTTGCAACATTACAATATACAACCAGTTGAGAATGCGCAAGTTTGCATTGCCAGAGGAACACCTGGCTCGTCAATTACGAGTATATAACAAATCATTTTTTTTTATTTGTCGGCTATTTTGACCATGTTCCTTAAGAGATAGGAACGGTGTTCCTGAACATTCCTATTCTACTTTTTTATGCTGAGACCGAATCTGAAGTCAAAATTCGAATAATCAAAAAAAGCGACAGACACACGCACACACAGACACACGCATACACAGACACAGACATAGAAAAATATATAGATTTCATATAGGAACGGCGTTCCTGATAAAAATTAAAAAGTTTCTATACGTTGTCTTTCTTTGTTCCAGGTGGCAATTTCTCATAGGACTCCTGTTACTTGGAGCGGTGTTCGCAGCAGAAGAAGAAGACGATATACCAGACGCCGGTGTTGACGGCGACGATGAAGACCTAGCTTTAAAACAAGAGGTTAGTACTATAAAGTACACTTCCTACTAACTTTAATGTACCGTAGGCCTACTAATTATTGAGGAACGATTAAAACAAAGAACACTAAAAATCGCTTAGACGATATTACGGGAACACGATATTGTCGTAACATATTTTGCTGATCGAAGTGTAAGACGTTTTACAAAAGAAAGTACTCATCTTAAAAACAATTGTAATCTAATCAACGACAACGGGCTCATGTTAGCCGATAAATGTCCGGGAATGTTAAATCGATGCACCAAAACAGCTTTTTGGTCACAAAATGCCTTGACCAAACGGCCGTACAAATCTTAAAAATGGTTTGATCTATAGGTACATAAAATATTAAAAAAATCATTCACCCATCGTAAATGCAGTATAAAGTAAAATATATATACCTTATATAAAATGCAAGTCAGGTGATTTGCGTTAGCTAGCTGTTCTTCTCAATTTATGGAAAGTTATCTATTCGTATATTAATTGACCTAAAAGTTGTTTTTATTATATTCTGTTATTTTTGCATGTCACGGCCTCACGAGTCGTTTTTTACAATTTTAAGAGGATGGTTAATTTTTCACAGCGTATTCGTCCGCAATTCATCCCCAATCAAATTATCGCTTCTTTCTTTTTAAATATTGGACCCGAGCTTTTTAGTAGCTTAAAGTAATATGAAAACTTTAAACGGCTCGAAATGCTTTGCAACTCGTAACGAGTGCTTGCCCATCTAGTTTATACAGTGATTGGAATTCGCATGGGTTGCGTTAAATGGCTGCTGAATGCGACATATAAGAGAAAAAACCAACTGACATCATATTCACGCAGCACAACTAGCTGAGTCTAGGTACATGCAATTCCTGGGGGAACGTATTTCACCGCTAAGAAATTGTTTTAGAAAAATCCCACGGAATACGAAAATAAAGTTGTAGGCAACCTCTTATGCAGTATAAATTAAATTATTTAAGCTTACTGCTTCAGCATTACCGAAAGCGACATAAACACACTATTCATTCACTCCCACTTTCAGATATGTACATCGACAGCAAATAGATTTTTGCTTTCATTACCACGTCTATTACTGCTATCGTATGCCACATGCCACAACAACCCTTACTCATCCCACTGCAGGGATACGAGTCTCCCTTCAACCGAAGGGGTTTAGAGCAACTCCACCATGCTGCACAAATGGGAATTGGCGGAGGCCGGTGTTTTCAAGCCGCCCGAGGGCTACTGACTTAGCTTAACGACTGTCATCTATCGACAACAGCTGGGACCGACTTCATAACGTGCCCTCCGAGCACGGAGAAACTCGATATAGATAAACCTATGCATGCATGCTGCGGTCGATGTTGCTTAACCTGCGTGTTTGGTTAGAGTGACACGCGCAACAACGCCATCAAGCTCTCATCTGCTCTGCATCTCTCTCTCTCGTCGACTGCTATCGTATAGTTGCTTATATATGCATAGCTAGACTTAGGAAAAAGATTACCATACTTATCCTCTCCAGCCGCTATCCAACAATCAGTTGACCTCCTTATCAGAAATGCAGTAGCTCAACCTATGCTGGCTTCGTTTATATCTGGTTGAACAGTGTTGAAAATAGAGTAGTCTCATCTTTTGCTGATAACGATTGCAGGCGTAGTGAAAAACGGACAGCTTGCTGTTATGTTATGCTTAGAATTTGTAGGTACTTTTTAATAATGTCTTACTATGTTTATACGTAGGAGTTCGCTATTACGACTTAGGTACTCGGCACACCGATGTCTAAGCTATAATACGAAATTCACGACATCAGTCTGTAGCTGTACATGCTCTGTTGACATTGGAGATTAATCTGTATTAACATATTATTTTTAGAATATAAATACATATTTAAATAAACATGCTAAATCAAGATATTCAACAATGAGACCAAGAAAACAAACAATACGTTCCAATTATATTTGAATATGAAATACTATGACGCTCGAGACTTCGTTCTGTAATAAGCCTTATTATGTACTTACACGATATTTATTCAACTAAACATATTGCCAAACATACAATTTAGTATCTCTTACCATGATAGATGAATCAAGCTACAACATGAACTTCTAAGAGTAATCAAATATAAAATGCTACACAGCTGATTATGATGGTACTACGGAACCTAAATCAACGTCATTAGTATCATTGATGGTAGATAGGATACAAAGTTGTGTCAATTGTACCATGAAGTGTACTAGCCAATGCTGCTACTGACATCGGGAGTAAATTGGCAATATGCTATGTACATTGTGGATTGTCTTCAATGTGTATCTGTTACATGAATTAGTGTTAGAAATAAATTTATTCTTATTTCTTGTAACGTTTTAAATACTCATTAGCATTCACGCCTCTTTGATACTTCGAATATGACATATCTTTTACTAAATAATATCATTGCGCAAAATTTGTGGCATAACGCTTGCTGACCGCGTTCGTAATGATGACGTAAGAAAGAGAGTATCGGTGTTAAGATAAGAAAAGGCATTATACGTTGGTTCGGACATGTAGAAAGAATTCAGGATGAAAGAATGACGATAATGGAAGATGTAGGAGCCGAGTAAGACTAAGACTAACCTACCATGACCAAATTGGTCGCGTTTTATCAGAAGGTGATGTCAGGAACCCTAGGAACCGGCGAGCGTGCATGAGAGCTATGAATGTTAGAAAAGCGAGTGAAGTGTGTAAGGGCCGCGTCTTATGGCGTATATACATACTATATACTACTATATATATACACACACATACAAATAACAATAAATTGACATAATTTTTTTAGTAACATCAGATTTCAACCAGCATCGACAGGAATTAGATATGAGCTGAGCGTCAGCCTTGACTTGCCTTGATAAGGTTTCTTGTATTATTATAACAATGAAACGTAATTAGCATTGTTCAAAGATAGTGAAAGTCAAGGCACTGATGTCGAAGGAACTTTGTTGTATATCGATTATAATAGGCATTGACCACAGGGCCACGGAGTACCTCAGCAGCTTTGCTCAATACTAATCTTAATGGTAAGGGTCGTAGCTACGTTTGATTGTCAATTTGAGCTTAAAAATTTATACTTACATCATTAGATTAGAGTAGAAGCGTGGTTCTGTACATTTACAACTGCAATTATATAATTTACTCTTCAAAAGATTTTAATTTAATTAGCGATAAACATTGTAAAAAAATCACTGTCGTAATCCTATTTTTTTCCAGAAGTACGAGTATATCAAAAAGGAATATTTTATCAGCATAAAATGAGACTACGTTATTACGTTACTACTACGTATGTTGATATATAATATACAAGGGTTGAAGTTAAAACCTCTTCTAGTTTTGTGAGATTAAATTATTTTAATTTTTTTTAGATTAATTATCTTCGTATTTACCTCCAATGGTGTTTGTTGTTTAGAAATGATTTCTTTTGATGACCTGGTACCGCATATTGTATAAGATAGTGTACAATATTTAACCTAAAGCCAGTTAGCATGGGATTGCATTCCCCATGGGACATCCTATTGCGTCTGTTGTCTGTTCATAGTCGTAAATACTATAAAATTACATATTTAATGTTTATGAAAGTACATAAAATGTAATTTTTCTGCGTACATTTTACTGCGACAGCAGAATTTCCTAGCAAGAATAACACAATAGCGTTCTAGAAATCATTGCAGCGATTAACAGAGTTGCAAAAAAAGCTGGCAACTTTCCACAGATGTTACATACAGACTCGCTCCGTCGATGCTTATTAATCTATTTGCGGAAACCACTCGATTTCTGATCTTCCCCGGCCCGTCGTCGATCGTGACTTTGTGACCGAAATCGAGAGCGCCGGCCGAGATGCAATTTTTCTACATCATACGGTGTCAATGTCCGTCAGCAAGGCCGCCAACAGTGAAAGTCGAAAGCAATACTTTATTATTTTTTCTCATTTTAATATTCCTTTTTACTCGACTTCAGAAAGTCATGCCATGTTTTGAAGGGAAAAAGAAACAGTTAACTTCTATGGTTTTGCGGTTGTACATGGTTTTGTTATACAACTTCGACAGACAACGAATACACAGATCACCTGATGGTTACCGTAACACATAGACACATGCAACACATCTCTTCTGCAAAGCTCGCTGATGATCTTTGCATACTACAGTCCCTATATGGTGCTGCAGTTTTCTAGAGGTTAATTCTTTAGTCCTGTTTAGTCATAGCTACGAGTACATTGCAAGTTCCACCAAGTGCAGGTTATAAAAATTATGTATGTGTACAAAATTCAGGGCTATAGTTTGGGGGTTAGCTAAAATAGCTTTATGAAACTTATGTGATTCCGTATCTACCTACGTCGAGGCGATTGAAATTTAAAAATATTGTAATATATGTACTTTTATGGACAATGAAAAAAATATATCATTTTATACTGATTATGTGACAAACGAGCAATTCGTCATTTAGACTGTTTCAGTCAAACGCCCCTGAAATATATTTTACTAATGAACATAACATTATTATATATAATTGCAAATTTGAAGTCTGCAAATAAATTAAAATTGACGATTTGAAACTAACAGACGGAGAGGGTTCCACATGACGAACTAACTTTCGGCTTCGCGAACTAGCTTTATGCTGAATATTGTATTATATGAGGCGTACCTCGTTACATCGGATACTAAAATATAATTATGACGTATAAGTATAATCATTCATGTTCATTACATACTCATAATTCTTAAAGCCAATGAATTGAAAAACGTCACCAGCTAGAGAAACATATTGTTCAATTAAGTATCTATGTATCTATATATTGTTGCTAGTTAGGTACAACTGTACCAATCCGTGCATTGTTCTTTGGTAAATTATTATTATTAAAGTATGAAAGCTTTAAAAGTACATCATGTTGTAATTACAATTGAGAGGCTATTATATAGAACTCAGTCTTCCTGAGTTAGAAGACCGAATATTTGATTCGAGTTTGTGATTCATGTACCGCCCGAGTTACATAGCTTACCATAACATTTGGTAGTTAAGTAAGGTCACAATTTATTTTCATTGGTTACTTTATTATAATAAACCCATAAATATCAATTAAAATAAAGGTGGTTTACGAGGAAATTCTAGGTGAAATACGAGTTTATGAACAAGTTTATGAATCTATAAGGCGTGAGCAGGTTTTGATACGGTCGGCTAATCACGAGTGATGCTCCTGTGTGTGGTCCATCAGGCAGACCGCACGCTTGTTTACCGCATAAGTGGAAAAACGCATAATAAATAATGTATGTCTGATCTTTGTTATCAGGTGTTGATAATAGATTAAAAAGAGATATATGCTTCTTATGATAACGATAGTTAACAAACAAGAAAGAGAATGGTAATGTGTATCTATCTATAACTTAAAACACTCATACACAATTGTTTGTCTTGTATTGAAATTGAACCAGGAGCCTTGGTGTTAATTTTGATAACCATTGCTAATGGCTTAAAGCGTTGTAACGAGTCCCATGATCGGACTCGTCAAAATGATCAGGGGACGTAGGGCTGTAGGAGCCGAAAAAGGCTAAAAAATACCTACCACAACCTATTTGGTCGTATTGTATCAGAAGCTGAGGAAAAGGGGTAATGTTAAATAAGTGGGGGAAGTGTCTTAGGGCCGCGTCTTCTGGCGCAAGGCATCTAGCTTGAAAATATGGATAGAGAAACCTGACCATTTTGTTATAAATCGTAAGAAATTAAGGTATGAGACCCATTTGTATTTAACGCTAAAGGGTTGGCTAGGGTTTAAGTTTACTTTGGGTCAAATTTCGGTCAGGTCTGGGCAAAGATGAAGAAAATTAGAATAGTTTTAGCACAGTTTCGTAAACAAACATAGTGATGCGGCGCAATTAACCGGAAGTACGTAACTCATGCAGCGAGAGTATTCAAGAGTTCGGCAAACATATAATGAGCTTTGTTTTTATGTACGTTTGTTAATATTTCGCAAACAAACTATGTTTTATTCGCTTTATCAAATTAGAAACACACGACTGTTAATTGAAGTGGTATGTATTGGAATAAGTATTATATAGTTTGGTGGTTTAAGTAAAGTTACATGCCAGTATGTCTCGACGAAACCCGTATTTGCAGGTTGTATTACACAACGCGAGGTTTTATGATCAAACACCTTTGAATATTTCAACACGTCGTCTGTTGGTAAAGTTATGAAGTATAATATCGAAAGAGTACTTCAGCTTGGGGCATAGACATACAGGTCAGTCCGCGCATGGAGTATAGTAGTCACTTAAAGGCACTTGGATACCAGCTAGAATTTAGTGATTCCGTTCATAGACATGATGTAAGAATTGTCGGCGATCCTGTTTACACACATTATTAATCCCTATAAGTTTGCGATGATTTGATAAATTAACACATAAATAAAGAAACTTTGGATCCCTTTGCATGTTCTAACGATTGTATAGTAGGTTGTGTTCCGAGGATTGCTTTGATATGATTCAATACCTTTTACAATTGGATTCCATGCCGTCAGTGGGGAATTCATCTTCACACTCTGGAACTGCAATGGTCGTATTCTGCGCGGTTCCAAGGAACTTCTTGATGTTCTATAAAAGGCTTTTTCAGGGTCCGCAATGCACGCGATTGATGCCCCTTGTTTATGCCCATAGGATATTTTCATCAGGCAGGTCGTATGCTAGTTATCCATCTTCGGGTTTAAATCTAAAGACACGTAAGTCACTTAGATCTTTACCCAAACCCTAACCTTATAATGTGATCCTGATCGTTCGTTTGTCTGTCTATCGCGTATAATTTTTTATACTTTTTTTATACTTTTTTTATATTTTTATTTTATAGGGGGTCATGTGCCAGAAGCGTGCTCGTTCGCGACCCCTGCCAATCGAGTAGATTGCAATTCTGGACCGAAAACGCACCGATGTGCGGATTAGGGCGTCCCCCGGAGGCGACGCGCACCGATCCGCCCCCGTCGGTGCGAACATAGGTGCATGCGGCGGTGGGGGCCGCCACCCACCACGCAGCGCCAATTCCGGCGGGTCGAAGAGAGCCGAGTGCTGCATAGGCACGTGGAATGTGAGAGGTGGACTGAGTGATAAGATGAATGAGCTGATGGACGTAATGAATGAGAGACGCTTAGATGCTTTGTGTGTGACAGAGACTAAGCGCAAGGGGAGCGACACCGATGATCTGCCCGATGGGATGATGGCCCTATGGTCTGGTGTAGACCGGGACGATCATGCCAGTGCTGGTGTAGGTGTCATACTCTCCTCTCGCTTAGCCCCTGGTGTGAAAGATTACTGTTTGGTAGGGCCTAGACTTCTCTGGGTTCGTATAAAACTGGGCATCACGCGAGTATTTCTGGTTGCAGCATACGCTCCCGTAAGCTCAGCGTGTGCCCAAGAACTAGAGAAGTTTTGGGAGTCTGTGAGGGATGTTCTGGATTTAGCTGAAGGGAATGAAAGAGTGATTATGTGTGGAGATTTGAATGGATGGGTTGGGACCAAACGAGACGGCTATGAAGCTGCTCTTGGTCCCTATGGAGATAAGAGAGTGAACGAAGCAGGTAAGTCGATTCTAGATTTATGTATGGAACGAAACCTCCTCGTGTCGAATACTTTATTTCGTCACAAGGATATTCACACGTATACATGGCGACGGAATGACCAAAAAAGTGTGATTGATTTGATTATAATTGATAGACGTCTCCGAAATACTATAATGGATACAAGAGCCTTTAGAGGTCCCACTCTTGAAACGGACCACTACCTGGTGGTAAGCCGGTTTGTGGGACTTTTCAAGAAGTGGAGGCATTGGCGAGTGCGTATCCCTTTCGGAGATCATGAAAGGATAAGGAGTGAAAAATTGCAAGATGAAAGTGTAAGGAGAATGTATGTACATCTGGTAAGCGAAAGACTTGCAAATGCAAGTCTTTCCGGCACAGATGTGGATGATTGCTGGAAAGTTCTGAAAGAAAGTATGGTGGATAGTGCAAAAGAAGCATGTGGATGCGCAAAGAGGCATAAAACATTGAAAGGGGATGCCTGGTGGGATGCGGAGGTCGAATCCTCCGTAGCAAGAAAGAGGAAAGCGTGGCTGGATTATGTATCATCTTTGCCCTTAAATGAAAGTATGAGAGAGAAGAAGAAAGAAATGTACCGTCAATGCAAGAATGAAACCAAGGCTTTAGTGAAAGAGAAGCGTGAAAGACAAATTATGAATGAGGAAGAGAGGCTGACGAGAAACTTCGAGGCAAATACCAAACTCTTTTGGAGAGAGGTAAAGAAGTCTCGAGGTGGTTCGTCGGCATCCAGTATGAACAAGATTAAGTCTAAAGCTGGTATCATTCTTGCAAACACTCAGGAAGTGTTAGAACGGTGGAGTGAATATTTTGAAGAAATGTACGAATATGCCTCGGACGCTGACAATGAGAGTGAGTCTGATGCTCACTCCGCGTTGACGGCGTCCGATGAAGGTATAACTATGGATGAGATAGAATGGTCGATACGAAGTTTGAAAAATGGAAAGTCTGCGGGAATTGATATGATTACAGCTGAGATGATCAAACTAGGTGGCACTTACGTCCGGGACGCCTTCTGGTACTTATGCAACCTTTGCTGGAGAACTGGAAGGGTCCCAATGGACTGGGGACGCGCAGTCATCGTACCCTTGTATAAAGGCAAGGGATCACGCATGGACTGCGCCAACTATAGGGCCATCAGTTTGATCAGCTTAGCAGCAAAAGTATATGGAAAGATAATTGAAAGGAGAATGAGGGTGAAATCTGACGAAATGCTGTGGGAGGCACAAGGAGGATTCCGAAATGGAAGGGGATGTACGGATCAAGTTTTCTCGCTCCGCAATATCGTAGAGAAGCATCTGGCCACAGACCAGAAGGTTTTCTGCGGTTTTGTGGATCTTGAGAAGGCATTTGATAGGGTTGTGCGAAAGGAACTGTGGTGCATATTGCCGAGATATGGGATTGACGGCTCACTGCTGCGTGCTGTGCAGTCCACCTACAAGGATTGCTCAGCATGTGTGCGAATAGATGGCAACATGTCACCCTGGTTTGATGTCAAAATTGGTGTCAAACAGGGTTGCATGTTGTCTGCTAGGCTGTTTATTCTGTATCTCGATAGTTGTCTACAGAGAATAAGATCGACGAATGTAGGATTACGCATGGGTGACCTAGTGGTGAACTGTCTTCTGTATGCAGATGATGCTGTCCTGTTAGCAGAAACACCATCTGAGCTGCAAACACTAGTCACAATGATGAAAGACGAATGTATGAAGGAAGGCTTACTATTGAATGCGAAGAAAACAAAGATTATGGTATTTGAAAGAGAAGAAACCAGAACCAATGTAAGAATTACGGTAGATGATGAAGTGTTGGAACAAGTGAATGAGTTTGTATATCTTGGATGCGCTTTCAGCAGGGATGGAAGGTACACCGCAGATGTGGAAAGGCGAGTGAGTGCTGGGAATAGTGTGAATGGAGCGTTGGGAAAACTTCTTGGCAGTAAAAACCTGAGCCAGAAGGCGCAGCTGGCTATACACAATGCAGTGCTGGTCCCAACGCTTACTTATGGAAGCGAGAGCTGGGTATGGCAGAGAGAGCATGAAAGTAGGATAAACGCGGTTGAAATGCGAGCGTTGCGCAAAATCTGTGGTGTAACGCTTGCAGACCGTATCCGCAATGATGAGGTTAGAAGCAGAGTTGGTCAGAAAGAGAGCGTCGGTGTTAAAATAAGAAGAGGCATGCTCCGTTGGTTCGGACATGTAGAAAGAATGCAGGATGAAAGAATGACGAAGCAGATATACAATGCAAAAGTGGAAGGATGTAGGAGCCGAGGAAGGCCAAGACTTACCTATCATGATCAGATTGGTCGTGTTCTATCAGAAGGTGATGTCAGGAGCCCTAGAAACCGGCGAGCGTGCATGAAAAGAGCAATGAATGTGAAAGAAGCGAGTGAGGTATGTAAGGATCGAGTCGCGTGGCGCTCGGTTCTCTCTGCCTACCCCGTAAGGGATTTGGCGTGAAGTTATAGATAGATAGAATTTTTTATACGTAATGGAGTAGGAGGGTGAGCCCCACGCCCCCCTATTTTGAAGATTGTAAAACTTAAAATATATAGTTTCCTAGGTTCATGTAAATATAAAAACAAAATTGAAACAGTGTTGTGTGTGTATGTACAACGACGTAAGTACGACTTACTTCGTTGTACATATTTATACTTTCGCGTTGTAAATTAAAAAAAAAAATATGTTTATTAGAAATTGGTCGTATGTTATCATCAGGAAGGTGGTGTCGGGAGTTGTAGGAACCGGCGAGCTTGCATGAATCCCGAGTCATGTAGTGCTCAGCCATGCAATTCTGTAAGAACAAACATCCTTACGTCCTCGGAAACATCGGCTGAACACAAAATTGCAATTCCTTTGAGTCGCTTTTCATGGTTGTGCGACACTAGCGCCACAAGGCTGCGTTTGGATTTGGAATTCTACAAAGCAAACAGCCTCGCGTACGCTTACAGCCTTATAGAATACCAAATAATTTAGCCGTGATCGCAGTAGACGATGTCAAAGCTGTGACATCTGTGATCACAGCGACGCACACAGCCATTACGAGTCGCTTAGAGAATTGCATGGCTGTTCTTTCTGCCTATCTCATAAGACTTGGCGTATATGTAGTTCAGAATCCAAGATACTTAAGACGCGATTCTAATTCGCACTTGACTTGACTTGTTTGGACCATGTTTAGATTCAGTTTGGACCCAGTTTATGTTGGGTTTGGTTCCGATAAGGCTCTGGTGTGGTTAAGATCCAGTATTTGAATTAAACTCTTATATCATTACAGTGGCCCCTGATCGGTTTGCCCTTGATGGTCGATTATCTAGTTTGTATTAGTATATTATTATTGATGAGATTTAATCTTATGTTGACAAAATTACAGTGGAGAATACGAAATACTACTCAAAACTCCAACGTTAACCCTACTAGTCAGAATTGGATCAATTTTTTGGATACAAATAAACAATAATAGAGTGCGGCTAATCAATTTGACCTCTATAAATTTGACGAGCTCGGTGGCGCAGTGGTGAAACGCGTTGTTTCGCTACTTTGACACCAACGCTCGTGGGTTCGATTATTCCCACACAGTACAAATACATGTCTGTTTGTCTTGGTCTGAGTATTTTCTATGTATAATGAGTATGTATTTTAAAAAAAATAAATGTATTTACGTATGTTTATCAGTTGTCTAGTACCCATAACACAAGCTTCGCTTACTTTGGGGCTAGATGGCGCTGTGTAATTTGTCCGACAATATTTATTATTTATAAACTAATAAGATACAATTCTTCTTGTAACTTTTGGGTATATTTAGTGATAAACTGCACTGTTTGTATATTAATACAATTACTGAATTACAAAAAAAATACATATACGAATGATAATTATGACTAATAATTACAAATATCTTAAATTGAAAATAGAATATAAGCTGCATTTATTGGGCATGGACCACTAAATTAATGTTTTCGGAATTATGTACACATTAGTGATTATCATTTAGTCAGAAGCATTATGCACATCCAAGAAATTATGTTTCGAAAAACGTGTGATCTAAACCAAAGATCTGGTTTTCCCTCTGGGTCGTTGAAGTCTGACAGCAGTCGCTCAATGTCAAAATTAGTATCTACACCAAATGCTTTGACTTCGGGATCCCGCCAAAATTTAGAAAAGGGCGTAACGCAAGGATTAAGAAATCACTATAGTAACTAATATGCTACCTGATGTTATGTCTCCAACAGACCTTTGCCAGGTGTTTCAAGGTCTAAAAATTGTTGTACCATACCATTTTTAATACGCACGATCATCTGGATCCATGTCATCAGAAACCGAGAGACGGGACACATTTTTTTGTCAAAATTTCTAAATTCTATTGTTATACGTAATATTTTAGGCGTTTGGATAAAGTTCAGTTAGGTCCATAGTTAATGTCACAGGCACGCGTTGGATCTCCTAATTAGCGTATAAGCCTCTGGTGTAAGAGAGGTTAGGATATCACTTTGTATGGAAATTGATCATTTCTTCAAACCCGACTAGCAGAATATTCCACCTTGCCGTAACATACGACTAATATGTACTATGATTACTTTCTATGGTGGCAAACCAGCATACATCATGTTTGATAAGAAGCGACTATCGTAACTCGTATTCATATAGTAACACACCGAGAATCATTCGCGAACGAATGCACCATCTAATATAAATCCTACAATGGTGGTATTGTTGTCGATCGAATCTGGCGCCTGAAATGCATGGTGCATTTTTAGTTTGATCGCTTCTGTTCTGTAAATTTTTATCTGACCAATAAGGCCAGTTGCCGGCCGGCAATGAAAGTCGATAAATTCAAATTAGATTCAATTTGAGTCAATGGTGATTATGGCAAGCTCGCTGTCCATCAACCGCGACCTGTAAATTGCTCTAGTCCACTAAATCTTCACTACAACGACGTATCTTACTTTGATAACTTTTTATGGGCAAATCCGACCAGGCGGACGATAACGCCTCTTAAAATTTCATCTATTTCCATCCAATATAACTAAATGCTATAACAGAGACATAACAGGGCATCGACAATAATGGCAATAATCGATTAATCAAATTAATGTCCCGCAAGGGACCTGGCGTGAAGATATACATACAATACACATATTCATTTTGACATAATATGTTCATTTTATAGGTTTGGACTTAGTATGTTGCAGACAAATTGAGAACTTCCTGCATTTTTGAAGTCGATTAGAAAGGCTACCCCCATTTTGCGCAAATTTAATCAACTTATAATACATTACTGTCGGTATTTTATGCAGACAGCTTTAATATCATCAATGTTATATAATCTACACGCGTCTAAAGAATTCAATAAATAATGATGACGAATGATGACCCAAGATGTAAATGATGCAGAATAATATCATCCAATTTTAAAATCTGCGGTGATAAACTTTCTATCTATTTATATCTTCACGCCTGTTCTATTGCGGGATTAGCAGTGGCATTTGATTCTCCAAACGCTATAATTCGCGGTCGTTAGATACTCGTAGATCAATCATTTCTGTAACATTCATAGTTTTTTCCCGTTTTTAAGGCGCCTAACATCATTTGTTCATCATAACACATTCAGACAAAACACGGCCCATTTTGTTCAACCATCTTGCTCGTACCAAATGGCGACTCGATTATGAAATGTAATTATGAATTAAAGTTAATGGCGTGTAAAATTAATATTTTCATAATCATTCTGTCAATGTTACAGAACATAAATACTATTAAAATAAATTAATTATACACGGTAGAATTGAATCAGATTGCTGGACTTGAATGAAAAAACGGTTGCTATTTCGCCGTTTAATAGGTAATCGAAAGTTTATAATTTATAGATAAGTAAAGTAAAGTGATGAATTAGTGACCTTACTATAATAAATAAAATATTGTTGGACAAATCACACAGTGCCATCTAATTCCAAATTAAGCAAGGTTTGAAATAGACAACTGAGAAACATACGCAAATACATTTTTTATGGGAATGTATGTTTGTATGTATATCTTCACGCCAGGTCCCTTGCGGGGTAGGCCGGGACAACCGAGCGCCATAAGACGCGGTCCTTACACACTTCTCTCGCTTCTTTAACTTTCATAGCCCTTTTCATGCACGCTCGCGGGTTTCTAGGACTTTTGACATCACCTTCTGATAAACAGTAAATTGTAATTGTAAATGTGTGTAAATACATACGTACCTACTTATAACACATAGATAAAACATAGAGCAAGACAAACATGTTCATGTTTTTTTTATACAATGTCGGGAGGCATACGGTCCACCTGATGTAAAGCAGTTACCGTAGCCTATTAACGTAACATATGTCACTCGCGCGATACCTGCTCTGCTGCTTACACAGCAACTCCTTAGAAGCTTACTGGTGACCTCACTCACACGCAGGAACACAACAACCCTCTAGGGAATTGTTATTTCGCTGCGGTTTTCTGTAAGGTGGAAGTACTTCCCCAGACGGGCTGCTTTGATGCGCCCTGCCTCTCTTAAAACATCCAGACCAAAACAATCACATATACACACACAAATATTTGTCTTGTGTGGGAATCGAACCCACGAGCGTTGGTGTCAAAGTCGCGTCTTTCACGACGGAGCCACTGAGCTCGTCAAGACAAAAATGTCATGTACAAAAATTTCGCCTTGTATGAGGATCGAACCCACGAGCCTTGACTAAAGCAGCAATCGCTGCCGTTCCTTCACCGAGCTCGTCTATGAACGCTTGGAAAGCTATGTGCGCCGCTCGCGCGTTGCCATCCTCGCTGCTAACACAGCAACTCATCTAGATCTTACTTATTGTCTCCTAGTTATTATTGTACTCAAAATAAGTCTAACTCTCTAGTAAGTTGTACTATGTGTAGGTAACAGGGTGGGGTTTTGGCTATGAACATAATGTTGAGTCACTTACACATTAATTCAATATATACATATATATATATACGAATACGAATCCAATTTCCTTCAAAATTGAATTTATATTCTCCTTTATAAAACTGCCGAACTAGGCACTACTACCCAATTTATTTGAAGTAACTAACAGCCGAATCAATCAAATATTCTTTATCCGCTGACCTTGGTGTATCACTGCAGAGATTAAATGGTGATCTGAATGGCTGCCTGGGCTACTGATAATGGCTAAATCCAAATTCATGGTACTGGGCACAAAAAAACTGACTGCACTAATAGCAAATAGGAGTCCTTCTGTTAAAATAATGGGCATGGATAGAAAAAAAATTCTTGGAACCCGGCCCAAGTAAAGAACACTAACTCGATACCTGCTTCACAGCGTGAGCCGTACGTGACTGATTGATATCATTTACGCTCCTACTACATATATATATTAACTACCAAGGGTTACAACTGATTTGATAATATGTTATCTTTTTACAGGAAACACGTAATTTAAGGCCGCGGGCATACACCCCAACTGCGGCGTATCCCAACGCGCTGCCCAGTGGCTTCCGACCGACCCCCTCATTGGCAGAGCTAGCGGGATACCAGCAAAGGCAGCAGCAGCAGCAGCAGCAAGAGGAACAGGTGTACCTAGCGCCCGCCAGGCCCACTCAGCAGCAGATCTACATCGAACAGGAACAGAGACAGCCTTCTAGAGGACCTCACAGAAAAGTAAATAACTTTTAGTAGTTTAACAATACTAAGATAGAGATAGGATATTGTAGAGGATCGGTGTTGCATGTGTCCATAAGCTAGGGTAACTGTTTACCGTCAAGCAGGTCATATGCTTGCTTATTAACTTACTGGTATAAAAAAGCAAACTTTTAAGTAACTATTACTTGGAACTAATCGTAGAGATCTGCTGAATTTCCATGCAAGCACAATCTACCACGATTAACTACATAACTACGATCCTGTATGTCTCGCATTGCGAACAGCAGCGACTGTTGAACGCCAACTGCATACATATACATCTCTTTTGGTTTCTTTTACGTTTCATCAATTCTTTAATGCCTTTACTTCCGGTTTTTATACTACATTGCGCAACAAGCACCTCTCCTAAAGTAAAGTCGTTAATGTAGCTTACAGAGGCTTGCAATGTAAGAAGATATCTGTTTGATCATTCTTTCATCCCTGCATTCGTTCTACATAGGCAATTCAACAGAGAATGCGTACTCTAATCTTAATATGTCTTTTGAACTACCTCTCTTTCTAACATCTTAGTTGCTATTTTGCTTCTGCTATCATGCTCTTTCTATCTTACCTAGCACCGGCTGCTGTATTGTGTACAATGAGCTGTATATTCTGTGTAAAGTTTTAACAGCCTGTTAAGTTTTCCCGTTCTACATGTGCAAATGATGCGTGGCTATTCTTCTTCATACCGACACACTTTCAGACCAACGTACCCAGGGGTACTATGAGCGGTCTTTGCCTACCTTAGAAAATTAATTGGCCTCTATAAACATCGTTGGAATCGCATGGTTATTTAACAGTTCGCTATCTCTCATCTAGAAAGTTCAAGTCTACACGAAGTTAATATTGTTACGACTGAACTACAAGTGATAAATAACTAACTTAGTTCAATGAATCATTAAGTATCTTAACAAACTTAATAAAACAATCAGTGCAGTGACCATTGACCAATCATCCTACAGAAACGCTGTAATGAGTGAAAGCGTTAATTTAAGATCGCCCGCTCTCTCACCTAGAGCTTTGATGGAGGCAATAACTTTCACAGTTTTTTATAACTTGCTTATATATACCTAGGCACTGTATAATGACTATTACTCATATGTTTGGGAACTGACTATCCTATTAGTTTAAATCAGAAATTCTATATATTATATCTAGTATATACATATGTTTCGTGTATCACAAAATCAGCTCTAACGGTTTGGATAAAATTTTATATTTAAATAAGGTTTTGCAATTAAATTTGTCTTTAAAGGTGTATTTGTTGAAAAAAATGCGATTTTACTCAATAGACGCCGATCGAAGTTCCGCCGCCCTCGACATGTTCCCAAAGTGTCAATGAAATATGGCTTTTATATACAACGGCGGCGGGAGGTATACAAGTTTACGGCGCACTTGACGTAATGTACTTGTGAACGCTTGCAACACAGGCAGTAATGCTCGCACATTGCCACTTACTAGCCTACTCATCGCAGGAACTTCTTGTTGTTTGGCTGCGGTTCTCTGGAACTGTCTGGGTACCAGTCGAAATGCTTCGATACGCCCTACCTTTTAATCACCACAGCATCGCTAGTTTATTAGCAGGGCACACCACGTATAGCTCTAACTGAATGGCTCTAACTCTAAAGATGATAGTGAGCCACTTACACCCCTAAAGGATGATGGTTACCAACACCAAAAACCTAGAACCTCTTCAACTCCGTAGAGACATTGGCTCGCTAAGCGTATTTTACCGCCTTTACCATGGCGAGCACTCTGAAGAACTGTTTTCCTTTATCCCACCCTCTCCCTTCCGTCATAGAGCCATACGTACAAGCTTGCGATGTCTTTGTTCCACAGTGGAGAATATTTTTTCTCGTATCAAAAAGGTCGGTAACTCCTATCTTTGTAGTGCCGTTAAAAAGTGGAACGCCTTGCCTGTACATGTGTTTCCTCCTTCCTACAATATGGGTTCCTTCGAACGAAGCGTGAAGAAGCTTTTCTTAATCTTGCGGGCTAGCATGGCAGCGTCAACTGACAGGACAGTATGTAGTCTTTTGTCAGATGCGGTTGCGAATTGAGCTCCTCTTTCGCTCACCATCAGGCAAAGTGGATCCACTATCCTGAGCGTATAAAAAAAAACACAGGCTTGCGCAATGTTAAGGAAATAAACAAAATTTATTTGGTAAACAAAATTAATTTGGGATTTTTTATATAGAGTAATTAAAATGTATTATTTGTTGTAATGCCTTTGCCTCTCTTTCTTACATAGCAGGATTCTTATCGTTTTCAATTTTTGCATCAAACACTAAATGATAAATATTGTTTCTGTTACCTACTACTATTTAATAAATAAATTTCTACAATACCACTTAGCAATCAATAATCAAAGCAATCAAAGAACCTAGCCGGCCTAGTGAACAACAGGTCCCCGGTTCGAATCCTAGCATGAACCACTAAATTCGGTTTTCGGATTTATGTACATATTTGTAATTACAATGAAGGCTAGGGCCGCTTGGGCCAAGCGGATACTAATGAAGCCGATGTGTGATTAGTACTTTTATTTCATAATTGATCCTTACAATTTAGCCCTAAACTTGGCACCAATACCTATCAATATGTGGAAGTAGTGTTAAGCTTCCCGAGAGAAAAACCCCTTTTGAACCTTAATTGTGGTGATTGTCATTATTATATTCTTTTTACAGAAATGAACCATTTACTTTTGTGTACGCTATAGTACGCGAAGTCATGCATTCGTTCTACATATACAAATCAGCAGAGAATCTATTTGCCTCTTTTAGATCGCTTCTGTTTCTTACATCTAAGTTGTGATTTTGCGTAACATTTGCATCTCAACTGCGTTAATTCTGCTCTTTCTACCGTACCTAGCTCTGGTTACCGCGTTGTGTAAAGCAAACTATGCGTTCTGTCTGAAGTTTTAAATCCTCTTAAGTTTTCCCAAAGCTATTGTCGTATCCCAAAAGCAAACCTCAAATATACAATTTCATTCATTTGCTTCAGCACTCCATTATTGACCGATTACTTTTTCTTCACATTAAACTGGAAGCTTTCAATTTAAAAAAAAAAAATTTCAAGCATACTATTAATTTACCACAAAGCCACTCATTCCCAGTCATACAAATGCCGATTTTTTTTTAATAAATAATTGTAAAGATACCTGTGTCGTTTGGTCTTAACATCCATTCCAAATCTCCGCAGATAACCACTCTAACATTCCCTTCAATTAAGTCCAAAATATCCTCAGTTCGATCAGAATAAAAATTGACACTCCGTTAACTTTACAGGCACAAGAACAGCGACCAGCAAAAATTCAGCAACAACAATTACAAGAAGTAGAAGAGGACTTAGACGAAGAAAAGGAAGAACCTGACCGTCTCTCCCTCCTCTTGCAGCAGTCCAAATTCGATTGCGTTGGCAAGAACACCGGATATTACGCAGATCAGGAGCTCGCATGCGAAGTCTTCCACTACTGCCAAGACAGTGTCAAACATTCGTGGATTTGCCCCGATGGATTCACCTTCCACCAGGTAAAATACGCACGACGATATCGATAAACGACAGTCGTTAACTTAAGAAAGGTTTACGGCGCGTCAGAGTAGCCTGAGAAAGTATCTCCAACTTACAGAAGATCGCAGCCTAAGAGCAAACCCCTTGATGGTCCTTGTTCCTGCCAGTGAGCGAGGTTACCCATAAACTACTGAGGATTTGCTGTGTCAGCAGCAGATACTTCCTGTAACGCAAGCGTATGGTTGTAAGCCACAACCATACAGATTACCTACCAACACTTGCACACACCCGATGCTACATAAAAATAAATATGTCGGAGTGCGATCTGAACATCGCCGATTGAAAACCCTAACAATGGGGTTAAATCTGAATTTATCATCAAGCGCAAACTGCACGTCAAGCTTAACACTTTGACTTTAATACCATACTTATGCCTTATGTAATAGCGTTACATTTGTACTTTGAGTGTCAAACATGATCTGCTCTTAACTGTACAAGTTAATTGTTGATTATGATCTTTATTGTTAAAATTAAAACGTATTGATCTTATTAATTATTGCATGAAATGTTACACCAGGTCCACCTGATCTGTATGCCGCCCACACACGATAGCATCTGCCAGAAATCGGCCAAGTACCACTTCGTCAACGAGTACCTGTACCGACCCATCAACGAGGAGGAGGTCCAGCGCAAGCCCAACGTCTCCCTCAAGTACTCCGATCGGTACTACCCCGCTGAGGTGTACAGGGACGACCGTTACGACCAAGATGAGGAAGAAGAGGTAAAGATTATTGAGGGAATGGAGAATACGACTTGATATACAGCATAGCCTTACAACACAAGGGGTCAGGGTACCCGATTATTGTTCCTTGGCATCCTTCAACGCATTTTTAATTCTCTAATGTACACACAGCGACAAGTCATGTTAGACACTTGCAGCACCATTTGTATTCTTATTGCGTGCGACATAATTGCGGTAAAAACGCTGGGTAAAAAGGTCAAACAGCAACATCTCAATGTCGCTGTGTGTACACAAATTTGTTATTAAAGAAATAAACTCACAAAAACCGTTTAAAATTAGTTAAGTAATTAACTATTTAACAATTAAACTAGTGCACTTAATGCCAATTCATTCGACAACACGTCATTTTGAAATACTCGTATGGTTGCCATTTTAATATACTCGTAACTAGATATAGACTATTTTTAAAAATTCAAAAAATTTAATATTAAAGTCAATAATAGAAAATAATCAAATCAATATCTTCAACTTAATTAAACTAAATTATACAGAAACCAGGTGCGAACTGGTAACATCACTCTCTTGATTGGGTCATGCGAATGAGTGAAGTTACTGTTTTAGTAGCAGCAGTGGGGTTACCAGTTAGCTCTTGAGGCGTTACTGGGGTGGCAACAAACAAACGATTCTTACTGTATTCTAAGTGTTCCTAGGCTACGGTAACCAATTCAGGTAGGTCGTATTATATGCCTCCTGACGTTGTATAAAGAAACTTATTTATATTTTTTCAGGAGGAAGCTCCACGTCGTCAACAACAACAACAACAACAATTACAGCAACAACAGGCGCGGCCTTCGCCTCGCCCGCAGCAGCCTCAGGTCTTCCACTCGGCGGAAGAAGTCAACATTCCATTAGGGCAGAGGCGCCCACAACGTCCCTACGACTTCGACTTTTAACCTCTAGAGCATAGGTTACCTGCAGGAATATGTTACTAGTTGTATTGAGAACTGTAAATAATAGGAAACCAATTTTTACACCGATTGAAATACCCCTTTTTATATTTTTTACTACTTTATTGAGAAATAGTTTTTGGTTTATTGAAAAAGGCACTGCACACGAGTGAAACTGTTCTCCCTCGGGGATTTAATTAATTCTCAATTACTCTTAAGTTAATAAAACTTATTTATGTTTCTGTACATTAGGTATTTGTTTGTATAAGTTACAAATTAGTTCTAAGCTAGTCTTTGTCGTAGGAGTAATTAAGTGAATAAAATGTTGGAAAAAAAAAGATTGAAGTTTGTTTGATTTAAACAAAATATTAAAAACTATTTTCACCCCTATAGTCGATAATTTCGACCATACTCCGCAATAGCGCTTCTGGCTATAGACCAGAAGGTTTTCTGTGATTTTGTAGAACCCCCATAGTCGAAAACGACAGGGTTGGGTGAATGGACCTCTGGGAAATATTACCAAGATAGAGAATTGAAGGTGCCCTTCTCCCTATAAGCATTGCTCGGGATGTGGCGAATCACAAACCAATAAAGCACTTGACTACGCATGAAGTTACTCCGGACTCAACAACATCATTTGTTTTGCCGTCTAAATATCCCAGCGATTCGAGAACCGATTGATAAATTTTAACCAATGAGCCGATAAATGCCGCGATGTTATTTCGCCAATTACCTAATAAGAGTTGCGTGTTTTGCTTTACCAACCGACCTATAGCGGTGAATTTAGTTACTATGTAATATCGCTTTCATCAGTGAGGATATATGGCAGATGTCACCCTGGTTTAACGTCAAAATTAGTGGTGAATGTTTTTAAAGTACAGCTGTAGTAGAAACTAATATGTTGTACAAACACCAGCTGAAATGCAAACACTGGTCACAATAATGAAAGACCTTTGTATGAAGAATGGTTCATATCTAAATGCGAAGAAAACGAATATGGTATTACCAACTAATTAAACCAGAACGCACGCAAGGATAAAAGTTGCTTTTTTTGTGTTGGAAGTAGTGGATGAGATTATATAATTATCTTGGACGCGCTTTCAGCAGGAATGGTACTGAATGCTGCCTCGAGGTCCAGTAAAGGGGTGATTGCTAGAGCAAAATTTGATTTCGTCCGCAGAGTTGGCGAGCAGCTTAAGAGCCTTCCTCCTAGTAGCCGTACTTTCTGGACGCTCGCTAAAGCTACTGAGGGAAATTTCTGTCAACAGTCCATCCCACTGCCACTGCGAAAACCAGATGGCAGTTTGGCCCACAGCGCCAAAGAGAAAGCCAACTTACTCCATAAACTCTTTGCCTCTAACTCGAATATGGATGACGAGGGAGCTGTGCCACCTACCATCCCGTGGTGCGGTAGCTCAGTGCTGATAATCTCTATTACCCAGCGAGATGTCTGGCAGGCATTATTGTCTTCGACATTCATAAGTCTAGTGGGCCAGACGGTATACCGACAGTGGTGCTGAAGCTGTGTGCTCCTGAGTTGGGTTCTGTACTACCGCGCCTTTTCCTGCTTTTCTACTTCACTGGGTATAAGTCCTGTCTTCATGGAAGGCCGCCAATGTGCACCCACAGACATTGGCAGTCAGGGTTAAGGGGTGTGGAAGCGGACGACGGGGGAATTTATTCGGTCAGCTAGCGCGACGCGGGGCGGGTTGTTCGGGAGAACCCAGCGAGTGTCGTAATTTATAATTCTATTTTGGGGGAAATGATTCAAAGTGTTTAAAGTGAACGTTTTCGAACGACGCCTGCGGGACAGCCAGAGGCAGCTCGACGCCACGCGGTACAGCACGAGACCACCGGTTGACGCGGGACGCAGCTCGACCTAACGTGTCGACCTGCAAGCAGATAAGTCTTGACTTTAAGTTAGAGAATCGCCCTGTACTGACTGCGACTTGGCGAAACAAGTGAGTGGCTGCGTCTTCGATGTCGTGTAAAAGTTAGTTTTCTCCACCAGGTGGTGACCGCGATCGCAAGTAGATAGTAAATAACATTCGCCTATGTCTAATTTGGGGCATAGTTCCTAATTTAAAATCCTGTTTAGCTGGGTGCTCCACGTGTAGGCAAGGCTTCATGACCGCATTTATGGAGTTTTGCCGAGGTGCGTGGGTGGTGATATATCCGGAGGACCTTTTTAGCGGGAAACCCATTTATATGCACTTAGCGGAGGGTGGAGTACCCTTAACATAAAAATTGATAGTACGATGGTCCGTCTCCAGAGTATCATACGATTTTGATAAGTGCATGCCTACCATTCCAGTCGGAGACCGTTCTCGTGATTGGCCTATACGAGGAAATGAACGCTCACAGCCCGGTTCTCGTAAACTAAACGATAAATCGATAATAGCACTGAATTGTTTACTCAGACCAAAGAATAAGCATATATGTGGAGATTGCCCAGCTTGTAAACATTCCACGATAATCCTATAAGGATAATTTGCGTACGTGTAAACGTAAAACAAATAAAAGAATAATTATATATGCAGCGCATACAAACTCCAAATTCTCCCACGAGATTGGTATAATGACAGAAGTCACTATATTGATCGCGTAAGCTGGTTACGTACATACGTCAGAGATATAAAATACCTGACCATAATACCTATAAACATTGCGCAGACGCTGAGGCTTAATAAAGGTGTAAAATCTAATAACATAAATAAAAGTTGGTCAGTAAAAAGTTCTGGAGCTTCTATCAAAGATATACCACAAAGAAATGATGTCCCACGCCATAATACCGTACCTACAATCTCTCTAACAAAGAATTGTTCTGGACCGCTCTTAATGTTTATAGATTCATGCTTAATAATTTTAAATTCAAAACAGATGAAGCAAAACTAGACGATCGTTTTAGGCCACTACTGGCTACACACCAGCAATATCAAGTCTAGGTCATTTGGGTTATTACAATACCAAGGAACCAAGGAACGAACTACGAATTAATACTAGATCTTCAGTTTGGCACATAACTTGCATTTAAATACAATGATGACAGGATAATATGATAATTAATTCCAAAGTACTGTTATGACTACTATACACTACAGAGTACCAATAAAAATACTATGATAGTTAATCAATATCAAATATATTTTATAAATATTTGTAAAATGGAAAAGAACCTAGATTTGAATCCGCGATCGCTCGAGTGTTTTTTTCCACAGAGCTACCAGCAAGGCTTGTAATGGTGGCAAACTTTTGAGATTTTGCTGCATTCATTTTTAAGCCGAAGTTCTCAGTCTGCTCACCAATTGCACTGAGGTCTGAATAAATACCATTAACAGTAATGGAACTCTTGGAGTGAGGCAACAGCTTATATTTGTAAGTCATCAGCATATGGGGGTCATGTGCCAGAAGCGTGCTCGTTCGCGACCCCTGCGAATAAATTATTAATTAGATTGCAATTCAAACAAAAATGCACCAAAGTGCGGGTTAGGACGTACCCCGAAGGCGGCGCGCACCGATTCGTTCCCGTCGGTGCGAACACTGGTGCATACGGTAGTGGGGGGCGTCACCCACCACGCAGCAATAATTTCATTATTATTTAATTAGTAAGTCAATTCTAGATTTACGAGTATGCATGGAACAAAACCTCCTCGTGTCGAATACTTTATTGCATCACAAGGATATTCACACGTATACATGGAGACGGAATGACCAAAAAAGTGTGATTTGATTTTCATAGATTGACGTCTCCGAAATACTATAATGGATACAAGAGGTTTGTGGGACTTTTCAAGAAGTGGAGGCATTGGCGAGTGCGTATCTCTTTCGGAGGCCATGAAAGCAAGAGAAATGACTCGCGAATGCAAGTCTTTCCGGCTCAGATGTGAATGATTGCTGGAAAGTTCTGAAAGACATTATGGTGGATAGTGCAAAAGAAGCATGTGGATGCGCAAAGAGGCATAAAACATTGAAAGGAGATGCCTGGTGGTTGCCGGTTGTAATATCAAAATAAAGATTTAAAAACCAGAGTCAATATTCTAAAACCATTCATAGTTTCATTTATTGTTAGCATACAATTATTCGAAGTCATTTTTATATCAGGGCCAATAAAACCGCTGTTGGTTGACCAGTGTTATTTATGGCATGTTTTGAATTCTTTCGGATAGTATTGACATTTTGGTGAAGAATACGATAATAATACTCCTTATTCATTATGATATAGGATGTATTATGCCAGCCGCATTAGGCAATAGCCAAATATCAACTTTATATCTTGAAACACCAGTTGGTTGCTACCAGGGATGCTAAAAAATAATCAACTTTCGTGTCTCAACACAACACTGAAATGACAGTCACTGTCTAGTGTCTGTCTCTTCTTCCCGCGTTTTTGACGAGTGACCTTGTTGTTATACTTGAATTTTTTACAATTCAGTATAAAATTAGTTTTTTGTGACAATTTCAATAGTATTTTGTAACATAAGTGCTAGTGAAATTATACAGTAATGAAAAAAAATCAAATATAAGACATTTATGTACATACTTTTTGGAAGATGTGAATAGGTTCATCTAGAAAACCTTGCTAAAATCACTGTCGTTTTACGGGTGGTATTTAAACTGGGTTGATTGGATCGAGGTACCCTTCCCAAGTATATTTACAGTACAGTTCCTGAAGCTGGAACATAGAATTAAGATTCTCAAATGGTTCTAAACTGAAGACTTGGCTATATGGGCTAGATACCTTTGCCTTTCCCCTCGGGGATAAAAACAACCAAAAAAAATATCAGTGTAGTACGTTATTATTATATTGCCTATGATTGCTGCTCACACAATTTTTCCCGAGTATATTTACTTGCTAAACTTTGCCATATTCGTACTTTTAGTTTATGAATTTATTTACCAATATCACAACGCAGTTCTCTCTAAAAGGTTCCAACAATCAAACAGTTTCAAGACTGGGAGAATACAAACAGTGTCTGGTGTGAGGGGACTAACATATATGATAACAGTATTATGTATTTTGGCCGTAGATTTTAGAAGCTTTCCTAGAAATTTGGCAAAAACTGAGAGTTATGGCTACAGTCTTATGGATACTGGAGTCGGCTTATTTGTTTCAATTAGCGGTCTTGTGCACAAGGATGTGCATAAAGGAAATATTGTGGCCGTGTTGAATTTTTTACAATTCAGTATAAAATTAGTTTTTTGTGACAATTTCAATAGTATTTTGTAACATAAGTGCTAGTGAAATTATACAGTAATGAAAAAAAATCAAATATAAGACATTTATGTACATACTTTTTGGAAGATGTGAATAGGTTCATCTAGAAAACCTTGCTAAAATCACTGTCGTTTTACGGGTGGTATTTAAACTGGGTTGATTGGATCGAGGTACCCTTCCCAAGTATATTTACAGTACAGTTCCTGAAGCTGGAACATAGAATTAAGATTCTCAAATGGTTCTAAACTGAAGACTTGGCTATATGGGCTAGATACCTTTGCCTTTCCCCTCGGGGATAAAAACAACCAAAAAAAATATCAGTGTTGTGTTATCTGTGTAACTGTCTTATCAATCAAATAGCACAGAACTACTTCAGAGGGCGTAGCGTACATGTTTCACATGTTATTTCTCACTTTTATTGTAAATAATGTACAACCAATTTACTTAAACAATTGTTGTTCCTTACGAAATAAATAAGGCATATTAATACAACATACAGTGAACAAGTATGATAAGAAATTTGGATTTACAACGAGAGGGGATTTGTTTGTCTACAGTATTGACCTGATGATAAGAAACTGATAAAATGGCAACGAAATTTCTTGAAGACGTTGCCAATATGAATAACAGTGAATACAAAAAGTACCATGAGGGGTTCATGGCAAACAACCACGGCACGACGGCGTTTCATACATTTGCATGTATATTTTTCACAGTGCAGTGCTGTTTATTTTGTTCCATATCAGATCGACATTCCGGACTTTTCCAGTACATTTATGAGTACGTTATTATTATATTGCCTATGATTGCTGCTCACACAATTTTTCCCGAGTATATTTACTTGCTAAACTTTGCCATATTCGTACTTTTAGTTTATGAATTTATTTACCAATATCACAACGCAGTTCTCTCTAAAAGGTTCCAACAATCAAACAGTTTCAAGACTGGGAGAATACAAACAGTGTCTGGTGTGAGGGGACTAACATATATGATAACAGTATTATGTATTTTGGCCGTAGATTTTAGAAGCTTTCCTAGAAATTTGGCAAAAACTGAGAGTTATGGCTACAGTCTTATGGATACTGGAGTCGGCTTATTTGTTTCAATTAGCGGTCTTGTGCACAAGGATGTGCATAAAGGAAATATTGTGGCCGTGTTGAAAAGCAATGTAAAATTCATTTCAGTTCTTTTATTTCTTGGTGTGCTTAGGTTTTTCACTGTGAAGCAACTTGATTACCAACAACATGTTACCGAGTATGGTGTACACTGGAATTTCTTCTTTACAATAGCCGTATGCAAACTATTGTCAAGTTGTTTACTAGCTCTCTCTAACCAAGCGTTTCTATTTAGTGTTATCGTACTGTCAGTTCATCAATATATGCTATATGTAGGTCTTGAAGAATGGGTATTTAGTGAAACACCTCGCACAAACTTTTTAAATGCTAATAGAGAAGGGATTGCGTCCAGTTTAGGTTATGTATCCTTATATCTATTTATGACTCATATCAGAAATGTGATAACTGATAAAGCTGCCCAAAGATACAAAGTACAAATGAGGCTAACGGGAACAATCATTGGGCTGTGGGCTCTCACGTATGCTCTGGAGTTATACCAGCCTGCATCGAGGACACTAGCTAATGCTGGTTATTGTTTGCACATAGTAGCTATGCTTGTAACAATTATGTGCGTAATGTACTTCTATGAAGCATTATTTGACAATTTTGAGATACCTGTTATTCTGTCCGCTGCCAACGTAAATGGCCTGTTATATTTTTTGTTTGCTAACTTGATGACTGGACTTATTAACTTAAATATAAGAACATTGACTGTATCGTCCCAAGTAACATTTCTTATTTTAAATATCTACATGATACTGGGTATGTTTGTAACTATATATTTAAAAAATAAAGGAATTAAGTTGTAAAAGAAACATGTGAGTTATAACAAAATACGTTTATTATTATTATTAAACTATGAACATAAGTCAAAGATAATAAATAAAAGTGTCTATTTAATTTTTATAAAATTGAAATAGATTGTACCAATCAGTATTTAATTACATACCATATAATTACAACCTAGAATTATGTTAAATCATTGTACCCTGTTTTTTCTACTGTATAATAAATGTTCTTTTTATATGTTGTCAATAAAGTTTATTTTGTTCTTGTCACACAGCCTTAATTTAAATGAGTGGACCCCTGGTAATCCAGCCCCTGTCTAAACCGGCGCCTCTTGTAATTCGACATGCCATGGCAAATCTTCACTAAAATAAAATGAGCAGGTTGTGGGTAACCAGTATGCGCCACCCTATTGTTCTCGACATGTGTTGTCTCAGTTTGAATTTGACTATTATAAAGTCGTCACTTTGAGTTATAATTTATCAAATTATCAGGTACTTTATCCAAAAAAATATTTGGATTATACTCTGCAGTATGGCAGTACTTTATAATCCGACAAATATAGCACCCTGCAAAATGTATATTGGCTTATCGGGGGTCCACTGTATAAGTAATTTATAGTTCATAAAACACTTATTTAGTTAATATTTAAGATGTAGAAATGTAATCTCTTTTGAACACACAGTAAACTAGCTGTTTCTTCTACATTTGACACATATCGAGGTAAAAGTTAACCACCTAAATCATCTAAAAATCAAATAACTATGTTTTCTTACAAATTCAATGAAGAGTGAACATATACCAAATATCAAATCTGATATGAGGTTGTTGTTCAAAATACATACAAAGGAGTTGTAAAATGCATAGATTGTCAGTTAATTAGGTTTTTTTTCTAGCATTATCCCAATTTCCAATTCCACTATAATAGGCGGGGTCTGCTAACAAGTCTAAAGATTTGATAAAGATACGGATTTTAACATGGAGCGACTGCCGTTATATGTCTACACACAAAGGGGAAATTAGACCTTTCTTATGTTAGGGCCTGTCTTTTAAAATATTATTCCTTGTACATTGCACGTTTTCTCACAATGTTTTCGCTCACTGCCGAGAGTTTTTAAAAATAACATTAATTAAGTAACACATGCCTACAGCAGGATTTGACCCACCGATCAGGTGGTTAACAGGCTGGTTCTTTATACATTAAGTCGGGCTCTGTATAGCCCTTCAGACTAGAGTTGTAAGTACTGCTCTTCAGAGTCTCAGTTATTTGACATCTTAACAAAAAGTTAACTGTGAACTAAACTCTAATCCTCTGTTAGTCACTAAGAGTGCATTATTGGATAGATAATTTGGAAATTTAGGAGTTTTCTATTCTCACGCAATATTAAATTCGCACCTATTACTGATACTGTGGTGAAATGTAATAACAAGCTGAAGTTGCATCACACAAACCATAATTATGGCGCGTGATGCAACTTCAGCTTGTTAGCGTTATTCCGTTTCTAATTCCATTAGGATGGCCATACCTAAGCGTAAGGCTTTGGCGGAGATAGTGATTTTTAAATGAAGCGACTGTCGTCAGACCTCCAGAACCCAGAGGAAAAACCAGATTATTCTTAGGTAAGGTCACACGTCTTTCGAAATATAATTTCTTGGACGTGCGGGTTTCCTCACGATGTTTTTCTTCACCGCCGAGCTAGTGATCATTACAAATATTTACGTAAATCCGAAAACGTGAATTTTCCCATACCAGGGACCTGTTGATCACAAGGCCGGTTCTACGTCCACTACGCTATCAGTATAACTGCTCAACAGCAGATCATAATTAAGTATTTAATTCTGACATGCTCCATGCATTCTACACCCCTTATACAAGCATTTGTTGACTGGTCTAAAAGGTACTGTCAACTGAGCAAAATATGTCCCTTAAATCAAGTAAGTGTATAATATAGTAAGTTCATGGTATTACTATGTCATATGATTATCATGAGCAATAATCCACAGTCAGTGGGATATATGAAAAGTTATAAAGAAATATTATATCTCACTAATTGCATAGCTAGAATTCATGGTTTTCAATGTAAGCCATATTTGTACAATTGAGCTTCCTTTTTAAGCTAAACTGTTTTCCAGTTAATTAAATTCAACACATTGTAAAATCGTGATTTAAACTCTTAAACGAACTTAACAATCAAACAAATAAAATTGACGATTAGTATTAAAATATCAAGGGATTAAAGCTGTTTAAAAATCATATCACGTTATTACTATAAAAAGGGGTAGATGTAAAATCATCAAAAACTCAGAATGAATTTATAAAAGTTAAAGGGGTTTTATCTTTTTTTTTTTTTGTATTCTGAGCAGCACATGTCTCATACACACTTCCTTGGTTCTTAAACATTAATAGTTTTTTTTCATGCATGCTTTCATTGTCAGCTGCTCCACTGACTTTAGTCTTTTAAATTTTATGAATGTAAACTCATTCAGATTTTCGATTGAATTATCACTTACCCAATAAAAACAATAAGGAAATGTATATATACGTAAGATTATATGTTAGGGTTATAATATAATCCATATCTACAATAATATAAAAAGTAAAGTCTGTTTGACACAGTTTCACGACTCTGTCGTTGACTTGAACTAATCCTAATGAAATTGAATAAATACTTGCCTGTTTAAGTACATAACCCAATGTATATATTATAACACGCGGGTGAAGCCGCGATCAGAAACGGTACAACAGTAACAATGATCGCTTTCACATAAAGGACTTATATTTATTTTATATAGTTATACGCTCGTTTATTGCCTCTCTAATAACAAAATATATATATACTCTTGGGTTAGTTACAATAGGTTACATGTTTTTAGTATTATTATGAAGAGCAATCAATGTTAAAGAAGCGATTGATGTTTGTAAGTATCGAGTCATGTGGCTCCTGCCTACCCCGCAAGGGATTTGGCGTGAAGTTATAGATAGATATTATTAGTAGTTATTATAATAATACTGCATACACCCGAAAAACCCTTGAGCCATGGTGCTACTGGTAGTATTTTGCTATGTTTTTGGCAAGTCTGGTTGTACCGCCGTAGATAATTTTTGTACTATTTAAATCTAACTAAATTATTAATAACAGTTATGTATTTCCAAATACATAATTTGTATATTAAACTTAGGGGTGTAACATATTTTTAAAAATCTTTTAGTTACATTATAAATATATATAATACGTATAAGTACATGCAACTTTTTTGAAATACTCCTTTGTAATACCATACGCAAAAAAAAACTAAATAGTACCACGATATCTCTGGTAAGCTAAAATAAAGGCGCCGTTGTTCTCATACTCTTTTCCTCTTTAAGTATCTAAACACGAATTTTAAAAAGGAAGGGAAGCAAAGGAGAAAAATTATTCGTCTTCAGTTACAGAGCGGTTTTAACTTACAAGCTACCTACAAGGTTATTGGACGCACATTTCCTCAAAAAATACTTAATTACTACTAATAATAAAAGTATAATTTCTAAATGTTAAGTTAAGGCAAGCGTCACTATACCCGTTTAAAAAACTACACATAATTTTCGTTGCAAGTCGTTGAAAGGTTATTTATAAATGGATGGATATCTCGATCTCAGTTTTAACGTGAGCCATACATCAACCATTACTCATCCCATTGCAGGGATACGGGTCTCCCTTCAACCGAAGGAGTTTAGAGCATACTCCACACTGCTCAACTGTGGATTGGCTAGCTAGCGATTTCAAGCCGCCCGCGGGCCACTGTGCTTAACGCTTGTATTCTGTCGATGACAGCAAGGACTGAGGGTTTGACATATCCTCGAAGCGCGTAGACGTTCGAACAAGCTGGGCTAAGATCGAGAAGCTTAACAAGCAAGCTATGCAAACTGCAATGCTACGAATGAGATAAGTAGGTACTATAAAAAGCAGTATTCAAAATAGAACGAATTTAAAATAATAATTTTGGAACTGGCAACAATTTACTTTATGTTGTTATTATAGTAAGTAAATTATTTTTAAGTTGGTATTTAAGGCCTTCCTTGTTCTTAGTTATCCACAGCGCCGTGCCTTGCATGGTAATATATAGCATGTTATATTCTCGCCTGGCTTGCGTTCCTATTGATGGATCATATCGGTTATGAAACAATAGTAAATTCAGCATAATATTCGCACAAAGACCAAATGTGATCTCTCTGTGGGAACGCATGTTCCTGCTTGCACATCACACCATGCTCGGCTGAGATGCTCGGTCGGACCAGCCGAGCGGCCGTGGGAGTTTAAAAATGTCGCGCTTTGAAATCGCTATTTAATTAAATAGCTTTACATGCAAATACTGGGCAGAAGAGCAGGGCAGTGCACTACGAAACGATACATAATTATGTAGTGTACGTACCTGCCTTTATGATATTATTTCTTATTTGATATTCGTACCTACTATTCGCCTCTGTGGCGTTACGTATATTGAATTTAGTATTTAATTCCAAAGTACCCATACTACTAGGCGAGCTGTACAAAATCAAACATGTAATATATGACAGCAAGAGTAAGCGAAATGGCAATATTGACAATGCTTTTTGGCTATTAACTTATGACAATAAGTGTAATAAGTACAAAATATTTGATTACTTCCTAAAAAGAAACAAAATGCTCAGGCACATGAAGGGGTATGTTGAGTACCTATGCGTTTGTTTACTCACAACTGCCGTTTACACAACGATGTTTATCAGTCGGTCGCTCGTAATAAACTGAACGTGTTGCGGTCCAAGGACCGTAACTTGGTGCCTGATTGTTTTATTACAGCTCGCCTGCTAGTATACATTGAGATCTGTGTGGTTCTTAAATTTTACACATATCAAGCGTAACATTTTGAAGTATCCTCATGTCATCTATTTTTTAAATAATTTTTTTGTAACGTACTAAATATAACTTACATAATTTCACAGAAAGTACAGGAATGTTAAAGAAAAAATATAAAGCTATATAAAATTTGTAAAATGATGTAAATAAATACAGGAAAAAGATCCTGTCTAAACGAGTACACTTCTTACAGGTTTGATTCAGTGTTGATAGTGAACTACCTTTACTATTTATTTATTTATTTATTGATTTACCAACATTTGTATACATTAATCCTTTCATTATAATAGATTGTACTAGACTATGGAACTAATGCATGCGGTACCCGCGAGCGAGTTGTGTTTTGAGCAGTCAGAACCCGTTATATAAGTTTTCCCATACATTTCGCGGTCATATACGACCACCCGGGTTTCGAAGGGTTAAGAACCAACGAATCAAGAGGAAAAATGTGACATTATAATAGTTTTATCATCATTTTTATACGCACGCATTTACACCAATTTAAGAAAAATACGAGTACTTCAATATTAAAAAAAAAACATATTCTACAATCAAAAACAGAAAGCGCAATAACCTGTTTGTTAGTAAAGATAATCTTATATATAACCAGATGAGAACGCGCAAGCTTGCATTGCCAGAGGAATACCTGGGTCGTCAATTATATAACAATTCAAATTTTTTTTTCTGTAATTTGTCGGCCATTTTACCATGTTCCTTAAGAGATAGGAACGGTGTTCCTGAACATTCCTATTCTACTTTTTTATGCAGAATCCGAATCTGAAGTCAAAAATCGAATATTCGAAAAAAAAAACGCACACAGACAAACATAGATTTCATATAGGAACGGTGTTCCTGAAAATCTCGTGTCAGAGTGTTTGTGGCCGCACTCCTTCGAAACGGCACGAACGATTTTAATGAATTATTTTTATGGATGTATGGTTGGTATTAGAATAGGTCGTAAAGTATATGTCATAAAAAATATAAGATAAATATTAATATAAAATAATTTATATGGCAGAACAACGTTTGCAGAGTCAGCTAGTAACAAATAAAAACATATTCCAGGTACAATCAAAATATACCAATCAATAAATATCTGAATTACTTTGATTTCTTAGTATCATTGGATACTAAAATGCAACTAAATTATCTATATTTCGAACAAATAGATATTGCGCTTTAAGTGATGTGAAACAGCTGATATGTTTTCTCTATTTCAATTCGGTCTCATAGTTAAAGGTGTTCAACGATCGCCACTGGTTCGATGTAAAGTGTACTATTTAAAAAAGAACTTGTACTCATGTCTTTTGGAATGTTTTCAATTATCACCGCTCCCTAGAGTTAACGAACGTGACTGTTTCGTAATGTATAGCGTCGAGAAGGTAATACTTCATTTTTAGATACGGTGTCTCCGGCTGCAATCGTCACCATTGCGAATTTGTCACATAATGTAAACGCGCCCTTATGTATACAGCTAAATTTCGAATAATAAATTTAGTGCTACATCTTCTCTAGAAGTGGGACTTTATCAGAGCCTTTCCTAGACTTCATGTAGTATATAAGTCTCGCTTTACAGAATATCAAACAGTAGACTGCGATAAGTATCAAAATAACGCCATAGAGATATAAAAATGGAAACCTTTGTGGAGACCAGAACACCGTGTACAGCATTTGTTCATTGTTATTTTCTGTAAAAAAAAAAAGAAACGCACGTTATTACTTTGACAACGAATCTGACGACGACGTAATGTGAACATTACGTCAACAATTTTTTTTATAAAACGTTGGGAGTCGTACACCTAATGTAAAGCGGCTACCAAAGGCCTATGAACGATTGCAATACACTAAGTATCACTAGCGGGATGCCACCTCCGCTGCAAACACAGCAACTCTTTAGAAGCTTACTGGTGACCTCACTCACACGCAGGAACACAACAACCCTCCATAGAGTTGTTATTCGGCTGTGGTTTTCTGTGAGGTGGAGGTACATCCCCAGAAGGGCCGCTTTGATGCGCTCTACCTCTCCGAAAAAATATGTATGAAAGTAGATGAGGAAAATTAAGAGGAGATCTCTACTCCTCTTTACATGATGTAGGTATGAGGCACAGGATATAGCTTCATCGATCGAATATGTTGGCATGGCGGCATGGCAGACAACTTTTAACACTACAGAGGGTTATGCGGGGCAAGTCGGCCCGTGAACCTTTGAGATAACTAACCTAGGTTATGCCATGCGGGGTAGGCAGAGAGAACCGAGTAACACAATACGCGGTCCTTATACACCACGTCTTTAATATTCATAGATATTATAAACGGACGGTTCCTAGGGCTCATCCAGCACATACATCACAACATCTAATAAAACGCGACCAATTTTGTCGTGATAGGTGAGTCTTAGCCTTTCTCATATATATATACGGCTATATTCGTTCACATTCGCATTGTATATCACGTATTTCGTCGTAACCGCATAATTGTTGCATACAATAAAATTGACGCTTGTGCTAGCATCGTTTAAACAACATGTACTACAAACACTATATTGTATGTTAAGGAGGCAAGTTGAATCACTAAAGTAAACTGTGTGGTACGTACTTCATGATTTGTACATTAACCCTTAACTACTATATTGGTCCGTACGAACCGAAATACATTTTTGTTTTATAAGCACAATGGTCTCCTAAAATGATTAAAATTCATATTTGATTGTTACAATGTGTAACTTACAAAAAATATTACATTGTATGATAAAGAAGAATCATTCCTATTTTCAGCCGATTTTAGAATGCAAATTACATATTATTTTTTTCACTATTTCACTATTTTTATTTCAGAGTCATTAGTTTATAGATTATGCGGTTTTGGTATGTACATCATCGACGGTATGTTACCTAATAGTCAAAATAAAGGTTCAAATAAAATAAATATAATAAGGATAACTTAACGGTATTAGAAAAAATCGGCCAAGTGCGAGTAGGACTCGCACACGAAGGGTTCCGTACCATTATCTAAAAAAACGGCAAAAAAATCACGTTTATTGTATGAGAGCCCCCCTTAAATATTTGTTTTATTTTAATTTAATTATTTATTCTTAAAGTGAATATATAACTAAATATTCTGTGAATATTTCAAGCGTCTACCTGTTGCCGTTATCAATATCGAGCAAAAACGAGCAATAAAATCATGTTTATTGTATGGGAGCCCCCTTAAATATTTATTATATTCTATTTTTTAGTATTTGTTTTTATAGCGGCAAAAGAAATACATCATCTGTGAAAATTTCAACTATATAACTATCACGGTTCATGAGATACAGCCTGGTGACAGACGGACGGACGGACAGCGGAGCCTCAGTAATAGGGTTCCGTTTTACCCTTTGGGTACGGAACCCTAAAAACTAGGATCATTAAGGGTTAACATTCGCCATTATTATTCAATAATACCAAATCTTTCGACGATTAGGCTTGTAGTGTATGTAGTAGATGAAAGGTTACAATATATTTAATGTTATAATTATATATTAATATAAATTTCTTCTAAAATAATCTTAACCTTTTATTGATTACATAATAATCAATAATAGGTTAAGAAAAAACATAAATAGAATAGAAGTAATTTGGTGATTCTGTATGGTATAAAAATGTTTTAATATAGTTAATGATTCGTTTCTAACCGCTCAGAAAGGACATGTTGAAAAGAATTTAAATGAAATAGTAATTGATGTTACATAACAATTGATGGCAAGAAAATTACCGAGTAAATCCTTACTCCGGAACAGGAACCACATTATAAAGTATTTGAGATATGTATAATATATATAAATATAAGTACGGACCCCGCCAATCCGAATTAAGCGTTCGAAATATTTAATACTATGGAAGGTTAAATTAATTTAAGCGCCTTTCTTGCTTTACTCCAGTTGTAAATGGTCTTGGAATCTTTGCGGAATCCGAAATAAATAGGATCATGATAAAAATTATTTCCCATTGAGCCTCGCGGTCACGTATACAGTTGTTCCGTTTTTATATAACTAGCTATCCGCCCCGGCTTCGCACGGGTGATCTGATCGCTATCAAACTTCACAGGAACACCCGCTGGACTGATCTGAAGATTCCCTCAAAATTTAATTAAAATCTGCCCAGCCGTTTTTGAGTCCATAGAGGACATACAGACAAACATTCATTTTTATATATATAGATTTCTCATAGTTTTGATTCTTGGACTTTTAACCCATAGACGTTTGAGTGTTAAATGCAGTGTTTGATATGAATTTATCAGATTAAGTATTTGTAAACTTAATTTAAAGAAGGTTAACCATTTCCACCTCAAAATGCTTTTTTTATACCACTAAGGTGTCAAACAAACGTGCGGTCTGTCTGATGCTAAACAGTTCCGTAGCCTATGACAATACCAGGTATCACTCGTGCGTTGCCAAACCTGAAAAAACCTTTTCGCGCCTTTTCTGAAGAACCTCATTTTGTAGTTCTTCGGCAAAATCTCCGGAGGGAGTTCATTGCACAACGACTTTTCGTGGAAAATTTCTCTGGAATCGCACGGTATCCCAGCCGCCAGCGAGCGGATAAAATATAAAACGAGCACTGAAGAGAACTGGCATCATATCGAACAACTCCTTAGAACACAACCCATTGTACAATCGGTAGAACACACAAAGGGAGGCTAAATCTCTCCTTATACTTAATAGCTCAATACCGTACGTGAGGTTAGGATTATCCACAATTCTCACAAACATATCGACACCCTCATCTTTACATCGAATCACAAGGACCTAGTTGACATCCGGGTGGCCCCGCCCAAAGCTGACTACAGTACTCCATGTGTGATCTGACTTGAGACTTGTATAATAAATACTTTCAAAAAACGTCCTTTTATGAACGCAACAATATTAAATTAGAAATATTTTCTTTCTCGTTTAACTACTCTGGTATTATCGTTTATAAAAATCAGTATTTTCGCCAAATCCTTAGGCTTGGATAGCGGACCCCGGCAATCCTAATGGATTAGGAAACGGGATGTCGCTAAGAAAAAGAAGAAGTTTGACGCGTGTCGTCCAAAAGAGTAAGGATATGATTCAGCACCGGACATTAAATTTTTACAATACAGCGAGAGGGACTCTGCTTTTTGGTTGAGTGCGTAACACGTGTGTTACGGTTTTCTTTTGCGTGTTTTATTAATTACGACTGTTGATTTGCCTTATTTGTGTTGGTGGTGGTATTGTGTCTGTCTAGTAAGTATTGTGGACTGTTTTTACTGGTGTAAGGATGAATGAGGAGCCTCATGACCCGGGCGGTGGGTCGAACGAACAGCGTTGTTCGTCCCCGCCATTTTTTTCTGTAGCGGCATCGCAAACTCAAAACATTAATCCGGAACAAGATCCCAATTCGCGTAAAAGACCGCAAGAAGAAAGTAATGATAGCACGCAGACTATTAAAAAAAATATTACTCACCCGTCTCAAGCATCACCATCCTTGCAGGTTACATACGTACACCCGGATTATGTAGATAATAAAACTAAGTACACCGACGATGATACTGCACCATTTATTGTGCATGTCAATAAAGTGGAAGATTCGTCTCTGGGATTGACATTAAGGCCGATTCAGTTTGGTCACTTTTTATATCTCCATCAAATAAGAAATGTAACAAAAGATGGAGTTAAGCGGGTAGGACGAAATCGCATTTCCGTGGAGTTTAGGACTGCATTAGATGCCAATAATTTTCTCGCTCACCCATCCTTAGCGTCTGCCAAATTTGAGGCTTCAATTCCGTCCTTTCATGTGACAAGGATGGGCATTGTTAGGGCCGTACCGGTCGAATGGTCCCTCGAGGAATTTGTGTCTGCTATTGAGGTTCCTTTGGGCTTTGGGACAGTTATTCGAGCACGTCGATTCAATAGACGGTCAACTGGCGAGGGAGGCAACGCTGTCTGGGTTCCCACCCAGACGGTGGTGTTGACCTTCAGAGGTCAGAAACTACCTGCAAACATCTATTGCTTTTTTACGTCCATGCCTGTCGAAACATATGTCCTTCCAATCATCCAGTGCCATAAGTGTTGCAGATATGGTCACGTAACTTCACAGTGCAGATCGAGCCCTCGGTGCTTTATCTGTGCCCAGAGTCACGAAGGTGCTTCATGTACTAAGCAAACCCCTACATGTCTATTCTGCTCTGGCAGCCATTCCGCCAAAGATCCCACCTGTCCTGAATATTCCCGGCAGAAATCCATAAAGTTGGCAAAGTCACAAGACAATATATCCTACCTGGAAGCGTCTGCGAGGTTCCCTCAGTCGAGGCGGTCTTTTGCCGACACTGCCAGATATACCCCTTCCCCTTCCTCTCTGCCATCCCAATCACGTCCCTCATCCCAGACCCCACACATTAATGACATGGTGCAGATGTATACTCCACAAACTTCGTCATACCGCAAAACAGTTGTTATTCCCCGCCGTCCTACTTCTTCAGCTTCAAGTCCAGGTTACGACACGCGTGTTCATGGGATGATTACAGAAACTCCGGTTTCTGTTCTTCCTAATGGGTGCGCTTTGAAGGACTCTCCCAATGATAACCTTTTTGAACTACTCCTTTCCACCCTTATGAATCTACTAACCCGTTTCAGTGATACCGAATTACCATATAATATCCGCCAAAAACTTACTCAGCTGATTTCTGTATCCTGTAACATTCCAAACAATTCTGCAATGGAATTGTCGGAGCATCAAGCATAAGAAAGCTGACCTACTCTACTTGATAAATAGATACAGCCCTGTCATTGTTGCTGTCCAGGAGATGTGGCTTAGGCCTGGGGCCCACTTCAGGGTCTCAGGATATTCATGTCTCCGGGATGACAGGGATGATGGCCGTGCTGGTGCTTCGATCCTCGTTTCCAAATCCATTGTCTTCTCCCAGATCCCGCTTCCTGTACACTCTAACGGAATGAATGTTGTGGCCATACGTGCAATGAACATATCATTCTTATCGGTGTACATACCTAATCCTAACCCCTCTATCCTCAATGAACTACTACCTATTATCTCCTCACTTTCCCCTCCTGTTGTCATACTTGGAGATTTTAATATCCACCATACTTCTTGGGGTTCACATTTTTGCGACTCTCTATCTTCCTCATTCCTAAATATAATGGATGATCTAAACCTATGCCTGCTCAATGATGGCACGCCTACCCGACGTGTCCTTCCATCTCAAAATGTCAGCTGTGTTGTGGACCTTTCACTCTGTTCTCCTTTCCTATCATCCCAACTATCCTGGAAAGTCCTTGGCAATGCATATGGTAGTGACCACTATCCTATATGTATTTCCATCCTTTCCCAGAACAACACCCCAATTGCTCAACCAGTCCCACGTTTGAAATACAGTATTGCCAGGGCAGACTGGGCTAAGTATGCTAGTACTACTGACCAATTGGTTTCACAACTGCCAGCGGTGGACCCTGACAATGCCCACTCTGTTTATGTGCATTTCAAAAATTCCCTTAGGGGGTCATGTGCCAGAAGCGTGCTCGTTCGCGATCCCTGCCAATCAGTCGATTGCAATTCTGGACCAAGAGCGCACCGACGTGCGGATTAGGGCGTCCCCCGTAGGCGACGCGCACCGATCCGCCCCCGTCGGTGCGAATACAGCTGCATGCGGCGGTGGGGGCCGCCACCCACCACGCAGCGCCAATTCCGGCGGGACGAGGGGAGCCGAGTGCCGCATAGGCACGTGGAATGTGAGAGGTGGATTGAAAGATAAGACGAATGAACTGATAGACGTAATGAATGATAGACGTTTGGATGCTTTATGTGTGACAGAGACTAAGCGCAAGGGGAGCGACACCGATGATCTGCCCGGTGGTATGATGGCCCTATGGTCTGGGGTAGACCGTGGCGATCATGCCAGTGCTGGTGTAGGTGTCGTACTCTCCTCTCGCTTAGCCACTGGTGTAAGAGATTACTGTTTGGTAGGGCCTAGACTTCTCTGGGTTCGTATTAAACTGGGCATCACGCGAGTATTTTTGGTTGCAGCATACGCTCCCGTAAGCTCAGCGTGTGCTCAAGAACTGGAGAAGTTTTGGGAGTCTGTGAGGGATGTTCTGGACTTAGTTGAAGGGAACGAAAGAGTGATTATGTGTGGAGACTTGAATGGATGGGTTGGGACCAAGCGATACAGCTATGAAGCTGTTCTTGGTCCGTATGGAGATAAGAGAGTGAACGAAGCAGGTAAGTCTATACTAGATTTATGTATGGAACGAGGCCTCCTCGTGTCGAATACTTTATTTCATCATAAGGATATTCACACGTATACATGGAGAAGGAATGATCAAAAAAGTGTGATTGATTTGATTTTAATAGATAGACGTCTCCGAAATGTTTTAATGGATACAAGAGCCTTTAGAGGCCCCACTCTTGAGACGGACCACTACTTGGTGGTAAGCCGGTTTGTGGGCCTTTTTAGGAAGTGGAGGCACTGGCGAGTGCGTATCCCTTTCGGAGATCATGAAAGGATAATGAGCGAAAAATTGCAAGATGAAAGTGTAAGGAGAATGTATGTGCATCTGGTAAGTGAGAGACTTGCAAATGCAAGCCTCTCCGACTCAGATGTGGATGATTGTTGGAAAGTTTTGAAAGAAAGTATGGTGGATAGTGCAAAAGAAGCTTGTGGATGCGCAAAGAGACGTAAAACAGCGAAAGGAGATGCCTGGTGGGATGCGGAGGTTGAATCCTCCGTAGCAAGAAAGAGGAAAGCGTGGCTGGATTACGTATCATCTTTGCCTTTAAATGAAAATATGAGAGAAAAGAAGAAAGAAATGTACCGTCTATGCAAGAATGAAACCAAGGCTTTAGTGAAAGAGAAGCGTGAAAGACAAATTATGAATGAGGAAGAGAGGCTGACGAAAAACTTCGAGGCAAATACCAAACTCTTTTGGAGAGAGGTAAAGAAGTCTCGGAGTGGTTCGTCGGCATCCAGAATGGATAAGATAAAGTCTAAAGCTGGTGTCATTCTTGCCAACACTCAGGAAGTGTTAGAACGGTGGAGTGAATATTTTGAGGAAATGTATGAGTATGCCTCGGACGCTGGCAATGAGAGTGAGTCGGATGCTTACTCCACGTTGACGGCGTCCGACGAAGGCATAACTATGGATGAGATCGAATGGTCGATACGAAGCTTGAAAAATGGAAAATCAGCGGGAATTGATCTGATCACAGCTGAGATGATCAAATTAGGTGGCACTTACGTCCGGGACGCCTTCTGGTACCTATGCAACCTATGCTGGAGAACTGGAAGGGTCCCAATGGACTGGAGACGCGCAGTCATCGTGCCCTTGTATAAAGGCAAGGGATCACGCATGGACTGCGCCAACTATAGGGCCATCAGTTTGATCAGCTTAGCAGCAAAAGTATATGGAAAGGTGATTGAAAGGAGAATGAGGGTGAAATCCGATGAAATGCTGTGGGACGCACAAGGAGGTTTCCGAAATGGAAGGGGATGTACGGATCAAGTTTTCTCGCTCCGCAATATCGTAGAGAAGCATCTGGCCATAGACCAGGTTTTCTGCGGTTTTGTGGATCTTGAGAAAGCCTTTGATAGGGTTGTGCGAAAGGAACTGTGGGACATATTGCCGAGATATGGGATTGACGGTTCACTGCTCCGTGCTGTGCAGTCCACTTACAAGGATTGCTCAGCATGTGTGCGGATAGACGGTGGCATGTCACCCTGGTTTGATGTCAAAATTGGTGTCAAACAGGGTTGCATGCTATCTGCTAGGCTGTTTATCCTGTATCTCGATAGTTGTCTGCAGAGAATAAGGTCAACGAATGTGGGATTGCGCATGGGTGACCAAGTGGTGAACTGTCTGCTGTATGCAGACGATGCCGTGCTATTAGCAGATACACCATCTAAACTGCAAACACTGGTCACAGCGATGAAAGACGACTGTATGGAGAAAGGCTTACTACTGAATGCGAAGAAAGCAAAGATAATGGTATTTGAAAGAGAAGAATCCAGAACTAATGTAAGGATTACGATTGATGATGAAGTGTTGGAACAAGTGGATGAGTTTGTATATCTTGGATGCGCTTTCAGCAGGGATGGAAGGTACACCGCAGATGTGGAAAGACGAGTGAGTGCTGGGAATAGTGTGAATGGAGCGTTGGGAAAACTTCTTGGCAGTAAAATCCTGAGCCAGAAGGCACAACTCGCTATACACAATGCAGTGTTGGTCCCAACGCTAACTTATGGAAGCGAGAGTTGGGTATGGCAGAAAGAGCATGAAAGTAGAATAAACGCGGTTGAAATGCGAGCGCTGCGCAAAATTTGTGGCGTAAGGCTCGAAGACCGTATTCGCAATGATGATGTTAGAAATAGAGTTGGTCTGAAAGAGAGCGTCGGTGTTAAAATAAGAAGAGGCATGCTCCGATGGTTCGGGCATGTAGAAAGAATGCAAGATGAAAGAATGACGAAGCAGATATACAATGCAAAAGTGGAAGGATGTAGGAGCCGGGGAAGGCCAAGACTTACCTACCATGACCAAATTGGTCATGTTCTATCAGAAGGTGATGTCAGGAGCCCTAGAAACCGGCGTGCGTGCATGAGAAGAGCAATGAATGTTAAAGAAGCGAGTGAGATATGTAAGGATCGAGTCACGTGGCGCTCGGTTCTCTCTGCCTACCCCGCAAGGGATCTGGCGTGAAGTTATAGATAGAAAAATTCCCTCCTCACTGCCGCTGATAAATCCATCCCTTTGAAAAAGCCTCCTAAAAAGAAACTGGCGCCTCCACCATGGTGGGATCAAGAATGTTATTTGGCAATTAAAAAAAGAAAGTTTGCAGAACGTCAATATTCAGCTGAAATGTCCCTTGAGAACTATCTCAACTATCAAAGAGTGGCTGCGGCAACTACAAAATTGTTAGCAGGAAAAAAGAGAACAGGGTGGCATACATTTTGTGAAACTTTATCTCCTAGTTCACAATCTTCTATAGTTTGGAGAAATGTTAAAAGATTCCGTTGTTCAACATCTAATGATTTTAACATTTCTTCAAACGATTATATGGAATGGATTGAAGGGTTTGCTCAATCTCTGGCGCCACCTTCAGTTGCTTCTCTCGAGGAGGCACTGAAGATTCATAATACTACACCTTCTACCCACCCATTGGAAGCGCTTTTTACATATGAAGAATTGGAGGCTGTTCTCGAGGGTTTGCAGGATTCATCACCAGGTATAGATGGAATCCCATACTCATTTATTGTGAACAGTGGTAGTGATACAAAAAAATATTTTTTACAAATACTTAATAATTTTTTTATTTCTGGCATTTCTCCGGAGGAATGGAGTGTGCAGGTTGTTGTACCAATATTGAAACCTGGAAAGCCAAGTTCTGAACCAACTAGTTATCGACCCATTGCTCTCTCATGTACCATGGCGAAGATCCTTGAGCATCTTGTTAAAAACAGGCTCGAATGGCTCATGGAAAACAAGGGCTTATTATCAAAAAGTCAATTTGGTTTTCGAAAGAGTTTTAGCACGATGGACAGTCTCAGCATTCTAGTTACCGATATTAGGTTAGCCTTTAGCAAGCATAACTACCTGGTGGGCGCTTTTCTCGATGTGTCGTCGGCGTACGACAACGTACTACTTCCTGTACTCAGGCAGAAGATGCTTAAGCTGAGTATCCCAGTGAGGTTAGTAAACTTTATCTGTAATTACCTGTCCACTAGGTCTGTTGTAATTAATTTCCAAAATTTTACCATCCCCCCGAGACAAGTTTGGAAAGGCCTGCCACAGGGGTCTGTACTCAGCCCTCTGTTATTTAGTATTTATACTCATGATTTAGAACTTTCTGTTAACTCTTTCTGTAATATTTTACAATATGCTGATGATCTGGTACTGTACATCTCTTCAAGTAACATAGTGGAAGTCTCAGCAAGGCTGAATTCAGCCATAGGTTATCTGCAAGATTGGCTTGTGGAGCATGGACTTTCCATTTCTATCCCTAAAAGCAGCATAGTGATTTTTGGTCGCCAAAGAATCTTACCAAATATTACAATTGCTTATAATGGGCAAAACTTCCCCGTTAAGGATAGAGTCAAGTTTCTAGGTGTATTTTTAGACACCAAACTATCAGACACCCACCACATTAATTTCATCATACAAAAATCTGAAAAGAATGTGAATGTTCTCCGGTCACTTTCAGGAATTTGGTGGGGTTCTCACCCTTACACACAAAAGTTAATCTACAATGCACTGGTACGGAGTCACTTGGATTATGGCTCTTTTCTTCTTGAACCGTGTAGCAAAGCAGCTCTGAACTCTTTGGACAGGATTCAGTCCAAGTGCCTCCGTATCTTTACAGGAGCCATGAAGTCTTCTCCAATTAATGCTCTACAAGTGGAATGTGTAGAACCTCCCCTCCACCTACGGAGACAGTATCTAGCAGACAGATTCCTGTACAAGGCATTCCAGCTCTCTGACCACCCATTGATGACAAAATTACACGAGCTATCTGAATATATCTCCTCAGGCGGTTATTGGGCTCACAAGGACGCTCCATGTTTATTCAATAGTTTTGTAACCTACCTTCGTCTCCCATGCCCTGTTTTCCAGTGCAGGGTCAATCCATTATTTGATGTAGCATATGAGGCTATTGTCCATCGTCCTAATGTTAGTCTCAGTCTTGGTATAGACAAGACTAGCACGCTTCCTTCCTTAAAATTAAATTCAGCCATAGATAAGTTATGGGGTGATTGGTTGGTCCTCTACACGGATGCCTCCAAAACCTCTGAACAAAGTTGTGTTGGGGCTGCTGTGTGGATCCCCAAGTTTAAAATAATACTAAATTTTAAGTGTCCGTCCGTTTGTTCTGTTTTTACTGGTGAGGCTACTGCAATTCTGGAGGCTGTCTTGTATGTAGAAGCACATAATGTTGTAAGGGCAGTCATTCTAACAGACTCTAGAAGCTGTCTAGTGACTATTAAGTCTAACCTGTTTCGCAGTAAATTAAAAGCCCCTGTCATCTTAGCAATCAAGCAGGCTTTGTACAGATGCTACAGTAAGGGCATTCAGATCCATCTTGCATGGATACCAGGTCACAGCGGAATACCAGGGAATGAGACGGCAGATAACTGTGCTAGGAATGCCATACAAAATGGGTGTCTGTCCCCTCGCTGTACTGCGTACTCCCAGGACCTAGTCCCGCTAGCAAGCACCAAGATGCTGGCTCGCTGGAATGGGTTGTGGTCTGTGTCCGGGGCGGTGAAGGGCAGACATTATGCATCTATCCAGGATACAATTCCATCAGTGCCATGGTTTTTTAAATACCGCGATGCAAACAAGCGTGCCACATCAGTTGTCTGCCGTCTCCGAATTGGACACGCCTGTACTAATGCCTTCCTGGCTAAAATCCGGGTGAAAGACAGCTCTTTGTGTGAGTGTGGCCTGGACGAAGGAACTCCTGATCATTTGTTTTTTAATTGCAGTAAGAATTCTTCCTCCTTGTATGATCTCCTACCTACTTCTATCCCCCGTCCTATAGATTTTAGATCCCTCCTTGCATTTATTACCTTCTCCCCTTTTGTATATACTTTGTGTGAATTTATTAACTCTAATAACATTAAACTCTAAGTGGTTTGTCACTACTAACCAACTAACTATTTGTGTTGTCTTACATGTTGTGTCTGTCTTTTATTATAGGTAATCAACAGATCTGCAGTTTATTATGTTCTTAAAGTAATACCTAGTATACTCACAAGGCCATTATAATGCAGAGTCACATACTAAGCCTGCCCACATACTAAGCTCGGGCCTGACTTGAGAACACGCTGAGTTAAAATAATAAAAGCGTTGTCATTGGCGAGAACACCAAGAACGCCACAAAGAAGAAATAATAAATAACAATACAGCGATTTTTACGATACAGCGATTATTACTTATTGACATTAAGCACCTGTGTATGAGACAACTGGATAACGTTATCTTGGAATGTATGAATTGTTGTCAATATATATACCTATGTTATCTAGGAATACGAATTTTCACACTGGAGTATTTTTTATTGTGAATTATACAATACAATACGGGAACTCCGTGGGTCTAATTGGGTTAATTATTGTAGGTACACAACGTCGGCAGTCATACAAGGATACGGCCCACAGATCTCTCTAGGGAGTTGATATCAGACTACGGTTTTCTGTAAAGTGGAGGCACTTTTCTAGTCCGCCTGCTTTGATCGACCTACTTCTGTGAAAAACACAAACAGGCAAGTTCACGCCTGTTTGTGTCGTATAGGGCGCATCAAAGCAGCCTGTCTAGGGAAGTAAATAAAAACTCCTAAGGAGTGGATGTGTTAGCAACAGAGGTGGCATCGCGCGTGTGATACTTAATGTATTGTAAGCGTTCATAGGCTAGGGAACCGCTTTCCATCAGGTGGGCCGAATGCTTATATGACTTCCGAAGTTGTGTAAAAAAAATGCACACCAATGTCTCTGTGGAAATCAAACTCACGAGAGTAACGTAGCCAACTATTTCACCACCGGGCTCATCTAAACTGACTTAGCCTCCCAATTACAGCTAAAATCAAGGTCATAAGACCGTCGAAATATTTATGAAAATAAGATGACTAATTATGTTATTCTATCTATCTATAACTCACGCCAAATCCCTTGCGGGCATTGAATTATTATGTACTAGAGAAGCTAAGTAAAAGTATTGCTCCACTTTAGTAATAACTAAAACTAATGTCCGCTGCAGCGCTGAAATAATTTACATGTCTATCCCAAAGATTCGAAAATACAGCACTAAATCGCATCTAAGGGGTATTTTTCTCGCGATCAAAAGGTCAAAAGCGCCGTGATTTTCATGGTGCTTACGCGTTTCGTTCAACGTAGTATAGAAATGAGTTGTTGCATGATCGGCAACAAAGCATGGCGCAAACATTTGGTTCGCGGTGTCGGTTCTAGTACACTAGTACATAATAATTCAATGCTTGCGGGGGGTAGGCAGAGTGAAACGAGCGCCACGTGACCCTCATAGTACGGAAGGTCAGCAACCCAATTCCATGTGGATGTGATCTCAATCCAGCACGAATGTTCCGTAGGAGGATGGGAGGAGGGACGAGGTCAAAAAGCTCCTCAGAACATTCCCCATGGTAAATACGGTAGAGAATACTCAAGCTACCAATATCCCTACGCAGCTGAAGTGGTTCAAGGGAGTGAAGTGAGTGACCTCAGCGCTATTTACGATGCGTATAGCGCGCCGCTGCATTCTATCGAGAGCGTCAAGTAGATATTTGGCGGACCCGTCCCAGAGGTGAGAACAGTACTTCACGCATGGCATGGCGAACTTGCGCCTTGTATACAAGGCAGCGCTGCTCTGGCGTAAAGAACCGTCTCACCCTGTTCAGGATTCCGAGTTTTTTAGAGGTCACGGAAATAACGCACTCGATATAGTCTTTGGGGTTGAGGTCGCCCCTGATGTTGATGCCGAGGATGGTAAGGCTATCATGTATCTGCAAAGGGGTACTCTGAAGAGAGGGAAGAGGATAGAATGGTGTGACCTTGGCACTAATTGCGCAAGCCTGGGTTTTCTTGGCATTGAACTCAACCAAGTTGTCAGAACCCCATCGTAAAATACGATCCAATACCCGGTCGAGCTCAACGACAAGCGCACGTCTTTTATCCTCTACTTCGGCCTGTCTTACCGCGGGTCGTCCAACTTATCGCGCATGAACTGTACTATCATCTACATAGCAATGAATGTTACCAAGTGATAACATGTCATTGATATGCACCAAAAACAGAGTGGGTGACATGACTGATCCTTGCGGGATCCCGGCGGCGTTCACACGCAGAAACTGCGATGACTGACCGTCGCAAAGGAATCGTATGCTTCGTTCATGGAGAAAAGCAGCAATCCAAGCGCATAAGCGAGGTGATAGACCATATGCTGGAAACTAGGAGAGAAGCGCGCGATGCCAAACCCGATTAAAGGCTTTGGCAATATCTAGGCTGATTGCCAAAGATTCGCCGTGCTTATCCTTAGCTTCACCCCACAGGTGAGTTACGTATACTAGAAGATCACCCGTAGACCGATTTGATCTGAAACTGTATTGACGATTATTAATTAATGAGTCATTTTCCAGGAGTGGGTCGGTAGTTGGCCAGGTCAAACCGATCACCTTTTTTGGGGACCGGTTGAATGTTCGGCTCTCTCCAGGCCTCCGGCACGATTCCCGAGGCGTACGACATTCTATATAGGCGAGTTAGCACAGGAGCAAGCAATAACGTAATTGCTTAAGAGTCTTGTTGTCGCCAAGTTCGCAGCCTTAATTTGACCCTTTTTATCCATTTGAAAACCACATGATGGTACGTGCAACTCAGGGATTAAATTGTAACATCAATAAGGAAATTTTCAGGGCACTCGCGGCTTCATTATAGATTTCTTCATAGTTTCAATGTCTAACTAATAGACAGTCTTCTTCTGACAACCTCATATTCTTCTCAAATGCTTAAAGCTGAAGTGACTATTTACGCGTCGTTCGTCTTCATTCCTTTCGCAGAAATTCTAGGTCGGTGTGATGATGTATATGATATATGATGTATCGCATACATCGCTCGCTCACAGTAAAAAAATCTCGGAATGTATCCCGTCATTTATCATGAATCTGCACTACTACTCTATCAGTCAAGTATTCCACCGACTGCGACAATTAAGATTTAATACCGAAAAAAAAAACAAAAATGGTTGGTCTAACTGCATTGGTAATTTATTACAATAAAATACACACATCAAAAGTGTCTAGGGATCAACATATATTTTTGCAATAACTTTTCTCCTGATTGATATTAATTAAAATTTTCTTTAAGGATTCATCAAATAAAGTGTTTTCGTTTGTCTACAGTAACGATAAACCAAGTCACCTTTGCATTAATAAAGAAATTTGCCATTTTCATAATAAAGGGATTTTTGACATTTGAACCACTAACATTAAAGTTCGAAAAAAAGACTGAAATAACAGTTTTCTTTAAAATTTTATTGGGTAACTTAAACAATTAATAATCCGTGTTTCTACCGCGAACACTAACAACACAAGAACATCGGTTTGGCATACTCAAAATGAGTTCATCCAAATCACGCTGTGGAATGGCCGCCCATGTTCGTTGCAACAACAAAAAAAGGTCTTCTTGCGACTGGATACCCTCCATATTCGGCAGAGCTCTTCTCTATAGCATATCTCATGCATGGACACGGAGACAAGACCGATACATTCAAATCACAACTCGAAGAGCTCCAACAATAACCGCCATGATGTTAGCCGTGACGCTTCATCACTCTTCAGGGAACTTAATTAGCGACCAAACAGTCAGAAACCGCTTGCATGAAGTGAACCTTCATTCCCGAAGACCGCTAAGGGTACCACCTATAGCAATGCACAATCGTAGGATTCGATATCAATGGGCTCTTGAACACAGAAATTGGGCAGAAGAACAATGGCGTTTCGTGTGCTTTTCTGATGAGTCTCGTTTTGGTATGAGACCGGATACAAGACGTATACGACACTGGAGAACCCCTGGACGCCAACAGCGATTAAAATCCTGCCAGGAAGTCCATCCTTATAGTGGTGGAACCATCATGGTATGGGCGGGTATTTGGATCGGCGGAAGAACTGAGTTGATTTGGATCAAAGGCAACCTCAACGCTCAAATTTATGCTGAGACGATTGTATCAGACGTCATCGTTCCTCTACAAGTGCAAATCGGTCCCTTATTTCAGTTAATGCATGATAATGCACGACCGCACACCGCAAGAGTTGTAAGACAGACTCTCGCCGCAGCTAACATCAATGTCATGCCCTGGCCTGCTCAGTCGCCAGACTTGAACCCGATTGAGCATGCATGGGATATGCTACAGAGAAGAGCTCTGCCGAATATGGAGGGTATCCAGTCGCAAGAAGACCTTTTTTTGTTGTTGCAACGAACATGGGCGGCCATTCCACAGCGTGATTTGGATGAACTCATTTTGAGTATGCCAAACCGATGTTCTTGTGTTGTTAGTGTTCGCGGTAGAAACACGGATTATTAATTGTTTAAGTTACCCAATAAAATTTTAAAGAAAACTGTTATTTCAGTCTTTTTTTCGAACTTTAATGTTAGTGGTTCAAATGTCAAAAATCCCTTTATTATGAAAATGGCAAATTTCTTTATTAATGCAAAGGTGACTTGGTTTATCGTTACTGTAGACAAACGAAAACACTTTATTTGATGAATCCTTAAAGAAAATTTTAATTAATATCAATCAGGAGAAAAGTTATTGCAAAAATATATGTTGATCCCTAGACACTTTTGATGTGTGCATTAACCTTGCTAAACTGACCGGCGCTTGCTGCTGCACTTGCCACTGTCCTGTCCTGCACACGAGATGTACAATCAGCAGTTTAATTAGATTGCATAAATCAGTCTTGTTGTCACTAAGTGCTGGTACAGTGTGCAAAGTGATGTCAACACGACATTGTATGCAGAGGTTAGTCGCTTATCTAACTTGAAAGTAATTCGCTAGATACAATAATATAATGTATTGAATTGAATATTAAATGATGTATTGAAATATAAAAAAATCTAGACGATATTTTATAATTACTTCTCAGAAATTGTATTCAATGTTGACATACATTACACGTATTACAATGTTGTATATTAACATTCTAGTTACATATATGCGAATAGTTGCTTACAATTCTTGAATACTAAAATTGCAGGCAATTAATTACAATATAAGCATAATATTATTATTGTTTTCGATTCAAGAAACTGCATCGTGTAAATGGCCCTTAAGGCAAATTCACATTCCGAAACTAAATGAACTGTGAATTATCGAGGACGAAATCCTATAGCCACGTCATGGTATCGAGATTTCCATTGAAGTTCAGTTTCGAGGCCACTAGATGAGACGGTCGAGCTGGCGTCCAAGAAACTTAGCTCATTAAGAACAACGAAGCAAAGCAGTACTTCAGCGCGGGGCAAGACTTATACAAGTATTACGACAGATCTCATATGGAGTAGGTACTGTAGTCACCTTTGTGCGGGAGCTCCTAGGTGCAAGCAAGCGTTAAAAGCACATTGTCTCCCTTTGTGTGTTCTATCGATTATAGAACGGGTACACAACCCGTTCTATAATCGATCCGGGGGTTGTTCAGTATGATACCAACTGGTTCGTACTATAACGGCACAACTCGCCAACGGCGAGGAATTAATCCTCATACACTGGAACCCGGCGATGGTTGCGTACACTGTGTTGCTGTAAACAAGTTTTCTACCCAGAAGTCTTCAGTTGTGGCATGAACTCAGTGCCTAGGTTTTTCTAAGGGAATATAGAGGAAAGTCCAACATCAGACCAACTCGAATGATATCGTATTATTTTTTTGTCATCAGAACTTCGTTCAATTGTCAATTTTTATGATGACACTCCTCTTGTTGATCAGAAATAGCAGAGATCGCTTATCTTCCTAACATTAATTTCGGACATATACATGACATACTCGTAACTTAAGTTCATAATTGTACTAGTTTAACTGTGATTAAAGTGTACAAAATAAATAAAAATATAATATACGTCCAGAAAAAAAACTATAATGTAATATAAATAATAATGTAATATAAATAAAATACATATACGTTGCCTCCTGTAAAGGTCAATAGATGGCGCTGTACGAAAATGGAATCGCTCTATAAATAAATAAATAATAAAATTGTTTATTTCAATAACATGGTTCATCATATTTTAGCAGATTCCGGAGTTACCATTTAAGTATAAAATACTTGTGTTAGATAACTCCGCTCTTCGGTAATTATTCACATTATGTGAACTAGATTATACAAAATCAAAATCCACAAGTAGGTACACTTTATGTTAGAAAATTAACTTTAAGGTGAAATATCTCTTCGTGTCAATGTGTGTGTGTGTGTGTTGTGAAATGTATACTATATATATATAAATACTATATTGCATCTGTACATAATTATAAGAAAGAAAAAATATATAATACAATTTATTGTAATGTTAGGGACATTTGGTATAATTTGTATAATGTTTTATAATATATAATTATTAATATTCCCAATATTATATCGCAACATAATAATAGAATAGAACAGAACACTCCTTATTGCACCAATAACAAATAGGTACATATAATAAAAAATATAAGGTATGATTGAATGGGTTGAGGTGCTATACTCGTGGGTACTTAATGAGAATTACCTGTAGGGTAGTAAAAATATTGTCAGTTGTTTGAATGTAATATGGATTCCGTTCCGTCATAGTCAAGTTTTTTCAACCATGCGGTGACCAGCTTTTTGCATTCAAATTGGGACTTAGTGTAGTAGTTAAGAATTCTATTTAATTTGTTATATACAAAAGTAGATTGACTTTTAAACTGTAATTGGTAGAACTTTGTTTTACCAATATAGTAGAATACAACATTATAAGGGTTTCGCTTTCTAAGAGTATTCTGATCAGGTGATGTAGTTTTATGAACTTTGAGGACACAATTTAAAACGAATAACTGTCTAACCGTCAATATGTCACATTCTGTGTAAAGTTTATAGGTGCTGTATGTGTTTTTTTTAAATAACATTACCTTTAGGAGCGCTCGTTGTGCCCTTTCTAGGGTAATGATTTTAGTTTTACGTGTGCCACCCCAGACGGATTTACAATATGCTAATATTGGTTGTACTAGACTTGTATAGATATAACCATGTTAAAGAAGCGAATGAGATGTGTAAAGATCAAGTTATGTAGCGCTCGTTTCTCTGCCTACGGCAAAGGGACTTGCGACAATATATTAATCGATCGCCGTGGGCCGTTGTCGACATGCAAGGTTTCCGTAAATTTTAGTCTACGGAAAAGAGAAAATATGTTGGCAAGGGTTTACTGGACCTGATCTAAAATGTCTAATATATGTATACAGATAAATACAAGATAACTATTCGATAACCTGCAATACTATAAGGTGAATCCACTCATCCTTCTTAACAACTATTATTATGGGGGCAACGACATCGATAAATAACTTTCTTATTAAATATATATAAGATATTAAATGTACCGTGGAACGCCCGGTGCACCCATCTAAACATATCTCTCTCACTTCTTCCTCACCCCTCTAGATGTCTCAAGTTACTCTTGCTCGATACATACCTTTCGTAACTCTTTTGTCATTCATTCTTTTCAAATGTGGAAACCATCTCAGCTTACCCTTTTGAATTTTTGTCACTACATCATTTGATCATATAACGCAAGTATATTATAATTAATGTTGACTACATACCAGCAAGGTTGACTCTAAAGCAAAACTAAAATACTTGCCTAACACTGCAGCTCCAAATCCAATCTTACTGGTCCCCATTCTGTAGGAGCAAGTTGGCACGGATATTTCATACAACCAGTTGTCTGCGAACGGTATGTGCAGGACAAAGTCTCCATAGAGCGGCCATTGCTTCTGTCTCTCGGAGAGATCCACCTTCTGCTTCACGTACTTGGACTCGTGGTCGTGCGCGCAGAAATATATGTTTGGATGGATGTCGCCATTTACCTGAAAATTTACGATGAAGTATTGGCAAGATGATTCCGACTTGGTCCAATTTGGATTTGATAGTTTGGTACTAAATATTTATATCCGGATATATATGGAGGAACAGTTCAAGGGGTATGTATAGTTATCTACTGTGCATGACAAAGTATTGTACTTGAGGACTGAACACCAACTAGGATTTTGTGATTCAGTGCAAAGATATACATACTTATGTGATGTTAAGTGGTTACCATAGTCTACAAACACTTGCAATACATGAAGTATCGCTCGCGCCTCGCCAACCTTACTGATACACAGCAACTATTTAGGAGCGTACCTACTGGTAACCCCACTCAAGGCTGCTTTAATGCGCCCTACCTCTCTCTATACTTCCTTAGGTAACCATATAACAGTTTTTCTTCTGCAAATACTTTGCTGATAAGCGAAATGAGTGGCGTCACAAAAGCCCTTGTTTAACTTTTTTTATACAACGTCGTCTGGCCTACCTGACGCAAAGCGGTTACCGTAGCCTATGAACGCATACGATACATTAAGTATCACTCGCGCAATGCAACCTCTGCTATTAGGAGCTTACTGGCGACTCACAATAATCCTGCTGGCTACGGTTTTATTTCCGGCGAGGTGGAGTTACTTCTCCAGATGAGATGCTTCGATGCGCTTACCTCTCTTAAAACATCTAGACTAAGCTTCTTCTTAAAACAAAGGTTAAAACATCTTGACGAGCTCGGTGGCTCAGTCGTGAAAGACGCGACTTTGACACCAACGCTTGTGGGTTCGATTCCCACACAAGACAAACATTTGTGTACATGAACATGTCTGTTTGTCTTGTTCTGTGTTTTGAGAGAGGTAGGGCGCATCAAAGCAGCCCGCCTGGGGAAGTACCTTCACCTCACAGAAAACCGTAGCCAAATAACAACTCCCTAGAGGGTTGTTGTGTTCCTGCGTGTGAGTGAGGTCACCAGTAAGCTCCTAAGGAATTGCTGTGTAAGCAGAAGAGGCGGCATCGCGCGAGTGATGTATGTTACAAGAATAGGCTACGGTAACTGCTTTACATCCGGTTGGACCGTATGCTTGTATGCCTCCCGACGTTGTAAAAAAAAACAAAAATTAAGATAAATAGGCAAATTCATGCACACAATAGTCGGGCGTGCGAATCGAACACACGACCGTTGGTGTCAAAGTAGCGTTATTAAACACTGCGCAAACCAAGATCATATCGTCATATCACGTCACGTCACGATCATATCGGAATCTTAAAAAATAAATACCTTTTTGACAAAACTATGCCTGTGAGTGACTGGGTAATGAGAAATAACAATCTTCAAGTTGTCATCGTGAAGCACCTCCGTTCCCGTCGGCGCCGTGCGAGTGATCGCGTTCACTTTGTAGAAGGATATGTTTCGATATGTGACTACTGAGGGCTGTTCAAACACTTTTTCAAACTCTTCCACCTTGTCCCTTTTTATCGGCTCGTTTTCTCCTCCAATGTCATTGTCTCCTGGTATCCAAACTTGCTGGAAAAACGATTTCATCACTGTAGCTAGTAAGAAACAAATTGGAAATCATATTATTTTTTATACTGCCTCGGGAGGCATACAAGCATACGATCTACCTGATGGACAACAGCTAACGCTCGCAATGCATTAAGCATCACTCGCACGTTATATATAAATTTGTATTATGCTTCTCGCCTCAGCGTCATCGCCCGGCTGCTCGCTGGCTTCATGACAGAGGCCTTAGAGCTTATCTATCTATCTATATATATATATATATATATACATTTTTTGCCGTTTTCGAGTCCATAGAGGACAAACATACATAGATTGATTTTTATTTTTATATATATATGTATGTTTGTCCTCTATGGACTCGAAAACGGCTGGGCAGATGTTGACGAAATTTTCAGATTTAGCCCAGCGGGTGATCCTGTGAAATATGGTAGCGATCAGATCATCCATGCGAAGCCGGGGTGTGTAGCTAGTATTATATATACATGATCAACTTTAACTGAGCATAAAAATACAGAAAAAAAGAAAAAAAAGAGAGGTAGGGCGCATCAAAGCAGCTCGTCTGGAGAAGTACCTCCACCTTACAGAAAACCACAGCCAAATAACAACTCCGTGGAGCCTTGTTGTGTACGTGCGTGTGAGTGAGGTCACCAGTAAGCTTCTAAGGAGTAGCTGTGTTTAGCAATAGAGGTGGCATCGCGCAAGTGATACTGAATGTATTGCAAGCGTTCATAGGCTAAAGTAACATAGGCTTTACATCAGATGGGCCGTATGTTTGTATGTCTCCTGACGTTGTATACAAAAAATCGACCCTTACTCATCCAACTGTAGGGATATGGTGTAATATGTTGTATTTGATCGGGTGGTAGATATAAAATATGTATGTCTCCTACTTACCATCGTGGGCAGTCGAGAATTAATGGCCATCTAGCGTATACACATATTTCTCGTACTCCCTAAGCTCTAGTATATTACATACGGGTTTCCTTTCAACCGAAGGGGTTTAGAGCATACTCCAACACACTGCTCAAATGGGGATTGTTTTCAAGCCACTGACTTAGCTTAATGACTGTCATCTATCGACAACAGCCGGGGCCAACGGCTTAACGTGCCCCTGAAGTTCGGAGAATCTTGAGATAGATAAACCCATCCATAGACAGGCTGAGCGAAGACAACCTTGCTTGACCTGCGTGTTCGATTAGAATGACACGCGCAACAATTTTTATATCTAATAGTTACATTGATTTAAAAAGTATGTATATGTTATTTGTTATATGTATATCTTCACGCCAAGTCCCTTGCGGGGTAGGCAGAGAGAACCGAGCGCCACAAGACGCGGTCCTTGCATACTTCACTCGCTTCTGTGACATTCATAGCTTTTTTCATGCACGCTCGCCGGTTCCTGGGGCTTCTGACATCACCTTCTGATAAAACACGACCAATTTGGTCATGGTAGGTTAGTCTCGGCCTTCCTCGGCTCCTACATCCTTCCACTTTTGCATTGTATATCTGTTTCGTCATTCTTTCGTCCCGCATTCTTTCTACATGTCCGAACCAACGGAACATGCCCTTTCTTATCTTAACACCGACCCTCTCTTTTAGACCAACTCTAATTTATTAAAAAAGGTGTACTAAAAATAATAAGGCAATCAATCGTAATACCACAACAGAATAATTGACGTCAAAAATATCAGAAAGCCTCTTCACATATGAATGGAACTGTTCCATTGTGGAGATAGAGCCTTCGTCCATCAAGTCGCCCATATACACCAGGATATCGGGCTTGAAGTGATTCAGAATCACTGAGAATGTAGTCTTCAGATATCTAAAAAATACAAGTTAAGAATTATTTATTAATTTTGTACCACTCATGTTTCAATATTTATAAAACATATGACTGTATAATATGACAGAATAGAATTTATTCATATATTATATTCTGTCATATTATACAGGCTATATATCACTCTATTAACTGTCTGCTCATGGTTCAAATCCTGGTGGGCATGTACTATGTACTAAATTTATGCGGCTATGTGTTATATACATATTGATAACTATCACTTGCTTGGCTGTGAAGAAAATATTGTGCACCAGAATTACATTTTGAAAGAAGTGTCACCTAATCTAAGAAAAGTCTGGTCGTCTCTATTGGCTACGGAGGTCTGCTGGCAGTGGCTCCATGTTAAAACCAGTATTATACCAGGCTTAGGTAATGGAGGTTTTTCCAAGGGACTACAGCATGGAGTTCTTCAAGAAATATGTGAAGAGGTTTTTACAGGGTCGGCAACGCATGAGTGACACCAAAATGTCCATAGGATACGGTGACTGTTTACCATCAGGCAGGCTGTATGCTTGATTGCCACCTTAGTGGTATAAAAAATAAAAACAAATGGACGCACCAATCCTAATGGATTAGCAAATGGGTCAACACTAGGACGAAGACTTCAAAAAAAGTAATAATATTAATAAATTTCTATTAATCAAATTTATTAGGTCTGATCCAAAGGTCTATAGCATACGTAATAAAAAAAGCTCCCGAACTAAACACTGAAGCACCGCCATAGTAAGTCAGTCGCTATACGTACGAGCCGACACGCACACATTCACACCCTAGTAAGTCTACCGCCCGCCATTATGCCTACCTCACCACCGTGTTTGTACACAGTTACATGAACTTTCACATTAGACTATTATCATTACACTGCCACCACTTTAAAATTTACGATTAGCTGCAGAGCTTATTAGCTGAGCTTTCCATTTTCCGTTGCTCTCTTCCATACTACTGGGGGCACTGAAAGCACTATATGGTTAGTGAGCAGGTTCCTGATTTTCTTCCTATATTTTATTTTAACCTTTTCCATCTCTTTGTCGAGGCCATGAAAGACACTCCGATTCTGGTTCCCAAGGGCTCTCAGTACATCTTCGTCCGTGTGCACTTGCAGTACGTTCTTGAGAACCAGAAGCGGGTCCTTGTTTTTCATCTCCTCGACAACGAGACGGGATCCTGCTTTTTCCAGTCTTCCTTTGATCTTTCTTCCTGTGTCTTGCATCCCATAATGACTTTCCTATCCTTTGCCTTCCTTACTTTTTCTACCTCGATCCAATCTTCTTTGACGTCAATCGCTTTTCTAATTTTTTCTATATAACTAATATAAAAATATTGGCGGGAAGAAAACATGTTATATTACATGGATCTCAGAAGCAGTGAGAATGATTTTATCAATAATCTATATAGGTGTCTTACCTGAAAAAATGCTGTTTATACAAAAAATAGAAAAAGCCAAATACAAAAAGAGAAGCTCGCTCAGGTCGGACAATGTGGTAACATCACTCTGGCATTGCAATATTATACCATGTGGCCTCAGTCAAAATAATATTTATTTCCAGGTTACTCACCGGTCACTATCCCAGTTGAATAGGTAGCTTAAAGGAGGTGGAACTGCCATATCTCCTTGGATTTGTGGATCGGCTATAAACAGCACTTTGGTACATGTTAAATCAGTTTGGCACTCCAATTGCGGCCAGTACAATGTCTGCATACGGTACACAAACCATTCACAGTAAAAAGCAGTTCCTATAAATGCTGCTATGAAGTATTTTACGATCTGACTGAGATAAAATAATAACGATTATTTGTATGATATTTGACAGATATATAAATTGCATTTATTTATATATATATGACTTACCTTCTTCTGAAATACATTGATGATTTGTTCTGTTTGTTATTGGACTTTAGAATAATATGCATAAATTATTTATCACTTGGGTAGATTACACACTATCTATACAGCCATTTTTAATACACTTATATTGTGTAAGTTTTTTTGATACATCTTGCTGAAGGTCAATTATTGACTGTTTTTGCAAAACAACGCAGCATTGTTTAGCTAGTTAATTGTAATTAATAAAAAATAAATAGTGCTCTAGAATGTAAACAGTAAATAATACGTTTCGTTGTGCTCCAACCAAATCTAAACGCAAAGTTTATGTTTGTTACATTATTTTGTAAAACAGCTTTCGCATTTATTTGTTACTATTTTACTAATACACGAATTAATTCAGAATGGACAAATTTGTTCTATGAAAATTATAAGCAACCATTACTACAACTCATAATACAACTGATAGTGTAATAATCAGTCATGAGAATACTTTGATGAAATGGAACGACAATACAAGTTGACGTTTCTATGGCTGCGTTCAAAGTATTGTTTTTGTGATTTTGTACTATTGCATATGTCAATTAATTTAATATTTTATATGTATTTTATTACTTACAAATTTCGGATTTCTCAAGTAGACTGTTACTGGAAAATATTATTTTATTCATTATACTCTGTGAAATATGTACATCATTTTATGAAATTAACTGATGAAAATGTTGAGTTAGAATGTTACTATAAAGCGGCGATTTGACAGGTCAGCTTCGAGCCTCTTTTTTAGCTTTCTGTGTAGCATATTTTAATTTTATTTTGTGTTTATTCTTTCATTTACGCGTTAAACGTAATATGTACGTAGCCGTAATCGTAGATTCATTTGTGGATTAGATCGTTATTAAGTGCACTTACAGTGTTATATAAACTGTATAAGTAATAGTGTCGGCAGTCCCGATGTGTAGTGTATAACTACATAGTACGTCAGTGAACGAATGGTGGTTGTAAGATAATGGATGTGGATGCCCCTAATATATTGAAAAGGTGCAGCAGCGCACCTTTGATCAATGAGGCTACATCTACGGCAGCCATTTCGCCCACAACCAACACAGCGCCCAGGTAAACTTTAATCTAATACACACCTCCGATTGCGGCTCGTTGTTGCTACGCTGCATACCTATTTTAGACAGCTGCCGTGGTGGCCAGTGGGTGCCGTGCCTGTATTTAGCGTGATGTTTACGTGTTGCTCAGCCTGTTAAAAGTAATATGTCCTTTGTTGTGATACATTGTTTTAAATGAAATGCTGTAGCTCAGGACGTCAGCGGTGGGGATCCGCCGTCGTATATTGACAAACATGCTGGTGGTGGCCTAGCTTCAGACTATAATATGTCGACTTTGGCTTATTTGGACTAAGAGTGGGTAGGTTTTTGTTGGGTTATTTACATGTTGAAATGTGTTGTTAACATGCAATCTGTGATGGTTGAGCTGTATAATTTGATGTTTGTGTTATGGATATTTAATTTGTTTATGAGAATAATAACTATGTTCTTTTAGTTTTTGACTGAATCAATGAAATTTCTTGCAAATTTTTAGGTCAATTGAAAAGGCAATTTAATAACATAATTGTTTCTTGGTTTGAAGGCTATGATTTTATTCACAAAGTAAACAAGGTTTATAAGATGGTATTTTCTACACAGAAAATAGTTAATTTAATTCTCATACCTATAGTTGTATAGGAAGAAAATATACCCCTGATGATTCTTACTGTACAGAATAGCCACTGATCAGTATTTGTTTATTAACTTTCTGTTAGCCAGTGTATTGTATAATAAATACAACATAGCAAGCGTAAGAAGAGCCTTTTAGTCTACTTTTGACATAACTCATTATTGAGCAAAAAATAAATTGTTATGTTTTTGTTATATACATCAGAATAAGGTTCCTTTAAAAAAACTATAGACAATCTTATTTTTTGTTTACTGTTACCCATATATTATTACCAGTTGTTTTGTTTACACTTGTGACCTTGTAATTCAATTGTTTCAACTTTTTTTAAGGAGAAGGTGGCATTTTCAAGCTACTGAAGTATCTGATAAGTACACTAGTAGCTGAACTTTAAAATGTTATTTTATCATATTTGTTCTTGATTCATGTGAATTGAGCCCAATGTTTTAGTTGTAAAGAATTCCTCTGTATCTCCACCTTCTTAGTGTTATGCATGTTTCCTAATTCGTTGGGATTAGTGAGGTCCCTTTCCTAAACTTAAGTATTTGCAAAGACACTGACTTTTACATGAAGCAACTGCAGTCAGACTCCACAACCCAGGGGGAATACAAGACCTCTCTTATGTTAGCTCACATAACTTACAAAATGTAATTTCTTGAATGTGCAGGTTTCCTCACAATATTTTCTTTCACCAAATCCACAAAAACATGAATTTAGTGGTGTATGTCAGGATTCAAACAGGGGACCAGTTAGTCAATAGGCTAATTCTATAACCACTGGGTTAACACTGCTCATTGCTAATTACATTTAGAGTGATAATTACAAATGTACATAAATCTGAAAGCATTAATTTAGTGGCATATGTCCACACCATCTGACTGGATACAAAATCAATATCAATTTTACTTCATTTCCAGTCCTCTGCCTTCATCACAACACCTTTGAAAATGCAAGTTATTGATTTCTATTGTCATTGCATAGTTTAGTAGATGGAAACATGCATGCAATTCAAACACTGAAGTTGCAGAATGAACTACTCCATGTTGATAAAAAAATCTGTAGTTTTATGCAGATTAGACGTGATGTGGTGAGGATTTATTTCCGCGCGAATGTTTTGTGCAGTATGAAGTAGGTATGGCTATGGCCGCCGTATTTCCGCAGCTCTTGATGTTTTATGTAGAAAAATCCTTTCATGGATCTCAATGCAATGATGTAAATGGGTGAATCCAATGTTCATGGCATCTTTTGATACGTCGCGTCGGTTACGCCGCTAGATAAATTAAAATTTTAGTTCTATTGTTCATCTCAGTCGGGACCAGCATTAAACTGACAAAAATCGTGCGAAATTTTATTTGCTGTGCGTACTAGGCGCAATTCCGGCAAAAATCGCGAAATATAATACGTGAGAATAAAAACCTCGCGGTGAAATATCGCTGTGCGGACAGGCCCTAAGTGTAAAATTTATATTATGAATATCTAAATCTCTCACACTTTGATTTACATATTATGGACAAAACAAGAGAAATACTTTGGAACAAAAGTCCCTGTATTATTATTTAGGAAATGTCTTCCAAAACCGAAGAGTTAGAATTACATCTATATTTTTAATCTATCTAACCGAGTGGCACGTGACTCGATCCTTACATATCTCACTCGCTTCTTTAACATTCATTGCTATTATAACATATTTAAAATCTTTAACATATTACAACCAATTCTAAACTTAAGACTTGTGCTGTACCTGTGTTCCCATAACATCCCATGTGGGCTGTTTTGGGAAAGCGCATAAATATATTGTTATGTAATCCCCCATTCGGGATATTACGCGATTAGAATATTTTATTAAATTTACTATTCCCAAAATATACCACCCTTAATTCACAATTGCAAGACTGTATAGTATGATTAAATGTACCTGCTTCACAATTAATTGCGGGATGTTTTGGGAATCGTGATTAAAATAATAATTTGTTATTGTGTAATATCCCAAATGGGGAATTAAGGTGGAAGATTTTGGGAATATACTTACAACAATTTATTTTTGCACTTTCCCAAGACATGTCATTGTCAAGCTCTATGTGTCTATCAATCTTTTTGTTAAAACTACCCCTGGCCAATATTCTTGCCAGGCTAGCTCTGAGACTTGACAAACAACATTGGGATATTTAAGCGTCCGAGTTCTCAAGTGAACGTGTGAACGAGGGAATTGAACAAATGTTTTGCACTTCCTTCAGAACCAGAAACGCTTCCCAGTTCATCATTATATTGTAATTCTATCTTTATTGGGAGCCTTTGCATTTCTCACCTGTGTGTAACATCTGTGTAGGTGTCAGGTTACCATGAATAGACTGAATGATTCATTATCACTGCTGTTCCATTTACTAAGGAAGTAATGTTCCTTTATTCCTTTGCTATATTGCATTACCGAGCATGTAATGCTCTAATACAAAACAGTTGATCCACTACTAAGCTTACAATGACATGGAACATGTCCTTGCAGCTTTTGCACTGTCAAGCAACTGTTGCATTGCTATGCAGCTGTTCCATTATCAACCAGTTGTTCCATTACCAAGCAGTTATTCCATTACCAAGCATTATTTATTGCCATGCAAGTGTTCAATTAAGAAGTAGTAATGTTCCCTTATCAAGTGTGTTGTCTAGCACCATATAGCAATTGTCCAACACCATATAGTTTTTTCATTATTAACTGTGTTTTAGAGTGTAATTCTTGTATCCCGCAACATTATTGGGAGAGGTGTCATACATATATGTAACATATTTTTGTCTTCATCTATATTAATTAAAATGCAGTTACTGACTAATTCACTGACTCATCAACGCCCAGGCCAAACTCTTGAATCTAGAAAGCTGAAATTTTACATACAGTTTACTTTTGTAATGCTCACGAAAGTTAAGAAAGGATTTTTTTTAATTCACCCCTAAGGGAGTGTAAAGGGGGTTGACAGTTTGTATGGAGCAGAAATATTTTTTTAAGTTAATGACTTGAAACTTTGTATAGATACTCTATATTGGAATCCAAAAAAGTAAAGATTTTTGCTTCTTATTTTTAAGCAAACAGTTAGTAATAGTATCAAATATCCTTATTTGTGTAGTAATGAAGATATGTCACAATCTGTTTGGTTTTCATTAACTATTTGATACTGACTGTATATTTTCGATGCACCTCTTTGTATAAACATTGCCTATTTTAATATGTTTCAAGTCACTAAATTAAAAAAAATCTGTGTGTGGATTTTTGAAATTCAACCCCTAAGGGCAACCCCCTTAGGGGTTGAATTTCAAAAATCCTTTCTTATCTTTCATCTGCATTACAAAAGGAATCTCTTAATTTAAGTCTGTGAATTAGTCAGGAACTCCATTTTTATTAATATAAATATATTAAGATAGATTAGCTTCGCGTCCATACACACTTTCAACCCTCTTTTCATCATCCTAAGACTGGAATTTTTGAAAACGCAGAAACATTTTTTTTGTATTCTAACAGAGAGTATATTATGTACAAAGCTATGTCACTAAATTCAATAAATACTTCTACTCCATACAAACTGTCAATCCCTTTTCAGCCCCCATAAGGGAGGAGTTCTGAAAAAACCCTGAAATTACTTTTTTGACGTCTTAATTGAGAGTATATTTACAGTCTGAAGTAGCTCACTTAAAAAAAAAACTATTTCTTAACAGTTCAACTTTTAATTCAAGTAATACTTTTGACCTCCATTACACCCTTAAAGCAGTGAAATTTTTGAAAACGCTGAAATTACTTTTTGGATTCTATAGAGTATAAGTTTCAAGTCCTTTACTTGAAAAAATATCTCTGCTCCATACAAACTGTCAATCCCCTTTTCACCCCCATTCCAAAAAAATCCTTTGTTGTCTTTCGTGAGCATTATAACACCTTATGTATTTAGTATGTACATTTTTAAAAAGTGTATTGCTGTGAGGTTTCAGAACACGATCAAAGACAGTCTCTTGGGCTTGAGCTGGGTATTTAGAACTGTGTGCATACACTTGGTCATATTGCTTGTTATCATGCTCTCCAATCGTGACATTTTTTTCATTAGTAAAGAGGATATTTCTGTGCCTTTGACTTGCGTATCGGGGCAGAAGGCGTTTTGATCGATCCACTCTCTTCAACTGAGGGATTGATTTAGGGCATGTCCTGTATATCGGCGATATGCGACGAGCTTTTCAGGTCTTGTTTTATTATACGCGACGGGGTCCTAGCGGGAATCTTCATTTCTCGCCATAAGATTTTTTGTTTCCTAATGGGGTCTCGGCGAATTCAGGCTTTAACAGCCTTTGTAGTTCTAACACCACGCGGTCGCTCCGTTCTTTTATGGTCTTTAACAGAGGAAGTGTTGGTATATCTGTCGATAGTACGATATGGGCACATACGGCTGATACGCGGCGCCTGCGCATACCTCCCCGCCACTGCCATAGTCGCCGCACACGCCGCCGACGCGCGGTTGCCCCGTGCTACAATCTACCGAGAATTTCATGTATCTACGGCCAGTTGATGTTAAAGAAATAAGAATGTTGATGCGTACCTTAAATGTAAATCGAGTATCGGAATAGACGAGTTACCCTCGATACTGATTAAAGAATGTATTGACGAATTATGTGTTCCTCTGACATTGCTGATCAATCAGTCTTTTTTTACGAGGTATTTTCTCCGACCTTCTAAAAAAAGGATTGGTAAAACCGATACATAAAACAGGCGCAAAATCGGATCCAAATAATTACCGACCGATCGCGATCGTTTGTGCTCCTTCTGCCAAAAATATGGAATTATCGATGATTTCCAAAATGGATTCCGAAAAAATCGGTCTACTACACTAGCTTGTTACAAATATATTCATAGTATATTAAATATTTTAAATAATAAAAAATATGCGGTTAACGTACTTTTCGATATGACAAAAGCGTACGAAAAGGTTAAATTTAAAGTACTACTCGAAAAGTTATACGGCATAGGTGTACGGGGGGTGCCTCACGCATGGTTCATACTTCATACTTACACAACCGAGCAATATGTTAAGGCCGCCAAATTGAAACGGTCAGATCGGACGTTCAAGTGATGACCGACTCGATCCCGCAAGGGAGCGTTCTCGGGTGTATCCTGTTCATTATTTACATAAACGACCTACCAAAACCGTGGACGAACCGTGTGTGATGTATGACGATGATTTTTCGCTTTTGATGTCGTGTAATAACAGTGTAAATCTAAACAAAAAAATACACAATCTAATAAACCGTATTACAATCTGGATGAATGATCACAATTTACAAATTAATTATTCAAAATCTAAAATAATGCAGTTTAGAACGCGACAAAAAATGAATTGACTATATCTTATTCCTTCAATAATATTGAAATGGAATGTGTTTCTACATACAGATTGCTCGGTGTTGTTATCGACTCCAATTTAACGTGGAAACCTCATATAGAAACGGTGGCTATTAAAATGTGTCATTTTACGTACGCCTTGAGGGAATTGAAGAAACCGATGGACACCAAGACCGGCGTCACGGCATACTATGCCTACGCTCATGCTTGCCTTAGCTATGCTGTGATGCTGTGGGGCAATAGTGCGCAAGCACAGCACATACGCCTTCTTCAAAAAAATGTATACGCATAATAACAAACATCGAACAAACAGACAGTTGCAAGCCACATTTCAAAAAAGTAAAACTTTTGACTTTACCCTCTATTTATATCTTGACGTTTGTAAATTTATTAGAAAATATCCAAACTTTTCTACGACACTAGGAGACATGCCCCGTCGTTACGAATCGCGTTACAAAAATAAAAATAAATTTGAAATCTAAATTAGTACTACATAGCTCAGGTCCCTACTCAATGTCCGTAAATGTTTATAATAAGCTGCCTGATAACATCAAATCTGAAAAGTCATTCGGTAAATTTGTTAAATTGATAAAAGAATTACTCCATACAAAAGCGTATTATTCTATAAAGGAATACTTAGAAGATAGAATACTATAAAAAGTCTGCCTCTCTCTCTTCCACCTTGCTGTGCCTGAAAAGGTTCATGTCTATATCTGTGCTGTGTATTATATAGTTACAGTGTCACAATTGGTCACAATTTATACATGTATTGCAATGAATAAATAAATACCAAGCTTTTGAAGTGTCTTGAATATGACCGACGGTTCCATACCCACTTTGTGCAAGGCAATCGCTGCAATCCTATTTTCTTTAACACCCCATTCCATATTGTAATTTGATGGTAAACAGGAAAAAAATGTGTAAAGTGGCGGGAAATCGAAAGAAATTTTTCACATAACAAATGCGTGCCAGATTCAAAATAATTAAAGAGTTGAAAATTTATACGAGTTATTTACGGTTAAGTTGTATGCGCATTAATAATTCACTTACTCGTACTTAGTTATAAAACGTATCTAAATGCAAAATTGATTTTAACCTATTGGCGGGCGGAAAAAAAATTGGCGTGTCAAGATTATATTGGCACAATGATTATATAATTATAATGTTACTATTTCTCTTTTTGGATATTACAACCGTAAGTATATATATTATGTCTCGCCTGGCTATCATTCAAGGTGTATAATAATGTCGACATTGATGTACAGCAGTGAAACCTGGCTATGACAGAAAAGCATGAAAGTAGGCTGAACGCCGTAGAAATGAGAGCGCTGAGGAGTATGTGTGGAGTTAGAGTGATCGATATAGAAAGAAATAGCACGATACGAGAACAATGTGGAATGACAGATGATGTATTGACAAAAATTGAAAAAGGTATGCTGAGATTGTATGGTCATTTAGAAAGAATTAATGACAAAAGAATTACGAAGTAAGTGTATCAAGCAAGAGTGATGCACATATATAGATCAAATAGGTGATGTGTTGAAAAAGGGCCAAATCGAAAGCACCCAAAACCGAAGGCATGCATGAAGAGGTTGATGAGACCCTATCTATACAAGCGACATTAAGCTTGCTGTACTTTTGTTTTACTGTGTTGTTATCACACCGATTCAAGCGTCTTATTTTGTACCCAAATTACTTTTACAGCTGTATAAGCGTTTATACATGCAATACCCTTGTTTGAGAAAATTTTGGTAATGCTGACGGTAGCGGCCATCCTGTATTTGTACAAAGTATCTTTCGCACCTCCTCTGTGCTGCTTACACAGCGACTGCTTAGGAACTTACTGGTAACATCGGTAACTCACCGGAACACAACAACCCTTTAGAGAGTTGTTATCTGTCTGCGGTTTTCTGTAAGATGAATGTCTCTTGTTGTGCTGCCTAAATGCACCCTACATCTCTTAAAAACACCCATACCAAGACAAACAGACGTGTTCATGCTCACAAATGTTTGTACTGTGTAGGAATCGAACCGTTGGTGTTAATATAACCATTCCTCACCAGTCCACCACCGAGCTCGGGTGCGGTGATAGCATCAGTACGCAGTCCGGGTAGGTATGTATTCAAAGAGATAGCGGTTACGAACTACCTCACTGCCTCAGCGATAATAAGTTGGCACTGTTTGTTCTGACATGTAAATATTTATTGTACATTTTTAGCAACGTTTCAGATTTCAAATTAGTTCACGTACTGATCAACTACAGAGCGTAATATGAGCGCGTTGACGGTTTCCAGAACGAATAACTTCGAGTTGCAGCATTCAACTACAATTTAGAACCCTTACTGGGGGCATCCCTGTGGAAGAATAAACTTCTAATAAGGAAGCGTAGAAGGATTAATATGCAAAGGAGAGAAAGAATATGCAAGGTCCAGCGATATCAGATAGTTCGCCGGTTAAGTTGCGTACGAATTTTAGAAACGCGTTCTTACATGCGGAAATCATAAATAAAATGAAATTTTTATATGGCAGCCAATCTTGAGCGTCACGGAAATGAATATGGGCGTGCAGTGATCACGTAAGGAACTCTCGCATTCGCGGAGCCTTCGTGTCCGTGACATAGCAGACAAACTGAAAGAGTGTCGCCTACGTTGGCACGGCCACGTTTTATGAAAACCGGCAAATATGGATAACAATTTGATCTAAATTACTTTGTGTACTTTCGCTACCGATTAGTTTATACGAACTAGTGCCGGCCAGCACCCATCTACTACCGTTAGTAGAAGTAAATCGATAATCGGTAAAAATATATGATCGGTAATTACTTGAAATTTGACTTTCGCAAAATTACGCCTGAAAATTAGTTGATTTGGTGTACTCTATTCAGTGTTTTAGACGGACATTTAGTTTTTTTTAGATTAGGTTTAGTTTGATGACCAGTTAAACACCATTTCGAAGTTTTTGAATATAAACAGCGGCTTTAAACGACTTCCTGCTGGCCTTGCCCATCTCGGAAGTCCAAGACAAGATTCTATCGAAATATATACCAAGGTTTTTAATTGCTCAGTAAACTTTCCAACGAAAATATCAAGAGACAGGAGGTGCATGTGGATCGAGCGGCATTTTTTTCTGGTTTGATAATTGTTTTTCAACAATAATTGAAAACAATTGTCAAACCCGAAAAAAATGGTTATAGTCAATAAATTGGATCACTCAAACGACGTATTCCAAGAAAATGTCACAATGAATCAAATAATAAAACTTTATATTAGAATATATAATACCTTCCAACTTCTCGTTTTCATTTCCAATATTTGTAAATAAATACTTGTTAATTTATTCAATTCTTTAATTTGCATAACCGTTCCAAACTTATAAAAAAATATTTAATTCTCGCGCGGACCATGCGAGTGATCTTCTAATTCATGACATTTTTGTTAATTTGTCATTATTATTCTTGTTACGCATCGAAAATAAGCATTCGACTGGATTTCTTAAATAATGACTGATACAAAAACTTAAACTGGCGAGCATGCACGAGAAGGGGTATTAAGGCGACACATCGAAAAATTAGACCAACTTTCATCGAATAGTATAGGCTAATGACTAAACTGACGGATCTAAGATTTTAATATAAATAACTTAATTTCTTTATCTTGAATTTGCTTGCTCAAATACGCGATTGTGTAAAATTGATTCGATAATAATTACTTTCGAAAACACCTCCTGAAATTCATTATTTTTGAAATTACAACGAAGTTGTTCTGTTTATACGCTTCAAAATTACTTAAATCTATTAGTAATATCTATGTTTATAATATGGTTGCTGCATATTTTGATAAGTGAAACATGAAATTTTTTAAAAATATTTTAAGTTTCTGACAATTTCTAAGCGATCACATTCGTCTTGGGTGCTACGTGTTTTCGACCTTATTGTGCGGTAATGAGGATTATAAACGCGTTGACTAACTACATCCAGCCAGTCCGGCTGCAGCCCGCTTCGAGGTGAGACCTATGTCGACTGTCTGCTCGAGCTCGCTCCATTTTACATCGCGACACCGAAGTTTTTATAATTAATAGTTGTAAATATTCAATTTTATAGTATTTAGCGTAAGTGTATTATTATTAGATATAAGTAGTAAATAATATTATAGGTTTGTATATATTTATTATACTGTTGTAATAATGGGGAACACTAAAAAGAAAATATATAGAATAAAAATACAAGGAAATGTTAGTAGAATGGCGGAGGCGAACAAGCCAAGGTATTTTTTTTTTAATTATTATATTCATTAAACATATTATAATAACATTGTGTAGACATATTTCTAGTTTTTAGAACAGTTCCTAGGTATGGTTGGCCCAAGCTATTTAATTCCTCTTCAAACTTTTTTTTAATTTTGCTTACTTAATAACTCTATATAAAACTGCATTAATTAAATAAGAGTTATTTTTTGCAGGAATAAACAGTAACATTTGATAATTGGTATACATTATCCACAGGCTGACCGCGTACCTATATAGGACGTCAAACTCCTATTATATCCATTATAATCTGACCGAACTCCGACTTAGAAGTTGTACGTCGGTGGAGGTCAGGTTACGTTGGAAATTTATACCAATAAGGTTCGCGCTCTCAGCACATAGCAACCAGTGGAGACTCTTTATTTCTTTGTATTAAAATAAAAACTTATAAAATAGAATATTTTTGCTGTTTTGTTTTATAGGAGAAACTTACTAAATAAACATATTCCACTAGAAGAATCACTACTCGATTTATATGCTACTTTAACGTAAGTGTCATACGGGACGACAAACTCATAGTAACCATTATAAGCTCACCGAACTCCGACTTAGACATTGTACGTAGGTGAAGGTTAGTTTACGTTGGAAATTTATCCAATCAGAAGATAGAAAACCAGTGGAGGTTTTTTTTTTTTTTGTATTAAAATAATTACTAGTAAAATAGTATATTTTGATAGTTTTTAAAAAAACTCGGTATGTTTCATGTTAAAGAAGCGAGCGAGGTGTGTAAGTACCGAGTCATGTGGCGCTCACGAGGGATTTAGCGTGAAGATATAGATAGATAGTATACTTATACCCATGGTACTCGTGAAAACAAATAATATTTACTATGAACCAACACTGAAAACACAAAAAAATCATCTATTCTATACATTGTGGTTAGTATTGAACTATTGTACGGATTAGATTTATTTTGCAACATCAGAGATGGTCCTGGTTCTTTCTTCTTGAGAGTTTAATAAATAACAAGGAAACGTACAACAATACAAAACACAGAGTATACATAAGTAAAATACAATAAATGTCATTATACTGAAGTTAAAGTTATGAAACAGCAAGAAAGTCATTTGTCACATGTTTTTTTTAAATATGAATAGATTATAAAATCTATTTGTATATACAGTGGATATCATTTATTACGACCTTGGTTGTAGCGACCATTTACCTATAGCGACGTTAAATCTAAGTCCCTTGAATTTAAAGCATACTTTAGTACAAAATTCATGTGGCTATAGCGACTTTGGATGTAACGCCGAGTTCGGGTGTAGCGACTGTTTTTAATGAATCATTTGTAACAAATTCCTAGAAATCCCATGCAGATATTGCGACCGGAGTCGGCCGCCAAAGACACAAAGATTTTTTTCTTTCACAAACATTTCTTATCTTTTGTTTACATCCATTGCACACAGATGGTCAGCAAGTGTGGAGACCTTTACCTTTTGTTTATAGATATCAACTAAGTAGGTAGGGAAGCGTATACGTTTCGGAGCTTTTATGGTTCAGTTACAAAGTGATATTCTGAGTAGCAACTTGGTTTAGTAAACTTTTGAATAAGTATCTCTTTACCTTTGCCTGTAACGACTTCCGGATATAACGACAAAAATAGAGTGGTCCCTTCATTGTCGTTATACCCGAAATCCACTGTATGTATATTAGGGTGTCCCTTATTTTTCAAAGTTTTTATTTTCTAACGCATATGTCTTAGTTTTGTTCATTTGCTTTTAAAACACTCGGAAATTAATTTTTAACTTATTCGGATTACGATAATCCGCGCCGAATTACATCGAAACATGTTCATACAAGTTGCGCGGCAGTGCCGCACGTACTCGCGGTATTCATTTGTTCAAATTCAAAGTCAAAATCTTTTTATTCCGTAAAAATGGCTACATTTGTTTGGAATCGTCACATTTTTTTTCCCTACCGTGCAGTTTATGACTAGGTGAGCACTGATAAAAATACTGCCAAAAAACTCAGGCATCCCTCTTTTGGTATCCAAACAAATTTACATATTTTGTTAATTACATTATAATTGGATCGACTCACTCCCAGGCATTTTTATCATTAATATAGTCAGATACTTTATAATATGCCCTGCTACACAATTTGGCTTTAATAGTAGTTTTAAATTTGTTTATTGACAAATCTCTTATATTGCTGGGAAGTTTGTTATAGAACCGTATACATTGCCCCATAAAATAATTACTTGTTTTGTGGAGACGGCTTGCATATAACACAAGATTATGCTTATATCTAGTATTTATGCTATGAGTATCACTCTTTTTACAAAATGAGTCTATGTTTTTATGGACATACAAAAGATTTTCATAGATATATTGCGATGCGACTGTTAAAATATTTATTTCTTTGAATTTTTCTCTAAGGCTCTCCCGGGGACCAAGTTTGTAGATAGCTCTTATGGCTCTCTTTTGCAATAAAAAGATGGTGTTAATATCCGCGGAGTTACCCCAAAGAAGAATTCCATATGACATAATACTATGAAAGTAGCTGAAATAAACTATTCTAGCCGTATCAATATCAGTGAGCCGTCTAATAGTTTTCACTGCATAAGCTGCAGAACTTAGTTTTCCTGATAATTTTTCAATTTGTGGGCCCCTTTGTAGTCTGGAGTCAATTGTTATACCCAAGAACACAGTTGTCTCCACAGAGGCTAAATTAGTTCCATTAACATGTACATTGGTAGCCACCTGCCTTACATTAGGTGTTGAGAACTTAATTACTTTAGTCTTTTTATCATTTAAAAGCAGATTATTAACACTAAACCAATGAATAACTTTAGAGAGAGCATCGTTAACTTCGTCATAATTACCTAACCGTCTATTAATTTTGAATGTCAGTTATTCTCGTGATTAATACGTAATGTTTTAACTTTTATAAGATGGCAGTGGAATTGAGAAGCAATAAATCAAGTATTTTCTTAGTTGGAGACGTAAATTATCAAATAATAGGCGCAAAATTACCGTCTAACCGTCAAGTTCTTCCTGTACTTTTTTATAAAATTCGCGAAGTTAAATTGACTGTTAGTGAAAGCGCATACCTAGTCATTCGAGAGTGTATTATATTTAGGGAAAAAGCTAGGATCCCTACCAGAGCTATACCTAACTGTGTAAAATAACTTGTGAATCTTCACCAGGAGGGAGTTGCAAAAAAAATCCAATTTTCTATTTCAATTTCAATCTAATTCAATCTGATAATTTTATTTCTCTTATTTATTCCAAATAAAAAAATCCTGTGTTTACTCGGCGCTATCAGCCATTATGACACTCGAACATCTATAACTTCAAGCCAAATCCCTTGCGGGGTAGGCAGAGAGAGCCGAGCGCCACGTGACTCGATCCTTACATATCTCACTCGCTTCTTTAACATTCTTTGCTCTTCTCATGCACGCACGCCGGTTTCTAGGGCTCCTGACATCACCTTCTGATAGAACATGACCAATTTGGTCATGGTAGGTAAGTCTTGGCCTTCCCCGGCTCCTACATCCTTCCACTTTTGCATTGTATATCTGCTTCGTCATTCTTTCATCTTGCATTCTTTCTACATGCCCGAACCATCGGAGCATGCCTCTTCTTATTTTAACACCGACGCTCTCTTTCAGACCAACTCTATTTCTAACATCATCATTACGAATACGGTCTACAAACCTTACGCCACAAATTTTGCGCAGCGCTCGCATTTCAACCGCGTTTATTCTACTTTCATGCTCTTTCTGCCATACCCAACTCTCGCTTCCATAAGTTAGCGTTGGGACCAACACTGCATTGTGTATAGCGAGTTGTGCCTTCTGGCTCAGGATTTTACTGCCAAGAAGTTTTCCCAACGCTCCATTCACACTATTCCCAGCACTCACTCGTCTTTCCACATCTGCGGTGTACCTTCCATCCCTGCTGAAAGCGCATCCAAGATATACAAACTCATCCACTTGTTCCAACACTTCATCATCAATCGTAATCCTTACATTAGTTCTGGATTCTTCTCTTTCAAATACCATTATCTTTGTTTTCTTCGCATTCAGTAGTAAGCCTTTCTCCATACAGTCGTCTTTCATCGCTGTGACCAGTGTTTGCAGTTTAGATGGTGTATCTGCTAACTAAACATATGTGTCCGAATCAACAAATGGCCCGCATTAGCCTCTCGATAAACAATGTTGTATTATGTAGCTGGTGTTTCATTCTTCTTAAGGGGGATACATGCCGTCCAGTGGCGCCTCAAGGAATAAAATATCGTATCTTAGCGTGGAAGATAAACATTATAAAGTCATGTGTTGCGTGTGTTACAAATACAATAACGTACTTTTACGTCATTAAACCAACAATTGAAATGTTTTGCTTTCGTTGTTATAGGCATAATTGCCAAAAAACGGCCTCTTTTAGCACTTTTGCTTATAACAACGATAGTGGAATATTTTGAGTGTTGGTTTAATGACGTAGAAATACTTTACTATCTTCGTAATAAATGCAACATAAGATTTCATAATGTTTATCTTCTATGCTATAATATGTTTTTTTATTCAATGAGGGCGCCACTGGACGAGACCTAAGTAAGAACAACATAGATACCAAGACATGTTAACTTGTAGAGATATAAACATAATATAAAACGATGTCATTGATTTCTCTTTCAATAAACTTTTAAAAGTGAATACGTTTCTGTAGTTTTTTATTACTATTATTACTATTGTTTTCCGTCTAGCTTAAATAAATATGTTTGGTTCAGTATGTATAAAGCTAAATAATAATTAAATCAATAATTTTTATTAAATATTGATATTATAAATTTTATTTAAGTGTGACGCGACTCTGTAGCTTTTCTGTTCGTTTGCATTGACTATACGTTGACCCAAGGTTACCTATTAGGCGCTAATTTCAAATTTTACAAATCGAGCGTCGAGTGTCAATTGAGGGGCGCGGGGTGATTGGGCGGAGCCATTTTAAAGCTTCACGATCGAGGTGTCGCCTTAATGTTAAAGAAGCGAGTGAATTGTGTAAGGATCGAGTCACGTGGCGCTCGGTTCTCTTTGCCTACCCCGCAAGGGATTTAGCGTGAAGTTATGGATAGATAGACATAAACTTATTGAGTGAATTATTTTATACATTTTTGAAAGAAAAGTCAAAAAAAATATTGTCTCGAAGAATGTAGTGAATCTGGCAAGCATGTTGCTCTTAAGTTCTGTTTTTTTTATATACAACGTCGGGGGGGGGCATGCAAGCCTATGTCCTAGGTCTATGCTGAGACAAGAGTGAACGATGCTGGTAAGATACTTTTAGACGTATGTATGGAACGAAACCTTGTGTCGAACACGTTCTGCCATCACGTGGATATTCACACGTACACATGGAGACGGAATGAACAGAAAAGTGTGATTGATTTGATTTTGATAGATGGATGTCTCCTCTTCATTACCATGAACCTTCAGTGGTCCCACTCTTGAAAGGGACCACCACTACCTGGCGATAAGCCGGTCTGTGGGCCTTTTCAAGAAGTGGAGGCACTGGCGAGTAATGTATTGCGAGTGTTCATAGGCTACGGTAACCGCTTTCCATCAGGTGGACCGTATGCTTGTAGGCCTCCTGAATTGTATTAACAATACTATTCAATCATTTTACTTGCAATTAACATTTTTTTTCTGATATTATTAAACCTTCACAAACAAACCCTATAAAGACAAAACCCACAGGGGCGGGAAAAGCGGGAAAGGATCAGCGATCCGGCACGGGGTTTATTACGATCCGTCGCGGTGCGATCGCTTTTTCCTGCCCCTGTGGGTTTTGGCATTTAATCTCCTCGGACTTTAATGTCCAGAAGACTTTGTTTAGTTCTGATAAGATAGTATTCTGAATTTAAGGTTAAAATGTTTGATGTGTTTACTACGTTTTAAGGCATTTTTAATCCAATTTTATACTTTTTAACCGACTTCGAAGAAACGATATTATTATATTAACAATTCGTCTGTACATATATATTTTTTTATATATGTTCGGGTATACCTACTACGTTTATTACTATTACTATTTTAATTTTTTGTACTTTCCACTTCGGAGATACACCAGAAAAATCCTCAAAAATATAGGAAATATATGTATTTTTTTATACAACTCGATTGGCAAACAAGCATGCGGCCAGCATTAGATAGTAAGCGCTCATCGCAGCCCATTGACGCTCGCAACAACACGGGGACGTTACTCGCGCGCTGCTAATCTTGTGATCTAAGGCTGTTTCGTCACAGTACCCAGTAATTTCTCTGCCATATCTATAGAGACTGAGGCATTGTTAGGTTTATGACAGTGCTTAAAAAATGGTAGGTATCTGCTAGAAATAAGCACAGTACACAATTTACCGAGAAACCGAGTATTACTCAGTTTAATCGTCACCGAACCAAGTAGTCAACCGAGTCACTTGGTACAGTTCAGATAGTGCAGCGAGCGAGCAGTACCTCACCGCCCTCGCCATTGCGTTTCGAAGCCAGAAAAATGTGATTGCTTACATCGTCATAATGTAACTTTCGCCGAGTTCGGTGGGACCGTGGTTAGTAACGCTACTTTGACACCATCGCTCGTTTATTCCATTTCCACACGGGACATTATAAACCACACCGCCATCGAGCTCCTCAAATATATATACCGGGAGCAACGTATTTATCATATATATCATTATGATTGTAATTAGTAAATTGTGTTTCAGAAATTATTAATCATCCTTCACAAACAAACCCTTTAGTCGCCTCGGACTTTCTCGAGAAGACATTGTTTTAGTTCTTTCTGGTTAGTAGTTTCCTGTAGCTAGAATGTTTTATATTAGGTATTTTTAACTCAATTTTTATGCTTGTTTTTCTGTCATATGTTTATTCTAAGTAGTTAATATGCATAGTCCGTCTCTGTGAACCAGTTGGTCTATTGGACATATCCTGAATAACCCTTGCAGTATCAGCAATATTCAGAAGACTATATTATTGCAGTGATGCAGCTTCTTTTTTTATATTAGTTCAGCATAGTGGCTCCTCTTTGCCTGGTGGTAAGCGAAAGAGGAGCCCAAATTGCAACTGTAACTGACAAAATACTACACCGTATCCTGTCAGTTGACGCTGCCATGCTGACCCACAAGATGCTTCTTCACGCTTCGTTTGAAGGATCCCATATTGTAGGAAGAAGGGAACACATGTGCAGGCAAGGCGTTCCACTTTTTAATGGTACGACAAAGATAGGAGTTGCCGAACTTTTTGGTACGCGAAGAGATATTCTCAACAGTGGAACGATGACATCGTAAGCCCGCACGTGGGGTTCTATGACGGAAGGGAGAGGGTAGGATAAGGGAAAACAGTTCTTCAGAGCACTCGCCATGGTAAAGGCGGTAAAATACGCTTAGAGAGCCTATGTCCCTACGGAGTTGAAGAGGTTCTAGGTTTTTAGTGACCTCTTTTTCTACTACGGGTGGCAAATACCGCCCGCTTACAGATTACTGTTTATAGTGTATTGTTTATATTTTCGAGAGAGGTAGGGCGCATTAAAGCAGCCCGACCGGGGGAGTACCTGCATCTCACCGCAGCCAAGTGACAACTCGAAGGAGGGTTGTTATGTTGCAAGTGAACTAGGCAACCTAAGGAGTTGTTACCTACGTAGCAGGGTTGGCAACGCACCAGCGATACTTCCTGTATTGCAAGCGCTCTATTGAGTTTACGGTAACCATTTTACATCAGGTGGACTGTATATGTATGTGGCTCCTGACGTTGTATAACGACATTACGACATACGACATTGTCGGTCAACCCCCTCCTCCCCAAGTCGAGGTATTTCCTCGAAGGGCACTCATTTTCAAGCGCACCTGATGGAGCGCACCTATGTCATTCCTTTGCGCGCCTTTTAGGTGCGCGTCGAGGATTGGTTTAAAAATATTATATGTTTATTCCTCGAAGTGCACCCACGGTGAATAATAGGGAAGAGCACGAAGGAAACGTTCTAAATGGAGCTATTCCTCGAAGAGCACCTGATGAAGAGCACACTATTCCGAGGGAGTTGAGGGATTCGAAGATCGAGAAAATCTATCTCCATAAAGTCTATACAATCTATAAAGTGAAAAGTGCGACAGACATAGTCCTATTTAACTAAATATTAAGTAAAACGGTATCTAGATGCCTCTCATGTTTGCTGTGCCCATACTGGGCGTCACTTGTACTATATTATTGTTATGTAACATCTTTGTAATAACTTGTGACCCGCAATAAAAATCTGAAATCTATTAACGATATATCGCGGTACGATACCTCGTTCGCCAGTAAGGGGAGAACGAAGTCACTGTGCACTGGCTTTGGCTCTGAAAGTCATTGGCAAGTTTGTTCCCCGACGCAGGTGTGCGATCTAACAACATGAGTTGTTTGTTTCAGGAACTCGTTCTTCGGCATGTTCAGCAACAACAACTTGTCCCGCACGAGGCGACACAGCGGCAGCTTCAGTCCACTGGCCGCGCCCGTCACTCTCACCGTGAGTTCACTACCATTTCACCACTCGCGTAAACCGTGTTTTTAACAGATCGGATATTGTATATGAATATGATATAGGCCAAGACTTACCTACCATGATCAAATTGGTCGTGTTCTATCCGAAGGTGATGTCAGGAACCTTTGAAACCGGCGTGCCTGCATGAGAAGAGCTATGAATGTTAACGAAACGAGTGGGGGGTGCGTAAGGATCGAGTCATGCAGCGCTTGGTGCTCTCTGCCTACCCCGCAAGGGGTTTGGTGTGAAGTTATATATATTTAGTTCTAGAGCGCTCGTTAAACTGGTCATTATTAATGATACCTATGAGACATGATCTACAAATAGATTCTTTATCGTTTTATAAGTATAATGTGTTGAAGCGGTATTAATCTATATATCTATAACTTCACGGAAAGTCCCTTGTAGGGTAGGCAGAGAGGTCCGAGTCCGTACTCAGTATTTACACACCCCACTCGTTCCTTAAAAAAGCTCTTCTCATGCATGCTCCCCGGTTTCTAACGGTCCTGATATCACCTTCTGATAAAACACGATCAATTTGGTAATAGTAGAAGGACATTGGAGCGAAAGAGGCCAATACCTACCGACTTGGCTTCCTCTGCGCCTACGTTTTCTATTTCGGCGTTGTGTATATCTGTTTCGTAAATCTCTTTTCCATATTTGACGAGCTCGGTGGCGCAGTGGTGAAACGCGCTGTTACGCTACTTTGACACCAACGCTCGTGGGTTCGATTCCCACACAGTACAAACATTTGTGTGCATGAACATGTCTGTTTGTCTTGGTCTGGGTATTTTCTATGTATAATAAGTATGTATTTACAAAAAAAAATGTATTTACGTATGTTTATCAGTTGTCTAGCACCCATAACACAAGCTTCGCTTACTTTGGGGCTAGGTGGCGCTGTGTAATTTGTCCGACAATATTTTATTTATTTATATTTAATAATTTTAAAAAATCACCTACTTTTTTTATAAAGCATGGTGGTAACTGTAGCTGGACACTTATATACCAGCTGTGTCAGTCGTGAGTTAATGACCGTATAAAAATCTCTTTAAGCCATTTTTGAAGCACCTCCTGCCTTCCCTAGAGACTACAGGGAAAACCTCAGTACCTACTGTCAAGGCAACTGCGTAAATTGGATGCATTTATTACCAGTTTATAATTCCAAATTAATTTTAGATATATCAGTGGTATATATTTTTGAGCAGAGCTGCCCAGTGGATAAAGAACCGCCCTATTGACCAGCTGGGCCTCGGTTCGAATCCTGGCATGTACCACTAAATTCGTGTTTTCGCTCTACCATTAGCTCGGCAGTGAAGGAAAACATCATAAAAAAGTCCTAGAAATTACATATCGAAACGTGTGGCCTAACGTAAGAAAGGTCTGGTTTTCCCCCTAGGTTGTGGAGGTTTGACGGCAGTCGCTGGAAGTAGAATTTATGTATATTTATATATACTTATGGAACAGCAATTCCTCCTCTATGTATCATGGAGGATTATATAATTAACCAGCTGTGCCCGCGACTTCGTCCGCGCGGAATAGTTTTTTTTTATTATTTATTTATATTAATAAAAATAAATAAAATTTCTGAAATAAAGGTAGCCTAAGTTACTCCTTATTACATGAGCTATCTGCCAGTGAAAGTCCCGTCAAAATCGGTCCAGCCGGACAGACAGACAAAAATTGTAAAAATATTCATTTTGGTATATGTACCGTGTATACATCCATATGCATTTAGTAAAAAGCGGTTATTTTAATATTACAAACAGACACTCCAATTTTATTTATCTGTATAGATTACTTCACGAAAAGGAGTTTAGATTTTAAATCATATTGAATATGACTCGACATAGAGAATATTTTACGTTGTTCTTTAACCACAAAAATCTGAAATTGCAAAGATTTTTGTGATAAAACCCTATTTAAGAAATATAGGCCGCTTCTATATTCCTCGTTAGTATACTGTTGTCGAGAGTCATCACAAACAGCCTCGCATGCAGACAAGCCGGATTCCGAAAGGACGGTAGATCACATACATATACTTCACCAGATTATACACAAGACTGAGGAGTATAATCTGCCCTTATGTCTGGCGTATGTGGACTACGAGAAAGCCTTTGATTCGGTTAATACATAGGCTGTGCTTGGTGAAACCCCTTCGGTTGAAGGTAGACCCGGTAGATTTCGGTTGATGTGGTATGGGCGATGCTACAGTCTTTCCAGCAATACCGAATTGACTATCGGTACATCGCAGCACCGGAATACGCAACCGGTTCAAGTGCAAAAGTGCAAGACGCTATATCCCCGAAACTCTTCACCACAGCATTGGAAGATGTTTTCAAACCCGTGTACTGGAAACGATATGGTATAAACATCAATGGCGAATACATCACGCGTCTTCCATCACATATTTCTCAAAACTCAAATATATCTCACTCTCTTCGAACAATATGTGTTGCCACTGATAACAGGACGGAACGGAACTGAGACGTGGCCCTTCACTGCGGGCCGTATGGGGAAGCTCAAGGTCGCTCAGCGTGCAAAGATTTTTGGTAATAGATTCAGGCGTTATTTTGCGAAAGTCAAATTTACATGCAATTTGATCTAACCTGCTTTGTGTGCTTCCGCCACCAATTAGTTCATGCGGCCTAGCGCCGGCCGGCACCCACCCACTACTGTTAGTGTAGTAAGTAGTAACAGTAGTGGGTGGGTGCCTGCCGGCGCTAGGCCGCATGAACTAATTGGTGGCGGAAGCACACAAAGCAGGTTAGATCAAATTGCATGCAAAGATTTTTGTGCAAAGATATTAAAGAGCTATGCTCGGAGTTTCTCTGCGTGATAGAATCAGAAATGAAGATATCCGCAAAAGAACTAAGGTAACCGACATAGCCTAAGGGATAAGCAAACTAAAGTGGCAGTGGGCCGGCCACATAGTTCGTAGAAATGACAACCGATAGGGAAGAAAGATTTTCGAATTGCGTCCCCGTACTGGTACACGCAGTGTGGGATTACCCACTAGACCTCAAACAATTTGTAGGGAGTTGATGGATGCAGGTGGCACAGGATCGAGGCGAATAGCTCTCTAGAGGGTATGCCTATGTTCAGCAGTGGAAGAGTGGTTTAAATGACGTTAATGGTAAAATCAGTTAAACCGATTCCAGATACCGGTGAATATAAAGGTATTGCTTATATTGTCGGATTGTCGGACAAATGACACAGCGCCATCTAGTCCCAAAGTAAGCGAAGCTTGTGTTATGGGTACTAGACAACTGATAAACATACGTAAATACATTTTTTTTTATAAATACATACTTATTATACATATAAATACCCAGACCAAGACAAACAGACATGTTCATGCACACAAATGTTTGTACTGTGTGGGAATCGAACCCACGAGCGTTGGTGTCAAAGTAGCGTAACAACGCGTTTCACCGCTGCGCCACCGAGCTCGTAATATAAAGGTATATATATAAATAAAATGAAATCGTATTTATATAACACAAAACCCCAACAAATGCTCACTGAAAGGTATGAACAAATATGTAGGTATATATTTTAATATTATTGTATGTATATGTATATATGTATATCTTCACGCCAGGTCCCTTGCGGGGTAGGCAGAGAGAACCGAGCGCCATAAGACGCGGTCCTTACACACTTCACTCGCTTCTTTCACATTCATAGCTCTTTTCATGCACGCTCGCCGGTTCCTAAGGCTCCTGACATCACCTTCTGATAAAACACGACCAATTTGGTCATGGTAGGTTAGTCTTGGTCTTCCTCGGCTCCTACATCCTTCCACTTTCGCATTGTATATCTGTTTCGTCATTCTTACATCTTGCATTCTTTCTACATGTCCAAACCAACGGAGCATACCCTTTCTTATCTTAACACCGACACTCTCTTTCAGTCCAACTCTCTTTCGTACGTCATCATTTCGAACGCGGTCAGCAAGCGTTATGCCACAAATTTTTCGCAGTGCTCGCATCTCGACCGCATTTATTCTACTTTCATGCGCTCTCTGCCATACCCAGCTCTCACTTCCATAAGTTAGCGTTGGGATTAACACCGCGTTGTGTACAGCGAGCTGTGCCTTCTGGCTTAGATTTCGGCTGCCAAACAGTTTACCCAATATATTTAATATTATTGATAAACAATTATAAATATATTATTATACAACTTACATTAAAAGAGCTATGAATGTCACAGAAGCGAGTGAAGTATGCAAGGACCGCGTCTTATGGCGCTCGGTACTCTCTGCCTACCCCGCAAGGGACTTGGCGTGAAGATATACATACATACATACAACTTACATGAGTAGATTACAATTAAATTGAAGGTCGGTTATCTGAACGAGGCAGAAATGAATGAAATAGAAACGAAGATGTGAAGATGAAATTAGCATGGAAGAGCCATGCTAATTTCATCTTCACATCTTCACATAATGAATGCAATAAAAATAATGAAAATGGGTAAAGGTGGAGGATATGTTAGGATATCTGCCGAAACGCTCAAAGCGGGTGGAGGAATCATAGCAGGCCTGCTGTACCTTTTATTCAACCTATGCTGGCGTTCCGTGTACCAGTTGACTGGGCTAAGGCCGTGATTGTGCCGCTGTACAAAGGTAAAGGTTCACAGCAGGAATGCAAGAATTATCGTGATATAAGCCTCCTTTTTTTATACTACGTCGGAAGGCATACAAGCATACGGCCCACCTGATGTAAAGCGGGTACCGTAGCCTAGTAACGATACACACGGGTGCACAGCTACATATCATGTTAGACAGTTACATCGTCGTTTTTACTCTTATTTCACGCGCCATAAGAACGGTGCAAATGTCGAACAGTCTAGCTTCAGTTGTCGCTGTGTGTACATAAGAATTATATATGTAGGTCGCATCAAATCAGCCCGTCTGGGGAAGTACCTCCACCTGACAGAAAACCGCGGCCAAATAACAACCCCCTAGAGGGTTGTTGTGTTCCTGCGCAGTCAGTCAGTGAGGTCACCAATAAGCTCCCAAGGGGTTGCTGTGTAAGCAGCAGAGGAGGCATCGCGCGAGTGATGCTTAATATATTGCAAGCGTACCTACGACTACGGAACCCGCCCAGGAGCCCCAGAAACCGGCGAGCGTACATGAAAAGAGCTATGAATGTTAGAGAAGCGAGTGAAGTGCGAAAGGACCGCGTCTTGTGGCGCTCGGTCCTCCCTGCCTACCCCGCAAGGGACCTGGCGTGAAGATATACATACATACATGACAAGTAAATGGAAGTTTTGCTTATTGTCAGAACTCGTTCACGCCGCGGCTGACGCCTCGCGTGAACCAGCTGCGCGCCGAGGAGTGCGCGGACGTGAGCAACACGCGCGAGGTGGCCCACGAGCGCGAGGTGCACTCCACCATGCAGATGGGCCAGTCGTGCGAGGACCTCACGCTCGTGCCCATCCACGCGCCCCTCACCGGTCTGCCGCACTCGCCCACCAGGATGAACAGGTATTTATTACCCATACAGGTGAAACTACCAAGACTACACGGCTTTTAAGAGAGGTAGCACGTTGATACGTCCTTCGGGGAATTAGCTCCACTTCACAGATAATCGCAGCCAAATAACAACTCCCTAGAGGGTTGTTGTGTTCCTGTGTGTGAGGTCACCAGTAAGCTCCTATGGAATTGTTGTTAGCAGCAGGGCATCGCGCGAGTGATACTTAATGTATTGTAAGCGTTTATAGGCTACGATAAGGATCAAAGCAGCCCGTCTGGGGAAGTACCTCCACCTCACAGAAAACCGCAGCCAAATAACAACTGCCTAGAGGGTTGTTGTGTTCCTGTGTGTGAGTGAGGTCACCAGTAAGCTCCCAAGGAGTTGCTGTGTAAGCAGCAGAGGAGGTATCGCGCGAGTGATACTTAATATATCGCAAGCGTTAATAGGATACGGTACCCGTTTTACATCAGGTGGGCCGTATGTCTGTATGCCTCCCGACGTAGTATAAAAAAACCTACAGGAGTCTTCGTACAATCAACTTTACTCACTATATAAAATCACCGTTACTTATGTTCGTGGTTCAAACTGAAACGCGGCAGTACCATCGATCGTAGTTCTGTTTGGATGTTCAATTAGGAGTTAATCAAGAAATTAACGTCCGCGCAATTTAGAGTATTTTTTATACAATATCGGGAGGCAAACAATGATTTTATAAAAAAAGGATGATAAGTTACTGGAGCGACGAAAATGAAGCGCACGAAAGGAGACAATTGTTGCCTCTGGCCTCAGTCGCTTTCGACCGTGCGGACCGTCAACTGCTTGTCAATTCACGATAGTCGAGTTTATATTTCGGTGTAATTGTCAAAATGCCGTCGTGTGTTGTGCGCAAATGTACTAATTACGGCAGTAAAACAAACAAACACCACGGAATCACATACCACAAGTAATTAAACCAAAATTATTATATATTATTGTATTTTAATCTCTCGTAAAACAAATATAACGCCATGTTATGGTAACTTCAAAGAAAAGGACAACCATATTCCATCCACAACTGTAGCGACAAAGACACATGGCACACTACATAGATCACCATAACGAAAATCAAAAGTGCAAATGACAAACGCTAGCTGTCTATTTTGTTCTTATTACGCCATCTCTTTTACTCGGTTTTTACTTCAGTTGGCAATATTTGTAAAATAAGAAATACGTATGTGTGCGCGCCGCAGCTGTGTTGCTTCATTTATTTAGGTTATTTTGTAAGCATATAACGTATCTTTACTTACTATAATATCAAACAAGTTGACGGCCAACCTAATGTAAAGTGGTTCCGTAGCCTGTGAACGCTTACAGGAAGAATTCCTCGAGCGTTGCCATCCCCGCTGTTAACATAGCAACTTCTTAGAAGGTAACCTTACTAACTCGTACGACTATTTATTTGGCTGCACTCTCTGGAAGGTGGAAGTACTTCCCTACGGCTGTATTGATGCGCCCTACCTCTTTTAAAAGGACCAAGACATACGCTAATGCACACAAATATTTGTCCGGTATCGTACCTACGAGCATTGTTGTTAAGTAGTCATTCTTCTTCTTAGCGTTCCATTAGGATTGACTACGCCTGGGTCGGCTACCTAAGCCTAAGGATTTGGCTAATACTGATATTTATATGGAGCGACTGCAGTCAGACGTCCACAACCCAGAGGGAAGATATATCATGGGTTAGATCACGTCTTTCGAAATATAATTTCTTCGACGTGTGGGTTTCCTCACGATGTTAGGCAAATATGTACATAAATCCGAAAACATGGTTTAATGGTACATTCTCCCGCCAGAATTCGAACCGGCCACCAGTTGGTCAATAGGCAGTTCCTTATCCACTGGGTTGTCACTGCACATTGGTGTTAAGTAGTCATTACTAACTCTAAATAATAAATGCGCTCGAGATGCGAGCACTGCGAAAAATTTGTGGCATAACGCTTGCTGACCGCGTTCGAAATAATGACGTACGAAAGAGAGTTGGACTGAAAGAGAGTGTCGGTGTTAAGATAAGAAAGGGCATGCTCCGTTGGTTCGGACATGTAGGAAGAATGCAAGATGAAAGAAAGACGAAACAGATATACAATGCGAAAGTGGAAGGATGTAGGAGCCGAGGAAGCCCAAGGCTAACCTACCATGACCAAATTGGTCGTGTTTTATCAGAAGGTGATGTCAGGAGCCTTAGGAACCGGCGAGCGTGCATGAAAAGAGCTATGAATGTGATAGAAGCGAGTGAAGTATGTAAGGACCGCGTCTTATGGCGCTCGGTCCTCTCTGCCTACCCCGCAAGGGACCTGGCGTGAAGACATACATACATATTAACTCTAAAACAGGTTCTACCTGGTTGGTCAACGCAAACATGGGTAACAAAAACAATTGCCCAACGAGCATCGATTACTAGCCAACTAGGAATAACTTCGATATCGACGACATACCTAGATAAAATTTTATCTTAGAAGCTACTAAGCAAGATAGGAATAAGTTCTATATAAAGATATTGTTGAGGCTTATTTAAATACTGGTTTATTATCATCTATCTATAACTTCACGCCAAATCCCTTGCGGGGGTAAGCAGAGAGAACCGAGCGCCACGTGACTCGATCCTTACATACCTTACTCGCTTCTTTCACATTCGTTGCTCTTCTCATGCACGCTCGCCGGTTTCTAGGGCTCCTGATATCACCATGGTCATGGTAGGTAAGTTTTGGGGTTCCTCGGCTCCTTTTTGATCATATACTTCTTTATTACTACTATCGAGCCTGTTACTCTAGAACAGTGGTTCTTAACCTTTCAGCGATGAGGAACCATTTGACAAAGAAATTTAAAAAAAAATATATTGAAAAAAAAAAAGAAATTGTCTTGCCATGGACCATAAACTGTATGGGGGTAATATACAATAAATATGAGTTCTATATAAAACACGCGCATATTTTTCTTTAGACATTCAAAAGATTAGTATGTTATTTTTGTAATTGCATATTATTTACTAACTTCTGAATCCTTAATTCAGTGCTAGATAAAACCGAGCGCATGTCTTCCAAAAGAATGGCTTCACAGACCACACAGTCAAGACACTCGCGCGATGACATCTCTGCTGCTAACACAGCTACTCTTTATGAACTTACTTGTGACCTAACTCACATACGGGAACATAACAACCCTCTAGGGAGTTTGTTATTTGGTTGTGGTTTTCTACGAGTTGGAGGTACTTTCCCAGACGGGCTGCTTAAATGAAATAATCTATAGAGAATCGATGAGACTAATAACTCAATTCACCGCTACGGGTCGGGGCAAAGTAAAACAGCTCTCATTGGCTAGTTTGCGGATCAACATAGCGGTATTTATCGGCTAAATATGGATTAGCCAGCCGGAGGTCTCAAAAAAAAACAATTATTTTATAACTAATTTAATATGTTAAAAGTACAATACAATTAAAAATTACGACTAACTTAAAGTAATGAATGGGTCGAAGTGTGAAGCCCAAGTGGCCGAGTCCATGACGCGGCGAGCCCGGCTGCCGATGCGAACACGTGCTGCTGTATCAGCGCTTTACTGTATTTGCGCAATATTCATGCATCGGTGCCGTGTGCAATGATATGCCGCGTCGGCGATCTTCATGTGGGACGATTCCGTAACACCTCCGCCCTTAGAAACGCAACTATTTTAAGGCGTTTAGCGAAAATGTTGCGTTCTGTAGTCTGTTTGCAGGATTCGGGATGCTGTATACCGGTGTAATTTCTGGAGATTCCTCGAGTTTTGGGTTGTCGTTGGATGTTTCCGGATTCTGTCTTCGTTTCGTATATTTCTTGTATGTCAGGACTGCAACGATTATGGAAATGAAACTCAGGATCACATATAGTGGTAGCGTAGTGTGGTACAGGGATGTTGTGGCGATCACATCTGACTTCATAGTCTTTTGTGATAGGATCTTGTCTTGTATATCTCGTAGGCCTTTCAAGTTTATAGAGTTAAGTGCTATTGTTGGTTGAGATGGAGTTTGTCGCTCTGGATGCGTTGGAATATTGAGTATCTTAACCGGTTGTCCTTCGATTCGATCTTGTGTGTTGTAAATTGTGAATTCATCTGTTTGAACTGAACACTGAGATGGTATAGTGACAAGGTGGCTGCGGTGCAGGGTTCGATACTCATCTCGCTCGCATGTGAGTCTTACTTTGGTTGGCTGGGGTAAAGTGATGATATAATGCCTGTCGTCTAGCTTCTCCAAAGTTTCTCTGGTGAGCGTTATAGTTGTCTGCTGGCAGGAGTCGTCTAAGGTTTGCTTGGAAATGAGGGTCTGGATACAATCGGAGTCCGATCTTGTTTGCTGGTATGATTTTTCTTGGCATAGGTACCGCGATCTTATCTTCGGGCATTCAGCCTCTATGTACATATACTTTTTACTGTTAGTTGCAAGTAAGGGATAGGGCGGAATCAGGATTTGGTTATCCCGGTTGGGTGCTATAGGTAGTTTATAGAGCTCGTAGATTTCTGCGGAGAGGATCGGAAATTTGAAAACTATCACTATCTGCCTATTCATAAAGTATGAACCAGCTTGTACAACATTATAATAGTCCCTTAAATCTATATCTAGTAACTGATTATTATTATATAATCCCTTAAGTTTCCTAATAGTCTTACCTAATATATCTACTCTCAACATTGAGTGATGAATGCTTGATGAACGGGTAAATGCTAGTATGTCCTCTATTCTGCGCAATTCACCTGACAGTTCTTCTACGTTATTAGTGATAATGAATAAGGATTGAGCTAACTTAGCATACTTAATGAGGTTACTACCTCTATAGATTTCGTCGTCCAAGAGCATATTTAGTGTCTTATTAATATTCTTTTGATTTTCTACTAAACTGACTAACACGCTCGCGTGATGTTCCATCCAATCTTTACTTAAAGAAATGTGTGCGTTATAATTTTGAATTATTTTGACTTGGTTAGATTTAAGAGATTCGATGGCCTTATTATAATTAATAGCGTCTGCATAGTCTAAGTTTCCGGTTAAACCCTTTATTATTGAACCTAGACCATTAATGAGACCTCTCCGTGAACGGTGGGGTTCCAAACTATTTAATTCAAGCGTTGTTTTGGTTAATTTGTTACCTAAATAGTTTATTTGATTCTCAAATAATGTGTAGGTATCGTTTGGTAATCTATTCTGCAGCTCTACGATCTGATGTCTAACTAGGTTTATATGATCTTCTATGTCTTTAAGTTCGACGTATTGGAGAAAGGAATGGTAATGTGTCACCAGTCTAGTCGGTCCCAGTTTAAAGGGTAAAAGTCCCGGTCCGTCTTCTAGGCTGTCAACTTGTATCTCGTGTGCTCCGGTCAGGGTTAACATTAGGAAGAACCTGTAACAATTTTGCTGATTTGGGTATTCTTTTCAGTCTGGCTTTTGCAATGGGACCACGTTTCTTAGTGGTATAGATATGTATCGGTAGGTCTGCTAATACTGTGTCTTGTGTATAACGTGGAGCAATTTTTTGTCTATTGGCTAAGGGATTCGTTATGAAGACTTGCTGTTGGGGTTCATATTGTATTTCAGGCTCGCGATTTTTATTACGGTTCTCTATTATAGCTGCCCTTTCGATAGAAGTGGACTCGCGTATTAGGTCGTATACTGTTTTCATCCGATCTTTGTGCGTCTGCAAGTACTGTTGCATTAAGTGCCCGGTGACGTCCATGTCTATGGGATCTCGGGGGTTGAAATGTCCGTTTACTAGATCATAGGGACGACATTTAGTAAGACTATGTATAGAACTGTTGTATGCTATTAGAGCATATGGCATTAGGTTAACAACGGGTTCCGTTTTTCGTTGTAAGCTAAGGATACGTAAGTGCTCGAGAAAGGTAGAGTGAAAACGCTCTACATTGCCGTTATCACTAGGCGTATGGGCTAAGGTTTTATGGTGTGTTATTTTATGTAGTCTGACGAACTCTGAGAATATTTGGTTGTTAAATTCGGGACCTTGATCTGTGACAATTGTTAGGGGGAGCCCATGATGTGTACAAAATGTTAAAAGGCCCTGTAGGATGCTGAGAGCTGTACCGTCCCTGAGGAGATACGCTTGCGCGTATTTAGAGAAGACATCTACAATGGTCAGATATTTTTCGTTTTGAGCGGTAAATAAGTCCATGTGAATTACCTCAAATGGCTTAGATACCGGCGGAACGAGATTAAACTGTGGTCTTATGGGGTTTCTGTCGTATTTAGCTTGACCGCAAATTGTGCACTCACTAATAAATTTTGATATGTGATCTTTCATTTTGGGCCAATAGTAACGTTGGGAGAGAGACAGGAAACACTCGGTGATACCGCGATGATTTGTTTTACCATTGTGGTAATTACTGATTATCTCCTGTTGTCTGAGGTATTCTTTCACGTTCTCTATTTCGCTTTTAGATAATACGAGATTCATAGAGGAATTACTGAAACTCTTCTGTATTATAGGTATGATTGTGTACATTGCAAGAGGGGGATTTATTAAGATAGCTGTTTTTACTTTAGGGTTGACATATTCTTTGATGGAATTAATAACTTCCTGTTCAAGGTTGGATTCAGAAAGTTGGACTGAGACACGAGTGTGTGTGTCAAATGGCTTTGACACAACCGGTCGCTTCTTTACGTCACCCACAATAGTCAATATTAATTGCCTGTGAAATTTGTTAAGAGGATCATCAGTAATTGGGATCTCCAATATAGGGTTTTCCTCGCTAGTGTGAGCTGTAGCAGTTGACGAACCTTGTAAAGTTTGTGGTTTCTCCGACGGGTTAACGATTAAAGATTCTAATTCTTCAAGTAGTGACTCTAACTCATCGTTGTGAATTTCGACTCTAGATAAGGCATCTGCGTTGGTATTACTTTTGCCTTTTTTGTACACGACTGAGAAGTCGTATTCACTCAGTTTTAGCCTCCATCTTGTGAGACGTGAGTTGGGTTCACGCAGACTCATTAGCCACTGAAGTGGTTTATGGTCTGTCACTACCTTGAATTTCCTCCCAAATAAATACGGTCTGAAATACTTAGTGGCCCACACTATAGCTAATAGCTCTTTTTCTATAGTGCTATAGTTGGTTTCACTTGAATTAAGGGTGCGAGATGCATATGATATGGGCTTGTCGGAACCTATAGGCCCTTGGGATAATATAGCGCCAATCGCGAAGTTACTAGCATCAGTCGTTAAAATGAAGTCCCTTTTGAAGTCGGGATAGCTTAGGATAGGGTCATTTGTTAGCAGACTTTTACAAGTTTCGAAACAGTTAACGTAGTTGGGATTGTCTAATGAGATTTTGTTACCCTTCTTTAGACATTGAGTCATCGGCTTAGTGATTCGGGCGAAATCGGGAATAAATTTTCGGTAATATCCGAGAAGTCCGAGAAACTGTTTAATCTCTTTGGTAGTTTTTGGAATAGGATAGTTAACTATCGCTGAGATTTTGTCTGGGTTGGGCTTTATACCTTCACGAGTTATCACATGTCCTAGGTAAGCAGTTTCGAGCTTCAAGAATTCAGATTTATTCATTTGAATCTTGAAGTTCGATTCTCGTAACCTCTGAAAGACTTTTTCGAGGTTAAGAATGTGTTCTTGTAAGGATGTACTGAAAACAATTATATCATCGAGGTAAACGAGACATATCTCGTTTTGAAGCCCTCTCAACACATTGTCCATCACCCTTTGGAAAGTTGACGGCGCGTTTTTCAGACCCATTGGCATCCTCAAGAACTCAAAATGCCCATGCTCAACGTTAAACGCTGTTTTTGGTATATCCTGAGGGTTCATTTCACATTGGTGAAATCCGGATGCTAGATCGAGGGTTGTGAAATACTGACATTTTCCCAACTTATCGAGTACGTCAGTGATGTTGGGAATAGGATACTTGTCGTCAATTGTTTTTTCGTTTAATTTACGAAAATCGACGACTATCCTCCACTTTCTTTTGCCGGATGCATCCATTCTTTTCGGGACTACCCAGATAGGGGAGCTCCAGGCAGACTCGGAAGGTCGTATTATACCTTGATCTAGCATTTTCTGGATTTGCTCCTGGACCTCTTGTCTGTGGATGAAAGGGTACCTATAGCTTTTAGTGTATATAGGAACCTCATCTGTAGTTTTTATGCAGTGCTTAACCTTATTGGTAAAGGTTAAAGGTTCATTGTCTAAATAAAATATGTCGGAGTACTGTGAGCACAGACGGATCAAGTTAGCGTTCTCCTCAGGGTTCAGATGGTCAGTGCGTAATCGAGATAAAACCTCTTGCGTTCGCCCAGATGGTGGGGGTTGTTCTGTGCAGATACATTCAGCATTAAACAATTCTGCTTCTGCGGGTCGGTCTAACGATAGTATTACGTCATGGTCAGATCGATTCTCTATCTCAATTATGCCACGGTTACCCTTGACGGAAGTAACACATTCGTGAATTAGGCAATTACATAATACTTGCTCTGGTATATATGCATCACCATCACGCGCGTTAACAGGGAGTCTAAGTAATTTGGAGGATCTGGCAGGAATTATGTTTTCGTAAAGATTAACGTTTCTTGAGTTGAACATGTGTATAGGATTCGTTGCGCTCTTAGTAGCTAAAGACAAGTCTTTGAGGTCCAGTTTGGCTTCCCATTTGGTAAGTAGGTCTAATCCGATTAACCCATCGAAGTAGTCGTGAAATTTATATACGAACAGCTTAATATTATTTGTGCAATTAAACTCCTGGAAACACGGAATTGTCACAGAGTAGTCGTTCCTAGAGGTGCCATGTACATTTGTTATTTCGAAGGGATCATAATTTAATGGAATATGAGGGTAATATTTTTCCACAGCGTCGGGACAAAGGAAGGACTGATTTGCTCCAGTATCTAATAAAAGCTTAAGAGGGGGTTGAGATATCTGTACATAAGGTAGTTGTCTTTGTGTATGCAGATTTACTTCTATCTTGACTTTCTTGTACGGGCTTTTATCTGAAAATCCTCGTCTTGGCTAGACGAGGGTTGGGGTACGTTGTCCGTCTGTTCGTTATAAGAGAATTCTGGGTGTTGCTCAATACAGGGTGTTTCCTCATATGTGTAATTGGTTCTGTCGTAGTCAGTTTGCTCGGTGTAATTATTATAGTTAGTATAGTCTGCCAAAGAGTAGTTAGGTTCGTAATACATGGGGTAGTAAGTATAATCAGGCTCATAGTTATAACATTCGTTCAGATTTACATCCCGAGATTTAAAGTAATTATTGGGAGGCGGATTCCCGTACTTGGTCCAATCGTGACCACTAGGTGGTAGCACTTTCGGGGTGTAATGATTAACTCCGCTCATTGGGCGGGGACCCGTGTTGTTATTAAAATTTCGGGGTGGCAATCTAAATGTATTACTGTTAGCGTTATAATTTCGCGGTGGTGCTGCGAACATTTGCTGGGTGCGTGAAGGCATGCGGGGTTGATTTGGATAAAATAGTGGTTTAGGCTGCTGTAAATTGAACCCATGCCGAGGTGGGACTTGTGTCATAGGACCAAAGGTAAATGCTTTAGGCATTTGAGGTTGCGGTGTTGGCATTGGTATTTGTACAGGTTTTGGGGCGGATGGCCCCTGGCTATTTTTGGGGAGTCCTTCGTTACGGTGCTGTAGGTATATGGTATTCAGCTCTTCCTGGACAAATTCCAATGCTTTCTCCATGCTATCTGGCCTCATGCACCTTATACGGGACCCTAATGGTTCTTTAAGACCGCGCACAAAAGCTTGCATTGTGAGTTTTTTATATAAGTCTCTTTTGGCAGTTACGGTAGTGGGTACGGTCTCGTGTAAGGTAACATACGTCATAATCGTACTAAATAAAGTCTGACATCGATCATAGAACTCTTGCGGAGAACTATTGCCTTGGATCTGCATGGCTAAATCGTTGTACAGAGTGGTCTCATCCCTTTGGTCGCTAAAATTATTAATGAGGGCATTTCTAATACCTATCCAATCAGATGGTATGCCGTTGGAATTTATAGTCATAGCAGCGGGTCCAGTAATTTTATTTAATATACCATTAATTAAGTATAAATTTGTGAGATGGTTATTTTCCGTGCCATAGGCTCCTACAATCTGGTCACATAATTGTATGAACCTCGGTAGTGTGTGAGGATTGCCATCAAAATCCGGCGCCAATCGAAGGGCCTTTAAAATGATATCTGGGTCAACCAAGGCGGATTGTCCGGCTTGTTGACCAGATGGTGGAGTTGCTTGAGCCATCTCTATAAAACTATCGTCTAATTTTATATCTCTATTACTATCAACTAAAATGTCCCTAGCCTGCTTAGATGCAGAGCTACGAGCTGATTTACGGGTATAAAAAATCTTGAAGGATTTATAATGGGGATTATATTAAGGACTAAAGGAAAGCAACACCACAATAAATCGTAATGTACTTACAGTATCATGATCTCGATACCTGGTTCTTCTTGAATGATATCGATGTCTGGATATCTCCTCGCGGCTCAGCTGGACCCGTAGATATGATGAAGGTCGGCTCGATGAAGGTTTAGGAACCAGCTATTCACGCGGGACCCGAAGCTGCAATTCCAGCGGATATCTTGATCGCGTGCGCGCCTAGCTCGAGCCTCCTACCGTTAAGACTGCGCCAAATATGGATTAGCCAGCCGGAGGTCTCAAAAAAAACCAATTATTTTATAACTAATTTAATATGTTAAAAGTACAATACAATTAAAAATTACGACTAACTTAAAGTAATGAATGGGTCGAAGTGTGAAGCCCAAGTGGCCGAGTCCATGACGCGGCGAGCCCGGCTGCCGATGCGAACACGTGCTGCTGTATCAGCGCTTTACTGTATTTGCGCAATATTCATGCATCGGTGCCGTGTGCAATGATATGCCGCGTCGGCGATCTTCATGTGGGACGATTCCGTAACAGGCTTATTGGTTAAAATAGTCTCCCATTGGTCAATAGGCTCGAATCGCTGAGAAATTTGGGCGCTAAAACACTACGTTTTGGTGATTGAGGGGGGGGCCTTCATCCGCCGTCAAGTAGTTACTTAGTTTGGGGGCTTTCCCTTTTTCAGTAGGTAGTGCCTCGATTGGCAAGTGTGGTGTGCACCGCATGATGTCGAATGATCGCAATGTATATATTTATACAACTAGATTGGCAAAAAAGCATGCGGCCCGCATCAGATGGTAAGCGGTCTCCGCAGGCTATTGACGCTTGCAACACCACGGGGATGTTACTCGCGCGCTGCCAATCTTGTGACCTAAGGATGATTCGTCACAGTACCCAGTAATTTCACTGCCATATCTCACCCTTCAAACCGGTACAAAGCTATATAAATATAGCTGCTTGGTGGTAGAAATAGGTGAGACAGAGGTACCCACGCAGACGACTTTTGTACAGTCTCCCTCTGGTAAAATATGATGATGAACCACGTTTCAACTTCACAACTAGTCCTTAATCCATCCCCGCACACTAGAACCGCAATGATCGTGTAGTTCTGTTTCAGGTTTTCGTTTGACAATTAACTGTGTAGTGAATTCCCTGCCGACCTTTTCTCCAGCGATATACTAGAAATATCCTTAAAAAAAAGGCGCGAAGAGGTTTTTACAGGGTACATAATAAACGAGTGACTCCTCTGGTCTGGTAGTTGACCATAGGAAACGATTATTGCTTACCATAAAGCAGGTTGTTAGCTTGTCTGTCGTGCTTGTAAAAAACGGTTACCTTTTCACTCAGTAAACAATGTACCTGAAGACATATTCACAATGCCTCGGAAATGTACGAAACGGAATCGAAAAGCTTTGTTTCAGATTCCGTACATTTTGATGGATAGGAGGCAATTTGAGTATGTCTACCAGTCATGCTACCTCGGGAGGCATACAAAAGCATATGGCCCACCTGATGTAAAACGGTTACCGTAGCCTATTAACGCTCGCAATGCATTATCACTGGCGCGATGCCATCTCTGCCGCTAACACAGCAACTCATTAGGAGCTTACTGGTGACCTCACTTGCACGCAGGAACACAACAACCCTCTACGAAGTTGTTATTTGGCTGCGGTTTTCACACTTCCCCAGACGGGTCGCTATAATGCGCCCTACCTCTCTTAAAAGCACACAGAGAAGACAAACAGACATGTTCATGCCCGTAAATGTTTGTCCTGTGTGGGAATCGAATCCACGAGCATTGGTGTCAAACTAACGTAGCAGCGCGTTTACCCACTGCGCCACTGAGTTCGTCAAATAAAAAAAAACCAAATTTCTTATTTAGGAAACTGCAAAATAAAACCGATAGATTCGCAAAATGTAACGAATGTAGCATTTTAAACTCAGTTACGTACATAAGTAGTACATATTTGTATAAGCGAACGAACTATACATTTGCGAGGGGCGCTGTTTGGAATCCCGCGCTGGTTCGTTCAGGATTTACAAAGTATTTTTTTGGCCTCGCTGAGCCATTCTACTTCCCCTCGGTGCGTGAAAAGGGACGCTTTCTGTTATATATTCTGTTTACATAGTAACCTCTTTTGGATTATTGATATACATTCTACCTTTATGATTTGCCGAATGTAAAATGTCACTCAATAAAATATCATGGATATGAGATTACAAATATTTATTGTGAATATAATACTTTCTTTCTTGTATTTCTGTGCATCCACGAGATATTTTAATTAGGAGAATTAGACAATTGACAGATATGGCCACTGCTCGCTTAGTCTATTTCAGCTACTTTCACAGCTACTGTCATATGGTATACTGTTGTGGGGACGAGCGGCTGATATTATAACTATTTCATATTACAAAAGAGGGCCATCCGCTCTATTTGTAACATGGACTCCAGGGAATCACTTAGAGAACTATTCAAAGAAATAAATATCCTCAAGGTTACCTCTCAATACATTTATGATAACATAATGTATGCTCGTAAAAATATAAATTCGTTTTCAAAATGTAGTGAAAATCTTAGGAGCAGGAATAGATTGCGTATGCCAGTACATCGGCTTGCTAAGACTAATACATCTTTTCTTGTAAATTGTACTCGATTCTATAATAAATTACCTGAAACAGTTCTGTCCTTGCCTGACAATATGTTCAAAAGGCACATCAAAAAAACTTTATGTAAGAAAAGCTATTATACAATCGATAAATATCTAACTGACAGAGATGTATGGAAATGATTCAGCACATGAATTAATATAACTTTAATTGTACCACTTGATATCACTATGTGTACACTCATATCATTATAAATTTATTGTAATATGTATAAGAACATTTGGGAAAAAAGCCTATATTGGCAAGTTTCTTTTGGTATTTCTTCTTCGCCAATGGTCATTTGAAATGCTGGTAGATTAAAAAAGAGAAAATCTTAAAAAAAATATATATATAATATTGAAAATGTAAGACGTGTCTAAGTGCCCGTGAGGGTCTAAAGGCAAATAAAGAATTTTTATCTTTTAGACGGGTAAGGGGACAATTCCGAAACAGGCGCAGTGTCTGAATCTAGCGTAGCGATCTTGGATAAGGCTCGTTTTTGTTTTTTCGATGGAGTTTTCTTTGTACTGTGCTTTTGTTTCTTCTACTGTACCAGACTTCCATCCTTCATGTCGCTTAATAGCAGACAGGTCCGCCCTCGACCCTGCTACGAGGGTAGCTGATATTCTACGAAAACAATGTCCCGTGTAATGTCCTGCGTCGGCCAGTTCAAATAGCTAGCGATCTCTTATGGCATGTTTCAATTTTTTTTTTTCCAATAACTTGCTTGGAACACTTGCCATTGTGGTAGCGTATGAAGTCGTCATTATAGGTATTCACTGGCGCATTTGAGCACCGGGTATTTATCTTAAACTAATTATCGTTCTCGATGAAATTTTATTAGAGAAAAGATGATCGAATGATCAATCATCGTTAAGAACAACAACATGAGATAAAACACTAAGTTTTCATAATGTTCATATATTCCACGAGCTATAATTTTGTTCAATGTGGTCGGTGAATGTTTCAGGTTCTCTCCGGTGGTGTCCCCGTCGCCGACGCGGAAGTACACAACGCGGCGCAGCCTCTCGCCGATCGCAATCCGCGCGTCCAGCTTCAGCCCCGTGAGCCGGCCGAACATGCTCGCCGGCAAGCGGCGCTGCGAGGAGGGCGACTCGCCGCTCTCGAAGCGCATGTGCACCTCCGACCGGCTCACGCCCTCCACCCCCGGCACGCCCGACTCGGACTCGTTGGAGTGCACCTTCAGGCCAGTATCCCCCCGGGCGCAGCCCATGAACGAGTCCCCGCACGAATCGCAAGACACGCAAGAGAACCACAAATCTCCCAACCCTAGCTAATAACGAGTGTTCGGAGACTATAGACCGGGAGTTGGTTTCCATTTATGCTTCTCGTCGGTAATTTCGTAAAGTTGAATTTTGATTGTTAAAATTTCTAATGGTATATTCAAAATTTTTCAAATTAGATCTATTGAGACTTTCAAGTTTCCATTTTTATAGTCATTGCCGCAGTTGAAGCGACGCACAATTTCAGTTCGAAATGGTAAATATATGTACGACGACGGATACGATGGTTTATATAGTACTAAACTAAATGTGTTAACGTTTGCTCTTACAAAATAATATGTCGTCAATCTTCAAAATTGAAGTACAATCAAATGTACGAATGTACTAGCTGTAATGTATCGGCGTTTTGGAATATTTATTAATTATTTTTCTAAGTGGGCGTATCATCTGCGGCTTGAGGTTAAATGGACCCAGTATTTCTGTGCGTATCTACATATTTAATTAAAAGCTATTATGAAATTCGACGACGTCGTTCAAATAAATTTGTGAGCATTGTGCTATCATATATGTTGTCGTGTAATCTCTATGCTGAACTGAAATTGCGTTTCTCTTTGTCCTCGGCCTGTTAGTATATTGCAAAATTCAGCTTTATGCAAGTTATTTAAGGCCTATACAATTCCTGGGCTATTTTCCTGGTTCATGTTGACTTCTCGACGCTATGTATCTCGGTTTTGGAAGTCAAAATTGGACCGTTTTGTACTCTACATAGGGTTTAAATTTCAAGTGTTTGTTCCGACACTGTAGCGTACAGCGTCATCGGTTCCTATAATGAACTAAATAGACGTAGTTTAGCGATAAACGTGAAGCAGCCCTTATAATAGCCAAAGCAACCAAAACTTTATTGTAAATATTTTAGGTGCGTTCTTATGTATTGAACGCAATATTGTATATAATTTATATTGATAAGAGAATGTAGCCATAACATCGTGTAGATACTATAGGAACACGTAGTGAATGAATGACATTGCAGGCGTATTTTTATGCATTATTGAACTTTCCTCCGATTTTATTTATTACGAATTTATCTAGGTTTCGATGGTTTACGTGCAGCTTCGAGCCGAACTGCGAACACATACAACAGTGTATTAACACGGGCCACCATTTTATACGAAAGCCTTGGATATTGTATGAATGCATATAGTGACAGCGTAGCATAAAAGTGCATACTCCCTTTTCAACGTAAGGTCGTCTACACAAGCCGAATAACGTGTATAAAGCTGAAAGCTTGTCTTAAAATAAATAATTTATGCATACCTATTTTTTTTATTAATTAATTCTATAAAGGTCTTATTAGATTGTGCTTTCAGAAATAATGTCGTACACGTTATTCTTTTAATTTCTCAATAAATTGACTTGTTTTTTCCTAAAGCGAACAGAATAGAATAGTAACGTACAAATTTAAGGTGGGCATCGTACGATTGTTTTATTATCAGGCAGGCTGTGTGCTCGTTTGACACTTTATCGGTATAAAAATGCTGAATCCTGAACGAATTTTTTAGTACATTCGAAGCACTTTCATAACATAAAAACAGTCCCAAACACAATACTAGTGGTTGATCCATTCGAATTTAAGAACAGTGATAGGCCAGTGTAAAAGGAACCGGCCCATTGACCATCTGCTCCCCTGTTCGTATCCTAGCGGGGCATTAGCACTAAAATTCGTATTTTCGAATTTATGTACATATTTATTACTTGCTCGGCGGTGAACGAAAACAAGGAAAATTGCATCATGGGGAGTGTTCGGAGGAACTTAATACTAGCCGCTGAGTTCTCACCATCTTGATGAGAGGCAATCCACAACAGTACCTACGCTTTTTGAGGTATTTTCTATCACGTACGGTGACATTGTGGAATAACCTTCAGCGGTGTTTCGGAACAAATACCATATGGGTGCCTTCAACAAAAGAGCCTATGTTTCCCGAAAAAGGCTGGCAAAGAATCAGAGAGCATTTGGTGTTTGATGTCTATGTGCGGTGGTGACCCCATGCTCGTTTACCCCCATCTAATAAAAAAATCGTGAGGGAACCCACACGTTTAACCCTTCGAAACCCGGGTGGTCGTATACGACCGCGAAATGTATGGGAAAACGTATATAACGGGTTCTGACTGCTCAAGTAATTATATTTCGAAAGATGTGTGATTGAACCTAAGAAAGATTTGTTTTCCCTCTGGTGGAGGTCGGACGGCGGGCGCTCCATGTAAAAATCAGTGTCTTCGTCAAATCCTTAGGCTTAGCGGACCCCATTAGATGGTAAGCGGTCACCGCAGCCTATTGATGCTCGCAACACCACGGCCAATCTTGTGACTAAGTTTGTTTCGTCACAGTACCCAGTAATTTTTCACTCACCCTTCAAACCAGAACACAGCTATGTAAATGTAAAGCTAGCTACCTGGCGGTAGAAGTAGGTGAGACAGAAGTACCCACATGCAGACGATTTTTGTACAAAGTCTCCCTCTGGTAAAGATATGCGGGATAACGCGAAAAAGAAGATCCATTCGAATTTAAATAAATAATAAAAATATATTTGGTAATTCTGAATATTGTTCAATAAACAACAAAAAATAAAGAAACAACAAAAAAAAATTAAGTTAAAAACTAAAATCCAACTACGATAAACCATTGTACATTGAAAAGGTATAGACGTGACTTCAATGCAGACACATATTTTTATTATTATCGATAAAAAAACAATACAGTAAGCGTAATCACAAGTTATTAATAAATATATCATGTAACTTATTATACAATCATAGATAATAGAAATGATGCGTCACTATGGCTGAACCGTTTTATGCTGTGGTCATGTTTCGTCTTTAGTCGAGTGTTAATTTCTAACTTCAGTTTTTAATTATTTTGGGGTGAGGATATGTATTTTTTATAAAGACTCGCTCGATGGATTTTTTTTAGAAAGGCGTTATTACAATGTGACATGGCGTAAGTTAGATATGTTTTTAAATTATATTTGTAGACTTAACCTATATATTTTGAGAATAACCTTTCATTAGACACCAAACACTGTATATAATTTTATTATAATTATGTAAATCTTTTAGATTTTCTATGATGTCATATAGCCTATAACCAGCGTAACAGCAAAACGCTTACAATTAACGTATACCTACACGCATAGCCTGCTAAAAGCATAATCCGCCTTTTTGACTTCGTCGCAGTCGGGTAAAAGTAGGCAGTCATAGGGACTCCCGACAGAAGTGAAAACTTAAAACTGACACTGACAGGTACAGATATACTGTTTCATTAAATCATTAACAAGTCTGTGATGCGAATCCCTAGAAAAGATTTTCCCGGAGCAAAAACAATTCTCAACGCACCAAAACTATTTTTTTTCAAAGATTTTAAAACGAACTCAAAATAAATGCTATTTTTGTGCAAATGTATAAATAATAGTGATTAGTAGTGATTGCAAAAACTGCTTGAAAATTGGAGAAGACGCAATATTCACGCGGGCAATCCACGTTTTGTCCGCATTTCACTAGAAGAATTAAGTTCCGCTGTGTTCGCTTAACGGCTATCCATACCACTTGCCACATAAGTATTTGCCTCCTACGTACACCGCGCAAATCGGCGTGAGAGGTTGACGCACTTTTATGCTACGTTTACGTCATTTGAATATATTTGATGATTGATTTTGTTTAATTTCGTTTATATACATTTTAATTATAATAATACAGTTCTCATGTCAATCTTCTTTAATTAATATGACATTATTTTTGTTGTTGCCAAGACATTTAATTTATTACTATCATCGTACACTGTGTTCATCGCGTCACATAGACAGAATGTTATACATTATAGATATGTAGCTACTTTGAAGTATTTTATCTACTCCTAGGCACACATTATAATTTGGCATTCATTCGTGCATATTTCGAGATTGTGTCAATTGAAATGTTTGGAGGGACTCTATGGTACCTAGCTACTTTACATACTCAATCGTTTATTTAAACATGGAACATTTTTGTACATTAGTATTTACGAGTTACCAATTAGCCCCCTATTTGAAAAAGAATTTTGCTGAAAAATGGGTTCCAATTATCTTTTGACACTGTTCACACCTAAAATGCATACTGTTGAAAATTGACGAGGCATTTGAATGGTATATTGATTTCTGTTTACATTACCGGTACTCAATTCTTCAAACATTACAGCTATCCAATTTCTATGACTCATAAAAGGAGATGTAACTGTCATACCAGCTGATTTTAAATAAACATATTGATTCATTTAGACTATCTTTGACGCATATTTTTATCAAGATTGCTCCACGAATAATTGGCGCCGAATTACCCATTCGTGGCCAGGTTTTACAGACCCTACCAACTGAGCTTCCTGCTCATTTAAACTTGTGGTTCGTTAAATTAACCCAATAAAACAGAATCTCACGTACAGATAGAATGAGAGAGTATAAACTTTAGTTTCCACGTGGTCAGACTGGGTACATGAAATTTCCAACTTGTTTCAATGTAGTATGGGAAAAATCATCCCTTTCAGACAATAGTTTTCCTTTCCAAATTGCTTATTGAACTATTGAGCGTGGATGGTGCATTATAAGATCTAGGAGGCATACAATTGTGATAGTTATCTTTATATTAATGCAAAATGTACAGAAGTGTACTTCATTGATAAATAACGCATCGTTTGAGAGTTTGAATCGTGTACCTCACATTTAACTCCAGTGCTGTTGGAAATACTAACTATACTAGTTATTATATTAAAGTTCATTTTGTAACGTTTTGCTATGTAACATATATTGAACATTTTAATATCAAATTAATTTTGTGTAACTTAGTAACATAATTAATTTCATGATTTATTTAACAAATTAAAAAATGCATTTAAGACTGCAATAATTGCTAACTATGAATGAACGTCAAAAGAGGAAAACGTGGACGGATTCTAGTACGTTATGGCGACACAAGATTGAAAGTAAATTCACATATTGCCGATCGAAACTTTTGAAGACGATGGAATTACAGAATTGAAAACTATTATTTTGGAAATTCCTTCAGTTCTTCAATTTATCGTAGACATAAAATGAATTCAATAATTTATTCGATTAGTTAGATAAGAGATACACGATGTACGTTTTTTTTATAAATCTGCAAGCGTAAATCAGGTTTTTGTTATTGTCACTTGGCTTGCCATTATTAGTAAAAGTTTTCCTCGTTCCGCTCCACTCTCACCTCCGAGATTTGATATTAATATGCGATTTGACATGTTTACTATAGAATTTAGTAAAGCGTGGTATAATAATATTATTATATCATGTAACAATGTACGTCACTTGTGTTTGTTTCATTGAACGCTCGCCACGTGCGGCGCTGGCCCACGTGAGCTCACATAGATCGTGCATACGTAAAAAGTGTTACCACCCGAGTACATATTTTAGAAGTATTTTTGTAACCATTTAAAAATTGATACACGGCTATGGTAGGGATATATATGGATTACAGATAATTCCTACTAATAGAAATGAGAAAAAAATCATATTCCCGCTTGTAGTAGTAAATTCATGGTAGGAAGTAGTAGCGGGTATAAGCCGAACTCGCACAATACTACACAATTAATTATTTTCAATGTTTGTAAAAAAAGTAAACATCAATAATGATAATTATACCGATGTATTCGAACATGTAGACATTGTAACTTTATATGTTTAGTACCTAAAGTTCCGTCTCCACGTATCATTTTGAAGTAGCATTTATATATTATTTTAGTAGACACACCTAAACAGTGCGGGTGTTTTTAAAACTGTTGAGAATCTAGCCATGTTATTTAAGGGTTGATTGCACAGGTCGCTTTTCTTCCTCATTGGTCGATGCGAGAGCGGCGTGTACCCACCAATAAAATGCTATTCCGATGCTATGATACTTTAAACGAAAAAATAAAATATATGCAGATTCGTGTGAGCGATTCGACGTGACACGTTAATTGCGGCACAATTCCCATACGATTTTTAATAATCATAACGATGGTACAGAATAATGAACGATATTACCAATACAATGTGCCTTTTCAGGAATATTTCGGAAATAACTGGCAACATTAATTTTTTGGGTAGAAATTATCCTTTAGTTTTTTTATAAAATGCACATTGCGTCAGAAATTTCAATTTCCAATACACGTTTCCTCAAGGACAAGCTAAATTTTTTTTTATTTTTATAATTCACTGTATGCATTGCAGTACCTTCTTATAGTAATTTTATGTGTCAGCGTATGCTTTGCTAGTTTTTATAATATATCAAAGTAATTAGTAAGTCGCAGGCGCGATCTATGGAGCTCTCATTTAGGTTTTGGTAGGTGTGGGTTTCAGGGTGGGAAGATTCGGTAAAAGACAAGAGGAAACGAATTGATTGATTGAGCTATATTAACCAATCAATTAGTTTCCCCTTGTCTGTTGCCGAATCTTTGGATCGTTCTCGCTGCACCTACCAGTACAAATAGTGTGAATTACTTCACAGTTTATCTACCAAATTTTATTACTTTGAATGTTGGTAGGAATTACATTTATTACGTCGTTATTCGAAAATTATAAATGAATACCTAAAGATTTTATCATCCAAGTGCATATTGTCGAGGTATTTATATAACACTTTAGTAATTGATAAAACTCATCATAATTGTGTGATTAATGATAGAAATTATTGATTGTACATAGTTTATACTACTAAAAAAAATAGAAAAACGTATAAGCCATGTCTACCCACACCTTCGGCTCTAGTTTCCACTAAATCAAATTCAATCACAGATTTAATATTCGGGAAAATCATTTTAGGACAACCTTGATAAATAATGCCGTTGAAGGATGTAGTCTCAATAGTTTTAAAAACCTTGTGTACAGCTAAGAGCAGCACGCTCAATACTTGAAGTTTGATTGTAGCTCTTATTACGTACGACTTGAGAGCAGTACAAAGTGCCAAGCTTGTCGTGTACTTAGCTATACATATACGAGGAATTACTTAGCTATACATACACGTATTTTTTTCACAATATATTTGTATTATGTACTGTCAAATGCCCCATGTCTTGTAACGATCTTTGTGACTATGTTAATTCATCCATTATTCTAGATTGTTTGTATCAAACAAGATTAAATTACGAATTTACAACTTCATGCTTCTTATTTAGCTTAGGCATAGTTGGTCGCACATCACTGCGTAACTTTTGCCATTGATTTTCCATAAACAAGTATAAATTCAACACCTTCGGAGTGTAATGTGTAATACGCATAATGAACAAAAATCAAAATGTGCATACCGCAATTGGTCTATGGATGGCATGATATTTTTAAATATTGCATACATGCCAATGTATCCATGGACTAATTTAACACATTCACTTCCGGTTCGTTTCCCCGGACCTTTACTTGGTGCTGCAGTTTTGTATATGCCTCGGACACATACGTGAAAATACCCAGTGGCTCCCCAAACGGATATGTGAGTTCATGCTAACATTATATTGATTTATTTCCAATTGAACGAATTAATCACAATTCACTGCTAGTTTATGTATTATTACTAGTCTAGCGGACACGACAGACGTTGCCCTGTCCGAAGATACAAGAAGTCCTGTAAGCCGATCTCGGCGGCACCTACCGGCTCCAATTGTGAATCTAAACCATTCTCGAATCCACTTAAACACAAAAAAGTCATCAAAATCGGTCCAATCTTTTAGCTCAGTGACATACATACGAATTATATATATAATCTGTTATTTCGAAATAACCCGCTTTTATCTGTATTTGATAATTGAATTTTTTTACAGATTTTATTATTCGTTGGTTGGACTGATCATTATGAAATTAGTTTGCCTTGCACCCATAAGAGTAAAATAGACACAAGTGAAACAGCAGGACTGATAGAACACACATATGGGTCGAGCTCACAGAGCGAAACTCGCTATATATAGAAATCACGTTCAAGGCACTGGCGAGTCACGAAACGCATATATGCAGCGTCGGCAGAGTAAAATTTATATATGGCATCCCGAAGGTAGGACAGTTTTTGAAGTGTAACTGTCACACGTGGTGTGCCATCGAATGTACCATGATCTGTGCAACAAACCCCAAGTCAGGACATGCACCAGATGGACTATTTTAGAGACACAATAAAAGTATACATATAAAAACCAAAATCTTTTATTTACACGTCAGTTTTACATAACCATGTATAATTAGATGACAAATGTTATCAAGAAAAAAACAGTTTTAAAAGTGAAATTATTCTAAAGCTTACCAACAACATTACATTATAACATTCCAATATTTTGTACTCTTTAAAATGTGATAAATTACAAAACACGACAAACGATGTGAATAATTAATGTAAATTAATTAAAACATTACAAAATCCATTAATAATAATTAAAAGAGTATTTAGCAAAAGCTTGCCAAACAGGATATACACTATATACGTATATAAAAACAGATACATACGACAGTCGTTTGGTTAGTACAGGGAGACATTGACACAGTTCATAACTAAATTGTTACCATACTGTTAACATATTCCGTTAAAATTTCGTATTAGCATACATATTTATTGTCTATAATTCATGGTCCCTGTTACTTGGACCACTTAAAACTAGATTACAACTACATAGTCTAAGGCAGAAATTATTTAGCATTATAAAGCAATTTGTAATTAGATACATTGATTGCGCAGGTCATACAATAATTTTATTCAGCAACAAGAATATTACCTACACATTCATATAGGAAGACGACATATCAAGCGAGGCGGAAATAAACATTGGAATGTGAATTAGGCATAAGTTTTTGGCAAAATTCCTTTTGTGCAATACAGAGATGATGATTTTGGCTCTTTTTTTTTTCAAACAAAATAGGGACGTGCACCGTATCAAAAGTATAAATAATGATTATATATTCTTCATTAAAAGACTTCTGAAAATGTAAGTAGTATAATATAAATTTTAAATAAAAGGTGAAAAGAAATACTTCAAGTTGAGTATGCTAAATAGACGTCACAAATCAAATCTCGGTACTAAAGGCCAATGCTCACATTTGGATCAAGAATAAAATTAGCTGTCACTTCTCTAATATACAGTCATTCATACATATTCCTCTGGGCATTCCTACAATATAACTAGAACATGGCATATAGCAAATAGTCCATTGCGTTTAGACATAGTTATGTATTTGTCTTGTAGCACAGCAAATAGATTCCATGACTTAATTCTGCCCAGATATCTTATTAACCTTAGCCATATATAGTTTTAGTCTAGATCAACAACTGTCGTGTAGCGTGATGGCGAGGGGACTCACCAATACCTTCGGACAAAATAAACCACAGCTGCGGGGGTGCACTATGCCGTACACAAATGAGGTTCTAGTAAAAGATACCAATATTTAGTAAGGAACAGGCAAAGTACTTCCGGTACTACTGATAGGTTCCAAAACATAACATTCACAACTTTTAAGAACAATTGCTAGAATGAATGCCAATGTTTGTCATGTGAACTGATTTGATTACATTTTTTCATGATTTTAGTATTCCCTTCACTTATTTATGATGACATAACTGAAGTGACTGCTCATTATATTTTGATCCAAATGATACATTTTAGTCCATTGTCCTTTGTCATACAAAATTGCCCTTGACAGGCAGTATAAAATTACTAATTTACTAAGTGCCAACATCCCTATTGGACGTAACAACAGGAAACTATGTTTCACTGGATTAATTTTCCTAACAGAGATTTCGCTCTGCAACTCTCCTGGGATATTACGCCATAAATAATTCTATGGCACAAAATTAAAGAGACTTTGCATTCGGAAGTCTTCCTTCGTCAAATGCAAAATTTATCAGTCATTTTCATTATGAAAAAATGAAAACACTTCATATAAAAACGCGCATGACGTTCATTAAACGTTTTACAATTTGCGTTTTAGAGTAACCGGGGTTTTAAAAGGTAAATTGTTAACCCTAAAATACTTAAATGATCTAGATTTGACACTATCTAGTGTTTAACTAATTTCTTGGCAGTGTTAGATTAGGATATCTACCGCAAATAAACTAAAGTGGAATCGGTCCCATCAACGGGGCTGCAACATATAAAGTTTAAGCCAGATCAATTCAGTTATATTAATTACGCTACAGAAAGAGTTTTTATGTGGTTTAAAATTTCAGATTAACTAATTGATTCCGCTTCAGTGAATTTCGGTATCCCTTAGTCTACCGTTCAACGTCAACTTAAACTAGCCGAGAGCCATGTGACACCTTACATTAAAATGGCAATATTATTATTAAATACAAAAATTTAATTCTCGAAACATTACCAGTAATCCCGTGGACTTAGCATTGACAGACATGAGCATTACATTTGGCTATTTCCACATACATATTGTGCTCTATGCATAACCTTAGGGGCAGGATCCATAGAAGAGACGTGGGACTGAAACGTGGCACAGGCGCACTCTACCTTTATACCTCGAAATATACAAAGGCCATAGTCAGCCCAACATTTCACCTGTGAAGCTTGCCCCTTAATTCAAATATAATTATATAATTCGGACCCACCTTAGCATATTTTGGACAATGTGTAAAGTGCCACTTGGCTCATCTCAGCTGCTGAGCGCGGAGTCTTCGATCAACGGCACTTTGGCGACTTCAAAGAAGATCGTGTGAGAGTACTTGTTTCGAACAGTGCTGATTGCTGATTTTGGTTTTTTGTGCAACGCGGCATTTTGTGCTATTGCGATGGGTAGAATGTCTTTTAACATGTACCCTGAAATAAATCATATAGATATATTGACACAGACGAATTTATTTTTGTGGTTTTCTTTATTTTTAAACCATCCATGTAATAAAGCATACAGTCTGTTTGGTGTGAATCAGTCTAAAGATACTTGTTGCATGTATAGTATTACATGTGCTTACAATCTATCTAATCAAAGGCCCTAAGAACATAACTCTGTGGGAAAAAAATCTATTACGCACATTCGCTTTTCAAGACCTCTGAATGTTGGACTTTTTTGTAAATGAGGCAATGATGCAGTATGTGATGTTTGTAGAGAAGTGTACTTTACGTGATCAAAAACTGTAAATATAATTTTCTCACCTCGTAAATTTTGCCTAATACATGTTTATAAATGTCCAAAAATAAAGGCTTGCATCTAGCGACAAGTTAGATAACACATTTTACCTATTTTTAAAAGGTATTACTTAACAACAGCATACCGCCGAAGTTGTCATTTCTACCGGACACAGTCGCATATGATTATACAATGAAATATTAGCTAAGTTACCTGTGTAATACTGCAATGTTTCAGTCCAGGTTCCCAGCGATTTCATTTTGAGAGCGATGAAGAGTGCAGCTGCGGCCATTTTGCTGTCAGAGTGTTCGAGCAGGTTGTACTCCAGAAGGCACTGCTCGAGCACGAACCGCGCCAGCGTCAGAGTGGGCATGGAAACCCTCGCACACTGTGGGCGATGTAAACTGTATTATACTGCGTCCATTTTATTAAGTTATTTTTGACAGATCATTCTATCTCTTTCAGTTTGAGAGATACGCAACACTTGACAGTTACCTGTCTCTTTCAGACTCATTAAAATTATTACCTGTCAAAAGTTTAATTACCTATAAGATGGACAGTGGTGTAAGCCCAGAAGGATTTAAGTGCTATACCTAACTTTGAAATAACACTTTTACATACAATTACATCATCGTACGCCAAGTCGCTTGCTCCATAGGCAGAGAGAACTGAATGCTCCAAGGTCCTTGGTTTGCCACCTCACTCTTTAACATTTATAGATCTTTTCCCTACCTACTGATTAAACACAAACATAATTAAAATTAATTATTATGATTATACCATTGTACTGGAGTATTTCTTGTGACAAGAAATTATTTACAAAATTTTATCACAATGAAGTCTATTTTTGTTGCATTCAATGGTCATGCAAGTACAGAATGGTCCATCCCCATGGTCATGTTACTGTCCCAAAAGTGTGGAAGTTTTGTGCACACCACTCACATTTTCTTGTTGGTAAATTACCAGGTTTCCATAACCATGTTTGCACATAGCATATGTGCCGGTAAGGTTGGCTATAAACTTGAAACTCGTGAACCATGTCCATATTTATTACTTTAGTTACTACCTTACATTATCTTACACCATAGAAACCGGCGTAAGTCATGTGCCGGTCGGGTCATCGGGCTATGTGATATTTTTCGATATGACCAAAGCATTTGACATGGTAAATACACAGTAAATTATTAAATAAATGCGAAAAGTATGGGATCAGGGGTGTAGCATATAGGTGGCTCGAAAGCTATCTAACTGACAGAATGCAATGTGTCGAAATTGCTAAAATAAACGAAGATAAAGAAATACATAATATCAGATCCGCTTATTTGAATAATGTTGCAGGCGTCCCCCAGGGTAGTATATTGGGCCCCTTATTGTTTCTTCTTTATATAAATGATTTGCCTCTAATTACTAATTATGATTGTGTTTTGTTTGCCGATGACTTATCTTTGATTGTACCATGCGACATTTCCGATACAAATGACATTATCAATTCAAATTATGAGAATCTAATAAATAACACGATTAAAGATATACATGACTACCTAAAAGATAATGATTTAAAAGTAAATTTGACAAAAACAAATTATATCCAATTTTGCAACTATCAAGTTCAAAGATCTAAATTAAATATTCAATATGAAAATCAGAATTTAAAAGAAACTGAAGCTACTATTTTTTTAGGAATAACGGTAGACAGACATTGTAATTGGAAAACGCATATAAATAATGTTTGTACAAAATTAGAAAGATTAGTATATGCAATATAATGGCTTAAGTGCACAGCAGGTACTAAATCTGCTTTGACTGCATACCACGGCTATGTCGCTTCTGTGCTTAGATATGGCTTGATACTATGGGAGAATTCCACTGATGTATATAAAACTTTTGTGAGCCAAAAAAAATGCATAAGGTCCATCGCTGGTATCGGGCCCTTAGAATCATGCAGGCCTTTATTTAAGAAATTTAACATACTAACACTAACTGGATTATATATATACCAATGCTGCTGTTTCGGAAAACTACATCCTGAATTCTTTAATATCAAACCAGTGATTCCAAAACTTAGACCTAGAGATCCAACGTTACTGCTGAGGCCTACATGTAAAAGCACGGTGTTTGAGAAAAATTGTTATTTTATGACAATAAAAATTTATAATAAACTGCCTGTCCACTTGAAAATGCTTAGTTTTGAATTATTTAAGTGCAAATTATTTAAATGGCTAATTGATAAGAGTTTTTATGACATTAATGAATTCTTTGAGACAAAAAACTAACAGGTAATGTTCAACAATTTTATTGATTTATTACGTTGATTTATTAGTATAATTTTAATTCTACTACAATTAATAAAATTTTTGCATGCCTATTGTAAAGAGGCGGGTAATTAATGTATGACCCTAGCAAATAAACATTTCATTTCATTTCATATGCCTACCCTGCAAGCGCTGGTGGTCGCAGATAGGGGGGGCAACTGGCGCAACGCGTGAATGCGTGGAGAGGGTCGCTAAGAACGTGTCTGAGCCTGAATGTGGCGAAGACACGAGTACTTGGCCTGCAACACCACAGATCCTACACCCATTCACATTGGCGAAGATAAGGTAGAGCGCACGGATCGGTGTAGATACTTGGGATCTGTCCTCCACGCGTCCGAGGATATCGATTGCGACGTCAATGCGCGTATTTCTGTGGCCTGGGATCAAGTGGCGTGAGGTAGCTGGTGTGATTTGTGACCCTAAAATGACGGTTAAGCTGAAAGGATAGGTTTATAAATCTATCATTAGGCCTGTACTTTTATATGAGCACTTGAGCGGCACAAGCAGGAGCTGCGTGTCACGGAGATGAATATGGTGTGCTGGATGTGCGGAGTGACGCGTAAGGATCGCGTGAAGAACTCCCGCAGTCGCGGTAGCCTTCATGTCCGTGAAATAGCAGACAAACTGCAAGAGCACCTACGCTGGTACGGCCACGTCTTTCGAAAACCGACAAGTTACGTGGGGAACAAATGTGTAGCCATGCCACAGGGGTAGGCCTAAGAAATGCTGGCTTGACGTCGTAAAGGATGACGTACGTGCTAATGGTCTCACAGCTAGGGATGCCGAAGACCGCGCGAAGTGGAGAAAAACATTCGGAAAGCGGGCCCTGGGCTCGGTAGCGAACGCGTAAGACGTAACCGGGAATAACGCTCACATGATGATGATGACAAGACAAACATTTTGTGCATGAACATGTCTGTTAGTCTTGTACTGGGTATTTTTAAGAGCAGCAAGGAAGTACTTCCACTGTGCATTCATAGGCTGCATAACCACTTTACATCAGGATTGTATGCTTGTATATCTCCCGATGTTATAAAAAGACTTGGTAAATACTTTTCTCAGCGTGCCTGACAACATGTAGGTAATGTAATCTAGACTTACCCTCGCATATCTTCTGAGAAAGCGGTAGGAGAGTGGAATGCCCAAGTCATAGTCAATCATTCGTAGAATATTCATCTCCATCTTAAGCAGCTGACTGAGGGTGTAAGCGCCATCGCAGATGTACAAAAAGTCATCTACGAGAGGTGGTATACGCTCCTATAAACACCAAAGTATTTATTACAAAGCCAAATGGTTGTTACATCTAAGGTATATTATAACAAGCGCATGCTTGGCCAAGGGTGCAATGTTTAAGAGAAAGACAGCATGCCATTATCCCCTAAGTACAAGATATTAAACCCGATTTTGTGTAATTAATTGATAAATACACAAAATCGGATTTGTAACATTAGAGTTGGTAACAATTACATCTACAAATATTACATCAACAGATATTCAGATTTATTTTTTGTATTGTCTAGTGCAAGTATACGGGCTGCCTGACATGAAGCGGCTGCCATAAACTATGGCAAGTTATGAACTAAGGCAGGAAGTAGATAGGTAGTTGTGTCAAGAAATGCTTATTTAAAATAGCCATAGCCTATGCTGTTTCATGCTTGTTGATAATTGATATAACTGAATCAGCTACAGCTAAGTACCCTTTAGTTTGACCTTTGTATCCTTCTTATGCCGTACATTAAAATATCAACACATTGAATATTAAATGTGATCTGCTCTTAGCTGTACATTACTTAAAACATTGTTTTTAATAATCTTGTCTTACATCAAACTTCGAAGCGATGAACAGGGCTGATGCACCCAGCAGCTGCAACTCTTCTTTGGTCAAGTGTTGTTGTTTAGGAAGGACCTTGGACGATCGTGTCAAGAACAGATCCACTAGCTTCACAGCCAAGTACAGGGTCTCATGATTCAACTCGAAGCTTTCTTGGACTTCTACCATCCAGTCAATGAGGAGCGCGCGCATCCACGAAGTTATACCGTCCATCCGTTGGAGGTAGTCATCAATAGGGAAATGTGGCTAAAAATATTAATTCGAAATAAAAAATCCCTCCCACATATTAAATACATCAAAAATAATTTTGTTTGTCTTTAATACATCTGGGCTATACAAGTAGCTTATGTTGCAGCTGCCACCCTGCTGCATATACAGCAACTCTTAAGGAGCTCACTCACAATTACACAAAAACCCTCAAAAAAACCCACAAATCATGATTTTCTCTAACTGAGGAACTTCCCTAGACGAGCTGCTTTGATATGGACTTTAGCTCACTTCACATCTAGTTTTGGTTACTAAAATATATTTAATATAGATGCTAGTAATATAAGTGTCTTGAAAACTTGTAATTTGTTAACAGAGTTATCCAAAAAATTATGCCATTTTTTTCCAGTTTGTCTGACAATCTAATTATATGCCTAACAATTTAACCAAAGATGTTGGTTCAATTATGTAATTTTTATACTTAACAGTTATTTTAGGTAATTGGACGTATTGGTGGAAATGTATTTTTGTCTTGTCAATATTAATAACTAATTTATTTTTTCCTAGCCATTCAACTACCTCTTTTAATGTTTCTTTTTCATCTGCAAATAAAGTCATTTGATATTTAATACATTTGAGGTGATTAATATAAATTAAACATAGAAGAGGGCCTAGAATCTTCCCCTGACAAACTCCGTATTCTACTTTTCTAAATTTAGATTTGTATTGTTTTTCTATATTTGAGCTTGCGCAGATAGCTTTTGTAATTGTTTGTTGTTTTCAGTCTTCAAGGTAAGATTTAAGTAATTTATGTGTTACATCTAATTCCATAAAGGTAAAGTTTATGCAATAATAATTCATGGCTAACAAAGTCGAAGTCCTTAAACATGTCCATAATAATACCACTTATAGGTTTACGGTTGTATATTGAGTCCATAATTAATTTTAATAAGTCAAAAACGGCCCTATATGTTGTTGTTTTTCCTTTACTTAGTTAAGTAACTTGTTCAGCTGAAGACACAAGTTGCTAATGTGTTGAATTTTTTTTGTTCATGCACACCACATGTGTAGATAAAACAATAACTCAGTTCCAAAAAACAATCTTCATATATGATTTGTCAAGTATTCTATCTAAATGTCCAGGCAGTCCTTTGCAGGGAAGGTATAGAAATAAGCATATGTTCTGTATTTACAGTAATACTGTAATAATAATTTACAGTAATAATATTTACAGTAATCAGTAAGACAGAAAAATAGAAGATTCATTTTATTTTTCAGTCATAACATGTTACGAGACACATTTCAAAAGTAACTTACTTCTCTACTCTTCAAATAATTGAAGATGTCCATAGAATAATGAGACACTTGGAAAGGATCATCCCAGTTCTCAACGTCAAAGTCAGTTACACCAGCTGGGGGTTTGTGTGGAGTTTCTGTTTCGCTGTCCAGAGATCTGGTTGACTCGTCTAAATTAACCTTGTTTAGTTTTTCACTAATACATTCTTCTTTTGTGGACTCTGGTGGGCTTCTGAAAGTGTAAATAAATAAAATTAAAACATAACTAGCTGCTCTTTGTTTTGCCGCGGCTCCGCCCGCGTGGAGTCAAATAACGTAGCCTATGTGTTAATCCAGATCATAATCTATCTACGTGCCAAATTTCATTCAAATCCGTTCAGCCGTTTAAGCGTGAAAAGAGTAACAAACATCATACATACAAACTTTCGCATTTATAATATTAATAGGATTATTGTAATTAAAAATTATTTCAGTTTTGTTAAGTTACCAAAAAAGATAAGACTTATATCTTCATTGTTTTACCTTCATAGCAACACTAGTCTATTTTTTTAACATAGGTAAATCTTAGAGTTCTAAGGTTTTCATATAATTCCATATTTGTATTGTATTAATACAAATAAGGTTTTAAATCACATCTCTCACAGGGAAGTCGAGTTTCCAGGATGTTTGGAGTTTTATTGGAAATTTTAGTTACCCAGACTACAGTGGCTAGGAGTCATTTTGCATGCTACTTAATATATCATGTGACCAATTGTTAAAAGACTAAAATAGTTATATGTTTTTTTACAATGTGCCATTGCAAGCTTCGCCTGATGCATGTTGCTGTAAGTGTCCATAGGCTACAAGTAACAATGTAAAGTAAACCAACAATGATTATGGTTAATACAAAATAAAATACAAATAATTTATTTTGCGAGCATACACAGTACAAAGGTGTTATAACACACATAGAAGTGTTGCACCAAAACATTGGCATACAAAAAGATAATGAATATAATTACAAGTTAAATTATCAGAATAAATGAACATAAATAGAAAACAAAAATATAAGTTGTCAAACATTAATTAATAATAATACTTTATATATAATATTACAAACAGAAATAATAAATTCAATCATTACTCATATAGACACAGTTGTCGCAGTGTAGTCTTTTTTTTTTCATTTTGAATGGCAGATTTTTTAACGCAAGCAAGACATTGTACAGCTCTATGGACATTTGATAGCTATTTCTGGCATAGCAGGTGATACTATAGGAGGCTCAAACTAGATGGTTTGAATATTGTGTCAAGAACTTCTAAACGTCACATTTCTTTTTGTATAGATTTAATTTTTTCTTTACAAAAAGACAAGTCAATAATATACATAGATGGTAATGTTTATGTTTTTAAAATAGTGGTCTACAAAATTCAAATGGTCCTACTCCACATACCGCTTATCCCATTTACATTTGCACACCCCACGCATCAGTTGAAGGTCACCTTAGCATTGACAATTGCTAAAACTCTTTCGAGGGGTTTAAGAGTATAATGAACTAACAAGTACAGACAGACTGGCCCAAAGAAGAGTAAATGATGCTAAAAACATATTCAAAAATCGGCAACTTGCAAGTGGCATCCCTGCAGTTGCAAATGTTCATAAGGTACAGTTGACTACTAACCATCAGGCAGGATGAACGCTAACATTTGCATCTTACATATAAAGGAAAATAACTATTTATAAAATTTCAATAAATTTAGCCAAATGCAATTTGAATCATTATTACTTAAAATACTAACGTGGTCTCCAAGGCAGTCACATATAGTGATGGTTCGCCAGACACGTCACTTCGAGCAGATTTCACCGATCCTTGGCTGTTATTCTGATTTTCCTTCCCAAAAACCTTTTCTTTCCTCTCATTTGTCTTATTTTTGAGTATACCATTCTGAGCTCTGGCAGCCACAGGTTTGGGCAGACCTTTGGTGAAATGCTTTTGTACAGATTCTAAAGTATTAGTTGCCACTCTCTGAAGTTGTTTAGTTTTCGATGGCTTGCCATTTTGAAGTATTGTCTGTTTGATGGTCTAAAATGTTAAAAAAAGTTCACAATCTTAAATACAAACTTTTAGTAAACCTATGTAAACGTCAAAAATCAGTTTTGCAATTTTTAGAGGGAAATAATTACCAGATTCTCTTACTAATCCTTGTACCTAAGCGAATCAGTGTTTATGTTGTTATTGTATTTAAATAAAACAAACTTTATGTAAATACAAAATGTAAATAGTTATGGTAGTTTCAGAGATACACTATGTAATACTTGTTTCAAGTAATAGGAAAAAAATGTGCAAAAAGAAATTACAGTTATAGTAGGATATGAACTGGGGATCTTTCTGACAATATAAATTAGGCCGTATCTACAGTGTGGCCGAATATGTAATGCATGATTGTTTTTTATGTAAAAAGACATCTATATAGGTAGATAAATTTAATATGCAAAACCTTCTCTAAATAGGAAGTTTGGTGTAAATTGTTAAGAGCCATTTTCGAGATACACAAAATACCAAAAAATATTTATTTAAATACAAGAATTGCTTATTTGAATATATAAGAACTCTATGAATTCACTCCTATCACCTCACTTTGCATAAACCTGTGCTTCACAAAGTGGTACACTACATCTCATAAGGTTGCTTGCAGCAAGTAATCCATCATATTCAAACAGGTTAGGCAGGGGGCCTAAGCAGAGCAGAAAATATATAGGCAAGGAGTCTATAGGACAAAAATAATTGGTAATCTCCAGCATATACTATGTGTGCTTTTAATGACGCTATAATAACATTGAATTGTAATTTATACGTCTAATACTCATAATCATTTTTGTGTTATATGTGTCCTATTTTAAATATGTCAACAGCAGTGTTTCATCACTTGCAAATTAAATCCATGTATTGTAAACTTACAAAGTCAAAGACTTGGCTAAATTACGACATAAAATAATAAAAACCACTGACAATTGAGTAAGAAAACTTCATTGAAGAGATCCTTAAGGAAGTGTAAAGAAATCTCTTACAAAATTACATTTTCCTCTCAGAAAGATTTATACAAGTAATAAGACTGGCTAATAACAGTAAAAGATGTTTGAAGAAAATATTTGTTGTTACCCTCAAATACATCAAACAATGGGGCTAAAACACCATGAGATTGAGGTTATTCACCTTTACTACGGGCAGCATTTTGCTTTCCACTGTAACTTTCTTCACGGGCAGGAGTTCATCGTTGTTAGAACACGATTTGTTGTATGCATTCGTGATGTCTCCAAATGCTGCCCTTTTCGCCGTTGCATCTTTTAAGGGACTGTCCGCTTTCCTCTTGTTTGGAACTTTCAAGCTATCCTTGTGAGTCTTCAGAGAAGCTAACTGTTTGCTCCTAGTCGTTATGCCATGGTTCAAGATGCCATTCAGGTTCTCATTGACGCCGATTGGCTTCAATGCCAACCTTGTTGGCGCCATTGTGTAGAACTACTGAAATAAAATTTTTACTGTCACGTGTATGGCTTTAACGTATTTCAGAACATTATATCACACATGAACAAAAGTTAGGCGAAATATCTATCTTTAGGAAACTTATGTTTTCAAATTGTTCACATCTAACGACGAAAAAATGGAGGCAAAACAAGCGAATGTCTGTAGCGTCAAACGCCATTCTAATGATCATTTTACTTACGTATATAAATTGCAACAGCCGTTTTTGATAAATTTTCAGTACTTTTAGACGCTGCACGATGTGTTCGTAGTTCAGAAAAACTACAATTCTACGAAAAATAAATAATGTTACAAGTCACTGGACAAAATAAAGTGTCTTCAAAAACCGTTGCATTGCTTTTTGAATTGCTCTCTCATTGGTTGACGCCTGATGGCCCCTTCGCCAATGAACTGTGAGTATCTTCTACGTTCCGTTACGCGCAATTGTCAATTGTGATATGGTCCACAGATTCACAAGGTTATATTTCAATGAAAGACACAACGACTTCGTCAACATAATATGTTCAACATAATATAAATATGTCAACATAATAGTCATACATAATAATCGGAAAAAATACTGGTAAGTATGTTTATCGGTTGAAATAAAAAAGGCGTTGTGTTGTGACTGTCATAAAATTTAATAATATTATTATATTAATTTTCAATTTCATATTTTTTATTGTATTAATTTTTAATTCTACCAATACATAAACATACTTAACAGTCAATTTTTCCGACATTCCAAGAAATAAAATGTATTGTATACAACGGACTTACTATTTACTGCCAGGACCATAATAATAATGGGACCAACAAATGATAAAAACGTGAAAAGCACTACTTGCCACATCACATAGCATTACGATTAATTTTAGGTTACTAACGCGGCATAGCAAAATGTGCTGAAAGAGATAGCCATTATAGTCCTTTAAATTCCTTACATTTGATTGCATGATCGCAAACCTTTTCCCACTCTTCAGTCCCGATCATGTTTACTTTTTCAGTCGATTCTTTTTTATTGAATTTAAATTCAAATTCACGTTTCAAGTGAGCCTTTCTGTTGAAACCATATATTTTCAATTTATTTAAACTCCGGATGGTACGGTGGCAATCGCAACACAGTGTGCCCATGTTCGGCAAGTCCCTTGTCCGCGGAAAACTCTGCAAACCTCTCCTTGTGCTGACATAAAATATTGTATATCTGGGGTTTCGTCAATTTTGGATTAACTGGAATTTCGTGTCTTTCTAACCAGTTGATCATTTCCTGGTGTATGAATTGGGGGGTCTTTCAACATATTTATTGTGATAGGGAGCGTTGTCGATAACCAAAACAGAATCACTGGTATATTTGGGATTAATTGATTAACCAGCTATTTCTCCTCGTTATCGTCATTCTTTTCCTTGTGATAATCGCTTGTAGTGTCCGTGGATTTATACATTAAAAAGGCTCCAAACACCTTACACAAAGTTACGGGTACAAAGCCTTTTTCGTTTCCTGCGTAAACGATTATCAAACGTTGAGCTTTTGATATCGGCTTTTTACTTCTTTTTGCTTATCATCACTCCAAATTTTTCCTTTAGTGTGGAATATATGTATTTAGGATTCATTCATATAGATTATATTTTTTCCTTCATCGCGAAATTTGCGTATTTTATCTAGGTATTCAATTCGGTTGAGACTTACATCGTGTTTTTCCATAAAAATTTTTCGATTATCTTCTATTTTAGGGAACTTAAATTCCGTCTCATGAAGTATTGTTTTCTCAACGTCTTTTCACATCTATTATGATTAAAAGCCTCAGATAATTTAGTTTTTAATGATTAAAACGCAAGTGAAAATCGTACACGATTCTTCGAACAACATCATAATCAAAATTGTTCATATCTAAACAAAATTGTTTTTTTGGTCTCCTTTTTTTCAGAGAGCTGAACTTAATTGCACTGGAATATGTTACAGTGCTGATTTCGTTTAATATATTGTTCAAAGTTCTTCTAGAAATTCCAGTGGCATTTGCAACTCTCTCTTGAACCTTCATTGATGCTTCATAAAATTTGAATATGGAAGCTAAAAGCGTCGTATGAAAAATTGGCTATAACTTTTGGCGCCAAGCTGTATACTAATGAAAAATAATTACCCGCCATATTTTTCCGAAATTTAATTTATTCGTGTAACAACTAACTTCTAATTGTTTTATTAAAATGAGTGATACGAGTATATGTAATAAGAGTGACATTGAAAATTTAACGCCGTCAGAAATAACCAACGTCGTTATAGAAACAGCAAAATCTTTATTTCCCAAAAATTCTCAAAAAAAGTATAAAAATGGTATTAGATACACTTTTGTTTTATTATCCTATAATTATGGTTGTAGAAAAAGTAATGTATATCACTACATTAGAAATAGTAATTGTAACACTAGTGCTAATCTAATGTAACACTCGTATCACAAACATCTACTTACTTGTTTCATAATGACCATCAATTCAGTGCAGTACCATAAACTAAAATTGTCTCACTTGTAGAACTTGTACATCTAGCGTTAGAGCAGAAGGGTTTTCTAAGGTTTAGTGGATTTTAAGAAATCACTTGACAGGGTAATACAGTGTATACAATTGATGGCTCCCTACTGCGTGCTGTACAGTTTGCTCATTAGGATTGTACAACATATGTACAGGTACGCGGCTTCTTGTCGCCCTGGTTTGACATTGAAATCGGTATCAAGCAGGGTGACGTGCTGTGGGCTTGGATGTTCAATCTGTATCTTGATATTGTCTTCAGATTGATGAATCTAGGACTCCGAATGAGTGACCAAATGGTGAATTGTCTGCTTTATGGAGATGATGACATGCTTATAACAAGCACATCATGAGGACTGCAAACGCTAGACAATGACAATGATGAAAGAGGATTGTATGGAAAAATTAAATACGAAGAAAACTAAGATAAAGGTATTTAAAAGCGAGAAAACCAGAACAAACTTAAGAATAACAGTTGATGATGTAGTCTTGAAATAAATCAATTAGATTGTATATGTTGGATGCGCTTATGACTTAATATATCAGTATCAGGAACGGTATTTTGCAATACTTTCGCACTCATAGAAGCATAGGTGTTGGTAGCAGAAGCGTGCACGCCGCGACCCTGCCAGTAAAACACTGTGGACTGCAATTCTGGACCCAAACCGCGCAGATTCGCGGATTAGGGCGTCCCCCAGAGGCGACGCGCACCGATCCGCCCCCGTCGGTGCGAAATCTAGGGCATGCGGCGGTGGGGGCCGCCACCCACCACGCAACGCCCATCCCGGCATACAAACTCATCCACTTGTTCCAATACTTCATCATCAATCTTAATCCTTACATTAGTTCTGGATTCTTTTCTTTCAAATACCATTATCTTTGTTTTCTTCGCATTCAGTAGTAAGCCTTTCTCCATACATTCATCTTTCATCGTTGTGGCCAGTTTGCAGTTCAGATGGTGTATCTGCTAATAGCACGGCATCGTCTGCATACAGCAGACAGTTCACCACTAGGTCACCCATGCGCAATCCCACATTCGTTGACTTCATTCTCTGCAGGCAACTATCGAGATACAGGATAAACAAGCCTAGCAGATAGCATGCAATCCTGTTTGACACCAATTTTGACATCAAACCAGGGTGACATGCCACTATCTATCCGTACACATGCTGAGAAATCCTTGTAAGTGGACTGCATATCACGGAGCAGTGAACTGTCAATCCTATATCTCGGCAATATGTCCCACAGTTCCTTTCGCACAAACCTATCAAATGCTTTCTCAAGATCCACAAAACCGCAGAAAACCTTCTGGTCTATGGCCAGATGCTTCTCCACGATATTGCGGAGCGAGAAAACGTACGTAACGTACGTTGATCCGTACATCCCCTTCCATTTCGGAAACCTCCTTGTGCGTCCCACAGCATTTCATCAGATTTCACCCTCATTCTCCTTTACTTACCTACCTTTCCACATATTTTGCTGCTAAGCTGATCAAACTGATGGCCCTATAGCTGGCGCAGTCCATGCGTGACCCCTTGCCTTTATACAAGGGCACGATGACTGCGCGACTCCAGTCCATTGGGACCCTTCCAGTTCTCCAGTATAGGTTGCATAAGTACCAGAAGGCTTCCCGGAAGTAAGTGTCACCTAGTTTGATCATCTCAACTGTGATTAGATCAATTCCCGCTGATTTTCCATTTTTTAACCTTCGTATCGACCATTTGTACACATCCATAGTTAGGCCTTCGTCGGAGGCCGTTAACGTGGAGTAAGCATCCGACTCACTCTCATTGTCAGCGTCCGAGGCATACTCATACATTTCCTCAAAATATTCACTCCACCGTTCTAACACTTCCTGAGTGTTCGCAAGAATGACACCAGCTTTAGACTTTATCTTATCCATTCTGGATGCTGACGAACCACACCGAGACTTCTTCACCTCTCTTCAAAAAAGTTTGGTATTTGCCTCGACGTATTTCGTCAGCCTCTCTTCCTCATTCATAATTTTCACGCTTCTCTTTCACTAAAGCCTTGGTTTCATTCTTGCATAGACGGTACATTTCTTTCTTCTTTTCTCTCATATTTTCATTTAAGGTCAAAGATGATATGTAACCCAGCCACGCTTTCCTCTTTCTTGCTACGGAGGATTCAACCTCCGCATCCCACCAGGCATCTCCTTTCGCTGTTTTACGTCTTTTTGCGCATCCACAAGCTTCTTTTGCACTATCCACCTTACTTTCTTTCAAAACTTTCCAACAATCATCCACCTCTGAGTTGGAGAGGCTTTGATTTGCAAGTCTCTCATCTCACTTACCAGATGCACATACGTTCTCCTTACACTTTCATCTTAAAATCAAATCAATCACACTTTTTTGGTCATTCCTTCTCCATGTATACGTGTGAATATCCTTATGATGAAATAAAGTATTCGACACGAGGAGGTTCCGTTCCATACATAAATCTAGTATTGACTTACCTGCTTCGTTCACTCTCTTATCTCCATTCGGACTAAGAACAGCTTCATAGCTGTATCGCTTGGTCCCAACCCATCCATTCGAATTTCCACACATAATCACTCTTTCATTCTCTTCAGCTTCAATTCGTAGTTCCAGTCGATGTAGACTTTGCGACTTGGCAATAGAACATACTGACCCTCGCGACTCGCTTGATTTCAACATAGCTCATAATCTTTCACAACAATAGGAATAAGCAATCTAAGTGCAACTAAACAAGGGGTACGAAATAGTTAATAAATCCCTCTTTTAGTAATCGCACTGGTAACATTGATTTTATTTTCTTTTTGACCACTTCTTCCCACGCTTTTGACGAGTGACATTGTTCTTATACTTGAAATTTTTACAATTCTGTGTAAAATTAGTTTTATGTGACAATTTCGATAGTATTTTGTAACATAAGTGCTAGTGTAATTATACAATAATGAAAAAACTGAAATATAACACGTTTATGCATTTTTTGGAAGACGTAAATAAGTTCATACAGAATACCTTGTAAAATTCCTATCGTTTTACGGGGGGTATTTAAACTGGGTTAAGTAAGTCGAAGTACCCTTCCCAAGTATTTTTTCAGCACAGTTCCTGAAGCTGGAACATAGAATTAAGATTTTCAAATTGTTCAAAATTGATGATTTGGCTGTATGGGCTAGATCCCTTTGCCTTCCCCTCGGGGATAAAAAGAACAAAAAAAAGCAATGACAATTGACAATTTATACGGACTTCGACTTCCCGCGCTTTTGACGAGTGACATTGATCTTATACTTGAAATTTTTACAATTCAGTGTAAATTAGTTTTATGTGACAATTTCGATAGTGTTTTGTAACATAAGTGCTAGTGCAATTATACAATAATGAAAAAACTCAAGTATAACACGTTTATGCACTTTTTGGAAGACGTGAATAAGTTCATCAAGAAAACCTTGTAAAATTCCTATCGTTTTACGGGTGGTATTTAAACTGGGTTGATTGGGTCGAAGTACCCTTCCCAAATATTTTTGAGCACAGTTCCTGAAGCTGGAACATAGAATTATGATTTTCAAATGGTTCTAAACTGATGACGTGGCTGTATGGGCTAGATCCCTTTGCCTTTCCCCTCGGGGATAAAAAGAACAAAAAAAAAAATGATACGGACTTCTTCCCGCGCTTTTGACGAGTGACATTGTTCTTATACTTGAAATTTTTACAATTCAGTGTATATTAGTTTTATGTGACAATTTCCATAGTGTTTTGTTACATAAGTGCTAATGCAATTATACAATAATGAAAAAACTCAAGTATAACACGTTTATGCACTTTTTGGAAGACGTGAATAAGTTCATCAAGAAAACCTTGTAAAATTCCTATCGTTTTACGGGTAGTATTTAAAGTGGGTTGATTGGGTCGAAGTACCCTTCCCAAGTATTTTTTGAGCACAGTTCCTGAAGCTGGAACATTTTTTTTTTTTTTATTTTCGCCCAAGAAAGTTGAAGACCCACAAAGGAAGGACCAACCCACACCCGGGTGTGCATTGGTCATTCCTCCGTGAAGGGCATCTTCCGGAAAACGGGAGGGAGGATGTGAAATCTTTTAAAGATACCATTTCGTGCGAACGAACTGATTATGTCGGATTTCCACCGACTAAAACACCCCCTGGGACTGCCTTTAGCCGGGAAGGCTACAAAGGATTCATCTGAAGCGATCACCCCAGGGGAACGGGGTGACGCAAAGCTGGAACATAGAATTAAGATTTTCAAATGGTTCTAAACTGATGACGTGGCTGTATGTGCTATATCCCTTTGCCTTTCCCCTCGGGGATAAAAAGAACCGAAAATTGATACTGTCAAATGTGCTAAGTGTCAGTACTGTCAGTTGTAGTACTACGCAAGTCGCAATCCAAAGCAATATTTACATGTTTTCTTCGGAAGGAAATGTTTTTTTTATATATTTTGCAAATATACATTTAGAGAAGTGATGCGATGTGTTAATTCTTGTAAAATATTATATTTTTACACTTAATTGTTCAACATGCTAGGAGGTGTGAAGCTCAAAGTTGTATACGGTCATGAAAAATCTTGCTTTGCTTATATCAGTCCAAAGTACAGTACAAATAATGAGCAGGTAACTATTATCCCCGTTGCTTTTAGTTATTAAACATGTGTAACATAAAATAAATATTCACATTTTTTTAGGTTATTATTTTTCTGTTTTATATAAGAGATCTACTTTATAAAATTATTTTCTTTACTAATTTTCTATTTCTAGTGATATTAGGAGCGTTTATGAAAATTAGTAGTAAGTGGTGTAATAAAATCATCTCGACAATCTTTGCATTATTTGTACCCATTGTGAAAATTGGATATAATATGAAATAGGTATAACATACATCACCTGTGTAAAATTCGTTAAGATAAATTCGTTATACCTTATATATTACTAGCTGCAGCCCGTCATTTCATCCTCGTGTACCTTAGTATCATGTGCGGATTGCTTTTATGTACATTTTTCTTTTTGCTCGACTTTATCGCTCGTTAATCCAACTGGTAGTTTCAAAGATTAATATGTCGAACAAAGAAACAAACTCTTCTACTTTGTATCTATTAGCATAGATATGTCAGCTAATGAAGTCAAGTATACAATTCTGATTGAACTTTGTATTTCAGACACAATGTGTTCAAATAATTTCACGAGACAAACAAACACTGTTGTGGGTGGTGTTCAGTAGCAGTGTTCCAGAAGGACAGATAGCCTGCAATCCTGTATTCAGCAGGCTCATAGGGTTACAAGAGGGATGGGATGCATTTGTAGCCCCGTATGGGGATATTAAGGTTCTAGAGGAACTTTTTGTAGACACTGACAGTCCTGATGATCAGGAGATTTTGGTACGTTTTTATAGATAGAATATGATTTATTTAGCGTAATACAGATTGTATGAAATACATTATAAAAGATTCCTTCAAATAGAAAGCATAGATGTTTTGCAACAAGGCATCCTTGTTGCTAATAGCAATCTTCCATGCCCTAAGGTTGTGTAAAGGTTTTTTGACCTTTTAATGTTGTAATGCAAATCCACGTGCAAAGTTAAAGTTTGTCATTCGTCTGAACTTCTTCAGAGAACTTTATATCTGCGGCAATTTTGTGATGTGAAGAAATATGTTTTCCTTTGATTTTTTTGTTTATAAGTGCTGGTATTGCTCAAGCTTCATTCTCTATATAAGAGTGAACCTATTAAAAAATAATACTTAGCTTGGTTCTTTAATGAAACAATGAAATTTCATCATTTGCATGATGTTGTTTGACTTTAATGGATTTGTTCTTGTTCTACTTGTATGTTTTTAACAATTTAACTACAGTTCTGTAGGCAATTTCTCCAAGAAATTAAATATGTAACATAGTATATTTATATTTTATCCACGTAAGGGATTTGGTGTGGAGTTATAGATAGGTAGCTACCAGTTGTGCGTCTCACTGTAATCGAAAATGCAAATAAAGCGACAACGTCGACTACAGCCTGTCCCAGCTGTTGTAGATAGAGGACAGTTGTAAAGCTGATTCAGTGGCCTTTGGGTGGCTAGAAAACACTGGCCTCCAATCTGAAAGTGAGCAGGGTAACAAAGTATGCCCCTTCATCAAAGGGAGACCTGTATCCCTGCAGTGGGGTGGGTAAGAATCATTACAGAGATCTAAAACATACTGCATCAACAAGCTACTAATAATATTGATTGTAATTTTTTACTAGCCCTGTGAGTGGAGACCGTGACATATTTTAGTCATTTATATAGAAGTCAATAAACTTGTTTGTATATTTTACTTTACATCAGGTCCTTTGCAAGTGAGACAGAACCGAGCACCATAAAATATGATATTATGTTTTTAGGAACACAATGTGGAGCTGTTACAGTTGCGTATTTTAGATCAATTAAGAGTTGTAGTTGCAAACCAAAAGGCTGTAGTATGGATATCATCATCTTTACCCATAGTATTTACACCAAAACAAACCGGCTTGTTAGTCACACACAGTAGAATTGTTGTTAAGATAGACCCCTTTGACAGTTTCCGTGGCACCCTACAAAATAATGCCACAGCAGTGCCTAAAGAAAACGACAGTCAATTCAAAAACATAGGAATAATTAATAAAGGCATGCTAAGGCCATATTTAAATGTACCCGAAAAACTAGTATTAAGGGCGGTCCCAATAGACAGTGACGGTAAAAAGAATTTAGTACACCCCTACACAGTTTTCATACACGAGGAGCACTTGGCCGAGAAATACAAGGACTTAACTGTCACGCTAGCCACCATGGAAAACATTCCTTCTTTAATGCAAGAGTCCAGTGAAGATGATTCAGAGAATAACAACAATCCGATCAATGATTTATGTGTAGAAATAGTTCTTGTGGACTGTGTCATATTCAGAAGTCTGTGCCATGAAGTGTATAACAGAAATATACCTACAGTGCTTATACCTAAGTCACTAAATGCCATAATTAATATTGAAAATGGGACTAGAATAATATTCACAATAATCGGTGATAAGGTTGACCAACCAGATCATATAGATATAGTGACATATTCAGACCAAGTGCAGTCAGATGTTGATGTAATAGAGAAGTTCAAGAACTGTGTTGTTGAAAATACGCATTCCGGCAAAAAGTTCCTGATCAACGATGGTGTGACAAAACAAAACACGCAGATATGTAGTGGTTTTTTGCAGTTTAATTTAAAACCTGATAAATTAAAGTACACTATGTTAAATTCAGAGTCATTCAGACATTGTACTTTAGCGGCTAAATGTTTGAGTGATACTGATCTAGTACTTCCTAAGCTCATAACGGCCACCCTGGAGTATGATTGCAAGAATTACTGCAGGAGCATAAAGTCAATGGAATCCTTAGTTGAAAGGGCCGTGTCGCATCTGTACTTTGAAATCTATAGAGAGGCTAGCTTCAAAGGAGCTTCAGAAATTAAGAGCAATGTTTTGGTTACTGGTAAGTATACATATAATTGTAGTATTATTTTTGTAATCATACTAGCTGCACCTTGCGAGTTCGTTCTTTCCCCGGCTTATAAGGATCGTGTCGTGATGTTGAATAGCTTTCCTCAAGGATTGGGCTATCAAATACAAAAAGAATTTTTCAAATCCAATTGGTAGTTCCAGAGATTAGTGAGTTCAAACAATTAATCAAATTCTTCCCCTTTATATATTTCTACTTGGACTAGGAAAAAACAATGGTTTTTGTTGAACAACATATATTTCAGACCATCCATTAAGAGTGTAAACGTTTTTCATTACACCTTTACATTCACAATACGGTACCAAAACTACGCAGGTATTTAAACTATTATCTTAACCTAGTGAAGAATTGATGGTAGAAACATAAACATAAAGCAGCACTAGTGGCTGGTCAGATCTGTATTTGATAGTTGTCTTCTGCTACACAGTTTTCATACACGAGGATTACTTGCTCAACATACCCAGTATGCATTCTTATATAATTCACTAAATATTATTTTAGATTTACACTTCCAATTTCACTGTAATTATAAATACCACTAACAATATTTTTGTTAAAAAATAACTATAACACATAGTACCTTTATTAAAAGGGTGAAACAACCTGAGCTAAAAAATAAATACCTACTAGGTAAGAACCTGAAATATAGCTAAATAATGTATGCACATATTAATTAATCACTCTCTCTTTCGTCACACAACCACTAACTAACGCACATCACAAACATTCGCACACACACACTCACACACACACCACACACACTCCACACACACTCAAACACACACCACACAAACTCAAACACACACCACACACACTCAAAAACACACCACACACACTCACACACACACACACATACGTTCGTACGCACTCAGGCACGCGCATATGCACAAACAGACTTGTGTATACATATTATATACTTCATCATACATGTTCTCTTACCTACTAGGTAAGAAAAATTGTTAACGTAGAGTGGAGTCTCCTAACTCCAGTATTCTTATTATATTATATTATTACTTAAAATCTTAACACACATGTGATTGGGGTATTTATTATACCCCAATCACTTGTGTGTTAAGATTTATTAAGAAAATAAATATTTTAATATTTGTATGTACTATTATTCTAATAGTCCTATAGTGAGTAGATAGATGAAACAATGTTAGTTATTCTAATTTCACATATGAATGTTTGCAGGATTGAGTGGTACAGGGAAGTCTTCCGTATGCCATATAGTCCAAAAAGAGCTGACTGTGTGGTCCCACGTACTCCATTGTCGGTCGCTCAAAGGCCGAAAGGACATCCCCGAGGTGCTTGGAAAGGCCATATTGATGTGCCAGGAGCACAGTCCAGCAGTCCTCATATGTGACGACGTGGACTCCTTAGTCCCGGCTAATGTGGAAGGGGCATCACCACAAGACATCGCATATTATCAGAGGTATTATAACACCATGGTTTTGTTGTTATTCTCTTTGCTGTCCAAAAACATATAAAACAATGTCGTAATCACGATAATCATATGAACAGCGATAGCTTAGTGGATAAAGAACCGGCCTGTTACCCGCCTGCTTCCCGGTTCGAATCCTGGTGTTGGTATGTTCTACTAAATTCGTGTTTTCGGATTTATCACTTGTTCGACGGAAATCATCGTGAGCAAACCCGCACGTCCAAGAAATAATATTTAGAAAGATATGACTTAACCTAAGAAAGGTCTGATTTCCCTTTCAGTTGTGATGGTCTGACGGCAGTTGCTCTATGTAAACGTTAGGATATTCTAATGGTAATATCCCAATCCTAATGGTTTAGAAAACGAAATAACGCTAGGAAAAAGAATCGCAGAAATCACTCAATAAGCTCAAAAATCAATAAGCGGTATATGACCGGCCCTATTGTGGAGTGGCTGCCACTACTACTTTAACCAAGGGTGCGATTCCTACACGATACAAATATTTGTGTGCATGAATATGTCTCTTGGTTCTGAGGAAATATCTTCACCTCACAGAAAGTCGCAGTCAAATAACAACTGTCCGGAGGATTGTTATGTTCCTGCGAGTGAGTGGGGTTACCGGTAAGCGCCTAATTAGTTGCTGTGTTAGCGGTAAACATTACGCGGCCATATACATACAAAAAGATCTATATTGGCAAGTTTCTTTTGGCATTTCTTCTTCGCCAATGGTCATTTTCGAAATACCTGTAGATTAAAAAATCAGCCAAGTGCGAGTCGGACTCGCACACGAAGGGTTCCGTACCATTATCTATAAAAGCGGCAAAAAAATCACGTTTGTTGTATGGGAGTCCCCCTTAAATATTTGTTTTATTTTAGTTTAATTATTTGTTCTTAAAGTGAATATATAACTAAATATTCTGTGAATATTTCAAGCGTCTACCTGTTGTCGTTATCAATATCGAGCAAAAATGAGCAAAAAAATCACGTTTGTTGTATGGGAGCCTCCTTAAATATTTATTTTATTCTATTTTTTTAGTATTTGTTGTTATAGCGGCAACAGAAATACATTATCTGTGAAAATTTCAACTGTCTAACTATCACGGTTCATGATATACAGCCTGGTGACAGACGGACGGACGGACGGACGGACAGCGGAGCCTCAGTAATAGGGTTCCGTTTTACCCTTTGTGTACGGAACCCTAAAACGAGTGATTGAAGCTATGAAAAATTAATAAGATACAATATGACCTGATTTAAAGAATGTAAGTCGAGTCTAAGTGCCATTAGGCCCTCAATGGCGAAAAATATTTTTATCTTTTTATTTTCCAGACTCGCAGTTGTCATCAAAAACCTTCTGCAGACATGTTCAGGCGTGTGTGTCCTCATGACTGCTCTCAGCATGAAGTCGCTGCACCCGACCTTGAGTCAGTTTAATGGGAAACCGCTGTTCACTGCACATTTCAACATAATCGAAATGGGACAAGTAAGTTTAATATAACGCAAGGACATAATATAGTTCTTTGGATTAGGATAATTATAGCGTTGCATGGAGTTCGGTGGCGCAGTGGTTAGTAACGCTACTTTGACACCAATGCTCGAGGGTTCGATTACCACACGGTACAAACATTTGTGTGCGTGAACATGTCTGTTCGTTTTGGTCTGGGTGTCTTTGAGAGGTAGGGTGCATCAAACCAGACGGGCTGTCTGGGGAAGTACCGCCGCCTCTCAGAAAACCGCAGTTAAATAACAACTCCCTGGAGGGTTTTTGTGTTCCTGCGTGAGTGTGAGGTTAGGTTTATTCGGCTGCGTTTTTCTGTGAGTTGGATGTACTTCCCCAGATGGGTTGCTTTGATGCGCCTTACCTCTTCAAAACACCCAGACCAAGACACGTTTGTCCTATGTAGGAATCAAACCCACGAGAATTAGTGTCAAAGTCGCGTTATTAACCGCGACGCCACCGAGCTTGTCGTCGAAAAAGTAGCTCGCAATGTTGTAATATACATAGGGGCCAGTGTTTCGCCCTCTTCTGAACTTGGCTGACACACTGCCGTGCGTCCAGTTCATTTTAGTACATCGTTATCGTATATCGTTACTATAATATCGAATGTATTTAACATTATTTTTTATATAACTAACTAGAAATAAGTAAGAAAGAATTCACCTCCGCCATGGCGGGATTTAGGTCCAATGCACCAAGGTATTCATCATGGTGATGGTGCACATGTATCCATTTAATATATAAAACCAATTGTAATTTAGTTAGTGTAGTGCAATGTCATTTTTGTTTTTATACAACTTCGGAATGCATACAAGCGTAAGGCTCACCTGATGTAAAGTGGTTATCGTAGCCTATTAACGCTTAGTATTACTTGCGCGATGCCACCTCTGCTGCTACCACAGAAACTTCTTAGGAGCTTACTGGTGACCTCACTCACATACAGGAACACAATAACCGGAGTTGTTATTTGTGTGGTGGAGCTACTTCCCCAGAGGGGCTGCTTTGATGCGCCCTACCTCTTTTAAAATTGTAATGAAGTGCTGCCATTGGGCTGGTATGATAACTAATTTCACTTAGGAACTAAATAAATGCGTTACAGAAAGTCCGCCTTCTTTTCTATACAATGGAGCCATATGCTTCTCATGGTACCATGGTGGGCCAAATGTATTACATCAGCTCATGTAAAGTGGTTACAGTAGTGGACGAACGCTTGTAATGGAGAATGTAACGCTCACGCGTTGCCAACTTTACTAATACATCAACTTCTTAGACGCTTACTGGTAACCTCACTCACTCGTAGGACCACAGCAGCCTTTCAGGGTGTTGTTACTTGCATGCGGGTTTCTGTAAGGTAGAGATACTTCCTCAGTCGAGCAGTTTTAATGCGCTCTACCTCTCGTGAAAACACCCAGATCAAGACATGTTCATGCACATAAATGTTTGCCTTGCGTGGGAATCGAACCCACGAGCGTTGGTGTTAAAGGAGCATTGTTAACCTCTCACCATCGTCAAAGTTTCTCCCCTGTTAGCAATGCGGTGTTGTATTTTTTTTATTTTTCAAAATATTTCTTATTTACAGGATGAAAGAGGAGAATTATTCAAACATCTTATAAATGACAAGATTCGCGAAGAGTTTGAGGTGGACGACGATGACATTATCAAATTGTCTATGGACACATCTGGGAGCACAGTGAGAGACCTCATAGACTATTACAATAAAAAAATATTCAAGGCCATTAAAAAGAAAAGTAAGTTTGTTTATGGCAGCTGACTAAATTATCTCGAGCATACAGTTCAAACCAAAAACAAATATAATTGCCTAAAAAGTGCATTATCTCTATCTACGTACACAATGCGGTGCTAATCCCAACGCTAACTTATGGAAGTGAAAGCTGGCTATGGTAGAGAGAGAATGAAAGTATGGCAGTAAGAGATGCACGCATTACGCAAAAATAGTGACCTAGAGCATGCTGACCGCGTTCGCAATGATGTAAGAAAGATAGTTGGTCTGGAAGAGAGTGCGGTATTAAGATAGAAAAAATCATGCTCTGTTGGTTTGTATATGTTGAAATAATGCACGATAAAACAATGACGAAGCAGATATACACCGTGACCAAATTGGTCGTGTTTTATAAAAAAAAAATACAAAAAAGACGTACACATGTACATACAGATCTATCTATCTACCTGTATCTTTACGACAGGTCCCTTATGGAGTATGAAATGAGAACCTCACACGCCTCACTCGCTTCTTTAATATTCATAGTTCTTTTCATACACGTTCATCGGTTTCTAGAACATATACATCATAGTATTGTCTTAGGTTTTCGCGATTGTTACACATTGAATTAAACAATTTTTAACGGAATTATTGCGTGTTTTATTTATTTTGTTGAACCTGACGTTTCGAACGCTTTGCAGCGTCCGTGGTCGCAGGAAGACTAAGGTGATATTTGTCTTACATTAGTTATTCAATTATTATATCTACCGACATGGATGGATTAATTATATATGTTCCGATTCACACAAAAATCGCTCACAGTGTCCGAACATTTTTTAGTAGATCTTAGATATACATCGTCTTAGATGATCCTTCTGGCATTAAGTCGAATTGAGCACTGGAGTTTTCTATTGAAATTACCACTGTGAAAATGACCCGATGCATTTGCCGGCTTCATGTTTACCCGATTAATAAAAGCCCTCGTTGTAGGCAGCTGCTCCGATAGCGTAGACATCAACGATGGCAACTCCTAAGGTTCCATGCGGTCCCTGACGTTGGTTATGTTGCATATCAATTTGACGAGCTCGGTGGCTCAGTCGTGAATGACGCTACTTTGACACCAACGCTCGTGGGTTCGATTCCCACACAGTACAAACATTTGTGTGCATGAACATGTCTGTTTGTATTGGTCTGGGTATTTTCTATGTATAATAAGTATGTATTTACAAAAAAAAAATGTATTTCCGTATGTTTATCAGTTGTCTAGTACCCATAACACAAGCTTCGCTTACTTTGGGGCTAGATGGCGCTGTGTAATTTGTCCGACAATATTTATTTATTCCGACAATATTTATATCAATGACATGGTTGTTAATTGATGAAATTAATTCCTATGCGGACGATAGCACCGGGGATACTAATTACACAAAGAGTGGGTCCTACCAGAAGGAGGTTGTGCTATGTTTCATCCGCTCCGATTTATTTCTAGTGGTGGACAAGTTGGTGGTATTCCACATTGTCTGCGCATTCTTCGCTAAGAAAATCCCATTTGCTTTATTTCTCCAGTTTCAGAACACGTGTCATACCATCATACCTTAAGTGACAGTTGAAGGTACTTCCTCAATCGAGGTGCTTCTAATTAAATATCATATACTACATGGCTTGTCTGTAATGGAGATGGTCAGGCTTTAACCCATTATTGTTGTAGATGCTGACCCGGATGGACCCAAACCTCGACTAGTGGACGACATAACCAAGGACTTGGAGAAAGCGAATGCATTCGACATTTGGGGTCCTGTTGGTGGGCTGGACGAGGTCAAACAAGAACTGACTGAGTGCATATTCTGGCCGATTATGGTAAGCCATCTGTATTATTTTTATTTTATCACGCCGCTAGTGGCGAGTGCGTTGAATATCTTTATTATTACACTTATCTTTATTTATAAAATTCTGTGTGTATGTTACTCAACTCCTCCAAAATGGTTGGAATGGATATTTTTTTGTGTGTTTGATTGCGTCTTTATTTTCGTAGGACAATATTAGCCTATGAACTCTTAAAGTCGCGAGTTGCCACCTGCTCCTAATGCAATTCCGTTTAACGGAGTTTACTACTTACTCGCATGAACACAATATTCACATAAAGATCACTAGGATCTGGGGATGTTGTTATTTTTGACTGCAGTTTTTTTTCATACCACTAAGGTGGCAATCAAGCATACGGCATGCCCGATGGTAAACAGTCACCGTAGCCTATGGACATTTGCAACACCAGCGGCGTTACTCATGAGTTGCCGACCATATTTTTCTTTTGTGAGCCGCACTGTTATGCGATTTCTCTTTCTCTACTTCGACTTGACCGCTGTTATATGGATTTTCCTTCAGTCCAACTCCGCCACGCTACGTCACTCTGGTTTGACGGAGCCGGAAACCAATGTTTTCATGTCCCCGAAGTTCAAGATTATCGAGACGCTTGAACGTGAAGTTTGTCATCCCGCGTTTGGAGAAGCTCGAGATAAATTGACTTATCTATTATATTATATATAGATTTGGCCCCGCACAATGTACGACTGGTTAGCTACCTCGGCAGTCAATTCAACGAAGTGAATTGACTCGAATGCAACCTATCCCGCAAATAGCTTAATATAAAGTAGTACAACAATGGTACGCAAATAATTTCGTTCGCTTCTATAAACCTCCTAATTTAGCGCTCAGTAGCTACGTCCGGGGAGCGGATGGTTCTCTTGTGTTCTTGTTCATTTACTTCCCTTAACGCCATGTTTGTCTTTTCATGGCAGTACCCAGCGCTGTTCCCGTCGCAGTCGTGCGGGGTGTTGCTGTACGGACCGCCGGGCACTGGCAAGTCTCATATAGGCTCCTGTCTGGCTCGTCTCACCAACATGTCCATGATCCTTGTTAAAGGACCCGAGCTGCTGTCCAAGTACATCGGTCAGAGCGAAAAGGCTGTTAGGGACGTGTTTGATAAGTAAGTTTTTTTATATCACGTTTTATTTATAGGGAAGTCACTCGCGTGTTGCAACATCCGCTACCAACGGTGACTCACTGGCACTGTTAACCACTATACTCTATTCCAATTACGAAGTTCTATAACAACTGTACACAGCCGTACTCGTTTCATGTATGTAAATAAATAAATTAGTATTTACTACCATAAACAAAGTCTTCATTTATTTTGCCATTTGAATTTCTTGAGTATTTTAAATTGAGAAAGTATTGGAGTTTACTGATTGCAGTTTTTGAGGTTGCCTTGATTGAGTATGGATCGTTTTTCGTTTAGCAAACAAATATACGGTTCACCTGATGTATAGTAGTTACCGAGCCCATGAACACAGTAGTGTCTAGGGAGATGTCGCGATATCACTCCGCTGTTAAAAGAATTACTCCTTTTGTTTTATTTATTATCTTGCAATCCATTTCGATTACTAATTAATTTCCCCATTTAAAATAACATTTTTTGAATGGGGAAATTAATTCGCAATCGAAATGAATTCACTGCAATAAATTGAAATAAGAAATTGAAGGCCAAGACTTACCTACCATGATCAGATTGGTCGTGTTCTATCAGAAGGTGATGTTAGGAGCCCTAGAAACCGGCGAGCGTGTATGAAAAGAGCAATGAATGTTAAAGAAGCGGGTGAGGTATGTAAGGAACGAGTCGCGTGGCGCTCGGTTCTCTCTGCCTACCCCGTAAGGGATTTGGCGTGAAGTTATAGATAGAAATAAAATAAGAAAGATAGATAGAAATTTAAATAAATTCAATCCATTAAAAATTCTCAATAACTACAAGCGGTATTTACTAACAAACTAAGTCTATTTATGTATACACAATATGTACCTTCGCGAAGTGAAGTGACCCGCCGTTTTTTAGACAGTTCTCGCAAAATCAATGAGAAAAAAACCCAGAAATCGGTGATCAATTTGTTTTAGTTTTTTTTTATGAATTTTTTTTATTACTGATTTTAAGGAATATGCGATTTTTGTTCATAGTTTAGTCATCTTTTCATATTTTTCAATTATTGTTCTTTTAGTTACGAGCTATCATTCCACTAGAAGTGTTAATCTAGTCAGAAATTAACCACAACAAGAAAATCAATGCCAAGAAACGGAATTTTTCCATTGAAAATAGGTTTAATTTTTCGGTAAATTAAATAAAAGTAAAATAAAATACCCCCATAACACATATTTTTTTAATTGTTAATCTACATGATATTTCCAGCAAACTATTAAAACATTATTTGCACCTAACTTAAATACTTTTTTTTGTTATCCATGGGTCATTCGTCGTAAAGCCCTTTGGATGGAGCGATCTTGACCAATGGATAATAAAAAAAAGTATTTAAGTAAGGTGCAAATGATGTTTAAATAGTTTGCTGGAAATGTCAAGTAGATTATTAAAAATTTAAAAAAATGTGTTATCAGTTTTTTACTTTTATTTAATTTACCGAAAAATTAAGCCTATTCATATCCATATCCATGAAAAAAAATTCGTTTGGTATTTATTTTCATGTTGTTATTAATTACTGACTAGATCAATACTTTTAGTAGACCAATCAGAATGATAGCTCGTAACTAAAAAAACAATAATGGAAAAATATGAAAGATGACAAAATTATGAACAAAATCATTGGTTTTGCGAGAACTCTATAAAAACGGCGGGCAGTCCCTTCGCGACGGGTCACGTTGTATGTACGCGTATTATATCGAAGATTAATTAATAGAATTAATTTAACAGATAGATGAAGATTAATTGCTATATATGTTATATGCTAATTTCTGATTGATTAATGTTCGATGATTTGATTACATTAATGGTATGCACGACGATATTGCGGGAAATGTTTTATACAAATTATTTCTAAACTAATTGATGTCAAAGCGCTGATCGGGCGTTATGTGCGGTTGCACATATTGTACATATACGTGAAACGTGCAGAGTAATGTATGTATGTACGGGTGAAATGATGATCTAACTGGTGTATGTCGTGCGCAGGGCGGATGCGAAGCGGCCGTGTATCCTTTTCTTCGACGAGTTCGACAGCCTCGCGCCCAAGTAAGTGGCCTGGTGTAAGTATGCACACTATATATCAAAATAAACTGAAGGAAAAAAAGTATAACCTCTGCAGTGCATTTACTTTTCGACAATTGTGATATTATTTTATCTTGTTATTATTATTCTTCTTCTTCATAGTATTGTCCCGTTTCTTAGTCCGTTAGGATTGGCAGGGTCTGCTACGTAAGCGTAAGGATTTGGCGAAGAGACTGATCAGGAACACCGTTCCTATATGAAATCTATATGTTTGTCTGTGTGTGTATCTGTGTGTGCGTGTGTCTGTCGCCTTTTTCGAATATTCGAATTTTGACTTCAGATTCGGATTCAGCATAAAAAAGTAGAATAGGAATGTTCAGGAACACCGTTCCTATCTCTTAAGGAACATGGTCAAAATGGCCGCCAAAAAAATAAAATTGAATTGTTATATAATTGACGAGCCAGGTGTTCCTCTGGCAATGCAAGCTTGCGCATTCTCAACTGGTTTTTATGCCTGGGCGACTGTCGTCAGACCTGCACAACTCAGAGGGAAAACCGTACCTTTCTCAGGTTGGGTCACACGCCTTCCGAAATATACTTTCTTGGACGTTTTCTCACGGCATTCCTTTACCGCCGAGCAAGTATATAAGTATATAAATATAACTATGTATTTAAATCCAAAAACACGAATTTAGTGGTACTTGCCCTCACTGGGATCCGAACCACGGAACGTCGGATAATAAAGTCGGTTCTTTGTCCACTGTGTTATCACTCCTCTATTCTATCTTGTTATTATCTTTTAGATATTTACTATTTCATGCTACTGCTATTATTTCTTTATTTGTCTCCTTTATACACGTTTTTAGGGTTTCGTAATAAACAAGGAACCCTTATTGTTTCGCCATGGCCGTCTGTCCGCGGGCTAGCTCAGAGACGCTTGATACTAGAATGTTGTAGTTTGGAATGTACTAGCTGCTGCCCGCGACTCCGCCCGCGTAGAGTCAAATAACGTAGCCTATGTGTTAATCCAGATGATAATCTATCTACGTGCCAAATTTCATTCAAATCCGTTCAGCCGTTTAAGCGTGAAAGAGCAACAAACATCCATACATACAAACTTTTTCATTTATAATATTAGTGGGATTAACTATGCTGACAGTGTAGAATAACACCTTGAAAAAAAAAATTTTTGGTGGTACCTCCCATACATGTTGGATTTTTCTCTATTCGCACCCACCCCTGGTGTGGGGAGACGTTAGATAGTTTTTTAAAAACATTCAGGGTGTGGGATCTTCCCACACCCTCAATGTTTTTAAAAATCTCTATCTGGTGAATAAAAGTATCTATCATTTTTCGATATAGGGATCCGTTTGCGAAATATTTAAAAAGTGCAAATTTTTGTTTCACGTGTTTTTTTTAATTTTTGTGAAATGTCTCATTGTCATTTTTGAGTTAAAGGTTACCTCGGCTGCACGTAGTCTAATTACAGCCAAAAACAGCTCTGTTGTTATTTTCCTGTGAGTGAGTAAGTTTAGCAACCTGCGCGCGATACTTCCCTTTCTGTAAGCGTTCATAGGCTATAATAACCACTTTACATCAGGTGGGTTGTGTTCTTGTAAGCCTGATATAACAGATATATTTTGAGGATATGGATCCAACACGTATAGGGCCTGTAAAGAAAATTGTTGTTTATCCGCCATAACTTGCTCCTTGTTTTTTTTTATGAAAATTGAGACTAATGTGTAGGAAATTAATATTAAACCTGGAGGGAATTTTATTATTGGTCTAATGTAGAAGAGGGACTGACGTACATCTTTTTTTTTATGGCTATGTATTGCTCTAGGTGTTTTTACTATGTTGGGTGGCAATATAAATATGCCGATCCGGTTCCTAACGCAGAATTTAGGAGCTCAGATCCCCATGCCAATAAACCCCATCTAGAAATACAATCTTATTCGTACCAATCTCATTAAATTTACGCATTACGCAACTTTACTCTAGCATTAGGCAACTTTACTCTAGCATTAGGCAAATTTACTCTAGTATTAGGCAATTTTACTTTAGCATTAGGCAAATTTACTGTAGCATTAGACAAGTTTACGCAAGCATTACACAAATTTAAGCTAGAATTAGACAAGTTTGCATAGCTAGCTAGCATGACATAAAATTAATACTAAAATATACATCACCAAGATAAAATTCTGCTTATGCGCTTAACAATTTGCTTAACTTCCACCTATCTATCTGTAGTTATACAACACGTGTTTAAGCGGTAGTTGGGTTTGTGGATAGGCGCGGTCACGACTCGACTGGCGTGACCGACCGCGTGGTGAACCAGCTCCTTGCCCGGCTAGACGGCGCTGAGGGTGGCGCCAGAGGGCCTGTGCTCGTGGCCACCTCGCGGCCCGATCTCGTGGACCCCGCGCTGCTGCGCGCCGGCAGGCTGTCAAGACATGTCTACTGCGCACTGCCCACATTGGTCAGTATACTGCAGACTACTCAGGAAACCCGTATGTCATAGCCACCTCGGGGCTGACTTCGTGGAACTCCGCTAACAGGCAAAAGCATTAATGAGATCTAGTGACTGATCGTCGAACGTGCATGAAAAGAGCTATGGATGTTAAAGTAAGGCGCTATTTGATATCTAAATTTTGCCTGCTTCTGCCACCAATTGGTTCATACGAGTTAATGCCAGCCGGCCCCCACCTACAACCGTTTGACATGGCTGTTCCGGTCGTCTCTGTGATTGCCCGCCATCTGAAACATTTTTTGCTAGGATGGCCAGAGCAGACAGGGCAGCAACGATGGCAGGTGAATGTGGTTCCTACCTTGGTGGCGAAACTACATTTACATCAAATTGCCATTACATACTCTCTCTTTAAAATCACCGGGATTAATCTCGGTCATTTGATAGTCGCGCATGGGGATATGGATCCAACACGTAGAGGTCTCTACGAGGAGCGGAGAGCTCCTGAGCGCTACTTCCGGCGGGCCGAAATACCAGAAAATGTTGTTCAGGACCGAATCGACGTGAGTGACCTCATGACGTTATGCCATCTTTTGTCTGGCTCTGATTTATCTTTATTGGCCGTCTGGAGAGCTCTAACGACCCCTCTCTGGGAGGCGAATGGAGGTAGGCCAGAGCTGAAATTCCTGCCTTAAGCTTCCGCTCCGACCTTCTTACATACCTTCGGAGACGAAGGCACTCACCAAATTTCTGGAGTATTCGGTACCTGTGGTGTGGTGGACTACCTACCTACTTGCCAATACTCATACTGCGGGCAAAACTATTTATATCGTTTTTCATTTTTGTGGTAATTTTTTTTTTATTAAAAGCTTCTAGCGGCCTATTAATCCCATACACTAATATCGTCCTGGCGTATGTTGATGTATGGTGCTTGACTCTCTCTGCCTACCCCGCAAGGGATCTGGCGTGAAGATATAAGGAGATGATAGACCTCAATTAACTCTAGTTACAAGATTTTTAAACTATTGCCATTACCTTATTAGCAAGGCCGCTACGAAGTATTGAAGACCCTGACCCAGAGCGTAATCGTGGACGAGGAGGTGGACCTCCAGCAGATAGCCGCGGCCACGGAGGGATTCTCACCCGCAGACCTCAAGTCCTTGCTGGTTACCGCACAACTTACGAGGCTGGAGAAGCAGTTGGTAAGTGTTGCTGGTGAGATTAGTGAGAATTCGGTGCTGCAGTTCTTATGATTATAATTGTTAAAAATTATAATTGTTTTGTATTTCAAACTTGCATGAAATCAATTACAAGAAATAATTCCAAGATAAATCTGAGATGCGTATGAAAAAAGAAATCAGTCTGTCTTTAATATTATATTTTATGTGAAACATGATATAAAAAAATGTTTTTTGTTTGCCCTAGCCCTCTGTTCGTATAAGATCCCGCTAAAAACATTCCATTTTAGCGGGAAATTCTTGAATGATTTCGACCAGTACGTGTTGCCAGTGATGACTTACGGCACGGAGACGCGGTCTCTAAAAGCTCAAGGTTACATGACGTGCAATGGAGACCCATACTCGGAGTATATGATAGATTAAGGAATTCGGAAGTTATCGATGTGGCTCTCAGAATCAGCAAGCTGAAGTCGCAGTGGCCAGGCCACATAGCTCGAAGAGCCGATTGTCGTTGAAACAAAAAGCTTCTCGAAGCGAAAGAACCACGAACCGGTAAACACAGCGACTCCGCGACCGGCTCTGGGAAATTCTTCTATCTATCTATAACTTCACGCCAAATCCCTTGCGGGGGTAGGCAGGGAGAACCGAGCGCAACGTGAGCCGATCCTTACATGCTTCTCTCGCTTCTATAACATAGAAAACCATAGGCCTAGAAACCCGCGAGCGTGCATGAAAAGAGCAATGACTCTTTTCATGCACGCTCGCCGGTTTCTAGGGCTCCTGACATCACCTTCTGATAGAACACGACCAATTTGATCATGGTTTTTGGCCTTGGTAAATTCTTAATTTCGAAATTTTGATTTAAAATGTTATATAAAACCGCAGAATTTGGCGAATAGGATGATTGCGCGTGTGTGTGAAATTGTAAAACGGCTAAAGTAATATTTTGTTTTCAAAGGTGAGCAGCGAGAACAAGGAGTTAGAGTCGGTGGTGGTGTACGGAGAGGACGTGCAGAACGCCCTGGAGGAGACGAAGCCTTCACTGTCGCCGCAGCAGAGACAGTTCTACGACATGATGTGAGTCTCGCTGAAATAAACTCTTAAATTAACTAAACTAATCTGAATTTGTGAGGGCGTCGATGCGAAAAAATACGGAATAGAAATATTTCTCAATCAATTTGGATCAGATCGTGGGAAATATATAAATTAAAGACACCTTCCTAACATTATCCCGTTTCCTAATTCATTAGGATTGGCGGGATCCTGCTATCTAAGACTAAAGATTTGGCGCAGATACTGAATTTGACACGGAGCGTCAAACCTCCACAACTCACAGGGAAAAATCTTAGGTTACGTCACGCTTCATTCGATGTATATATTTTTATATTTATATATTTTCCTACACATGTTCAGCTCTCTGTAGATTGTAAGAACTACTGAACGGCGCATAAAGGCATCCTTAAACTCACCAAAACTTAGTGTTTTAACGCCTAAATATTTTATTGATTGAAACCTACTACGGTCTTATGTAGGTATATCTTCACGCCAGGTCCCTTGCGGGTTACGCAGAGAGAACCGAGCGCCATAAGACGCAGCCCTTACATACTTCACTCGCTTCTATAACATTCATAGTTCTATTCATGCACGCAATTCACGCAATTCTAATGCAAGGATGATTTAACCAATATGTCAATACGTGACACGATATTGATTCGCGAACTAGCTACATAAAGCTGCGCGCTACTAGCTAAGTAGTAAGCTTCACCCCCCTCCGTATCGGTGAGTTGAGTTTCAAAGCAAAACATTTCTATCGGCTCTCAGTTGGTTATTCCTTCATGTATCAATCTGTTAAAACCGCGTTACGCTACACACTTAGCAATATTAGTGTCCTTATACATCTTGCGATTTTTTTTCATATTGGTATAATCACCGTCTCAAGTTTTGACCAACACTCCTGTACAGCCTGTATAGATGTTATTTTTTCGCAGATACAAAAGGTTCCGAGGAGAAAGTCTGACGCCTGACCAAAGGCTGATGTCGATGAAGATGGAGAAACAAAGAGTTACCCTGGCTTGAGCTTACGACTGCTTAATGCTTATTCGATGCTTGAAGTGCGGATTAAGTAAAATGACCTGGCATATCAATATACCAGTTGCTTTTGTAAACCGTATGCACATAAACAGCGAAAAGCTTTTAAAAGTGCTTATTCGTTTAAGTATCCGGCAATAAATATGGCACATAGGTGGTGGAATTTTTTTATTAGACATACGTCAAAGACAAAGGTTTTATGTCAATGAATAGAAAATATTTTTTCCAAACTTTGTATATTATATTTTATTAAATTTATTATTTATTTAAAGGCATTGTTACAGTGTTGCATGCCGTTTAATTTTTACCTCTTTTAAATAACAAATGCCATTAATTTCACAAATTAGTGCCATCTGTTATTTAAAAAAGATAAAATACATATTACATGGATTACATACATAGCTGCCATTTGCTCAATTAAGTTTTGGTGAATTTATTACAACTTTGGATTTATGTACTAGCGAAGAGACAAGTACTTAGCCAACTGCGATCATTTTATCTATTTATAACTTCGCGCCAAATCCCTTGTGGGGTTGGCAGAGAGCACCGAGCGCCACGTGACTCGATGCTTACACACTCATCATTTTATTAGATACTTAAATATACTTTTTTCTACACATCTTTAGATCTCTATTTAAATTTTTTTTCCTAGTTAATGTGATGAAAAACACGGGTACAAGTATTACAAACTCAAGTTATTAAATAAAGTTTCCTCTCTTTTGTAATTCCCCCTGTACCGGCCATAATGTACAATTGCAAATGCTATTTTGCCAAACAAATATTATTTAATTATACATAAGAAGTATGTTATAGTTTGTTACTGAAAATAGTAAATGATGAATTTAAAATTGAGGACGCCATTAGTTGTCTAGTTTTTATTATATTAGATTTGATATGCTGTATTAATTGCCGGGTCCTGTTCTATTGTAAAATATATTTCATACTTCTTTTAAACGCATGATGTTCAGTGAGTGAGGGCACAAATTGAGAGGTTTGTTTGTATATTTTGTTGCTATTTTTATATCGGAATTTAGTTTTATCTATTGTTAATAAATATAATTTGTTTTCGGTAAGTCGTTTTTTTTTCTACGCCATAGATTAACCAACCCAATGTAATATAATATACAAAAGTGCCTAGTAGTTTCTTCTTTCTAGCGTTAGCTCGTTTCCTGAATCATTATGATTGGGACCGCAACCCAAATCTAAGGATTTGGCCAAGATACCGATTTTGACATGACACTTGCTTGGCGGTGATGGAAAACACCGTGAGGAAATCCGTGTATCCTAGAAATTATATTTCGAAAGATGCGTGATCTAACTTAAGGCAAAAGCAGGGTGCATCACAGCAGATCGTCTGGCGAAGTACCTCCGTCTCACAGAAAATCGCAGTCAAATAATAACTTCAAAAGTAATCACAAGAATAGATATACCTCAGACTCGGGTAACTCGTGTAGTGATTGAAAGGTAATCAGTTACTGTACCAAATTCACACGGCCGACGGAATATACTTCAAATGTCAATGATTGCAGTACCTAGAGGAGGGTTTGTGTTTGCCACGAGTTTTATATAATGATTTCGAACGAATTAAACGCAGGTGAAACTAAGGTCTATGGACAATTCAAACTGCCAGCCGGCCGCAAAATTGCAGCTTGGATGCTGTTTCTGAGCAGTTTATGGGACTGCGTTGAAACTGCCAACCAACTGTGCAGTCCGTTTGAAGTCGTCGTGCAGTTGGACTGCACGAGGACGTTATACTAACGTGTAATTAATTTGCAGTCTAATTCAGAGTTACTTAAAATGCGTGCCGGTTTTTTTTATATACAACGTCGGGAGGCATACAGCCCATCTGATCTAAATCTGGTTATGAACGCGATGCCACCTCTGCTGCTAATACAGCAACTCCTTAGGAGCGTACAAGTGACCTCACTCACACGCAGGAACACAACAAACCTAAAGGAACTTGTTATTTTGTTGCGGTTTTTTGGGAGGAGGTCAATGCATAAGCTGAAGTCAATCGTATATTCTTCTTTTTAGCGTTATCCCGTTTCCTAATTCATTAGGATTGGCGGGGCCGCTACCTAAACTTAAGGATTTAGCGAAGATTTTAACATGGAGCGACTGCCGTTAAACCTCCACAACCCAGAGGGAAAACCAGACCTATCTTAGGTCAGGTCATACGTCTATCGAAATATAATTTCTTGGATGTGCGGGGTTTTCTCACGATGTTTTCCTTCACCGCCGAGCAAGTGATAATTACAAATATGTACATAAATCCAAAAACACGAATATAGTGATACATGCCAGGATTCGAACCCGTTGGTCACAAGGCTGGTTCTTTATCCACTGAGTTATCACTGCTCAGTACAATGATAACCAGTTGAGAATGCGGAAGCTTGCATTGCCAGAGGAACACCTGGCTCGTCAATTATATAACAATACAATTTTTTTTTAATTTGTCGGCCATTTTGACCATGTTCCTTAAGAGATAGGAACGGTGTTCCTGAACATTCCTATTCTATTTTTTTAAACTGTATCCGAATCTAAAGTCAAAATTACTACTACAGATTTCATATAATGTGTTCCTGAAAATATATTCAGTGATAATAGTTACAATTATGCTTTGTGAGATGTACAGCTTGAGGGTCGCAGAGCAAAACTTAAGTGACATTATATTACATTATGATTATCACTCGTAACAGTATTTATGGCTAGAGTAGTTACATGTATCTGACAGTCACGCGAGTTCAGTGCTTTATCCATTCCAAAAGTGCCCAACGTGCATAACGAAGTTTTCACTTCAAAATACATTACTGAAAAAACATTGTCACCGCTGACTATGTATAAGCTATTACGTGGCTTCTGTAGCATTTAAGCTGATTTAGTATAGATAAAGAAAGAGTGATGGATCTTTCATCATTAAAAAATGTATGAACTAATCATAAGTGTATGATAAATACAAATTTAAAATGTTATGCTGCTGATGTTGGCAGACGAGTATTAACATCTTCCTCTTCCTAGCGCTATCCTATTTCATAATCTATTCGGTTTTGGTGAAGTGACGGCCATTTAGACCACAACCTATAGAGAAACCAGACCTTTCTTAGATTAGGTTTTTTTTTATATCACCAAGGTGGCAAACAAGCATACGGCCTGCCTGATGGTAAACAGTCACCGTAACTTATGGACATTTGCACCACCAGGGCTGTCACTCATGCGTTGCCGATCCTAAGGGTCACGTGTCTTTCGCAATACAATTTCTTAGACGTGCTGGTTTCCTCATAACATTTTCCTTTACCAAGCAAGTGACAATTACAAATTTGCACATAAAGGACAACACGTATTTAATGGCAATGCTCACAGGATTCGAACCAGGAATGAAGCGCTTAACAAGCTGGTTCTTTATCCAATGAGCCATCACCGCTTAATTACTGTTACTAGTGTTAATGTAAACCTTTAATGTGCATAATGTATCTATCAGCTTATTGGCTCGATTCAATCATCCCCCGGTGTGGCGCAGTGTCACACCCATCAGGGAGATGGTATCCTCGTCCAATCTCCTGCGCGACGTAATCACTCGCTCGTTAGCCGCCGAGATAAAAGTTTGCTCATCATAGTTGTCGAATACATTTACACTTTCACCGCTACGTACGGACGTCTGGATTGTAATCAGTTCATGAATTATTTACTCGTTCGTTTTACTTTTTTAGGGTTCCCTACCCAAAGGGTAAAACGGAACCCTATTACTGAGACTTCGCTGTCCGTCCGTCCGTCCGTCCGTCTGTCACCAGGCTGTATCTCACGAACCGTGATAGTTAGACAGTTGAAATTTTCACAGATGATGTATTTCTGTTGCCGCTATAACAACAAATACTAAAAAATAGAATAACATAAATATTTAAGGGGGCTCCCATACAACAAACGTGATTTTTTTTGCTCGTTTTTGCTCTATATTGATAACGGCAACAGGTAGACGCTTGAAATATTCACAGAATATTTAGTTATATATTCACTTTAAGAATAAATAATTAAATTAAAATAAAACAAATATTTAAGGGGGCTCCCATACAACAAACGTGATTTTTTTGCCGTTTTTATAGATAGTGGTACGGAACCCTTCGTGCCCGAGTCCGACTCGCACTTGACCGATTTTTTTCTATATTATCTAATGTAGGCATATTTGTGCGTACAAGACATCAATGTAGGCGCTATTCTTATTACAATTGACGAACGATGAATGTAGTATTACACTACTTTATGAGCAGATTAGACGAACTTCGTACCGCCTCGAAATCATTAAATGTTGTTTTAACTTATTAGGCGAAATAAATTCAGTTTTTTTCTATGAAAGCCTTGAATATTTTGGTGTACAAAATTTAGGTTTGGTTGTCCTTTTCTCTTTTTGAGCAGTTTAAATCTGCAGTCAAATAAATATATACAGTTTCTTTTTAGTTTACATTGTTTATGTTATGTTGTTTATGCTATACATATTATAGGCCACTAAAGTGGCTATCTTATTCCTAAATTTCGTTGAAAGATACGACATATCTTTAGTGAAATAAAAATTATTAGAGTCAAAAAATATAAATTTGTTATTATGACAAAATGTCAAGTGTAGTAGATTGTTTATATTGTATATGTTCGTGTTTATTTTTGGTGACTGGCAACTAACATAATGGAAGTGCGCATAATAATATCTTATTAACTTTTAACGGGCACAATTTATCTAATGCCATAATTATATATATATAATATAATAATAAAATTTAGTAATTTCTTTTCTTGAATTCCTAAACTACGAGTATTTCCCATTAATAGAACAATGCTAATACTAGCATTGTTCTATTAATGGGATGGGACAATACTGTCATCCACCTGGGTATACATATTTTTTCAATTATTTGGCTGTAGGTTGCATTCGGCGTACAATAATTAATAATATTACCTTTTACATAGTTAGTGGGCCTAGGTTACAACCTAATTTGTCAGATAATACAATGGTTTTATTCTTAGAAACTGAAACTCAACTGCTGTCACAAGTACTTGAATTTAGATTATCACATTTTTACAAAACTTGAAAACCCCTCTGAAATGGGCCGGCTGTCGCTTATCGTGGACATATTTTTGTTACTACAAGTGCAGCGATTACTTATTGACTCAAACTGATCTGCATTGTATCTACGAATATCAATTAGTTCATCCAGTGTTAAAATATGCTCTTTTATTTGGCATTGTGATAAACTGTATTTAGCCGCCGTGAAGCGACTTAGTCAAGTTTTCAATTTTACATTGCAGGTATTTTGTGTCTATGTGTACAATGATATTGTATTTAAAGATGACGTATATTCATACTGCGCGTCGTTTTGTTATTGTTCCACTACGACATTATAGTACTTACTTACTTAAGAAGGGGATAGATAATCCGGAACGCATGATATAGAGAGAGATAGCTATCTGTCAAGAGTTGCGCTTGAAATACGTCAGTGCATCATAGAATAGCGCATATTAGACCAATTGGGTTAATTTCATTGCCTCAGTTTTTGCGCGCTAGTACGACATCTACCTCTTTTTAATACAATATCATTGTATGTGTATGGAAGCGGAGGGTTTATGAAATTTGATGTAAAATACGTGAAGTTGCCGGTCTATCTACCCATATGTTCACGCTTAGTCCCTTGCGGGGTAGACGAAGAGAAGCGCTACAAGACTCGGTCCTTACATACCTGATTCGTTTCTTTTACATCCATAGATCTTCTTATGCACGTTCGCCGGTTTCTCGAGCTCCTGACGTCACCGTCTAATAAAGCACTACCAATTTAAGAGGTACATCGCATCAAAGGTGCCCGTCTGGGGAAGTACCTCCATCTCACAGAAAACCGCAGCGAAGTAACAACTCCCTGGAGGGCTGTTGTGTTCCTGCGAGTGAGCGAGGTTAGCAGTAAACTTCCTTAGGAGTCGCTGTGTAAGCAGTAGAGGTCGCATCGCGCGAGTGATACTTAATGTATTATATGCGTTCGTAGGCTACGATAATCACTTTATATCAGGTGGGCCGTGCGTTTATATGCCTTCCGAAGCTGTATAAAAAAAAATGTTATGATGCGTAAGACTTAGCGTTTCTCGACTCTCAAATCTTTTCATTTCAGGTTATAGGTATATCTGTTTTGTAATCCTTTCCTTCTGCATTCTTTATATAATAAATAATAAATAAATATTTTCGGACAAATTACACAGTGCCACCTAGCCCCAAAGTAAGCGAAGCTTGTGTTATGGGTACTAGACAACTGATAAACATACGTAAATACATTTTTTTTTTGTAAATACATATTATACATAGAAAATACCCAGACCAATACAAACAGACATGTTCATGCACACAAATGTTTGTACTATGTGGGAATCGAACCCACGAGCGTTGGTGTCAAAGTAGCATAACAGCGCGTTCCACCAATGCGCCACCGAGCTCGTCAATATATACTATACGTCCGAACTAACAGTACATGCCCATTATTTAAAAATTACCATTCAACGTTTATCAATTTAAATATATTATGTACCTTCCTGCCGCTGTCAAATAGACAAGGCAAAAAGGCAAGGAGGTTTTAAAACATGATTTTTTTATTTTTCCTTACTTCACACTTGACAAGATAGGTATATACGCAAAATGGGCAAGACAGGAGAAATAGGGAAGGAATTATCGCGTACATTTATTTAGAAGGCGAAATAGGAATTGGTGTGTGTATATTTTACATTGACTCTTATGGACAATTCAAGGGGATTACGAAGAATTTGTTAAATCGAGGAAGTCGTTATATTGAGGTACGTTATATTAAGTTTGCACTGTATAAATCTTTATATTCATATCAAATCCCTTGTGGGGTAAGTAGCGACTCTCCTGATATCACCTTCTAATAAAACACGACCATGGTGTTTTTTTTTAATTTCTACAACCTATATTGAACACATCTCTATTCAAAATAAATATAATTAATAAACCCACACTTGTCTATTGCTGAAGCAGATAAGAGTACTAATAATAGGCCTTACACATAAGTGGGAATGAACTTATAGGTACTACAGTGTGTATATAGTAGATACAAGCAAGTTATTTGCATGCCGTCAGATAAGGTTGTTTTATTGAAAAACTTGCATGCGCCCGTGCAGCCTGATTAAGATTAGTTCGCAAGTTGCACAATAATTTAGATTGAGCGGTGATTCGGAACGCGCCCGACGTCGCGCCGCCAAATTTCGCGGGACATAGACCATAGAGAAGCGCTGGAAGTGTTAAGACTAATAAAATTATAAACTCTTTTGCAAAAAAAAACCGAACAGGTATTAAATTTTACTTTTAATTTACACAGTCGCATAATATCAATACAATTTACGTGTCTGCGTTATATTTTAAAATTATTGAATAAAAATTATATAATAAAAATTCTCATTTCGCGAATAAATAAAATCTTGGCGTTTATGGCTACTTTTTTTTTATACATCGTCGGGAGGTATTTAAGCATACGGCCCACCTGATGTAAAGCGGTTACCGTAGCCTATAAACGCTACGCTACGTCTACAAATAATTTAGTCTACGATAACTAGACGATAATATAGGACGTGATCTCGTGGGCTAAAGTATCAGTATTAAAATATTTTCGGAGGGCTGGCAACGCAAGAGTGACACCCCCGGTGTTGCAAATGCCCGTACAGTAACTGATTACCATCAGGCAGGTCGTACGCTTGTTTGTGACCTTAGTGATATAAAAAAAATAACAAACTATACTACAAAAGAGAAGTGTGTAGATTTAGTCGGGTATCCAAAAATACTATTAAATGAAACTACTTAGATTCTAAACGAGCCATTTCGATGTTTATATGTTTGAGATTCTATCGCACATAGACAGATGAGGAAACTCTTGTGAAATTTGGCATATTTTGTGACAGGCTTAGATCGAGAAAAATCTCCGCAGTCGCATAGAGGTGCTAAGTTGTTGGCAGTATATCTGACCACTACTCGTAACACAACCCATTGCACTCATTCGATAGAACATACCAAGGGAGACAAAGTCACTTCGTTAACTCTAAAGTTAAATACCGTGCGTATGCTTAGGATAGTTGACCAGTTGAAAAATAGCTTTCACTTCGCATTTGATCAGCAATTTAAAGATTAACGACAAAATAGTAGCGACGTGTGAAATATATCATCAAACTAGAGCTGACTAAAATTCTATCAAAATTTGAAATGATTACAAGAAGCCCTACGGAATGTATATCTAATAAAACGTTACGAAAACAAGTGTCACCCAACAGCAGAGGCACTAGGGACTACGCCTACATTCTTTCTCTTAATGTCACATCCAGTTATCCTCTATATATCTCGGCTAAATGTCTTGTGAAGTCTGAACTGCGCTAACAGTTTAATACGAGGTTATAACGAGTTGTTAATGAATTAAAGCCGAATTTATAGCCGCCATGATTATATTCCACAGCTTCTAACAGCTTGCGGGATGCGAAATAATTATTAACTCGAGTAAATCACTAATTTAACTTGTCACGTCAGGTTTGCGTGTAGAGATTAGAGAATTTATGTTTAGAGTGTAGATATTAAGTTATGTTTATATAAATAATTATCAATTTAACTTTAAATATTTGAGGAATATAATAATATAGGAGCGAGAGAATATAACAATTAATACAAAATAGAAATTATCAGGAACACCGTTCCTATATGAAATCTATGTTTGTCTGTGCGTTTGTCTGTGTGTGCGTTTTTTTCGAATATTCGAATTTTGATTTCAGATTCGGATTCAGCATAAAAAAGTAGAATAGAAATGTTCAGGAACACCGTTCCTATCTCTTAATTAAGGAACATAGCCGACAAATAAAAAATAAAAAAATTGAATTGTTATATAATTGACGAGCCAGGTGTTCCTCTGGCAATGCAAGCTTGCGCATTCTCAACCGGTTTTTTCATTAAAACGCGAAAGTGGAAGATTGTAAAGAGGAAGGAGCGAGGAAGATCAAGACTCATCTGCTACGACCAAGGTGATGTCAGGAGAATTGGCGATCATGCACATAAACTTTCAACGAAATATCGCATAGTTGTGATCTTGATTTATATAATAGCAGTGTATACTATGTTAAAAGAGTGTTAAGTAATTTATATTTTTGTTCTTAATAACAAACTTTTGAACACCATTTTTTTTAACTATCTTTAAGTTAATTGACCGTCTAAACGGTAACATAAAGTTATACTCATATTTCTATCTGCGGAAACTTGTAATTGTCCGTCTTCATACTAGACTTCTGTAATATTGTTTGTAAATTAGACGTAAGTAGCCCAAAAATGTAAAAATAAAATAAAAAAGAGCTTTGAATGTTAAAGAAGTAAGCGAGGTACATAAGGACCGCGACTTGCAGCGTTCGGCTTTCTTTGGCTACCTCGCAAGGGACCTGACATGAGGATATAGACAGATATCTATGTATAAATACGAAACTACAACGTGTGGAACCATTCGTTGTCTCTTCATAATTCTTGAACATATTATGTCCCTTACTATCGCCAAGAGCAGCGGGATTTATGTTATTGATATCTCCAGCGAGGTATATTTCTGAGGTCACCTGGAGAAGTTCAAACTGGTGTTCAAGAAACTTGGTGTTCTCAATAGAGTGAAGGAGTATTTTAGCTCAACTCAGTTGGGCAAAGACTTTTGCTGTGCAAATCTCAAATTCGACCGCATACGTGTAGCTGATGGAAAGTGGTTAACGTAGCCTATGAACACTTGTAATACATTAAGTATCACTCGCGCGATGCCACCTCTGCTGCTAACATAGCAACTCCCTAGGAGCTTACTGGTGACCTAACTTGCACACAGGAACACAATAACCCCCCAGGGAGTTGTTATTTGGCTGTGGTTTTCTGTGAGACGGAGGTACTTCCTTAGACGGGTTCCTTACATGCACCCTACCTTAAAACACCCAAATACAAATATATTTATTGCAAATATGGCTACAGATGGTGGTAAAAAGAAGAAAAATCTTTTAGGTACTAGAGTTTCAGCCATGTTCTACCAAAAGGTATGCAACAATTCGGTAAACACTTAATTGATTCTATAAACTTATTTGTTATAAATTCAAAATATTATTAAGCAATACAAACAAATAGAATCTAATCAAAATGAAAATTATTAAAATAGAAGAAAAAACAAATTATAATGAAAATGCTAGAATAAATGTATCAGAGCTTACCTATCATTAAGGAACTCCTAAGTACTGTAATATGCCTTTTCGATCAATAAACTCGTCAGTCTTTTCTTAAATGTTTCAATATCTGGAGAAATAACGACTTGGTCAGGCAGCTTATTATAATTTTTGGAGCCATACATAGTATACGGTTATTCTTTAACGTTGTTCGACTTGTTGGCGCACAATATTTTCTATTATGTCTTCGCAACTTCTTTTTTGAACTTATTTATGTTGTTCTTTACAAAAATTGCAACTTCATAAACAAACTCGGAAATGTTAAGATTTTAAGGTCTTTAAAATATTGTTGACAGCTTTCAGCTTAAAACAAGCTGAAAGCTGTCAACAATATTTGATAGATGTTACTCGCGCGCTGCCAATCTTGTGATCTAAAAATCACAGTAGGTACCCAGTAATTTCTTTGCCATATCTCACCCTTCAAACCGGAACACAGTTATACAAATATAGCTGATTGGCGGTAGAAATTGTTGAGATAGAGTTACCCACACAGACTACTTTTGTGCAAAGTCTCCCTCTGGCCAACAATTTATCTCCATTGATGTCCAAAAATCTGAACCAGGGATCCTGTGAATGGCAAATTGAGATATGTCTTCGAATCATATTTGTGAGAGACATAACAACAACAGTTTTTAAACTACTAGGGTGGAAAACAAGCATACGGCCTGCCTGAGGGTAAGCAACTTACAGTAGCCTATGAACAGTTGCAACACCATGAGTGTTACTCTGAGTGTTTGCGTTCGCAACCTGTAAAAACGCATATTTCTCATTTATATAATATTAGGTCGGGGAAAAAAGTTTTTCGTATTTCATATACAAATTCAATTGTATTATAGTAATTCAAATATGTGCCATTTTGTTAACTTGTTGCATTCCAGTCCATTTAGTAAGTAGTGACATAATCCCATTGCATAGAAATTTTGAGACTTCCGATCAAAAAACTGACAAGTAGTTATGGCAGTCCTCCCTTGTTGTTAACCTAATACTACCTAATCAGTTCTGAAGACACCGAAACAGATTAAAATTTGAGGTTGCAAGATCAGACTATGTGGTGGATGCATTAACACTTCCCAACTAAACGCTCTCAATATTTGCTGAGTGGCTAAAGACATATATGATCAAGCGTTACCATGATGAAAAACCACACCCACACGCAGGTGTGTATGGGTTGAACTGGTTCATTATGAACGATGCCCTTCCAATCTCACCCTATACACAGCATCACCTTATTGCGAGTTAATCCAAGTTTCGCTATAGTCTGTGTAGCTTGACTGCCCTCTATCCACCATCTTTTACGCACGTTCTTCATCATCATCATCACATCAACTCTTACTCATCCCAGAACATACTCCACCACGCTGCCCAATTGCGGATTGGCGGAGGCCAGTCTTTTCAAGCCGCCCGAGGGCCATTGACTTAGCTTAACAACTGTCATCTATCGACAACAGCTGGAAACGACGGCTTAACGTGCCCTCCGAAACACGGAGAAACTCGAGATTGAAAATCCATCCATAGACAGGCTGCGGTTGCTTAACCAGCGTGTTCGGTTAGAATGACTCCATCGAGCTCACCGCTGCACGTTCTTGTTGTAGGTAATTCACCTTTCATCATCAATGATCAATCTTTTCAAAAACAGCTCAGTTTCATTACGTATCAATAGAGAATCGCAAACGAGCACACGATTCATTAGGTTTCTTTCATTGAGCTCGTATGATACCCAAACATCGAACTTTTTGTATATAGACTTACTCAAATGGGTCAAAACTGTTTTGTGGTCAAACCCAAGTTTAACTATGTAGTATGCTCCACTTTTTAAAATATGGCATCGCCTTTACACGACATCAAAATGCCTGAACTGAAAACGCTAGAACCATTTTGTGCAATACTTCTGACACTGCGTTAAGTCCATAAACGTTACGATATTTTTTCGCGACTTGTGTCACATTTTGCTCTTTTTTTTGTAATAAAACTTGTCATTCTGGCCATAGTTCTGGCGGACAGAAAAACAATATGAAAATGGCGAGAAATCGATTATAAAATGTCATCCATTTTATGGTATCAAAAACAGCAAGATACAAACAGTACAACGAAAGAGATTTTACTGTAACTTTTCACTTACAAAAAACCAAAAAACTTTTTCCACGACCTATTATTATATATAAAGGAGTAAAAAATGAGATTATTAGCTGAAATATTTTATAATAGCAAACATGGACAGTCGCTTTTGAAATAGAATCATCTCAATTGAGTTCATTTGGATGAATATTTTCATAGCGAAATGTCTGAAAGTCCATCGTTTGCATCTCATTGGAAACTTGTACAAATTTCAAATTGGCTACATTCAACGTAATAAATGCTTAAGAATAAAGTGAACTTAGGTTACAGTTATTAGTAACTGTAGAAACAAAACTAGAAAGCGATTAGCTATTTGTGTGGAAAAGTGGAACGCCTTGCCGGCACATGTATTTCCTCCTTACTGCAATATGGGATCCTACAGCGAAAGTACTAAAGAAGCGTGAAGAAACACCTTGCGGGCCAGCATGGCAGCGTCAACTGACAGGAGACTGTAGTCTTTTGTCAGTTGCCGCTGCGATTTGGGCTCATCTTTCGCTTACCATCAGGCGAAGAGAGCCCACTATGCTGAGCTTTTATAACAAAAAATATTTATTATTGATTAAAGGCCTATTTATTTTTCATTGCACATTGTAACTGTTTTTAGTTCTCTTTATACCCGAGGGGAAAGGCAAAGGGATCTAGCCCATACAGCCAAGTCTTCAGTTCAGTACCATTTCAAAATCTTAATTCTAGATGTTCCAGCTTCAGGAACTGTGCTGAAAAAATGGCTCCCTAGAAGGTTATTGTGTTCTTGCGAAATAGGGAAGTCACTAGTAAGCTCATAAGGAGTTGCTGTGTTAGCGGCAAAGGTCACTTCGCGCATCGATACTTAACGTATTGAAAGCGTCCATAGGGCTACGGTAACATATGTACATCAGGCGGGTCGTATGCTTGTACGCCTCCTGATGATGTATAAAACAAAACTAGTAAACCTTGAAAAGGAGTTATGGTATGCAGCTTACACGACTGTCTCTAACAAAGAGTGTAATGTTTTCACAATTCTTCTAGGCCTTTTATTATAACTTACATTTCAATCGTTACTGCATCATCTCAGATGACATAGGATACGTAGTACTCGTATTATATGGATTCCTCGATGAATTTTATCGCCAATTTCTAGTTTCATGCAGATGAAACTCTAGATATTCGTTTAGTTAAGAAATGTATCTATCTATCTATAATTTCACGTCAAAACCCTTGCGGGTTAGGCAGAGAGCTCCTAGCACCTACCGCCACGTGACTCAATCCTTACATGTCTCACTGGCTTCTTTAACATTCATCGCTCTTCTCATGCACGCTCGTATGTATATATATTCACGCCAGGTCCTTTGCGGGGTAGGTAGAAAGAACCGAGCGCCATAAGACGCGGTCTTTACACATCTCACTTGTTTCTTTAACATTGATAGCTCTACCGGTTTCTAGGGCTCTTGACATCACTTTCTGATAAAACACAACCAAATTGGTCATAGTAGGTGAGTCTTGGTCTAGAAAGAGATATATCTAAAAATATAGAGAATATTTAGTATGTAGTTACTTATCTACTTTTCAGATATTTATTTCCTTCCTACACAGTGAGATTTTTATTTGATTCATAAAAAGAACAGTAAGGAGATATCTCTGAAGTATAAAAGAGAAAAACCTACCTAGGTACTTAAATATATAAAAGAGAAAAGTATCAAATACAGAAAGAAAACCCGAGGACAATGGTGAAAACTGATTATCATCATTAATAAAAGTATAAAGCGGGTATTGTATAGACGAAAAGTGTAATAAAAGCATAAAAGTCAGAAGTGTTCGCCAAGGTGAAATTAGGACGTTTGTCCTCGCAAAGAAAGCGATTTTTATTCGGCTTAAAGTAATTATTGTGTTTTTGTGAAAGAGTTTGTTAGCGACCATTCAGACGTGGTGCGGACGTTTTCTCGGAGATGGGACGGACTTGGGAGACCGTTGCAACGAAAATATAAAAATAAATTCGGTGCAACATTTAAATAAAAAAAAATCCTATTTACTTATTTAATTATTAGTAAATTTTACCTAAATTTTTAATGAAACAGTGAGATATAGCAGAGATGAAAATCTTAAGGGGGATGTATAAGTTTAATGCTTCTAAACGAGATACGGAATGAACGTGTAAGAGGAAGTATGAAAATGCTACCTGTAATTGAAATAATAAAAGGAAACAATTTGTCTCGATATGAACGTGGGACGAGAAGGGGTTTTCTGGTGTGGTATAGATGGCGCTGTTTTGATTCGATCCTGAATCGTGTTCGTCGAAATTAAACACATAAAACTAGGCTAGACATTACTTTTTTTTGAATTTGTACATCTCTTTTATGGGGTACACAGGACGCGCTTTATGTTTTATATAAATCATAAATAAAAGCAACAAAAAAATAATATGTATAATTATTGTTATCAATATTGTCACGTTTTCCACGTGTTAATTGAAAGCCATGACGGCCTCTTCTAATGTCGTAAAAGTTAAACTTCTAATCAAACTTTTGAATTGAGAAAAATAAAGTAATCGCTAGTCCGTATTCTATGGATATACAAGTAGTTCACAATCCTACCGACGTTCCGACGTTGTATAAAAAGCAAAGTACATTTTTTTTGTAAATACATACTTATTATACATATAAAGTACCCAGACCAGGACAAACAGACATGTTCATGCACAAATGTTTGTTCTGTGTTAGAATCGACCTCACGAGCGATGGTGTCCAAGTAGCGTAACAGCGCGTTTCACCACTGCGCCACCGAGCTCGTCTATTAAAACAAGATGTGTCTAATCCCAAGTACAACGTAGAAAGCTCTATTTTATGTTATTCTATACAACCATTAACTATTATTGTATGGCATAATTTGGTTGGAAATAATTGTAAGAAGATAAATGTAAATTCGCCATCAATCTCTTTCCAACATATTAGCAATACAAAATATCTGAGTGCATACCTGGCCAAGTGCCGAGATATTCTTGTTTTCCCGGAGTTTTCTCAGCTTTTCTCCGCGTTTTCTTTCGTTTCGCGCCTTAATTAGCTCATTCATCCCCCTCTGCCCCCACGCCCCAAAAATTATCTTGTTTATTGAAAGCACTTTTATATTTCATTTTCATGGCTCCAATGGAGTATTTAGTGAACATTTAGCGTTCTGACGACCCTTTTTTTGTACAAGGAAGGAGATTTTGTTAGATGGTAAGTCAATGGTTTGACGAATTGAAATATAAATCTTATAGAATTTAACAAATATTGTTTATTACGAGTACAGTATAGACTAAGCCCCACCAATTGATTTTTCAGGTGGGCCTTGTTTTAAGTTAGGGTTATATGTATTTTACATATATCTTATATATGTTTTTTTTAATATTATATAAATTATTTATGAGGTGCACTATACATTTGTGTTAGTAATCCGAAAACAAGTATGTATATTAATATGCTGTGAAGAGTTTTCTGTGTATATCTATAATAACTTGTCAATATTTTGTTTAAAGTCTGACGTTGATGCTAAAATATAATTTTATTTTTTTAAAAGAGGGATTCTTGTATATGTATATGTTAGATATACCTCGCCGACTACACATTTCCGCCGTTCAACACAATTGCGACGTCAATTCCAGCGGCACGAGTAAAGAAAGCTGAGCACACGCAACGTGCTTTGCGACATCGCGACCAACGCATCAGCGGCACGTTGTTCAATTAATTTAGACTAACTTCATTTCCTAACTTCGAAAAGAGTACTAACTAATTAGTAGTAATAAACTATTGTAATTTACCTTATTTATTAATTACTTCTATTTTTTTTTTTGGTTTATTTTTCAATCCTCCGGCTGTGGCCTACGTATTATATATATATATATATATATTTGAACAATACATACATCATACGCCATCAGGAGTAAGCTATGGAAGTACGCTTTGGTCTACCATATTTGCCATAATGATATATGACTTGTAAAATGTTGTAATCGTTGCTTAGTTAGTGTTGGAGGAACTGATGATTGTAAGTTACTTCATCGATAATATCGATATATAGATGTCATTGCCGTTTGGAGTGTCTAATACATTTGAACTCGTCAAAGTGTAAAGTGTACATACCTTTACAAGGTCTCGACATCCTTTTGGACACTCATACCGTCTTCCCGGTGAGATGCTGGAAAGAGTTGACAAAATACGAGACTTAGGATTACCAATGACTCCTACAGTAGGATGTCATGAGGATGTTGAAACAATATCTAATCATGTAAGTAACACTATCAGTTTCGTTATAAGAATTTCTCCACAGTTCTTAAACACGAATACTGCAATATTACTAGGTATATGCTTAGGTGCGCAGTAGACTAGAGTATGGAGCAGTTGTTTGAAACCCGTATGAGAATAAATATGTTTAACTAATTGAAAAAATACAAAAAAAATTTGCTCGCTCTGTATATAAGCGTAAATACGGGTACTACCCCTTTCTGTATTCATCCCTCTTTGTAGGGGATATAGTAGGTATAGGAACTCCTAGAATCAAGGCACATGATATTGCTGATAACCCACATTATCAATTTTGTTCCATAGTAACTGATAATACAGTTATTACGGAACAAAATTGATAATCCAGTGACGTTGGAACGTATCTGTCTTTTTTCAAACTTAGGCCTGAAATCTTTTTAGGTAGAATCTAGTATAGTGTTACAAAGCTACTGCATTCATATGCTACAGTAACTAATTTAAATTATGCGGACCGTATGTTTGTTTATAGTATAAAAAAATGAAAAACTTTTACAAAACGATTTACTGATATTTAAACATGTTAAATAGCAAATACCGATATAAAAATTCAAGAAACAAACACGTAGAGCGACTATCTTCACCTGAGTCGCCCAGACGTGACCGTAAAAGAAAAAGGGGCGAAGTGTTGCGGGCGGAAGCGCCGCTGATAAGCCTCCATAATGGCGCTCGCTGATAACGCGCGCCCGCCTTTTTCTCCCGCCAAAACACCGCGCCATTGTCGTGTGAGAATGCCAACACAAAGCCACTCTGGCAACACAATGCGCCCATTCTCACACTACCTAGCAATAAATTTTTTGTGGTCTATTCACATGTTCGGTTTTACGGGCGATATGCGAACGAGTTTACCAACGTTCGGGTAAAGCGGCGTTACACTACTTAATTATTTGTATCTTTTTTATAATTTTAGTTTTTATACGAAATATTTTTTTTGGCAATAATTATTGCTATATAGTTCTTACGTAACTTTTGTAACTCGATTTTCATTTCTCTACATTAACTTATGTATGTGAAAATGACTGTCTAGCGACAGTCAGTATTTGGATTAGTTTGTCGCAACAAGTATGTAAATTTTTGATCCACTGAGTAGGCATACAAGTGTTCGGCCTGCCACCATTTATGTTGAAGTAGCATTGCTAACAATGCATTTATACTGAATATTTCGCAAACAGTTAAACACATAAAAAGAGGCAAAGTCTCCCGTTGGCAGTCTTAGACCTGTGCCCCGAGTCTTCAATTATTGAGTCGGAAGACGTGTACCTATAACTATACACTTACGTCACGTTACGTATTCGAAGGAGGGCATTGCCAGGAAACATAATTACTTCACTTGCAGTACCTACAATGTAATGCAGTTAAGTATTTATGTTCCTATAGTCCAGTAGTTTTAGACGTATTTTGACCATATACTAGATACGAGTATTTTGTAATTGATGGTGTTATTGGTATACAAGTGTGGTATGAGGTGTCAGAATACATGTGCAATAGGTCCGGAAGTTCAATATTTGTAGGAACCGGAAATATATATATATATATTGCTGCTTTTTGGCCAAAAACTGTTACTAGCTCACTCTATTTTCATTTACAATTAAATCGGAAATGAAAATAGTGTATTCTTATAGAAAATCAGATTCTGAACAACTTTTGTTTAAAACGCATTCCTTTTGAGCTAGTAACAGTTTTTGGCCAAAAAGCAGCAAATATATATATATATATATATATATATATATATATATATATCTATATTTCCGGTTCCTACAAATATTGAACTTCCGGACCTATTGCACATGTATTCTGACACCTCATACCACACTTGTATACCAATAACATCATCAATTACAAAATATCTATGACTTTTGCCTAAAACTACTGGGCTACTATATTATTTAAGATTTTGGTCAATAATCTTCACAAAACTTAGTTTTTATTAAATTTACCCTCTATTAAAATTGACACTTTACATTCCTGCTAGTAGCTTAAAAACCAGTTTATGTAAATTTCATCGCAAGTATAATAAAGTACGAGGAGCATTATTAAAATTTTAATAACCTCGACATACACATTCGAGTGCACTTCATTTGTGGTTTTAATAAAATTTTAATTGACATGTATTAGGTTTCTGAACTAAATTACAAAGGAGGCAGAGCCCTGTTTCCTTTACCTCGCCTCGAACATTAGCGGTCGTGGGTGGGGGCCTCGACAAATTTTTGTTTTTCACCCGAAGGCGAGATGGTGCATAGGGATTTAGTGTGCTAGAAAGAGACAAAGGCAGGTGCACACATTGCCTTTGTTAAAGAGCAAAAATAATAGAGAGAACGGTCGTTTATCTCTTTTTATGGCGCTCGCTATCTCGCCGCCGCCGCTATTATGGAAGACAATTTTGGCGCGAAAGAAAACTGCTTATTACTTCTTATTCTTGAGAGCGGTGTGGCAAATTTTCTTTTTTTAAAGCGACTGAACGAGCTGTGAAGTCATTTCATTTCAGTTCCGTTTAATATTGTCTTAGGTTACAGTTTGTTATATAAAGGAGACCGTAATTTTTTTTTATTGTCTGTATATTAGATTGTCTTGGATTAAATATACTCGATTTGTTACGCTAATCTATCTATATCTTCACGCCAAATCCCTTGCAGGGTAGGCAGAGAGAACCGAGCGTCACGTGATTCGATCCTTACAGACCTCACTCGCTTCTTTAACATTCATTACACTTCTCATGCACACTCGCCGGTTTCTAAGCCTCCTGATATCATCTTCATAAACGATTCTGGCGATTTGGTCATAGTAAGTCTTGGCCTTCCTAGGATCATACATTCTTCCATCCTCTTCTTATTTTAACACCGACGCTTTCTTTCAGACCAACTCTGCTCATACACATTCGCAATGATGATGTTAGAAACAGAGTTGGTATAACAATAAGCGTACAAGCGGTACGCCACAAATTTTGCGCAACGCTCGCATTTCGACCGCGTTTATACGTAATAATTACGTATAAACGCGTTAAATTTATAAGTAAAAAATTAAGTAAGCGTTGTTACGCTAATATTTATTATATTATTATGTAAGAAATATTCAAAGTTTAAAATGATTTATCAACTAATGGCAGCAAACTATACAGTCCTATTGATATAAAGTGCTTACAACAAAGACAAAGGCTACGATAACCGACTTATTAATCATGTCATGCTAACTGTATGTGCGTACAAACATACAGTTAGCATGACATCCTTGGTATAGAAACATGGAACTCCACCGATTATCATAGGGTCGTGGATTCGAATCTAAATTTAATAATGATTGAAAAGAAACGTAGCTGCTAATGACGAAGCTGTATTATATTTACACGTAAGTATTATCTTTAGAACATCTATATTCTTAGTATATGGAGTATATAGTTTTGTTTCGAGTATTTATTTTATTATTTCGATAGAACGCTACCAAGAAATTCAACTAAGCTTGTACGATGAATTTCGTAGCAAGGTCTACGAAAGTCTACGATATTTTGTTATCTTACTTCTACGGAATTATTTTAGCAGTTTTTCTTAGTGCATACCATTTGAAAGTGGTGCGAGTGCCATAAATTCAATTAGAATTGCTTTTTTATTTTTATTTTGTATGTATATCTTGACGCCAGGTCCCTTGCGGGGTAGGCGGAGAGAATCGAGCGCCATAAGTCGCGGTCCTTAGACACTACACTCGCATCTTTAATCTAAATTTCATAGCTCTTTTCATGCACGATCGCCGGTTCCTGGGGCTCCTGACTTCACCTTCTGATATTTTTTTATTTTATTAAAGAAAACGTCAGAAATTTTATCTGACATATAGTCGTGTATGACTGAAATAGTGTTAATAAAAAATCGACCAAGTGCGAGTGGGACTCGCGCACGAAGGGTTCCGTACCATTATCTATAAAAAAAGGCAATAAAATCACGTTTGTTGCATGGGAGCCCCCTTAAATATTTATTTTATTCTATTTTTTAATATTTGTTGCTATTGCGGCAACAGAAATACATCATCTGTGAAAATTTCAACTGTCTAACTATCACGGTTCATGAGATACAGCCTGGTGACAGACGGACGGACGGACGGACAGCGGAGCCTCAGTAATAGGGTTCCGTTTTACCCTTTGGGTACGGAACCCTAAAAATGAGCGCTAAGAGTTAGTAAACGCTCTGTTAAATACGTGTTTATTATTATTTTTTAAAATTTTGTATGTTATAAAATATATAATATTATTGGAGTTCGGTGCCGATATGATAAAGAACGGAACCCCAATCGACATATTTTTTCTGTATAATTTCGGTCTCATTTCCTAGCGTTATCCAGTTTCCTAATCCATTAGGATTGATGGGGTCCGCTACCTAAGCCTAAGTATTTGGCAAAGATACATATTTTTACATAGAGTGACTGCCCTCAGAGTTCCACAATCCAGAGGGAAAACCAGACCTTTCTTCGGTTACGTTACGCGTCTTTCGAAATATAATTTCTTGGAGATCCTTCAACTTCGAGTAAGTGATGATTATAAATAAATTCGAAAGCACAATTTTAGTGGTACCACTAAATTTGTGTGTGTGTACATGCCTACATCAGGATTTGATCCACCGACCGTCGAGTTCTTTATCCACTGAGCTATCACTGCTCGTGCTTCCATATAAAAAGCTAAAGTGTTTTTTAAGTATACTCTTCTTCTTAGACATTTGTTTTTTAACTTCTCGATACTTATATCATAGTTATATATAAGCCATGTATGGTTTAAACAGTGGGATTGATGTTTTGCTAATAATGAATTGGTTAGTGTATACGAAATAAAGACTTTCGCATTTTACTAAGAAAACATATAGTTATCAAATATTTTGTTTTTTTTTTATATAACGTCGGGAGGCTTACGATCCACCTGATGTAAAGTGGTTATCGTATCGCTCCCGCGACGCCACCTCCGCTACTAACACAGCAACCCCTGAGGAGCTTACTGGAGACCTCACTCCCACGCAGGAATACAACGACCCTCTATGGAATTGAGGTGGAGGTACTTCCCCAGACGGGCTGTTATGCTACTCCCTACTTCTCTTAACCGTTTGTTGATATTTAATTATCGTATTCATTGTTGTTGTTCTTGACAGTTTATCAATTGACACGCATGTAATTATTTTCGTTTATTTTTTTAGATATTTTGAACATAATGTTAAAATAAAATTGTAATGAAGAAGTAATCATGATAATGCTTTACACGCGAAGAACTCCAATGAATGTACTGCATTGTCTTTGCAATCTTTGTGAATAATATGCATATAATCGTAGACAGTTGAGTATATAACATGAACATTTTATGTTGCACATACGAGTTCAAACATACCAGCAATATTATTGACATATGTAATCTAAATTACAAACTTCGTATTACAATAAATTACAATATCGTTATTTTCTTTGTCTCATCGATTGATCATTGAGTGTTGCCAGTGTTTGTTCGTATAATGCCGAATTAATTACGTTAACGCTTTTGTGGTGTGTGGACAATGGCGCAAGTATCAGTTGACTACCATGTCTTGATAGTTTGGGAGAATTTATTATATATCTTTTTTATTTGAAATAAAGTGATAGTTTACAATGGCATAGATAGTATGCAAGAAGATCCTCGCTAAGTTTCGCTGCTGGTTTTAATTATATTAATCCATTTTCACACTCATATATACACTGTTCATAAGTTGTGAATATTTATGCATAGATACCTATTGTATATATATATGTATAACATCCGTGGCGTTATTCCTGCATGCGTCTCCTTAATTTTCAGGCAGCTGCTGAAAATCAGTGGTTTGCTCTTTGAGCAAATAATGCACTGAGCCGCTGCCTTTTTGTATCACTGCGACACACAATTTATTGTACAATTACTATTGTATTTAGTGTTTCCTCATTGTTGACCTGCTGATATTTACTGTTGTGTGTCATGGAGATACAAATAAATGGCTTATCTATCTATCTATCTATCTAAGATTAAATGCGGTCGAGATGCGAACATTGCGCCAAATTTGTGGCATAACGATTGCTGACCGCGGTCGTCATGAGGTCGTAAGAAAAGAGTTGGTCTGAAATAGAGTGTCGGTGTTAAGATAAGAAAAGGCATGCTCCGTTGTTTCGGACATGTAGAAATAATGCAAATTAAATGTAAAATGAACTACGTAAGTAAAGAAAGGTACCTAAACATATCTAATTAGAGTGACCACCCAATGTCTATGCCGCGGCCTTCAATGCCTAAATTGCAATACTAATTTGTTGATCGAGATAGCATATCAACTCGCCAGTAACATCGATGAGTTTTAGGTTTCTGATATTCAATCTCTAGTGGATTGAAACGGGCGTAATTTTTGTAAGGTGCCTACGAGAAGTAATAAATCGTTAAAAGATATGAAAGCGTGGATATATACATCTAGTAACATTTATATATGAACCAATCTTGTAGTTGGTGTAGTTTCATACGAATATTATAAGAAATATTATATTACACACCTATGCATATTAAATACAAGCAAATCAGTTGTGATTTACTTTTGTAAACATCAAATACGTCGTCGATGCAGGAAAGTTTAGGATCTATTTAACTTGATATTTAGGTATAATTCTACAAAAAATCCCCCATATTGAACTTTAAAAGTATCAATTACGTTAAATCCATCTTTCCGAGAGTGCCACCGTTCAATTGTCCCGCCTTTCTTCTCATTTCTTATATCTGAGAATTAGATCCGCCGCAAACGGATTAAAACGTTAAGTATTTATTTACCGCTCGTTTAATCCGAGATCGGGCCGGTTATACAAACAGACAGAGGGAAATTATACGCTTTGTTGAGGTTACGAGCCGCGGCAGTGGTGCCACCCGCCGACTGTTGGCGTTTCCGAGTGTTTGCCTTCGTAATAGGTTGGGTTTGAAAAGATTAGTCAATTATCAAAACTAGGTACTTGGCGCGTTTTATTTTTATTTATGAAAACTGCATTGGAAACAAAACAAAATGGCGCATGCTGTAGGCACGTAGCTGAATAGTGCTATATTTTACTATTCACACGTCAATTTCATCAGTAAAAAGAGCTATGCTGAGCTATGCTTTTGTCCGTCTTTGTTCTTTTTATTTGTTGATACGACACTTCTTGTTCACTTTTTCCTTTATTTCCTTTATGTAACTATGCCTTCGTCTTCTCTCGTCACAACCCATTTTTTTACTTTCCTTCATTTATGTTTCTTAAAATGTCGTCGTGTTGCATCCAGTGTAGGTAGGTCAATTTCAATTGCATACAAATCGTAAAACTTACTTGTTGACTTCACATCGACGGTTTCGTCTCAGCAGAGTAACATTTCTCATCACGCACCTTGGATACCTAGTAATTTGAGCCATGCATCATTTCATTGGGGTATCGTATATGTGGTTCAATCCCATTTGAGCTGAAGTAATACTGCACACGGTGCTTTCCATCTATTAGCAATAGAGGTCGTGGCGAAAGAGAGACGATACATGGACTGCTCTTATCCATTTTCACTTCATTTCTTATTGGTAAATAGGTAGAATATGTTGTATTTGTATAAGTAAGAATTACAATAAGTACAGGGATAGAATTGTATGTATAAAACAAGGCGGCTTTATTGCTAAGAGCATTCTTTACAACCATAAAGTAACGAATTACCAATAATTCGATATGTACACTTGTACGTTGTGCTTTTGATGATGTAATTTTCACTTTATTGTATGTATGTATATCTTTTTTTTACACAACATCGGGAGGCATACAAGCATACGACCCACCTGATGTAAATCTGTTACCACAGCCTATGCATGCTTGTTTTACGTTAAGTATCACTCGCGTGATGCCACCTTTGCTGTTAACATAGCAACTCCTTAGGGGCTTACTGGTAACCTCACTCACGCGTAGGAACACAACGACCCTCTAGGAAGTTGTTATTAGGCTGCGGTTTTCTGTGAGGTGGAGGTAAGTACTTCCACAGGCGGGCTGCTTTGATGCGCCCTACCTCTCTTAAAACAAAACGTCCGATCCGATCTTCACGCAGTATAGAGCTCGGTTCAGGTAGAGAGAACCGAGCCCTATAAGACACATTTGTTTATTCATTTCATTCATTCAATTTTATACTTATTTCTTATTGTCGATCGCGACGTCCGCAGTCATCGTATAGATAAAGCAGACAAGCCTACTTATAGACAGGTCGGCTGTCTGCGAGTAGGCTTACCTACAGCGAGCTTCTTCGAGTTTCGACGGGCACGTTAAACCATCGTTCCCGACCGTTTTCTATGGATCAGTTAATGGCTTGAAAACAATCTTCGTCAATCCGCAGTTCAGCAGCAGCGTGATGAGTAAGGGTTGATAGATTTTATATTTTTCCGTGCGTACTTTTTAAAAATAAGTGTTATTTTTACTTATCTTGACGAGGAACGTTAAAAAAACTTATTTTAAAGCTAGCTCGTAAATTCCACCTGTGATGACGTAATTTATCAGAGAATATAAATGAAATGAATCGCATCCAAATATAATAAGAAAGCGACCATAAACCAGATCCGTCAGTCTCCTCGTTACTTTGCACATAAAACGAATTCGGAACGTTTTCATATAAATTGCGTTTCGATTGAAACGATTCTTCGTCAGACTTAGATTCTGTAGTCTCTGATATTCACACCTTCAATTGTCTATCAAAATACAATATTTTAATCAACAATATCAATTTACATGTAATCCAAGAGTTCCACAAAATTTTTTTCTGTTCCGAAATCACAACTAGCCCACATTCATGTGAACATTTGTAGATTGAAAACAAACAGATTTCACAATAGATTATCTGCGTACAAAGTAATTTACGAATCTATTGATTTAAATATATTTTTAATCTAAGCCAGCTGGAATTATAGGGAAAAGTGTTATTGAAATTGTGAGGACTAGATACAGATTAACATTTGATAGCCGAAATAGTTAATATGATATATATAAACTAACTGGTCCAGTTTACCTATGCTTAGATTTGGTAGCTTCCGATTAGAATTTTGAATGATAGTTTTTAATTCGCATAGCAACCCTAAAACATGTGAGGCAACACTGCTCATCAGTCAGTTTCCTTACTTTGGGATTAGATTTGAAAACCTACTAAGTATAGCTACCTACATAACTGCCTGTGCTAATTTGTGATGTTACAAGCAATATTGTTGCTGAGAACTGCAGGATCGCCACAATAAAAAAATGAAATAGATTAGAAAACGAGTAAGTAGTGTTCCGTGATGTATTTTAATTTTTATAGTTTATGCGTTTTATACATTAATAAGGATTGTTCCCGTTGTTACGCGATGTGAACGCGTATTTTCAGCGATTAGGTTTTTGGTCTAATCACTTAAGTACGCTATGCATTTGATGACTATAGTATAGTTGTTAAAAATCATACTAGTCACTTTATGTATGTAATTTTAATTTACTTAAAATAAAAATGAATCAATATATGAAGTTTGTCTTTTTTAAGAAAATGAAACACACATTGTTGTTTTTCTAATTTATGGATCGAATTATTCTAATAGCTTGTAGAATGATATTCGAAAAATTCGAATACTAAAATCGCGTAAATATTGCATGCCCTACTTTCAATTTGCATTGCAACATTGTATAACGACATTATATGTTACCCGATAATATAGGGATGGGGATTTTTTTTTTTTTTTTTTTTATAGTAGTTCAGCATAGTGGCCCCTCTTTGCCTGATGGTAAGCGAAAGAGGAGCCCAAATCGCAACTGCAACTGACAATATACTACATCCCGTATCCTGTCAGTTGACGCTGCCATGCTGACCCGCAAAATGCTTCTTCACGCTTCGTTTGAAGGATCCCATATTGTAGGAAGGAGGGAACACATGTGCAGGCAAGGCGTTCCACTTTTTAATGGTACGACAAAGATAGGAGTTGCCGAACTTTTTGGTACGCGAAGAGATCTCCTCAACCGTGGCACTATGACATCGCAAGTCCGCACGTGTGGTTCTATGACGGAAGGGTGAGGGTGGGATAAGGGAAAACAGTTCTTCAGAGCACTCGCCATGGTAAAGGCGGTAAAATACGCTTAGAGAGCCTAAGTCCCTACGGAGTTGAAGAGGTTCTAGGTTTTTGGTGACCTCTTCGTCGTCAATTATGCGGATAGCCCGTCGCTGCAACCTATCGAGAGCCTCAAGAAGATACTGTGCGGAGCCGTCCCAGAGATACTCCACGCAGGCCCGAACTTGTGTCTTATAAAAAAATGGGGATATATATATATATACATACATAGCCAATAAGTGGACTTATTAATTCGGTGACTAATACACATGACTTGATGACTATTAGAAGTTGCTATTTTTTAAAAGTATTACTAGTTTTGTTTTTAATACAAAATAACGCACCTTCAGTAGAACTTTTGCCATTTTACAGTAGAGCGATTTAAATATTTTTTTTCTATCCTCAATATCAACATCGTATTGCTGTATTATGATTGCTCTAAAATTAGTTTCCATTTAATGAAATAAACTATACACTTCAATAATTTGAGACATGTTCGTTATTTAACGAACCTGCGCACTGCACACCAACTCAACTGTGGGTGACAGATTCTTAGATATTTATCATATTTCAGCGAGTGAGTGATGTTACCATTAAGCTACTCAGGAGTTGCTGTGATAGCAGCGGGGGTGGCAACGCGCGGCAGACACGTCTTATATTGCAAGTGCTCATAGGCTACGGTAACCACTCCACATGAAATAAAAAACAAAATGATGCATATTTAGATTAAAAATAAAAATCAGGGAAATATTATTCGCATTACGAAAACTTTTAAATAGCTCAGCAACTAAAAGAGATTAACCTGTTAAAAGTTATCATAACAAAAATGTAATCATCCGTACAACACAGACTACATAAGACAAGACTACCATAGACAAACCCCGTCTATGTAGGGGGCGGTGGCGGCGCGCGTTTCCTATTTTGTATAAATTCAATTCGCGCCGGTACAAGCGCCCCAAACCAAATGCCAATCTACCGTGAGCGACAAAATATACGCTTCGTTTCTTAGATAATACGTATTTTACATTACTTTTGTAATCGATTCAATATTTTTTGGATCCGAACATAAAAACTGTTTTTATATTTTTTATTGATATTTGTTGTCTATTTTTGTTTTTATTGATCTACTCTTAGTACTTAGTTACTGAGTATGAGTATCATTGTGGTTACCTTTCTCTTAATGTCGGTATTTAAATACGCTCGTATACAAAGGATTTGTTTTGTCGACTGTCTGAATATATATTTCATGTCTCTGCGACGGCTTTAACGATTTGAACGACCAAATTTTATATTAAGCTAAAGATCTGCTTTTTTAATTTGTCTATGTAGGTGTCTTTCCTGAAAAAAATGCGATTTTCTTCAAAAAACATAACACACCGAGCGAAGCTCGATCGCCCAGGTCCTAATATATAAGACTACGTAAAATAATATAAATGACGAAAATATGCCTATACATTAAAACGTACAGTCTAATTAAGAGCCTCATACTTTCAAAACGTTTAGAGATGACTCTAATTGGTAAAGTATTAAAATACAATAATTTCTAACATAATAAAGAAACGCTAAATGGACAGTCAGTCTAAATAAATTATCTTATTTCAATACAGCGTTCTGTTTTCCTTTTTTAAGAGACGTTGTATGTAAATTTATACTCACTAAACTGAAGCTAACTAAGAGAGACTAGCCACATATTTCAAATTAATCTACGTTCATGTCCTACAACCGACTACAGAACACAATTTAGCTACACCAAGAGCTTCAGTCTCAGCCTCCGAGCGAAATTAAATGACGTTGCAGTTGCAAAGAAAATGCAATCACCGGCCGGCATCCCCGATGCAAATCCCTATTTCCGAGTCAGTGTGCCCGCTATTCCTTACGCTAATAAAACGTGCACCAAACGGAGATGCTGTTTGGCTGGCTGATGAGCGCCAAATGACGTTATGACAGCGCACGCCGCCATTTAACGCCTATTTGGTTTCAATTTCGAATCTTCCGCGCTCCCCTGCGGTTCCGTCCAGTGCGAACTGAGCATAGATAATAGCTTTTTGTTTTTAAACTTAACGCAAACAGGCACAAATTATTCATAGAGTGCGTTTACTTGTGTCATGTTAAGATTTATCAATTTTTAAGTCGAGGTTTTAATTAAAATTTCGTGATCGTTTTGCTAAACCGCTCACGTAACTTTCATCCAAATGAAATTTGGATAGACCTCGACATTGGAATAGAGGACAAATAGGAATAAAAATGGTTAGCTTTGGGCAGAAAAAGAAAACGAAGAAAAATCAATACGCCCGAAACAGAGCGGGAGTAAGCCACGAGTCGTCACAGAGATATGTGAAGATATTTTCATTTAGCGGGTTGTTACAAATATGCAGGTATTTGAAAACTTTCGGGAATTGGAATTCAGGACAAAAAGTGATTTATTCTTAACGATTACTTAAAAAAAGTTGGCTATTTAAGTTGCTAACATTGTTTAATTAATCGCCAAATCGTAATGGTCAAAATACATCCAAAAGAGAGTTTACATCTACTTAAACCTGATAAAGAATCTACCCTCACTGTCACATCCCAAAATCCAATCTGTATAAATAAACAATGCAACTTATCAATTAATTACTTTATATATATGTTACTAAAATATTGCGCTGTAGGTAGCGCATGAATAGTAAGAATTTATAACTGATAAAGATATCTGGAAATGATACAGCACATGTACATATATATTTTTCCACTAGTCATTATTGTTGTTGTACCAATATTCTGACAAATGTTGAATGTTATAACTAATTGGTGATTTTAAGAAATATTAATTAGTTTAGTTAGAGACGAGCTCGGAGGCGCAGTGGTGAAACGCGTTGTTACACTACTTTGACACCAACGCTCGTGGGTTCGATTCCCACACAGTACAAACATTTGTGTGTATGAACATGTCTGTTTGTCTTGGTCTGGGTATTTTCTATGTATGATAAGTATGTATTTACAAAAAAAAAATGTATTTACGTATGTTTATCAGTTGTCTAGTACCCATAACACAAGCTTCGCTTACTTTGGGGCTAGGTGGCGCTGTGTAATTTGTCCGACAATATTTATTTTTATTTTATTTTATTTTCTTTCGGTAGGTATATTCGTCGCCAATGGTCATTCCCTAAATGTTGGTAGAATAAGAAAAGAAAAATGAATTCTATGAGAAATAACTTATAATATAATTTTAATAAAAAAACGTAAGTCGTGTCTCGGCTGAGGCTCTTATTTTTAATAAATAAATATATAGTTTAATGGCGCGAGAGGCTCGAAGGCACGGGTTACGTAACGTTGACCGTAGCCAGCTTACAGACGGGGTTTTCTATCTCGAGCTTCGGAGGGCGCGTCGGTTCCGCCTGTTGTCGATAGATGACAGTCGTTAGGTCAGAGGTCTTCGGCTGGCTTGTGGGATGGGGAAATATGCTCTAAACTTCTTCGGTTTCTGAGCGGTATCCCTGAAGTGGGATACGTATGTTTATCAGTTGTCTAGTACTCATAGAACAAGCTTTGCTTAGTTTGGGCCTTTTGGAACTCGATGGCGATGTGTAATTTGTTCGAGAATATTGATTTATTATTTATATCTTCTCCTTTACATTATCTAACCGTTCGCTGTCTACGACTAAGGATTTGTCAAATATACTGATTTTTACACGGCGCGACAGCCATCAGGCCTCCACAACTCAGAGGGAAAATCAGACCTTCCTTAGGTAAGGTCATATAATTTCTCGGACGTGCGAACGTCTTTCGAAATATTTCTTCTTTCTTGGACGTGCGGGTTTCCTCATGATGTTTTCCATCACCGCCGAGTGACAATTATAAGTATATACATAAATCCGAAAATTCGAATTTAGTGGTACATGCGGGATTCCAACTGGGGACCAGGTGGTCAATAGGCTGGTTCTTTATTCACTGGGCTATAACTGCACCAATATTTAATATTTACATACAACCCATTTATTTCTTCCACGACTAACCCAATATATGACTGACTCTCGGACCTCTGTGAAGGGAGGACGTTCTTAGGACGCAGGAGAGTTTACGACCAATTTAGACCCAAAGGATCAATTTAGGATACAAGACCTTCCGTAGGCTTATTTATTTCCCTGACTGGGGAAGTATCGTCCTACAGAAAACTGCAGCCATTGTAACAGTTCTCTGTAGGGTAATTGCGTTTCTCGGAGTGAGTGATTATAAGGATGATTTGAGGAGTGCTGTGTTGCTCCTGGTAGGAGTTACTTCCCCAGATGATGCTTTGATGCGCCATCTCTTAATAACATCCAGGCCCAGGCAAACAGACATGTTGATACACAGAAATGCTTGCCCTGTGTGGGAATCGAACCCACGAGCTTTGGTGTCCAAGCGGCGTTGGTAGTTGGTGTCAATACACCTTACCTCTCTTTCTCCTGGGCTACGTTTGCTATTTGACAGGATACACAATGTGCATGTGTTCGTTTGACTTTAAGATGATAAGGATGATAAACTTATATCTCAATTCCTTCATAATATTTTTGTGCTTTAAGTAAATTATTAGTATTACATACTTATAGTAAAGATATTTCAAGCAAACTAATTTAAATTTTAAACTTAACATTGTCTATAGCTACGTTGTCTATTCTCGAGCGGCGATCTCCCACAAGCCGATACACGAATATCCGTTCTGCCATTTTGGCGCGCGGGCGACCGGAAACTCGGAGGATATCCAGTTTCGCGCCTTTCTGCCCGCCATGACACTTTTCAATATTTTACTCTTATTTACTGCTATTATTTATGTGGCATTCTTCGTGGGGAAACAGACCGTCTATATTGTGCGTTGTTGGGTTTTAGATCGCGAGTTTTTAAATTTGTTTTGTTGTTTGGTCCCGGAGCGGCCGGCTAGAGCAGTACTTACCATAGAGCTTGCTTTCCTTTCATTTGAATAATGAGTTTCGGATTTCTGTTTTTGAGTCATTCGTTTATGTTTTTGGTGTATTCTTCTTTTGAGGAATTATTTATGTTCTTAGTAAATAAAGAGGTGTTTAACATTATTTATAAAATATGAACGAAATTACGACTTATTTCATTAAACCGGTGAGTTATTTTAATTAAAAGCTTCTAGTTGAGCTCAGTCTGAAGGAATCTTCAAAATTTTATTTAGTAAGGAGAATAAAGTATACATTGTTTCTGCAGAGGTAGTTTGTAGAGTTGTTGTTATTTTGTTTCTATGAAAGAACTTCAAGAATGAAAACACATTTCAATGTTTACTCCGCTTTTACTAGTTCTTTTGATACTACTAAGTAGCAAACAGATGGCAGCTACGCTTACTCTCCACTTCCTTTTGAAGCAAAACGCAGTACAAACGGCACGCAAAATCAACGCACGGCCTGGCAAAAACTCAAGGTGTAACTTACTTACTCGTATTACTGGTTTGATAGCTTCTATTCAAAGCAACCTTGCTTTGCCTGTTCAAAGTCTTACGCCCGAAGTGACGAACGACGAAAATCGACAATGATAAGTGGAATTCACCGCAAACGTAACTGATAAAGTAATACTTATTAATTCACGTCAAATTAAACGAAAGATAAAAAGCTCGGAAAGTTGTATACTGTATAAACTCATAGAACAACAAAGTCGCGTCGAAGCTTGCCTGATCTTGAATAGACACATGAATGCGCTGATATTTTGAATGGGCTTTTGACTTGTAATAAAAAATTATACTGGTTGGACACTGTTATTTAATGATTAGTCTATAATGCTGTTCAAACGATTCTTTATATGGTATCAAAATTATTAATTTGAAAAATTATCAGGAAAACTAAGTTCTGCAGCCTATGCAGTGAAAACTATTAGACGGCTCACTGATATTGATACGGCTAGAATAGTTTATTTCAGCTACTTTCATAGTATTATGTCATATGGAATTCTTCTTTGGGGTAACTCCGCGGACATTAACACCATCTTTTTATTGCAAAAGAGAGCCATAAGAGCTATCCACAAACTTGGTCCCCGGGAGAGCCTTAGAGAAAAATTCAAAGAAATAAATATTTTAACAGTCGCATCGCAATATATCTATGAAAATCTTTTGTATGTCCATAAAAACATAGACTCATTTTGTAAAAAGAGTGATACTCATAGCATAAATACTAGATATAAGCATAATCTTGTGTTACATGCAAGCCGTCTCCACAAAATAAGTAATTCTTTTATGGGGCAATGTATACGGTTCTATAACAAACTTCCCAGCAATATAAGAGAATTGTCAATAAACAAATTTAAAACTACTATTAAAGCCAAATTGTGTAGCAGGGCATATTATAAAGTATCTGACTATATTAATGATAAAAATGCCTGGGAGTGAGCCGATCCAATTATAATGTAATTAATAAAATATGTAAATTTGTTTGGACACCAAAAGAGGGATGCCTGAGTTTTTTGGCAGTATTTTTATCAGTGCTCACCTAGTCATAAACTGCACGGTAGGGAAAAAAATTGTGACGATTCCAAACAAATGTAGCCATTTTTACGGAATAAAAAGATTTTGACTTTGACTTTGACTTTGACAAACAAGCATACGCCCTGGCTGATGCAGGCAGATGGCTGGTTAGCAGTTATCATAGCCTCTGAACACTTGCAAATAAAAATATTTTGTTGCCGACCCAGTAAAATGTCTTCCCGCCTTGTTTGAAGAACCTCATGCTGTAGTTTGTAGGGTAAACACGTACAATTTTCATAATTTGATCAGAAGGTGATATCAGGCGTGAGCCTTAAGAATCAGCGAGCACGCATGAAAAGAGCTATTAATGTCAAAGAAGCGAGTGAGGTATGTAATGACCGCGTCTTATGGCGTACAAAATTTTTAATTTATGTACGCCATAAGACGCGGTCATTACATTACATACACGTACATAATGTAAGAGTTATCGGTACAAAAACTTCTTTGTAACCGCACAGATCGTGACAATTGCGGTTCCAGTGATCTCAGCTGCCGCCGAGCTGTTGGCCTCATATCGAACGACTGAAAGTAATTAATATCTTCTTTTTCTTCTTCTTCGTCCCGCTCTCCAGTTTCCTAATCCATTGAGATTGGTGGGGTCTGACTTTTACATGGAGCGACCGCCGTCAGACCTCCGCTACCCAGGGGGAAAACCACGTCTATCTTAGGTTACGTCTTACGAAATATTATTTCTTAAATGCGTGGGTTTCTCGCTGATAAATATGTATCTACATAAATTTGAAAATGCGAACTTAGTGATACATGCCCCTACCAGAATTCGAACTGGGGACCAATAAATATAAATATTGTGGAGCAAATTACACAGCGCCATCTAGCCCCAAAGTAAGCGAAGCTTGTGTTATACGTAAATACATTTTTTTTGTAAATACATACTTATTACCAACCAAAATAATGGTATTTGAAAGAGAGACAACCAGAACGAACACTAGGATTACGGTTGATGATGTAGTGTTGGAGCAAGTGGATGAGTTTGTATATCTTGGAAGCGCTTTTAGAAGCGATGGAAGGTACACCGCTGATGTGGAGAGACGAGTGAGTGCAGGGAATAGCGTGAATGGAGCGTTGGGTAAACTGTTTGGCAGCCGAAATCTAAGCCAGAAGGCACAGCTCGCTGTACACAGCGCGGTGTTAATCCCAACGCTAACTTATGGAAGTGAGAGCTGGGTATGGCAGAGAGAGCATGAAAGTAGAATAAATGCGGTCGAGATGCGAGCACTGCGAAAAATTTGTGGCATAATGCTTGCTGACCGCGTTCGAAATGATGACGTACGAAAGAGAGTTGGACTGAAAGAGAGTGTCGGTGTTAAGATAAGAAAGGGCATGCTCCGTTGGTTCGGACATGTAGAAAGAATGCAAGATGAAAGAATGACAAAACAGATATACAATGCGAAAGTGGAAGGATGTAGGAGCCGAGAAAGACTAAGACTAACCTATCATGACCAAATTGGTCGTGTTTTATCAGAAGGTGATGTCAGGAGCCTTAGGAACCGGCGAGCGTGCATGAAAAGAGCTATGAATGTGAAAGAAGCGAGTGAAGTGTGTAAGAACCGCGTATTATGGCGCTCGGTTCTCTCTGCCTACCCCGCAAGGGACCTGGCGTGAAGATATACATACATACATGCATACATACATACATACGTACTTATTATACATATAAAATACCCAGACCAAGACAAACAGACATGTTCATGCACACAAATGTTTGTACTGTGTGGGAATCGAACCCACGAGCGTTGGTGTCAAAGTAGCGTAACAGCGCGTTTCACGGCTGCGCCACCGAGCTCGTCAATTGTCAATTGGTCAATAGTATAAAAGTAATTACACCGTACAACGATAACTGAAATTCCAAGATCATAATGTGGACATGCGAATGTAACATTCACAATACAAACACCGACTGTTCATAGCCTGGGCTCGATATCTTTTTTTATTCAGATCTGGATTGCTTTCGAGCAGCCCCATTCGCTGGTCATTTTGTGAATACCCAGTGTTCCGTATGAGGATATTGCTTTACTAGAAGCGACAATCGAAACACAAACGTGGTAGCAAGTACTGTTGATGATATAAATAGATTACTATTTATCTGTGGTTTTCTGTGAGGAGGTACTTCCCCAGACGGGCTGCTTTGATGCGCCCTACCTCATCATCCAGACCAAGACATCCAGACCAAGACAAACAGACATGTTCATGCACACAAATGTTTGCCTTGTGTGTCAAAGTCATGTTAGAATATAAATGCCGCAGCCAAAATAACAACTCCCTAGAGGGTTGTTGTATTCCTACGTGTGAATGAGGTCACCAGTAAGCTCCTAAGGGGTTGCTGTGTAATCAGCACAGAAGGCACCGCGCAAGTGATACTTAATATATTACAAGCGTTAATAGGCTACGGTAACTGCTTTACATCAGGTGGGCCGTATGCTTGGATGCCTTTCGACGTTATATTTAAAAAAAAGACGGACAGACAAATCAACTTATTCTCGAATTTTATTTAAACACATTCGAAAATTGCACACAATTGACGAGCGCAGTGGCGAAGTGATTAGCAACTTTAATGTTATGTCTGTGGGTTCGATTCCAACATAGGACAAACATTTGTGTGTATGAATATGGAGATAAGGTGCATCAAGGCAACGGGACGTACATGCACTTCACAGAAAACCGCAGCCAAATAACAGCTCCCTATAGGGTTGTCGTGTTCCTGCGAGTGAGTGGGGTTACCAATAAGTTCATAAGTTGCTGTGTTAACAGCAGTGGGTAGCAACGCGCGAGCAATTTTTTCTGTATTACAAGCACGGTAACTTAACATCAGGTGGGCTGAATGCTTGTATGCGGAGGCATACGTTGTTCATTGTGGAATATCTCTACTATATCTATAACTTCACGCCAAATCTCTTACGGGGTTGGCAGAGAGAACCGAGCGCGACGTGACTCGATCCTTACATACCTCACTCGCTTTTTAACATTCATTACTCTTCTCATGCACGCTCGCCGGTTTCTAAGGCTCCTGATATCACATGATCAATTTGGTCATGGTAAATAAGTCTTGACCTTCCTCGGCTCTTATATTCTTCCACTTTTGCATTGTATATCTGTTTCGTAATTTTTTCTCCCTGCATTCTTTCCACATGTCCAAACCGGAGCATGCCGTTTCTTATTTTAACACGGACGCTCTCTTTCAGTTTAACTCTGTTTCTAACAACTTCATTGCGAATACGGTGTACAAGCATTACGCCACAAATTGTGGAATATCTAGAAATCGTACATCGGCTTAGAAAGCAATGGGACACACAACGGGAGTATTCGCGGGACTTTGTGTGCTTATCCGATTAGGTCCGTGTATATGCTTATGAGCTCTTTGTGCCGCGTTTTTGTTGATCGCCGCGATTTGTGCGCCCGTGTGTATCGGCTTAGGAGTTTTCAAAGCGAGCCATACAATGCCTTTTATATCGGCTTTCTACTGGTCAATATGTTAATATATTTTGAGGGGGTGCCGCGTCGGTACCGCGACGCATACAAATTGTTCCGTCCAATGTTTCCAATAATCTATCTATAACTTCACACCAATGCCTTGCGGGGTAGGCAGAGAGAGCCGAGCGCGGTCCTTACACACTTCACTCGCTTCTTTAACATTCACAACTCTTTTCATGCACACCCGCCGGTTTCTAGGACTCTTGACATCACCTTCCGATAAAACGGTATTAGATAGACGGTAGTAGATTCAATTTGGTCACGGTAGGTTGGTCTTGGTCTTCCTCGGCTCCGACATTTGTTTCCCATAATATTTATTTAAATATTACAAATATATAAATAATAAAAAGTAAACGCTGTAACACTTGTAGATCGTATTTGCAATGATGATGGTAGAAACAGAGTTGGTCTAAAAGACAGTGTCGGTGTTAAAAGATGAGGTACGCTCCGTTGATTGGGACATGTAGAAAGATTGCAGTAAGAAAGAATTACGAAACAGATATACAACGTGAAAGTAGAAATGTAGGAGCCGAGGAAGGCCAAGACTTACCTACCATGAACAATTCGATCGTGTTTCGTCAGAAGGTGATCTCAGGAGCTTTAGAAACTGTCGCGCGTGCACGAGAAGAGCAATTAATGTTAAAGTAGCGAGGGAGGTGTGTAAGGATCGAGTCATGTGGCGCTCGGCTCTCTCTGTATACACTGCAAGGGATTTGGCGCGAAGTTATAGATAGATACATATACTTAACACATAACGGTGTTCTAAGGAGAAATTTTATATATTTAAGAATCTCTCGCGTTTAGCCGATGGTGTATTAGGAGATTTTTTTTCAAACGGTACCTACAACCCTTTTATTAGTTATGAAACAAAATCTTTTATCATTTAAAGTTATAGCTAGTACTTATTTTAATACTATGTCAGGTGAAGATCATGCATACGCCTTGTGTAGATGTTACTTCGCTTCATTTCTTGGCGTCATCCTAATTCCTAATTAGTATTGGCGGGGTCCGCTACTCAAGTATAAGGATTTGGCGAAGATACTGATTTTTACAGAGAGCGACTGCCGTCAGTCTTCTACAATACCGAGGGAATACCACACGTTTCTTAGGTTAGGCCACCCGTCTTTCGAAATATAGTTTCTTAACCGTGCGGGTTTCCTCATGATATTTTCATTCACCTCCGAGAAAGTTAAACCATAAGCTGCCGACTTACTCACCGAGCCGTAGCGGTGAGTTTTTTTACTACGTAATGTCGTGTCATTGGGTCTCAATAGGTTATTTCCTTCATGATCGTACAAACTTCCTGCACTTGCATTATAAGTTTATGTGAGTAATATGTACGATTGCTTTTATACAATGTCCGGAATTACGGTGTGTTTCTTGGAATTATATTAGACTTCAAACTACAATGGGGTCCGCACATAAATACACTTGCCGGTAAGCTCAGCTCTGCTGCATATATATTTCATATAGGAACTATTATGGAGTTAGAGGTAAAACCCAGAACATGATTGCAGCTTATTTAAATAACAGAGTGCAGACAGTTGACATAAATGGGGTTAAATCTAAAGGCAATAATGTTAATATCGGGATGCCCCAGGGTTCTATTTTGGGTCCATTTTTATTTTTAGTATATGCGAATGATCTGCCTTACATGGTGCAGAAAATGGCGGATATAGTACTATTTGCTGATGATACCTCTCTAATTTTTAATGTGGCCCACCGGTGTGCAAATATAGACAAGGTAAATGGTGTTGTGTTTCCTATTTTAAACTGGTTCACATGTAATAATCTTTTGCTAAACTCAGCTAAAACCAAATGCATCAAATTTAGTCTTCCAAATGTGAGTTCTGCCAATACAGAAGTTCTCATTGGGAATAATAAATTAGAATTTGTTAATAACACTGTGTTTCTTGTATTAACAATTACAGTAGACTCCAAATTACAATGGGCCCCCCACATAAATAAACTAGCCGGTAATCTCAGCTCTGCTGCATATGCAGTTAGGTGAATCAGGCAATTGACGGATGTGTCTTAGTCTATTTCAGCTACTTTCACAGCATTATGTCGTATATGGTTGGGACAATTTTTATCTTACAAAAAAGAACCATTCGCTCTATTCATAACATGAGAATCCCTCAGGGAACTGATCCTCACTGTTACTTCTCAATATATTTATGAAAACATAATGTATGTCCGTTAAAATTTAATGTCGTTTTCAATCTTCAGTGAAAAACCAGAAAAACTTAGAAGTAGAAATTTATAGAAAGTTGTGTTTAAGGAGAGATTTTACCTCCCTTTGTGTGTTCTACCGATTGTACAACGGGTTGTGTCTGAAGAGTTGTTCGAAATGATGCCGACAGCTACTTTTTATAACCGCTCACATACTGGAACCGCAAATGGTCGCGTACTGTGCGGTTCCAGAGAAGTTTTCTTACGAGAACTCTCAAGCTGTGGAATGAGCTCCCAGCCGAGGTTTTTCCAAGGGACTGCAGCATGGAATTCTTCAAGAAATGCGTGAAGAGGTTTTTAGAGGGTCGGCAACGCATGACACCCCTGGTGTTGCAAATGTCCATAGGCTACGGTGACTGTTTACCATTTTTTTATTCTATTATTTTTTATTTTATTATTGTTTATCACTTGCTCGGCGGTGAAGGTAAATATCTTGAGGAAACCCACACGTCTCAGAAATTATACTCGGTTCATGTTTCAGATGGCGGGTATTCGCAGAGACAACCGCAGCATCCGATGCAGAGACGACCGCAGCAACCATGGCAGCGACGGCATGAATCTATTAATGGTAGTAAGTGGGTGCCGACAGACGACAGGCTAGTTCGCATGACTAATCCGTAATAGAAGCACACAAAGTAGTTTACAATAAATTGCCTGTAAATTTGACTTGCGCAAAATAACGCCTGATTCTGCCTGCCTGCCTGTATTAACTAAAGATAAGTATCGTTCCAGTCGAACTCTTCTTGATTGAATGTTATTGTGCTTTATCTGTTTTTCACGCTTTTCTGTTAATAGGCAGGGTGCACACTGTACACGTGATGTCAGCTATGGTTTCAAATGTGATTTGTAAATCATTTCCATACTAAAATGTTTTTTTTTATTATTTATATTATATTAATTGATACCAAAAGTAACAAACACATATTAATTTCGTAAACAATACGTTGATTACAATACTAATAAAACTACAAAAGATAAACAATAAATACAGAAGCGACAATGGCGAGTAGGCAGTAACTCAATCACGCCCACAATTTATAATAAAGGCGGCTTGATCGAATTACAGAACGTTTTGCACCCCGCCATTATGCGAAGAATCGTCACAAACGAACCATTGTCGGCGACACTAGGTGCCATTGTCTGGTGTTATCGCCCGACGTCGGTTTTTGCCGGCACTCTTCCGTTTCAAACTGATTATTGATACAGAGGGGCGATTAGGTACAATACCCAGCGGTGTATAATTGAATGATGTACAGCGATAATATTAATGGCGGTGTAATGTTACCAAATCGTTTTGTTTTTTTTGTTATACAAATCTATATTAAAATAGGCAATGAGAAAAGATTTATGTGCCATTTTCTCCTCTGTTTGTCAACCGATTTTCTTTTAGTGCTTTTATGTTCAGTCCGTAACCGCTTTACATCAGGCGGACCGTATGCTTGTTTGCTATCCGTCGTTGTATAAAAAAAGCATATATTGATTTTTGGATTTGATGTTATTTTTTTATATTTAATTAATAAGAATCTACATAAGAGGTTGTGATCGTATGTGATAGCATCGTATCGTATCGACTATAAGTACGTAGTGAAAAATGTGATCGGTAGTTTTTGCGATATGCTTGCATGATAGATAGGTACACAAACAAATTTTAAAACGAAAGTAGCAGTGAAGTTCAGCTTTATCACTATTTCGAAAAATATTATGTACATGTATGTACATACAACTCGATTCTGTTACGATTTTATTAATTGCATAGATAAAATCGGGATTTAATTTGTTTTTGCATTAAAGTAACACGAAGAGGATCGTTAACGGAATACAAATGAAGTTCGATTTCCTACACAATATCATCCCCTGAGTTTCATTAGACTTTGCCATGCCTTAATCTTTACTGGTTTCGATTTAATGATTCGATTTTACATTTATTAAGTTTTATATTACTTACTTAATTTGATATACTCGTACAATGCGAAAGTGGAAGGAAGTATGAGTCGAGGAAGACCAAGACTCATCTACCATAACTAAATTGTGCACGAAAAGCGCCATGAATGTTAAAGAAGCGAGTGAGATGTGTAAGGACCTCATTATGGCGTACGGTTCTCTCTATCTATCCCGCAAGGGACCTAGCATGAAGATATACACATTATTTAAGTTTAAAATTAAATAAAAACAGTCTCAACTATAATCAAAACAGTTATATTACTTCCACGTTTCAAGAAACTAAACGCCAATTATCTTCTAGACGGAATGACAATCTAGGGTTGTCTATTCCTCACAGATGCTTCGACTTTGTGGGCATAATATCCCTTACATTAAAACTTTATTTATTATTGTGTGGCGTCACTGAATGTCGACCTCGCGCCCTTACAAACGTTATCGCGATATTTGTTCAGTTTTTATTTTCATTACGATACCCACCTAGGCAAACATTGTTATGTCTATTGACAGTTTTAATTTTGTAACCAACGTCTTTAGAATAGGGTCGGGAATGGCTTGTTTTTGTTGGGTATAAGAAAATGTGATCTGGTCCTTTATAGGCAGACTTGGAGCGGAAATAAGCTTCTTTGTGTGACAGTATCGCGTTGAATCGTCAACCGCTTCCCTTCTAAAGATTATTGTGGACGTAAGAGCAAATAAAAGTTATCGGAATCGGAGTGCTTTTGGTTATATTTTAGATGTATGTTATAAGTACTTTTAAATTTGGTTCAGTAACCTTTCGACGAGCTCGGTGACGCAGTGGTTAGGAACGCTAGTTTCGCACCAACGCTCGTGGGTTCGATTTCCACACTGCACAAACATTCATGTGCATGTTTGTTTGCTTCATCTGAGTGTTTTTAAGAGAGGTATGGCGCATCAAAGCAGGTCGGCTGGGGAAGTACCTCCACCTCACAGAAATGTTATGTATGTCTGCCGACGTTGTATAGAAAAAAAAGATATCATAATGTAATCTCATTTTGATTTATTACTGTTTATGGGGACAGGTTGTTTCGTTCTTTGCTCATAAGGATGTAGCGTTGCAATCCGTTGAAGAATTGCAACCAGCGATCTCAATGCGGTAGGTACTTTTATTTCGTATTTTGGTAGTTCGATTTTGTTACTTATTTTTAGAGATTTTATTTTCTTTATAAACAACGTCGAGAGACATACGGCTTACCAGTTACCGTAGCCTATTAACGCTTGTAATATATTAATATATTAATTTTAATATATTATTACTCGCACGATGCCTCCCCTGCTGCTTACACAGCAACTCCTTAGGCGTTTACTGGTGACCTCACTCTCACACAGGAACGCAACAATCCTCTAGGGAGTTGTTATTTGGCTGCGGTTTTCAGTGAGGTGGAGGTACTTCCCCAGACAGGCAAAGCAGCTAGAGCACGGGCTGCACATTTAAAGTATCCAGATCACGATAAACAGACATGTTCATGCACACAAATGTTTGTCTTGTGTGGGAATCGAACCCACGTGCGTTGGTGTCAAAGACGTGTCATTCACGACTGAGCCACCGAGCTCGTCAAAATATTGTCCTCCCTTTGTGTATTCTACAATGGCATGTGTCGAGGGGATGTTCATTATGACGCCAACAGCATATTTTTAGAATCGCACGGCTCGCCTACGGCTGGGCATTCATTCTCACACACTGGAGCCACAATGGTCGCGTACTGTACGGTTCCAAAGATTTTTTTTACCGAGAATTCTTAAGTTGTGGCATGAACGTCCTGCCTACCTGCCTGATGTGATTATAGCTTGAGGTTCTTCGAAGAGGGCGGGAGGTTTTTACAGGGTCGGTAACGCACGAAAGACACCCTGGTGTGCAAGTGTCCAGTCCAGTGTATGATACATAACATCAAGCAGCGTGTATGCTTGTTTGTCACCTTAGTGGTGTAACAAAAAATTAGGGCCGATACGACCCTTTTACCAATCCTATTATATATACTATACTTATAATGGTTTATTTAGAAGATACACGCACATTGTAAGTAGCGTATTGAAATTTTCACAGGATCTATATAAATGTTCACGCCACAATTGTGTGATAGTTAGAGAGAACCAAGAACCACATAACTATGTTCTTACGCTTCGCTCGCTTCTTTAACATTCATAGCTCTTTTCTCGCCTGTCTGTCTTGTCTGCTGATAAAACACGGTCAATTTGGTCGTGGTTGGCGAGTCTTCATCAGTTTTGACATATATTAAACATTACTGGAGACGAATATCATTTTAAGAAGTTCTCTAAACAGCACCGATATTACATTATCGCTTATGGTGTTGGTATACTTATGGAATTAAAAAATAGACTATTCCCGTAGTATACACAAATTTCAAGTATGTCCCTGATAGCAGCATAGAAATTAAGAAATAAAATAATAAGCGAAACCCTAAAGGACTAGACTCCAGAACCGCTAAAAAAGGTCCAACTTTGGAATGGACGACGGCGATAATAAAAAACATGCAGCAGATTTTACACGAGACTGACTGCGGCAGGTCGTCGTATGTGTAGCTTTTCACGCAATATTGCAACGATTGATTGAGAGTCATAAAAAATATTATCAGCCTTTGCTACACTGTTACTGCTGGCTGGCGTAGACCAGCGTTTCTGCCTCCTCAAAGTTATATTTACTTATGGAGTATAATCGTTAATAGTGTCCAGGTGATTATTTCGTAAATATATTAAGACGTATGAAACGCCATACTTTTACCAAAAGCACATTACTAAAACCTCTCATCAATTAGGAGAAAAAAACTAAATCACGGAATAGAAGTTTCAGGTTATGTACAGGTGGGTCACGAACTTTACTTTTTCGTAATCTGTGATTTTGGCGGGAATACTTTTAAGGCTCGGTTGGCGTCTGTTTAGTATGTTTTTCCATTTCGGTTGTTTCGCGGTTTAGCTAGTATTGATGACGTAAAATGATGCAAATATGGTGTAGAATGTAAAAAGGACAGTGATTGAAATTTGTGGTCACGGCCGCAATAATGGTCCATTTCATGTTGCTTCCAAAATCTGATTGTTTCGAGGAATGTTCAACTATCGGTTTTCTCGGATCTTTATGATGTACAGGCATTGAATTACTATGCACTAGAACCGACACCGCGAACCAAATGTTTGCGCTATGCTTTATTGCTAATCGGCAACAACCAGCAACACAACAACTTGTCTATAGAAGCGACATGTACTGCACTACGATGAACGAAACGCGGAAGCGCCATAAAAATCACGGCGCTTTTCACCTTTTGGTGCGAGAAAAATACGCCTTAGAAGCGATTTAGTGCTGTATCTTTGAATCTTTGAGATAAACATCTAAATTATTTCAGCGCTGCAGCGGACTTTAGTTTTAATAATTACCAACATGGAGCAAGACTTTTACTTAGGATAGCTCCTCTAGTACTCATCTATATAATACTCGTACAAAACATAGTCGGGTTAGTTACACATTTATAACTCGAGAACGGCTGGAACGATTTTTATGATCTTTGTTGTATTGGATTTGTCTTCGCCCCGAATAGCAGAATAACTATTCAAACGTGGAAATTGCTACCATGTGATTTACATTGGTTTTAATATAATTCAAATATTTCCTATTTATACATTTGAACATTTATTGTACTTAATTCATTTTAACTATTCAGTAAGATAACACAACATTTATTGATTCTGAGGCGGTACGAAGTTCGCCGAGTCACAAGTATATAATATTTTATTTATTTATTTATTCCATTAAACAATAAACATTTTGTTGGAAATTACATACAGATAAATACCAAATGCAGGCTAAAGACAATTCAATTAATATCACTACTACAGTTATTTAAATATGATTATCATTAACTTAAACAAATCTAGTCTATATAATCAAATAAATAAGAAATTAGATATTTATATGGGAACCCACCATGAATGTAAACGTGCTGTAACTAATTGGATTAAAAAAATGAGCTATGATGAAACTGAATCACTTTGTAGAACAAAATAAAATTATAAGTACCTACTTTCAAGTAGCTGATATTGTGGTTAATTTCATGTGAAAGTTGAACACGACACAAACTATCACATACATGACACGCACTCTCGAACATAGAACAAGTTACACACAAACACGCAACACCCTTATGCACACTCACACACACACACACACACACACACACACACTCGCATGCACACACACACATGCACACACACACCCTCATGAGCATATATTCTATCGAAATGCACCCGTAAAAACAATATACCTTATATATACATAAAATTGTAACATACTAACATGTAAGCTAAAGAGGAGCGGTGTCTCCTGGCACAGGCATTCGTATGCTTAAAAGGAGACTCCGGATATAGTTTAAGAAAAACTTGTATGTTAAAGCAAATAAATATTATTATTATTATTAAACAAATAAGAACATCAAGCATTTCAGTATAAAATTATAGTTATCTACTTTGAATTTAGCTAAAATGTTCAGTTCAAGATTCAGAATGTCATATTTTTTATTCAAGTGATGTCCAGCTTATTGTATACATTCTGTGTACTAAGTATCGGGAATTTGTCAATAAAACAAAAAATACAAATTATTCATCTAAATTTATTTTATCGCCTTCAAAGTAGGCCCCATCGCTTGCAATACAACATCTCCACCGCTTCACCCAGTCTTCCATACATTTTTCATAGGCTATTTGCGGTATGGCCTTTAGCTCATTCAGCGAATTTTCTTTTATGGCTTCTATCGACTCAAAACGTTTTCCTCGAAGTGGTAATTTTAACTTGGGAAATAAAAAAAAGTCAGACGGAGCCATATCAGGTGAATACGGTGCTTGGTCGAGAACTTTTGTTGAATTTTTCGCTAAAAACTCTTTCACTATAATGGCTGTGTGTGATGGTGCATTATCATGGTGCAGCATCCATGAGTTGTGTTGCCACAAATCTGGACGTTTTCGGCGGATACTCTCACGCAAACGCTTCATGACGCCTAAATAATATTCTTTATTCACTGTTTCTCCCTCTGGAAGGAATTCGGAGTGAACCACACCACGGTAGTCAAAAAAAACTGTCAGCATCACCTTGATTTTGGAGCGACTTTGCCGCGGTTTTTTGGGTTTCGGCTCGTTTTCGAGACGCCATTCTGAAGACTGTTGGCTTGTTTGCATGTCGTACTCATAAACCCATGTCTCGTCGCCAGTTATTATACGTTTCATAAAGGTCGGATCCGTAGAAGCTCGGGAAACCATGTCTTCAGCGACATGCTTTCGCTGCGCTTTTTGAACAAAATTGAGCTCTTTTGGAACTAGTCGAGCGGCGACGCGTTTCATGCCTAAAATGTCAATGAGAATGTTGTGGACGGACTTAAAAGATATGTTCACCTCACTAGCCAACTCTCTCAGACTCATACGTCGATTTTCAAGCACTAGCTTCTTGATTCTGTCGATGTTTTCTCTGGTCGTAGCGGTTGAAGGTCTACCAGAACGAGGCAAGTCTACTACTACTTCTCGGCCTTCTTTAAAAGCCTTATACCATTCATAAGCCCTTGTTTTCGATATACACGATTCTCCGTAGGTATTTCGCAACATTTTTAGTGATTCACCACATGAAATATCATTTGAAACACAAAATTTAAGGCACACTCTTTGTTCAACAATATTTTCCATTGTAAAAATCGCCGAGGACTCAAAACTATGACCAACAAAAAGTGTAGTTTAAAACAAATTAAATGACAGATCCCGCTCAAATTTTGCGCGCTAAATCAGTACAGTGCTACCAACATGCAGTAAAAAAATTAGAACGACCTCTTTTACGCGGGTCTTTTTATTGACATATTCCCGATACTTTTTACACAGAGTAGTATGTAAAAATGTATATGTAAAAATTGCAAGACTATTGTAGCCGATATAAATACAAGTCATCTTATAATTGTTATATATTATATTATTGATATGTCAGTACCACCAATGATTAATAACTCAATGTTTACAGGAGTCGCTGGTGTACTCAAAAAACTACCGTGTAGATTTAGCGTAGAAACTGATTTTTACATGGAGCGATGCTGTCAGACCTTCACAACTCAGAGGGAATATCAGGCCTTTGTTAGGTTAGGTCTTTCGAAATAGAATTTTTGGGCATGTGGCTTTTTGAGCTTACGATGTTTTCCTTCAGCGCCGAACAAGTGGTAATTAGATTTATGTACATAAAACCGAAAATACGAGTAATACGAATTAAGTCTTGCCTATCAGGATTCGAACCGGGGACCAGTCTGTTAACCGGCCGGTTTTTTACCCACAGAGCTATCACTGCACCATAAATGTAAATAATCGATTATATTTGATTTTATAAATGCGGTCGAGATGAGACCATTGCGCAAAATTTGTGGCATAACGCTTGCTGACCGCGATCGCAATGAAGACGTAAGAGAAAGAGTTGGTCTAAAAGAGAGTGTCGGTGTTAAGATAAGAAAGGGCATGCTCCGTTGGTTCGGATATGTAGAAAGAATGCGGGACGAAAGAATGACGAAACAGATATACAATGCAAAAGTGGAAGGATGTAGGAGCCGAGGATGGCCGAGACTAACCTACCATGACCAAATTGGTCGTGTTTTATCAGAAGGTGATGTCAGAAGCCCCAGGAACCGGCGAGCGTGCATGAAAAGAGCTATGAATGTTACAGAAGCGAGTGAAGTATGCAAGGACCGCGTCTTATGGCGCTCGGTTCTCACTGCCTACCCCGCAAGGGACTTGGCGTGAAGATATACATACATACAATTTGAGTTTTCGCTTATTTCAATGTTTGTCGCTTCACCTATATCAGAATTGCACATTATTTAGTGTTTTATATATAATAGAAAAACAACACCTTTTCGCGTGTATTTCGATTAGTTAACCATTGGGCTCAAAAGTAAGTCTTTTGTCAAACATTCTACTCAAACAAGGTATTTTTGTTATGAGATTAAATTGGTCGTGAGTTTCAAGATAGACACAATTTTACTCATGGGATTGCAATCAACTTCTCCGACCAACTTTAAGTCACTTTATTGAGATGTTAGGTGGACTGGGTAACAATAGTACGTTAGTAAAAGCCGCTCAATATATATAATCGATTGACTATTAAAACTGAATTAAATTTATTTCTAATAGTACAGCGTACAGTAGAACTAAAGTCGTATAAGCTCGTTTTACCAACAAAGCATATATCGGAGGCTGGGTGTCATGGCGGCCGGGGCGCGCCATAATGGCAATTTTTCGTATACAGTGCCGTGAATGCAATGAATGCGAGATGCCGCGTAAACGGGCTGCGACGTGCAAATTTGACGCCTTTGTGTCGGCGACTGTCGCGCGTGACCCGCATCACACACCGCCGCTTTCGTTATGGAGTTTGTCCGCTATCCTATTTGGACAATCGCCTTCATTTTATTGTTGACTAGATGCTGCCCGCGGCGCTGGCTGCGCACCGCTCGATATTTAAAGATTTTCACCGCAATCCCAAATATTTCTGTCATCCCTCCCAACACAGCAACTCCTTAGTAGTTTCCTCGTAACCTCATACTCACTTGCAGGAATACATCAACGTCTAAGGAGTTGTAATTTGGTTGCGGTTTTATTGTGAGATGGAGGTACTTCCCAGTCGAGCTGCTTTGATGCGCCCTACCTCTCTTAAAATTACCCTGACAAACTGTCAATTCCAAAACTTCCTACTCCTACAAATTTCTTCTGATTAAATTCGTTGTGAGTTCCAAGGCAGCTGTAGTTTCAACCCCCGGGACGGCAGTGAACTTCACTGTTCATTGCCTTTTTGTTGGTCGTCGCTGTTAATTCTGGCTACACAGGAGACACAGTGGTGGGTATGAGTGGTGGGCCTGTCCCGTTTTAAAAAAACTGTCATGCACACAAATGTCAGTCCTGTGTCGGTATTTAACCCTCGAGCCTTGGCGATAAGGCCAACGGGCTCGTCAAATTAATTGTGTTTTAACGATTGGCAGTTTGTATTTTAGCCTACATATACTGTAATAAAATATGATATAATTTGTAAAAAAGTGCAGAGATTCTTTTAAAACACGCAGTCTAGTTGTAATTTCGTCCACTATATTACATTTGATGGAAGTATTCACATAATTTTCAGTTGGAGCAATATGCCACAACATGCTTTTCGCATCATTTTATACTTCTTGTGTTAAAAAGGTTATTTCGACTCCAAAAATAAAATGTTTTATTGTTGTAAATATTGTATATTTTATTAAATGAGTATATACAGAAGGTAACATAAGTTCGGCATTGCTGTCAGACTTAATATTCCGTTTTGTACTAAAAAAATGGCGCTGTTAACAATAGAAATTAACTAAAAGTTACCTTTAGTTATTGTTCTGTAGCTGCAAACTGATTAATTTATATTAAATCAACTAGCTGACCCGGCTAACTTCGTACCGCCAGTCGATTCATTAATTTTTTTTTAATACTTATTCTTCTATTCGGGACACCGGGTCAGCTAGTAAGATAAAAAAAGAAAAAAGAAAGTTAATAAGTCAACAATTACATTATGTCAAAAAATTTTACTTAGTAATTACAATTTCAGATTTCTTATTATGATACCTACTTATTAGATTTAATTTTATTTTTACTTATTCTAAATTAAGTTTCATTTTTATTGTAGTACTTTATGGTACACGATATTTTTTGTTTTTGAGTAATGTTCCCATCGTTAATTATTGACAACAAATATTGACATTAATATTTATACGATACTAATGTCACTCAATTGTTTTTCCTTCCCGGAACCTCTCCTCCACTAACACTTAAACTTTAAGGTATATCGTATTAAAGTTCAAATTGACTTTTAAGTATTATTATGAATCTTTTGTATGGGAGTATAGAAAAGTGTTCTTTTCAGACTTTTAAGGCAATTTTTTAAATTTTTCTCTTCGTAAGAACAATCCTCGTACTTCAAGGAATATTCTAAAAAAAGAATTAGCGAAATCGGTTCAGCTGCTCTCGAGATTTGCGCGTAGCAACACATTTAGCGATTAATTTTTATATTATAGATTAGATATTAGACCATTGCATAAATGATTTTTAGTCAGTGACTTAAACCGGTATGAGGAATGGACATATTGTTTTTTTCCCCCTTATACCACTAAAGTGGCAAACAAGCGTACGACCTGCCTGATGGTGAGCAGTTACCGTAGCCTATGGACATTTGCAATACCAGTGGTCACTCTTGCGTTGCCGAACCTGTAAGAACTTGTTTTAGTAAATATAGTAGTAGTTTTTCATGAATTCGAAAGAGATAGAAAGCCTGTTAAATGTGTGATAAAATGGACAGAGTTAAGGTATAAATAAAGAATGTTTATTGGAATACAATGAAAAAGTTAGTAATCGTAGTTCCAAATATGAAATAAATGTTATGACTATTATTTGGATCGTAATCTCCATCAAGTCACGCAATAAGCGCCAGCTTTCAATCATAGCGATTTCTGTAGTCACTTTGTAGGGTTATTTGTTTGTGACGCCCCGAGCGGCGGCGATGGGCTCGGAATCAGAATGAAAGGGTTCCGACTTCTTGTTACTCCAATATAATGTTACCCACATTTCGATATGTTTAGGATGCTTTTTGAGGTTATGTAAACTTAATAAATGTTATAAAATGTAATTATTTCCCGATGAAATTCCTAAACGATGGGTTATTAGTGTTATTACAACAAAATAATTAACAATAATAGCTATTAATTACTGATTGGAAAATTTTGAAAAATGATTAATTTTAATGTTAATGGCAAAGAAGAAAATAATTGAAGTTGAACAAGAAGTATATTTCTAAGGAACTTCGTTAATAATAAATATAAAAATAAAATTATTCTTATAATTATGTTTTATAGTTTATAAATTTTATTATAACAGCATTTTAAGTATAACATTTAGGTTTTACATTTTAAAACTATTAAAAATATGAGAGTAGATCCGTAAAAAATGCGAGCTAAGGTTAAACTATATCTATTAAACTAAAAAAACATTAAATTACTACCAATATTACGAATATTAATACGAACTGATCAAATACTAGACTCGAATACAAAAATGGTCAAATAAAACTTAACATATTATTATTAGACAACTATGTAGTTACATTTATTTATAGTCTACGAACTGTTGCTGATGATGATGAGAGTTTCTCGACGAGTCGGACTCGCACATGAAGGGGAACCTTACGCATCATCATAAAATATTCAAGACAGCATATTTTTAGGGTTCCGTACCTAAATTTGCAAAAACGGAATCCTTATTTTACTTTATTGTCTGTCTGTGTGTCGGTTTGTCCGTCGTCTGTCTGTCTGTATGTCGGTCAACAGCCTTCTTCTCAGGGACTGGTGGAGCTGAATATATCAAGCTGATAATATCAAGCTGAAATGAATATCAAATATTCAGGTTTGCAATCCCTTCGAGCAGTGAAAAAAATTCTAAATTACCACTATCAAAAATTACGGCTGTTTATGCCTCGTTTATGCGCACATTTTGACACTCGCAAGGCAATCAAACCTACCTAAGTACCCTTACTTCACGTTGATCTAGAATCATGAAATTTGGTAAGAAAAAAAATCCAAAAACCGCCAATTTGTAATTACATTCCAGATAAACATTTTTTTGCGAAAATAATATTTTTTACGGAACCCTCGTTGCACGAGTCGGACTCGCATTTGACGGGTTTAAAAAAATAGTTTCAGAAATAAATAAACTACATTATAAAACAGCATTTCCAGTATTAGCTTTTTTTTAAAGAGTGTGTGGAGCATGGTTATCCGACTTTGTAAATTCTAAACTAGATTATTTTTTGCAATAGACTTCATAACATAAATGGTCTAAAATTTTGGCGATTCCCCGTTTTTTCATTTTTAAACACAACTAAGAAAATAATAGTTTATTTGTCGCCATGAACTAATGTTTACTATATATTATATAATATATATTCCACAAATTTAATATATATTTTTAAAATAACTAAATAAAAAATAAAATAAAAAAATAAGTATTAAATCTTAAGATGTGCCCCCGTCCCCGCATTGTGTGCCGAAGATGTTGACGGTGTTACCTCGCTGTACAGCAATCCTAATGCGTTGCTCAAGAAAGCCGCCATGCCTTCGGTGGCCAGTAGTCACAACCAGACTCTTAGAAATAAAAAAATAATAAACGATATGTTTATAATTTACTCGATAAGCTCAATGACATTTCATGTGCCAGGATGAGAGAAAAAAAAAACATTCTGTTTATGTATGGAAACCTCATTAAAAATAATTAAATTTATATTTTAGTATATATTCAGGTCACTATTCTAAACAATATATCATAATTTCAGGTATAATTTATTTCGTTTACGAGTTGTATGACAGACAATACATGCGGTAGGTCTCCGTAAAATAGAGAGTTGAGGCTATGCAGAGGGTAAACTCTGACTAAAACTATCGGACCCATTAAGATGCCTGGGTCCCTTGCGAAGAGTTTAGCTTGTGGCGAGTGCGGCCGCTTATACAACTCGTTTACTTTTTAACATTCGTAGCTCTTTTCATGCATGCTCGCCGGCGCCGATAAAATAAACAGGGTACACTCCCTATGATATCGGCTCACTCACTTCAGTAGCGGTAGCGCACACGACTCTCAAATATGGTACAGAACCATTCTGACCAGCCTTAACGAAATAAAAGATAAAAAATCCTTATTCGCCATTGAGTCTTCGTGGACATTTTTAACAATAAAATGTTGTATTTTATTTATATCTTTTAAATTTTAGCACTTTGGTAATGACTATTAGCGAAGAAAAAATACCTAAAGGAACTTATTAACTGATATATGTCATTTATCAAATCGTTAATCCATACTACAATAAATTTATGTCAATGAAGTTTGAATTTATCTCTTGCGGCAACCACTAAAACTTCTCTTAAAATAGAAACTAAAAATGTGCTTATTCAACCTGAAATTTCTTTATGTACCTGCAACTATTTATGCCTACGAGACAACCGTAGGCATAAATGGTAGTTGCAGGTACATTGGCCAATGTTCGGGTAAGCGAGCCAATTGCTGCAATCGGCCCCAAATCACCGTCATTGTGACGCATATCTTGTTCGAAAATGTCCATTTCCATGAAATTGTTTGACTGGCGCTCGTTATAGCAAGTGGCGATCCACTCTCGTTCTAATAGGTTCCGTAGTCATGTTATAACATGACACTAGCACGTAAAGGCATAAATAATTTAATTTATTGTGAATCTATGTATTATATCTATTTATAACATGGGCTCCAGGGAATCACTAGAGAACTATTCGTAGAAATAAATAACCCCACGGTTACCTCTCAGTATATTTATGACAACATAATGTAGGGTCGTAAAAATATAGTCGTTTTCAAAATTTTGTGGAAATCTTAGATGCAGGAATAGATTGCCTATGCCGGTATCGGCTTGCTAAGACTAGTAGTATATCTTTTGTTGTAAATTGTTTTCGATTCTATAATAAATTACCTGAAACAGTTCTGTCCTTGCCTGACAATATGTTCAAAAGGTACATCAAAAATACTCTGCGGAAGAATGGTGATAACAGAATCGATGAATATCTGAGTGACAGAGATGTTTGTAAATGATTATATTATATGACTATATTATATACATGTATTAATATATCTTTAATTGTACTACTTGATATCACTATATGTACACTCACATATATTTATTGTAATATAAATTTTTGATTTGAAAAAAGACCTAAATTGGGAAGTTTCTTTCGGCATTTCTTCTTCGTCAATGGTCATTTTCGAAATGGCAGTAGATAAAAAAGAGAGATTAAAGCTATGAAAAATTAATAAGGTATAATAAGAACTGATTTAAAAAATGTAAGACATGTCGAAATGCTCGTGAGGGCCTAATGGCTAAAATATATTTTTTATCATTATCTCTTTTTCGTAACAGTTTGGCAGACAGAAGATATCCGATAGTACGTATTTTCTTTTTTATGTATAAAGATATATATAATAATAACCGGTGAGAGTGAGTGACAAGAGCTATGAATGAATGCGAGGGAAGTGCATCCACCTCATGTTTTCGTGCAGCCAAATAACAACTCCTTGGAGCGTTCTCGCGAGTGAGTGTGGTTACCAATAAGCGGCTAAGGTATTGCTGTGGTAGTTAGTAAGGTAAGGTAGTTAGTAAGTAAGGTAGTACTTAATGAATTGCAAGAGTTCATATATTATAATAACTACATTACATCAAGTGGGCTGTATGTTTGTATACCTCACGACATTCCATAAGATATTAAAAAAAAACAACAATGGAACGTCTTAGTTAATATTCAAATTTTTAATAAATAAAAATCAAAAACCATCTTATTATATTATTATATATATAGATTCCTACAGTAAACAGCTCATGCAGAGAAGCAACAGAGTATCTAGTATGCGCACGCACGCACGCGAGGGAGTCGAGAGTGTTTGTAGAGGGGGCATGATGGCATGGGAGAGCGTCATGCCATTCTCCGTCACGGCATGCGGTCTGATTTTACTGCCAAGGCGCGCCAATAGATGTTTCACATAGAAAACTCGAATTCCTATGGCAGTGCTTATAATATGATTTCAGTTACACTACTGATGCGTCAGATATTCGTTGCTTTGTAACATTGATATGCGCTGTTTTGTACTGCTCCGTAAATCGAGTTTGACAGTCAAAGTTTTAATATTTTAATCGTCAGTTATTAAAAACGCCCGTGGCTAGTCGGAAGCTGATTAGATACAGCGGCAATCTGCGATTCGTCTGTGACCGCGAGCTATTTCAATTAGGGCAGCCGCGGACGGCGCGGCGGGTGCTCTGTAAATTAATTTGCGATATTTTTCGCGTTTTATTTTTCAATCTCGTCTCCCGGCATTATAACTAGGTTTCATGGTAGATTTTTGAATAAGTCCAGTCTGCGCTCTTAAATATATATTCGTTTATGTCATTTTCCAGTGAATGCTTGTTTGCCTGTCGATGTACCATCAATAAGTATAAAAATATACCTTGATTTAGAGCCTTCTTCAATCTACACCCCAAATGAGGCCTTTTTTATATGAAACAAGCATACGGCCCATCTGATGTAAAGCTGTTACCGTAACCTATAAATGCATAAATTGTCCCTCGCGCGATGCCATCTGCTGCTAACACAGCAACCAAGTTGGTGTGTTAGCAGCAGATCGTCTTACTGGTGACCTCAGTTACACGCAGGAACCTAAAAACCCTCTAGGAGTTGTTATTTGGCTGCGGTTTTCTGTGAGTGGAGGTACTTCTCCAGACGTGTTGCTTTGATGCGGCCTACCTCTCTTAAAAGCACCCAGACTAACACAAACAGACATGTTCATGCACACAAATGTTTGTCCTGTGTGGGAATCGAACCCACGAGCGTTGGTGTCAAAGTAGTAACAACGCTTTCACCACTGCGCCCACCAAGCTTGTCAATGTCGAGACCCCGAGGGACTCACAAATAACCAGAAAAGGATTTATATACTTAAAAAAATATACAATACCATAAAATAGAGTCATTATCAAAGAGTTTAAAGCCAGTTTGCTAATTCGGTTACCGCTGGTTGGTTCATCGATACCATCAAATATACTGTCAAATATCAAATCGGTGGATTTATAGCGAATGCAATAAAACGACCTCTCGCCACCTCTGCAATTAGTTGGTAAAGGGTGTTTGTTTGGGGTTAGTGTAGGGTGGCCAAGATCAAATGGGACAAGTCTCTATTATCTCCGAAACATATTTTCTGTACAGTACATTAAATCACATTACAGGATAGCGTCTATTAGAATAAAATTATAATACACCTAACTATTTGAGTAACCAAATGAAATTTATTTAACAGCTTTTGATTAATTAGTTTTGCGTTATTAGTTATATAAATGGCTATCACTTTGCTTCGGTAGGCGAACAAATATCGATTTTACAAAATATATTTGCAATTGGCGTAAATATCGCATAAAACACAAAAGTTAATGGAAAAGAGCACCATGAGCACGGTTATAACGAACTAGAGAATGCAAAGAATACTCCTTGTATTGCTAGGGATCAGTTTATTGTAACCTCTTAATAAGCGGATTATAAGTTTCTTTCCGTACGGAATGAGTACGTACTCAAACATACGTAGTGGTAGTATATAAAAAAGAAAGCCCTATAAAAGCCTACGTGATGATAAAAAGATTATACTGTTGAAGACCAAGCTCGGAAGGAAACAGAATTTACAAATTTAATCGGCAGCTAACTGAATACAACCTACAACCAACTCCTAGTTTATGCTGTAAAGTTAAATTTAATAATCCTATCCAATACAATGGACTAAGGTGATATTGGTTATTCTGTGCTAATTCATTATTATCAATGTTTTCTACGCAATTAGTATATAGCATAAAATCATCTCTGCAAGTTATTTTAGTCAATTTTAATATTTAAGCAGGAAAAAGGTGGTTTTGGTGGATACACGATTGGTATCATCTCTGACGATTACAATGCAGCAGGCATATTAATCGATAAGGAATATTATTGCAAACCATATGAAAATAACTTATTTTATATCTACATATATAAAAATGAATGTTTGTCTGTATGTCCTCTATGGACTCAAAAACGGCTGGGCAGATTTTGATGTAATTTTCAGTGAATCTTCAGGTTAGCCCAGCAGGTGATCCTCAGGTGAAGTTTGGTAGCGATCATATCACTCGTTCGAAGCTGGGGTGGATAGCTAGTGTTTTTATAAATATTTATGAACTGCTTCAACGCTGCATGATGTTAGTTAACTTGCCACAATGTTTACCATGATACGTCCCATATATTTCGTAAAGTGTGGCCACCGTACATTGGGTAGCCGCAGCCCCGGGCACTACGCCCTCGTCTTCGCGCCTCTAATCGCGCTAAACGACACCGTTTTCCTACATAAACTGTGATTATTGTTTTTTTATTGGACCCAATATAAAAATTTAATTCCACGATAACCGAACGGTGCTTTTTATTTTATAATCAATAGGCCTCTGATATATACTGCTTTTATTTTATTGGATTGTTCGTTCTATAACATTTTATCTTCAAAGTGATTCAGATTTAAAACCTGAGGTTTCATCTCTTGATGCTTACGTTATCAAACCGTCGTATATTATTTTATATTAATAAAACATAATATATATTTAACATAACATATAATATATTTCTTAATATATGTCGGCCTAAATTTAGTTGTTATGTTAACCTTATATACACTTTTTATCTACCACCGCCATACATTATTCCACTCAGGAAGTCAAAAACAATGGTTGGAAGAGATTTCTCGAAGGAAGGCCGCCTTTGCAAATCAAATTCCAATATTTTACGAATGTAAACATTTACGCAATAAAGTTCTATAAACAAAAAAACAAACAAACATAGTTTTAAAAGTTTAAAATATCAAGGAATAATTAAATGTCTTCGTCCTGTATACAAAAATCAAGATTTGTTCATTTCTACTCTATGCGCTGTCATATCATTCATCTGATTGCGATAAAACTTTGACAACTTATTGCTCGCCCCGGCGCGAAAGTATATGAAATGATGATGAATTTTTATTAAATGATAATGATATGCCGGGTACCCGGTTACATGACTCGAAAGGTGATAGGATAAAAAAATAATTTAAAAAGTCATGCGCCGGCCGGGTACCAGCTAGTACCTAATATATAAAAACTGTGAAATCGTCAGTAAATTACTAAAATTACAATGCGAATATGTGTCATTTGACATATACTACGATATGTCCTAACAGTTAATCATGAAAATTTCATAAATTCTTCCCCAAAATTACGTGACATCAAAATCGAACCATAAACAACAGTATTGCCTGACCACAAATATAACGACAGTCTTCTCGTGATAGTTATTTTCAATAACTGCTTAATCAATAAACGTATTAGCAAATCTATACTAACCATAAATATCCATTCCGAGCATTATGTCAATGATTCCGAGATATAATTTCATACAATGATACAGTTTGAAGTGATTTAATAAAAATATCCAAATCGGTAAGCTGTTTCCGAAAAGAATCCGTAAGTACCCATAATTTTATTGCCACTTAATGGGTATATATATATATATATATATATATATAGTATTATATAGTAGGTATTTAAAGGGCCCAATTGGAATAAAATTAAAACAAGTGCGAAACACGGCATGGCCTTAGTAGCGAAATGATTAAAAAATAACTTATTAACCCTTAACACTAATAAAACAAATTATATCTGTTACACTATTTATAATAATTCACAACCTAGTCAAAATTTCAATTTAAAAGTTCCTGAACGAGTATAAATCGATTAAATCCTAATAGTAGATAACATTTGCAACTGCCCAGTTATACGTGTGACCTAACCTAAGAAAGGTCTGGTTTACCCCTTGGCTTGTGGAGGTCTGACAGCAGTCGCTCCATTTAAAATAACCATCTACGCCAAATCCTTAGGCTTAGGTAGCGAACCCCGCCCAATCCTAATGGGTTAGGAAACGCGATAACGCTCAGAAGAAATTGAAGTGTATATATTATGTGTGGTTAGTATACTTTAATCCTACTAATATTATAAATGCAAAAGTTTGTATGTATGGATGGATGTTTGTTGCTCTTTCACGCTTAACGGCCGAACGGATTTGAATGAAATTTGGCACGTAGATAGATTATGATTTGGATTAACACATAGGCTACGTTATTTGACTCCACGCGGGCGGAGCCGCGGGCAGCAGCTAGTTTATAATAAAAGTGTGGGCAGATCTCTAAAAACATTGATCCTACAGTTAAAAGCAACATGTGCGTATACTCCAAACCCTATTGTACTAAACTATAAGTGTTTATTCGCTTTATAATCGGATGTAGTGTACTGCATTAAATTCCCCTGTTTGGAAGACGCGCGCTCCGCTGACTTCTCGAGAGCCCTCCAAAGGGAACACATGTCCGATTCATTTAGTTTTAATCTACGGATTAATAACTGTATCTTCACGCCGAGTTTTCAAGTATGCATAATAAATGAAAGTGAATATAACTTGTTTATTTAAATCCCTGGTAACACTGAAGCTTTAGTAAGACAAAATTATTAGTAAGACTTGAAAAACGACGAGCTCGGTGGCTCCGTCGTGAATGGCGCGACACCAACGCTCGTGGGTTCGATTCCCACACAAGGCAAACATTTGTGTGCATGAACATGTCTGTTTGTCTTGGTCTAGATGTTTTAAGAGAGGTAGGGCGCATTAAAGCCGCCCGTCTGGGGAAGTACCTCAACCTCACAGAAAACCGCAGCCAAATAACAACTCCCTAGAGGGTTGTTGCGTTCCTGCGTGTGAGTGAGGTCACCAGAAAGCTCCCAAGGAGTTGCTGTGTAAGCAGCAGAGGAGGCATCGCGCGAATGATAATTAATATATCGCAAACGTTAATAGGCTACGGGACCCGCTTTACATCAGGTGGGCCGTATGCTTGTATGCCTCGCGACGTAGTATAAAACAAAATACGAATATTTATTTAAGCTAAAAATAGTTTACAGTTTTGAATTCAATATATGTTTAAATTTGCTGTCATAGTGAGAGGCAATTCAGAAAACTGATGATAGTAAGATGGGGGTACAGTTAGCTGTTGTAGCTATATGTCCATCGTTTACATCCAAAATTTAATTACACTACTTGATACTATTCTGATTTGGTGGCAACAAGGGAGAATTACCAGGCGTTTAGGCGGTTCTGCAATCTATATTATTGGAATCGATGTGTTAGATAACAACTCACGTTTAGGTCCCAATAGTGTTAGATATCTGATCAACTGTGGTGCACGACAGTGAGCTTCACTTGACTAGCCATCCCTTTGAGGTTTTTAAATGCCTTATTTGTCATATTGCTGTCTCTCACTTTGCCAAGAGCAGTTAATTCCACAACTTCCTACGCCTACAAATTTCTTCTGAGTAAATTCATTGCGAGTTCCAAGGCAGCTGTAGTTTCACCCCCGGGACAGCAATGAACTTCATTATTCATTGCCTTTTTGGTGATCGCCGCTGTTAATTCTGGCTACACAGGAGACACAGTGGTGGTAATGAGTGGTGGGCCTGTCCCGTACACCACTTGACAGTTAAAGAATCTAACAGTTCGAGCCGTTGACGGACCGTTGATAACTTCCCTTTACCCGTTACATAGACGTATTCACGTAAAACTCCTGGCCACTACACTGTCACACCCCGTTATTTTAAATAGTCATTTAACCCCCGAAGTAGGCGAAAGTTTAAAGTTTAAGTAACCTGCGTACAATATTCGGGTAATAAATATTATTAGTAGCAATATATCAATTGGATAATATGCAAAATATGACAACAAAACTACCATTCGCAGTACCTATCTTCTACCAAATTTGTCAACATGAAAAGTAAAAAAACAAAACTTACTAATCTATATATATATATATATATGTTTGTCTGTATGTCCTCTATGGACTCAAAAACGGCTGGGCAGAGTTTGATGAAATTTTCAGTGAATCTTCAGGTTAGCCCAGCAAGGGATCCTGTAAAGTTTGGTAGCGATCATATCACCTGTGCGAAGCCAGGGCGGATAGCTAGTAAGTACGAGTACATAAAGGAACTACCGCATTTTGTATATCAGAATACAACCCGTTGTACAATCGGTGTAACCCACAAAGGGAGGCAAAATCTCGCCTTAAACTTGAGAGCTCAAAACCGTCTGTTAGCTTGGGATCGCCCACAATTTTCAAAGCTCTTCTATGGACTCGGTTCATCACAAGGTCCTAGGTGGTATTCAGGTATGCCCGCCCAGAGATATTTGTATAATATAAGTCCTTGTTACTAACTGAAGTACTGCTTTACTCTGTTGAGTACACCAAGTTTCTTGGACGCTAGTTTGACCTTCTCATCCAGGTGATTTCGGTATTGGACATCGCTGGAGATTTCGATACCGAGAATCCCAAAGCTTTTGGTGATGGTAAGTGGTGTGTTCTGGAATTGAGGAACCACAGCAAATGGAGTTTTCTTAGCGGTGAATGCGTAAACATGTATCTTTATGAGGTTGAATTGGACTAAGTTCAGTCGTCCTCAGTCAATATTAGACACAAGTTTATTACGGCTTTCCGCCACAAGGGGTGTTAGCTCGGCCTGTATAATAAGTGTCCCCGGTGCTGTCGTCTGCATAACAATGAATACTATGAATTGACAACATATCATTGATATGCAGCAGAAACAGCGTCGGAGACAATCCACCGTCAACCATGGCTTTAATGCATTTGTTGGATAAGAAACTGGCAACCCATTTGCATATACCCGCGGGCAGCCCGTATGATGGTGTCTTCAATAGAAGACCTCGATGCCAGACCCGATCGAATGCCTACGCCATATCTAGGCTGACTGCCAGTGCCTCACCTTGACTCTCTATCGTCGAAGACCGGCGGTGTGTAAGATGCACTAGAAGAACATCAGTCGAACGAACGTGACGGAACCCGTATTGACTGTCGCTGATCAAGTCGTGATCCTATAGGTATGGCAGGAGTCGTATGTTCATCACACGCTCCATCACCTTGGAGAGAAGGGAGGTTATAGCAATATGTTCATATTAGTAATTACAACTTGCAGCAGGAAGATGTTTGCAGCCGCTGGTTGTCTTCGACGACTTCGAAACTTTCTTCCCACAAATATAAAAATTGCATTAGTACAGTTCTAACACCTTCCTATCCTAGATGATGCAGACTCTTGCTATCTCGATCTCACCGAACAGCAGCTTAATAAACTTGAGCGTCTTCAAAATTTCGTACGCAACTCAAGTTTCCCTCTTATACCATTCAATCCTTCTACGCCTTCTTATATGAAATAAATAATAATGTTTTTCCTTCCATAGAGATATGTTATAGTTGCCTCGCGACGTAACTTTTTCTATTTTCGTCTGAAAACACCCCCTCACTTCACAAACTTCTTTACTAGTCTTTCTCTGTTCAAGCTGTCCGTCTGTGGAAAGCCTTACCTCTTACAATCATGCAATCTCGAACCCTATCGAACTTTAAACACCTCATCAAAAGCTACTAATACCTTATAACTTAATCTTCTTACCTTACATATGCTTTAATCATCTTCAGTACAAGTATTTATTTTCGTGTTAGACATAATTGCACGTTGTTGATATTGTATTTATATTACCCCATTAACGTAATTTTTGAAATTATATACGATCTTTTGGATTTACCACTTACCTTTATTTGTGTATGTTTCCTTTACGTTAAGGTTGCCTGGAACAAATTGCATTAGCGATCAAGTTCAAGTTCTTTATTTGCATTCATGTTGTACATTGGTTCTTACAATACTAGAAAAGTTTCAAACATGAACCCTGGTAGGGCACAGCAAAACTTATATATCTAATACATACATTCTAAATTATTATACAAATTTTAAAAATCTTGACACAAAATCCGGCAAGCTTGGATGAAATATCTATTAAACCAATACATGTGATTTATTATATATATAAAATGTCATTATTATTATTAATGTCACAGTTAATTCAGAAGTACAGAAAATGGTTATCTAAATTTAATAAATACGAGCATATTAATACATCATTGCTATTAATTCTAATTATTAATGAAAATGTCAAAAAAAAATGTTTATTAATACTAGTTCAATGGCCTGTATCATTTGCCTGAATCGTATCGTAATCGCGATAAGGCCGCTTATTGTATGTTTATTTTTGTATTTTTTATTGACACAATAAAGAGTTTGTATTGTATTGTAACTTGCTCAGCGGTGAAGGAAAACATCGACCTAACCTAAGAAAGCCTGGTTTTGCGTTGGGGTTGTAGAAATGTGACTACAATTGCACCATGTTAAAATCAGTATGTTCGCCAAGTCCTTATGCATAGGACCCTGTCAATCCTAATGGATTAGGAAGCGTTATAACCTAGGAAGAAGATTTAAGCTATATTACATATATGTATATAATACTCGATGGGTATTCGGAACAATAAAAATATTCATTCAACTGACGTGTATGCACCACGACATATTCAGTTTCTAATAAAGAATCATAAAGTGTAATATGTATTTTTTTTATAAAACGTCGAAAGGCATACGGCCACCTATGAACGCTTGCGACACGTTAACCACCTCTGCTGCTAGCACAGCAACTCGTTAGCAGCTTACTGGTGATCTCACTCACATGTAGGAACACAACAACCCTCTAATGAGTCTATTAGTCTATTTGGCTGCAGTTTTCTGTGGGGTGGAGGTACTTCCTCGAACGGGCTGCTTTGACGCGCTCTTCGTCTCTTAGAAACATCTAGACCAAGACAAACAGACATGTTCCCAGAACCCACGAGCGTTGGTCGAAGTCGAAGTTGCGTCATTCATGAGGCATACTTGTCTATTTCAGGACGTAGGAAGGGAGGTGTTCGCAGTCTATGTAAAATAAATGAGAGAGTTCAATGGCGACGTTGCACGTGACATTCTAACCAAACACGTAGGTTAAGCAACGCCGACTGCACCTAAGGACGGGTTTATCTTCCTCGAGCTTCTCCGTTAGAGGGCACATTAAGCCTTCGGTTCCGGCTGTCGTCCGTAGACGACAGTCCTTAAGCTAAGTCAGTGGCCTTAGGGCGACTTGAAAACACTGCTCTGCCAGTGCGCAGTTGAACAGTGGCGGAGTATGCTTTAAACTCCTTCGGTTGAAGAGATACCTGTATCCCTGCAGCGTGATGAATTAAGGTCGTAGCACACATATCAACTCGGAAAGGGATCGTCACCGTATCAAGCCGTTCAGTATCATTTGTATGAAACTCCCAACTGTAACGCACACTAATCGGAATCGTAATGTAGCCAATGGTCATTTGAAATGCTGGTAGATTAAAAAAGAGAATGTCTTAAAAAAAATAAATGATAAGATATAATATTGAAATTGTAAGACGTGTCTAAGTGCTCGTGAGGGTCTAAAGGCAAATAAAGAATTTTTATCTTTATCGTAATCGCCTCGCCGGAACAAGCTCGCGAACCGCGGTGCGGTGGTCGACTTGCAGTTCCCGCGCTTATGTCTCTCCGTACCCTAGCTTACGTCTCTCCGTACCCTAGCTTACGTCTTCGTCCATACTCCTCCCGCGGCTCATATTGTGTACCCATATTCTTTTTCTTCGTTTCTTTCTATTTTCTTATTCCTCTTCATCAAGTGCTATGGCAATGATAGCCAACTCGTATATTGTGAACCGGGACATAACCGTGCGCTACACTACACTTTCGGATTCAAAATGATGGTACTGGTGCCGTCTAGCCGTTAACCAGCGGTCGGCGAGTCACAAGCTCGGCGTCGCCTAGCCGTAGCCGAGTCGACGGCTGGTTACATGCTTAGGTAAGGTTGACGCCTGGTTGGCGGCGAGGTGAAAGGCGATACGGTTACGATCCGTTTCCGAGTTGATATGTGTGCTACGACCCTTAGGGTTGGTGTAGCAGATGAGTATAAACGCATTGATTGATCCATTATCGCCTTGAAACCCTGTATGCCTAGATAAAACTGTTATATCGAAAATTAGGTACTACCTCACTTCTACTTCAAATAAAACGGCGTTCGCTGCGTATTTTCCATTTATTTTCATTTTGTAATATAACTCAATCCATATACAAAAGTAAAAACTTAATAAATCTCGAACACACTCGCGATGTTTAAGCGTTAGTGTGCAGATGGACTAAAATAACAACGAATGAAACTTCAACAAGTAAATCGTAACTACAAAGAAACAATAAATATATATTAGAATTATTTTAAGAATTGTAGTGGTTGCAAAGTAATCAAGTGTTATACTAAAATTATATCTATGTCAGATGAAAATTCAACAGAAATCTGATAATAATGTTATGAGTTGATTAGACATTGCAGACAATTTGATCTGAACTACTTCGTGTGCTTCCCCAAACGATTACAATAGTACACGCGAACCAGCGCGGCCGGCACCCACCCACTACTGTTAGTAGATGAATGCCGTCGCTGCCATGGCTTTTTCTGCTTCTTCTTCTTCGAATGTTCGACATCTCAAACATGAACCGCATTCCCCTGTGTACGAATTGAGTCATTCGTAGCATGAACTAACCGGTAGCGGAACACACAATGTAGTTTAAATCGAATTGCTTGTAAAATTAACTTTAGCAAAATAACGCCAATCTATTAACTATCCATTAGATATGATTAAAATACAATCAGTTACACTTTTATGCTAGCTGTGACAATGTTGCATAAGTAAATGGACACTCGAGAACATTTTCATATCGGTGGGAGTATGTACGACTAAATTAATATAATAAAAATATACTATCTATTTTTGTCATATAACGCTCTCCTCGGGAAAAACGTAAAATAAGGAATTACAACAATATCTTCATAACAAATAACGTTCGTTTTCCTTACGTCTAAAATTAAAAGTTACATATACATAGGCTTCAAAGTATACGCCTCTCGCTTTATACCAGAAATGGCATAGCAGATCTGTAAAGTTGGTTTACTGATACCCAACTGAATGCCAACATGATTTGTGTGTTAAAATGTTTCCATGGAAGGTATGCACTTTGAAGCAAATGTTAATATTTTTATTAAGGTTATACCTAATTATTTACATTGGTATTAATATGTAGATTATATGTATTTAGGAGTGACACGCGATTGTTGGTTGATAGGATTTTAATTTTTATGAAATAAATCGGTGCAATTACTAATGTTCCTGATCACACATATAGATTTTTTCAAACTCTATGCTCAACGTTCTAATACTTCTTTCTAGCGTTGTCCCATTTGCTAATCCATTAGGATTGGGCAAAGACTGCTACCTAGGCTTAAGGATTCGTAGATACTGATTTTTATAGAGCGACTGCCGACGGCAGATCTCGACAATCCTGACGGAAAACCAGACCATTCTTAAGGTTTTGAAATATAATTTCCTGAACATGCGGGTTTCCTCACGATATTTTCTTCACCATCGAGCTAGTGATAATTATAAATATGTACATAATCGGAAGACACGAATTTAGTGGTACACGGCCACACCAGTATTTGAACCAACGGCCGTCGGATAATAGGACGGTTCTCTATCCACTAGTCTATCACTTACATATATTCAACGTTGTGCGGCAAATGAACCCCTGATAACGCTGTCTGTCACTATCGGAAATTGTATAACCTGTTTTATCTATACCCATATCGGAAATTTGAAATTACGAAATCAAAAATAACATACTTAAATATCATACTTTACTCATATTCGTCTTTAATTAATTTTGCATAAATAGACAAAGACAAAACAGTTCAGTTTCTTTTTCTCCAGTGTTTGTCAATCTATTTAGTCCTTAGTTTCTTTTTGTATAATAGCTACGCAAAATCGTATATGATATCTGTAAATTTTTAGAAATGAATATAATTGAATTTTGACTATATACATCGGCGAACACTAGTTATAAAGTTTCGATAGAGCGACATACTTCCACAGAGTGGTATTTCCATTATAGCCGTGTTGAGTAGAACACGGCTATTATAGAATTATATATAAGGCCTTATATAGAAAGTCACTGAAACAAGAAAGATTATGCTATGGACAGATGTTGATAACTCTTGTGAAAATGTAACTACCATTATTACCCGACGGAGTGGTGGTTATTCTATTAACAATTAATTTATAGCTTAGGTATATTTTGTGATTTCCATGACGCATTTGTCTCTCTCTTTCTATAAACTTAAGGCCTACTTGACTGAAAAACCAGGTATCTTTCTTTAGTTTTGCTAGCAAGCGCGACCCCACTCAAGAAAGGCTTCACCATCATCCTGGGGTTGAGAATTACTGGTCTAGTCAACCAACAATCGTTTGATTATATATGTTCTTACAAGGTTATAATTAATCATTTTATATACATAGTGTGTATTCAATTCATAATTATTATTCCGTATACATAGACTTGAATCTGGGGCTTGCTTATACAGTGTACTTTATTTTAATTTATTTACGAGAATTTGATACATATTTTATATAGTATGTTTGTATTTAGCACAATAAACCATAACAAATTAGCACAATAAAAAATCGATTTGAATACAGTTTTATACATTCCCACGTTCACAATAAACATTGTATTGTAGACATATGTCATAGTCATAGTACATATCGACGGGTGCAAAGCAAAAAGAGTTATCTGCAAAATAGTAACTTTACAGGAGAGACCATCATTATTTTTTAAATAATTAGTCAATTTGTCTGCAAGTTGAAGCGCGTGTAAACTGACAGATGACGTTTTGTGTCTAAAGGGGGATACCCCGTGCCACCGTGTCAATATGTCCAAAAGTAGGTCTATTCTACTAAAAAACTGCAAAAAGCACTGCAGCGTTTAGTCACTTAGTCGTTTAGTTTAGTAGTATTAGCTTCATGCAATTTGTAGTTAGATTGTTTGCGTATGAACAGTGATAGAAATAAGCGGATATTTGCAAAAAACTATGTTGTAAAATCTCGTATATTTAATGTAATAATGCAATAAACAAAAAGGTAGTTGGAGTTTTATAGTTTGTACCCGAAGATATGTACGAGTATATCAAATTTATGAAGTTTACTCGTGACTTATACACCACTTTCCGCCATTATCCATTCTTCTTGATTTCTTGATAAGTATTAAGTTGTACAATTAATTCATATTATACAATTTTAACAAATACGAATACAACGTATTTATGTTCTACTCAGAGTTTATGGTACAGTTGAACCAGCCTTAATATATAAAAAAATTGACTTTAATTTTTCTAGCTAACACCTAATTACAGACACTTAGCTAGTTCCTATGATATGTTATCTATTCGAGAGGCCGGCCTCGATAATATACAATTATACATTGCACTCAATTATTCATTGCACTCTAAGCGTCTTCGTAAAGATTTTTATTCGATATTTGACATCCTTATTTCATTATTCTTCTTCTTTCATACAACACTCTCAAAATAGTTGTTCGCAACTCATCGATTTGACAAAAATAATCGAATATTTTATGTAGCACAAGAGTAAACTTGTCTAGGATTATTAAGTATGTGCTCATAATGAACTTCCCATTTTTTATATATCATTTTTTTTATTGCAGTAACTGTCTTATTTATTTACATAGCTGTCATGACTACTAATAAACTGATGACGTAATGATACAAATAATCGTCAACTTTCACGGTACCGGATTTTCATATTTATTTAAATAATTTTTCAATTTATTGAAATCATACGGGTTCATTCTGGTCATATAGATTAGTCATATAAATAAGAATCAAATTATTACCATTACATAATATCTTCGTATTTTCCGTTACAAACATATATATTAGTTAAAAGATTCATTTTAACGAATCTTATTTCTGTTATTATTTCCGGATCACTTCGTAAGACTTTATAGTCGTATTTGGGACCAATTGCTTGATATTTTTTAAATATTTTTAATATGGAGAAGTTAACCTCCAACGCCTAGGTGAGGATTTGAATCCACGATCTCTCGATTGTCGGGTGGAGTACTTTTTCAATGAGCTATCAAGAAGGTTTGTGGCAAATTCTTACATTAAAGCCTCGTTATAGCCTTTCTGCTAAGTAATATACTACTTCGTGGGTTCCCTACTGACCCCATTTAGATGAAGGAGGGGAATTCATAACTAAAATGTAATTTTTTTTTGTGCCATATTTAGTCATTAGCCGAATTACATAACTACTAGGTTTAAGTTAAAAATGTCTGGAAATCTATTCGTAATATTTTTGATATGTACTATTCTTCAAAAGATCAATGTACACAGGATATTTCACATTTCAGTCTTAGCGTCATTCAATGCTCTACTCCCTTAGAAATACGTGGAATGATCCTAGTCAAATTTCAGTTAGGAGGTTAATAAAGAATTGTTTTGCTTCGGTAGTAAAGATGGATTTCCGTGGGACGATTCATTTGCGGAAAACGCACGGTGACACGAATGGTTTTATTGTATAAGTAAAGATATTTTCGAAACAGAATCCATACGAATATTTTTATCTTGTACTTATAAGCTAATTCGCGACCTGGTTTTTGAGTTGGTTGATACGACGAATTTGCCCGTGGCGTCGAGTCTAGAGCGCTATAGAGTCTAGAGCTGTATAGAATGTTTAGTCCAATGAATATTTCCACAAGCAAATTATTCCAGTCAGCAGCGGATATAGCGGACCGATTCTGTGCCGCCGTCCCTAGGCTCGTTGTCGTGGAAATAGCTCACTGGAGCTCTCTTACTGAACTGGGACACTGGTCCCAGATCAGTAAGAGTAACACCGCCTAACCTCATGCCAAGTATCGGCTAAGCCGGTCGTAATAAAACCCTTATGTCGATGGCATATTGTGGCGGTATAAATAATTTATATATAACAGCCGTACTCAAAATAAATACTAGTTCTGTTCCCTTAGCTCCAACTGCAAAAAAAAAATAACCCGTGCTTAATGGGCTATTTTATATTAAGAAATAATGACATCTTCCCAATACCGAATGAATTTATAGAATCGGATCAGTATTTTCGACTATTACGTTATAAGGTAATATTTTTTCTCACAAAACAAATGTATTATACAAAACTTCCGTATATGACAACCACAAATTTAAAATCTGGAAATAAAACGACGGGTATACCTTCCTACTACAGATCTTCGAGCTATTTTATACTAGCTTATAGAAAATTAGCTTTATCTTGTCTGTGGTGAGGCGTTAAGCATTAGACCACATTTGTGTAAATTAGGGCAATAGTAATTAGTATCGTATACAGACGAATTAAGCTTCTAATTTCACTTTCCTCAGGTTTCGTATTCCGCAGAAGAAAAGAAGACAAGTAACAACAACGTTATAATTAAATAAACCGTTGTCCAATCGCATCGGTCGAAGAGAGACGCTATAATATTTAATTCTTTGTCGCTGCGCGCGACTTTGTCACACATGAATATCGTAATTAGCTCTACAGTTCGTGGAAATGGACTTTAAATTTAGTTCATCCTCCCTTGTTAGATCCTTATCAGCACCCTATATGCAACGAAGTGAATTTCAAAAATCTACAACAGTTCTAAATATTTACACAGTCCACTTCACGGGTTCTCTAAATGCTATCAGGCGAACTGGTCTCCCTGTCCTGCATGGAGGTGGAAGGTCGCTCCCAATGCGACCAAGGTCGCGCTGGAAGCGCTACCGGCCTTCATATGACGTGCTGAGGAGGTTCTTCATCGCTCTTCATCAGGACGTAGGCGACTGGGCGCTTCACGTCTGCTGGAGGGGATGGTGTCCGTCTGGGGGGACAACCGCACGGTGAGAGAGCGCTGTTGTATAACGCGCTGCTGTAGAGGGCGCCGCCGTAGAGTGCCTGGTGGGGAACAAGCATATAACGTCAATTAGTTACTTGACCGTATGTTTTTGAGGATATCATTTTTCTATATGCCTGTTAAGTCAAAGGCAATTTTAATAATGCAGTTTTGAAGAGGCGGTTCCTTTATCTTTTAGGCTGAAGAGTGAGCTCTCAACCAAGGTTTTATCAAGTTGTTTCAGAAAGGGATTCTTCATGAAAAGTTTGCAGTATCTGGTATTGCAAGCGACCAGAGTCTGTGGTACCAGCTTAACGTCAGGCAGGTCGCGCCTTTATTTCAGCTTCAGCTTCGGAACAGTCCCGCTAGAAATATTGCTTCGTTTAACAGAAGATTGCTAAATAATAATCTCTTTTCTTTAATATTCTGAGAGGTTGCTGCTATGTTGACAGCGGGAGCGACATGCGCATCAGTGATACTCTGTATGTATGACGCGGTATCTGCTCGTTGTAACTTATGTTGTATATTAGTTTGTTACCCGAGTAGCATTTAAAAACCAAAGTTAACTGACATCTCAAGTTACCTGTAAATGAGCCAACTCTGCAGCCAATTTCCCATCGTCAGAAGGTATCTTCGCGAATGGGTAGAAGGGGTAAGGCAGAGGCGGGAACAGTGCTCTGCTCAAGTCTGGCTTGTCTTGTAGCAGGTGATGTGGTATCGGAAGTTGGGGCATCGGGTGTGATACTGACGAGGGTGTGACCAATCTTGGAACTGGAGCCATGAGCCCGCTGATACCAAAGCCGAATTTGGGCTCTTTCTTAATCAGCGCTTTCGGCTTCCGCCGCGGCCTGTATTTATAGTCCGGATGCTCTTTCATGTGTAGCGCTCTGAAAACAAGACTATAAATTAGCTTTCGAAGAACTGCATATTTACTGGCACACTTATACCGTTTTCTCTTGCTACTTTTCACCGATATCCCAGGAAGGGCTGAGCAGATTTGGATAATTCATAAAATCTATTAGAATAGATCTGAAATTGGTATACAAAGACACACATCAAGATTTGAACACTAATGATGATGACGTAATAAGTGTTTTATTTTCTCTTATCACAAATAAATAATTAAATTAACTAATATACATATTGACTGCAAAACATGTGTATGAATATGCGACTAAAACTTAAAAATGAAATAATTTGACATTGTGTTCTTCTTTTAACATGATTTCTGTCTGCTACTGTGGTCATATATTTAAATATTTACATGCCTTTAGAACATAAGGTGAACATACTGTACCTACCTACTTGTTACACATCTTTGAATGTTCTGGCAAATGAAAGATATAAAGGTGCACGGCAGTTGAGCTTCACTTGACTAGCCATCTCTTTGAGGTCTCTCACTTTGCCAAGAGGGGAAGTCAATTTCAAAACTTCCTACTCCTACAAATTTCTTCTGATTAAATTCGTTGTGAGCTCCAAGGCAGCTGTAGTTTAACCGCCGGGACAGTAATGGACTTCACTGTTCATTGCCATTTTAGTGGTCGCCGGTGTTAATTCTGGCTACACAGGAGACACAGTGGTGGGAATGAGTGGTGGGCCTGTCCCGATAAAAATGAAAGATATTCTTCTTTTTACTGGATACTGATTTTGACATGAGGCGACTGCCGTCCGACTTCCACAACTCAGAGGGAAAACCAGACCTTTCTTAGGTAAGGTCACACATCTTTCGAAATATTTTATCTCAGACGTGGTTTCCTAACGATGTTTTCCTTGACCGTCGAGCAAGTGATAATTACAAACGTGTGTCATAAATCCGACAACGAAATTAGTGATACATGGTGGGATTCGAACCGGGAATAAGTTGGTAATAGATCGGTTCTTCATCCATTGGGCTATCACTGTTGTTATTTTTTTGTTTCTTATGTTTTTATTATTGGCTCTAGAGCGGAAGCCTGGTATGAGTATATCGGCTCTGCTATCGAGTTTGACGATATTTTTTTTTTCGTGCTGGGTAACGTCAGTTGTGTCCGCTAGTATACTAAATAATTCCATTTTCACGTTTATTTATTAAGTAAACCAGGCTCCCACTGGTACATCGAGAATGGCCTTCTCATACTTATTTTCCCGACAACAATCGTCAAGCAGGCGAAACCAAGGGCAAGTTATCGACCTATAATAAATATAGATAACCTCTACCCCTTACAGGCTAGGCAGAGAGAATCCAGCACTACATGACTCGGTCTTTACACACCTCACTCGCTTCTTTAACAGTAAAAGCTCTTTTTATGTACGCTTGCGCCTATGGCTCCTGACACCACTTTTTGATAACACCCGATCTATTTGGTCGGAGAAGGTGAGTTTAGACCTTGATCGGTACCGATATCCTGCTACATTCGCATTGTGTACCTGTTTCGTCATTCTTTCTTCATGTTCAAACCAACGGAGCATGCCTCTTCTAATCTTAACATCGATACTCCCTTTCAGGTCAACTCTCTTTTTCAGATCTCTAAAGGTACCAAAGCAAGTTATATAATCTTATAAACAAGAACATAAAATATCAGGTTTTTATTTACAAGAATTTGTAACCTCCGAGATAAAAATATATTATGTTTAGTCGACTTCGCCACCATACTATAAAATAGTGTGACCATAAAATTAGCGTACATAAAACAGGTATTCATTGAAGTACGAATTATGAATTCATATCCCCTGTGACAATACTACAAGTTTAGCGACAAAATGCCACAATGAAACGCCGCTGGGCGAAATAACATTATTATTTATGCAATAAAGCGTACAATTGTCGCGAGCGCCCGACCGCCCTTAAAACAACAATGTCGATTCAACAATACGCGGATTATTGCATTGTCCCTGTCACAATCGGGAATCTCACTACGGTACATCACTATGTACGTTAAAACTTTAACCAAATGTAACTTTTGAACGGGTAGGGTATAGAGTTGAATTTTGATTGTGTATGTCGGCGTATAAGCCGAGTAGTGCTGGGGTGACATTTGTCACAGTGTCCGATTATGCGAGCTTTGTGATAGAATCGTGCGATTGTCAGCGAGTCGATAGTAATTATTCGGCCGGACCGAGGGTGGATGAGCAGCGAGAGGTTTTGAGTGCAACTGTTTGTTGAATGCAGTTTTGTATGTGATTAGGTTTATTGTTGTGCTGGAACGAACATGCTTGCTCTTCTTAATCTTGAGATATGCATTTGTGATCGACTTCTTGTTTCCCTGCTGATATTTACTTGGTATTCACACCAACTTCCAAAAGTCCCAGATGTTCGTTTTTTTATACTACGTCAGAAGGGATACAAACATCCGGCCCACCTGATGTTAAAGCGGCAGAGGCAGATCTTTCTTAGATAGGTAACACGTCTTTCGAAATATAATAAAGGCCTCGTTTCCTTACGATGATTTTCTTCACCGCTGAGCTGATAATTACAAATATACACGATATGATATAATATGAGTCCGAAAACATGGATTTCATGGTACATTCTCATATTAGTATTTGAACCAGGTACCAGCTGATCAATAGACTGATTCGTTCGTTATACACTAAGCTATCATTGCTGTTACATCATTTTCTATGTTACGTTGCTAAAATTGAAATAAAAAAAATACTTGAAAAGGTTTATTAAGGTGGTAACGATAATAAGATTATTTTCTGAATATATGCTATTATTATACTTTGGAGCAGTGATAGCGCAATGAATAAAGAATCGGCTTGTAATCCAACTGGGCCTCAGCTCGAATCGTGGCACGTAAGTAAGTACTACTAAATACGTATTTTCATATTTATGTACATATTTGTAATTATCACTTGCTCGAAGGTGAAAGAAATATTGTGACGAAACCAGCACCTTCAAGATATTATATGTCGAAAGACGTATGACCTAACCTAAGAAAGTTCTAGTTTTCCCTAGGTTATGGAAGTCTGACGGCAGTCGTTCCATGTAAAAACCAGTTCGCCAAAACTTTACCACAGGTAGAGGCCTTCGCCAATCCTAATGGATTAGGAAATGATATAATGCTGGGAATAAGAAAATGCTAAGATGGTACACTTTCAAAAGGAACTACTATAATGGAAGGTTACAAAAGTGACTAAACATCGAACAAAAATTAATACTAAATTAATTGTCGAAACAAATTCAGAATCCTACTGTGAACAGAGGTATCGAAATCATGAATATAAATTATTCAATACTTGTTTGAATGAGCTTTAACAACTGTAATAATGAAATTGTATATTTATTATATGTAGTAAGTACCCTTCTTCAGTAATTATAATCTTTCTTATCATTTTGGGATATTTATAGTATTCGTTCTCCTTATTTTTTTTTCATACAACGTCGGGAGGCATACAAGCATACGACCCACCTAGTGCAAAGCGGTTACCGTAGCATATGAACGCTTGCAATACATTAAGTATCACTCGCGCGATGCCACCTCTGCTGCTAACACACCAACTCCTTAGGAGCTTACTGACATGCAGGAAACCCTCTTGGGCTGCGTTAATACGCTCTACATCGCTTAAAACACACAAACCAAGACAAACAGACATTTAAAATTTTTGTCCTGTGTGGGAATCGAACCTTCGAGCCAACGCTGTCAAAGTGCGTTTCACCACAGCGCCACCGAGCTCGTCCAAAATCTCGTCTCGTCTGAAATTGAGACTTTACTAGAACAGGTCTCGGATTGGGGTAGATTGAATTTAGTTCAACTTAATCCACTAAATATACAAGTGTGCACATTTACCGCGAAAAAGTCCCCATTTATCGTCTCTCTTAGCTTAGCTCCTCAATTAGTAGGTATACCCCTCAGCGTTACGTCTAGCATCGGTATCCTGGGTGCCGTCACATCGAGCGATGTACAGTTTTCATCTGAAGAGTAAGGCTAAGTTGGCATCCATGAACATTGGTGTGATCAATAGAGCTAAACAATACTTTATACCTCAACATCGCCTTCAACTTTATAAGGCCCAGGTCAAAGTCAAAGTCAAAATCTTTTTATTCCGTAAAAATGGCTACATTTGTTTGGAATCGTCACAATTTTTTCCCTACCGTGCAGTTCATGACTAGGTGAGCACTGATAAAAATACTGCCAAAAAACTCAGGCATCCCTCTTTTGGTATCCAAACAAATTTACATAATGTATTAATTACTTTATAATTGGATCGACTCACTCCCAGGCATTTTTATCATTAATATAGTCAGATGCTTTATAATATGCTACACAATTTGGCTTTAATGGTAGTTTTAAATTTGTTTATTGACAATTCTCTTATATTGCTGGGAAGTTTGTTATAGAACCGTATACATTGCCCCATAAAAGAATTACTTATTTTGTGGAAACGGCTTGGATGTAACACTAGATTATGCTTATATCTAGTATTTATGTTATGAGTATCACTCTTTTTACAAAATGAGTCTATGTTTTTATGGACATACAAAAGATTTTCATAGATATATTGCGATGCGACTGTTAGAATATTTATTTCTTTGAATTTTTCTCTAAGGCTCTCCCGGGGAGCACGTTTGTAGATAGCTCTGGTCCGGCCTTATATGGAATACTATTTACATCTTCGGGCCGGCGCGCCACAATATTTGCTTACTTCATTTGCAGCAGTTCGAATCGTCAGCGACCCATTGATCTCCGCTCGGCTGCACTCGTTTTGTACACGAAAAGACGTTGCTTCTCTTTGTGTACTGTACAAATTGTATCGTGGGGAGTGTTCGGGGGAGCAGGTCAACTTAATGCCAGCCGCTGAGTTCCACCATCGTACACTTAAAATTCGTAAACTTAAAATTCACCCTCACCATCTTGATGAGAGGCAATCCTCCAATTAGTAGAAAATGTATCAGAAAATGTAGCATGTAGTAGAAAATGCCTCAAAAAGCATACCAAAGTATGCTTTTTGAGGCATTTTTCTACTACATACGGTGAAATTGTGGAATAAATTACCGTCAGTGGTATCCCCGAATAAATACCTACTATATGGGTGCCTTCAAGAAAAGAGCTTGTTTCCCTAAAAAGGCTTGCACAGGATCAGCGACCTATTGGTGTTGCTGAGTTCTGTGGGCGGTGGTGACCACTTACCATCAGGTGACCCACATGCTCGTTTGTCCCCCTCTAATATACAAAAAAAACTACAACGTATACCGCAATCCGTCCAATAATTGGCATTCTTACATTTATTCAGAAATAATAAGTTTTCAATACTTTCGATAGAGTGTGCCAATAGTTGGGTTTTAGCATACGAAGACCTTAATTTTTTTTTACATTAATTAAGACTGAAATTAATGTAATTGATAATAAGTTTGAGAGATTTATCCATATTCATTATAAGTAATTTCAATCTTATTAGATTCTATTTGACAATAATTATTTCTAGTTATTGGATGGATTATTACCCTAGTTCAATATAGAAAATTTAGACAAAGTTGAAATTTATTAACCATTATAACCTAAAATACATACCATTTATCGATATTCTGAATCATTTGTAGATATGATTCAGAATTACTGCAAATGCAATATATTTTAGGTTTTTCCCGTCCATTTCAAAGAATATGCGTACGATCATGTATTCCCGAAGTGATTATGCAAATGTGAAGTATGAATAAACATATAATTTTTATGTGAACTCAAGCGCGGTTACAACTTCCTGTCGAATTGATAAAAAATCACAAGAAATGAAAAAATCGCCCTATTCTGTTACAACAACTTGCATTGTATTGTATACACATTGATAGGAGAGACCGATTCCTTAAAAAAAACCAAAAGAAACCGGGTCGTCGACCCCGCACTATCAATTCCTTCATTACTATGTTTGCCAAATAAACACGATAGCGCCAAGGAAAATAACACAATATCGGAGAAAAAACGTATCTCCCAACGTTTTTTATGTGCTTTTGGCGTATTTTCTTTATATTTAATCGAATTCAGTAAATATGATCGATATGATTCTCGATATGAACGAACGCTTTATAACGTTGTGATATTGAAATAGTGTATCAATAATGATACTGCGCATATTTTTACGAGTTCTATTATTATTATAGTTGGTTATATTTTGAATAATGTGAGCAGTGATAGTCCAGTGGATAAAGAATCAGCCTATTAACCAACTGGTTTCTGGTTCGAATCTGGTGTGGGTATGTAACACTAAGTCTATGTTTTCGGATTTATAATTGTCTCAACGATGAAAAACGTCGTGAGGAAACCAATTCGTTAATATATATATATATATATATATATGTGGCTTGTGGAGGTCTAACGGCAGTCGTTTTATGTCAAAATCAGCATTTCAATTCCTTAGTCTTTGGTAGCGTACCACACAGACAATGGAATAGCAAACGTTATAACGCTAGGAAGAAGAGATATTTTGAATGGAGATAAATTTATATAAAGAGGAATACATAAATGTTGATTTATATTGATGACTTTGAGAAGCTTGATTGCGTCATTGTGCTAGTGCATAAGGACACCTATTTAGTGGCAAGTGCGCGTGTCAGTCTAATATAGCAGCGTTGACCGCAGTTTATCTATGGATAGGTTTAGTCTCACGTCATCTCACGGTCTTCCGAGCGGAGGATATGTTAATCCATCGTAGATATATATAATATATATAAATGACAGCTATAAGAAAAGAGAGGTAAGCATGTACATAGGATTCCGACTGGGGAAGTACTTCTACTCTCTGAAAACCGCACCTTTCGTGTTCCTGCATGTCAGTGATGTTGCCAATGAATTCTTGAGGTGTTGCTGTATTTGCAGTGTTAGTATCGTGCGAGTAACCTTACACCTTCCCTATTTATCTCAACACCGATACTTTCTTACGATACTTAGATTGCTTCTTCGTTACCAAGATTTCTCAACAGAATGTTAAAACCGTTAAATTCTGTTGTTCTCCGTACCTAAACTTAACTCGAAACTGATCTAAGGTTAACTCAATCTTGGTCTAAACTTGACCTTAATTTAAGCCAAACCTCAAGGTCAAGCTGGAGTCAGCCGTAGGGCTGTATGTTTCATAATACAATAAATACCTATATCACGTACGCACGCTACAAATGTAGTCAGGATATATTTAATAATTTCTGAATACCCTGTGCTAGTCGTAAACACCATTCTATTTCATATATATTAATGTTTATCTACTGTCATTATTTCAGAGTTTCGTATTTCAAACTTTGGATAAATTGTATCTGTGACAAACAGATCTGTGAAAAAGGATCCCCCAAAAGTGTAAATAGGTTTGGAATTGGCAAATTATAAGAAAAAAAAAAGTGTAACACATATAAAAAGTGTGTTTCGCAATGTAGTAGTAAATTAGGAATGCCTTTTTTATTTAACTTATAAATGAAAATATTCATTCCCCCGTATTTCCTTGATGTATATAACACAATGCATTTGCCATGAGAATGTCGCCATTATAATAACATCATGAAAACAGATCCGCAGTCTTCTGTCTTTACGATGTTATTATACTAATAGCAATTTTATGAAAAGAACCCTTCAACACACGGAGTTTAATGCATACTCTACCACGCTGGTCAACTGCGGATTGGAGTAGCTAGTAATTTTAGGCCATTCGAAGGCCACTGACTAAGTTTAACGACTGTCATTTATCGAAAACAGCCCGGATCTACGATTTAATGTTCTAGTAACGGACACATTTAAAGATAGACTGCTGAACGTTGATAACGTTGCATCTTCTTTAGAACAGAGTGAGACGTACAACAATTTATATTTGTTTATTTATTTGTATTAACAAAAGTCTATAGGTACCTGACAGACATATATATTTATCTATAACGTGACGCGTGACTTGATTTAAATATATCATAATATAATGTTACGCCGAGCAAGCGATAATTGTGATTGTCACATGCTCGGTGGTGAAGGGAAACATCGTGAGGAAACTCGCACGTCTGAGAAATTTTATTTAGCAAGACGAGTAACCAAACCTAAGGTAGGGCTGGTTTCGTTATGGCTCTGGGTTGTAGAGGTGATTGCTGTCAGAGTAGCTCCATGTCAAAATCACAGTATCTTCGCCAAAGTTTAGGCCTGTTATACGAATTTTTGTGTTGCGACATGTGGCGCAACACGGTAGATAACCTGAAGTTTGGGATTCGGTCGGCACTTTCACCGTACAACATTCAAAATTAATTTTGTCACGTGACTGTAGCCTGTGTATACTGTGAATTTATCCTGTTTGTCGTCTATTATATCCTCGACGTTCACTGGCTAGTGCAGTCTTGGCACGTGGAGTTGAGTAGATGATATTTTACAACGCAGAATCTGATCTGATTCACTGGATACCTCGTTGTTCACCTTTGTGAACCTCGAAGCGGTGCCTCATCAGTCTTGCAAGCTGGCAATGATACATCTCAGCTTCAAGGACAAAAGTTATTCCATCGAAAATTAAAGTACTTTTCGATAAATTTGTTAACAATAAACACGAATGATCACATTATCAGTGATCCCCCTGGACATTGTCCTGTAGCACGCCTATATGGGACGATCAAACAACGATAAAAATAAGTATCTAAGTCAACAAGACGCGCCTTTTCGACCATTGTTGACCGATAACGGATGGGAACAGGGTAAACATAATGAAAAATATATATTTTGATGCGTTAGCCGAGTGGGAGCCGAACATTATCGGGTTTTAACAAGTAGTTAAGAAATTGTTTACGAGTCGCTCAGGGCATTTTACTTGGACCGGTCAGTTGACTAGTATATTACTTGTGGATTCCACACAGAGATTCTGCGATAGACACGTGTATACGTATATAGAAAGACAGGCTATATGTGAGTCGTAACGATATAGGAAACGGTTCCGTATTCATAGAGATAAAATATCATGCATTTATATATCCTTTCGATCGAAGTATGTACATACATAATAAGTCAGGTAAAATTGAGCAGTTTAAGAAATTGGGGAGAGGGGGCACGTAATTGTAAATAAAGTCCACTTCTAACATCAATATTTAATGATATGAACGAACGATGGCCAGGTAAAGCCAGGGAATGCGCGGTAAGTTTTTGGTTTTGGTTGAAATTTTTTATCTCAGTAATGAGTCCTGTTGGAGACGAAAGACGAATAACGATCAATTGAAAATCATAATAGTAGCACATTTACGTCAAATAGTGTAGGAATTTACAGCAGCTTTCAATATAACTGATAAAACGACACATTTATAGACATACATAGTTATATATTTTGAATCTTAAAGAAGCGAGTGAGGATTGTAAGAAAGATAGATTTATAGATGTCATTATGGCAAGGTAAAAGTTTGCAAAACGCGCACCCCGTACGAACTAATTGAACAGTAACAACAAATTAGCGCCGAATTTTGCTTTAATTTGTGGGGTAGGTAGCTAGAGTAGTACAAAAATGAGTCGATTCTTAAACGGAAAGAAGATAAATCTTAAATTCTTAAATATTGTCGGACAAATTACACAGCGCCATCTAGCCCCAAAGTAAGCGAAGCTTGTGTTATGGGTACTAGACAACTGATAAACATACGTAAATACATTTTTTTTTTTGTAAATATATACTTTTTATACATAGAAAATACCCAGACCAAGACAAACAGACATGTTCATGCACACAAATGTTTGTCCTGTGTGGGAATCGAACCCACGAGCGTCGGTGTCAAAGTAGCGTAACAACGCGTTTCACCACTGCGCCACCGAGTTCGTCAAGATGAAGTAGGTCATTTCGATTGTCATAATGTAAATATCCGTCACATTATTTGGATTTTGAATTCAAAACTCCATTGAGTAAAATAAAATTCTTGTGACTGTTGTGACGGCATTGTTCATTATTGCTTCATGAGACCTGGCACAGAAATGACTGCAGAGGTGTACTGTAAGGAAATGCAAATGAAGATAATGATTATGGACAAGCTCGCTGTCAAATAACCGAGACTTGCCAATTAGTCTAGTTCGTTTTTTCTATGATAACGTTTGTTAACATAATGGATTGTCTCACAACTACTGGAGTTACCGCTGGCATCTCTCCGTCATCGACCATACTCACCGGGTCTTTCTACTAGTGCTTTACTTCTTTTTTGGAAATCGGTAAACTTATTTAAAGAGTAAACATTTAAAATCTGATTCCGTGTACTAACGGATTGCACTCAGATGAGGTGTTTCCCTCCTGTAATATTTTTTAGAATAAGAAGAGGCATGCTCCGTTGGTTCGGTCATGTAGAAAGAATGCAAGATGAAAGAATGACGAAACAGATATACAATGCAAAAGTGGAAGGATGTAGGAGCCGGGGAAGGCCAAGACTTACCTACCATGACCAAATTGGTCGTGTTCTATCAGAAGGTGATGTCAGGAGCCCTAGAAACCGGCGAGCACGCATGAGAAGAGCAATGAATGTTAAAGAAGCGAGTGAGATATGTAAGGATCGAGTCGCGTGGCGCTCGGTTCTCTCTGCCTACCCCGCAAGGGATTTGGCGTGAAGTTATAGATAGATAGAATATTTTTTAGATGAAAACGGTTAGAGCACTTCTAAAGTAATTGTCTTGTGTTTTTTTCTTGTTAATTCAGCTTTCACCACGGACTACGCATGTCAATATATGAAAAAGCAATTAAAAAACGGTTTATTAGCAATTACAAAAGCAATTTGGGTAAAAAAATTACGACATGCATTTTTTTTTATACTACTAAGGCCATCAAGCATACGGCCTGCCTGATGGTAAACAGTCACCGTAGCCTATGGACATTTGCAACACCAGGGGTGTCACATGTGTAGCCGACCCTCTAAAAACCTCTTCACGCATTTGTTGAATGAATTTCTTGAATGTTCAAACTGCAATGAGTAGCCAGGAGAGTAGAAAAACTTTCAGTGTGATCCATGTATATAGATGGCGCACGCCAGTTAAGAAACAGCAAAGCTAGCATGAAGGAAATAACATATAGTGTGCTCTTATTGGCTGTTTCGCGCATCAACAATGCGGCACCTATCGGCTGATTGGCTACACTATTCTCCTATTGGTCAGTAGGCCAGAATCGCATTTATCTATAACACGTTTTTGTGAGCGTGGGTTGCCTTTATGCGCAGCCAAGTGGTTTATTCATTTGTGATAGCCAGTGATGAAACTATTTCTTTTTTATACAACGTTGAGAGACAAATAAGCATACCATTTATGTAAAAAGCCTACGACAGCTTTCAATACAAGGAACATTGACCCCTTACGATCCCTTAGGAACTTACTGCTAACCTCACTCACTCACGGAATCCCCACCTTCCTTACGAACTCCTCTGGAAGTTGCTACTTGGTTGCGCTCATCTGTGATGTGGAGGAGCTTCTCTAGTCTTTCAGCTTTGATGCCCTACCTATATTGATACGCATTACAATGTTACGTTTGTACTCCGCTGTTATTTGTTCAATAATGCATACCTACGTACTTTAAAAGGAAAAATACTTGCGTAAAACTGTTTATACCTCAGTTGTTATATTACGCATCAATCTTTTATTTTTTGTGACTATCTTGTAAACGTCTATGGGTTACTACTTGAATGTTATCATAAAGCAAACAAGCAAAAATAACAGCGGAGCACAAACGAGTGCATTGTTATGGTGACACGATAGCACAGTGCAACGGGGTCGATTCATTGAAAATGTGGCGTGTACTTACTACGAAAAAATATTGGAATTTCCTGCTTATGACAGTTCTAAATAGTTACTACATACGCAATGTAAAGTTGAGTTGATGTTAGGGTTATCCCGTTTGTTAATTTGTTAATCGGAGTTCTTGGGTTGACTTTTCTATTATATCAATATTACATTATTAAAATTATTAGATATTGTGTTCGATTATGTTCTTTTTTGACATTATAAATTAATATGACTATTAATATTGTACACCTTCTAAAGGTAGATTGTGAAATTGATCAATTGAAATGTATAATTTAACATCTGTAATATACTCGCAATCAACAATAAATAAATAATCCACTAGGGTTGGCGTCATCCGCTACGTAAAACTACAAGCAAAGATACTGATTTTGATATAAAGCGACTGCCGCTTTAAGACCTTCGTAAACCAGCGACCTTTCTTAGGTTAGGTTACACTAAATACTATATTTTTTTTCGGCGTGCGGGTTATCTCACGATGTTTTCCTTCATCACCGAGCATATGATGTTTACAAAATATGTACAACATTTCGAAAACTCGAACTTAATGGTACAATAGGATTCGAACCATGTACAAGTCTGTTGGTGTACTAACTGTCTGCACAAGGCTATCTTTGCTCTGATTTTGTTACATATGTTACATGTCTATTAATTAAAAACTTTATTAAATGTAATTATAATACTGTTTAACTTGCCGACACCATATTTATGGTAGATACATGTGCGCCATCCCTCCGAGCAGTGGTTCCACTGAAAATCAGCGCTGTTACAGTCTTTCAGTCTGTCACGGCACTATGCTGCAGCGGACTTCAATTGCTAAACCTATATAAGTAGATACCAAGTAACTGCAAGTGTCATAATTCGTCTGTTGTTATATATTGGATGAATTATTACTATTCTATTTTGCTAAATCAAGGCGGACTTAATACTCTTTGCATTCTTTTACTACTACTACTAATCAATGATTGGGAGTGGAAAAAAATAGTATTGCGGTTTGTAATAAAAAATGGATTGATACTCTAAAATACACATATAAATATGTATAATCATGTACATATATTTACATATATAAATAACTGTCGCATAACTTATTACATAAAATTTACTAATAATAACTTTTCGAGTAAACATGAAAAGTGCTATGAATGTTAAACGAGCGAACGAGGTATGTGAGGGTGGCGTCAGAAACTGCGCCAATGTCCTCGGTACACGCACAAAGGGCCTTGCAAGTAAGGACGGAGCCTTGCGGAAGCGGAAGGGACTTCTCAATCTTACCTTTCTTAAAAAATTGGTTAAAATCAATGTAATGCGTTATTTTTTATAATGTATAAGAGCTATGAATGATAAAAAAGTGATAATCTATAAGGATGATGATATCTTATGACGCTCGGCTCTATTTGCCTACTCCGCAATGGATGTGACGTGAAGATACGGATAGATAGATAGTAAATACTTTTGTAAAAAACAAATAGGGTACCGTATAAAATATCACGCCCTAAACCACACTAACTAGCATTAAATCCGCGAAATCCAACAAATTCCGCCGGCAACAAATCAATTTAATCTAGAGCAGCGCTAACCCCATTGAGCGAAGACAATTATCTGTTATTCATAGTAATAATATCTTGCATTGTTGGGGCGCGTTCCGTTATCAGCCCCCGCCAGGGCTATAAAAATAAGCTTATGCCGCCAGTCTAGCTCGGTGTAAAAGACGGGGTGTGTGTAGAGATGTTAATACCCATCCATTTTGCATTCATATTCTCTTTTTGTTCGATGCGAACGAGTTAACCGGGTGTTCTAGAGTGACATTAACATTGAAAACTATTATGTAGGCTTTTGTGTAGAATATAATGTATGTAGGAAATATTGTACAGACTAAGATAATATATTTAAACTAGCTTTTACCCTGTTCATGTATTCACTTTTTCGAATTCGTCTATTATAAAAACAATGTACTGGAAACATAATGAAACATTATGTCATTGTCATGCCTTTATCATACAAAATTCAGAGAGATTTTGTTGAAGTTAATTAAGGTGTTTGAATTATAGGTTGATCGCAAGCAATATAGAGCTGAGAATTATATGAAACAATTTTTGAGATAATTAAAATGAAACCACAGTTATAAATGTATGTAAGTAGCCCGCCATAGGTTGTTTTTTTTATTTCTTTGAGACGTATGTTGTATGTGGTATTAATACAGTTTTTTGGCTACGTGCCGTAGCCAAAAAAACTGTATTAATACAACATATGTATTCACATATGTATTCACTTTTTCGAATTCGTCTATTATAAAAACAATGTACTGGAAACATAATGAAACATTATGTCATTGTCATGCCTTTATCATACAAAATTCTGAGAGATTTTATTGAAGTTAATTAAGGTGTTTGAATTATAGGTTGATCGCAAGCAATATGGAGCTGAGAGTTATATGAAACAATTTTTGAGATAATTAAAAAGAAACCACAGTATATATAGTATATATATATAAGTATAAATGTATGTAAGTAGCCCGCCATAGGTTGTTATTTTAATTTCTTTGAGACGTATGTTGTATGTGGTATTAATACAGTTTTTTTGGCTACGGCACGGTGATAATAAATAAATAATATTCTTACACAGATTTTTTTTTTATCTTTTATCTAGATGACATGACCTAAACTAGCTGATAAACGAACTTACATACCTTTCTATTTTACTTTTTTACGGTCAGCTCGGCTTTTATTTTACTACGCCCAGTATTTTGTTTTAGTTTAGTTTTATCTATATATCAAGTGACATAATAGAGCCTATTCTCGTTGTGGTTCATAAAACATGAAGATAATTTTATCGATACATAAGTGGTCTGACCAGACAAAAAAGGATCCCATTGCAATTGAATTGTATATGTACCTTGTTCTGCGATTTAAGGTGAATGTAGATTCATAGATTGGTATTTGCAGCTCCATGTTATATACTTAAGTAGGTTCTAATTTAAAGGGTTGATTTTGTTAATGCATGCGTGTGTGCAGCCGCGCACGCACACCGCCTCGTCCACTCTTGTTTGTAACCTATTGTAACATCTACTGACATCTTATTCAATTTCGTTTATTAGTAGGTGGTCCCCAGTCTATAACATCATAGGGAGACGGAACTTCACGTGACTTGCACTACACAAAAAGGAATACAAAAGAGACATAGACTAATTACAATATAGATCGGACACTAATTTTAATATTAAAATTATATATATTTTTTTCAATATACAATCTGTTATTAGGATTAGGGTTATAAGACGAGATTAGATTAGTACGAATTACCTACCCTGCTTATTGTCTATTTTATATTCAAAAGTGCTTCTTCTTCTTAGCATTACCCCGTTTCCTAATGTATTAGGATTGGCGGGATTCTGATTGTGAGATGGAGCGACAGCCGTCAGGCCTACACAAGCCAGATAATCGGACCGGTACCTCCACCTCACCGGTGAACCGGCAGCCAAATAACAGCTCCCTAGAGGGTTATTGAGTTTTTATTAAGTAAGAAATACATTTATTTACCAGTTAACGCTAAAAACATGTACATTTTTTATACAACGTCGGGAGGAATACAAGCATACGGCCCACCTGATGGAAAGCAGTTACCGTAGCCTATTAACGCTTGTAACCTGGAAGCTTGTGAGTGAGATCATCAGTAAGCTCCAAAAGAGCGCGAGTGATGCTTATGTATTACCTACAAGTGTTAATAGGTTACGGTAATAGCTTTCCATCAGATGGGCCGTATGCTTGTATGCCTCCCGACGTTGTATAAAAAAAGTGCATGTTTTTAGCGTTAACTGGTAAATAAAGTATTTCTTACTTAAACTCGACAAAACTCAATTGAAGTAATGGCGGTAGGTAGTAAACTAACGTTCGAAGAGAAAACGAGTTTAAAATCAACAATAAATGTATGTTTCATCACTCCTTATCTATAGCGTTAAAAATAATATTAATTAATTATTAAATAATTGTAGAAAGAGATATAAAAATATTGAAGATTTATAGGATAGTGTTGGAATATGCGAAATAGATTGTATAAAATATATTAATATATATTTTTTTATATAAATAATTGCATGCAAATTTGATATGACGTGAGGAATGTAGATATTTCTGTTATCTATGGTTTACACAATGTGAAACCTTATAAATGGTAATCGTTCTATTTTGAGTTTCTAATAAATATCTAGTAATTAACATTAATCAAAAACATTTTTTTACTGAACAATAGATGTTCGTCGCAAGCGCTTATTCACACAATAAAAACTTTGTAAAACAAACTCAAATATAGTTATCAAAAGCAGTTGTAAGCAAATACACACTTCATACATACATTATTAAAATCACAATTAGTTGGAAAAAAAACATGATAACGTGACATCCGGCGTCTCGAGTGTTTGTCTGTGGTGTTGGGGTTCCATGTTTTAAATATGAAATGACGTTACCCTCACTCACTCTTAAGAACACAACAACCCTTCAAGAAGGTTTTATTGGTTGCAGTCTTCTGTGAGTATGTGTAAAACAGCTCGGTGTTACATGCAGTTAAAACCGTGGCTAATTATCTAATTAATAAATTACCTAATATCTAAGTACCATTATCTCGACAAGACGATGCACGTGCTCGGTGGCGCAGTGGTGAAACGCACTGTTACATTACTTTGACATCAACGCTCGTGGATTCGATTCCCGCACAGGACAAACATTTGTTTGCATAAATATATCTGTTTGTCTTGGTCTGGGTGTTTTTAAGAGAGGTAGGGTGCATCAAAGTGTGAGGAAGTTCCTCCACCTCACAGAAAACTGCAACCGAACAAGAACTCCCTAGAGTGTTGTTGTATTCCTGCGTGTGTGAGGTCACCAGTAAGCTCCTAAGGAGTAGCTGTGCTAGCAGCAGAGGAGGCATCGCGCAAGTAATACTTATTGTATTGCATTACAACCGTTAATAGGATACGCTAATCGCTGTACATCAGGTGGGCCGTATGTTTGTATGCCTCCCGACGTGGTATAAAGAAACCTATGTTGCATGTTTGCTATGAAAGTTACATAAAAATGGTGGACAGATGCTCGCGATAGATTCAAGAATGAATACAGTGGTAGTAGAACTGGAGTCACCGATGTGGCTTTAAGGTGAAGTAACAGTAAGCACCGATGTCCGCTGCTTGGAGAACCGATGTCCGCTGGGACCAAAGGTTCTCATGACGACCATGAACCGGTAAACGCAAAGCAGGACGGCCCCCCACACGATGGACCAAGCCGATAAAGATTGCAGGGAGCTGATGGATGAAACAATACCAATGACAAAGTTACAAGACCATGAAGGCCTATAGAGAACGATTTTGCATAGTAACTCAATTCACCGCTACGAGTCGGGGGTAAAATAGAACGCGTAGCGCTTATTGGCTAGTTCAAGGATCATCGTCGCGGCACTTATCGTCTTATTGGTTAAAATATCCTTCCATTGGTAAGTAGACTCGTATCGCTGAGATTGAGAGCTGTTTTTGTGAACGCGGGGTGCCTTCATGCACAGTCCAGTAGTATTGGTTTGTGGAGAAGACCGATCATGATGGCAGTGTAAGAGGGAAGACTATGTTTTTTTTATACTACGTCGGGAGGTATACAAGCATTCAGCCCACCTGATGTAAAGAGTTTACCGTAGCCTATTAACGCTCCTTGCAACTAGCTAGCAACTCCTTGGGAGTTTACTGGTGACCTCACTCACACGCAGGATCGCAACAACCCTCTAGGGAGTTGTTATTTGGCAGCGGTTGTCTGTGAGGTGGAGGTACTTCCCCAGACGGGCTGGTTTGATGCGCCTTACCTCTCTTTGTAAAAATGTCCAGCAGTGGAGGTCCTTCGGCTAAAATGATGATGCTCGCGGTATTTAATTTTCGCTACGGAACCCCCTATCTCGCGCTTGATTATCTTCACTCATCGCCTCCACAAACTCTACGGCAAACAGCAGCTATACATCTCGTAAACAGACGTCAGGTGTGCGAGAGCCCTTTGTTGATATGTAAATATTAGGGTGATAATTACTTACCCTCAAATTAAACGTGGGGTGAGAATCGTAGGTGGTATTATAGAAAAAAATGGGGTTGTTTCTATTAATATCACTCGCGGTGTGAACTGGGGTATCAGATAATGTTAATTTGCTTATGTTGATTGCCTTTGATAGAGTAAACACCACTTACCACATTTTTTTTTAAATCGTCGGGAGGCATACAAGCATACGTCCCACCTTGATGTATAACGGTTACCATAGCCTATAAACGCTTGCAATACATTAAGTATCACTTGCGCGATGCCACCTCTGCTGCTAACACAGAAACTCCATAGGAGCTTATTGGTGACCTCACTCACACGCAGGAACAGAACATCCCTCTGGGGAGTTCATATTTGGCCGCGGAGGTTACTTCTCAAGAAAGATTTTGATGCGCCCTACCTATCTTAAAAATAACCAGACCAAGATAAACAGACATTTTCATGCACACAAATGTTGTCCAGTTTGTGCTGCCCCACCGCGGCCATCAAAACATACATGAATAGGTTTCAAGTTTTTTGTATTGTTTTATTTCTTAATTTCGAACAGGTAATTTAAGGAGTGTAATCATCTTCACATCAACCCTTACTCATCCCACTGCAGGGATACGGGCATCCCTTTAACCGAAGGGGGTTTTTTTATTTTTATTATTATCTTGCACCCCTGCCATGGGCAAGGCTATTCTAATGCCATTTAGTTAGTAGCCAATTAAATGTTATAACACATTCATACACAATACTCCCTTTCATTCCATAACTCATTCATTCATTCATCATCTTTCGTTTTTGCCCATTTTTGAACGCCGGCGAAACGATTTTAACTGTTCTAAACTTCCCTCCCTATACTGTGTCAGTCCAGCCACGGGCGACAGCGTGCTTCACAGTTCCACCTAGCCACCGCGATCCCATCGGCTATACAGGGTATAAGCCGACGTATACTGCATTAGTCCTAGGTGGAGCTGCTCTGCTTGTTACGATCTATGGCAGCCGTGAACTGAAGGAGTTTAGAGCATACTCCACCACGCTGCTCAAATGCGGATTCGCGGAGGCCAGTGTTTTCAAGCCGCACGAGGGCCAATGACTTAGCTTAACGACTGTCATCTATCGACAACAGCCGACCGACGGCTTAACGTGCCCTTCGAGGCACGGAGAAACTCGGGATAGATAAACCCATCCATAGACAGGCTGCGGTCGACGTTGCATAACCTGCGTGTTCGAATGACAAGCGCAACGATGCCATCGAGCTCTTAATGTAATCATAGCATGTCTAGTTTTCCCTATGTGTTGTGGAGGTCTAATAGCAGCAGCTTCATGTCGAATTCAATATCTTGTTTAATGACCAAGGAGTTATATGTCGAAAGACGTTTGACCTAACCTAAGAATGGTATGTTTTTCCTCTGTGCTGTGGAGATCTGACGGCAGTAGCTGTGTTTAAAAACCAGTATCATCACTAAATCCTAATACTTACGTTATGGACCACACCCAGTTCCAATGGTTTAGGAAACGGACTAACACTAAGAAGAAGAGATCTATAATCTCCGTTGACAAGCTCGGTGGCGCAGTGGTGAAACGCGCTGTTACGCTACTTTGACACCAACGCTCGTGGGTTCGATTCCCACACAGTACAAACATTTGTGTGCATGAACATGTCTGTTTGTATTGGTCTGAGTATTTTCTATGTATAAATAAGTATGTAATTTACAAAAAAAAAATGTATTTACGTATGTTTATCATCAGTTGTCTAGTACCCATAACACAAGCTTCGCTTACTTTGGGGCTAGATGGTGCTGTGTAATTTGTCCGACAATATTTATTTTATTTAATATTTATTCTATAAATGATTTTTTTTTTTGAGGAGATTGAGCCTGGTGGTGGAATGGTCTGTTACATATTCTGATACTGTGTTATAGCATTTTTCTAATAACAATCTATGGGAAGCATTTTTTAATCTGTGCAACGGTAAAAATTTGGAAGCCTATTAAATATTCGGATAGCCATCGGGTAGTTGATAGCCCAGTGGATAAACCGCCGGTTCGACCACCCGGTCCCCGGTTCCAATACTGGCGGGGGCGTGAGTACCGCTAAAGTAGGGTTTACTAATTCATATTTATCAAGTGTTCGGAATTGAAACATCGTGAGTTTTTCCACACGTTCAATAAATTCTATTTCAAAATACGTGTGACCCAATCTAAGAAAAATCTGGTTTTCCTGGTTTTGGAGGTCCGGTATATGTAAATATCAGTTTCTTCGCCAAATCCTCAGGCTTATGTAGCGGGCCGCGCCAATCCTAATGGATTAGGAAAGGGGATAAAGCGAAGAAGAAGTAAGCCATTGGGTATTAACTCTTATTACATAAAGTGATCAGTATCTCAGGCATTACAAGTTGATCAGGATATCTTTAACGTTAATTAGGCACTAAGTACATCAATTTTCTTTTTAAATAAATAATTAGCACCATAAAAACTTGGGGAAGTAACGACTTCACTGAAGTTGTGACATCTATTTTTGCCACTCTAATACTTTGTAAAACATTACATTTTACATACGGAATACTACACAGATTATAATAGAGGCAACTAATTTAATTAGTTGATGGATATAGAGAGCCCATTTTTATACGGCAACATTTTAACCGGATCCATAGATAAAACAATACCTATACAAACCAAAACAAATACTTTTAATCAAATTCGATTCGTTTTCGATTTCATGTGTTACGGCGTATTGAGTGTAGACAGAGTTTGTAATGGAGATATAAGAAAGAGAATTGGTCTCAAAGAAAGTTGTTAATCCAAACTACCTTGAAATCCTGAATTACAGAGAAACATAAAGAGCTTGAATTGCATATTTTTTTTTTATTAGACGTCCCACCAAGCTAGTATACGGTCCAACTGATATAAAGTTTTTACCGTAGCGTATTAACGATTGCCATGCAGGAAGTATCATTCGCGCGATCCCACCTCTGCAGGTTACACAGCTGCTCCCACTCACTCACAGGAACACAATAACCCTCCAGCCAGTCATTACTTGGCTTCGCTTTTTGTGACGTGGAGGCAGTTTCCCTGTCCATATGCTTCCATGCGTTCTACCTCTCCCAACAAGACTTAGGTTAAGACAAACAGACATCTTCATACACACACATATTTATTTTATATGGGAATCGAACCCTGACTGGGCTATCAACTACCCGATGGCTTTCCGAACATTTAATAAGCTTCCAAATTTTTACAGTGACCTACCGTTGCACAGATTAAAAAATGCTTCCTCCTTCCTTCCTTCCCATAGATTGTTATTAGAAAAATGCTATCACACAGTATCAGAATATGTAACAGATAAAATATAGCAAAAATTCAAAGTTCTAAAAATGTTATTTTTATTATAAAAAATATTAATAAATATTATTAAAAATTGTTAGTGTAAAGTTATTAAGTAATCTTCTGTACCTACAATTGTTTGTTATCCTAAATAAAACAAAATAAAAATAAAATAAAATAAATTAGTTCCAAATAGTATTTAGTATAATAATTATTATTCAAGTTGTAAATTTTGTTATTAACATTCTTAATACAATTGGTTGTTATATTGCATTTTTAATTAGATAATTGTTACTATTTTAGTGTAATGTCATTATGGTTTAAAATAAAAAACACAATATTTGCATCTCTGTGAAGGGTAACTGGGGCCCACTGAGCGCTTATTATGAACATTAATTGTAAAACTAACAAAATTGTAATACAATCTAATCTATATGAATACAGTAGGTTAAGCAACTACGACCACAGTCTGTCTATGGATGGATTTATCCGTCATGTTAAGGCGTCGATCGCGGTTGTTGTCGATAGATGACAGTCGTTAAGCTAAGCCGTCGGACGGTTTGAAAACACTGGATTCCGCCAATCCGCATTTTAGCAGCGTGGTGGAGTATGCTCTCAACCTCTTCGGTTGAAGGAAGACCCGTATCCCTGCAGTGGGATGAGTAAGGGTTGATGTGATGGTACGAGAAGAGATATGAATATTAAAGAAGCGAGTGAGGTGTGTAAAGATCGAGTCATGTGACGATCGGTTCTCTCTGCTTAAACAACAAGGGTTTTGGCGTGAAGTTATGGATAGACATAGGTAGACAGATAGGTAGATATAGGCTTTTACGTCCTAAAATATATTTTAAGGACGTGTGACCTTACCTAAGAAAGGTCTGGGTTTCCCTCTGGGCTGCGGAGGCCTGAGGGTAGCTGTAAAGAATGGGTTTTAAAGAAAGGTGGACTGTATGTAATAAATAGGTAAAGACCAGATATTAGAGTATTTTCTATTTATTTAGGATATAGGCGTTACAATAAAAATAATGCTTACCAAAACGCACGATGAAACAATAATAATATGACAGCAGAAAACAAGAGAAAGCATAATACCGACGACATTTGCATCTTAATGAGTTTATTAATTACTTGTTTGTTATTTCATTTACTGATTTTTGACATGGAGCGACTGTTGTCAGACCTCCCAACGCAAAGCACTACCCAAATGGAAAACACTTAAGAAAAACGTTCTCACACGTTTGTCAAAATTTTATTTCTTGGGCTTGCTTGGTTTCATGATGCTGGCAAAATTACAATTGATTTTCCGACATTTTAACTCAATGACGCTAGAATTGGAGTATCGATGGAGCATCGAGAGTAGCCCTACAAGTCCTAACGAGATTCAGCAAAGAGATAACCTGGGATCTTGAGTCAAGACATTGAGCACTCATATCCGATGTAACGGTATTTCCACGCGGGCGAAGCCGCAGGGAGAAGCTAGTTAGTTGAAAAATTAAAAATATTGCCAACATTTTCCTAACCCATTGGTTAATACAATGTTGATTAAATATCTCTAAATGCATAACAGTTTTGATTCTGATTTTTGTGATTGGTAACGAGGACTTCACGTCAGTGCCAAGCTAATACAGATCTAATTAACTAACTACTGTACGGCTTGTTGAACTTATGGGACCAATGTAATGCTAGGAGCCCACATCAATAACAGAATTTCATAATTATAAACGATTCAAACCATTTAAAACGTAAGTCAACAAACTTATATGTTACCAATATGTTTCAAAACCGTTTCAAAACTAAATGCGATTCGACCTCCAAAAGAAGAGGTATTTAATACTTATTTCTGAAGTCGGTTAAAAAAAACCAAACACATCGATAAACAAAGTTCTTTTATAACATTGTGAGATCGCAAAGAAGCGTACGATCTGCAATCAGTACGAAGACAATCCTTAACCTAATGGTTCTCGGACGAAAACCTCAAAAACTTCTGTAACCGTACAAATACGTGACCGCTGCAGTTCCACTGTATGATGATAAATACTTTGCCGATGGCGAGCCGTTCGGTTGTAGAAGAAAACTGTGACAACCCATTGTACAAACGGTAGAGAATACAAAGGCAGTCTCGCCTTAAATTTACTTAAGCATTTAAGATTATGACTTCAGGATCATGTGTGAAGTTGAAACCACACTTATAGTACTATTTTAAACCCCATTGTGTTCATCATTGGGAAAGGTCAAAGCATCAATCATGACTTGCTGAGAAAGTAAAACATGTTTTCTAATTAAATATTTGTAGCGTAGGTAAATACGAGTACTTAAAAAAATATTAGTGACATGTTAATAGGTACTACATGTTAATAACATATCTCTATAACTATGCCTGCGTGAAATTAAGTGTTACTCATAGCGTTATACCGTTTACTAATCCTTTAGGATTGGCGGCGCCCGATACCTAAGCTTAAGGATTAGGTGAAGCCGTCAGACCTCCGTGGCCCACAGGGTAAACCAGACTTTTCTTAGGTTAAGCAAACGTCTTTCTTGGACGTGCGGGTTTCCTCGAGATGTTTACGAATATGTACATAATTCCGAAAAAAAATTTCGAATTTCGATCCAGCAACCGTTGGTTAGCAGGCACTTTATCATGTCAAAATAAGTATATAATAGTAACTATTATTTTAATGATGAAAAAAAATAAACAAAATTGTAGATAATACCTATATATTGAGATGCAGATCAGTTTAGTGGATATTTAGGCCAAAAACTATCGCGTTTAGTTCTAACACAACAGTAGGGAAGATAAAGATGAAGTGTTCAAACTGACCTTAACCTCTTAGCCTCGTCGATAAAGGGCCGCTTTTCCATTTCAGTCAACAGCTTCCACTCGGCGCCTAATCGCTTCGAGATCTCGGAGTTGTGCATTTTCGGGTTATCCTGCGCCATTTTCCGCCTCTGCCCTCTCGACCACACCATGAACGCATTCATTGGCCGTTTAATATGCTCGTTCGGGGGTTTACCCAACGACATTTTCAAATATTTATATACAATTAAATTACAATTCAAACTTTTCAATTAACTTTCTTCAATATCTTTTTAACACTGCAATTACGATGTATAGTCATTGTATACGTTACTACAATTCAATAATTAATTTTATTTCTAAATAATAATCAAAAGTTCTATAAAATTCTAATAAGTGTGATTTAAGATTAAGTAATTGTATGTATCGTGGAGTATTTAAATCGTAATTATAGATTTTTTAATATAATTGAAAATAATCGTAGTCAATAAATTCTCGCGCGCGTGAAAAGCTCACGAAAGCTCAATGCGGCGCTTTTCTTGCCTGTTTCATGTTTAACGGAGACCTCGACTGCGTTCCCCCCGTTGTATTTCCCCCTCTAAATCGGGCAGCCAATCGGAGGGCGCCGTGGGCGGACGCTGCCCTACGATTGGCTGAGAAATCGTTTGTCTCGCGCGCCGCAACAGGTAGCCGGTGCGTTCTTGTTTGCATGTCTATTAGCAAGATTAAATATCTTTTAAACCACAATCTTTCTGTAAAAAAGAACGCGCCTGTCCTAATCGAATGGAGATTCAATTCGCGGGTTCGAGGTTTGTGTAAATTTCGATTTATTTAATGGGATGGTAGGTCGCGTATTTTTTATACCAATTATTATCTGTAGTATCTGAAGACTGGGTTTGGTGATATAAGTAAATTGATATTTGTTTATTCCCTTTAAACCGACCCGAGACGGGTTCGAATGCAGTACACGATAAAGATTTATGCGTTTGAAATATCTGTTTGTATTGGCCAGACTTTTTTACAGCTTTTTTTAAGCACTTATAAAACATTATACAGTAGTTTAGATTGCCACATCAAGTTTCGAAGGATTGTTTAAAAGTTTACATTATTCAGAGAGTAATATGCGGTGTTGGCTTGTTATCAAATAATTATACCTACTCGCAATAAATTCCTACAATAGCAATTTAACATCAGATTTAAGTAATAATAATTCACGATATTTAATTAAATACAATGGAGAATTCATTGTATTTAATTAAATATCGTGAATTATATATACAAATTTAATCCTAAATTTTAACAATTTAATATAGCCCTGATATAAAGATTAATATTAAAGTAACGTCCTATTTTAGTGCCTTCTTATTTTACAAAATAATCAATTGTTTTTTTTTATTTAATTCAAATAATTTGTCTAAATAAAACAATCGGTATGAATTTCTCCAACATAAAAACAACATTAGAATATGTCGCATTAAGGGACAGTGCATGCTGACGGAATCGCGACGAAGAAACTAAACACGATACCAATGTAAACTCAACCTTATCACTTGCTTATATACAGCTGGCATTAGTGTAACGATACAAATATTTTTTTTGTCTTTGACATTGAAACATTTTGACTTTGACATTAAAACATTTTGACTTTGCATTGAATTGTGAATTAAAAGATACTAAAATCAATATAATTACCGGATTTTGTATCTCGCCGCCATGTTGGTGTGCGTTGAACTCACAAAAGTTAATTTGTAGAAGTTAACCAATTGATTTGAATTGAATGGTGAACGCAATGACGCAGGGTAAGAACTACTCTGTCCATTTTTAAGGTTCCGTACCCAAAGGGTAAAACGGAACCTAATTACTGAGACTCCGCTGTCCGTCCGTCCGTCCGTCTGTCACCAGGCTGTATCTCATGAACCGTGATAGTTAGACAGTTGAAATTTTCACAGATGATGTATTTCTGTTGCCGCTATAACAACAAATACTAAAAAATAGAATAAAATAAATATTTAAGGGGGCTCCCATACAACAAACGTAATTTTTTTACTCATTTTTGCTCGATATTGATAACGGCAACAGGTGCTTGAAATATTCACAGAATATTTATTTATATATTCACTTTAAGAATAAATAATTAAATTAAAATAAAACAAATATTTAAGGGGGGCTCCCATACAATAAACGTGATATTTTGCCGTTTTTATAGATAATGGTACGGAACCCTCCGTGCGCGAGTCCGACTCGCTTTTGGCCGATTTTTAGATTTATTGCGATACAAGGCAAGTATATATACTTATACTATACTTATATGCGTACCACGTTCGAATACCAATAGTATTTTTGTACACAGGATTTGTGTGTGTGATATGTACCTACCTATTATTACACTCACACAGACATCTTCGCGCCAAGTACCTTTCGGGGTAGGTAGCGAGGACCGAGCGCCACATAACTCGTTCCCGCTACACCTCGCTCGCCTCTTTAAAATTCATAGTTCTTGTCATGCACGCTCGTCGGTTTCTAGAACTCCTGATACATACGATCAATTTGGTCATGATAGGTGAGTCTTGGTCGGTTCCTATATCCTTCTTGTTGTATATTTATTTCATCATTATTTTTCTTCTTTCGACATGTCCGAACCAACGGAGCATGCCTTTTCTTAACACATATTTATACTGTTTTCCAAACGAATACAACTTTTTAAAATTAATAAACGATGTTACAGATTTAGGTAAATAGTGTTTACCTAATATCTATTAAATATATATAAACAGCCAAATAACCACTCCCTAGAGAATAACCACTCCCTAGAGGGTTGTTGTATTCTTGTGTGTGAGTGAGGTCACCAGTAAACTCCTATGGAGTAGCTGGGTTAGCAGCAGAGGTGGCATCGCGCGAGTGATACTTGTGTTGCAAGCGTTTACAGGCTACGGTAACCCCTTAACATCATGTGGGCTATAAGCTTGTACCTATGCCTCCCGATGTTGAATAAAAAAAAAAAAAATCCGCAATTCTAAACCGATTTAAATGCAAAATTTCCATAAATTCGGTCAGAAATACATTCCTAAACCAAATTTAACCTTCCAAATGTAACTTCTTACAATATAAAAGGTTTCGCTGAGAATATTCATTTTGAATTTATGTACGACATCTGCCTGTAGGTAGTATTTTTTATAATTATAGTAGATGCAGGAGGTCTCTTCACACATAAACATGCCGGTGTGTTCAGCTCCGCTGTATATGCTGTTAGGAGAACCGGACAATTGACAGTCACGGCTACTACGTACCTAGTCTATTTTAGCTACTTTCACAGCAAACATGAGGTTTAGCTCCGCCGCATTTGCAGTTCACAGAAGTAAATTATTTTTACCTCTCTTTCAACATAGTCTCGTTTGCTAATCAGCAAAATACACACACCATGCTCAGGTGAGGTGAGTTTCTTCCATACAATGTGGAGAGGCATACAAGCTTATGGTCCACCTGATGTAAAGCGGTTGCAATAGTTTAGGTAGCACATTGCTAACACAGCATAATACCCTTAGTATTTTACTGGTAAACTTACTCACAGGAACATAACGGCCTTCCAGGGAGTTGTTATTTTGTTGCTGTTTTCCATGAGGTGGAGTGACTTCCCCAGGCGGGCTGCTTTGATGCACCCTACTTCTCTTAAAACAGCCAGACTAACACAAACAGACATGTTTGTCCTGTATAGGAAGCGAAACCACAAGCCCTGGTGTTACAGTAGCATTGTCACCTCTCCACCACCGGACTTAACGGGACAGGCCCACCACTCATACCCACCACTGTGTCTCCTGTGTAGCCAGAATTAACAGCGGCGACCACCAAAATGGCAATGAACAGTGAAGTTCATTGCTGTCCTGGGGGTTAAACTACAGCTGCCTTGGAACTCACAACGAATTTAATCCAAAGAAATTTGCCGGAGTAGGAAATTTTGGAATTGACTTCCCCTCTTGGCAAAGTGAGAGACAGCAATATGGCAAATAAGGCATTCAAAAATCTCAAAGAGGGGTAGTCAAGTGAAGCTCAACTGCCGTACACCACGGTTTATGAGATATCTAACACTATTGGGACCTAAATTGTGAGTTGTTACCTAACATATCGGTTCCAATAATATAGATTGCAGAACCGCCTAAACGCCTGGTAATTCTCCCCTGTTGGCTCCAAATCAGAATAGTATACTACCCCGGATGTGACACGCAAGGAATTTAACATATCGTCCCGCTCCCGACGCCAGAGATCGCACTCCCAGAGAACATGATGTGCTGTTTGCTCGAATTCATGATTTGTCGTAGAACACTGACATAAAGGCCAGCACACCACCGGGCTTGTCAACTAATCTAGAATTGTACTAAATTTACCAATTGAGATTGAATAGTAAACAGGAGTGCACTAACTCCTTCGCTGTGACCACGTGGAGTTATTACTGTAGCTCTATGTAGAGCAGTGGTTCCCAACCCTATATTGACAATGGTCCACTTTGAATTTTTTATCGTCAGTTACACAACTTCTAAAAAATAAACTCCTTCATCTCAAAAATAAACTAAGATTTTTGCTCTATCCGTGGTTCTAATTAAAAAGTAATTTTACTCTTATAAACCTATATATAACATTCTCAGAAGGAACAAAAATTCGATTTGAATAAAAAAAATACCTACGTAAAGTGCGTTCAAAGAGACTAGATAAAAATGATAAATAGTTGAAAGATTGAGGTGTTGTTTTCCGAAAGTCAAAACGCTTTGTGTGCTTCTGCCACCAAAATGGTTAACACGCACCTTTACTGGGTTCCGTTACAAATTGACTGATCCCCATTCTTTTCTTTCGTAGGCAAACAAAAAAAAAAGGATGTGTAACCGTCGTTAAGTGTACTTTTTTATACAAGCTTACGACCCACCTGATTTAAAGCAGTTACCGTAGCTTATTAACGCTGGTAATATATTAAGTACCACTCGCGCGAAGCCTCCTCTGCTGCTTACACAGCAACTCCTTGGGAGCTTACTGGTGACCTCACTCACACTCAGGAACACAACAACCCTCTAGGAAGTTGTTATTTGGCTACGGGTTTCTATGAGGTGGAGGCACTTCCCCAGACAGGCTGCTTTGTTGCGCCCTACCTCTCTTGAAACATCCAGACCAAATCAAACAGACTTGCACACAAATGTTTGCCTTGTGTGAGAATTGAACCGTCGGTGTCAAAGTCGCATCATTCACGACTGAGCCACCGAGCTCGTCTAACTGTCTACTGTTAGCAAATTTTGGTTACGGTAATTATGTCTATACACGAATTCGTCACATTTGGCAGGACAAGTAGGTAATAATGTGGTCGACAATTAATTCAATTTTAATAGAAACTAAAAATAAAACAATAATCCTATGATTTATGCCCGCTTAAATAAGATACATGACATATGTACTAACTTGGTAATAATACATTACCTATCTAGTAATCACGTGTGACTAAGGCTGGATAAGACCGATCTTTATTTTAATTACAATCTGCTCATATAAATAGTCCAATATTATATTATTTATTCTTTATCAATTTATAATAAAAATATGCCTCTTTTGACATCTTATCTATATCTTTTTGGTGGGTAGGCATTTTTGTCGTAGTTATTTTTTGAGTTTTGAATTTTGTGCAGATAATTAATAAGTTTGAGTAAACAAAAAAGTATAGATAGCCTTGTGATGGTGACTCTAGGAGGAAGAAGTCTATCATAGTGAACAAAAGTATGTTATGTACCCTTGAATGTTTGTTTACATTTTTTATCTCAGCTGCTTTAATGTACTTTAAAATATACAATTTTAAACTAATAATATACGTTCCTCTTTTGTAATACCCCGGTACCAACGACAATCATACTTCACAATGGTCGCAATACCTGCCGAGACCTGCTCATAGGTGTATTGCTCCGTTGATATCCTGCAACGCTAGTCTCGGTGGGTGAACAACATTACATCAATCTTCCAAAAAGTGTCTCTACACGTTAGATCCATATCCCGCGTACGCCAATCCAAGAACTGGGATTAATTCCGTGAAAATATTAAATCTTACACGGACCACATTTTTGTACTGGCGGACTATGTTTGGGAACCACTGACTCTAGTAATCTATATGCATATAGTTTCCCTCGTCGTTCCTTACTATCAATTAGTAGAGTGAGCAGCGTGCGGTTGTATTTGCATGAGAGAACGGCTCCAAACAATTCTTGAATGGACGCTAATGGACATATTCATAATTTTCGACGGGCATACCACACACGGGGTCGGGCTAAATTGATAAAAGATAGACATGTGTTAGATAGCCGTTTGGCTATGATTTATAAACAGAAATACTACACTATGCTGTCAATATGTAGTACATATTATAACTTTCAAATAAATCTAGAATTAAGATACGAGTATCTACTTTAGTGGCTTATAATGCCAATAGTCTCAACAGTTTACATTGTAAACGACAAACAAAAACTAATTTTTTCGACTTGACTGCAGATTTAAACTGCTCAATGAGACAAAAGTAAATAAAACTAAATCTTGTACACCAAAATGATCAATGCTTTCCTGGCTGTGGCAATATATGTAGTACAATTGTTTTTGGAAAAATACAACATTGATATTATATGTTTGACTGGGCATTGGCTAAAAAAAGAGAGAAATGTCATTTATCATTAGGAATTATAAAATTGTCAGTTGCTTTAATAGAGAGTCTTCAATAAAAGGTGGGTCAATGATTGTGTTAAAAAAAATCTAAAAAGCCAAAGAACGTTTGGATATCGTTAGGCTCTCTATTGAGTGCACTACTGAGGTGTCATGTGCTGAATTACAGAATTATTTGTGTATACAGACCTCCTAGTGGCGATTATTTGCAATTTAAGCAAGTAATGGAGGATATTTTAAGAAAAGTTTTCAAGTGCAAAAAGACATAATCGTCTGTGGTGGTTTTAACATTGATATAGTAGTAGAAACAAGTATAAGATTTTCTTTTAAACACAAAAATCTAAATTTACTCTCATGAACAAAAAGACTAACCTAGTTTAAGAGGTAGGTAGTCAAAAACGAGAGCAGACGAATGATGTGAGTAATAATAATAAATAAATAATAATAACAATATTTTTATTTTCCTTCATTACATAGGTACTTAATTTTATATATAATATTTACATTATTAAGTAATGACTGCGATTTATTTCCCGCGCACTGGATTTCCCTTCAGCGCAACTTACTTAAAGATTAAATAAATGTTAATAACGACTGTATGTATATCTATCTGCACGCCAGGTCCCTTGCGCTATAGGCAGAGAGAACCATAAGACGCGGCTCTTACATACCTCACTCACTTCTTTAACATTAATATCTCGTTTCATGCACGCTCACCGGTTCCTAGGGTCGTGACATCACCTTCTGATAAAACAAGACCAATTTAGTCATGGTAGGTGAGTCTTGGTCTTCGTGGGCTCCTACATCCTTCCACTTTCGCATAGTATATCTGTTTCGTCAATTTTCCATACTGCATTCTTTCTACGTGTTCGAATCAACGGAGCATGCCTTTTCTTATATTAACACTGCGATCTTCTTGAAATCAACACTCTTTCTTGCATCATCATTACGAACGCGGTCAGCAATTATTCTGTCACAAATTTTGAGCAATGCAACCGCATTTTTTCTACTTTCATGCTCAATTTTCACTTCCATAAATTAGAGTTGGAATTAGATTAACGACTGGTATACTATAAATTATTTACACAGTGCGCTTAAAATAGTACAAGTAAGACGACCGAGAAGTCGCAACCTCTCGCAGCACGACAATGCTTCTAGCACACGGAAAGAAAAACGAAGTTACTTTTAGCTTCCGAAAAAGAATAGCCACCCCCCACATAGTCTCCTTATTTTCTTGAAACTCAATGATTTGACTTTTACGAAGGGCGCGATGAATTTCAATTAACACGCTGAAAGCATGCCGTCTGACCAATGGTCTTCGTGTAATAAATGATTCTAGCGAAAGAAAATGTTTGCAATGTTACTAATAAATCATAATTTGTTTTATTTATGAATGACGCCATAATTCGAGTGCGCCTTATCCGCTAATGCCATTTCACTAGCGAGGGTCTTTGATGTCTCTATTCTCTCTGGTATGGTAACTTTACGTATTATGCCGTGAAAAAAAATATTTGCATCTTGTATGATCTATGCAATAATAAGTATTATTGTAATTTCGTTGTTATTGTTTTTAAAATTGATATACACTATCAAGGATCTAGTTTTTTTGTGACATAGACACTATACATTTCGATATCAAATAATATGGGTTTGAAGTATGAAATTGCCGTTTTATAGTAATAGATACTTTGAATTGACATTAAACCTTCATGGTTTCAAACTTTTTTCACATGATACCTGCGAGGTTTTCTTTTAAAAAATGTGCAACATTTGATTTTCGAATTTCAATTGTTTTTTTTAATCAGCTTATACGGGAAAGATGGATACTTCGAAAATCCGACTATTTCTCAAAGTTTTGAATAAGATAAGTTTAAGATTAGGGATTTAGGAGTGTAGAATAATTCAGCACAGACATTGTTTTCTTAATAATCTTTAATTATACCATTTGATATCATTATTGTATCATTACACATGAATTTATTGTAATATCAATAATTTGAAAACAGACCCATATTGGCAAGTTTCTCTCGGCATTTCTTCTTCGCCAATGGTCATTTCCGAAATACTAGCAGGTTGAAGAAAGAAAAATTGTAACATAAGAGAATTGAATAAGATAAATAAGATTATATTTCAAAAAACGTAAGGCCTGTCGTAGTGTTCGCCAGGGTCCAATGGCAAATAAAGAATTTGTATCTTTAACTTTTTAGGCGGCTCACTGTCATCTTTAGAGTCAAAGCCAACCGCAAGTACCTACATACTTCTTGTTAATCGTATTAAAAATAATCGAGACTGTCTAAAGAGAGATTGGACGCATCAAAGCAACCTGACTAATGAATAACAGGTCCCAGGAGGTTTGTTGTTGCTGACTTCCTGAGGGTGAATGAGATTACCAACGCGCGTGCGATACTGCTCGTATTGCAAGCGTTTGTATGCTACGGTAACCGCTGTACATCAGGTAGCCAGTATGTTTGTTTGCCTCCCAACGTCGTGTAAAAATACACGTCACGTTCGCAACGTAGTGTTGCCAATTTATTGACATTCCACTATGTTCATCACGCCATCCAGAGGTATCTGACTGAAAAAATATGATAACCTTTTTATATAGTCTAACTGGAGATAGTAAAGCTGGCAATGTGAAAATTGCTATAAATTTTGTAAATAGATAATTTTGGGCGTTGAAGTTTCTATGATTTTTTTTATACAACGTCGGAAGGCATACAAGCATATGGCCTATCTAATGAAAAGCGATTACAGTAGCCTATGAATGCTTGAAATATATTAAGTATCACTCGCGCAATGCCACCTCTGCTGCTGACACAGCGACTCCTTAGGAGCTTACTGGTGACCTCACACGCAGGAACACAACGACCCTCTAGGGAGTTATTATTTGGCTGCGGTTTTCTGTGAGCAGGAGGTACATACCGACCGGGCTGCTTTGATGCGTCCTACCTCTCTTAAAAACACCCAAACCAAGACAAACAGACATGTTCATGCACATAAATGTTTGTCCTGTGTCCTGCTCCACCGAGTTCGTCGAAAATGAATCTTTAATCATTTTGAAATTGAATACAAGTTTATTTTATCTTACTCGTACACCTAGGATGTAAGGCATGCATAGAAAGCTCATATTTTGTATAGGTATGCCTTGTTTATATCATAAAGGTAAAGAAGGGGTTATTTACCTTTATGATATAAACAAGGCATAAAGTCAGGTTTTTTTTATTCTTATGGGATAACAGGATACGGGCTCGCATCGCTAGGGTGCTGCCAACCTCATAAATTACTCTATTCTTGTGCTATCGAATGAGTCAGTTAAAAACGCAGTTAAAACATCGATCTTATTCCGAGATCTCTTTAATGTAAACCGTTTCGTAGAAATATGGAAAACAAACACTAGAAATGCGTATTTGTTATCTAAATAAATAAATGTATTTATCATTATGTTCATTGCAAATATTATTACCACTCTTTAACAACAAATAGTAGACATCAAAGCGAAGGTTATTTGGAAGGGTGTGAACGAATATGGCATTATAACGTAGTTTACGTGGCAACGTAACAACGTTTACGTTCGGCGGAGCGCGCGCGACATGCGATTAAGCCAATATTGAACCTAACACAATACAGAAATTATTAAGCAGTGCAGACAGCAGAGAGATCATGAAAGTAGGTAAACGGGGCCGACTTGCCAGCGTTGCGCAAAATTTGTGGCGTTACGATTGCAGACCATTGTCGCAATGATGATGTTAGAAACAGAGTTGGTCTTAGAGTGTCGACGTTAAAATAAGAAGAGGCATGCTCCGTTGATTCGGACATGTAGAAATAATGCAGGCAGAAAGAATTACGAAACAGATATACAACGCGACTTACCCACCATGACCAAATGTTTTATCAGGTGATGTCAGGAGCCTTAGAAACCGGCGAGACTGTATAAGAAGAACAATGAATGTTAAAAAAGCAAGTGGGGTTCGTAAGAATCGTGTCATGTGGCGCTCGGCTCTCTCTGCCTACACCGCAAGGAATTTGGCGTGAAGTTATAGATAGATAGACATATAAATTTTACAGGTGACAGGTGCCCAAGCAATTTGTTAGTTAAACAAAACAGAGGCTGGTCGGACTCGTTAGACTACATACGAGTAACTAAGTTCGTTTGTAAAGAATTTGTGATGACTAATGTGTACCCTAAAAGTCGAATAGGTATTGAACGTTATTGAAAATTCAGGGTAAGTATTAAGTTTAAATACCTCCTAAGAAACTATGTCGACTCATAACAGCCATTTTATATTTTGAGCTAAAATATTTTTTTGAGGCCAGCAGCCTAAGTGAGGGGGGAAGTTATTCCAGCACTCGGTGGCCTGATGATGGAAGATAGATGAATGCCACAGTTCTTTGAATCTGACCCACTAATACGAGACGTTTGAAAGATCTCACTTCCACTCTTTTGTTCGTAAAGGCGGAATATTGTATCTTCGATGTGAGATATAGGGACTTCTTGTACTTTATAATATCTAACACTAAACTTGCCAGATGTAGCTGCCAATCGAGGACATATTTAGCACAGAGAATTTATTGAAATATATATATATGCCTGTTATGTGAAATTTAGAAGTAAAAACGGCAGCAGGTATTTTGTGCCCGCTGAATCAAACGCGGTGTCTTACAGTAATACTCGTACAGTATACAGTAAGAGGTCACCACAGAAGCTTTGATAGAATAAGTGATTCAAAAGCGTTATGCGGACTTAGCTTATTTTGTATTTTAAAATAATCTTTGGTCGATAAAAGCAAGCTTGTGCTCAATTTTAGACATGAGTTTCGAAGCATAGCCGACTGTCAATTACCACACCCAAATCCTTAGCCTCCTCCACTCGCTCAATCTCATCACGACTAACCCTGACTACAGGGTTATCAAGTATTTCAATTTTACTATGTTCAAAATCAGTGCGTTTCTCTCAACCCACTCACAAATATTGGCTAATAACTACCAAAAAAAAGAAAAAAAAAATAGGTTGCTGTTTTGTCTTTGCCTATTTCTGGATAAAAGTTAACGTATGTACTGGTTATCTGTAAGTCAGATAATTACCAATTCCATTACTAACCTTTTTATAAAGAGTATTTTGATGTCTTTTGAAGATACTATTGGCAAAATTAAATTTAGAAATATTTATGGTTATCTGTAAGTCAGATAATTACCAATTCCATTACTAACCTTTTTATAAAGAGTATTTTGATGTCTTTTGAAGATACTATTGGCAAAATTAAATTTAGAAATATTTATGAATCGAGTATTATTTACACCAAAAGATCTACCAGTCAGTAAGCCGATGTATCAGCATACGCATATCCTACTTCCTAATATTTTCAGTGAATTTTGAAAACGACTTTATATTTTTAAGACCATATAATATCTAATGAGGCATATAACGCCCGCGTGACATGTAAGTAATAGAGCAAAAATGAAAAATAAAATGTAAAAGTACTTTTTTTCTAGAGAGAGAGAGGGAGATTCTTAGCATACTTCACTACATACTCCATTGCGAAATGCTCTGCAGAGCCACTCTGTAGGCCAATGGCTTGAAGTAGTGTTCCATTCAAAGTACGCGTACCAAATCAAGAGATAACACAAAAACACCATGTTTATTTAATATTCTGTTGATTATTGAAATTAACTTAATATGAAAAGATGTTTCAAAATGTAAATCTGAATAACTGAGTACATGCAATCAAAATGGAGCAATCGTTGATAAGGGTGTTTTTAGCCCTTCATCAGCGTGCTGCTTATACATACTATTAGGAATATTATCTTAAGGAGCCCTCCATACAGTTTGAGGTAAACTCATCTGAAGAAAACGTACGTCGCTGTTGCTTCGCTCTAGTATTCGTTTGTGACTGACAACGCCGTTGTCAAGCTCCTAAACTTGATAGAAGTATAAAAAGCTTTAATATAAAAAAACGAGTGTACTTTAGACCACACGACTGAAGTAAAACTTCTTTAGCTCCATAGTGTGATATAGACAATAGACCTGCACTGTGTCTTAGATATAAGAAACTTAACTCGCTATGAGAGAAAGTGAGAAAGAAAATGTGTGTTCGCACCTCTCTCTCTTGCCAAGTCAAGCGTGCGTAAAGAAGTTTTACTTCAAAAAGATAAAAATATCTCTCGCTTGTATGTATATGTCCCTCCCCTTATTGTGGTAGACGGCACGTGTTGTGTGCGGATAGATGCGTTATTGTTCCTCGGGGCTACGAGCTACGTCGTAGCCTACTACGGCGTATACAGTATGGGGTGACGGCAGAATGGCGTGCTATTAAGAGGTATAATGAAATCGTATCAGGTCGAATTGAGTGATAAAGTGGTTACCCTATGTACGCTTGCAATACATTAACTATCATGTTGGTACAGTAGATTGTCGGCAAACACTTGTACAGATTCATCATGTGCAGATTCATCGCTTATAGGATCACTTTGTTGTCCGTCTGTCTGTCCTTATCATTGGGAACGAGTGGAGCTATCAAGCTGAAATTAATATTAAATAATCAGGTCTGCAATACCTTCGAGCTGTGAAAAAATCATACTTCTAAGGCAATGCTATCAAAAGATACGGCCGTTTGTGTCCAGTTTATGCGCATATTTTGACACTTGCAATGGATTGAAAACCTATAGGGTACTTCCCGTTGACCAAGAATCATGAAACTTGGTAAGAAGCATGTAGCATAACTAAAGGAAAAAATCTGAAAACAGTACCTTTGTAGTTACGTCATAAAAAAAAATGCGGAAATATTTTTTTACGGAACCCTCGGTGCGCGAGTCGGACTCGTACTTGACGGCTTTTTTTATTGGCCTGTCACTGAATGCACGGCACTGTCAGATGCAAATAACGGCGGAGGTCGGGAGGCTTTTTAAAAACTTAAACTATGAGAACACGTCTGAGCAGATTGAGATGCTCGTTTATTCAGACTTATTAAGTGTTAATTTTACATTAGTACCTTTATCTAACTCTGTTTGCATTACTAAGATGACAGTAAGTATCACTCGCACGGTTCTCATCTCCGCTGCTAACACAGCGACCTCAGGACTGCAGGTAAACAACAACTCTGTATACCTATCTGACACCACGCAGGCTTCAGCCAGAAGATAAAAAAAAAACAATTTATTTCAGACTTATTTAATAAAAGAATAAAATGAGTTACAAGTTAATTTTTATCTCTAAAAATGTACAAGTGGTGGTGGGCCGAGGTGTGAGTCCCAAGTGGCCGAACTTTATCGAGGTCGGAGGTACGCGGCGCCGCCACACGTGCCGCTGCGCCAGCAGTTTACTTCATTGCACAATTTAGCAACTTGAATAGAAGTGCCGTGTGCAATGATATGGTGACAATGGCGACTCAGCAACCTTCTACTGGGACGGTTCCATAACAAGGTTTAAGTTTTTGTTTTGGGTGTACATCACGTTTGACAATGAAGCTGTACCAAGGTCCTCAAATTGCTGCCACGGGGTACGAGCTATGGGGAGTAACACTGTTATCTGTAGATATTTAGAGAGATGGAACTGCATTAACACGTTACACATTGGATCAAAATAAAGCCCGCGTTTCAGTGTTGAGCAAAGACAACTGCAGAAGTACGAAGCTACTTCACGTATACATGGCCTCCCACTGAAAGTTTCGTGTTCCCGGCTACTCATAACAGAATTTGAATTTTAAATACTGTCGGACGAATTACACAGCACTATCCAGTGCCCCAAAGTAAGCGAAGCTTTTGTTATGGGTAGTAGACAACTGATAAACATACGTAAATACATTTTTTTTGTAAATACATACTTGTGATATATAAAAAAACACCCAGGCCAAGACGAAGAGACATGTTGATTGTCCTGTGTGGGAATCGAACCCACGAGTGTTGGCGTCAAAGTAGCGTTACTAACCACTGCGCCACTAAGCTCGTTAAATAGGTATTATTTTAATAAAAAGAGCGTAGCTTGCTGTACCATACACAATGCAGTACTGGTTCCAACGTTAATTTATGGAAGCGAGAGCTGGGTGCGGCAGAGAGAGCATGAAAGAATGAAATTAATAAACGCGATCGAAATGCATTGTTCGTTGTGCAAATTTTGTGGCGTAACGCTTGTAGTATTCGTAATAATGATGTTACAGAGTTGATTGAAATGTCGCTGTTAAAATAAGAGGAGGAATGCTCCGTTGGTTCTGCCACGTAGAAAGAATGCAGGAGAAAAGAATTACGACACGGATATACATCGCTAAAGTAGAAGGATGTATGAACCGAGGAAACCCAATACTTACCAGGATGAGAAGAGCAATGTAAAAGCAGCGAGTGAGATGTGTAAGGATCGAGTCATGTGGCACTCGGGTCTGTCTACTCCGCAAAGGAATTGGAGTGAAGTTATAGATAGATAGAAGAAAACCGTATGCGGTGCCCAGTGGATAAAGAACCGACCTATTGATCAACTGGTCGCCGATTCAAAATACTTATGCTGTGGGCTGTACATGTACTTACCACTAAATTCTTGTTTTGGGGTTTATGTACATATTTGTTAAGTATTACTTGCTCGGCAGTGAAGGAAAATATCGTGAGGAAACCCGTACGTCCAAAAAATTATATTTCGAAATACGTGTGGCCAACCTTAAGAAAAATCTGCTTATCCCTCTGATATGTGGAGGTCTAACGGCAGTCGCACTATATATAAATCAGAGCTTCCGTCAAACCCTTAGGCTTAGGTGGCAGACCCCGCCTATCCTAATGGATCAGGAAACGCGATAACGCTTGGAAGAAGAAGAAGGTGTTCACCGCGAGCGTATATAGAAAGAGTTATGAATGTTAGAGAAGCGAGTGTATATAGAGGCTGAGTCATGCGGCGCTCGGATAACCTTTGGCAATTGCCTGAAATACAAGCAGATGGAGACATGGATTTGTTTTAGAAGTTTAATATGCTGGGTATCGGACTGATGCAAAGCGTCGCTATAGTCATGGTTCCTTAGAACAAGGTTCCTTATTCGATTTTTAGATTAAGAATAACGGCAATTGAAACATATATAATATAAGATTGACATACTTACACAAAGGCTATGTAAACGCAAATGTCTCTGTATCACAAAGGGCCACTGTAGGCTGTATAGAGCGGCAGGAAATAAAAATATCGTATCAATAGACGCATAAAAGAGTCGCAAAGTCATGGTGCCACGCGGTCTTGCGATAATACGATAGTTCTTAAGATAATTGAAGATGTTTTTTTTTTCAAGAGTTGATTATTTCATTATGGCTGGTACGGTTATGGCTGGTACGGTATCTTCAGTGGCCGCCGTATAAGGACGTACATACGCAAATCATCAGTGAGCTTACCCAACTGCATTTGGACTGATTAAACCAGTTATAAATAGTTGGGGCTTGGGGGTCATGTGCCAGAAGCGTGCTCGTCGCGACCCCTGCCAATCAGTCGATTGCAATTCTGGACCAAAAGCGCACCGATGTGCGGATTAGGGCGTCCCCCGTAGGCGACGCGCACCGATCCGCCCCCGTCGGTGCGAATATAGCTGCATGCGGCGGTGGGGGCCGCCACCCACCACGCAGCGCCAATTCCGGCGGGACGAGGGGAGCCGAGTGTCGCATAGGCACGTGGAATGTGAGAGGTGGATTGAATGATAAGACGAATGAATTGATAGACGTAATGAATGATAGACGTTTGGATGCTTTATGTGTGACAGAGACTAAGCGCAAGGGGAGCGACACCGATGATCTGCCCGGTGGGATGATGGCCCTATGGTCTGGGGTAGACCGGGACGATCATGCCAGTGCTGGTGTAGGTGTCGTACTCTCCTCTCGCTTAGCCACTGGTGTAAGAGATTACTGTTTGGTAGGGCCTAGACTTCTCTGGGTTCGTATTAAACTGGGCATCACGCGAGTATTTCTGGTTGCAGCATACGCTCCCGTAAGCTCAGCGTGTGCTCAAGAACTGGAGAAGTTTTGGGAGTCTGTGAGGGATGTTCTGGACTTAGCTGAAGGGAATGAAAGAGTGATTATGTGTGGAGATTTGAATGGATGGGTTGGGACCAAGCGATACAGCTATGAAGCTGTTCTTGGTCCGTATGGAGATAAGAGAGTGAACGAAGCAGGTAACAATACTAGATTTATGTATGGAACGAAACCTCCTCGTGTCGAATACTTTATTTCATCATAAGGATATTCACACGTATACATGGAGAAGGAATGACCAAAAAAGTATGATTGATTTGATTTTAATAGATAGACGTCTCCGAAATGTTATAATGGATACAAGAGCCTTTAGAGGCCCCACTCTTGAGACGGACCACTACCTGGTGGTAAGCCGGTTTGTGGGCCTTTTTAGGAAGTGGAGGCACTGGCGAGTGCGTATCCCTTTCGGAGATCATGAAAGGATAATGAGCGAAAAATTGCAAGATGAAAGTGTAAGGAGAATGTATGTGCATCTAGTAAGTGAGAGACTTGCAAATGCAAGCCTCTCTGACTCAGATGTGGATGATTGTTGAAAAGTTTTGAAAGAAAGTATGGTGGATAGTGCAAAAGAAGCTTGTGGATGCGCAAATTGAAATTGAATTCTCCGTAGCAAGAAAGAGGAAAGCGTGGCTGGATTACGTATCATCTTTGCCCTTAAATGAAAATATAAGAGAAAAGAAGAAAGAAATGTACCGTCTATGCAAGAATGAAACCAAGGCTTTAGTGAAAGAGAAGCGTGAAAGACAAATTATGAATGAGGAAGAGAGGCTGACGAAAAACTTCGAGGCAAATACCAAACTCTTTTGGAGAGAGGTAAAGAAGTCTCGGAGTGGTTCGTCGGCATCCAGAATGGATAAGATAAAGTCTAAAGCTGGTGTCATTCTTGCGAACACTCAGGAAGTGTTAGAACGGTGGAGTGAATATTTTGAAGAAATGTATGAGTATACCTCGGACGCTGACAATGAGAGTGAGTCGGATGCTTACTCCACGTTGACGGCGTCCGACGAAGGCATAACTATGGATGAGATCGAATGGTCGATACGAAGTTTGAAAAATGGAAAATCAGCGGGAATTGATCTGATCACAGCTGAGATGATCAAATTAGGTGGCACTTACGTCCGGGACGCATTCTGGTACTTATGCAATCTATGCTGGAGAACTGGAAGGGTCCCAATGGACTGGAGACGCGCAGTCATCGTGCCCTTGTATAAAGGCAAGGGGTCACGCATGGACTGCGCCAGCTATAGGGCCATCAGTTTGATCAGCTTAGCAGCAAAAGTATATGGAAAGGTGATTGAAAGGAGAATGAGGGTGAAATCCGATGAAATGCTGTGGGACGCACAAGGAGGTTTCCGAAATGGAAGGGGATGTACGGATCAAGTTTTCTTGCTCCGCAATATCGTAGAGAAGCATCTGGCCATAGACCAGAAGGTTTTCTGCGGTTTTGTGGATCTTGAGAAAGCCTTTGATAGGGTTGTGCGAAAGGAACTGTGGGACATATTGCCGAGATATGGGATTGACGGTTCACTGCTCCGTGCTGTGCAGTCCACTTACAAGGATTGCTCAGCATGTGTGCGGATAGATGGTGGCATGTCACCCTGGTTTGATGTCAGAATTGGTGTCAAACAGGGTTGCATGCTATCTGCTAGGCTGTTTATCCTGTATCTCGATAGTTGTCTGCAGAGAATAAAGTCAACGAATGTGGGATTGCGCATAGGTGACCTAGTGGTGAACTGTCTGCTGTATGCAGACGATGCCGTGCTATTAGCAGATACACCATCTAAACTGCAAACACTGGTCACAACGATGAAAGACGAATGTATGGAGAAAGGCTTACGACTGAATGCGAAGAAAACAAAGATAACGGTATTTGAAAGAGAAGAATCCAGAACTAATGTAAGGATTACGATTGATGATGAAGTGTTGGAATAAGTGGATGAGTTTGTATATCTTGGATGCGCTTTCAGCAGGGATGGAAGGTACACCGCAGATGTGGAAAGACGAGTGAGTGCTGGCAATAGTGTGAATGGAGCGTTGGGAAAACTTCTTGGCAGTAAAATCCTGAGCCAGAAGGCACAACTCGCTATACACAATGCAGTGTTGGTCCCAACGCTAACTTATGGAAGTGAGAGCTGGGTATGGCAGAAAGAGCATAAAAGTAGAATAAACGCGGTCGAAATGCGAGCGCTACGCAAAATTTGTGGCGTAAGGCTTGTAGACCGTATTCGCAATGATGATGTTAGAAACAGAGTTGGTCTGAAAGAGAGCGTCGGTGTTAAAATAAGAAGAGGCATGCTCCGATGGTTCGGACATGTAGAAAGAATGCAAGATGAAAGAATGACGAAGCAGATATACAATGCAAAAGTGGAAGGATGTAGGAGCCGGGGAAGGCCAAGACTTACCTACCATGACCAAATTGGTCGTGTTCTATCAGAAGGTGATGTCAGGAGCCCTAGAAACCGGCGAGCGTGCATGAGAAGAGCAATGAATGTTAAAGAAGCGAGTGAGATATGTAAGGATCGAGTCACGTGGCGCTCGGTTCACTCTGCCTACCCCGCAAGGGATTTGGCGTGAAGTTATAGATAGATAGATAGATATAAATAGTTGCAAGGAATAACTTCTTGAAATGAAGATTGTTGGTGATTAGGACCGCAATGACCGTTGTAATAATTTTCTCTAGTCAAATTCATTTCAACGTACAACAGGCACTTTTGAAATGGCCGCCAATTTGTAAACGCAAATGACATTTGAATTTAATGTACAATGCTTCGCAAAGAGTTCTTTATACGAAATTTAAATTATTTTTTCATCGGCAGCTTCTCTTACTGGCCAAATAAAAAAAATTACTATGCTTAAGTTTAGTTTTTTTTCTATTAAAAGTAAACACAATATCCCATGTCTTATCTCCAATCGAGTTACCGTGTATGTGAGCGACGTGGCGCACAAGAGACTTCTATTATATGGGGCGAGGGAATAACATTCGATCCTTTTCTATTCGATCCGCCGTTATTTGTATTTGTTTGTTTGTCACTGACTCGTATTGAATACGTGATCTCAAGAACTATTTATATACAGTACTATGATACTAAGAAAATATTTTGTAGTCTTATATTCGCGACTTCGTTACTGTCGTATCAAGTTCATTCTTTATTTTCGAAAGTCAAATTTACATGCAATTAAAATTTTTAAAGAGAGGTAGGGCGCATCAAACTCCGTCTGGGGAAGTACCTCCAGTTCACAGAAAACCGCAGCCATATAACAACTCCGTGGAGGGTTATTGTGTTCCTGCGAGGGAGGTCACCAGTAAGCACATGAGGAGTTGCTGTGTTAACAGCAGAGATGTCATCGCGCGAGTGATAGTTAATGTATTGCAAGCGTTCATAGGCTACAGTAATCGCTTTACATCAGGTGGGTCATGTGGCATGTATGCCTCTCGACGTTGTTTAAAAAATATCCAAATTATTGTTATTAGTTGTATGTATGTATATCTTCACGCCAAGTCCCTTGCGGGGTAGGCAGAGAGAACCGAGCGCCATAAGACGCGGTCCTTGCATACTTCACTCGCTTCTGTGACATTCATAGCTCTTTTCATGCACGCTCGCCGGTTCCTGGGGCTTCTGACATCACCTTCAATTATTAGTTCCTGTAAACTAGCGCTAACTGGCACCCGTCCATTACCGTTAACTACTCGTAGCATGCTCTTTTTATCTTTTAATGCTAATTGATGGGGTAAGGACAAAACGTACATTAGATCAAATAAAAACCAGATTGAAGTACTCAGAATTTGTCAGAGTTTTCTTTTTTTTAGGTAGAGCAGTTAATGAGCAGTGGGTTTGTATAAAAAAGGAGCTAATTTAGAATTATATTCAAAATTCATCAAAATTAGACCTCTCCTTTCCCCGCATCCGAATAGAGCAATCCAAAAGTTAAAAAAAAACACTCTTTAAAGGAAAACTATAACGGTCAAACTAATAGCCTCGAATCTCTCGAAAAATTAGGAAAAACATTTATTTATTTCTTGATATAATTATACATTTATATCAAGAAATAAATAAAGGAAGAACACGCGGACCCCTTGGATTGCTTTTCACATTCGCTCTTGATCGCTTTTATTTATATTGTGCATTAAAAGTCGCTCATCTTAAGAGCTTACCAATGCAAAAGAGTGGGTCTAAACCTAAACCCGAATGTAAAAGCAATAGACATGCGGTATCTGTTAACAATGTACTTAAATGTTTCACCAACATTGTACTTGGGAGGGAGTTTGTCTTGGCGGCCATTTTCTTGGCACCTATCAGCCCATAAATCTATATAAACATAAATAGATGCAAGCGAGCGCCGATTCCGACACATAAAACTGAGGCTTAAACGCGCAATAACAATAAGTTAAGACTTAAGGACCATTTACAACCAAAGACATGCATGCGACTCTCCGCTATTATGTTTTTTAGTATAAACTCAATACCGCTGCTACAAAACACAAATAATTTGTGTTTTTTTTATTATTTGAAATAATGTTATTAGAGTGTTTGAATAACACTCTCGTCAGCCGTCAAATGTTCTCCACAAAACTAAATTCTACGCCCACACCTCTATCCTATCTCCTCATGTTTAAAATATGAAAAGAATATTAATAAAAGTATGTTAAGTACATCGTACTTAACATACTTTTATTAAAATTTTTTTTCGGTAATATTAACATTTATATTTAATTATTATATTACAATCAATATAAAATAAAGTAATAAATTAGAAATTTATATATCTAAACTGACACTAAAATGAAAAAAGGTTTTATTCTTTGTATGCTTGTTTGTAAGTGATAAACTCAAAAATTACTCAACCCATTATAAAACTTCTTTAACATATAAAACATTTTCAGTGAATAATATAGGCGTTTTGTAATATCAAAAAATTTGAGATCCTTATAATAATTGCAATAATGTAACACAAGGTATCAAAAATTTCGCCACAAAAGCAATTTTGTGTGCTCTGCGTGAACTATTGATGATACATAAAGTAATGTACCTATAGCTTAATAGCGCTCAATATTACTCACAAAAAAGTCCTCGAGGTTGTATGTGTAACTATTATAGTTAACAAGAGTCATTTCTTGTTCAAATTAGTCAAGCAAAATACGGGTACAATCAAAAGATGTTATATTTAACCAAATGAAGTTCTAATTTATCTTTCTATCTATCAATCTTTTTCTGTTTATCTTTCTATCTTTTTCTATCTATCTATATATCTTTCTATCTTTTTCTATTTATCTTTCTATCTATTTCTATTTACTGCGCGAAACCGGGGCGGGTCGCTAGTAAAAAATATATACCATACATTTTATCTATCTATCTCTATCTATAACTTCACGCCAAATCCCTTGCAGGGTAGGCAGAGAGAACCGAGCGCCACGTGACTCGATCCTTACACACCTCACTCGCTTCTTTAACATACATTGTTCTTCTCATGCACGCTCGCCAGTTTGTAAGGCTCTTGACATCTCTTTCAGATAGAACATGATCAATTTCGTCATAGTAGGTTATAAAAGTCTCGGCTCGACTGCGTTTATCCTGATTTCATGCTCTCTCTCCCATACCCAGCTTTCGCTTCCATAAGGAAGCGTTGGGACCGACACTGCATTGTTAATAGTGAGTTGTGCTTTCTGGCTTACGTACCATAAATTTTCATATACAAATGAATGGTAGTGCATCTTGTAAAGGCTGTGATCTGTCAGATCCCGTCATATACTTTTCGCCGTAACGCGCATGACTGATATCAGTCATTCGGAGCGGACGGTTGGGACGAGTTTACAATTACACATTACCATCTGTGATACATACAATAAATAGAAAAGGTAAACAAAACCAACCAATAACAGTTGTTTTATCATTTGTTAGTAATTAGTTGAATAACGTGCAATAATATCATGCGTTGAACAGCTGGCTCTAATACTCATGTATGTTTTCACACAAAACTGTTTTTGCGGTTCATATTGCATACAATTTATGTAACACTCACTACTAACCAACTACACTTAACTTATGAATAAAAAAAGTAACGGACAAATTACATATCTAGTCCCATGCAAGCTCAGTCTGGGACTGAGCTTGCGCTTGTTGTCTAGTAGGTACTAGTATATTAATGAACGTAGAAAACTTTTTTGTAAGTATATATTTATAATACAGAGAAACACTTAAACCAAGATTAACAGACATGTTTATATTTAAATTATCTAGTGGTGAATTATCTGCTTTATACTGACGATGGCGTGTAGTTAACAGAAATAACACACACAATGATGAAAGACAACTATCCAGAGAAGGATCTAATACTAAATGTAAAGAAAAGAAAGGTAATGGTGTATGAAAGAGAGAAAACCATAATATACATAATACACCACGGAAATACCACGGAATAAACCACGGAAGGTCTGCGGTCGATGATGTAGTGTTGAACAAGAACTTTATAATCAATAAAAACACGAGTAAGCTAAGTATAACGTGAAGCTAATCCCAATGCCAATGTATAACAGAGTGAGAGCGTGAAAGTAAATAGTAAAGAGAGGCGGGGATCTGTAATTCTTAATAAAAGTTCACTCAAAATCTCAATATCGTCATTGTCCATATTCAAGACGACAATCCTCAATATTTCACATAAAAAAAATTAATGATTTACCTCGTACTTTCGAAAACAATAACAGCGGGTTTTTTTATACCATTAAGGTGGCATCATGTCGAACAACTTCTCAAACCCAACCTGTTATACAATCGATAGACCACGCAATGAGAGACAAAATCTCTCCTAAAACTCAAGGGCTCAATGCCGTGTGTGTTTAGGATCATCAACGATCATTTAGAATTGCACTATTTGCAACTAATAAAACTTCCTTTTGGAAAATAGGGGTATCTTGTTTACTATCCAATTTTAACAATAATCAACACCGGAGACGCTGCTTACTCGTTGGCAACTTTTGAAAAGTAGCAGTACACTATATATATATATATATATCTACTCTGCTCGTCGTACGATTTAGAAATATCGTGTCGTAAGCTGTAAACGTAACCCCTGCCCGCCTTACGACGGTCGGTGCGGGCTTTTTGTATTTTCCATTATAGCTTTATGGCGTCTTATTTTCATAAATATGGCGGCTTAAATACTCCTCACTGTGTCTAGACCCGTGATTTACAAAGTGCTAGTTGTCGCTACTTTTATTATTGCTAACAATCGCAACAGAAGACCGCGATAAAAATAATGTGAATGGGCTGTGCACCTAGGCTACATCGTCTTTATCTGACCTAGTCCTTTATTACCATCTATATATTTATATATAAACGCTATACGCTATCTCCTTCAGGATAGACAGAGCGCACCGAACGCCATAGAACGCGGTTACTATTATAGTTAAGTAACAAGAGTATTTTTTTGTTCAAATTAGTCCAGTAAAATACGGGTAGAATCAAAAGATGTTATATTATATTTAACCAAATGAAATACTAATATATCTTTCTATCTATAACCCGTGTGAAACCGGGGACTGTCGCTAGTAAAAAATGTATACCATATTTTTTATCTATCTATCTCTATCTATAACTCCACGCCAAATCCCTTGCGGGGTAGGCAGAGAGAACCGAGCACAACATGACTCTATCCTTACACATCTCACTCGCTTCTTTAACATCAATTGTTCTTCACATGCACTTTCGCCGATTCCTAGGGCACCTGACAATCACTTTCTCGTAAAACACGACCAATTTGATTATGTTGAATTAAACAATTTTTAACGCTTTGCAGCGTCCGTGGTCGCAGGAAGACTAAGTTAATTGTTAGTCTTCCTGCGACCACGGACGCTGCAAAGCGTTCGAAACGTCAGGTCCAACAAAATAAATAAAATACGCGATATTTCCGTTAAAAATTGTTTAATTCAATGTATAACAATCGCGAAAACCTAAGACAATACAATTTGATTATGGTTGGCGTATCTTGATTTTCTTCGGCTACTACATCCTTGTACATTCGCATTGTATATTTGTTTCATAATTATTTTATCCTGCATTATTTCTACGTGCCCAAACCAACGGAGCATGCCTTTTCTTATCTTAACACTGACGCTCTCTTTCAGACGGCGTCCCTTTCTTACGTCATTAATACGAACGCGGTCAGCAAGAGTTAAGTTTGGCTTTGGCAAAATTTGTAAGCGCTACAAATTTTGCCAAAGCCAAACAACAAGAACTCTGTTAAATACGAATCAATCAATTTTCACAAAGGTCGGTATTTGGTGTCGTGTGTAAGGACCGATCACGTGGCGCTCGGTTCTCTCTTCCTACACCGCAAGGGATTTGGAATGAAGTTATAGATGGATAGCTAATAGAGGTCAAAAATGATGAGGCCTCCACAGGCGCGAAGCCGTCGGCAGCCACCGACCGACGTCGCCGACACCTAGCTCCGCCACTGACTGACATGTTTGAGCTCAGCAGGCGTATTATCTATATGTCGAGCTCGGTGGCGCAGTGGTGGAACGCGATGTTACGCAACTTTGTGGCCATTTCGAATAGAATCATTTTTTTTAATTTTTTTTGTTGAGACTTCCATAAATATCATAATCATATAAGTACCTTACTTGATAAACATAATAAATGCATATTCATTTGTAACAGAACTTATGGCCGAACTAGGTATAATGTCATAATAGATTATCATGCGAGTAGTATAAAGAAACATATTTGGATCTGAATCCTCGTCTCTCATTGATCATTACTCATAATAGTACAAAAAAAACTTTTGAATAGTCATTTACCAACCAACCAACTAGCGCCATCTAACTAATGTAAAAGCAACGTTATGGCAGCTCCAACGCCATCTACCATTGATATTTTGATTTGTATTCCACTTACGACTCTGCTTTTGAATTCCAATTCATGGTTCTACTATTATAACAGAGATGGCACTTACCTAGAAGCTCTGTAAATTGTGCTGAAAAGCACGAAAAATATTCCACCAAGAACGGAAGAAAGAATTAACGATTTTTTATAAAGCGTGAATAAAATTTGCCTTATCTACATCTGCTGTAGATGGCGCTTTGATTTTTCTATCCAAATGCTGTCTATATGCAAATATTTTTTTACATAGGTACGTCTTGGAAACACGCAGGTACGTAATTTCTTTTTACTTGTGTTATGCATCGCCGAAAGTATAGAAAAATAATTTATTAATCTGAACCTATAACTGCAATGTTCGTGTTTCAGTTTTAGAACTAATTCTTTTATTTTTCAATCCTTCACGCCATGGAAGTGATTCATGTTTACACTCAGATTAAGGCATCATCATAATTTCAGCCTATATTCGTCCACTGCTGAACATAGTCCTCCCCTCTAGAGTACCACTCCTGTGCCACCTGCATCCATCGACTCCCTACAAACCTCTTGAGGTCGTCGCTCCATCTAGTGGGAGATCATTCCACACTGCGCGCACCAGTACGGGGATGCCATTCGAGAACCTTTCTTCCCCAGCGGTTGTCGGTTCTACGAACTATGTAGCCGGCCCACTGACACTTCAGCTTGCTTATCCTGTGGGCTATGTCGGTTACCGTAGTTCTTCTGCGGATATCTTCATTTCTGATTATATCACGAAGAGAAACCCCGAGCATAGCTGTTTCCATAGCACGCTGGGTGACCTTGAGCTTCCCCATACGGCCGCAGATTAACGCATATAGTAAGTATATATTACAATCCCTAATTATAGAATATAGTATCTACTATTCTCTCTACAAGCGAGTATGTAAGGACCTCGTCATGTGATGCTTGATTGTCACTATGGTTCTCTCTGCCTATCCCACAAGGAATTTGACCTGGAGATTATGTAAGAAAATAATAATTATTTATCATTATTTCCTTACTTTCTGTTTTTTATACATTATATTGTTTGAACTAAAATAATAACACAAAATACATTTAAAAATATGTAACAGTGCTGGGATAGTTTGGAAATTAATTCCGACCTAGAGGTATTGGGACTAACTGGCGATGATAGCGCCAGTCTGGTTCAATTTTCGTGGTTAATTTTAGAACTAAACACTACTGATGAATACCACGTTGGCAAAATTAAAATCAATTTCACGAGATACTGTTGCTAAATATTTTGACAATAGAATTGGGTTGTCATTGGATTTAGCTTACCCATGACGACCTGCACCTCATAGAAAAAACCGCAGCCACATATCAAATGGCTGCGGTTTTCTATGACAAGCAACAGTTTTGTTGTGTGTGTCAAGTGAGATCACCAGTACACTCCTATGGAGTCGCTGTGTTAACAGCAGAGTGATACTTAATGTATTGCAAACGTTCATAGGCTACGGTAACCGTTTTACATCAGGTGGGCTTTATGTTTAAATGACCGAGGTTGTATAAAAAACTCATAAGGTCATATTAAAAAGCAAGTTGCTGGGGTAACATCTAAGCTATTTATGCATGCCAAGTATTCGCCGTTAGGAAAATGTGAATAATAAATATATTTGCGTGTACATATGACTCACCGGGATTGTTGTATGTTCGACAAATATCGACCGTAGCACCCTACGCTATTGCTAGTATCTCAGGCAGGTGTTGGTTTTTAGGGTTCCGTACCCAAAGGGTAAAACGGAACCCTATTACTGAGGCTCTGCTGTCCGTCCGTCCGTCCGTCTGTCACCAGGCTGTATCTCTTGAACCGTGATAGTTAGACAGTTGAAATTTTCACAGATGATGTATTTCTGTTGCCGCTATAACAACAAATACTAAAAAATAGAATAAAATAAATATTTAAGGGGGCTTCCATACAACAAACGTGATTTTTTTGCTCATTTTTGCTTGCTATTGATAACGGCAACAGGTAAACGCTTGAAATATTCACAGAATATTTAGTTATATATTTACTTTAAGAATAAATAATTAAATTAAAATAAAACAAATATTTAAGGGGGCTCCCATACAACAAACGTGATTTTTTTGCTGTTTTATAGATAATGGTACGGAACCCTTCGTGCGCGAGTCCGACTCGCACTTGGCCGATTTTTAATATAGCTACATATTACTAAGAGAGGTAGGGCCCAAGAAAGCAGCCCATCTGGGGCAGTAACCTCACAGAAAACCGCAACTGAATAACAACTCCCTGGAGGGAGTTGTTGCTCCCTTTTGTCTTCCTGCGTGAGAGTGAGGTCATCAGTAAGCTCCTAAGGAGTTGCTGTGAGGCGGCATCGCGCGAGGGATACTTAATGCATTTGCTAGCGTTTATGGACTATGGTAACCACTTTTTATCAGATGGGCCATATGCTTGTATGCCTCCCGATCTTGTATAAAAAATATTACTATTATTGTCACTTATTTAATCATTATTAGCACTTATAAAGAGGCATAGTGTAATTTTCACATACAGAGCATGTAAATTATTTATCAGCGCCATCTAGTACAAATGTTGGAACTAGCGCTGAAATGTCATTAATTTAATGAGTGCCACAAGTAATTGCAAAGCTACGAATAAATAATATTTATTCGTAGTTGCAAAGAAACTTCTGAAGTCTCAGAATAAACTGTATTCTGAGACTATAAATATTCTTATTTTTTTAAATAAAAATCTTTGAAATGTAAAATTATTAGCGTTGCCCTGCATTCTGCATTGCCAGTCTAAGAGAAGAAGAATAGCAGGAGAGAGAGAGAGAAAATAGAGCACGGCACTATACAACTAAGGCTTTTTGTGAAGCGTAATTGATCCAAGAGTTAATGTTGGCCCTGACATGGCAAAACAGTGACGACTAGTTCCCAAATTCCTATCCAATCTTCCTTCTCAACACGAATAGCGGCATATTTCACCCAAGGGCGGCATGCCCTAGAAATTGGCTCAGGTACAGAGTAGTAAGAGCTCGACACATGGTCACAGGGACTGGAAATAGGATCTATATATATTTTAGAGTTTGTAATGTTACAACCTTATTTAATGATTTATATAGAATCTTTTCTTTGCATGCTCTGTTTAGTCTATGACAATTTGTCAAAAATATGTAATTCAAAATTTTAAAATATTACATTTTAGTGTCGGAAAACAGAAAACAAGTCAAGGAAGCTTTCGAGAAGTAGACATTCAGTGCACCATTAGCCGAACTTAAAGTGAACCCTTTTTTATATTTATTATATTTTGTAAAATAGACCTATTAAATTTGTATCGCTTTTAATACTCCCTTTTCTTCAACTAGTAACATAACAAGTTGTAGAGATATATTTGAGAGTTGGATTTTTTTTTGTAACTGCCTCCGATTAGTGATCCGAGAAGTGATAGCTCAGTGGACAAAGAGTCGACCAAATGGTCAAATGGTTCGAATCCTGGCATGTTGTATTTTCGGATTTATGTACATATTTGTAATTATCACTAGCTCAGCGGTGAAGGAAAACCTCGTGAGAAAACCCCGCACATCCAAGAAATTATATTTCGAAAGATGTGTGACCTAACCTAAGAAAGGTCTGGTTTTCCTCCTGGATTGTGGAGCTCTGATGGCTGTCGCTCCATATAAAAACCTGTATCTTTATCAAATCCTTAGGCTTAGGCAGCGGCCCCTGTCAATTCTAATGAATTACTAAACGGGATTACCTAAGAAGAAAAAGTCCTTATGAGTCATGGAACTAATTCAGTTACCAGATTCAAACGTTATCTTGCGAAATTCAAATTTACATGCAATTTGATCTAACCTGCTTTGTTTGCTTCCGCCACCAATTGGTCAATGCGAACTAGCGCCGGCCGGCACCCACCCACTACCGTTAGCATGATGCATGCCGTCGCTAGCATGGCTGCTTCGGTCGTCTCTGCCACGGCTGCTAAGGTCGTCCCCGCGATTGCCCGCCATCTGGAACAAGAACCGCATGCACCCGCCTCCGTTGCTCCGGGCGTCTCTGCGACACGTGTTTCGCCTCTCCACGAGGTATCCGCAGGCGCTGTAGATGGTAATCGTTAGAATAACATGCTACAAATGGCAAATCCATCGCAGTGGGCGGGGTCTTATTAGACTTGTAGCATGTTATTCTAACGACCAACATCTAAAGATAGTGGGTGGGTTCCGGCCGGCGCTAGTTTTCATGAAAAAATTGGTGGTGGAAGCACACAGCAGGTTACATCTAATTGCATAGCTGAGGTACGTTATTTTTGACTTGATTTATACAAACATAGTAACAATATTGAATAAGGTAGGTACCTACAAGGACACACAGCATGTTACAATCGAGGAGTGGATCTGCGATAATAGATGAGGTGACTGTGGACTACAATGGATTAACAGATAGATGTCCAGAGTTTCCGGGCTACGCCCCATTGATGGTTCAATACAATATGGGTAAATACCATTGGTAAATCTATACCAATGTTTTATACAGGATGGATTTAAATTCTGGAACTTATAATCTGATTCTGAAAGTTATTGCATTAATTCGTAGCTACATTTTCCTGAGTGTTATACGCTATTTTTATTTAAGACTAGCTGTGCCCGCGACTTCGTCCGCGGGGAATAGTTTTTTTTTTATTATTTATTTATATTAATAAAAATAAATAAAAATTCTAAAATAAAGTAGGCTAAGTTACTCCTTATTACATCAGCTATCTGCCAGTGAAAGTCCCGTCAAAATCGGTCCAGCCGTTTCAGAGATTAGCCGGAACAAACAGACGGACGGACAGACAGACAGACAAAAATTGTAAAAATATTAATTTTGGTATATGTACTGTGTATACATCCATATGCATTTAGTAAAAAGTGGTTATTTTAATATTACAAACAGACACTCCAATTTTATTTATCTGTAATATGTAGTATAGATCTATAGATTTCCTAGGAGAAGCAGAAGTTGACGCCGACGAAGCCCCGGGTCTGCCGCCCTATGGGTCCTAGTGCCCATAACAATAAATAATATACAAGCATACGGTCCACCTGATGTAAACCAATAAATATCACCCGCGCGATGGCATCTCTGCTGTTACACACAGCTGCTCTTTAGATGTTTATTGGTAAACTTCCTCGCTCGCAAGAACACAGCATCTCCTCAGGTATTGTTGTTCGGTTGCGGTTTTCTGTGAGACGGAGTTACTTCCCCAGACGGGCTGCTTTGATGCGCCCTACCTCGCCTAAAACAACCAGATCAAGACAATCAGACATGTTCATGCACGAAGATGTTTGTCCTGCATGGGAATCAACCCACGAGCGTCGGTTTTTTTTATACTACATCGGGAGGCATACAAGCATACGGCCCACCTGATGTAGCCTATTAACGCTAGCGATATATTAAGTATCACTCGCGCGATGCCTCCTCTGCTGCTTACACATCAACTCCCTGGGAGCTTACTGGTGACCTCACTCACACGCAGGAACACAACAACCCTCTAGGGAGTTGTTATTTGGCGTTTTCTGTGAGGTGGAGGTACTTCCCCAGACGGGCTGCTTTGATGCGCCCTACCTCTCTTAAAAACAAACAGACATGTTCATGCACGAGAATGTTTGTCCTGTTTGGGAATCGAACCCACGAGGTTTGGTGTCAAAGTAGCAACATAAATGGTTCCCTCGTGCAAAATATTACATATTTTTTTTTTCAGTTAGGCCGTAAATATCATTACATCGGCTGGTTGTTGAATTTATGTGATACGTAAAAATGACAGCTCGCTATACACAATGCAGTGCTGCCATGCAATTCTGTAAGAGCAAACGTCCTTACATCCTCCTTGCCTTGAACACAAAATTGCAATTCTTTGGTGTCGCTTTTCATGGTTGTGTGACACTAGCGCCGCAAGGCTGCGTTTGGAATTGGAATTCTACAAGGCAAACAGCCTCGCGTACGCTTACAGCCTTATAGAATATCAAATAATTTAGCCGTGATTGCAGTAGACGATGTCAAAGCTGTGACATCTGTGATCACTTACTTATGGAAGCGAGAGCTGGGTATGGCAGAGAGAACACGAAACGTATATTCAACGTAAAAGTCGAAGGATGTAGGAGCCGAGGAAGGCCAAGACTTACCTACCATGATCAAATTGATCGTGTTTTATCAGAAGGTGATGTCGGTAGCCTTAGAAACCGGCGAGCGTGCACGAGATGAGCAACGAATTCTAAAGAAGCAAGTAAGTTGTGTAAGGATCGAGTTACGAGGCGCTCGGTTCTCTCTGCCTAACCCGCAAGGGACTTGGCGTGAAGTTATAGATTATAGACCCTTTACAAACTTTAAACGAGCAATTCTGATGTATATTAAATAATAAATAAATATTGTCGTACAAATTACACAGCGTTATCTAGCCCCAAAGTAAGCGAAACTTTTGTTATGTGCACTTATGGGTACTAGACAACTGATAAACATACGTAAATACTTTTTTTTTGTGAATACATACTTATTATACATAGAAAATACCCAGACCAAGACAAACAGACATGTTCATGCACACAAATGTTTGTACTGCGTGGGAATAGAACCCACTAGCGTTGGTGTCAAAGTAGCGTAACAGCGCGTTCCACCACTGCGCCACCGAGCTCGTCAAATGTATGTACCTATAAATATAGTAGCTGTTGCTTGCTGCTTCGCCCGCCTCGTATCGGGATGTCAAATAGTCTATATATATATATATATATATATATATATCCTTTATTGCATAACAAAACATAAAATTAGGTATTACAGAAAACAGTGTGCTAAGGCGAGCTTATCTCTTTAAGAGATATCTTCCAGCTAACCCTAACGTTTGTGCAGTAAATTTTATTTTGGCCGGTAGTTAAAAGTTATGCAGAATTTAATCTTCATATTTTCCATATTTATAAATACATAATATTAAATACATGTATACTATACATATAATATTACTTATCATGAGTAAGATAGTGCTCACTTAACCTCTTCTTGAAAGTAGATACAGAACAGCTGTTCCGTATTTGCAGCGGTAATTTGTTCCACAGCCGCGCTGCATTGACAGTAAATGACCGAAGGAAAAAGATTGGGTTGGATGATGGATAGTTCAGAGTTTTGGTAAGACAATGATGTTGGGAACGGATGGGAGTTGTCTTATAAGAAAACCGGGATCGAAGGTATTGGGGTGTCTCAGGGTTAACAAATACAAGAGAGGTAGGGTGCATCAAAGCAACCCGGTCGGGGAAATATCTCCAGCTCCCAGAAAACCGCGGCCAAATAGCAACTCCCTGGAATGTTGTTGTGTTCCCGCGCGTTAGTGAGGTCATCAGTAAGCTCCTAAGGAGTTGCTGTGTTAGTAGCAGTGGTGGCATCACGAGTGATACTTAATGTATTACCAGTGTTCATAGGCTACGGTAACCACTTTACATCAGGTTGATCGTATGCTTGTATACCTCATGACGTTGTATAATAATAAAAAAAAGAAAAATAATATTTTTATCAATTCGACTGGTAGTTCCAGAGATTAGCACTTTCAAACAATCAAACAAACTCTTAAACTTTATTATTAGTATAGATTTCATATATCTCGGAAACGACTTTACCCATTTGGTTTACATTTTGTATTTAGATAGGCTTTCGCTTTTCAAGTTTATCTAAGTGTTTTTCCAGAAACAAAAACCGTTCAAAAACCGCCCAGATACTAATCTAAACTACCAATCAATAAATATATGTAATAATAATCCGTAGGATTACTCTCGAAACAAATATCGACCTGTTGGAAACCATGACAGCAGGGCTGGACAGGTTCATGGTTGATTGCCCAATTATTGATTGTCATGTTGGCAAAATTCTATCTATCTATACCTTCACGCCAAGTTTTTTTTTATACCACTAAGGTGGCAAACAAGCGTACGGTCTGCCTGATGGTAAGCAATTACCGTAGCCTATGGGCATTTGCAACACCAGGGGTGTCACTCTTGCGTTGCCGACCCTGTAAGAACCTCTTCACGCCTTTCTTGAAGAACCCCATACTGTAGTCCCTTGGGAAAATCTCGGCAGGGAGCTCATTCCACAACATAATAGTTCTCGGTAGAAAACTTCTCGTGAAGCGCACAGTGCGCGATCATTGCGGTTCCAGTGTGTGCGGATGAACTCCCAGCCGCCGGCGAGCTGTGCGATTGTAAAACGAGGCTGTTGGTATAATGTCGAACAACTCCTCAGAACACAACCTATTATACAGCCGGTAGAACAAAAAAAGTTCCTTGCGGATTAGGCAGACACAACAGAGCGCCAAAAGACTTTGTCCTTACACATTTCACTCGCTTCTTTAACATTCTCTCTACACGCTCATCGGTGCCTAGGTCTCCTGACATCGCTTACTGATTTCTGATTCAACTTCATGTTAACACATTTTTATAATACTGAAGTCGCAAAAAGCATATGACCTGCATGTTGGTTACGATAGCCTATGTTGACTTGCAACAGCAGGGATTACACTCACACGATGGTTCATGTGAGTTAAACCACTTGATTGCGAATGAAGCCCCCTCTCCCCGCTCTACTCCTCTCCACTTTACTCCCGACCCGTAGCGGTGAGCTACTACATAGGTTAATGCTTAATGCTTAATGTCAATCGTGAATGCAGACTCTAATTTATGTCGTATTTAAGAACTTATCCTCAATAATTTGTTAATAAAATTGAATTACCAACGCTAACTTATGTTAAAGTCAAGTCAAAGTCAAAATCTTTTTATTCCGTAAAAATGGCTACATTTGTTTGGAATCGTCACAATTTTTTTCCCTACCGTGCAGTTTGACTTGGTGAGCACTGATAAAAATACTGCCAAAAAACTCAGGCATCCCTCTTTTGGTGTCCAAACAAATTTACATGTTTTATTAATTACATTATAATTGGATCGACTCACTCCCAGGCATTTTTATCATTAATATAGTCAGATACTTTATAATATGCCCTGCTACACAATTTGGCTTTAATAGTAGTTTTAAATTTGTTTATTGACAATTCTCTTATATTGCTGGGAAGTTTGATATAGAACCGTATACATTGCCCCATAAAAGAATTACTTATTTTGTGGAGACGGCTTGCATGTAACACAAGATTATGCTTATATCTAGTATTTATGCTATGATCTGGTCTGGTATGATATGATATGGTCGTGTTTTATCAGAAGGTGATGTCAGGATCAGGATCAGCCTTAGGAACCGGCGAGCGTGCATGAAAAGAACTATGAATGTGAAAGAAGCGAGTGAAGTGTGTAAGGACCGCGTCTTATAGCGCTCGGTTCTCTCTGCCTACCCCGCAAGGGACCCGGCGTGAAGATATACATACTTTAGATAGGTTTTGTCTCGAGAGTAACCTTATTGGAGGCTATTTTAAAAAGAACAGCGGTGTTAGTTGTTTACTACCATCCCTAAAGCCAATCTCACCTGCAGGTCCTGCATCCAAGTAACTACCATGACAGGCTTTGTCAAAAGATACGCAGGCAGATAAGGAAATGGTCACAACACCTGCTTCATCTTTCACATCAAACTATAAACGCGAAAGTGGAGGGATATATGAGCCGAGGAAGCTCATAATTTCTCATAAATTCAGAACCGACAAAATTGGTCATGTTTTATCAGCAGGTGATGACAGGAACCGGCGAGCCTGCATGAAAATAGCTACGAATGTAAAGAATGATGCGATGGCATGATGGATGGTGTGTTCTACTATCTAGCACCGTTACTATGTAACAATATCGATGGAGAAATGTTCCATTTGAATGCGTTCTGATGTAAGATGTAGAGACTTCCTCAGCAGGACTACTTAATTAAATACTATAAATAATATATAGATACTTACCTTCACTATCTATTTATAACTTCACACCAAAGAAAGGTAGGACGGAGGAGGGAGGGAGGAGAAACCGCAGCCAGGTAACCACTCCCGCGAGAGTCACTGAGTTCCTGGGAGTGAGTGAGTTTCACGCAGAAACTTCCCAGGACTTCAGGACAGGAAGCTGTTTTCATGCGCTTTACCTCTTAAAGACACCCAGACGAAGACAAGGAGACACGTTCATGCACACAAATATTTGCCCTGTGTCGTGCCAGTAACCTCATAAAGAGATACCGTGTTAGCAGCAAGAGTGGTAACACAGGAGCGATACTTTCTGTATTGCACATAGGCTACTCAAACTATTTTACATCAGGTGGGCCGCATGCTTGTATTGCCTTCCGACGTGATATAAAAAAAAAGGTTCTACTAAGTCACTTATTGTGCGGACGGTACCGATTCATCTTTTAATAGAGCGCGCAGGCGCGCCGCACACAAAACATACACCCAGTATCATTTGACAATTTGTGAGCAATCAGTGCATTGTCGCCGCTCTTTATTCGACGGCAAATAATACACGGAAAATTGTCATCCCAATTGTAACCGGCCCATTGTTGCCCTGATGACAGCATTCAGATTTAGATCGGTACAAAACTGGTCATCAGTGGCTGACTCGCTCTCGGACAGACGTTCGATGCAGTTTTACTTGTATTAAATACAAAAAAACATAAACATACTTCACAAAAATACGTAACGAAATATAAAAACGTCATAATAACAACAAATGTATTAGAAATATTGAGCATTCTATTAAAAATGGAAGAAGAATAAACAATACTCAATGGCATTTATAGAAACAGTGCCAAAATCACCGCAAAAACTATCAAGACATACAAACCCTTACCACATCAAGCGACCGATGAACGCATTCATGGTATGGTCGAGGCTACAGAGAAAGAAGATATCAGTGATGAACCCAAAGCTACACAACTCTGAAATATCGAAGAGACTTGGCCTGGAATGGAAGAGTTTGGACGAAGCGGAGAAGAGACCATTTATAGACGAAGCTAAACGTTTAAGGATAAAGCATATGCAGGATTATCCAGATTACAAGTATCGTCCAAGAAGAAAGAATAGATTAGATGCATCTTTTACCAATCCAGCTATATACACAAACAGGGAAAGTTTCGTGGAAGTCGAGCCGAGGCTCGAAACAAACTACCAAATACCTTTAAGTTACTCAGACCAGTATATGTACAACAATATGATTAGTTATTCAGTGCCTTCGATACCGCAAGCTACATTTGTCCCTACTTCAATCAGACCTAAGGAGGAACCTTTACCGAGTCTTGAGTTGCGGCCGCTACCTTCCATCGATAGCATTTCGCCGAGGCCGTTCGCTGTGGTGAATCAGCAGATGATGGTGAAGGCTTATCAGGACCTCCATTATGTGCCTGGTGATGTAACAAGAATTTCCTATCATTATCCTTTTGGTGTTCAATAGAATATAGTTGGCATTTGGCTGAAGGAGCTGTCAATTGAAATTTTGTTCTCAAGAGGATAGTATACAGCAAAATTATGTTAATTTATTTATTGTATAAAACTTAAAATCTATGACAGAATAATTGTTAGTATATTAGTTCCTCATTTGTAGTCAAAAAGCAATATTATTTATTACACCATAGTAATTAATTCTGAAATAAATAATTAGTGAAAGTTTTCGGGCTTGATTTGTGTTAATTGCTATGTCCACTTCCAAGTCTTTGTTACGGTGGTAATAGCATGCACTTAGTCTTTGAATAGGGGTACAGAAAATTGGGATAAATCTATTAGTTTCATATATTAGACATATTATTTAGCAATTTTCACATAAAGTTAGAACAAGTCTCGGTGAAAACGTATGGACTGAAATTTACTGTAAACCTGTTCACTGATGTCCGTTCCTCCATTATATTATTATAGGGTAGAATCTTCTTTATTAGCCCGTTTTCTGATCCAATCTAGAATTGGCAGGGTGAGATACTTATGCCTAAGGATTTAGCGAAGATACTGATTATTACATGGAACGACTGGCTTTTGACCTACATAACCCATTGGGAAAACCAGATCTTTCTTAATTTAGGTAACACGTCTTTCGAAACAAAATTTCTTTGTCGTGGGGTTTCCTCACGATGTTTTCTTCACCGTCGAGCAAATAATAATTACAAATATGTACATAAATGCGAAAACATGAATTTAGTGGTACGCGCGCGGAATAAAGAAACGGTCTATACGCGGTATCGACCGTTTCTTTATTCACTAGGCTACCACTGCTGCTATTATCGTATATAGAATAATTACCATAATTCTAGAAGAATATGTTTAATATTTCACTTCAAATCAAAATCAAAAAAATGAAAATATCCAATTTTCTTTTCATTTAAATCAAAATCAAGTATACCTATACCTATAGATTCATCTGTCGTTGGCAACACGCCACCGAGATCCTATATTGCAAGCGTTCGACCAGGGTATCACTTACATTAAGTGATAAATTTTTAAGAGAGGTAGGGCGCATCAAAGCAGCTCGTCTGGGCAAGATCTCTACCTTACAGAAAACCGCAGCCAAATAACAATCCCTGGAGGGTTGTTGTGATCCTACCCGTGAGTGAGGTCACCAGTAAGCTTTTAAGAAGTTACTGCGTTAGCAGCAGAGATGGAATCGCACGGGTGATACTTAACGTATTGCAAGGTTCATAGGCTACGGTAACTGCTTTACATCAGGTAGGCCACATGCTTGTGTCTCCCGTATAAAAAATGAATGAGGACCGTATGCTTGTATGCGAAAAACCTCGAAGAAAAGAAGTAATCCAAACATGCAATTTGACGACCAGAGCAGTCGTGGCAGCAACGGTGGCGGGTGCATGCGGTTTCTGTTCCAGATGGCGGGCGATTGCGAGGACGACCGCAGCAGCCGAGGCAGAGACTACCGGAATAGCCATGCAGACGGCATGTTGCATCTACTAACGGGTGGGTGGGTAACGCATGAATTAACGCAAGATCTAATTGGCTAGATCAAATTGCATGTAAATTTGACTTTCGCGAAATAACGCTTGAACCTAATAACTATGTAATCCAAATATATAACAGTGATAACAAAGTGACACTCGATGATTGAGATCACTGCACCAAAGAGGAGAACAAAATATTTTCCCCCTTGGATCACTCATTGGCAGAGACGATCCTCTTCCGAAATACGTCGGAAGACCAGAAATAATGTAGTGCCGATGACGTAACACTTTGTACTCTGATTGATGAGGCTGTCTTTGGGTGTAATTGATTTGGGTGTTTACCGAAGGGTGTCCGCGATGACAAAATATTTTTTTAAATAACTAGTCTGTGTCCCAGTGCTTGGTGAAATAAACGTTTTCTTCGCTCGACGTATTTTTAAAGATTTTTTAAAGCAGTGAAAGCTCAATGAATGTAGAACCATACAGTACTTAGAATTAAACAATTTTTTTAACGGAAGTATCGCGTGTTTTATTTATTTTGTTGAACCTGACGTTTCGAATGCTTTGCAGGTAGTCTCCCTGCGACCACGGACGCTGCAAAGCATTCGAAACGTCAGGTTCAACAAAATAAATAAAACACGCGATACTTCCGTCAAAAAAAAATGTTTAATTCAATGTATAACAATTGCGAAAACCTAAGACAATACCGTACAGTACCTGTTTCGAAAGCTGGCAACTAAATTCATCTTTTCGAATTTATGCTGCTGAGACTTCTATAATTATGTATATATAAAGTTTATTAAGATTACATTACTTCATAAAAAATAAATGCATATACATTTGTAACAGAACTTATGGTCGGACTGAGCTGTTAAAGAAACTACCTCATTATCATAATGATCCTGGTTACAATCTCGGCGTGAGCATGTACCACTAATTTCGTGTTGTCACCTCAGCTACTAAAACATCAGTTGCTCAGGAATTTATTGGTAAACTCAATACACAACCCTTTAGGTAGTTATTATAGGCTGCGGTACGACACTGCAGTCTTCGAACGCTTGCAGTATAAGTAGTAACGTCACCACCGCCGCCAAAACATCAACTATTCAATTACTGGTAATCTCATCAGAACAGCCTTCCAAGAAGTTGTTATTTGGCTGTGATGTGGAGGTCCTTGCCCATAAGGACTGCGGTTTACTTTGAGGTGGAGGTAATTCCCTGGACTTGTATAAATACATGTGGATAGAGGTCATTTAGATAATTCGTAGTCGTGTAGTGAAATTGTGACTGGATCAGCCAGGGCAGCGGCGGAAGGGTGCATGCAGTTCACGTTTCAGATGGCGGGCATTCGCAGAGAGGACCGCAGCAGCGGAGACAAAGACAACCGGAGCAGCCAGGGCAGCGACAGCGACGACATGTATGGGGTTTCTCTGCGTGATAGAATCAGAGATGAGGATAGTATATAAGATAACCGGCATACACAAATGATAAGCAAGCTGAAGTGTCCGTGGGCCGGTCACATAGTTCGTAGAACCGACAACTGCTGGGGAAGAAAGGTTCTCGAATGGAGCGACGACCTCAAGAGGTTTACAGGGAGTCAATGGATGCAGGTGGTACAGGATCGAGACGAATGGTACCCTAGACGGGAGGCGTATATTCAGCAGTGGAGGAATACGGAATGAGATGATGATCATGATGATATCGTGTGTGAAGCAGGGCGGGTCACTAGTCATATATAAAACCCGGTCAGTAATTACCAGTCACAAATGTTGGTGAATCGATGACTTATGTTGTATTTATATATACAAAATCATATTTACTTACGCTCGACACATATAAATTAATTTACCTAAATTCAATTACAAAATATGAACAGATTTAATTTGACGACTGAGCGTCTTACAAAACAAGTCGTTAATTGCCAAAATTCGATTTAGTACAAATGGAATATTCTCGAATATTGAACCAATCGAAAGTGCCAGTTGATCTTAATTAATTTATTTGTGGGATGGCAATTGAAAATGGCGGATACTTTCCCTCTGTAAGCTCGCTTTTAACTACTAAATTGGCAGTGTTGTATAAATGGCAGTTATTTTCCTATAGATCTATATAGAGCTGTGTGGTTTCGCCGTGTTTAGAACCAACTTGGTGTTACGTCCTTTTTATTATTATAATAATATACTAAATTATTATAATAAAAAGACATTTCTGGCGAGAGAGTTGCCAGAAATTTCTTTTTATTATAATAATTTAGTATATTATTATAATAATAAAAAGGTTTCTTCAACGTGTAACGTGTGTAATGACGTAACACCAAGATGACTGACTTAAGCTACTCGTAAAATGGCAGTAATCGTAAAATCATTGTAATGAAAAATTTATGATGTTAATATGTTCCCTGACAGTACCATTTTCAAGTTAATTTTGACAAAAATTCGAAAATTGATGGATCATAAATATTATAAACGATATTTAAATATTTTTGTAGTGGTAACAACATCTCTTGGTACATGACAGAAACAGTTAAGTCTTCATCAATAACTAAATAGTAATTAAAGAAACCCCGTCACAGTCCTGCAAATTGACATTTGACGCAATCATTAATATAGTTCTATTTCTACTTATTACATATTATTATTTATAGTCATCTTTGCCTACCTCACAAGGTATTAGGTATACTACACAAGGGACTTGTGAAGATAAATATATTGATGAATAGAGGTTAGAACATTTCCTATAGTAAACTGTAGTAATAAAAAGAAATAAAAAACAAAACTTATGAAAAAAATATTAAGAAAATGCAATGAAAATTACAAGCAAAGATACTCGGATAACGGACAATTAGTATCTATAAACATTTATACATTCTTAATAAACACAAATTCTTCTACTGTAATTAGTTCTGAAAATGATTTATTATTATACCTATGTTGAATTATTTATTTTCAAAAAGTCTGTAGGTTTATGAACATATCTGTTGGGAACTGTAAATTAAATCCCAGGCTGGATTACTGGATTTATTCTTATTATTAATAGTACCCAATGGATTTAGTTTTTTATGTTTATTGTCATTAGTTCCCTATATACTCGTATGTATATAGTTCATTATCATGTTATTCTCTCAGTTCTCATTATTCTCCGTTAGTTCGGACATGTAGAACGAATGCAGGATGTAAGAATGACGAAGTAGATACACAATGCAAAAGTGGAAGGAAGTAGCAGCCGAGGAAGGCCAAGACTTTCCTGCCATGATCAAATTGGTCGTGTTCTATCAGAAGGAGATGTCAGGAGTCCTAGAAATCGGCGAGCGTACATGAGAAGAGCAATGAATGGTTCTCTTTGCCTACCCCGCAAGGGATCTGGCGTGAAGATAATAGATACTTAGTTCTCTTGTAATATATTTTCTTATATCTAAGCAACAAAATTCGATCTTAACTGAGTAAACCGCACATAATCTTAACTTGAAGGGAACGAAAATAAGTAATATTCTAAGCTGTATTTCGTAGTCGAGTTAAAACAACTTAATCAAAATACTGTATACATACATCGAAACCGCTGTCAATTAACAATATCACTTGGGGAATTGCAAGAGATTACAATATACTTTAAATCTTTTTTTTTATATTGACTCAGCATAGTGGCTCCGCTTCACCTGATGGTAAGCGAAAGAGGAGCCCAAATTGCAGCTGCAACTGACAAAGGACTACAGTGTCCTGTCTGTTGACGCTACCATACTATATATATACCATGCATGCCCGCAAGGTGCTTCTTCACGCTTCGTTTGAAGGATCCCATGTTGTAGGAAGGAGGAAACACATGTGCAGGCAAGGTATTCCACTTTTTAATAGTACGACAAAGTTAGTTGCCGAACTTTTGAATATGAGAAAAAATGTCCTCAACAGTCGAATGATGAATTGTTTAACAGTCTGATTGAATTTTGGAGTTTGTTAAAATTTATAAATATGTCCTTAACTGAGTTCAGTGCAACAATATTATAATCAAATAATGGTTGAAAGGTATTCAAGATTACTGCTGCATACTTTTTTATGCAATAGACATTTTTTATAGAGTTGTGCTGCCGTCTGTGCTCGGTCCTTCAAAGAGACGTTTTGTTCCTCACAACACATTCACATACGTCGCTCTCCTTTCATCCAAACATGGTGCAAGCCTTCGACAATACTACACAACTGTCTCCTTGTATCTAGCTGGTTTGAGCACATCAAATGCCATTCCGAAACTATTTTCAACCTTATCTCCAAGAGATAAAGTAGGATTAAAAAACGATACACCTAGATGCAATCCTGTCGAATATAGGTATGTATTATCTCAAAGCTTCGTTACACTTCTGCGCTGAATTCATAAAGGATCGTTCCAGTTTTAACCGTCAATCAAGTTGAGACGTTATTACTAAATAGCTTAAGACTGAAATTGTATTAGATGTGGATTTAGTGATAGGACGTTTTAGATTCGGAGCAAACGCATAAAGTGTCCAAAGCATTGCAAAGTTAGCGAAGTGTGGTAACAATCGAAAAAAGCATTTAGCACAATGGATTAAGAGTTACAGCGATAGCAGCAGGCTGTTGTCACACTGAAGCGTACGTCATAATCGTCATAGACGTCTTTCACACCGCACACGAAGAATGAATGATGGATGAATCGCGCTGCGAGGATCCAGCTTTTTCCACATAAAGAGGAACCGAATTATCATTTCCTGTTTCGTAAAACGTTGCTGTTGGAATATCAACCTTAGCGTTTTACGATAAGGGGGCTAATATAGTTCAGTGTGTGTAAAAAGTAGGTTTGCAGGAATCATATCTCTGTATATTCATGTGAGTCGCAAATGGGCCAAAAGTTGTATGTTGAATATAGGACGGACAGAGATGTCAGAAAGATTCCGCTAGAACTTTTAACAACCTATCGCGAGAGTTTAAATATTCGCTAATATCGATACAGGGTAAACCATCCAAATATTGGCACTTTAAGAGGCAATATTGAAAGAGATATTTAATGTCAAATGGAATGTAACACGATTAAAATTACTTACAATGAATGTGGATAAGTCAAACTTTTTATCAATACATTACTATCAGTATTAATACTTAAATAATAATTGTTCTCTTCCATTCACTCTCTGAAACGCCTTCAAAATTTTCTTCCAACGAAGACCAAAGCGTTACTGGCTCAGTCTCTTCTCCTGCCTCTCCTTGATTATGCCGATGTAGCCTTTCTGGATCCGTCCGAAGATTTACTGGATAAATTGGACAGGCTTCAAAATCAATGTATCCGATTTGTATTTGGTCTTCGAAAGTATGATCATATTTCTCAATTTCGACAGCATCTTAACTGGCTGCCTATAAGGCTACGGCGTAAAATCCACATTCTAACCTTTCTCTATAATGTTCTTTTTAATCCTTCTTATCCAACGTACCTCCGGAAGAGGTTTCATTTTCGGATCATGGACGAGCGTCTACGATGCAGCCAAGACTCCATCTTGAAGGTGCCTGCCTGCCTGACCAACACTTTCGGGAATTCTTATACCGTGCGTGCCGCATGTCTTTGGAACGCACTTCCGCTCGAGATCAGAACTTCGCCTACCATAAGTTCTTTCAAAAAACATCTCAAAAACATTTTCAGCACTTCTGCGAGACATTGAGCTTACATTATGTATTATTTTTATTCAATTATATTAAGGTATCTTTTGTAATCTATCGTTATCCATTAGCGTGTATATACGTATCTGTGCCCGTGTGTATATACATTTGAGTGTGTATATGCATATGTACATAAACTTCATTTTCTTAAAGTATGTTGACATCAATGTAGTTGATATGTTAACCTTATATACACTTTTTTAGCTACCACCGCCATACATTATTCCACTCAGGAACTCAATAGCAATGGTTGGCTGGAAGAGATTCCTCGAAGGAATAAGCCTTTGCAAATCAAATTCTTATATTTTATTTTACGAATGTAAACATCTATGCAATAAAGTTCTGCAAACAAACAAATAATATATTTAAAAAGGTGTGCACGTGTTATCTTATTATTTGCCTATAATCATAAGGGCGCCAATAATTAGGTAGGGGCCAACTTTTGGACGGATTACCGTTTATCTATCATATATATTAATAAGCAACCTGTCTGGAGACTTCTACCACTATACAGAACAGGCGGGCATATATATGAAAGCAATACATATGTAATAATGCAAACTGTACTTTCTGGCTCAAGTTTTTACTGCCTAGAAGTTTTCTCAGAGTTCCATTCAGTTTATTTTCTGTATACACTCTTCATTATCCGCCCACCCGGTATGGGTGTACATTCTTCATACAACGACTCACTCCACAGATTACTCCACCATCAATCCTATATCCTAGCAATTGATCCTATATACCTACCAAAGCTAAACTATCTCATCATCATGAAATTTAATAGCTACATTCTTGTCAGTGGAGTTTTATCTATTTTTCTCTGACACTACTTTTTCCTTCGTTTGCTTCATGTAATGCCTCGGCCTTTCCGACCCACTGTCACCTTTTTTATCTTTCCTTCAATTATATTTATTACTAGCAGAAGCCCGCGGCTTCGCACGCATGAGATTTGGGCTTTTAGTAGCCTTTATTTCTCTGTGTTCAGGGTCGTAGATGCAACCATAGAGCGATTCAATTTTCGTACAGCGCCATCTATACCTTTACAGGAGGCAATAAAAATAAATTATATATTTATTTTATTTTTATTACATAAAAAATGCATAGTTATTTAAAAAATACGTATTCTATTAAAATAATAAACATAAAATTGCAAAGTCCCCCGAAGGGGAAGATCATTTCCCCCTAATTTTAACAGTTTTTCATTTTTCACGCAGGAACCTTAAATATTTACGGGATAAAAATTACCCTATATTCTGCTCTGAACAGTCCTCTACCTACCAGAGAAAGTCCCGTTAAAATCGGTTCAGCCATTTCAGACAGACAGACAAAAAAAAAAGTTGAAAATGCGTATTTAGTCTTTGGTAACGTGAAAATAATAATATGAGCTTAAGATAAAGACTTTATTTTGAAATCACAGACAGACACTTCAATTTTATTTATATGTATAGATGTATAGATTATACCATCGCGCCGAATCAAGTGTCTCTCGTCTTTTCGTTTTTCTCCTACCTATGCAGGACTTCCTTATTTGTAACCTTTTCTGTCCAGCTCATCCTCTCCATTCTTTGCCAATTGCACATTTCAAAAGCTTCTAGCTTATTCCTAAATTATCTATGTAGCTTATATTTCTGCCGCTTCCAGTTCTACTAAAAGCATTATGTCTGTGTCATATCACTATGACATTTGGGCGTTCATATTCAAGTTTGGTCGTAACACGGTAACATTTCAGCGCCTAACAACTTCCCTCCGACGTCGCTTCAGTGTCCAATTTATACGATATTATTTGTATGAATGCTTTAGTTATAAAATTTTCGAGATGATAATATAATTTTTTAAAATTTGTTGTGAAGGCTGAGCATAATGTAAAGGATTGAAATGACAAGAGTGTCAATTCGTTCATTTACAAATGTCACTCAAACCGACTAGAGTAGCCAGGATAATAAGCTACAAGTCCTAACGACTGACATCTACAGCGCCTGAGGAGGCCTAGTGGAGACAATCGGAGGCAGCGACGGTGGCATGCATGCGGTTTCTGTTCTAAATGGCGGTCAATCGCGAGGACGACCGCAGCAGCCGAGGCAGAGACTACCGGAGCAGAGCCATGGCAGCGACGGCATGTTGCATCTACTAATGGTAGTGGGTGGGTGCCGGCCGGCGGCGCTAGTTCGCATGAACTAATTGTTGGCGGAAGCAAACAAAGCAGGTTAGATCAAATGGCATGTAAATTTGACTTTCGGAAAATAACGCCTGAATATATTAAATGAGAAGTTAGTTGAAAAATAAAAGCTACTCACACGGCAAGGGCTAATACGACTTGTCTGTGGTCGCTGCGGCTTACGGCATTGTTGCAAGAATACTTCATTAGAATAGATTTATAGGATTAATTGTTTTAAACCAGATATTTGAAACTGTGCCGTGGTGTAACGCGCTGTTACGTTAATTTGCCACCAACGCTCGTGGGTTCCATTTCCACACAGGACAAACATTTATGTGCAGGAACATGTCGGTTTGTCTTGGTCTGGGTGTTTTCAAAAGAAGTAGGGCGTGTCGAAGCAGCATGTCTGGGGAAATACCTCCACCGTACAGAAAATCTATGATGCTGACAGCTACTTTTTATAACCGCACCGCTCGCCGGGCGCGGGGAGTTCACCTTCACGCTGTAACCGCAATGGTCGCTTACTGTGCGGTTCCAGAGAAGTTTTCTTCCGAGAATTCTCAAGTTTTGGAATATACTCCCAGCTGAGGTTTTTCCGAGGGACTACAGCATGGTGTTCTTCAAGAAAGGCGTGAAGAGGTTTTTAGAGGGTCTCCAACGCATGAGCGACATGCGTGTTGCAAATGTACGTAGGCTAAGGTGACTGTTTACCATCAGGCAGGCCGTATGCCTGTTTGCTACTTAGTGGTATAAAAAAAAAGCAACCAAATAACAACTCCCTGCAGGGTTGTTGCGTTCCTGCGTGTAAGTGAGGTCACCTTTTAAAGAGTTGCTCTATTAGTAGCAGAGGTGGTATTGCGCGAGTGACAGTTATATTGCAAGCATTCGTAGCCTACGGTAACCGCTTTACCTAAACTTCATTTTTATTCCCACGAAAGAATAATACGGACATGCCTTTCAGAATCCCGGATCCCGGAGTCGTTTGAAATTCCTGAGATTGCTAAAAATGTTACCTGCATACAAAATATAGTTAGAACTCGTTGTGAAAAAGATATATTTTCATTGAATAATGCTTACATACCCTCTCGTACTTTCAAGACGGCTGTTCCTTGTTAAACTCTTATTGTAATTTTTTATACATTTAAAAAGCCGATTCTAATGAAACTTTTAACTTACAATATTTTTTTTTATGAAAACTGGTTTCGTAACAGGCCAGCAACCTAAACTACTTATAAAATTGAAACAATTGTAATTTTATGTGTAGCACCATTTATTTTCGTACAAAAGCAAATTATAATTATAAAATCTTTCACAAAAAATATTAAAAGTTAAAAATAAATTTTGTCAACATAGCAACACATCAATATTGATGATAAAATTCAATAAGTAACTGCACTTATTATGTTGTGATGCAGTGAAGTGAAGAGATGAAGATGTAAGTTAGATATTCAGCAATTCTACGGTGATATGGTCGCACATAGTTTTTTTAATTCCGTTTTCATACATCGTCGGTAGACATACATGCATTCGGCCCATCTGATGGAAAGCGGTTACCGTTGTCTATGAACACTTGTAATTCAGTAAGTGTCACTCGCGCGATGCCGCCTCTGCTGCTATCAAAATAACTCCTTAGGAGATTACTGGTGATCTCACTCACACGCACGAATACAACGATTCTCCAGGAAGCGATGGTTTTCTGTGAGATGGAGATACTTCGCCAGACGGGATGCTTTGATACGCCCTATCTCTCTTAAAACATCTAGACCAAGACAAACAGACATGTTCATGTGTGTCCTGTGTGGAAATCGAACCCAAAAGCGTTGGTGTCAAAAAACGTTATACCACTGCGCCAACAAGCTCGTCATACCTGATATTACAGCAAAATTATTCCCTGTGACACCAGATTCTTTGGTTCTAGGTCAATTATAAGTTTCCTTAAATCTTCAGGTTTTCAGAAGTCATTTCTTAAAAGTAGGCAGACGTAACTACAATATGCCGATTAACTTTTTCCTACCACGTAGACGTAACTACCAAAATTCGATTAAATTTTTCCTGCCACACAGACGTAACTATCAAATGTCGATTCAATTTTCCCTACCACATAGACATAACTACCAAATGTCGATTAAATTTTCCCTACCACACAGACGTAACTACAAAATATTGATTAATTTTTTCCTACCACATAGACGTAACTATCAAATGTCGATACAATTTTCCCTACCACATAGACATAACTACCAAGTGTCGATAAAATTTTCCCTACCACACAGACGTAACTACAAAATATTGATTCAATTTTCCCTACCACATAGACGAAACTACCAAATGTCGATTTAATTTTCCCTACCACATAGACGTAACTACCAAATGTCGATTCAATTTTCCCTACCACACAGACGTAACTACAAAATATTGATTCAATTTTCCCTACCACATAGACGAAACTACCAAATGTCGATTTAATTTTCCCTACCACATAGACGTAACTACCAAATGTCGATTCAATTTTCCCTACCACTTAGACGTAACTGTAAAATATTGATTAAATTTTCCTACCACAAAGACGTAACTGCAAAATATTGATTCAATTTTCCTTACCACATAGACGTAACTACAAAATATAGATTAAATTTTCCCTGCAAGTACTCACAGTACTCACTAGCTTGTTCCAAAATTCCATGATTGTAGAACAACTGTGTAGTAGTGACTACTTGTTCTTAACATTATCCCGTTTCCTAATCTAATTGACGGGGTCCACTACCTAAACCTGAGGATTTGGCGAAGACACAGATTTTTACATGGAGCGCCTGATACCTCCACAACCCAGAAGGAAAACCAGACCTTTCTTAGGTAAGGTCACACGTCTTTCGAAATTTAACTTCTTGGCCGTGCGGGTTTCCCCACCATGTTTTCCTTCATAGATATGTACATACATCCGTAAACACGAATTTGGTGGCATATACTAGGATTCGACCCGGGGGCTAGCTGGTCAATAAAAAAAATAAGATAAAAATTCTTTATTTGCCTTTAGACCCACCCTCACGGGCACTTAGACTCGTCTTACATTCTCAATATTAAATCTTATTATTGTTTTTAGTTTTTCTCTTTTTAATCTACCAGCATTTCAAATGACCATTGGCGAAGAAGAAATGCCTAAAGAAACTTGCCAATATAGGTCTTTTTTTTATTCAAAACATACTATATATTACAATAAATATAATTATATAAGTGTGCATATAGTGATATCAAGTGGTACAATTAAAGATATATTAATACATGTGCTGAATCATTTCCAAACATCTCGGTCAGTTAGATATTCATCGATTATATAATAACTAAAAAATATAGAATTGAATACAATTTATGACAAAATATCTACTAATCTTAGCAAGCCGATATACGGCATACGCAATCTATTTCTGCTTCTAAAATTTTCACTAACTTTTGAAAACGTCTCTATTCCATTTTTACGAGCACACATTATGTTCTCATAAATGGACGGAGAGGTAGAGGAATAAGCTGCTGTTTAGTAGTGACTTCTTGATATAAAAGATACTTTGATTTCTCTACAACATGAAAAGTGTACTAGATATAGATATAGTTATAATATGTAGATATAATATATATATATATATTATATATCTATATTTATTGAGTTCAATGGCTTATAAACTACCTCTCATGTTTGGTCTGCCTTTACAGGTTGTCTCTTGTACCTTACTATGTAACATCTTTACGATATCTCTGACTTGCAACAAACTGTCTGAAATCGGTAATCTAACAAACAGGCAGACCGACAACCATCACCATACCAACCCTCATTCATCCCACTGCTGGGTTTGGAGCATACTCCGTCACGCTGCTCAACTGTGTATTGGCGGAGGCCATGAAAGAAATAACCTATGGATCTAAATTATACGTTGTGTAATTAGTATATATTATCTAATAAATTATATTAAGTACAGTTATTTATAGAGGAAAATATGTATATATTACAAGGGTTTTGTATGTATTATTGTGGTTGTGTATGTATTATCGTAGTTAATTATGTATTCTTATGTTTATCTTAGATGACCATATAAAGAACATATGCTTTATATTCGATTCACATTTTAATTATAAAAGCCGCAATAGCGTTTTTTCCAGGCCCAATGGTTTACTGTGTAGAGAATGAAATTAGCATTAAGTCCGCCTTTTGAAACAACTGTAACTGTATTGTGGTCAATGAAGTATTAAATAAAAAAATGATAAATATGGAGAACCGATGAGACCGAGTTTACGTAGCGTTACGTCGAGGGTAAAGTAGAACACGAGTAGAGAGCTCTCATTGGCTAGTTCACGGATGAACTTCGCGGCACTTATCGGCTTATTGGTTAAAATATTCTGCCATTGGCCGGTAGGCTCGAATCGCTGAGATATTTAACGTTTTTGTGAGCGCGGGGTGCCTTCATGCGCAGACAGTTGCTTTATTGGTCTGTGGCGGAGGCCAGTGTTCTCAAGCCTCCCGAAGACCACTAAATTTAACGACTGTCAATTATCGACAATAGTCGGGTCCGACGGATACGACACGTTAATTTTCAAAGTAGGTATACCCATCCGTAGATAGGCTGCGGTCGCATTGCTTAACTTGCATATTCTCATATAATCAAAAAAATCGTGGTTATAATATATATATTTTTAATGTGTCATGAAGGCTCACCATAATGTACAGGATTGAAATGACAAGGGTGCCAATTCGTTGATTTACAAATGTCACTCAAACCGGCTAGAATAGCCAGGTTGATAGTGTAAGAATCGCTTAGCCGTACCCTCAGGAGTCGGGAATGATGATTGAAACAGCTTTGCTTTACTTGCATAAATTTCCTTTTACTTCCATCAAATAACAAATCTATTCAATAATCTCTCTTAACCGTCCTTCTATTTGGCGTACACACAGTGCAATCCCTCCGTCCGCACAGTAACCTTAATATAAAACAGTTTTGCTTCCCTCCTTTGCCACTGCTAACTGTCACCTCATTGGTTGCGCGTCACGGTGTTATGGCGCGCAGACACCGAGATTATTCAATGACAATACTTATTTAATTTAGACGACAAGTCAGACATATTATTATTATTATATTATAGTTACAAATATAGTGTAATTATTACAGGTAGTGTGATAATTATAAAATTACATCATAACACATCCCTGTGACCAGCGCCACGGCGTACGGCCATTGGTCAGCGCCATGGCGCGCAGTCACGGACGCTACTCAATAACAATACTTATTTCATTTATAAGACAATTCAGTAAAATATTATTATAACATCATTACAACTAAATGTTATTAAAATTAACTGTACGAAATTACAACAATAGAATAGAATAAGATGTATGTAGATGCAGTACATAACTGTAACTAGCTGTTCCCCGCGTCTGCTTGTTCTTATTATCTCTCTTTTTTCGGCTTCTAAGAGTAAGTATCATGATGTTGAACAGCCTATACCTTCCTGAAGAATTTGGCTACCAAATGCAAAAAAAAATTACAAATCCAATCGGTAATTCTAGAGGTTAGCCCGTTCTAATAAACAAACAAACTCTTACGCTTTACATATTAGTGAAGATATCAAAATAATATGTTTATTTCGCCATTCGAACAGCACTTACAAACTTTTGCAGTTACGCAGACAGATCCCGACCCATCATGAATGCGGCATTACCGCCAATTTGTCTCAAGTGCAAACAGAGTTAACGGCTAAATATACCGGAAATAAATATATCCCCTAATAATCCGCCCTAAATGTACGCACAATGGGTGGGGATCGCATTGTGGACCAAATGAATTGTGTACAGACTCATGCTGGGGATAGACATGCGAGCGCGCGAGAATGAACAGTGTAACTGGACAGGATCACCACTCATACCCACCAATGTGTCTCCTGTGTAGCCAGAATATGCATAAAATTTTTTTAGGACTGAATTTAAAAGAGGAGATTGAGACAGGAAGATATCTCAAAGTATTTTTTTTCTACGATAATTAGTTTGCGAGATAATGCTGTTTGAAAGTGGCATTTCATCACGTGACTTGAAAACACTTCATACTAAGAGACCACGGTAGATGACGTCACAACTATGAAAACTATGAAGAAATGTATTGATTTTATACAAATATTAGTTTTATTTCTGCAATTCAGGCATTCAGACTGAAGCTGTTATAGTAAAACATGTTCAAAATATGACAATGATTTAAAGTATGAAGTTTTTTTGTTATAAAAACTGTTTGTTTTTTACGATTTTTAACACCAAAACTAAACCAAAAAAAAACTATAGAATAGTAAACTACAAAAAAATGATTATGTTTTACTCTATATATGATAACTGTGAGATTTAAAACGAAAAATAAAATTCATGCATATTCCCTATTAACAGCGGTGACCACTAAAAAGGCAATGAACAATGAAGTACATTGCTGTCCCGCGGGTTTAAACTACAGCTGCCTTGGAACTCACAACGAATTTAATCAGAAGAAATTTGTAGGAGTATGAAGTTTTGGAATTGACTTCAAAAACTTCCTAATGAACAGTGTAGATAGACGTGCTTCGAAGCAACTCGTCTGGTGAAGTACCTCCACCTCACAGAAAACAGCAGCCAAATAACAACTCCCTGTATGGTTGTCGTGTTACTGCCAATGAGCGAAGTATGGCAATGGAGGCAATGGGTGGACGTTACTTTCTGTATTGCAAGCGTTCGTAGGCTACGGTAACTGCTTTACATCAGGTAGGCCGTATACTTCTGTGCCTCCCGAAGCTATATAAAATAAAAACACCGTAGCATTTGGCACTTTAGTATCGGTGGTGGCGGTGGTACTTTTTTGTTATACAACGTCGGGAAGCAAACAAGCATATCACCTAGTAGCCTATTAACACTTGCAATACAGAAAGTAATGTCTGCCCATTGTCTCCTGTACTACTAACACAGCAATTTCTTTGGAATTTACTCGTTACCTCGCTCACTCGCAGTAACACAACAACCATCCAGGGAGTTGTTATTTGGCTACGGTTTTCTGGGAAGTGGAGGTACTTCCCCATTCGCGATGCTCTGACGCTCCCTACCTTTCTTAAAAACATCCATACCAAGACAAACAGACATGTTCATTCGCACAAATGTTTCTTTTGTGTGGGAATCGAACTCACGAACTCGTGATGATGTGTATGTAAATATGTACAGTAGTAGTATGAATTCTAAGTAGAGCGATTTTTTGTATACTACGCCGGGTGATACACAGGTATACGGCCCGCCTGATGTGAAGTGGTCACCGCAGCCTTTGAACACTAGCGACAAAAAAGGATGTCGCTAGCGCTTTGTAACCCTACCCTAGCATGCAATAGTGAAGGTACGTAGGTCAAGTTTGAATCCTTAGATGTTAATAGTGTGCTTGCGATTGTCAATAGTAAATTCGCGCAGTTGTGGATACGCAGCTTTATATTACGTCAGTGTTAAATGACCCGCAACTTATTTTATTACTACGAATCGGTACGCAGTAATGTCACAGAGTAGATAATGTAAATTCTATTATTATTCAACTGATTGCATTTCTTGCTATAGTCATATATATAGACTAGCTATCCGCCCCGGCTTCGCAGGGGTGATATGATCGCAACCAAACTTCACAGGATCACCTGCTGGACTAACCTGAAGATTCACTGAAAATTTCATCAATATCTGCCCAGCCGTTTTTGAGTCCATAGAGGACATACAGACAAACATTCATTTTTATATATATAGATTTAAGTACTACGTGATGACGCGAGAATTATTAACAAACAACAAGCAAGTGGTAATTTGAAAATCTCTGAACATGCCCGGCTAGCTCAGTCGGTAGAGCATGAGACTCTTAATCTCAGGGTCGTGGGTTCGAGCCCCACGTTGGGTGAATTCTTTTTTCCCACAAATGCACGTTTTTGTATTGATATAGCATTTTTTGCAATTTTACATTAACTATTTATACAAAATATTTTTAATTTTTAAACATTTGCAAATATCATGTTCATCAATTATTCCATATATGCACACCAAGACCCTTTGGGGGTATATAGAGAGTAACGAGCGTCAGAAGACGCGGTATTTAAGCACCTCAAAGTCAAAATCTTTTTATTCCGTAAAAATGGCTACATTTGTTTGGAATCGTCACAATTTTTTTCCCTACCGTGTAGTTCATCGCTAGCTTCTTTAACATTCATATCTCTTTACATCTTAACTATTATTCATTTATCAATAATAACTAAGCAACATCATTATCCAGTCTGGAATGAATCATCCTTTCGATGCTCAATTGATTATTTCCCAAGATCGTTTACGGCTCATTTGACGTAAAATGACTACCGTAGACTATGAACGCTTGCAATACGAGTTCTCTGGGCTTCTAAGAGTCGTTCTCTGCCTTTTCGCTGAAAATCGTTCGGCCGATAATCACTTGCCAACTAACGTTTCGAAGAAATTTATTTAGCGGAATAATCATTTGCTCGCTTTTCGTATAATTTTGTTTTATTTCCCAACCTCACAGTTGCCAACTGTATGTTTGGTCTGCTTTTTATAATGACGCTTTTCGGCATTTTGAAACTTTCAAGTTAGCGTAATATTCCTTTTGCAAAAGCGATTCGCTTCTGGCACTTCGCCGGCCGCTGCCGCGGCATGCTCGTTTCGCTCTCTCGGCTCGTGCGTTGTTTGTCATACTCTAACCTAACCTAACCCCTACTGAGATTTCTGTTGCTATACTTATTGCAAAATTTGTATTTGTTTGAAAGATTTGACAAGTGATAAATGCCCCAAACGTTTTGTGTCATTATAATAATCAGCTTATCAATAATTCTACCAAATAAAACGTTGTCATACAAACAATTGATTATCGTTAGTTGTCAAAGAGAAAAAAAGGTGAAACGTTGGTTGGCAAGTGATAATCGGCCAAACAATTTTCGGCGAAAAGGCAGGATACCGTCATATCGTGATGTCGAACAGCCTTCCTCATGAATTGGGCTATCAAATGTAAAAATATTTATTCAAATTCGATTGGTACTCTTAGATATTAGTGCGTTCTAACAAACAAACTCTTCGTCTTTATATCCTTGTCCGGCCATAATTTCTGTTACAAATGTAGGTATATGCATTTATATTTTTATGAAGTAATGTAATGTTACACAACGTCAGCATGTCGTTTCAAGCAGGCCATGCCCTCTACAACTGACTATCATTAGTAGTCTAAGGGGTTCAGATCTGGGCTAGACGAGGGCTAGTCTTGAGGTTTTATAAAATCCTGAACATTGGTTTCGAGTCAGGCTTGGGTAGTTCGTGCCTTGTGACGAGGTGCAGAGTCCTGCTGGAAAGTCCATGGTACTTTTTTAAAATTGTCTATTACTGAGAGGTTTCTCAACGCGACCTAATACAGTCTCTCGATACACTTTGACATTCACTCCTTTTTCACAAAAATGAAGCTTTGTGACTGAGCATCTAGAGGAGGAACTCCAACATGTCAAACAAGTACTGCGGAGCAACAGTCACAAACTCCCTCGCATGCGTCACAGAAGCCGCCCGAAGCCACCTGCAGTTGAACGTCAACCTGCCATCTTACCATACTTAAAGGGAGTCACAGACAAAATTGGCAACATCTTACGGCGAGCTTCAATTAAAACTTATTTCAAGCCCCATAAGAAGATCAGTCAATTTCTAAGACCTATCAAGTCTAATATCCCCCTACAAGATGCAGGAGTATACAAATTAGACTGCGAATGTGGTTTATCATACATAGGGCAAACAAAGAGAAGCGTAGGTACTCGTGTGAAAGAACACATTGCTGACATGAAGAATAGACGCGATAAGAACTCTGCAGTATGTGAACATACACTGGACTAGCCAAACCATTACATCCGGTTCGATAAACCACAAATCTTCGCCAAGGAGAATCGCTACATACCGAGAATGTTGCGCGAGGCTATTGAAATAAGAAAACACCCCAATTTCAATAGAGAAGATGGTTGGCAAGTACCACCTGCTTGGGATCCAGTCCTAAAAATAATCAAGTCACAAACCCAAAGATCTAAAAAATGTTCGGTGTGTGAGCGATTTTTGTGTGAATCGGAACATATATAATTAATCCATTCATGTCGGTAGATGTAATAATTGAATAACTAATGTAAGACAAATACCACCTTAGTCTTCCTGCGACCACGGACGCTGCAAAGCGTTCGAAACGTCAGGTTCAACAAAATAAATAAAATACGCGATACTTCCGTTAAAAATTGTTTAATTCAAAGCTTTGTGACTCCTTGATAAGACACCCACCAAACCAGTACCGACGTAGGATGATGACTACGTTGTTACCTTTCCAACCACTTGGATGGCTTCTTTAGAACAGTGTGTGTACACTTTGTCATTTTGCTTGTTGTAGTGCTCTTTAATCGTGTTTTTTTTTAATCAGTAAAGAGGATATTTTTGTGCCTTTCACCTGCGTATCGGGACAAAAGTCTTCAACGGAGGAAGTGTTGTCAATAATACGATATAGGAACATTGTGAGTTGAAAGGTTGTATCGCGCGAGTGATACTTAATGAATAGCTAGCGTTCATAGGCAACGGTAACCGCTTTACATCCTATATAGGGCCGTTTTTCTATGCCAGTACGCATAGAAAAGCGTTGTATAAAAAAGTTATGTTTAGTTTTTTGCCCACAATTCCACGAATTGTGGGCAAATAGACGATATTTAATTCTTAATTTAAAACCTATAAAATTTTCGTAGGTATTGTTTATTATATATATATGTACTAGTATCTACATAATAATTAGTAACTTATTAGATGTTAAAAGCAAGGTGCTCATTACCTAGGGTTGTCGCACCATGAAACGGCACAGTCATTAGAAATACCAACAATTAGAAAATTTAGTAAACTAAAACATATTTATATAAAAAACGTGACTTCAGCCCTGAAAACATAAAAAAAATAACCAGTGCCTAAAAATTTGACTTGGTCCGAGGTCTATACTGAAATAAACATTAACAAAGCATTCCATGAGCTCTACACTTTATTTTATAATTTAAATTTTCCAATAAGAAAGGTTAAAGTTGTTAAAAACAAAAAAGTACTTCATGGATAACGAAAGGTATACGTCTAAGTTATAAAATAAAACGATCATTTAGATTTGCATATCATACAAAGAAAACTATGGCCAATAAAATTAAATATAAAACCTTCATAACTACTTTAAAAAAATACATGAATAACGCACAACAAATAAACAATATGAGATATATTATTACATCTAGTAACGTATGTAAAGCATCATGGAATTTAATAAAAGAACAATAACATAAAAATAAATATATTAAACAAATTGTGCTTCATAGTAAAACGATAATAAAAGGGGCACTCCTCAAAATACACACATCAAAAGTGTCTAGGGATCAACATATATTTTTGCAATAACTTTTCTCCTGATTGATATTAAGGCGACACCTCGATCGTGAAGCTTTAAAATGGCTCCGCCCAATCACCCCGCGCCCCTCAAGTGACACTCTACGCTCGATTTGTAAAATTTGAAATTAGCGCCTAATAGGTAACCTGGGGTCAACGTATAGTCAATGCAAACGAACAGAAAAGCTACGGAGTCGCGTCACACATAAAAAAAAAATTATAATATCAATATTTAATAAAAATTATTGATTTAATTATTATTTAGCTTTATACATACTGAACCAAACATATTTATTTAAGCTAGACGGAAAACAATAGTAATAATAGTAATAAAAAACTACAGAAACGTATTCACTTTTAAAAGTTTATTGAAAGAGAAATCAATGACATCGTTTTATGTTTATATCTCTACAAGTTAACATGTCTCGGTATCTATGTTGTTCTTACTTAGGTCTCGTCCAGTGGCGCCCACTGGACGGCATGTATCCCCTTAAGAAGAATGAAACACCAGCTACATAATACAACATTGTTTATCGAGAGGCTAAAGCGGGCCATTTGTTGATTCGGGCACATATGTTCGAGTGTCATAATGGCTGATAGCGCCGAGTAAACACAGGATTTTTTATTTTGAATAAATAAGAGAAATAAAATTATCAGATTGAATTAGAGAAAGTATTCCCGCTATTACTACTAGTTTTTATATAATTTTCGCAACACATTAACATAATGTGACCTCCAGGATTTTTTTCTTTACAAAGAAGTTAAGGGTTATAACTTATAACACACACTTTAGCCCCTCTACGTTATACCTTTAATGCTATTTTTTGGAGCACGAAGAGTAAACATTTTATTACAAGCTTTTAGCAACTTTTAGTGCATAAAATGGTATACGGCATCAACTTTCACGCGTCATACCTAACATCAACGAATATATCATTCAGGTATTTACTGAAAGATTGCGTACCTAAATGATAAAGAAATTGTAAATTTTGATCACTAAATGTAAATTTAACCTTTACCAAAAATTTATCAAGCACTTGGAATCCAATCAGCGAAATGTGAAAAAGACACAACCAATATTTTAGGATATCCTTCGAAAGAATAAATTATAATGATTAATTTCATCTAATGATATAGATTTATAAATTTATGGAAAATATTTAGATTTAACATTCAATTATCACTAAGATTTTAAAAATTGCTTTTTGACCCTAACCGTTATGTAGCTAAATAAATTGATAAAATTATAATTTATATAATTAATTTTTATTCCTTGAGCCTCTTTAATAATCTTTATTTGGTGCCTTCACCACCAGACTACAAGCTGCCACGGAATTCAAGCTATTTCACGTAATATATATAACCGCTATGAATAAACAAACGTCTTGAAGTACTCGTTTATCCTTGGCGCTAATTTTGGATTGGAATTGCAACAAACATATTTTTAAAGAGTAAATAGCTCCAGCCAACCACCTTGCTTGATGCATCGCCAGGAATCCAGGATCCAGGAGGTCTGATTTTAATTTTTTTCTCATTATCTCCTCCTAGGAATATAATGGATAGTTCAATTACTTCCCGATAATCGTCACGTATAATGTTTTTTTGTAATTCTTGATTATAAAATATCAACAATTCTTTTATAATTTATTGTATTACCAAAATGTTGTGTGACGATATCGGTGTACGATTGAATAGCAGCAGGATTAATAGTTTTCCAGTCGTCTCTAAATTTTTTGAACATTGGGATATCAGGGCTGCTTGTGACTTGGTGGATTTTTGATTCGATTTGACAAAGCTTTACCTTGATCCTGGCCGGAAGAGCTCTCTAGTTTGGGTACAGCCAGAAGTTGTTCATTTTCTCTAAATGAAATTAAAATTGGCAGGCGTTCTTCTTTAGGGCTTCTCACGTCCAGACCAGGTAACAATTTCCCATTCCAGTAAACGGTCACCATTTTAGACATATTATTTTGAAAATCTGATTTTATAGATTCCGCTCTATCTTTTCTACTCTGAGTGCTAATGCGTTGATAGACGATTTGTATATCGGTAAATCATCACAGCTAAAATCTAGTGCTTCTACTACAGCCCGGTGTATATAGACAGAATCCCTTATGCTTAATTGAGATCTATCTAAATCTGCAACTAACATAGGCGTGATAAAGTCTTCCTTCCTCGTAACACATTTGGTCATGTCTTTTTTCTCTTCTTTTAATTTTCTCTGTTTGGTCCTTTCTTCTTTTTCGGCAAACTTTTTTTTGTGCGCCTGCTAAACATCCTGAATTATTTATATAAATATTTTGTCTTCTTCTATTGTAATCCGTTCTAAAGCATCAGCGTGTGCTATATCGAATAAACTATCTAAATTATTTTGAAAGTCCTCACGGAGCTTGTAAACATCTTGTATTTTTTTGGAAATTTTTTGCAACTCGCTCCTGGGGAAGATTCACAAGTTATTTTACACAGTTAGGTGTATCTCTGGTAGGGATCCTAGCTTTTTCCCTAAATATAATACACTCTCGAATGACTAGGTATGCGCTTTCACTAACAGTTAATTTAACTTCGCGAATTTTATAAAAAAGTACAGGAAGAACATGACGGTTAGACTGTAATTTTGCGCCTATTATTTGATAATTTACGTCTCCAACTAAGAAAATACTTGATTTATTGCTTCTCAATTCCAGTGCCATCTTATAGAAGTTAAAACATTACGTATTAATCACGAGAATAACTGACATTCAAAATTAATAGACGGTTAGGTAATTATGACGAAGTTAACGATGCTCTCACTAAAGTTATTCTTTGGTTTAGTGTTAATAATCTGCTTTTAAATGATAAAAAGACTAAAGTAATTAAGTTCTCAACACCTAATGTAAGACAGGTGGCTACCAATGTACATGTTAATGGAACTAATTTAGCCTCTGTGGAGACAACTGTGTTCTTGGGTATAACAATTGACTCCAGACTATAAAGGGGCCCACAAATTGAAAAATTATCAGGAAAACTAAGTTCTGCAGCTTATGCAGTGAAAACTATTAGACGGCTCACTGATATTGATACGGCTAGAATAGTTTATTTCAGCTACTTTCATAGTATTATGTCATATGGAATTCTTCTTTGGGGTAACTCCGCGGATATTAACACCATCTTTTTATTGCAAAAGAGAGCCATAAGAGCTATCTACAAACTTGGTCCCCGGGAGAGCCTTAGAGAAAAATTCAAAGAAATAAATATTTTAACAGTCGCATCGCAATATATCTATGAAAATCTTTTGTATGTCCATAAAAACATAGACTCATTTTGTAAAAAGAGTGATACTCATAGCATAAATACTAGATATAAGCATAATCTTGTGTTATATGCAAGCCGTCTCCACAAAACAAGTAATTATTTTATGGGGCAATGTATACGGTTCTATAACAAACTTCCCAGCAATTAAGAGATTTGTCAATAAACAAATTTAAAACTACTATTAAAGCCAAATTGTGTAGCAGGGCATATTATAAAGTATCTGACTATATTAATGATAAAAATGCCTGGGAGTGAGTCGATCCAATTATAATGTAAGTAACAAAATATGTAAATTTGTTTGGATACCAAAAGAGGGATGCCTGAGTTTTTTGGCAGTATTTTTATCAGTGCTCACCTAGTCATAAACTGCACGGTAGGAAAAAAAATTGTGACGATTCCAAACAAATGTAGCCATTTTTACGGAATAAAAAGATTTTGACTTTGAATTTGAACAAATGAATACCGCGAGTACGTGCGGCACTGCCGCGCAACTTGTATGAACATGTTTTGATGTAATTCGGCACGGATTATCGTAATCCAAATAAGTTAAAAATTAATTTCCGAGTGTTTTAAAAGCAAATGAACAAAACTAAGACCTATGCGTTAGAAAATAAAAACTTTGAAAAATAAGGGACACCCTAATATACATATATACAAATAGATTTTATAATCTATTCATATTTAAAAAAAACATGTGACAAATGATTTTCTTGCTGTTTCATAACTTTAACTTCAGTATAATGACATTTATTGTATTTTACTTATGTATACTCTGTGTTTTGTATTGTTGTACGTTTCCTTGTTATTTATTAAACTCTCAAGAAGAAAGAACCAGGACCATCTCTGATGTTGCAAAATAAATCTAATCTGTACAATAGTTCAATAATAACCACAATGTATAGAATAGATGATTTTTTTGTGTTTTCAGTGTTGGTTCATAGTAAATATTATTTGTTTTCACGAGTACCATGGGTATAAGTATACTATCTATCTATATCTTCACGCTAAATCCCTCGTGAGCGCCACATGACTCGGTACTTACACACCTCGCTCGCTTCTTTAACATGAAACATACCGAGTTTTTTTAAAAACTATCAAAATATACTATTTTACTAGTAATTATTTTAATACAAAAAAAAAAAAAAAACCTCCACTGGTTTTCTATCTTTTGATAGGATAAATTTCCAACGTAAACTAACCTTCACCTACGTACAATGTCTAAGTCGGAGTTCGGTGAGCTTATAATGGTTACTATGAGTTTGTCGTCCCGTATGACACTTACGTTAAAGTAGCATATAAATCGAGTAGTGATTCTTCTAGTGGAATATGTTTATTTAGTAAGTTTCTCCTAAAAAACAAAACAGCAAAAATATTCTATTTTATAAGTTTTTATTTTAATACAAAGAAATAAAGAGTCTCCACTGGTTGCTATGTGCTGAGAGCGCGAACCTTATTGGTATAAATTTCCAACGTAACCTCCACCGACGTACAACTTCTAAGTCGGAGTTCGGTCAGATTATAATGGACATAATAGGAGTTTGACGTCCTATATAGGTACGCGGTCAGCCTGTGGATAATGTATACCAATTATCAAATGTTACTGTTTATTCCTGCAAAAAATAACTCTTATTTAATGCAGTTTTATATAGAGTTATTAAGTAAGCAAAATTAAAAAAAAGTTTGAAGAGGAATTAAATAGCTTGGGCCAACCATACCTAGGAACTGTTCTAAAAACTAGAAATATGTCTACACAATGTTATTATAATATGTTTAATGAATATAATAATTAAAAAAAGTAAATACCTTGTCTTGTTCGCCTCCGCCATTCTACGAACATTTTCTTTATATTTTTATTCTATATATTTTCTTTTTAGTGTTCCCCATTATTACAACAGTATAATAAATATATATAAACCTATAATATTATTTACTACTTATATCTAATAATAATACACTTACGCTAAATACTATAATATTGAATATTTACAACTATTAATTATAAAAACTTCGGTGTCGCGATGTTAATGGAGCGAGCTCGAGCAGACAGTCGACATAGGTCTCACCTCGAAGCGGGCTGCAGCCGGACTGGCTGGATGTAGTTAGTCAACGCGTTTATAATCCTCATAACATAACCGCACAATAAGGTCGAAAACACGTAGCACCCAAGACGAATGTGATCGCTTAGAAATTGTCAGAAACTTAAAATATTTTAAAAAAATTTCATGTTTCACTTATCAAAATATGCAGCAACCATATTATAAACATAGATATTACTAATAGATTTAAGTAATTTTGAAGCGTATAAACAGAACAACTTCGTTGTAATTTCAAAAATAATGAATTTCAGGAGGTGTTTTCGAAAGTAATTATTATCGAGTCAATTTTACACAATCGCGTATTTGAGCAAGCAAATTCAAGATAAAGAAATGAAGTTATTTATATTAAAATCTTAGATCCGTCAGTTTAGTCATTAGCCTATACTATTCGATGAAAGTTGGTCTAATTTTTCGATGTGTCGCCTTAATTAAAATTTTCTTTAAGGATTCATCAAATAAAGTGTTTTCGTTTGTCTACAGTAACGATAAACCAAGTCACCTTTGCATTAATAAAGAAATTTGCCATTTTCATAATAAAGGGATTTTTGACATTTGAACCACTAACATTAAAGTTCGAAAAAAGACTGAAATAACAGTTTTCTTTAAAATTTTATTGGGTAACTTAAACAATTAATAATCCGTGTTTCTACCGCGAACACTAACAACACGTGGGAATGATAGAAGCTGGTTCCCGGCAACGTACTGTGGCTTTAGCTCTGAATACAAGTCAGAGTGTTATCAGTCGACTTTGGACACGTTACCGAAGCACTGGTACCGTGGCTGAGCGCCATGGAGGACGGTATCGCTGCACCACACGGAGACAAGACCGATACATTCAAATCACAACTCGAAGAGCTCCAACAATAACCGCCATGATGTTAGCCGTGACGCTTCATCACTCTTCAGGGAACTTAATTAGCGACCAAACAGTCAGAAACCGCTTGCATGAAGTGAACCTTCATTCCCGAAGACCGCTAAGGGTACCACCTATAGCAATGCACAATCGTAGGATTCGATATCAATGGGCTCTTGAACACAGAAATTGGGCAGAAGAACAATGGCGTTTCGTGTGCTTTTCTGATGAGTCTCGTTTTGGTATGAGACCGGATACAAGACGTATACGACACTGGAGAACCCCTGGACGCCAACAGCGATTAAAATCCTGCCAGGAAGTCCATCCTTATAGTGGTGGAACCATCATGGTATGGGCGGGTATTTGGATCGGCGGAAGAACAGAGTTGATTTGGATCAGAGGCAACCTCAACGCTCAAATTTATGCTGAGACGATTGTATCAGACGTCATCGTTCCTCTACAAGTGCAAATCGGTCCCTTATTTCAGTTAATGCATGATAATGCACGACCGCACACCGCAAGAGTTGTAAGACAGACTCTCGCCGCAGCTAACATCAATGTCATGCCCTGGCCTGCTCAGTCGCCAGACTTGAACCCGATTGAGCATGCATGGGATATGCTACAGAGAAGAGCTCTGCCGAATATGGAGGGTATCCAGTCGCAAGAAGACCTTTTTTTGTTGTTGCAACGAACATGGGCGGCCATTCCACAGCGTGATTTGGATGAACTCATTTTGAGTATGCCAAACCGATGTTCTTGTGTTGTTAGTGTTCGCGGTAGAAACACGGATTATTAATTGTTTAAGTTACCCAATAAAATTTTAAAGAAAACTGTTATTTCAGTCTTTTTTTCGAACTTTAATGTTAGTGGTTCAAATGTCAAAAATCCCTTTATTATGAAAATGGCAAATTTCTTTATTAATGCAAAGGTGACTTGGTTTATCGTTACTGTAGACAAACGAAAACACTTTATTTGATGAATCCTTAAAGAAAATTTTAATTAATATCAATCAGGAGAAAAGTTATTGCAAAAATATATGTTGATCCCTAGACACTTTTGATGTGTGTATATAACGCATTAAATAATCAGAATATCAGTGACAGTCTACTAACTCTTTCCGTTACCCACAGACAGCAACGAAATATGTATAATAATCACAAACTTAAAAAATACCAAGGCTGTGGGTTATGATCAGATTCCCAAAAATATTATTAAAGACTAGCTGAAGCCCGCGGCTTCGCACGCATGAGATTTGGCTTTTAGTAGCCTATAGACCTCAATTTTTTTCTGTTTAAAAAAAAAACAAAGTCTTAGATGCAACCATAGAGCGATTCAATTTTCATACAGCGCCATCTATTAACCTTTACGGGTGGCAACGTATATTTATTTTATTTTTATTACATAAAAAATGCGTAGTTATTTTACGTCACGAAAAATGCGTATTCTATGAAAATAATGAAAATAAAATTGCAAAGTCCCCCGAAGGGGAAGATATTTCCCCCTAATTTTAACAGTTTTTAATTTTTTACGCAGGAATCCTAAATATTTACGGGATAAAAAGTACCCTATATTCTGCTCTGAACAGTCTTTCCTACCTACCAGTGAAAGTCCCGTCAAAATCGGTTCAGCCATTTCGAAGATTAACCTGGACAAACAAACAGACAGACAGACACAGACAGACAGACAAAAAGTTAAAAATGCATATTTAGGCATTGGTAACGTGCAAATAACAATATGAGCTTATGATAAAGGCTTTATTTTGAAATCACAGAGAGACACTTCAATTTTATTTATATTATTTTTACATATTATATATATATATATAATGTAAAATATATATAATGTAAAAATTATATATATATATATATATATATATATATATATATATATATATATATATATATATATATATATATATATATATATATATATATATATAAAATGCGTAGTTATTTTATGTCACAAAAAATACGTATTCTGTGAAAATAATAAAAATAAAAGTGCAAAGTCCCCCGAAGGGGAAGATATTTCCCCCTAATTTGAACAGTTTTTCATATTTTACGCAGGAACCCCAAAATATTTACGGGATAAAAAGTACCCTATATTGTGCTCTGAACAGTCGTCTACCTACCAGTGAAAGTGTTACTCCTTATTACATCAGCTATCTGCCAGTGAAAGTCCCGTCAAAATCGGTCCAGCCGTTTCAGAGATTAGCCGAACAAACAGACAGACGGACAGACAGACAGACAGATAAAAATTGTAAAAATATTCATTTTGGTATATGTACTATGTATATATCCATATGCATTTAGTAAAAAGCGGTTATTTTAATATTACAAACAGCCACTCCAATTTTATGTATCTGTATAGATATAGATAAAGATAAAAAATCTTTATTTGCCTTTAGACCCTCACGGACACTTAGACACGTCTTACATTTTCAATATTATATCTTATCATTTTTTTTAAGTTTGACTCTTTTTTAATCTACTAGCATTTCAAATGACCATTGGCGAAGAAGAAATGCCAAAAGAAACTTGCCAATATAGGTCTTTTTTTTTTCAAATCATCTTATACATATTACAATAAATATAATGAATGTACATATAGTGACATCAAGTGGTACAATTAAAGTTATATTAATTCATGTGCTGAATCATTTCCATACATCTCTGTCAGTTAGATATTCATCGATTCTATAATAACCCTTCTTACATAGAGTATTTTTGATGTGTCTTTTGAACATATTGTCAGGCAAGGACAGAACTGTTTCAGGTAATTTATTATAGAATTATATTAAAGAGTCTAAAAATTTCATAGCGCCTGCGCTTAGTTATTTAATCAACTTATCTTTTGCCTGATAAATTGAAAGTAACCGTTGTAAAACCAATTCCAAAGAATGGTATACCGATATTCTAGACAATTTTAGACCTATAGTTTTAATATCCATTTATTTCTAAATATTGCGAAAAAGCTATGGATGTTAGAATTATTAACCTTCTAAATAAAATTAACATCTTGAATATGAGTAAAGCTTTCGATAACATATTACATCAACATCTTTTGAATAAATGTGAAGGGTATAATCTTAGAGCAAATAAATACAATTGGTTGGTTAAGTCATACCTCAACAACAGAACACAATACGTGGAGGTATCGAATATTGATATCAGTATCTTAATGAAAATGCTTATAAATCTGATGAGAAAATAAATAGCATGGGTGTACTCCAGGGAAGTATTTTGGGACCATTATTATTCTTGTTGTACATAAATGACTTACCTAAAGCTACCAACCATTTTTGCACATTATTTGCTGACGATGTGTCTATAGTCATTCCAAACTTGAACCAAACATAAACAAAACTATTCTTGACATTAGAAATTGGTTAAATAACAATAATTTAAAAATGAATGTAAGTGAAACTACATATATACAATTTCACAACCAACGCCATAATCAGAGAGCTAATATAAGAGTACAACACGATGATCAGATTATTGACGAATGTACTAATGTGTGATTTTAGGGAATTGTACTTGATAATTATTGCACGTGGAAGCCACGTGTAGCAAAAGTGTGCAAGAAAGTGAATAGTTTCTCGTTTGCGCTATGGCGACTAGCGAATATAATAAACCAAAAAACTGCTAGCATACCATGGATACGTAGCTTCAAATCTTCGATATGGTATAATAGTATGGGGCAATTCATCAGACAAAGATAGAACCTTTATGGCACAGAAACAGTGCATAAGGTCCTTATGTAACCTATCTACTAAAACAAGTTGTAAACCATATTTTATAAAGTTAAATCTGCTGTCATTTTCGAGCATATATGTTTATGAAATGTATCAATTTCTAAAGACTCACATCCATCTTTTCCATAAAAACGTATGCTTAGTAACTACCGGTGGAGATACCTCAATAAACTAATATTGCCTAATATATCTTTTTTTATACATCATTGGCAGGCAAACAGGCATACGGTTCACCTGACGTAAAGCAGTTACCGTAGACTATTAATAGTATGGGTTAATTCATCACACAAAGATAGAGCCTTTATAGCAGAGAAACAGTGCATACGGTCCTTATGTAACCTATCTACTCAAACGCTTGTAACATATATCACTCGCGCGATGCCTCCTCTGCTGCTTACACAACAACTCCTTAAGAGCTTACTGGTGGCCTCACTAATGCGCAGGACAATGTACCAATATTTGAAGCAAATTTTTTTTTTCTTTCTTAATGTGTGTATTTGTTTTTATAGTTATACAAATAGGTTGTTTTGTGTATTAAATAACCTCTTCATATTTTCTCTCCTTTATCTCTTTCTCACCGCCATTAATAAATCCATTCAGGAACTCTACAGCAATGGTTGGGAGAGATTCATCGAAGCAATAAGCCAGTCTTTGTAAATCGTGTAATTTTTGAACTTTTAGTTATAATTGTAAATAATAAAGTTATACAACCCGCCAAACAAATCCGTAAATTTTATTTGCATAGTTTTGTTGTTGGTTTGAACTAATACACTTTTTTCATTAAACCAGACATCCGACGCCTCCCCTTGACAAACATACACTAAATTACACACCACACCCGCGGCAGATGTTCAAACACTGACGCAAAATCAACAATCAACACAACTCCTCACTCCATTCATCGATTCAATTAGCCACTCCAATTATTTTCCACTCAAGTTAAATCGGGTGAAAAGTCATAAATCTGACACGATTGCTTCGGTAATTATTGACTTTCGTAAGATTAATATCAGTGGGTTGTCTGATGGTATGAAGGAATAACCTATGGAGATCCAACGACATGAATGTACATAGTGAATAAAGTCACCATAATGGTCAGCTCTTATTGGCTAGTTCAAGGATCAAAATCGCGTCATTTATCAGCTTATTGGTTAAAATATTCTCCCATTGGACTACGGCTGAAATCACTGAGATATGTATGCGCTAAAATACTACATTTTAGTAGAAGAAGGCCTTCATGCGACGTCAAGAGGTTTATTGGTTACGCTAGGAGTATGACTCCCGCGTTTCCAACTCTCAAAACTTTCTTTCTATGAAGTACACGTAGTACGGTCAAGAAGATGAAGAATAATGATGGCCCAGTGGATAAAGAAGCGGCCTCTTGTCCGACGGTCCCGGATTCGAATCGTGGTGTGGGCGTGTAGATACCACTAAATTTGTGTTTTTGGATTTATGATGTAGAAGTCAAAGAAGGCCAAGGATCCATCAACTACGATCACAATGGCCCTGTCTTACCAGAAGGTAGAGTCAGGAGTACACGAAGCTGGCGAGTCGAAGAAGTGAGCGAGGAGTGTATGGATCGCGGCTGGCAGAGGGAATCGCTATTCTCTCTGGCTACCTTGCACGAGATCTGGCGTGAAAATATAGATAAAGAAATAGATAGAGTAGGAGTGAACCAATTTTAAAACTTCCGACACTACTTGTCAGAGCGAACCACTTGCTTTTGATGTTTGACGACTTCGGTGGCGCAGCGGTTACTAACGTGACTTAAACACAGACGCTCGTGGGTTCGATTCTCACACTGGACAAATATCTGTGTGCATGAACATGTCTGTTTGTCTTGGTCTGGGTGTTTTTAAGAGAGGTAGGGTGCATCAAAGCATACCGTCAGGGGAAGTGCCTCCATCTTACAGGAAACCGCAGCCAAATAACAACACAAGGTTGTTGTGTAATTGTGTGTGAGAGAGGTCACCAGTGCGCTCCCAAGGAGTTGTTGTGTTAGCAGCAGAGGTGGCATCGCGCGAGTGATACTTAATCTATTACAAGCGTTTATAGGCTACGGTTATCGCTTGTGAGCTTCAGGTGGACCGTATGCTTGTATGCCGCCCGACGTCGTATAAAAAAGGTGAGATCACATACATTCCTATATTATTTTTCAGCATGAATAGCTACATCTGAATATATTGTCCATGTTATATATATATATAACTTGGACAATATACATTTATTTTGTCATGCAAATATTTCCGAGACGACATTCTGCCGCTCTTTATGGCAGCTTCAGAGACCCATTTCAGACTTTCAGTAGATAAGACAGCGTACAGTGTCGCTGTTGTGAATTGGTCTTCGACATTTAATTTTACATGGTGGAATATAAACATATTTATTATTTGATCAGACAAGGCGTATTATGTGATTTTAGTCAACAAACAAAATGTCATATTTTGTTGATTGTTCCATAGCAGCACGCCGCCGCCAAGCTCTGTCCCTTCTGACATCTCCTCTCACTGTGCTCTTTCGTAACTGTTTTGTCATCTGTCATATGTGTTCAAGCCACCATGTCATAGAATATTTTAATTTATATTCAATATATTTACATTAAATTAATAGGCAAAGCAAAACAAATAGCAAAACAATTTGAGCTATGACGTTGTTTACATTTCACCTGTCTCCTATTGGGGTAGGCAAAGACTACAGAAACATTCCTCTTTCGCTTTTTCTACATTCATAAACGTCTTCATACATGCTCTTCGGTTAAGCAACTACCGTCTATCATGGCATTTTTTTATGCATGAACTCATTTGCACAATCTCTTGGGCAGCGCCTACGATGGTAACTTCGTTAGAAGACCCCTACACCAGGCTCGATCGAACACCTTCTCCATATTTAGGTTGACTGCCAACTCACTGTGACTCTGAATCGCCTAAGCCCAGCGGTACGTAAGGTACACTTGAAGATCACCAGTCGAGCGGCCGTGACGGAACTATGAAGATGTTATTGCTTCTTACTTTTTTTCGCCGGAGCAGGACTTAAGATAAGGAATATTTTACAGTCGAGTTCGCGACTTTCAGTATTGGAAGCATAATTATTCTTCATAGGCTATGCCAACTACTTCATATCAGGTGGACCGTGTGCATTTTTTCCATACAACGTTGGAAGGCATACAAGCGTATGCTTGTATGCCTTCCTACGTTGTATAGAAAATGAAATGGCTTCCTAAAATAAGAAAGCTAATATGCTTTTTAATGGAGACTGAAGAATGGCAATGTAATCATTGCCTCCCCCACTTTTCGTTTCTTATCAGGAGATCGGTTTTTTACGGTACCATGGATGAATATAAAAAAAACCGTCATTTACGAATGTCATGACTCGATGATCAGTAAGTAAACAAATACTTTTTTACAGTGTTAAGAAAATAAAACAGGCCAATTCGCACAGCCGCTACTATATCAAGAGAGAAGTCATTTAAAACAAAGTGATTGAGTTGGGAGTAGCAACTTTGTGCCCTGTAACTGAGGCAAGTGAGCGGGCGGATTGAATGGACGCCTTTAAGCGCATTTTAGTATGATGAAGGTTTTAAGGCGGTCGTGAAACGGATTATAAACGAACATATAAAAGGACACTTTGTTGAGTACTTACTTTAATGTAGACAATCATTTGAATAGTTACTTTGTTTATATTTATTGGTTTTAAAGTTCTATGCTGTGCCAAGAGATATATGAGGGTATATTTTATAGAAAAACAGGAAACGGTGATAGCCCACTGGATAAGGAATGGCCCTATTGACCGCCTGATACCCGGTTCCAATCGTGGATAAAAATAAAAATTCTTTATTTGCCATTGGGCCCTCGTGGGGACTTAGACACGTCTTAAATTTTTTGAAATATCTTATTGTATCTTATTAATTCTCTTTTTACTTTTTTCCTTTTTTTTTATCTACTACTCGTAGCATTTCGGAAATGACCAGTGGCGGGAGCATTTACCACTATATGAGTGTTTTTTGATTTACGTACATATCTATCACTTGCTCGGCGGTGAAGGAAAACATCGTAAGGAAACCCACATGTCAGGAAATTATATTTCGAAAGACGTATGACCTAACTAAGAAAGATCTGGTTTTCCCTGTGGGTTCTGAAGGTCTGACGGCAGTCGCTCCGTGTAAAAATCAGTGTCTTCACTAAATCTTTAGGCTTAGGTAGCGGACCCTAATGAATTAGGAAACGGGATAACGCGACGAAGAAGAAGGGATCAGTGATAGTCTAGTGGATAAAGAACTAAAATTATGACCGGTTGGCCTTCGATTCGAATCCTGGTGTGTATGTGCCACTAATTTCGTATCTTCGGATTTATGTTCATATTGTTGTTAGTTAAATATAATTATATTGTGTCTCTTGTATGTTATATTTGGTCTTGTTACTGAAATAAAATAAAATAATAATATTTGTAATTAACACTTGCTCCGAAGTGAAGGAAAACATCTTAAGGAACTCCAAAGAAATTATATTTCAAAAAGACGCGTCACCTAACCTAAGAAAGGTTTGCTTACCTCTGGGTTGTGGAGTTTAGAAGGCAATTGCTCCATTACAAAGTCCGTATCTTCAACATTGCTTAGACTTACGTAGCGGACTCTGCCGAACCTAATGGAAACGCGATAATGCTGGGAAGAACATTGCTGCGTAATAAAATGTTGATCATATTTATATGCCGATTTCAGAAAGTATCAGGCATTCTTCATCAATTGCTTCGGCTTACGTAGCGGACTCTGCCGAACCTAATGGAAACGCGATAATGCCTGGGAAGAACATTGCTGCGTAATAAAATGTTGATCATATTTATATGCCGATTTCAGAAAGTATCAGGCATTCTTCATCAATTGCTTCGGCTTATGTAGCGGACTCTGCCGAACCTAATGGATACACGATAATGCCTAGGAAGAACATTGCAGCGTAATAAAATATTGATCATATTTATATGCCGATTTTAGAAAGTATCAGGCATTCTTCATCAATTGCTTAGGCTTAGGTAGCGAACTCTGCCGAACCTAATGGAAACGCGATAATGCCTGGGAAGAACATTGCTGCGTAATAAAATGTTGATCAAATTTATATGCCGATTTCAGAAAGTATCAGGCATTCAGGCATTTTTTGCATGAGAAGAGCAATGAATATTATAAAAGTGTGTAAGGAACGAGTCACGTGGCTCGGTTCTCTCTGCCTACCCCGCAAGGGATTTGGCGTGAAGTTATAGATAGATAGATAGATAAATATTTACGCACATAGTGATGGGAGATAAGGAAGCATACAGATCTGCTAATCTGATGCAGTTAGCAACTCGTAATCGGATTCCTGCTGATTTTACTCATCTAAAGGAGACTTTAAAGACGCAGTCAAAATTCCTTAATTAACATACATTAGTAGAGCTGTATGCTTGTTTATCTCCAAGCAAGTATTATGACATATAGAATAAGATCTGCTAACATGACGCGCTAACCGTATTCCTGCTGAATTTACCCATCTAAAGGAGACTTTAAAGATGCAGTCAAAATTCCTTAATTAACATACATTAGTAGAGCTGTATGCTTGTTTATCTCCAAGCAAGTATTATGACATATAGAATAAGATCTGCTAACATGACGCGCTAACCGTATTCCTGCTGAATTTACCCATCTAAAGGAGACTTTAAAGATGTAGTCAAAATTCCTTAATTAACATACATTAGTAGAGCTGTATGCTTGTTTATCTCCAAGCAAGTATTATGACATATAGAATAAGATCTGCTAACATGACGCGCTAACCGTATTCCTGCTGATTTTACTCATCTGAAGGAGACTTTAAAGATGCAGTCAAAATTCCTTAATTAACATACATTAGTAGAGCTGTATGCTTGTTTATCTCCAAGCAAGTATTATGACATATAGAATAAGATCTGCTAACATGACGCGCTAACCGTATTCCTGCTGAATTTACCCATCTAAAGGAGACTTTAAAGATGCAGTCAAAATTCCTTAATTAACATACATTAGTAGAGCTGTATGCTTGTTTATCTCCAAGCAAGTATTATGACATATAGAATAAGATCTGCTAACATGACGCGCTAACCGTATTCCTGCTGAATTTACTCATCTGAAGGAGACTTTAAAGATGCAGTCAAAATTCCTTAATTAACATACATTAGTAGAGCTGTATGCTTGTTTATCTCCAAGCAAGTATTATGACATATAGAATAAGATCTGCTAACATGACGCGCTAACCGTATTCCTGCTGATTTTACTCATCTGAAGGAGACTTTAAAGATGCAGTCAAAATTCCTTAATTAACATACATTAGTAGAGCTGTATGCTTGTTTATCTCCAAGCAAGTATTATGACATATAGAATAAGATCTGCTAACATGACGCGCTAACCGTATTCCTGCTGAATTTACTCATCTGAAGGAGACTTTAAAGATGCAGTCAAAATTCCTTAATTAACATACATTAGTAGAGCTGTATGCTTGTTTATCTCCAAGCAAGTATTATGACATATAGAATAAGATCTGCTAACATGACGCGCTAACCGTATTCCTGCTGAATTTACCCATCTAAAGGAGACTTTAAAGATGCAGTCAAAATTCCTTAATTAACATACATTAGTAGAGCTGTATGCTTGTTTATCTCCAAGCAAGTATTATGACATATAGAATAAGATCTGCTAACATGACGCGCTAACCGTATTCCTGCTGAATTTACCCATCTAAAGGAGACTTTAAAGATGCAGTCAAAATTCCTTAATTAACATACATTAGTAGAGCTGTATGCTTGTTTATCTCCAAGCAAGTATTATGACATATAGAATAAGATCTGCTAACATGACGCGCTAACCGTATTCCTGCTGAATTTACCCATCTAAAGGAGACTTTAAAGATGCAGTCAAAATTCCTTAATTAACATACATTAGTAGAGCTGTATGCTTGTTTATCTCCAAGCAAGTATTATGACATATAGAATAAGATCTGCTAACATGACGCGCTAACCGTATTCCTGCTGATTTTACTCATCTGAAGGAGACTTTAAAGATGCAGTCAAATTTCCTTAATTAACATACATTAGTAGAGCTGTATGCTTGTTTATCTCCAAGCAAGTATTAAGATCTGTTAACATGACGCGCTAACCGTATTCCTGCTGATCTTACTCATCTAAAGGATACTTTAACTATGCAGTCAAAATTCCTTATAAGACTATTCTATATAAATTTTGACTGTATTTATAAAGTATATAGCAAATCGGTATGTTGCATCATGTATTAGCTTTAGTTTTAAAGATGACATGGTGCCTTATGATCTTTTAGTTGTCGGTTTTTTTCTTCTTCTTAGCGTTATCATGTTTCTTAATCCTAAAGGATTAGCAGGGTCCGCTACCTAAGCCTAAGGATTTGGCGAAGACTTAAGGATTTTTACATGGAGCGACTGCCATCAGACCGCCACAAGCTAGAGGGAAAACTATATCTGTTTTAAGGATAGGTCACACGTCTTTCGTAAAATAATTTCATGGACGTGCGGGTTTCTCACGATGATTCCAATCACCGCAGAGCAAGTGATAATTGGCAGAGCTGCGATAGCCAGCGGAGCCACATTACCCTCAAAATTGTCGTTTGGGGTAGAATGATGTCATCCAGCTAGCGTTTAGACGGTAATAGTGAGAAACTCCAAAATCGACTCACTAATAGCTAACATATTGTAGTTTTGTATCCTTTAATTTGAAATTTAAATGTTCGTTGGTGAGGAAGAACGGTCCAAAATCGTTCCAATTAGAAAAAAAAACATATGGGAAAACGTATGGCCGGCCACTCTGCAGTGCAGAGTCTGCACTGCACTCCCATCAACAGAAAAAGTAACAGCACTCGTCGCTAGATGTCGTACAGGGTTCCATATATTTTTAAAAAATAAAAATAAAATATTTAAATATTTTTTAAATAAAAAATATCAGCTCTGCCTACACAGCTTGCTGTTATTTACTAGTTATAAATATGTTAAATAAATCCGAAAACACGAATTAAGTGGCACACGCCAGTATTTGAACCGGGGACCTGTTGATCAATAGGCTGGCTTCTTATCCACTGTTTTATCACTCCTTTGTCTATATCACTTTTTGTTATCTGTTTATAATACGCTTATTCTTACCTGCTTATGAGGTTTATTGTGCTTTCGGAGTTCGACGCTATTAGAAATAACTTTGTCATGAAGTCATGGGCTCCGTATTTTTATAGTTACGACAAATGATGGAATGAGGAAACACATGTGCAGGCAGGGCGTTCCACTTTTTAATAGTTCGACAGATATAGGAGTTGAAATTACTTACAAGCTTACGAGTATATATTATTATAATAAGTTATTATATGATATACATATATATATATATATTTAAGAACGCATTGAAAATTATAATATATTTTTTACAATAACTGCATTGCTTACATTAAACAAGCTATACTTATATATATATATATGTATATATATATATATTTAAATCGCAGACGTGATCTTGCGTCTTTTCATTTTCGATACTTATTGCGTCTCCTACTTCTATATATATATATAACTATATCTCGTGTATATCGGAAACGGTTCTAATGTTTTGGGTCAAATTTAGACAAGTTTTGCTTTTTAATTATATCTGTATGGAGTCTTATCTCAACCCGCCTTCAACTTTATAAGGTAATGGGGAGTGTTCGAAGGAGCTGTTTAACTTAATACCATCCGCTGAGTTCCACTATGGAACCACTCGCCTCAAACTAAAATTTCACCCTCCCTATCCTGATCAGTGTCAATTCACTACACAGTATGCTTTTTGAGGCTTTTTCTAACAGGTACGGAGAAATTGTGGTGTACCCTCAGCGGTGTTCCCGAACAAATACGATATGGGTGCCTTCAAGAAAAGAGCCCATGTTTCCCTACAAAGGCTGGCAACGGATCAGTGACCCTTTGGTGTTGCAGATGTCAATGGGCAGTGGTGACCACTTGTAATCAGGTGACCCACATGCTCGTTTGCCCCCATCTAATATGAAAAAAAGTGACTTGACGAGCTCGGTGGCGTAGTGGTGAAACGCGCTGTTACGTTACTTTGACATCTTTAATTTTCATAATAATACATTTGTGCGCATGAACATGACTGATTGTCTTGGTCTGGATGTCTACAGTAGCCAAATAACAACAATTTCCTATAGGGTTGTAGTGTTCCTGCGTATCAGTGAAGTCGCCAGTAAGCTCCTAAGAAGTTGCTGTGTTAGCAGCAGACTTGACAATGCGCGAGTGATACTTAATGTATTGCAAGCTTTAATGGGCTATGGTAACAGCTTTACACAGGGTGTGCCGTATGCTTATGTGCCTCCCGACATAGTATAAAACAAAACACAGAAGTTTTACCTGCAATATATGCACTCCTCCATAGGAACTATAATCATGCCTAATCTGATTGTCCGAAAGCGCAATGTAGTACCTACCAACTTAAAAACGAGTACATATTCTTTCTTTCCGTATTAATACGAAGATTAGAACAATGCAACTGTTTCACAATACATCTATTTATATTGATCCAAGCGTATTGTCAAATCATAATACTTGAAAGTCACAAATAAAAGGCTGCGAGAGAAGAAAAATAATCCGCAAGGCATTATGTGAATGTCGTCGGAAAGCATTAGGCCGCGGAAATGGGGACGTACACATTCCGTATTGTACTCGAGGAAAAATGATATAATATCATAACATCCTTTCATGACCATTACTGAGCTCGCTCGCCCTGTGGCGGACCAGAGAGTGCACTTACAGAAATCACGGTACGTGAGCTGTGTGGTTAATGCCTGCGGCGTAAGAGTCCTCTCTGAAGACATGACACTAGTTTTTAATTTTGAGTAAAAATATATTACACGTGTAATATTATAAAACCTTCTCGCAGATATCTATTTTCAGCTTATTCTATCCTTAGTGTACTGTCTCTGGTGACTAGAGTATCATAAACACCGTACTCAATTACGGTGTATGCTATCCGTGTGAATAATAAAATGGTTCAAAATTCGGTACATAATGTAAAAAAACTAAGCAGGGATTTCATAGATTTAATAGCGATAGTGGATATTGTCAAAAGTTCAGAATATTATTGTAACACCAAGGTGTCAAACAAGGATACAACCTACTTGCGTAAGCAATTACTATCCGACAGTTGCAAAGTCCCTTATGCTGTAGTCTGTAGGCAAATATCTCCACAGAGTTTATTCTACAATCTAAGAACTCTCGGTAGAAAATTTCTTTGGAAGAGTGCAGTACGCGACAATTGCCATCCCAGTGTGTGATGATGAATTTCCATTCGCGAGTGGTGCGATGGCAAAACGAGGCTGTTGGTATCATATCGAGGACATCAAAACAAAACCCATTGTATAATCGGTAGAATACTCAAAGGAAGATAAAAATCTCTTCTTTTGGTTAAAGGTTTAGGTTACATAACTAGGATTTAAGGATTATCGTCAATTTTCACAAGTCGACTCTGCACCGAATGCGGACGATTAATGTTACGATTTAAAAACATAGTCATAATGAGAGTAATGAATAAATTACAAAACGTTTTCAACAATTCATAGTCATTAATTTGTAACACGTCGTAATCCATAGGTCGATCATATTTTCTTGCGGTGCCACTAGCGCCATCTCTTATTTGCTTGTGCAACTATTACCTCTGGATAAAGATAAAAAAAAAGATAAAAATTCTTTATTTGGCATTGGGCCCTCGCTGGATTGGATAGTACCTTAAGAAACGTATACTCCTGGTGAGAAATGGTGGTATAATTTTTTTATTTATCTGTTTAATAAAGTGGTTGCATCTTTTATTCTGGAAGTTATTGCAATATCTCAGCGTATTCTTTTATTATTATTTTGTTTTTTTTTGAGATTTATTTCTTATACAGAAAGTGCTGCCATCTAGCCGCACTTGAACTTTTCTTTCAGAAGCTTCCCAAGCATTGATAATCTATGTTCATACGCTCTATGTTTATACGTTTCTACAACTATGAGGCCGTGTTAACAGATTGCAACACGTCAGCATCACGAAGCCTCATACAACTCAGCACAATCCACGGGCGTACACGATACAAAAGTGCATCAAATTCTTTTAACATACCTACATTCAAAGTAAAATACATTTGTTTATTAACTCATTCAATTATTCAGCGTATCCGTATTTATTTTAATAATCGTTCTACTTCATTGGAAAGACCGTACTTTTTTTACAATCGATTATTTTTATAAACATATCTTAATACAGTGAACCGTGCAGGGCGGAAATCGGTACACATATTTTCTTTCATATAGATTCATCTTGAAACCTTCCTAGAGAAATACGTAGTTAAATATTAATATAGCATTTTCCTTTATCTCTTGTTGTTTACTTTTACCTTTACCATTTTTAAGTTTTTGGGTTAAATATAAAAACTTATGGCACCCTCATAGAAGGAAGGGTGGCTGATTACTGCAAAGGCCTGAACAAGTCGAACCCCTCGCTATGCCAGACCGCGAGGCACTACACTAGGGTTAGAACAAATTCCTAAATGAGTACTACGCTCGTGCAGAGCTCATTTCGATATATCTACGTTACACGACACTTGTTCGTGGTCTCCTGTCTTCACTACCACTTAATCTTTGTCCACAACGCCCTACGCGAGACAAATCGCCCAGCTGGTCATTTGTCAAAAAACCTGCATCCGCCCACTGAAAGCGGTCATTGTCAACACAACAACACAACTTTACATCTCGCCCCTCTTTAACTCGTCGTAATAACGTTGACAATCCCATGGCAACTTGGAAAATTAAACATAGCATGAAAATAATGGTGAATATACACAATGAAATCTTTTTCAAAGTCCTGTCGGTTAAAAATGTGGCCGGGTGTGTCTATACCCCATTTTGCTTGTGTTGGCTTTATGGTATTATATTTTCACGTCACTACGAAGCATCTAGTCGTATTTTCCTTCGTATATTTTGGTATACTATTATGAAGTCATTTAGTATTCGGCACTGAATAATTTACATACTTGTTTTCATTTTTCTTGCCAATCTTCTTCTTCTTTGCGCCCGTTTCCTAATCCATTAGGACTGGCGAGGTCTGCTACCTAAACCTAAAGATTTAGTGAAGACACTGATTTTTACACGGAGCGACTGCCGTCAGACCTTCAGAACCTAATGCGAAAACCAGATCTTTCTGAGGTTAGTGTGATCTAACCTCAGAAAGATCTGGTCTTTCGAAACATATGTTCTTAGCCGCGTGGTTTTACTCACGATGTTTTCCTTCACCGCCGAGCAAGTGATATATATAATACATTAATCCGAAAAAGACGAATTTAGTGGTATATGCCCTCGCCAGGATTCGAACGGGGTACCATTTGGTCATTAGGACGGTTCCTTACCTACTGGGCTATCACTGCTCTATTCACACAGGCTATTCTTATTCTCCTTTCAATTGTCTCTAGGTACATATAATTTTGCTGGTACCTTCCTTCCTTACCTTCTTCCCCCCTTGCGACCCTTCCAGTTCTCCAGTATACATTGCTTATCTACCAGAAAGCGCCTCCATTTTTCTTGCCAATAGGTATTAATGAAAATAGTTGACGTAGTTTTTGTTATAAATCAGTTAAGAGTAAGTTTAAGTAACGAGAAATTCTACATTCAATTTTTTTATTTTGTTTTGTTGTTTGTTGTTACATGGATACAGATCTTACATAACCAAATTAGCTCTATATGTTTGGCCGCTAGGGCATACAGAAGTTGAGTACATTCACATGCCAACAAAAGTTACTTTGATACCAACGCTCGTGAGTTCAATTCGTACATAGGGCAAACATTTGTGTGCATAGAAATCCGTCTGGGGATTACCTTCACTAACAGAAAACCCTACATCTGCACTCTAAAACTGGACACTAAAAACACCCAGATCAAGACAAACAGACACGTTCATGCACACAAGTGTTTGTTCTCTCTGGAAATCGAACCCATGAGCGTTGGTGTCAAAGTAGCATTACTCATCGTGTCTTTATTTAATACTATCGCGCCGATCTTCAATACTTTGCTAATAACAAAATATCAGGCGCAATAACGCAGAGCTAAGCTTCATCGATACTTTTTGTTGTTGCTTATAAAACATATTTATATTTACTTTGTGTGACTGTTAGTCAAAATAAATATCGCAGAGTTTCCTAAATGTGCCATAATTGGTAGTTATTGGCGAAGCATTTGGGGTGGCCAGCCGACTTCCGTTCAGAAATGGCGGCAAACGGCCCGTAGCTGCCACTTGGGGGAACTAAATGGCATATTTTTGTCACAGTTCATAAATATTAGATAAATGGAGCATTGCTATTTAGAAACATGTTAACAACAAATAGTTTATGATGTTATTGAGCTAAATAAGTTCATAAATGATGTTTTCGATACTTAGATTCGAATAGTCAACTTCAATTGAAAGTTATTTGTTATTACTTAAAATGTATTGATGCGATTGTTCTTCTGAGTAAGTGCTTCTATCGTCACGTAGTTCTTGTAACCTATGCGATGATTTTGACGAGCTCAGTGGCGCAGTGTTTACTAACGCTATTTTGACACCAACGCTCGTGAATTCGATTCCCAGACAGGACAAACATTTCTGTGCAAAAGCCTGTCTGAGAACCTCACAGAAAACCGCAGTCAGATATCTACTCCATGGAAGGCTGTTGTGTTCCTGCGTGAGTGAGGCCACCAGCAAGGTTCTAAAGAGTTGCTGTGTTAGCAGTAGAGGTTGGATGGTAGCGCACGAGCGACACTTAATGTATTAAAAGCGTTCATATGCTCCTAGCACTATGCTACTGCTTGAGCTGTATAATATGGGTTAAAGTATGAAATTGCCGTTTTATAGTAATAGATACTTTGAATTGACATTAAACCTTCATGGTGTGAGATTTTCGAGAGAAACTTTTTTCACACGATACCTATGCGATTTTGTTTTAAAAAAATGTGCAACATTTGATTTTCGAATTTCAATTGTATTTTTTTATTCAGCTTAGACGGGAAAGATGGATACTTCGAAAATCCAATTATTTTTTGAATACGAGTTCCGACGCGGAACTAACGCAGCAGAAACGGCTCGCAATATCAATGCTGCGTTTGGACAGGAGACTGCTAATGAACGCACCGTGCGTTTTTGGTTTTACCGCTTTCGTAATGGAAACTTCGACTTGAAGACTTGAAGAACGAACCACGTGGAAGGGCGGTCTTCTACGTGGTTCGTTTTTCAAGTTGAAGTTTCCACACAGGTGAAGAACGCTGAAGTGAAGGAGATGGTGGAAGCCGATCCGAGTCAAACTACTCAGGAATTAGCAGCATGGTTTAACGCTACCTTACCTAAAATATTGACTTATTTGTATCAAATCAATAAGATAAAATAATCGGCCATTTCATACTTTAAACCCTAATATATTGATTTTATCATATACACGCACATAATATGTGCGTGTATATGATAAAATCATCTAATTTTAATTATTTATTACGGATCTAACAAGCATATTATGCTTGTTAGATAGTGAATACGAATAGACAGACAAAGCCCAAATAAGGATCTTGTTCCACGGATAACGGTTTGTAACTATGTCAGCTAAATATATTAAGTTAACAGTTATATTTGTATATAATTATATTGATCTATTACCTCTTTTAACCGTTTTTGTGTCCTGTTGAGTATTTCCATATTGCAGTATACTTCTAATTTGCTGTGTATGTACCTGTAAGTGAGTATGAAGACCCGATCTAGAAGAATTGTTGCGTAAACTAATGCTTAGTACTCATTAGAATTGTTATTTATTCCAAAATTAAAGAAATTGGAACTTACTTTATGATTGTTTCTCCAAGATCTCGTGTGGTGCATATACGTATATGAGACACCTATTATGTAAATATATTCAATGGCTGATTCGAATGGATTTCTTGGTGTGGTACCTACTGTATGTTTATATTCACTAGATTATGTAGTTAGGATAGAAAATACTACTATGATTAGCTTAGCTGTTGGTCTGCCGAATAAATAAGTAAACAGCGGAGGTGGCTAGGCTACAATAATTAATTCTGACCGGGCGGGTCGCATGGCTGTTTGCCGTTCAGAGATAAAAGTTGACAGATAAATAATTAAGATTCGTTCAAATAAAAGTGGTGAAATGGTTACCGTAACTTACGAAAGTTTGCGATAGGCAGCAAGTTACTATCCCCACTGCTGATACAGCAACTTCTCAGGAGTTTACTGGTGAACTCGCTAACTTTATTTTTTCATACAACGTCGGGTGGCATACACGCATACGATCCACCTTATGTAAAATGATTACCGTAGCCTATGAACGCTTGCAATGCATTAAGTATCACTCGCGCGATGACACCTATGCTGCTAACTGGTGACCTCACTCATACGCAGGAACACAATAACTCTCTAGTGGAGGTAGTTGCCCAGTCGGGCTGCTTTGATGCCCCCTACATCTTTTAGAACTTCTTAATATACACTCACCCGAATAAAGAACTTTTGTGGAAAAATCACGCTTTTAGACCTAGCGGCTTCGTCTGTGCATTAATTAGTTTGGTAGTAAATCAGTTTCCGCTTTTATATACCTATACAACTCCCAAATAAAACGCCGAAAATATGTAAACATTACCGTATTACAACATTTCCATTGCTGAAATCTCATTATAGAATATTAAAAACATGATGCAAAAAGACAGAAATCGGAACTTTGTAAATGGAAACCGACGGGATATCGAACTGAGTGACGTGCGATAAGCGAGCTGGGGAATATTCACGTCACGCTGGTGGCGCGGAGTGGGGAGACATTTTTATCTACCTTCAATGTTGGGGATTGTTTCTGTTAAACCGATCCCTGTATTTATCTACAAACGAAAACAATCCATTGTGGAATCCAATGATGTCTAGTAAAATGAGCTAGATACGTTATGTAGTAAATTTAAAAGAAAATTTGCACCACGCACATGGGCTCAGTAACAAAATGTCGCGCAATGTACTCCACTGACTGTGAAAACTTGTGTGCTGTTCGATAACTGACCATATTTAATCTATATATCTATCTATAACCTCACGCCAAATCCCTTGCGGGCTATGCAGAGAGAACCGAGCGCCACGTGACTAATCAGAATTAGTATTACTATTACTAGTAGACTTAATTCATCAGAATGCGAAAATGAAAAGGACAAGATACGCCCGATTGTTACTTCTTTTACTTCGGCCTGCAGTCTCATCCATGATGTTGTTTTTTTTTTTATACTAGTTCAGCATAGTGGCCCCTCTTTACCTGATGGTAAGCGAAAGAGGAGCCCAAATCGCAACTGCAACTGACAACATACTACATCCCGTATCCTGTCAGTTGACGCTGACATGCTGACCCGCAAAATGCTTCTTCACGCTTCGTTTGAAGGATCATTGTAGCGAGGAGGGAACACATGTGCAGGCAAGGCGTTCCACTTTTTAATGGTACGACAAAGATAGGAGTTGCCGAACTTTTTGGTACGCGAAGAGATATTCTCAACCGTGGAACTATGACATCGCAAGCCCGCACGTGTGGTTCTATGACGGAAGGGTGAGGGTGGGATAAGGGAAAACAGTTCTTCAGAGCACTCGCCATGGTAAAGGCGGTAAAATACGCTTAGAGAGCCTATGTCCCTACGGAGTTGAAGAGGTTCTAGGTTTTTGGTGACCTCTTCGTCGTCAATTATGCGGATAGCCCGTCGCTGCAACCTATCGAGAGCCTCAAGAAGATACTGTGCGGAGCCGTCCCAGAGATGCGAGCAATACTCCACGCAGGCCCGAACTTGTGTCTTATAAAGCAGACAAAGTTGGTCCGGCGTGAACAACCGGCGTACCCTGTTCAGGACTGAGACCGAGACAGGACCGAGCTTTCTTGAGGCTTTTTAAGAGCAGTGTACGTTTACATATGACTTTACGGTTGGGAAATTTCCGCAGGTATGTATCTTTAGGGCCTTGCCATACTTCAGTTGTATACAATGTTTTACATACGGCATAAACATCAGTGGCGAATACATCACTCACCTTAGATTTGCCGACGACATAGTTCTAATGGCGAAATCGCTGGAGGAATAAACCTCAATAGTGTTTCCAATCAGGTGGGTCTCAAGAACTTCTTTTCTAAGAAAGTTTTTGAGAACCTCAAGATGAACATGGATAAGACTAAGATCATGTTGATAGTTCATGCTACATCTATGCGGGTCACGGTTGGAAGCACTAAGCTTGAAGTTGTTGATGATGTTTGCCTAGGGCAGGTTATTTTTTTCAGTTTTTCAGTAAGTCCAACTTCGACCGAGAGGTCAACAGACGGATCCAACTTGACTGGGCAGCGTTCGGGAAACTTCGACACATCTTCTCGTACAAAATACCTCAACGCCTGAAGAGCAAGGTCATCCAACAGTGTGTGTTGCCAGTGATGACATACGGAACTGAGACGGGCCCCTTAACTGCATGTATGGGGAAGCTCAAGATCGCGCAGCGCGCTATGGAAACAGCTATGCTATGCGTGATAGAATCAGAAATGAGCAGTAGAACTAAGGTAACCGACATAGTCCACTGGATAAGCAAGTTGAAGTGGCAGTGTGCCGACCACATAGTTCAAAGAACCGAAAACTGCAAACAGCACAAAGGTTCTCGAATGGCGTCCCCGTACTGATGATACACGTAGTGTGGGACGACCCCCGCTAGAATGACGACCTCGAGAGGTTTGTATTGTTTTTCGATGGATGCAGGTGGCACAGGGTCGAGACGAGTGGCACTCTAGAGGGAATGCCTATGTACAGCAGTGGACGAATACAGGCTGAGATGATGAATGTACGTCTAGTATAGATATATCTATCTAATAGTTTATTACAAGCCAAAGATGTTACGTAAAAATCGATGTGTATACCCACAGAATTTGCGATTTATTAATAAACAGTTTAGAATTCGATTTTACAATTAGGAATCGAGGATAGTTGTGGGAGCTCAATATAGAGCTATCAGATGTGTACTATTAATTAAATGCGACGCACTGTATAAGGTGTTCGACTTATGAATTTTTTTTTTGTCCGATCAAAGTAATAATTCTAACTGATCTATCAATAAACATATCAATCAACCTCATTAAATAACCAAATAAAAACAAGTTTAAAATGAAATATACAATGTTGTAATTAACGAAATATCATATTTTGTAAGCTATGCCTATATTTAAAATAACTACAATTAAAAATAAAACAATACATTCATTGAAGAAGTCATAAGAGCGCGCCGTTACTTCTTTACGAATTGGACTTATGAATCAAGTTATGAAATTAATATTACACTAAAGCTGCAATAAAACGCAATATAACTTTCACAACCCCTAATTACACCCCTCTCCACACCACTCGAGAGGTTCTCAATATCGGTGCTACTTCAAAAACAATTGACAACATTATAAAAGACCTTTTTGAATATATACTGGCCTCGATAGAGAAAACAATTAGTTCAGAATTCAAATAGAGCGAAAACAAAAAAATGGCGCGATTACATCTTCAAGTGTCGAGTGGTGAAGTTTCTCATGGGGCTATGTTGTGGTACCAGCGCTAGAGGGAGCCTCGGCCGTAGGGTGGCTATAATATTTGATGTAGATAGGTCTAATTCTGAGAATAATGTTAGTCTTATATATCTTGACGAGCTCTAGTGAGTGGCGTGAGAGACCTATATAGACGAGTGGTGGAACGGCTACTTTAACACCAAAGCTCGTGAGTTCGATTCTTACACAAGGCATATATTTATATGCATGAACATGTCTGTATGTATTATAAAAATGATATTTAAGTATGTATATCAGTTGTGTAGTAAGTATAGTACAAGCTTTGGTTAGTTTGGGACTAGATGACGCTGTGTGATTTGTCCGGGAATATTCATTTGTCATTATTTATGAATAAAGTTGAGCAGGACAAACCGATGAGGAAACAGGTACCTGAGACTATATCAGTAATAATTTCATGGTCTTTATGTTACTCTCTTTTTCAGTAGTTATTTTCATATAAGCATGTTTTTTTTTTGGTTTTTAGGACTCCTGCCGTTGCTTTCTGATAAAACATGGCCAACTAGACCCACCTGCCACGCAGATGATTCTAGTAAATGTCCTGAGTCTGGTAGATATTAAAGTCTTTTGTAAAAGACTACCTACTTCCTACTTCAGACTGATGTGTGGAAGTAACTGTATAATGACACCTATAGATGCTTTCAAATTAATAGCATCGTTGACGCTGTTGCTGATCAACAATTCTGCAACAGCAATTCCTCATCAGCTCCCCGATGATCTTATTATTCGCAGGATGAATGAATGAATGCAGTCTTCTATAAGGTGTGTATTCAGAGCTACATACTAAACATGTACCAAACAGCTGGGCACTTTAATATAGTGAAACACTAGCTTCTTAGCGTTATTCCGCTTCTTAATCCATAAGGATTTGCAAAACCCACTGCCAAAGCCTAATTTGGCAACAATAATGATTTTTACATAGAGCGACTGCCGTCAGACCTTCACTACCCAGAAGGTATAGGTCTAAGTAGGTTACATGCTTTTCGAAATTTCTTGGATGTGCGAGTTTCCTCACGATGTTTTCCTTCAACACGAATATAATAGAATAGTGGTACATGCCACGATTCGAACCCGGGACCAGTGGGTCAACAGGCCGGTTCTTTATCTACTAGACTATTATTGCTCAATGTTATGCATTTCATAACCAAACCATACAAATCAAATGCGTATTCAAATAAGTACTTACTATAAATTATTGCATAACCATTTTATCAATGGTCATTTTTGAAATGGTGGTAGATTAAAAAAGAGAAATTAAAATTAAGAAGAATTAATAAGATATAATAATGAGAATGTAAAACGTGTCTGAGTGTGAGGGTCTAATGGCAAATAAGTATTTTCTATCTTTTACCTTATCTTTTTTATAATTTATTGGGATGAGTGACTTTTTTGTATTTAGCAGAACTTAATAATGAACCATTTTACATAATCATCTACCAGTGAATTCATATGGTCTCCGCTAACCATCACCAGCAACTTGGGGGTACACCACCTACCAAAATTCGAACCATCAGACAGAGCTCACAGCAGTGTGTGCACGAGCTCAGTGGCGCACTGGTTAGTAACTCTACTTTGACATCAACCCTCGTGAGTTCGATTCCCACGAATATGTGTGTACGTGAACATGTTTGTTTGTCTTGGTCTTGTCATTTTTAAGAGCGGAAGGACGCATCCAAACAGCCCATCTGGGGAAGTACCTCCACGTCACAGAAAACCGCACTTAAATAACAATTTCTTGGAGGGTCGTTGTGTTCCTGCGTGTAAGTAAGGTCACTAGTGAGGTCCTAAGGAGGATACTCAATATATTGGAAGCTTTCATAGCGCTCCAACAATTTTAAAACAGTCAAAAGATTCTGAACTTATAACATAAATATATTAGAAATAGCAGCCATACTGAATGAAGGTTTAGATAAGTCTCTGGATACTATACAACATGGTCACCCTACGAGTCGTCGGTCTCCGCGCGGGCATCACGCGGCGATCGGCTCCCACGGCATCGCCGCGAATTAGTGCTCAATTTGGCGCATGATTCGATTTGCACCCCGGTTCGATGCCAACTGACCGTGAACTCGGCTCTACACCCCGTCTTGAAAAGTTTCTCAGTATTTTTTTTTATGTAACATACATACAAGCATACTGCCCACCTAATGTTACTGTAGGCTAGACACTCTTAAGATATAGGAAGAATTGCTTGCGCGTTGCCACCTCTGCTACTAACAAAGCATCTGCTTTAGAGCTTATTGGTAAATTCACTCACTCGCAGAAATACAATAACCCTCTAGGGAGTTGTAATTTGGTTGCGGTTTTCTGTGATGTGGGCCAAGTCGGGCTATTTTGATGCACCCTACCTCTCTCGAAAACATCCAGACAAACAGACACGTTCATACATATAAACGTTTTTCTGTGTAGGAATCGAACGCACGAGCATTCGTTGATACGAAGTATCGTTACTAATAGAGACATGTAAAAAACATGTTACGAAAGGTGATTCGTTCGGAAATGTAGAAAGACTGCAGGAGGAAAGAACTACGATACAGATATACAACGCGAAAGTAGAAGGACGTAGGAGACGAGGAAATCCAAGACTTATCACCTACCATGACCAAATTGATCGTGTTTTGTCAAGAGCCTTAGAAATCGACGAAAAGTTAAAATAATAAAATTTTTGTACCCGTAAAATACACCCCAACCGTTGAAAGTGAATGCGAACATTTTAGAAACTCAGAAAAAAGAAATGCAGCGTACTATTCATACCAGGTCTCTTGCGAGGTAGACAGAGAGAACTGAGCACCATAATCCTTACACACCTCACTCGCCCCTTTAACATTCATTGCTCTTTTCATGTACGTTCGCCGGTTCTTTGTACGGTTACACCGGCTGATAAAACACGAAAAATTAGGCCATAGCAAGTGAGTCTTGGCCTTCCTCATCTCCTACTTTTGCATCGTATATTTGTTTTGACATAAAAATTAAACGACAAACAAATGAAGATGTTTAAATTAACAACAACAAATCACAATCAATACTGAAGATTTTAGTAGTGATGAAGGAAGATGGAGAATATAATTATTTATAAACGATATCTATAGGTAACACCAATGTCAGTATTAAACATTGATCAATAGACGTCAACCGAAGTTAAAATCACGAATCATCCTCTTCAAATAACTTGCAGATTTGAGAATTTTCGCAACGATTCTACATTTTTATTCGCCGGAAGCACTTCAATATGTCAGACATAAGTTTGAAACTTGCTTGAGAACTACTGAAAAATCGTATGTCAGATATTTTTTTTCAATCATTTTAAGTATTGGGATTGAGCAAAGGCAAACTTAGTGAAACAGGACCTGAACCTATTACGAACAACAGGCAACAAGTATTGCTCGTGTGTTAACACCCTCGCTGCTAACATAACAACACCTCAAGAAGTTGCTTGTCATCTTACTCTCTCGCAGAAACACAATATCTACAATTTGGTAGGTGAGTCTTGGACTTCATTGCTTCTACATCCTTCCACTTTCGTTTTGTATATATGTTTCGTCCCTATTTCATCCTACATTCTGTCTACATATCAATACTAATGGAGTATAACCTTTTCTTATCTTAACACCACATGTAGATATATAAACTTAACTGGTTGTTTGGGCAGATAACAATCTTCAGAAATATATATTTTATACTCGTAGATACTAATTATATTACGAAGTAAACAACATCTTAATGACTGGGAAATTACACAAGTATTATTAATAAAATATGTGGTCCCACAAGCGCTACGAACTCGAACCTACCGTCATATTCTTGCGTAGGCATTTCTACGATCCGTAGACACTGCTACGGTGGTTTGGCTGACGCCCACTCACTACCGTCAGTAGATACGAGTACATGACATTGCTGCCATGGCTGCTGCGGTCGTCTCTGCGATTGTCCGCCATCTGCAACAGGAACTGCACCGTTGCTGCCCTGGTTGCTCTAGTTGTCTCTGCGATGCGTGTTTCGCCGCTGCACGAGACCCTCTCCTCTGCTCCACTGTATTTAATACGTGTAGTTGTTGTATGTCACCTTAGCGGTATATTGTTAATGCAATAAATAAAAAAATGTGTTTACAACACTATTATTTATAAATATGTATACAGAAGAAGATGAGACCAAAGAAAACGTAAAGTGGAAAAGGTTTATGTATAAAGGAAGCGAGTATGGAAATGATGAGTAATAAGTACAAAGGTGGACATATCCTAATAAGAGATCGATATCAATAGGCAAAGTCACAACAGTTCAGTAGGTACATTTTACTCCTCTGTTTAATAAATTATTTTTATTAGTTACTGACGAGAATCAGTTCGATCAATAAAATAATTTTGGAAACAGAGATAAATTAAAGATGTGCGATACGACCATTTTTAGGGTTCCGTACCAAAGGGTAAAACGGAACCCTATTACTGAGGCTCCGCTGTCCGTCCGTCCGTCTGTCACCAGGCTGTATCTCATAAACCGTGATAGTTAGACAGTTGAAATTTTCACAGATTATGTATTTCTATTGCCGCTATAACAACAAATACTAAAAAATATAATAAATAAATATTTAAGGGGGCTCCCATACAACAAACGTGTTTTTTTTTTTTGCATTTTTTATAAATAATGGTACGGAACCCTTCGTGCGCGAGTCCCACTCGCACTTGGCCGATTTTTCTTCTTAGTGTTACCCCGTTTCCTAATTCATTAGTATTGGCTGAATCCGCTACCTAAGTCTAAGGATTTGGCGAAGATACTGATGTTTATATGGAACGACTGCCATCATAGGTCTAAAATATTTGTCTTCAACCCACATTGACAACCAGACCTTCTTAAGTTATGTTACACGTCTTTTGAAATATAATTTTGACGATGACGAGCTCGGTGGCGCAGTGGTGAAACGTGTTGTTACACTACTTTGACACCAACGCTCGTGGGTTCGATTCCCACACAGTACAAACATTTGTGTGCATGAACATGTCTGTTTGTCTTGGTCTGGGTATTTTCTATGTATGATAAGTATGTATTTACAAAAAAAAAATGTATTTACGTATGTTTATCAGTTGTTTAGTACCCATAACACAAGCTTCGCTTACTTTGGGGCTAGATGGCGCTGTGTAATTTGTCCGACAATATTTATTTATATTTATTAATTTCCCGGTAATTCCTCACGATGATTTCCTTCACCGATAAATGCCCACGCCAGGATTCGAATCAGAACATGTCGGTCATTACGATGGTTCTTTATTTACTAGGTTATCGTTCTTCATATTAGAATATGAAGAGAGATAACCTAGTATATATAAAATTTATACTATATACGATACGAAGGACTTAACAACACTTTATATTTATACTAGCTGACCCGGCGAACTTCGTACCGCCTCAGGATCAATAAATGGTGTGTTAACTTATTAGATGGTATAAATTCTTTTAATACTTATTATCCTATTCCGGACGAAGACAAATTCAAAAACACAAAAATCATAAAAATCGGTCCAGCCGTTCTTGAGTTATAAATGGTGTAACTAACACGACTTTGTTTTATATATATAGATATGCCAATTCGTACTTGAGATACGAGTATCATAAAAAAAGAATTTCATATAAAATGTATGACAAATGTAATTTACTTTTTTTATTGTTATTTTTTCCATTTTTTAATACTTATTATCCTATTCCCGACGAAGACAAATCCAAAAACACAAAAATTATAAAAATCGGTCCAGCCGTTCTTGAGTTATAAATGGTGTAACTAACACGACTTTGTTTTATATATATAGATATAAAAAGCTTATGGGTAGTTAGCACGGGGTCACGTATAGCTGGACATTTTTACTCTTATTGAATAGGTCATAATGCTTACGAATAACAATTAACAGTTAAGAACGAAGGTAAGAATAGCGATTTGATATTCTGAGTCTTTCCTTACAAGGCGAGCGATTACTGCCTTCAACCCTCCCTCATGACGACCACGACCGCTCTGCCAAGAGCGTACCGAAGAAGAAGAAGATTCTTACCAAACGCAAATGAGTAGACATGTGATGTGTCTCGCCATTATCTAGAGCCAAAATATTATCAGCACGCGGTGCACCCTACCATGTAACAATCGAAGTCTTGACGACAGCGAGGTAGGGGCAGCTCATACTTTATTAGCGCAGGTGGAAATTCAAGGGTTTAGCAAGCGTTCTCTAAGTGACGAGCCGAATTCTTCGTTTCAGTTATGGACATGACATGAAAACCTGTTTCTTCCAACTTACTTTCTTCTAGCGTTATTCCGTTCTCTAATCCATCAGGGTTGGCGAGGTCCGAGGCCTGAGCCGAAGAATTTAGTGAAGATCTGACTTTTAACAAAAGCGACTACAGTCAGATCTTCTCAAACTAGAGGGAAAATAAGATCTTCTCAGATTAGGTCTTTCGAAATACATATTTTTGGATCTCACGATGTTCCTTTTCACCGAAAAAAAACACAAACTTAGTGCATTAAACCCACACCAGGATTCGTCTAATCGAACATGCAAGTTAAACAGCGTTGACCACAGCCTGTCTGTGGCTGGGTTAAGCGGTATCGAATTTCGTCATATTAATCCATTTCAAGTATGTTCAATTGATGACAGTCGTCAAGTAAACCTCAAAGAGGTTGTCCGCATCGAAACAGTTCAACTTGTAAAGTTAAATCTACCTCCACCTCACAGAAAACTGCAGCCAAATAACTCTCTGGACGGCTGTATATGGCCAATAAATGAGATTTCCAGTTTTTGCGAAGTTGCTGTAGGTATTGTAAGCATCCATAGGCTACGGTAATCTCTTTACATGTGGGCCCTATGCTTGCGTTTCTTTCGATGTTGTATAAGTATATGAAATATTCGTGTTCATAGTATTTGTAAAATTATAATGTAAATAAATATTGAACATTAGTTAAAACCACAAAACCGAATCGCAAATTAATTACCAGCAATTTTGCGATAATTAAGCGGTGTACACACACACTATAAATTGAATAAACCAACGAATTTACTACGGAGCGTAATAAGCCCGCTAATCGCTATGTCGAATAACAAATCAAACAGGCAGACCGCAGACGGCAGACAAAGGTTGTTCGTGACAAAATTGCCTGTTTTCACACGCCGCTAATGATTACATGTTAAACTCTGTTTGATGCGTGTTTTGTATGTCGCACGTGTATAGAAATAAACGGGAAGTGATTGGTGGGAAAGAGATGGAAGTTATGTTACTGAAATCGCAATTAAATATCGACGCTGTGCCCAAAGCTCGATAGGCTTGCTTCGAGATACGTAATTATTAATATACCGTTTTATAAGAGTACAGCAAATTGTGGATAACTTATAGGTAATAATTTGCATGCTTCCGACTTTGGTTCATTTTATCCCCGAGGGGAAAGGCAAAGGGATCTAGCCCATACAGCTAAGTCGTCAGTTTAGAACCATTTGAAAATCTTAATTCTATGTTCCAGCTTCAGGAACTGTGCTGAAAAAATACTTGGAAAGGGTACCTAGACCCAATCAACCCAATTTAAATACCACCCGTAAAACGACAGTAATTTTTACAAGGTTTTCTTGATGAACTTATTCACGTCTTCCAAAAAGTGCATAAACGTGTTATATTTGAGTTTTTTCATTACTGTATAATTTCACTAGCACTTATGTTACAAAATACTATCGAAATTGTCACACAAAGCTAATTTTATACTGAATTGTAAAAATTTCAAGTAAAACAACAATGTCACTCGTCAAAAGCGCGGGAAGAAGTCTGCTTCCGACTTTTTCTAGGGGGTTCCCATATTTTTTTTCAACAATTTAAGGTCGTCAATGGCTACTAAACAAAAGAGAAAGAAATAGAATATCGACTAATAAACAGAAGAAAAAACTGCTGATCTGTATTGTATTTGCTTATTTATATATATATCTCAGCATTAGAAAACACGTAAGCAAGCTACTGAGTGCGCTTATCGTATGGTAAGCAATTTTTTATAGATACTTATAAGCAAATTTGTATAGAGCGATACTGATACTTCAATACCGGCGTTCTTACAGTCTCATTTCAAAAAAGACTGTTATCTCTGTATAGAAGCTCAATTGATTAGTAATCGACGGCGACATTTACACGTGGTGTTGTTCATACGTGTACTTACGGTTCATACTTAGTAGTAAAGTGTGTAAGTAAGGCGCGGTCTACAGTTTGCTTACGTATACTCTAAGATTTGCACTGATATTACAACTAAAACAAACTGCAAAAGAACATAACTTAAGTGAACTGTAAAAGAAGCTAATATTGCATATGGATCTCTTTCACATGACCTTAGGGCAGAGGAAATAAAAGATTAAAAAATTTGAAAGATAGTAAAGTTTTATAGAAGATATATAGTCACATAACAAGAAATATAGAAATATTCGTAGGTAAGTAATAATAAGTACAGTAATTGTCTAAGACATAATGGTACAAAGGTGAGTTAATAGGGGTTTACGAAATTGCTTTATTTCGATATTTTTTATCACATACCTACGTATTTTTTTCCTAAGAGTTTACTTAGTTTCTATATCGAATTTTATATTTTATTTTGAATATAGAGTATAGTTATTGTTATTTAATTAATAAAATGTACAAAAATATTTATTTAGTTTAAAACAAGACGGCTAAAATGTCTCTTTTAATGTTTAGTGACTTTTACAGCTTTGGCTGAATGTAATTACATAAACATTACATTGGTTATAAACCACAAAAAAAGTCTTTATATAAACTTCAACATCCCTAATTGTTTCCAAACACGACAGCAATTTCATACTTAAGCCTTTTCAGATGTGAGGTAATAATATTAACTTCTTAAACTAAAAATACAGAGAATTACAAAACGATTTGGGAAGAAGGAAAGGATTGCTGCTAATACACCTACGCTGCCCCGTCGAGACGATGATATGGAATTCTTAACGGTTCTTACGATAAATAATGAGTATAGTATTATTATTAGTATTATTTATGATTTGAAACAAAAGTGTCATATACTTGGAAGGTGTTAATTTAGTCTATCAAAAATCTTCTCCGGTTTATATTATAAAAAATGTGTACATATCAATTGTGGTATTTAATAACAACACATAAGTATATATTATACTACTCGACGATCACAAATAGCCGTGTCGTATTACAATGGACCCGCGCTCCTTGTGGGCGGGTGTTAGCAGTCTGTTAGAACAAATTGCTACTTGCGGTGCAGACGTGTTGAATCGCACAAATTAGCGAGTCGCGTTTGTTTTTCTGTATGCATTATATTCGCGGAGGTGTGGCTGCAGCACTGGGTTTATTTGGGTTTTTGCTTTGTTGATAGTTTGTAGTATATTGTTTGTTGTTTTAATGCGTGTGAAATATTTAGTTACTATTCTGAGTTTATTCTATGTTCAATCGTCTTCATAATGGAAGACGTTAGACGATCACAATTCAACTGTTTTTTGTTTGTAGGTCACGTCATATTTAATTTGGAAACAAATAGGAAAATTCTCTTCAAATAAGCAGTTAAAAATGAGTATAGTGAGTGAGTCAGGAAAATTTTAAAACAGAAATAAATAAAAAATATTGCTAGCTAATGTTTGCTAAAACAAATGCAAGATTGTAAAGCAGCATTGTTATTACCAATGTTGTGATAGATAAAGAAAAAACTGTAGTAGGTAAATTTTTATACAAAAACCCTTAAGGAAAGGGACAATTAAAACCAGTTATAAACATAAACAGTAGCAATTGAAAACGAACATAAACATTATCAAGATCGTCAAACACACAATGTCTAAAGCGACTTCCAATGAATGTTATCAGATGTTAAAAAAATATGATAAAAGGTCCAAAACAATGGGTGTTCGACGGCGGTTCTCATGCTGGTTGAGTTGAAAAATGTAGAGGGGCCGCGCTCTCCACTTGAGAGCCTTCGAGTACTGACGTGTAATCGATATTTACGATTATTATCAAATGTGGAATTCCATAGACTTTTTGTAATAACGAGGCTGTTTTTAAAAATCGAAGTTTTATGACATTGACATGACAGTGACATTTGAGTTTCTGGAAATGGCGGCAAAGAGCGTTCGTTGCTATGTCTATCTTCATTGTCTTTCAAGCGTTTTCCTAACCCATTAGGATTGGCGGAGTCAACTACCTAAATTGTGGGATTTGACGAAGATGCTGATTACGACATGGAGCGACTGCGGTCAGACCATTTTTTAACCCGACCCGGTGGTCTAATCAGAACACTCGCTTATGACATATATACTGAATAACGGTAACTGCGGGTTAAGGTCAAAACGTCTTTCGAAATATAATTTAATATATTTCGATTTATATAAATTTGTTGATATCTGTCTACACTATACCTTGAAAGAAGCGCACTGCTGGGTAGGTAGACAGTACCGATCGCTACATGATTTGGTCTAATTGCCTTAATTAACTATCTTGTTTCTTTAATACTAACAGGCGACGTCCTAAGAATTGTTTTTTCATTCACATTGACACGGAACGCTATATTCGTCACGAAATCTAAATATTTTCGATGCAATTTAAATCTGAGCTGAGCACATTACGTTTTCGGGTCAAAACAATTTCTTCTTCTTCATTTGTAAAATTACGCCATTTTGACTTGAAAAACTCTTGAACGCTTGTAGGCTCGCAAAATTTTGTCAAAGCAAATTCCTTTATTTTTTGTTAATTGCAAATTTAAAGTTTTTTTAACGAATAAATACTATTTTTTCGGGTCTCGAGTGCGAGAATTTTATTTACAATTTAAAAACGATGAAGATAAAATTGTACAATACACTATCGATTTACTGAAACTTTACTTTTACTGGTTCTGAAACTGTTGAAACGGTTCTTAACTTAATATTTGTACTTTGGGCTAATCTTTTGCTTATTCCCATTGGGCTAAAATGAACCAAAAAAAAAATGTCAATTTTTGAGGTTCAAATGAGAGAGTTGCTTTGTTAGCGTTTATTGGCTACGGTAACCGCTTAATATCAGGTGGGCCGTATGCTTGTATGCCTCCTGAGGTTGTAAAAAAAACCTAATTTGCTTTGGTGTTAAATACAAAAAGATTGCGGATCGTATGTTATATATTCCAGTACATATATAACATACGAGTACATTCAAATGGCCTTTTGTATAAACAACCAATCGCACACATGAGTTTTCATTAACTGATTGTACTGCGTGATAGTATTTATTTGTATACGACGGCGGGGTGCATACAAGCGTACGACCCACCTGATGTAAAGCGGTTATTTTAGCCTATGAACGCTTGCATATATTAAATATGACGCGCGATGCACCCTCTTCTGCTAACACAACAACTCCTTAGAAGTTTACTGGCGACCTCACTCACACGCGGGAACACAATAGCCCTCCAGCGAGTTGTTATTTGACTGCGGTTTTCTGTGAGGTACTTCCCCCTGATTTGATACTCTCTTAAAACACCCTGATGTTTGTTCGTGTGAATCGAACTCACAAGCGTTGGTGTCAACGTTAGAGATTAATGGGGAATGGAGAATACGTCTTGAATTATCTTGATTGTCACACAAAGCATTGACACAATACATAATTATTAGTGATGTACGAAATAATTTCATCCCATATGATCCATGGAAGTTGAGTTGAAAAGTGGTAACCACTGTGCCACTGAGCTCGTCCAAAATCTCATTATATAATACAGCTGCAATTTGTAATATTTCTCTGATTAACAGTCGTGTGTGCTAGTAATTGACACAACTATAATGGGGGAGTGATGCCAGATTGTCCACAATGTGAAGTCGCTAACGCCATGCTATTAGTTGAAAAATCTTAGCTCTTCAGATGGGATTAAGCAGAGCCACTGTCAAAAGAGTGTTAAATGGAGACCTGGGACTACGAGCTTATCTTAAAAAATCGGATATTTTTTTAACGAGCGTTTGAAAAAAATTAGAATGGAGAGATCCCGCTCTTTGTTTCGGCGGTACGCGGGAAAAGAATACCGCGAAATTCTGTTTTGGTATGAGAAATTGTTTACCATCGAAGAAAGTTACAACAAACAAAATGATAAGGTGTATGCCCACAATTGTGAAGAAGCAAGCGCCCGTATTCCGAGGGTCCAGCGAGGGCATTATCCTTCATCAATCATAGTTTGGCTTGGAGTCTCATATTCAGGCTTAGCTGAGGTGCTTTTCTGTGAAAAAGGTGTGAAAACCAGTGCCGTTGGTTACCAAAATACTATCCTAAGAAACATAGTAGAACCTCTTTCTCAAACAACTGTTCAAAAACAGACACTGGATATTCCAACAGGACTCTGCACCAGCTCATAAGGCACGAAGCACTCAACACTTGTTGACCGCCCGTGGAATTGACTTCATCGGGCATGAAGACTGGCCCTCTTCTAGTCCAGATTTAAACCCACTGAACTACAAGATATGGCAACATTTGGAGAAGAAAGTCTGCGCTAAATCTCATCAGAATTTGGAGTCTCTCCGAGCATCTCTGGTTAAAGCAGCGCCAGAAATAGATATAAATGTGGTGCGTGCTGCGATCGATGACTCGCCGCGTCGATTAAGGGCATGTATTCAAAATGGAGGAGGGCATCTCGAATAATGTAAATAAAATTTTATTGTACATTTAATTACGTTTCATTTCATATAGAACATCAAAAGTTTTTGACAGAACTTATGACCTGACTAGGTATATATACAACAACCACTCCAACGGCAACGGTATTTTAAATGTGTGCTTAATGTATATAGCTGTGCCCTAAGTCTCTTTTGCCAGAGAGCTATCAAAAATTTGACATTAGCTTGTTAGCATATATCTCAGTGTCATTACGAAATGTTAGCTGTCTTCGAAAAATTAATGGGGAATGAGAATACGTCTTGAATTGTAGATATAATACATATCTCTTAGTGATGTACGAAATAATTTCATGTCATATGATCCGTAGAAGTTGAGTTGAAAACTGGTAATCACAAACAACGGAACGATAGTAAACCGGAGCATCATGAATGACGTAAATTTTTCCAGCAATTTGTAGCACAGCGTAGAAAAGTGCTTTAAAATTTGCATCTATTGAGAATTAGAAAACGAGAAGGGAGGTAGAAGTTTAAAAGAGGTAGGGCACATCATTAAGAGAGGTAGGGCGCATCTTTAAGAGAGGTAGGACGCATCAAAGCAGCCCGTCTGGGGAAGTACCTCCACCTCACAGAAAACCGCAGTCAAATAACAACTCCCTAGAGGGTTGTTGTGTTCCTGCGTGTGAGTGAGGTCACCAGTAAGCTCCCAAGGAGTTGCTGCAGCAGAGGAGGCATCGCGCGAGTGATACTTAATATATCGCAAGCGTTAATAGGCTACGGTATCCGCTTTACATCAGGTGGGCCGTATGCCTCCCGACGTAGTATAAAAGAGAAACTTACGAAACGTGCCGATTTGAAACCAAAACTTTTCTATATGATGGTGACTGTTTGAAATAAGGATTCATATATCTGTATTCACATGTCATAGTCCCATGATTAAGATAAGTGGTAACGTGGTATCCAGAAAGTATATTTGTCTAATAATTCTATCAATAATAGTTTTAAGAGAGATAGGGCGCATCAAAGCAGCCCGTCTGGGGAAGTACCTCAACCGCACAGAAAACCGCGGCCAAGTAACAACTTCCTAGAGGGTTTTTGTGTTCCTGCGTATGAGTGAGGTTACCAGTAAGCTCCTAGGGAGTTGCTTCAACTTCAAATAAGCGTTCATAGTCTGCAATAACCGCTTTACATCAGCTGAGCAGTATGCCTTCTGACGTCGTATAAAAAAAAATACTATTACTATTAAATTAACTAAAATATACATAAAAGTAACAAATACTCTAACTAGGTTTTATTGCCATTCTTAGTTTAAATTTAGCCAATAATTGATTTAACGATCAGTCCATTTAATATGTTACATGCATTTTCTCCTCTCTTAATCGTGAAATAGCATTTTTCTCCAGCTTTCTCGCCCCAAGAGTTCTTTAATATCCAATAGGGAGAATAGGAGTCCAATAGGATAGGAGTGTCACCCTCTGAAATATTAAAAAGAAATATTAATTAATTTTCATTATAACACGTCAACTGACAAATATACCTGCAAATTAAATTTTACGTATTAGTTTATACGTATTTTTAGAGATATTGAAAACTGTCTTTTTTTTATGTCCATTTGGATTTATGGAGCCTGCCGTGTACACCTAAAGATTTGAGAAGGCACTAATTTTGACACGGAGCGACTGTATTCAGCACTGAAAGGGATAATCAGATTACACCTTTCTTATTATAATTGACGCGCGGGTTTCCTTACAATATTTTCCTTTTACCGCCGAGCAAGTGAGAATTACAAATTTATATATGAATACGAAATATTATTATTAGTGGTACATTCCCACTCGAACCACGCGGTTAATAGACTGGCTCGTAATCTACGGGGCTATCACCCCAACCAGCACAAGCTGCATCAGTAGTTTTCTACACCTCAATAGCTCTACATTAGCTGTTCAACAGACTACTTTTATCCTTAAGTCGTACAGCAGCTGTTGTGGACCTGTTGAGCTAAGACTTCTTAAGTAGCCTGTAGTACCTACCTGGGGCAGTTCTATTGTCTATGACATTCTACATACATACTTCTATAAGGAGTATGTGTGCAGTTAGAATGATTGATAAAGTAAGAAATAGTACGATACGAGAACAATGTGGAATGAAAGATGATGTAGTGACAATAGTTGAAAAGGGTATGCTGAGTTGGTTTGGACATTTGGAAAGAATGGATGACAAAAGAGTTACGAAAGAAGAATATCGAGCAAGAGTGAGTAGAGATATAGGCAGGGGCCGCCCTAGACGCACACATTTAGATCAAATAGCCGATGTGCTGAAAAAGGGCCTAATCAAAAGCACCCGAAACCGAAGTATGTTTGGATCGGTATACCTGACGTTTCGTAGTCTTTGCCTACCCCAATGGGAGACAGGCGTGGTAATGTGTATGTATGTACGTTCTGAAAAGTCCATTTATGACTAATTATTGTTGAGATATAGTCTGAAGAGTCCTGACAATTATTTGTCCGAGGTTTAGAAGCGAGCATGAGATCCCATCAACATTTTCGGCGCCCAAATCAATCTCATCTGCAAATTGGTACAAATGCAGTTCGACAGACGATGCTCTGGTGTTGGCTTTCATTTCGATGTTGAGAGGTCGGACGGCAGTCGCTCCCGTAAAAGCCATATTACGAGTACAAAGCGAAATAAAAAATGAATAAAAATTAAAATAGAGCGCCGCCGTACAACGGCGCGCAGAAGTTTCGCCAGCCCTCTGTGACAAGTGGTCGTGGGCTACCATACTTAAGATACGAGCCAAAAAAAACAAGTGTGCTTTAGACCACACGACTGAAATAAAACTTCTTTAGCTCCATAGTGTGATACAGACAATAGGCCTGCACTGTGTCTTACATGTACGAAACTTAACTCGCTATGAGAAAGAAAATGTATGCTCGCATCTCTCTCTCTTGCCCCTACAGTAATATACGAAACGTAACTTTCTCTCTTTCTATCTTCACTAACTTATATCTCCCTCTCAACTTCCGTTCGCCTCGCCCGATCACACTTTTCGTAACGCTCTCGTCACGCATTCACCAGCTTACTCCCGGCCTACGTGCGGCGTGACGCGAAAGGATCGCGTGAGGCATTTGCGGTAGTCTTCGCGTCCGTGACATAGAAAATAAATTGCGAGAGTGTCGCCTACGCTGGTATGGCTACGTCTTACGAAAACCGGCAAATTACGTGGGGAACAAATGTCTGGACATGCCACCTCCGCCGGGTCCTGGTAAAAGGGGTAGACCAAATAAGTGCTGTCTTGATGTCGTGTCGGATGACATGCGTGCCAATGGTCTCACGAGGGATGCCGAAGACCGCGCGATATGGAGGAGTAAAAGCCGGAAAGCTGACTCTGGGCTCCGAAGCGAAAGTGCAGGATGCGACTGGGATGTATTTTAATATTTAAAAATATTACAATTCTTATTTTCACCGCAAGCAGTGAACGTAATTCTGAAATTAATACTTACACTATGTACTTAGCTTAAGCATACATAAGACACCAATGGGCTCACAATGTGTTGTTAGCTAAAATTATAATAAGGAAATAAATAATATTAGAATATATATCTTCAAAAATATCGTGTCATGGTGTTTGTGGTCGCACTCCTCCTAAACTCTTCTTTTTTATGAATTTTTTTATGTATAGTTGGTAGGTATAGTTCCAACTATTCTCATACCTACTCATATCAACGTTATCGCTAGGTGATTAGGGTGTACCTATCCAGATTTTCATTTCTATTTTTTTTACAAAAAAATTAATTTTGTATTTTTTTATTTGTCATCAAAAACTACCTACAACCCCAATTTTTCACCCTCTAACGCCACCCACCAAAATATTCACTAGAAACAATTTATATGGCAGAACAACCTTTGCCAAGTCAGCTAGTACTGCATATTATTAATCATTTTCAATCCATTACATAATATTTTACGGACTCTACGTGTAGAGTCTATTTGGATAGGAGAAATATGAACCTCAAACTTTGACGAGACAACGATATGGAAATTTTAACGAATTAATAAATAGTTTTATTTACTGCCAAGTATCACAATTACTGATAATATAACTATGTCATTAATCACTGTAGAGTCTCCGATAACATTTGCCATTTATGGGAATTCCAATAAGAACGCCTAAAAACAATAAAAATGTGAATGTGAAACATTACCGTAAATATTTCAAGTGTTACGACAAGCCATCCGTGCTCGGGATACCTTACTTTTAATATAAATAAGGAAAGATATTGGCACAACACAACACAATCCATCAACTCCTCAACGATGCTACTACTAGCTTTATTGTTGGTGCTGGGAGGGGGTGCTAGCGTGGTGTTCACCAAGTCGACGAAGGTGACGTACGACCTGGAGGAGGCAGACGCTTTGTTCGAGAAGTTCATGTTAGACTACAATAAAACTTACGAGAACGTAATGGAAAAGAATATGCGATTGGAAATATTCAAACAGACTTTAATAACAATAAATAAACTAAACAAGGGATTGAAGAAGCCAGTACATGGTATGTTACCATTCATTTTCTATTAATTCTCTAGCTCTATTGATGGTCGCAGACTGATACTGACTATCGAAGTTGATAATTGTTATTAGAGTAGTAACATTTTCTTGCTGTTAGTTCCGATTAGTCCCTGCTGTTAGTCTCTGATCCAAAGTCCCGAAAGCTTTCAACTCGAACTTCACCATCGTTGTTCCGCAATCATCTTGACGAGCTCGGTGCGCAGTGGTGAAACGCGCTGTTACGCTACTTTGACAACAACGCTCGTGGTCGTGATTCCCACACAGTACCAACATTTGTATGCATGAACATGCCTGTTTGTCTTGGTCTGGGTATTTTCTGTGTATAATAATTATGTATTTACGAAAAAAAAATGTATTTATGTATGTTTATCAGTTGTCTAGTACCCATAACACAAGCTTCGGGGCTAGATGGTGCTGTGTAATTTGTCCGACAATATTTATTTATTTATCTAGATACTGAAATCGATGACGGACGATATCAACAGCAAGCTTATGGAAACTGTCCATGCAGTGGGAGCACAGTTTCTAATGCTTCGCTCAAAAGAACCCAAAAGCTCTTGACTCACACGCAGAATTTCATGCAGGTTAGACGTGAAATATGGAAATACATGTAGTCCTTCAGAGGTCATTCAATTCCGTCATACATTCCGGTCAAACACCGGCAGCGTGGAGCTGAAGCCTGGTCATATTGTTCTTCTAAAAGGGTGATAAGACCCCGTTGAAGAACTATGGATCAATATCTTCTGGGCGATATCTGGGTTTCTGGGTATATGTACTGTTTTCGAGAGTCATCACAAACCGCTTCGCATGCAGACTTAATGAATTCCAGCCTCCCGAACAACCCAGATTTTGAAAAGGCTTTAGTACCGTAGATTTGATTCCGCTGAGATATTGGCCATACTACAGTCTCTCCAACGATATCGAATTGACTGTCGGTACATCAAAGCGTTGAATCACTTATATATCAAGACAACGATGTGTATCTGAGTACAGGACCAGAGTAAGAAACCGATTCACGTGTTGGAAGGTGCAAGATAGGTCAATGTACCCCAGTATATGAAGATGTCTTCAAGCTCTTGGACTAGAAAGATAAATCACTCACCATTGGTGTGGTAAATAAACATCAATAGCGAATACATCACCTACCTTCGATTTGCTAACGATACAGTTCTCATAGCGAAATCGCCAGAACACCTTAGCGCTATATTCAATGAACTCAATAGTGTTTCCAACCAGGTAGATCTCAAGATGAACATGGACAAGACTAAGATCATATCGAATGTCAATATAACACCTATGCCGGTCACGGTTGGAAACACTAAGTTCGAAGTTGTTGACGAAAATCAACGTAGGGCAGGTTATATATATATACTTCGACCGAGAGGTCAACAGGTGAATCCAATTGGGCTGGGCAGCGTTCGGGAAACTTCGACACATCGTCTCGTCCAAAATACCTCAACGCCTGAAGAGCAAACTCTTGGACTAGTATGTGTTGCCAGTGGTTACATACGCGACTGAGACGTGGCCCTTCACAGCGGGCCGAATAGGGGCGCTCAAGATTACTCAGCGTGCTATGGAAAGAGCAAAGTTCGGGATTTCTCTGCGTAATAGAATCAGAAATAAGGATATGCGTAGTAGAACTAAGGCAACCGACAGAGACTACAGGAAGGCAAGCTGAAGTGGCAATGGGCCGCCCACATAGTTCGTAGAACCGACAACCGCTGGGGAAGAAATGTTCTCGGATGCGTGCCCGTACTAATACATGCAGTATGGGATGACCCCCGACAAGATGGACGATCTCAAGATGTTTAGAGGGAGTCGATTTATGCAGGTGGCACAGGATCGAGACGACTGGCAAGGCTTATTTGTTCAGCAGTGGACGAATACGGCACGTGAAGCCGTCGGTCTCGGCAGTTGTCGATAGATGACAGTCGTTAAGCTAAGTTTTTTTATACCACTAAGGTGGCAATCAAGCATACGGCCTGCCTGATGGTAAACAGTCACCGTAGCCTATGGACCCTCTAAAAACCTTTTCACGTATTTGTTGAGGAATTCTATGCTGTAGTCCCTTAGAAAAGCCTCGGCTGGGAGCTGATTCCACAGCTTGAGAGTTCTCGGAAGAAAACTTCTATGGAACCGCACAGTACGCGACCATTGCGGTTCCAGCGTGTGAGGGTGAACTCCCCGCCGCCGTCGGCGAGCGATACGGTTATAAAAAGTAACTGTCGGTATCATTTCGAACAATTCTTCAGAACACAACTCGTTGTACAACAATTGGTAGAACACACAAAGGGAGGCAAAATCTCTCTTAAACTTAAGGGTTCAATACCGTGTGTAAGTTTAGGATTGTCGACACTTATCACAGCTCGTCTCTGAATCGAATCACATGGTCCAAACTGGTTTCCCCGCCCAGGTGCGCCCAAATGTAACTGCAGTACTCCAAGTGCGGTCTGACTTGAGACTTATATAACATAAGTCTTTGACCCGCGCTTTGCTAAGTCAGTAGCCTTGTGTATTTTTCAGCATGTACATTTTTAGAGAGAATGTAAAGTGGTCTTGCGATACAGAAGGTATCGCTCGTGTGTCAAAACCCCTTCTGTTAACACAGCAAATCCTTAGAAACCCCTCAAGTAAGTTGTTATTTGGCATCAGTTTTTTCTGAGGTACAGGTACTTTCCCAGTCTGGCTGCTATGATGCGCCCTACCATCACCTAGACTAAGACATATAGACTTGTTCGTATACAGAAATGGTAGTCTTCTGTTGGTATCGAAACCACGAGCCTTGTTATTATAATAGCCGAAGCAAATCATTCTTTAAAAAAAGGATTTCTGGAGCTGGTGCGTCCATAGTGGTGATTGTCGCCTCGCAATGACTTGACGTCAGAGCTGTAGTCCGATTCTACTAAAAAACTGCAACTGCACTGCAGCGCAGCGTGTGTCAAAATGCGTACATTTTGACGTTTCGTTAAGCGATATGACAGCAGCGACGTTTAACGAAACGTCGAAAATGGAAAATGGTAGTCTTCTGTTGGTATCGAAACCACGAGCCTAGTTATTATAATAGCTGAAGCAAATCATTCATAAAAAAAAGGATTTCTGGAGCTGGTGCGTTCATAGTCGTGATTGTCGCCTCGCAATGACTTGACGTCAGAGCTGTAGTCCGATTCTACTAAAAAACTGCAACTGCACTGCAGCGCAGCGTGTGTCAAAATGCGTACATTTTGACGTTTCGTTAAGCGATATGACAGCAGCGACGTTTAACGAAACGTCAAAATGTACGTATTTTGACACACGCCGCGCTGCAGTGCAGTTGCAGTTTTTTAGTAGAATCGGCGTACTGAAAACAACGATACTTTCCAACCTGGCTTTTTTTCAGGCATTACAAAATTTGCGGATTTTACGCCCGAGGAATTTAAACCATATAAAGGGTACGGGTGTGGGAAATCATCATCATGCGTACCTGAATCGTGTGACTCTGCAAACTTAGAAGAAATACGCATTGGAGATGCACCGGATGCATTTGACTGGCGTGATAAGAATGTGATCACGTCTGTCAAGAACCAGGGCAGCTGCGGATCATGCTGGGCTTTCAGTACCACGGGTAACTACGACTATGTATTGTGATTTTTTCATGGAGTATCCAATGGCAAGCAAGCGTACGGACTGATGTGAGAACCTAAGCCTAAAGTGATTTAGCCGTGTTCTATGATATACTATGGGATACAAAATGACTGCTAAATCCTTTCCTTTCTCCAATTGAGAATTAGGCAAGGAAATGATAAGATATTCTTTGTTGTTCTAATGCGAAATATTTTTTTTCAATAGGTATTTTTTTTTAATAGTACTTAATGAGTGATCGACGCTATGAGGAGTTAATACTTCAAGATTTCAGTAATTGCTTTTTGTATTCGTCGGGAGGCATTCAACATAATTCCCACCTGATGTAAAGTGGTTACTGTAGCTTATAAACGTTTGCAATACATGAAGTATCACTCGCTGTGGGGTCTATCTGTCAAAACCATATCTTCTATTATTATTTCAATCGCTCCACATTTAGCTACAATTTTCAATTGTTGTGTGGCATCTGGTGTATTTCCTGACTTGATGAAACATAGTAAAATCATTCCATTATTTAAATCTGGTGATAGTTCGGACCCTTCGAATTTTCGACCTGTTTCCATACTGCCCATTCTCAGTAAAATTTTTGAAAAACTAATGCTTAGCCAGTTGCTCAGACATTTTAATACACATAATTTGCTTCATAGGAGACAGTTCGGATTTACGAGAGGTTGTTCAACTATAGACGCAGGGATTCATTTGCTTAAAAGTATATTCGCGGCATGGGAAGGTTCGCAAGATGCCTTGGGAATTTTCTGTGATCTGTCTAAAGCGTTTGACTGCGTGCACCATGACACTCTTGTCAGAAAATTACACCACTACGGTATCAGGAACAAGGCTCTCGAACTTCTGTCTTCTTATCTGGGCAATAGGATACAGAAGGTCGATGTTAATGGTAAAAGATCTTCGGGGTCCCCTGTAGTCATGGGAGTCCCACAGGGGTCAATTCTAGGTCCATTCTTATTTTTAGTATATATAAATGACTTACCTTATTATGTAAAGGATAAACATGAGATTGTATTGTTTGCGGATGATACCTCTTTGACATTCAAAATTAATAGACAGTTAGGTAATTATGACGAAGTTAACGATGCTCTCTCTAAAGTTATGCATTGGTTTAATGTTAATAATCTGCTTTTAAATGATAAAAAGACTAAAGTAATTAAGTTCTCAACACCTAATGTAAGACAGGTGACTACCAATGTACATGTTAATGGAACTAATTTAGCCCCAGTGGAGACAACTGTGTTCTTGGGTATAACAATTGACTCCAAACTACAATGGGGCCCACAAATTGAAAAATTATCAGGAAAACTAAGTTCTGCAGCCTATGCAGTGAAAACTATTAGACGGCTCACTGATGTTGATACGGCTAGAATAGTTTATTTCAGCTACTTTCATAGTATTATGTCATACGGAATTCTTCTTTGGGGTAACTCCGCGGACATTAACACCATCTTTTTATTGCAAAAGAGAGCCATAAGAGCTATCTACAAACTTGGTCCCCGTGAGAGCCTTAGAGAAAAATTCAAAGAAATAAATATTCTAACAGTCGCATCGCAATATATCTATGAAAATCTTTTGTATGTCCATAAAAACATAGACTCATTTTGTAAAAAGAGTGATACTCATAACATAAATACTAGATATAAGCATAATCTTGTGTTACATGCAAGCCGTCTCCACAAAATAAGTAATTCTTTTATGGGGCAATGTATACGGTTCTATAACAAACTTCCCAGCAATATAAGAGAATTGTCAATAAACAAGTTTAAAACTACTATTAAAGCCAAATTGTGTAGCAGGGCATATTATAAAGTATCTGACTATATTAATGATAAAAATGCCTGGGATTGAGTCGATCCAATTATAATGTAATTAATAAATTATGTAAATTTGTTTGGATACCAAAAGAGGGACGCCTGAGTTTTTTGGCAGTATTTTTATCAGTGCTCACCTAGTCATGAACTGCACGGTAGGGAAAAAAATTGTGACGATTCCAAACAAATGTAGCCATTTTTACGGAATAAAAAGATTTTGACTTTGACTTTGGCTTGTGCCACCCATGCTGTTAACACATCAACCCTTTCGAGCTTACTGTTAACTCCTGTTGTTCATAATCAACGTAACAACACTTCAGGGAGTTTTTATTTGACTACGGTTTGCGGCTAGTCGGGCTACTTTGAAGCGTCCCACCTTTTTCAAAACAGACTTTTTACTTGAACAGTGGCCTTGGCGTTGCTGCAGGGAAGCTCGTCGTCAATGTTCCAGGTCACGAAACAGTTTTTGCTATCCACTTGTCACAGGAGTCGGGCGAGGCTCCTGTGTGTCATTTAACGGTGGAGCCCTATCAGTGGGAAAGACCGTTCCTTTCTTTTCTGTTTTTTTTTAATTTAGCTTTATATTACTCTACTTAAATATATATTTTTCTATTTCTTACTAGCCTTGTACCGTTACACTTAAGTTTAAATATTTGACGAAGATATTGATTTGGACAATGAGACTGCCGTCAGGCCTCTACAATCCAGAGGGAAACCTTTTTTAGGTCAAACGTCTTCCGAAATATAACTTCTTGGACGTGTTTCTTCACGATGTTTTTCTTCACCGCCGAGCAAATGGTAATTACTATTATCTACAAATATTGCACACGAATTTAGTAATACACATACTGGCCATTCGCCGGTAGTCGAATTAGGATATTGTCCGTTAATAAGCTAGTTTTTGCCCACTGGGCTATCAGTGCTACAATCCTACTTTACTTTATGTTATAGGAAATATTGAAAGTCAGTACGCTATAAAAAATGGTCAGATGGTAGAATTATCAGAGCAACAATTAGTTGACTGCGACACGACCTCCGACGGCTGTGATGGTGGATTTCCGACGAATGCTATGAAGTAAGTAAAACCGCTAAAACGTTATCTAAGTTACGTCACTTGGATAAGAGACTTTTGAACTGACTAATGTGTCCATACAAAATTCTTTGCTTAAGGCGCTATGCAAACGTTTTTTGCCGTAACTGAACGCAGCACCCGCAGTTTTTCTGTGACGGTGTTCCGTATTGGTTACAAAAATTGCCAAAGTTTACTCAGCGCCTAAAATTATGACGCCGGTCACGAATACGTCAACTTCTGTGTGGTGTGGACTAATAATGTAGATGTACCACAGAATACTCAAGCAAGGCTGGAAAATCTGATAACTCCATACATGTTCTAAAAGCCCGTTTTCGTTCAAAAACCAACGCTATTGCAGTCACTGTTGAAGTCTTTCAACCAGGTCCATTAGTATTGGTGGGGCAACTACCTAAGCCTAGAGATTTGGCGAAGATACAGATTTCTTTCATAGAGCGACTGTCATCAGACCTTCACAACCCAGAGGAAAAAATCAGACCTTTCTTAGGTTAGGTCACACGTGTAGGACTACTGCAAATGAAACACCAACTTTTCACTTTTTAATATCAGTAGTACTCGCAACGTAACTCATCGATCGACTGACAACCGAATTCCCGCGTACTCTTTATATTCTCTCTGGTTAGTCAATACAGTGTCTTTTATTATACATTAGATTACACTGAAAAAAAAGATTAGTTGAATTTACCAAAGAAGCAAAGGTAAGCTATTTTACTAGTAAACTTTGTTAATTAATGCAAAAATTTGTAGTTTAATTTACAAATATATTACGGTTGGTCTTCATACAAAAGTATTTTGTAGCTATCACTATTTTAAATGTATAATTTACCGCTAATAAATGGATTGTACATATAATATGGTACAGTTTATCATACTAAATAATACATTTTATTATTTTTACTGGTGCTTCATTAACCTTTTTTGATTGGTAAAATCAACTTAAGTCAAAGGTAGGACCCAGTTCAACCGTCGACTTTGGTGAATTCTATTAGGAATCTGGGAAATCCAACTAAACATTTTTTTCAGTGTATGAATGCATGCTAGTCTTCTAATTACTTTATAATCGTTGTATCTTCAATAAATTAATTGTAATATTAACCACTTAAAGAAGGGTTGCTAACACACGTCTATTGGAATATAATTTATCACGTGTAGTGCGGTGTTCACGATGCTTTCCTTCACCGCCGAGCTAGTGATAAATACAAATTATACGAAGTGTGAGGACTTATTGAAGGATTTTTGTATTCACTTTAATAATTTCTAAACGGAAAATGATCTGGTTTTTTTATAGCACCAAAAATTAGGTCTAATACACTAGAAGTCATGTATAAAAAAGAATAACACTGCGCTTAGCCATTTTAGAGATCCTGGAAACACACAATCGCTACTCCAGCAGGATCTTAAATATCTTAGCAACTATAGAAAGCAATTAATTACCAAATTAATTTATATTAATTTAAATATATGTATGATAAAAACAACTTCTGGCTGCGGTAACGTTAATACAGCCGCAATGGTGAAAAACTATCAGCACACCAAATTTAAAAATGCACAGATCAATTACAGAAAGGCGGAAAAGTAATCTGTCAAACTCAAAGACTATATTTCGACATTATTGAAGTGAAAACTTCTTTAGCGGCGTTGTGCACTTTTTGGGATGAGTAAAAAATGTTAAACTCGCGTCAGGACACGTGACCCTGACCACGTAAGAGTTTGGTGAGAATTAGAACTTAAGTTCGCTGCAGCTCTAAAACATTAGTTACTTTTAATTAAAACATGAAGCGCTAGATCATTCATAGGGCATTATCTACTCCCGACAAAAACGTTGTAAGCGCCATGAAATTCTAGGCGCTTACGCGTTTCGTTCATCGTAGTTTATCAACATCGCTGTTTGGTTTAAGCGGCGCAGGGCGCTTGCGCGAATGTGCGTGTGTGTTTGAGTTTTAGAGATTGGCGATGATGATGCTGGTAATATTGATGGTGAAAGAGTCGTTGAAATTATGGATGAAAGTTGATTTTTCTGAGAGATAAACTTTTTAATGTAAAATAATTGTAATAGTTCTGACGTGTTAAATTTTTAATGTAATATAAATTGTCATGTTTGTGTACGATAGCGCAATAAATGAATATTGTATTTTACCACATATGTGATAGTACTTTTATTCTGATAAATAAAGCAATTCGTGCGAAATTGTTCTCTAACCATTCCAAAATATTCAAATATGCACTACGTTAATGTTCAAGTTTTCACTTCTAACGGCGCACTCCCGGAGTGCAACCAGTTTTTTTTGTTGGAGTAACGCACAAGATTTACTCGGGTTACATTAGAGTTATTTTGTAGTTATTTCAAGAACAATAATGGCGCAGCATCGGAACAAGATTATCCATACGTAGGACAACTGCAGCAGTGTCAAAATCAAAACTCAAAGGCGGTAACCGTTACCGGCTGTACGCAATTCACAGGAATTTCCGAAGATCAGTTAAAGGATGCTTTGTACCAATACGGACCACTCTCTATCTGTAAGTGCCGGATATTGCATTATAGATACTTCTTCTCCTTAGTGTTATCCCGTTGCCTAATCTATTAGGTTTGGCGGGGTCCGCTACTCAAGCCTAAGGATTTGGCGAAAAAACTTATTTTGACATGGAACAACTGCCGTCAGACCCACGCAACCCAGAGGGAAAATCAGACTTTTCTTAGGTTGGGTCACACGTCTTTGGAAATACAATTTCATAGACGTGTGGGTTTCCTCACCATGTTTTCCATCATCGCTGAGCAAGTGACAATAACAAATATGTTTGTAAATCCAAAAACACAAATTTTGTGGTACATGCCAGGATTCGAACTGGGGACCTGTCGCTCAATAGGCCAGGTTACGGACCTGGCCTATTGAGTAACAGGTCCACATCTAATTAATTGATAATATAAAAATAGGCTATGTTACTCGCTGATAATGTAACTTTCTATAGGTAAAAGTATTTTTCAAGTAATCCATTACAAACATACAAAAAAAAACAATTTCTTTTTGTAGTATTGGCTTCTATTAAGAAAAATCTAGTTAATAGGGAACAATAAATGAATGGTTGAATTTTTAGGGTTCCGTACCCAAAGGGTAAAACGGAACCCTATTACTGAGGCTCCGCTGTCCGTCCGTCCGTCTGTCACCAGGCTGTATCTCATGAACGGTGATAGTTAGACAGTTGAAATTTTCACAGATGATGTATTTCTGTTGCCGCTATAACAACAAATACTAAAAAATAGAATAAAATAAATATTTAAGGGGGCTCCCATACAACAAACGTGATTTTTTTGCTCATTTTTGCTCGATATTGATAACGGCAACAGGTAGACGCTTGAAATATTCACAGAATATTTAGTTATATATTCACTTTAAGAATAAATAATTAAATCAAAATAAAACAAATATTTAAGGGGGGCTCCCATATAACAAACGTGATTTTTTTGCCGTTTTTATAGGTAATGGTACGGAACCCTTCGTGCGCGAGTCCGACTCGCACTTGGCCGATTTTTTTCTTATCTTTTGGCTGAATTGCCTTAAAACAGTTTTGTACAGAAGACATTTTGTTCATAAAGCCTATCGAATAGATGATCCTTCAAATGGTCTTTTACATAAACAACTTATCGCACACATGAGTTTCCATTGAAGTGAAGTCACGAGTTCGGTCGCTCAGTGGTTAGTAACGCTACTTTGACACCAACGTTCGTGGGTTCGATTTTCGTACAAGACAAATATTTGTGTGTATGAACATCTGTTGTGTCTGTTTGTGTCGGTCTGGATGTTTTCTATGTATGAATTTACAGAAAAAAAGTATTTATGTATGCTTATCAGTTGCCTAGTAACAAATAACACAAACTTAGTTTACTTTGGCGCGATACCAGTATCTCATTACGAAAGACTGCTGCAAATTTTTTTTTTAATTAACAGCCGTGTGTGCTGATTCTTGGAATACGTATCGTGGAGGAGTGATGCTGGACTGTCCACAAGGTGCAAACGACCACGCGGTGCTGTTAGTTGGCTACGGTACAGGTATGATCTTTTTACTTTAAGTGTTGTACCCAATTAAAAATATAATGTTCCGATCCTTCATCAATAACAAATTTCAATTGCCTTTTTGTTAAAATAAGAGAAGGCATGCTCGTATGTAAGGCGAGGAAGGCCATGACTCACCCACTAAAGAGAAAAGACAAGAATAGACTTCATCTTGAAAATGGTGTCAGGAGCTTGTGCAGTTTGTAAGGACAAGCAAGGGACTTTTCGTGAAAATATAGAAGATATATTTACTCAAAATAGAGCAGTCGCTGTAGTTCTATTTTCTTCTTCTGCGCGTTATCCCGTTTTGCTAATCAATTGGAATTGGCGGGGTCCGCTACCTAAGCCTAAAGATTTAGCGAAGACACTGATTTTTACGCGAAGCGACTGCCGTCATACCTCCACAACCCAGAGGGAGAACCAGATCATTCTTAGGTTAGGTCATACGTCTCTCGAAATATAATTTCTTGGACGTCGGGTTTCGTCGCGGTCGTGGTTATATAAGGAGAGCTCATGATGTCGTTGCGCGTGTTGTTCTAACCGGACACGGAGGTTAAATAACGTCCTCCGCAGCCTGTCTGTTAAGAAGAGGAATCCGTACTCTGTTATAAAACAACCCATTGTTAGAACTCTATTTGCACGTCAACAATTCCCGACACAGTCAATTATACTATATAACAAAATAAATAGACTAATATACGTAATGTCATTTCATAAGTGTAAAAAAACTATCACACTCTAGCTAAAACAACTAAATTATGAACAAACGCAACACCTGCTCGCACGATGAAATACTACTCGTATCTGTCAATTCATCTCGGATATTTTTCATTTCCACAAAGATTTAGGCATCTGTCTTCCATATTCACGTACACAATCACCTAATATACACTTATAAAGGTACACAACACACTTACCCACCAAAATACAACCGCAGACACACACATAGTTACTATATATTCAACCCACACTATATACATAACTATTCTGTAGTTAGAGAATGCAAGTAAATATTGTTATTCATTATCGAACGTAAGAGCGGGCGTCTCCTAACACAGGTTTCTTTTAACTTACCAGGAGACCCCCAACCCTTGTAACCTGTACTTGTAAACAAATAAAGAAATTTTGAATTTTTTTTTGAATTTTTTTGTCTACGGATGGGTTAACCTATCTCGAGCTTCTCCGTTCTTCTGAGGGCACGTTAAGCCATCGGTGCCCGCTGTTGTCGATAGATGACTAGTCGTTACGCTAAGTCAGTGGCCTTAGGGTTGTTTGAAAACACTGGCCTCACCAAACCGCAGTTGAGCAGCATGGGATATGGTCTAAACCCCTTCGGTTAAAGGGAGACCCGTATCCCTGCAGTGGGATGAGTTAAAATTAGTGTAGTGTACAAGGAATAGGTTGGAGAGTATCATAGGTGGCTGCGTGCTACAGTCATCGATCCTTGAGTTAGCCGCAAAGAGGCTGGCCATAAGATCGGCTTTATCGTGCGGCTGATGCGCCAGTGAGCCATCGGGGCATCGCAGCGGTGGCAGCGAGGGTTGGCAGAAGTTGGCCTGCACGGCTTTGGCTAGTCGCCAGTAGTTATGCGACCCAGGGTGCGACACTAGTTCCGTGCTGACTCGTGTATCGCGTTGGGCGTCCGCTCTTATGTATGTATATTCGGGTATTTGAGGACTGGGCCCCTGGTCCAAGGGCGATACGCGGCCTGTTTGTTACTAACAGCTTCAGCGCACTGCAGTGAGATCCTTCTCATTAAAATAGCGCTGCCCCCATGGCAAGCAAAGTACCCATACCATAAAGAAATGCTTAGTGCAACCGCCACTGCGTTCGTTCGGTGATATTAGGAAGAGATTGTCGGTGTTTAAATAAGAAGGGGCATGTTCCGTTTGTTAGGACATATGGAATGAATGCAGACGAGCTTGGTGGCGCAGTGGTAGTGCTGTTACGCTACTTTGACGCCAACGCTCGCGGGTTCGATTTTCACGCAGGACAAACATTTGTGTGCATGTAACATGTCTGTTTGTCTTGTTCTGGGTGTTTTTAAGAGAGATAGAACGCATTAAAGCATCCCATCTGTGAAAGTATCTCCGCCGTACAATAACCCGCAGCCAAATAACAACTCCCTAGAGGGTTGTTTTGTCCCTGCGTCTGAGTGAGGTCTCCAGTAAGCTCCTAAGGAGTTGCTGTTTTAACAGCAGAGATAGCATCGCGCGATACTTAATGTATGGCAAGCGTTTATAGGCTACGGTAACCGCTTTACATCAGGTGGGCTGTATCGTATAAAAAAAATGCAGAAAAAATAATTACAGAAACAGATGTAGAACGCGAAAGTAGAAGGATGTACGAGCCGAGGAAAGTTTTACCTACCATGACTAAATTAATCTTATTTTATCAGAAGGTGATGTGGTGGTGGCGGTGAGGAGCCCTAAAAACCGGCGAGCGTACATGAGAAGAGCTATGATTGTTAAAGAAAAGAGTTGGGTGGTAGTTAAGTGGCATTCGGTTCTCTCTACCTACCCCGCAAGGGATTTGGCGTGAAGTTATAGACAGATGAAGCTTACATTGCTGGCGCATATAACGATTAATACATGAGTAATATAATAAGTAATATCAATATATAGGTATATATATAAATATTTATGTTTCAGAGGATAACACTCCTTATTGGATAATAAAGAACTCTTGGGGGGAGGATGCTGGAGAACAAGGCTATTTCAAGATTCCAAGAGGGCACAATGCATGTAACATATTAAATGGAATGATCGTTACCTCAAATGTTGCCTAAATTTAAACTTAGAATGGCAATAAAACCTGTTTAATAAATATTGTTTGTATAAAATCCGTACATATAATCCACTAGTGTTCTGGCCTAGCGGTGATGGGATTACATAGAAAAAAATATTAATAATTGTGTCATAATTAATTTTTCTTTCGTTCAATATTTGGTCAGTTTTAATTACATTACTGGAAAATTAAATGTTCAAATTAGAGATGCGTTTTATTTCGTATTTGCTACTGTAGACTAGTTGCTGAGCGCAGCTTTAGTCGCATGGGGACAACGTAACATCAGCATTTTAGCTTAAAGACATTCACTACTGAGCACAGGACTCCCTTTTAGACTTCTACTGCGATCGGTCCTGGATTTGCTGCATTCATCGGCTCATTGGTTACGGGGTAATCTGACTATATGAGAAGGATGTGAAGATATTTCATGTGAAGGAGACAGCGATAATAATGTCAGATTTTGGATTTTATGAATATTTGGATTAAATGTTCTTCCCTGAATACAATACATTACATCATTGTTTTTTTTTCAAGAAGCCTAGTAGCCAATTTATAAATACATACATTTTTTTAAAAGTGAATTTAAAAAACAGTCTCTCGATGGCTGATGTCTTCACTCCTTTTTCACAAAAATGAAGCTTTATGACTCCTTGGTAAGACACCCCCCACCTAACCATTAGGTACAGACACAGGATGATAACCACGTTGTACCTTTCCGACTAGTTGGGTGGATTCTTCAGAACTGTGTACACTTTGTCATTTTGCTTGTTGTAGTGTTCTTCAATCGTGAACATTTTTTCATCAGTAAAGACGTTATTTCTGTGTCTTTCATCTGCGTATCGGGACAGAAGGCGTTTTGATCGGTCCCCTTTCTTCAACTGTAAGGATTTAGGGCATATCCTGTAAATCCAGGTGTTGTTTTATTATACGAGACAGAGTCCTAGCTGGAAAAAAAATTATAGCGAGAAATGAAGCTCGCTATAAATTTTTTTGTTTCCTAACGGGGTTTCGGCGAATTCTGGCTTTAACAGCAGTAATAGCCTTTGTAGTTTTAACAACACGCGGTCGCCTCGATCATTTATGGTCTTCAATAGAGGAAGTGTTGGAATATCTGTCAATAGTACGATATACGAACATACGGCTGATACCAAGCTTTTGAAGTGTATTGAATATGACCGACGGCTCCATATCTACTTTGCGCAAGGCAATCACTGCAATCCTATTTTCTTTATCACCCCATTCCGTATTGTAATTTAATAATAAACACGAAAAAATATGTAAAAAGGCGGGAAATCGAAAGTAGTTTTTAACATAATAAACGTGTTCTAAATTCAAAATACTTAAAGTGTTGAAAAAAAGAAAAGTTTCTATGTCTAACAGTACCTATTTATGGTCAGACTGGTTATATAGATTCTTACCTTCGGTCAAAAATGATACATCTTAAAAATCATAGTTTCGAGAAAATCATATTTATATATGTATGTATGTATAACTTCACGCCAAGTCCCTTGCCGGGTAGGCAGAGAGAACCGAGCGCCATAAGACGCGGTCCTTGCACACCTCACTCGCTTCTGTGACATTCATAGCTCTTTTCATGCACGCTCACCGGTTCCTGGGGCTCCTGACATCACCTTCTGATAAAACACGACCAATTTAGTCATGGTAGGTTAGTCTCGGCCTTCCTCGGCTCCTACATCCTTCCACTTTTGCATTGTATATCTGTTTCGTCATTCTTTCGTCCCGCATTCTTTCTACATGTCCGAACCAACGGAGCATGCCCTTTCTTATCTTAACACCGACACTCTCTTTTAGATCAACTCTTTCTCTCACGTCTTCATTACGAACGCGGTCAGCAAGCGTTATGCCACAAATTTTGCGCAATGCTCTCATCTCGACCGCATTTATTCTAGGTACTTTCATGCTCTCTCTGCCATACCCAGCTCTTACTTCCATAAGTTAGCGTTGGAATTAGCACCGCGTTGTGTACAGCGAGCTGTGCCTTCTGGCTTAGATTTCGGCTGCCCTGAAGTTTACCCAACGCTCCATTCACCCTATTCCCGGCACTCACTCGTCTCTCCACATCGGCGGTGTACCTTCCATTGCTGCTAAAAGCACTGCCAAGATACACAATCTCGTTCACTTGCTCCAACACTACATCATCAACCATAATCCTAGTGTTCGTTCTGGTTGTCTCTCTTTCAAATACCATTATCTTGGTTTTCATCGCATTCAATTGTAAGCCTTTCTTCATACAATCATCTTTCATTGTTGAAACTAGTGTTTAAAAAAATCATATTTAAAGTTTCGGAAATTTAGTACAATTAATGTATTATGGTTAAACGAGGTTTGGTTATATAAATTTATATAGGTATTTATGATACCACCTTGATGTGTCCCACCGGCCCATGCAAACCAAGTTTAATTCTATGTGCGCATACTAATTCTTTGTACCAGTGCAACTTTGAAACTACAATTTATAATTTTAAACGAAAATTCCATTCATCCCATTCTAATTTGTAGACGAAAAGCTACATTTTGGGATATAAATAAAAATACCGTAATTAAATGAAATCCGATTTGTAATGTTTATTTCCGGTTTCCTATATAAAAAGAAATGAAATTTTAAATGCAACTGTCAAGGAAAAAATATAATCTTGCCACAAAAAAAAGTCCCCTAATTACTTTATTTTTATCAATTTGGATAATACCAGCATTTGCTTTCGACAAATGCATTCGTCGAATTTCGTAAATTTTTTTCAGCCTTATGAATTGGCAACAAGGTTTTATTATAAAAAAATGATATACATTCAAGAAGTTAACGTAATCCAAATATGACGTTATTTTCACTGTCAGCTTCACATGAACACGTATGTTTATCTTAGTCTGAGTGTTTTTAAGAAAGCAATCTGGGTAATCTAACCTCCACCTCACTGAAAACAGCAGTCAATTAACAATTCCCTGGACGGTTACAGTGTTCCAGCGAGTGAGTGAGGTCACAGTAAGCTCCTAAGAGGTATCTGTGTTAACAGCACAGATGACATGTGACATGACACATGTCAACGGTGACCGCTTTAGGTATCAGGTAGGCGGTATACTTGTATACCTCCCGATGTTAGGCCACAGTCCTCACTCAACATAACGAATTGTTTCATTCTGTGGCTACCAATGGTTTGATGAAATTTTGGATGTAATAGTATGTAGCTACAGCATCCCCTGATTTTGTTTTTTTTCTCAATTGCTTCCTACTATGGAGGCAAATTTAAAGACATATTCATATAAAAAAAAGAGCAGTGATAGCCTAGCGGTTAAGGAACCGGCCTTGTGATCAGCAGCTCCCCGGTTCGAATCCTAGCATGTACCACTAAAATTGGTGTTTTCGGATTTATGTACATATTTGTAGTTATCACTTGCTCGGCGGTGGAGGGAAATCATCAATTAATCAATTTATTCATGAACAATTTTACAATTGTGTTTGAATCTCACTAGGATAATAATAGTAATAATATAAACATAATACATTGCTAACAAATCCATGAACATACAATAAATAATTAAAAAGGAACGATAATCAAAGCAATAAACAAAAATACAATCAAACAGAAAAGAAAACTAATTAACTATTAAATTCTCAAATTATTGTAATTATTATTAAAATATTCTTCCAACAACAACATCTAGAAACATGGTGAGGAAACCCACACGTTCAATAAATTATATTTCCAATGACGTGTGACCTTACCTAAGAATGATCTGGTTCTGGATCAACCCAGAGGTTGCGGAGGTCAGACGGCACAGTCCATGTGAAAATCAGTATCTCAGCCAAATCCTTAGGCTTAGGTAGTGGACCCCGCCAATCCTAATGGATTAGGAAAACGGGTTAACGCTAAGACGAAGATTCGCATCAAAAAACATGCTAAAACGAAATCAATCCAGGCGAAGCTCGGGTGTGCAGACTAGTACGAAATAACTGAAACACGCCATTCTTGCACGGGCGTGATGTGACCCCGGATATCCAGGTCCGCTCTAAATCCACACCCGTTAAATTTCGATTTGCCTCGACAGATAACTCGGCTCCGGATGTTGAGCATTGCTCAGTCGCCGCAACTCGCTAGTTGACCGCATTTTGACGTGTTAAGTTTAGAAATGTTCACTGAAAATCTAACACGTTTTGGTAGGGCTACAGCGTATCAGTTCACCCTGAGGTTTAACTGTAAACTTTCACACACACAAGTATAATATTCAGAGAAGCTCGGTGGCGCAGTGGTGAAACGCGTTGTTACGCTACTTTGACACCAACGCTCGTGGGTTCGATTCCCACACAGTACAAACATTTGTGTGCGTGAACATGTCTGTTTGTCTTGGTCTGGGTATTTTCTATGTATAATAAGTATGTATTTACAAAAAACAATGTATTTACGTATGTTTATCAGTTGTCTAGTACCCATAACACAAGTTTCGCTTACTTTGGGGCTAGATGGCGCTGTGTAATTTGTCCGACAATATTTATTATTTATTTATTTATAGAGTAAATTTTCATTTATCTTAAATTTCTTATTAGAGAAATGTTGTTTACTTCGAGAGCTAAAGTTATACTAATAGATTATGGGGTTCTAATTAGTGAATACGGTTACAGGCAATACTAAACTTCTTTGTGTGCTTCCGCTACCGATAAGTTCGTGCAGACTAGTGCCGGCCGACATCCACTCACTAAAGTTAGTAGATGCATGCGCCGCTGCCACGACTGCTCCAGTCGTCCCCGCCTCGGCATCTGCGGTCGTCTCTGTGAATTAACATGAATGCGCATGTTCTTTATGTTCTTTATATCTGTGAATTGACATGAATGCGCATGTTTCGGTATTTATGACTAGTTCGGTGGCGCAGTGGTCAGCTTGAGCTTGTGGGTTCGATTCCCACACAGGACAAATATTAGTGTGCATGAACATGTCTGTTTTGGCTTGATCTGGATGTTTTAAGGGGCGGACAAACAACCGCAGCCAAATAACATCTTCCTGGTGGGTTGTTGCATTTGAGTGAAGTCACCAGCTCCTAGGGAGTTGCTGTGCTAACACAGCAGAGGTGGCATCGCGCTAGTGATACTTGCAAGCGTTCGTAGGCTACGATAAGTGCTTTACATCATGCCGAAGGGGGTAGTAATATTCTCCTATCAGCGAGAGTAGCTGGTCACCACCTAGGATCTTGAGATCTGGTACAAAAACAAGCTGTGAAAATTGTCGATGATTCTAAGCTCACACACGATACTGATCACTTGAGTTGAGAGAAAGATTTTGCGTCCCTGTGTGTGTTCTACCGATTGTACAATGGGTTCTGTTCCCAGGAATGTTTTTACACAATGCCAACTGTCTTGTGTTACAATCTTGCTGCTTGCAGACGGCTGGGAATTCCTCCTCGCACAGTGGAACCCCAGTGGTCGTATACAGTGCATTTTCAGTTTTACTCATATGTTGGTGAATGAGCCATCTGCCGATTCTTTCTCCAGGGACTACAGTATGAGGTTCTTCAAAAGGCGGGAATAGGCTTTTACAGGGTCGGCAACGCACGAGTGATGCCCCTGTTGTTGCAATTGTCCATAGGCTGAGGTAGCTACTTACCAACAGACAGGTCGTATGCTTGTTTGCTACCTTAGTGGATTGGAAAAAAAAATCGGCCAAGCAATCGGCAATGCTAGTCGGACTCGCGCACGAAGAGTTCCGCACCATTATCTATAAAAACGGCAAAAAAATCTCGTTTGTTGTATGGGAGCCCCCCTTAAATATTTGTTTTATTTTAATTTAATTATTTATTCTCAAAGTGAATATACAACTAAATATTCTGTGAATATTTCAAGCGTCTACCTGTTGCCGTTATCAATATCGAGCAAAAACGAGCAAAAAAATCACGTTTGTTGTATGGGAGCCCCCTTAAATATTTATGTTATTCTATTTTTTAGCATTTGTTGTTATAGCGGCAACAGAAATACATCATCTGTGAAAATTTCAACTGTGTAACTATCACGGTTCATGAGATACAGCCTGGTGACAGACGGACGGACGGACGGACGGACAGCGGAGTCTCAGTAATAGTGTTCAGTTTTACCCTTTGGGTACGGAACCCTAAAAAGTATAGAAAAAAAGGACATCTCTATTCAAAGATGATCAGGTTGTTGATAAATATGTAGGTAAGGTGTCATTGGTGGCCCTGAAAATACTATCATAATTACAATATTGTTTCTATAGCGACAGTTGTACACATATTATTGAGTACAATCACACCCTTTCGGCTTAATATAGGTACCATTATTGATACACACTGTAGGAGCGCTTGTCGAGAAATTACCAATTAAGCATCTTTTGTCATTTTTCTTTAGTGTAGGGTTCGTTTCCACTGGCTTGGCGAGACGACGTGAGAGTTGAAATCTCGTTGGCCTATTTTCACGAAAAAGCCATTAAGTGTTTTCCATTTGTCTCCCGATATAAAACATAATATTTGGTAAGTGGTATGCCTGATTATTTATTTTTAATTACAGACTAAATATCCATTTTTCATTTGGCGATTGTAATGAAAGCTGTAGGATAAAGTTAAAATAAAAATCGGCCAAGTGCGAGTCGGACTCGCGCACTAAGGGTTCCGTACCACTATCTATAAAAACGGCAAAAAAATCACGTTTGTTGTATGGGAGCCCCCTTAAATATTTATGTTATTCTACTTTTTAATATTTGTTGTTATAGCGGCAACAGAAATACATCATCTGTGAAAATTTCATCTGTCTAACTATCACGGTTCGTGAGATACAGCCTGGTGACAGACGGACGGACGGACGGACGGACGGACAGCGAAGTCTCAGTAATAGGGTTCCGTTTTACCCTTTGGGTACGGAACCCTAAACATGAATAAACATAGCCTCCAAAATTTTCACGTGTCTACAGTATAGTTTCAGAGAAGTTATTGAGCGATGATGCATTGCTCAGAGAAACGAATGGGCGATGATGTTTTAAAGAAAAATTAAAATCGTCGTTCAAGTAGCAGCAGCCATGCCATATTTTTGTAATGTATTGCAGAAGTCAAATGTCAAGCACAAACATTACACATCCTCAAATATATCGCCATCTACCGGCAATACCGTAAGACACTTCATATAATGTCAATGTGAAAATAACATTTTATTTGGTTACAAATTGAATAGATAGAGAGCGCTGGTGAATTTTGTCCAGTTGTCGTTAGCGAAAATACAAAAATTGTCGAATGAACCCACTGTCGAGGTTTTAACCAATTGGACGCGAGAGTCCGTGGCAGCGTTACGCGACCGCCAAATTCGCTTTGCTCGTATTGCGGGGTGAGCGGTTGGTAGCTTGTACAAAAAACATGATAGCTGGCATATTACTACAGCTACGACAAAATAAAATAGTCGAAGAAGTAAAGGTCTACAACATGAGGTTACTTAAAAATAGCTCGTAGAAGTTTTTACAGGAGTAACGCCACAGTGATGCACCTGCTGTAGGAACGTCTATAGGCGACGTTTCACTGCTAACCTTCAGGCGGTACAATTGGCAACTAAGTGCTATAAAAATATTATAATTAAGTACATTTTGTTTTTCAGACTCTTTGGCTTAGGTTTATAATCATGGGAACTAAGTTAGTCACGATTATAACTGAATGAGATCGACTCGCTTGCATGTAACAGCTTGCTATCACGTAAGCTTTAGTTCTGTAAAATTTTAATTTGATAATGGAATTGCAAAATGTGCTAATAAATGGATTGCAGATAAGTTACCGATCGACTCATCGACGATTGTATCCGATAATCTTATTTTTTAACATTAATATTCATTATTAGCACTCAGATACATCGCGTAAGATATCGCAAAAACGTGTTTCCGTTGCAGTTATTAAATAAATAAGGTTTTAATCTTATACCTATATTTATTACAAGTCTCGTTTCATAACCCTATCCATACGCCAGGAGAGAAGTAGATTTTCAATTCTCATCTCTTCTCACTGGTGGAACAGCACCTTTATTCAGTTTTCTCCAAGCTTCCATCTCTAATGAGTAAACTGAATAAATACACAAATACCAACTTGAAACACCGGAAGGGCCCAGAGGCGACTATGAGAGAGCCAGCCGCGAGCGTACACTAATTGTCTAAGTGCATAATGAACTTGTTCGCGACAACCCTAGAAGACAACTTTAACTAAAATCAGCGCTTCTGCAACTTCGACCGTATAGCTATGTAATAAAATTGAATTTTGTTTCGAGTCGAATTTGTAAGACAATAGAAGTTTTTATAAACAAATGTAAGCTTTATTGCATTCAAAATTTAGATCGATTTTACTTTGATTCCTCTAATAATACATGTTTTAGAAAATTTGAAAATACTACGTGCTTCCCGCAGACATCATGTCTATGTATATACCATAGTTGTTATAGTTATGTAGAGTTCATTAAAAACTTTAGTTACAAAATTAGAATTTAGTTAGAAGATGCAATTAACGTGTCCCAAAATTGCAGTTAAAATTAATAAACTTGCAAATAAAGTTGTAAAACTTGATTTGCTTCCTCGCAGCGTACCAACTGATTTCAAAGATGCATGCTATCGTACTTCTAGACTAATGTAACTTCTACATTATACCTGTATTATTTGATAACAGTAAGCAATGTTGAGGTATGTACCTACTTGCACTGAATTTTAAGGAAGTGTTTTAGAACCTGGCAATATTTAATCGATGTCAAACAGCGCCACAGATTGCTTCTGTTAAAACAACCTTTTTTATGAGTCTGTCTGACTGTCTTTCCTTCCATAGACTATGAACGCTTGCAACACATTAAGTATCACTCGCGTGACCTCACTCACTAGCAGGAACACAACAACTATTCAAGGAGTTGTTATTTGACTGCGGTTTTCTGCGAGGTGGATGAGTACTTCCCCAGACGGGTTGCTTTGATTCACCCCAATTCAGATACCCAGATCAAGACAAACAGACATAAATACTTATACTAACCTTTACTTAAATTGTTATTAATTACTGCGCCACAGAGCACGTCAAAAAACAAATATTTTGACTAACCCTGTGGCGCAGTGATTAGTAAAGCTAATTTGACCACAATTTGTTCCATTGCCACGCATTTCTTTGCATGATGACATTTGTTAAGCTGCCGCGGCGTATATAACGCCGCCATAGAAAATAATGTAGCCAGTGCACAGCGACGAGACATCGAATTATATTCTATACATTATTGTAATTAGAGGAGAATAGTAGATTATATAAGAACAGTGAGAGAGCTCGATGGCGTCGTTGCGCGTGTCATTTTAAACGAACACGCAGGTTAAGCAACGTCGACCGCAGCCTATCTATGGATGGGTTTATATATCTCAAGTTTCTCCGTGCTTCGGAGGGCACGTTAAGCCGACGGTCCCGGCTGTTGTCGATAGATGACAGTCGTTAAGCTAAGCCAACTGGCCCTCGGGCGGTTTGAAAACACTGGCCTCCGCCAATCCGCATTTGAGCAGCGTGGTGGAGTATGATCTATGATAGCCCAGTGGATAAGTACGTGTCGACCACCAGGTCCCCCCGGTTCGAATCCTGGGAGCATGTATCACTCACTAAATTTGTGTTTTCGGATTTATGTACATATTTATTATATTGACGAGCTCGGTGGCGCAGTGGTGAAACGCGCTGTTACGCTACTTTGACACCGACGCTCGTGGGTTCGATTCCCACACAGTACAATCATTTGTGTGCATGAACATGTCTGTTTGTATTGGTCTGGGTATTTTCTATGTATAATAAGTATGTATTTACAAAAAAAAATCTGTATTTCTATATGTTTATCAGTTGTCTAGTACCCATAACACAAGCTTTGCTTACTTTGGGGCTAGGTGGCGCTGTGTAATTTGTCCGACAATATTTATTTATATTTATTTATCACTTGCTCGGCGGTGAAGGAAAACATCGTGAGGAAACCCACACGTCCAAGAAATTATATTTTGAAAGACGGGTGACCTAACCTAAGATAGATCTGGTTTTCCCTCTGGGTCGTGAAGGTCTGACGGCAGTCATTCTTTGTAAAAATCAGTGTTTTCATTAAATCCTTAGGCTTAGGTAGCGGACCCCGCCAATCCTAATGGATTATGAAACGGGATAACACGAATAAGAAGTAATTATGCTAGTAGATGCATCATACCGTCGCTGACATGGCTGTTCCGGTCGCGGTCGTTTCTGCCTCGACTACCGCGGTCGTTGAATAATTGGTGTTATACAACTAGATTGGCAAACAAGCATGCGCATGCGTCACCACAGCCTATTGAGGCTCGCAACACCACGGGGATATCACTCGCGCGCTGCCAATCTTGTGACTTGTGGATTCGTACACAGTACCCAGTGATTTCTCTGCCATATCTTACACTTCAAACCGGAACACATCTATATAAATATAGCCGCTTGGCGGTAGAAGAGACATAGGTACCCATGCAGACGACTTTTGTACAAAGTCTTTGAAATTTAGTCCGATTAAGTACCTGTATATAGATTTCACATACTCACGGGAATATAACAAAGCTGAAACATTTTGTCATTTAGTTACAGTTTTTCTATGATCGAAGTAGGTCCCTAATCGGGCAGCTTTCATTAAATCTACGTATCCTAGCAGTCATTCGCCAGAACTTGATGAAGAACTGTTTTCCCTTATCCCACCCTCTCCCTTCCGTCATAGAACCACACGTGCGGGCTTGCGATGTCATCGTTCCACTGTTGAGAACATTTCTTCGCGTACCAAAAAGTTCTGCAACTCCTATCTTTGTCGTACCTTTAAAAAGTGGAACGCCTTGCCTGCACATGTGTTTTCTCCTTCTTACAATATGGGATCCTTCAAACGAAGCGTGAAGAAGCATCTTGCGGGTCAGCATGGCAGCGTCAACTGACAGGACTGGACTACTGTGTAGTCTTTTGCCAGTTGGAGTTGCGATTTGGGCTCCTCTTTCGCTTACCATCAGGTAAAAAATATAAAAAAAAAATACTCTGTGCTAGAGTGAACTGTGCTTTGATTATAATTACCCAGTTAGAGCCTAAGGCATTAAGGTCCATTAGCTATTATCCATATTTGAACAAGGGCAAACATTATTAATAATAAAAACGTATTGTCATCGATGGAAGAACGCTTTTGTTGTTTTCCGCCATAATATTACGGTTGTTTTATTCATTTCGGCTTGTCCCAAACGGTTTACAAGAAGTCCCAACTATTTTATCAATTTTTAGGGTACAGCAAAACATTTGGTGAGTGCCGTGCATGATTTAGTATATGCAATTTGATGCAACCTGCTTTGTGTGCTTCCGCTATCAATTAGTTTACGCGAACTAACGCCGACCGGCACCCACTCACTAACGTTAGTAGATCCTATTAACGGTAGTTGGGCGTTAGTTAAAATGAAAATCAATTAAACTAATTAAAATCTATCGATAAGTGCGGTACAGTTTAGAGCAGTGATTTAGTGGATAAGAACCGACATTGTTAGCAACAGGTCCGCGGTTTGAATCCTGCCACTAAATTCGTGTTATATTTTATTTATATATTTGTAATTATCACTCGCTCGGCGGTGAAGGAACACATCGTGAGGAAACCCGCTCGTCCAAGAAATTATATTTAGAATGACGTGTGACCATACCTAAGATTCCCCCTGGATTGCAGTGGTTTGACGGCAGTCGCTTGTAAAAATCGGTATCTTCGCCTAATTCTTAGGCTTAGGCAGCGGACACTGCCAATCATAATGGATTAGGAAAACGGTATAACGCTAAGAAGAAGAAAATACGTGCGATACGGAACAGTATTCGCAAAGCTCGATTCGCACTTAACATTTCTTTTTTGTTTGTAACAACATAATTTCTTTAGTCAAACCGTTATTTTTCAGATAAGGATATTTATTTCGGTCGTTAAACAATTCTGCTGTAGGTTTATTTGTATTGGTGCTATTAGTCCATTTGTTGCTCTTGTTTGTTTGATTGTTTGTTGTGTATGGTGTTATTCTTTTGTTTTATTGTAAAAATTTTCAAATGAGGGGCGGTATGGCTGTTTTGTTGCAATGTAAGCAAGGTTTTTGTATTAACAGAAAGACAAATTATTGTCTTATTGAAGTAAATTGATAACTTAGCGAAAAGGCCTTCCCAGGACTTCAAACTTACTTCACGTTAGTTATCTAGTATTATGAATACGCTGGTCAAATACTACAGTTTTGGCAGGATCCACTATATACACCCAAGGTAAAGTTAAGATACTGATTTTTGACATGGACCGGCTGCCGCCAGACCTCTATAACCCAGTGGGGAAACCAGACCTTTCACAGCTTGGGTGACATGTATTTCGAAATTTATTTTTTTGAACTTGCGGTTACGATGTTTACCTTCATCACCGAGCAAGTGATAATTACAAATATACCTATACATAAATATGAAAACTCGAATTCAGTAGCCGGATTCAGACAGGGCACCAGTTAGTTAATAGGCCGGTTCTTTATCTGGCTGCCACTCCTCTGTTGGATTATCACTGCCACCTTATTCTCTTATCAAATCGATGTAACAGGAGAATTTTTAAATATGCCACTACAAGCGCATTCATATTTTTTTTTAAATTTATGTTTCTTTTTTTAAATGTCCCTCTGTGGTCGTTCCCTCATGACTGAGGATCGTGATCATCGGTGGATGTGGATGATGTGCACCTAGATCGTATGATCTGCCTACATCTGTTTCTATACATGGCGTCTCTGACGAACAAGTAAAACTTGGCTTAGGTAGAACCTTTTACTTTATCGCTCCATCTGGTTGGGGAGAGTCCACGGGCTCGTTTACCCGCTGTGTTCCAACAACGACCAGCTTTTCTAGGCTCTGGTCTCAATTCCTCATTATGTAGCCAAAGTAGGTTTTTATAAATAACTCTCCATTTTTCTGTTCATATTTTATACACATTAGTGGTAGATACCCAAAGGTAACCAAGCTTCGTTATTTTTATATTTATTCATGTAAAATCTTTTTTAGGAAAGATACACATAAACTTAAAAACTAAAACCTTAATAAGTGATTAGATTTACATTTCTAGCATTTCTTTCTCCATTTTACTCTATTCCATAGAAGTGTATTTGGTTATGTAGGTACCCAGTGACATACGTCTTGCCTTGGACTTAGCTCTTTTTAGGGTTCCGTACCTAAAAAGGAAAAACGGAACCCTTACACCATTTTGTTGTGCGTCTGTTTGTTCGTCTGTCAAGACAATTTTTCTCAGGGATGCGTGGAGCTATCAAGCTAAAATTAATATCAAATACTCAAGTCTGCAATCTCTTTAAGCAGTAAAAAAATCAAACTTCTAAGTCAACGCAGTCACAAAGGTACGGCCGTTTGTTCCTCGTTAATGCGCATATTTAGACACTGGTTAGGGAATCAAAACCTATAGCTTACTTCCCGTTGACCTAGAAACATGAAATTTGGTAAGATGCAATGTCATGTAGCACAAGTAAAGGAAATAATCGGAACACCTTAAATTTGTAGTTACATCATAAAAAAATATTTTTTTTGCAAAAATAATTTGCGAAAATATTTTTTAGGGAACCCTCACTTGACGACTTTTTTTACACAGTAAGATAGTAAGTAGTTAAGGACATTTGCAGCACTAGGGGCATCCCTGCCAATTAGGAACATTATTAGCAAGCAATAATTAGAATGACTGACCGGAGAAGCATCTTCAACAAGAAAAACATAGCTTAACAACATATCCTATTGCTATTCTGCGACCGAGCAGACTGCGAGGAGTAATTATTGAAAGAGAATGGTAGAGTTCGACCGATACTCTGTTTATGGCAATTGCGTATAGGCTACGCTGACCAGTTTTCAATGATATCTTTGTTTATCAACCCCTGGTAATATAAAATATGCATCGTTTCACATAAAAAAATAAATCCACTTCCCTTCCATAATCATCTCATTAAGCTTTCGTTAATGTATTAAAAACACTACATATAAATAACTTTTTGCGTACAATAAATGCATTATTCAGATTGCCCGCGCGGCGGCTGGAGCTGCAATGGCGTATTATCATTGAGAGCCCATTAACCCGGGGTATTCTTGCTGAAAAATAATAGATCTCGGTGCTGCCTCATATAGGATAGCAGGAAGGACGGGTGCCCTAACGATGGTTAAACGTTGTATATTAACTGTCGTTAAGAATTGTATGGCAGAAAGAGCATGAAAGTAAAATAAACGCGGTCGAAATGCGATCACTGCGCAAATTTTGTGGCGTAAGGCTTGTAGACCGTATTTGCAATGATGATGTTAGAAACAGAGTTGGTCTGAAAGAGAGCGTCGGTGTTAAAATAAGAAGAGGCATGCTCCGATGGTTCGGACATGTAGAAAGAATGCAAGATGAAAGAATGACGAAGCAGATATACAATGCAAAAGTGGAAGGATGTAGGAGCCGGGGAAGGCCAAGACTTACCTACCATGACCAAATTGGTCGTGTTCAATCAGAAGGTGATGTCAGGAGCCCTAGAAACCGTGTGCGTGAGAAGAACAATGAATGTTAAAGAAACGAGTGAGATATGTAAGGATAGAGTCACGTGGCGCTCGGTTCTCTCTGCCTACCCCGCAAGGGATTTGGCGTGAAGTTATAGATAGAAGAATGGTATCTTTAGTTGCCTTCGGATTTCGGAAGCAGCGGCCAGAAGGTAAACTCTTGTAATAATCGCCTATCAATTTTAAAGTGATGTTAATATTATGCTGAGATAGCTTAGTGGATAGAACTAGCAATTAACCGGCTGATCTCTGGTTAGAATCCTGGTATGGGCATGCCACTAAATTCGTGTTTTTGGAATTCATATATTTGTAATTATCACTTGATCGCCGATGATGAAATACATCATGAGGAAAGCCACACTTCCCAGAAATAAAATTTAGAAAGACGTGTGATTTAGCCTACGAAATGTCTGGCTTTCATTATAAAAACGTTTGGCCCTAACCTAAGAAATTTATGATTTTCCCATGGGTTGTGGAGGTCTAACGGCAGTCGCTAAATGTCCAAATCAGTACCTTTTACAAATTGTTCATTTCAGATAACTCGCTGGTTTCAATGTTTTCCTTAACTGTCGAACAAGTGATAATTACGAATATGTAATATGTAAACCACAAATTTTATTCTATATTAATTATTAATTTAAAATAATAATTATTATAAACTATAAAATTTGAACCACCACGGTCTAGTCGGGTAATTTGACGAGCTCGATGGCGCAGTTATCGAACACACGAGCGTTGGTGTCAAATTATCGTGTGTTCGATTTCCATACAGGGCAAACATTTGTGTACATGAAAATGTCTGTTTGTCTTGTTCTGGGTGTTTTTAAGAGAGGTAGGGTGCATCAAAGCAGCCCGTCTGGAGAAGTACCTCCACTTCACAGAAAACCACAGCCAAATAACAACTCCCTAGAGGGTTGTCGTATTCCTACGTGTGAGTGAGGTCACCAATAAGCTCCTAAAGAGTTGCTGTGTTAGCTGCAGAGGTGACATCGCGCGAGTGATACTTAATGTATTGCAAGCGTTCTAAGGCTATGTTAATCGCTTTACATAAGGTTTGACCGTATGTAAAAAAATAGGTTGAGTTTAACTCTAAATCCAGCAATCTTTTCAGTGTTAACTAAAGTTTAACGAATAGTGAGCAAACCACCCATAAAAACCAAACCATAATAGTATGTCGGGTGAAGTGTCATGGGAAATTTGAGTAAATTAAAATAGGAAGATGGGGCGAATAGGCATTAAGCCAGAACACATTGTGGTAGCGCCGCATTGTCACCATAGGGATCAGAAAGGTATTCTGTGGAAACCTAACTAGCTAGACTCTACCTTTCTCGGTTTAACCCCACGGCAAAGAGTAACAGACGGTTCGGCTAACTGGAGAGGACTTAATATAGTCCTATACCTTATGGGGAAAATTTATATTTATCCTTAAGCTATATATACATTTTATATAGAGATATTCAAGTGCGTTACAAATTGCTCCATTGAAAACTTTATTGCGTTCAATCTGTAAAAATTAAACGAAATGATGATTGATTGACTTCTACTTGTACTTCTAGAAACGTTGCTTCTTCTTCTTTCGCGAGAATGAATACATAATCAGGATTAAGCGTCCAAAAAGCTGACTTCATACCCTTCACAGCGGACGCTCAATCTATCAATCAAACATTTATTTGCTAAACATAGGTACAGCAATTGAGATGTTACATATAGACAGGAATAGATCGCTATGTTTTGCCATGTATAGCATACAAATATTTAGAAAAATTATAAAATGTAGTAATTAATTTAACAATGAGTTCAGTGTAACCAATTATAATAAAGTCATGAGAATTAAGGTTAATATGGAATATTAATAACATATAATTTTATAGAGTGTCGTTTAAAAAAATCATTGACACAGTAGTAACATTTTCAATCAGTAGTTCAAATAGTCGTTTTCTAAACACATTCAGATTTAAGTCCTTCAAGTAATTTGGTAATCTTTATATAGGTATATAATTCTACTGTACGTGTGTATGTGACTCTCCTCCTAAACGACAGGACCGATTTTGATGAAATTTTTTGTGTGTGTTCAAGGGGATTCGAGAACGGTTTAGATTCACAATTGGACGACCCGGTAGGTGGCGCTGTAATCGGGTTACAGGATTTGTTGTTTTTATTTTCGGACAGCCAAGGCAACGTCTGTCGGGTCCGCTAGTTTATTATAAACTAGCAGAAGCCCGCGGCTTCGCACGCATGACATTTGGGCTTTTAGTAGCCTTTATTTCTCTGTAGACATGAAATTGTTTCTGTTAAAAAAAAAACAAAGTTCAGGGTCGTAGATGCAACCATAGAGCGATTCAATTTTCGTACAGCGCCATCTATTGAACTTTACAGGAGGCAACGTATATGTATTTTATTTATATTACATAAAAAATGCGTAGTTATTTTATGTTACAAAAAATAGGTATTCTATGAAAATAATAAAAATAAAATTGCAAAGTCCCCCGAAGGAGAAGATATTTCGCTCTAATTTTAACAGTTTTTCATTTTTTACGCAGGAACCCTAAATATTTACGGGATAAAAAGTACCCTATATTCTGCTCTGAACAGTCCTCTACCTATCAGTGAAAGTCCCGTTAAAATCGGTTCAGCCGTTTCGAAGATTAGCCAGGACAAACAAACAGACAGACAGACAGACAAAAAGTTAAAAATGCGTATTTAGGCTTTGGTAAAGTGAAAATAATAATATGAGCTTAAGATAAAGGCTTTATTTTGAAATCACAGACAGACACTTCAATTTTATTTATATGTATAGATTTTAGTGGCCATACCCAATACATTATTATGTACTAAAGTTTTTAAAATTTAGCTTAAGGTGTTTTTATATTGCGTTCGTGCGGGATTCTATTTTAAATGCGATAACTTTACATACAATACTAAATTATTCTTGACAAAGAGAGCTATTTCAAATATATATAGCTTTTTTGTCATATTTATTTTTATGCAATTTGAAGCAACCTTTGTGTGCTTTCGCCACCAGTTAGTTTATATGAACTAGCGTATAAACGAAATGGTGGAAACCCACTACCATTGCTGCATGTTGTCGGTGGCAGGTTGCTCCGTTCGTCTCTGCCTCGGTTGCTGCGGTCGTCTCTACGATTGCCCTTCATCTGGTACCAGATGCCAGTACATGAAACGTATTCACTCACCGCTATTGACACGGAATGGAGTGAAAAGAAACGATGGCAGATGAATCTATTACTGTGTCTGTTTTATGCATTGGTCACTGTGACACACACATCAGAGCAGCCCGTCTGGGGAAGTACCTCCACCTGACAGAAAACCGGAGCCAAATAACAACTCCCTAGAGGGTCAGACCTTCGCGGACCACGTCACGTCACGTTACACGTCTTTCGACATACAATTTCTGGAGCATGCTGGTTTCCTCACGATGTTTTCCTTCACCGCCTAGCAAGTGATAACTACAAATCTGTACAAAAATCGGAAAACATGAATTTATTATGTGTCCATACCATGATTCGAACCCGGGACTCTCGGATAAGGGTCGGTTATTTACCCACCAAGCTATCACTGCTCAGCTCACATAGTTTAAATAGTTGGATAGTTCATTTTATAGAATTATGTTAGGCGAAAGTTACAAATTCTTAGGCAGATTTTTTTATACATCGCCGGAAGGCATATGTCTACAAGCATAGAGCTCACCTGATGTAAAGCGGTTACCGTAGCCTATGAACGTTTGTAATACATTAAGTATCACTCGCGCGATGCCTCCTCTGCTGCTAACACAGCAACTCCTTAGGAATTTCCTGGTGACCTCACCCACACGCGGGAACACAACAACCCTCTAGGGAGTTGTTTGACGGGCAGCTTTGATGCGCCCAACCTCTCTTAAAAAAATCTCTTAATAAAAAGAATGTAACTTCAAAGATAAGGTGTACACCTTCTGTGCTTATTTAGTGCATGCGTACGGGTTAAAAAGGGAGGGCTGTTCTGCAGGTCATATTATTACGAATGGATGACTCCAGGCGACTGCATTGTCGCGGTGTCGGATTGTAAGTAATTAGGTGTGACTTCTTTCATGATTATTTTTAATGCGGGTAGGTAACTACCGCTCGTTAATTAATTAGAGGTTGGTTTATGTAATATTTATTTATGATGGAAAAATCACGTACTCGTTGGAAGGTATTACTCATTAAGGAAATAATAACCTATGGAGAACCAAGCAGAGCGATATTACTGTACTATTAGCGTCCTCTCGCCTCTAAGTAGGAAAACTTTTGTTAGGATCTAGTTAGCTGACTATACCACTATTGCAATCAAAAAACTATTAAACCACTTGACACAAAACGTTGTGTTATAGCGCATAAATATCTCAGCCTACGAAATATTGGTCTTATTGGTTGTCAATGGATTATTTCCTTCATGATTACAACTACCTAACTTCCTATCTATTTATATCTTCGCGTCAACTCCCTTGCGGTGTAGCTAAATACAACCGAGCATCGCATGACTCATTTCCTATACAATTCACGCGCTTGTTTAACATTCATACCTATGAAATATTATAACTAATACTTACTTAGCCTTCTATATGGACTTGTGTCTCACTTCAACCAAAGGACACGAAGGGAACTGAAGAACTTCACTTTTAACTATATGTTACTTCGTCATGTTACGTAACTGCGGATTGCCGGAGGCCATTGTTTTCACTGCCCGTAGGCCACCAACTTAGCATGACTGTCATCTATCGACAACAGCCGATATCGACGGATTGACGAGCTTTCCGAAATACGGGGAAACTCGAGATAGTTAAACCAATCCATATTCAGGGTGCAGTTGATATTGCTTAACCTGCGTGTTCGATTCAAGTCATACGTCCGAGCTCGTTTGCCATCGAGCTCCTTTCGCTATGTATACCTTTATATATTTAAGAATTTGAGTAACTACCTACACATAGCGTTCTGCATGTAATAGATGCGTTGATTTTGAGAAATGCTTAAACTTTCATATTTTTGTGTAAGCTATCTCCAATTATGTATAAAAACATAATATATGCTCGTAAAAATTATAAAGTAATTTTAAAAATTCAGTAAAATCCTTCGAAGCAGAGTTATGTACCGTGTGCCAGTACATCGGCTTGCTAATACCAAAAGACTAGTGGATTTGTTGTCGTATATCATATTCGATTCTATAATAAATTGTCTGAAATACGTATGCCACACTATAAGTTTTGCGTAATTTAAAAAAACAACATTTCACAACCAAAATATTATGTTTATTGCTTTTCAAAATACTCTCCTTTACATTTTAAACATTTTTTCATGCGATCGAACCATTTTTTAAAACAGGAGGACCACTGATCCGAAGGCATATTTTCTACGTGCTGATTGAACGCTATCACTGCCTCTTCGGAGTTGATAAAAGTGAAACCTCTCATCAAATCTTTGATTTTGGGGAAAATACAGAAATCACAGGTCGGGGCTATGCGCAGGATGGGTAACGAGTTGTACTTATTCGGAAGTTAAAAATGACTTTGTTTTGTTGGCCGTGTGTGAAGAAGCGTTGTCATGATGTAGGAGAACGCGGCTTTTTGGTCGTCTTTCGCGAACTTTTTCTAACACCCTGGGGAAACAAATGGTAGAATACCACTCGGCATTAACACTCTTTTGATCTACAAGTGGAATTGTGCAGATGGGACCCGTAGCTGAGAAAAAAAACGCGATCATTTTTTTACCAACGTTTCTCGCCTGCCTCACTTTTGTTGGCCTGTTCTCATTTTCAAACACCCATTCACAAGATTGCTGTTTTTTTTCGGGTTCAAAACAATAAATCCACGTTTCGTCTCCTGTGACAATGTCATAAACAGCATTAGAATGTCCGTGGTCGTACTTCAGTAGCATCTGTGAGCACCATTCCACGCGAGCCCGCTTCTGCTCCGCTGTCAGTTCATGAGGGATCCAACGACAACAAAGTTTCCGAACTTTCAATTCTTCGTGTAAAATTTTCTGAATTTGGCTCATACCAATCCCCAATAGTTCTCGAATTGTCTCATAGGTAATCCGCGGGTTTTCTTCAATTAGCCGCTTAACAGTAGCCACATTATTTACGTTGACGGCAGTTTAAGGCCGCCCTTCACGAAATTCGTCATGTAAAGAAACTCGACCTCTCTCAAATTCAGCAAACCATCGCCTCACGGTGCTCAAAGAAGGTGCTTCTCTCCCAAAAGCATTTTGAAGACGAGCAGCACAGTCTTGCGGAGAGAGAGAACTTTTAAAATCATAAAAAATCATCGCTCTAAAATCTTTTCGACTCAATTCCATTTTTGTTGCGTACGTAGAACTTTGATGTGCGATAAAAAACAATTGACAAATGATTTCCGGCCAATTGTTTTTTTTTATTACTAAGTAGGTTGCAACGTTTCAAAAAATATAACATTCGCAATTCAAATAGTTCCGATTAGCTAGAAGTGCAAAACTTTTAGTGTGCCCCATGTAGTCTATTCTGCACAATAAAAATGCTCTATATACCTAAAGTCTTTTTTTATACTATGTCGGAAGGCATACAAGCATACGACCTGATGTAAAGCAGATACAAATATTACCACTTGATATTATTAACCAACTTAACGGAGGAGGTACTCAATTCGGTTAATTTTTTTGTATGTATGTTACGCATTATCTTCGCTAATTATATACCAAATTTGATTATTCTTTTTTTTATTGTAGAGGGCATACCTAGAGGGTTGCCCCATATAAATGTCAGTGATGTGGCGCGTACAGTTTTTTAGAACCTCTTGAAAAACCAATATCACGCGTGCGTATTAACCGACTTTTCACCAGATATCAATTGTAAACCGATTTGATTATATTTTAGTGCAGATTTGATGAAAATGAAAATTCATTGATAAACTAAAACAGTTAAGAAATAAAACGTTTAAATAAAAACGTGAAACCAAGTTAATTTAAGTAACACGTAGTTGCTATGTAGGTACTTGCGTTGGTCGCTATGCGTTGCGTTGCTATGCTGTGTATATTTAAAAAGTTTTATTAATATTGTATCGCAGTCCTCTTTTCCTTCTTTGCTTTATCCCATTTCCTAATCCATTAGGATTCGCGGGATCCACTATCTAAGCCTAAGGATTTGGCGAAAATATTGATATTTACATGGAGCGACCGCCGTCAGACTTTCACAACCCAGAGGGAAGACCAGATATTTCTTAGGTTAAGTCACACGACTTTCGAAATATAAGTTCCGGGACGTGTGGGATTCTTCACGATGTTTTCCTTCACCGCAGAGCAACTGATAAATATGTACCTATACCTACATAAATCAGAAAATATGACGAGCTCGGTGGCTCAGTCGTGAATGACGCGACTTTGACACCAACGGTCGTGGGTTCGATTCCCACACAAGGCAAACATTTGTGTGCATGAACATGTCTGTTTGTCTTGGTGTGGATCTTTTAAGAGAGGTAGGGCGCATCAAAGCAGCCCGTCTGGAGTAGTACCCTTACCTTACCTTAGCCTTTACCCCACAGAAAACCGCAGCCAAATAACAACTCCCTAGAGGGTTGTTGTGTTCCTGCGTGTGAGTGAGGTCACCAGTATGCTCCTAAGGAGTTGCTGTGTAAGCAGCAGAGGAGGCATAGCGCAAGTGATCCTTAATATATTACAAGCGTTAATAGGCTACAGTAGCCGCTTTACATCAAGTGGGTCGTACGCTTGTATGCCTCCCGACGTACTATAAAAAAAAATTTGTAGTACTTGCCCCCGCCCGGATTCGAACTGGTGACCATGTGGCCAGTTCCTTATCTACTGGGCTATCACTGTTAATATTGTACACATGTATACTGTCATAAATCTATTGTAATATAAATTATTATTGACATAGGTAGGTATATGCCTCAAGTTTCTTTCAGGATTTCTTTATCGCCAATGGTCATTTCCGAAATGGTGCTAAAAATGAAAATGAATTAAATGAATAAAAAGGGAAGATTTTTTTTCTTTCTTATCTTTTATCTCGATTAGATACATTAGGTATGTGTAATTACCTATTTGAATGTAATTATACTGGGGAAACCCAACTTAGATTTATTCATTGAATTAAACAATTTTTATCGGAAGTATCGCGTGTTTTATTTATTTTGTTGAACCTGACGTTTCGAACGCTTTGCAGCGTCCGTGGTCTTCCTGCGACCACGGACGCTGCAAAGCATTCGTTCGCATCCGTTAAAAATTGTTTAATTTAATGTATAACAATCGCGAAAACCTTAGATTTATTCTTTAACATTGCCATCAAAATATTTCACCTGACAATTGGAGAGCTTAAGCGGGCAGAGGAGTTTGACTCGTGACGTGGGTTAATACTTATAGGTTATATTTGGGCTTAGAAATCCCCCCAAAGCATAGCAAGATAAATTTAATTATTATAGGTACATAGAAATGTTTGTCATGCAATCGAACCCGCACAATCGGTGTTAAATTTGCCCTCGCTAGCCACACGTCCGCCGGGCACATGAGTTGTAAGGTTACATAAGTTTAAAGGGTGGCAGTTTACGATTGCATAAGACAGATGGCGCTACTTGTGGAAAAGTTGTGTTTATGAGATATTATTCTGGTGTCGTTTAGGGATGGCGTCGCGCGCGTGATACATACATAGGCTTGTATGCCTGCCGACCTAATATAAAAAAGGCATACAAACATACGGTCCACCTTATGTAAAGTGGTTACTGTAGCATAATTATCGCTTTCATTATGTAAAATATTTCTAGCGCTACACTTGTAAAGATGAAGTTTTCATATCAGTTTAAAGGTCGATTCACACATATCAGTGAACCCACAGTTCCGGCACAGTACCGTTACAGTTCCGTATCCGTGCTACAGTGTTGCGTCAGTGCTTCAATTCACACATATCAGGCACAGTACAGTTCTCTGCGGGTCAATAAATATAAAACAAAAAAATAAAAATAAATAAATAAATAAAAAATAAATAAAATAAATAATACAAAAAAAAAACATAAAAATAAAATAAATAATAATAAGATAAATCATACAAAACAGTATTCTCACGAACTAATTCAATCAACACCTCGTCCTCCATTTTGTTTTCGATGCAGCGGCGTCAGTGATCCGTGATAAAATATCGTCGTCGCCGATCACGTCCGTGATGGCCGGTGCCGGCACTGACACTGACGGTACTTAGACTACACTGACACTGACAAGTGTGAATACATCCATAGAGAATGTTTGAAAGAATAATTATCACTGATGCGGTACTGTGCCGGAACTGTGGGTTCACTGATATGTGTGAATCGACCTTTAATCATCATTTTAACCCATATCTGCCTACAGTTGAACGTACGCCTCCCCTCTAGAGACCCACTACCTCGATCCAGAGTGATCTGCAAATCTTATAATTTTTTTTAAGGTCGTCGCTCTACCTAGTTGGGGATCACTACGGGCACCAGTACGGGGACGCTATTCCAGAACCTTTTTTCCCCAGTTGTAGGTTCTTCGAGCAGTATGGCCGGCCCACTGCCACCTCAGTTTTATTACATATTTCTAATATACGAACATTAGCACCTAAGCGCCCGAGTTTCTCTCGGTGTTTGTATGCTTTTTTTTGTTATATCGCATTTTTTCAGGAACGACTTCTATATAGATAAACTGAACAGTCAAAGCAGTGGCAGCTCAGTAGAGATTAACTGCTGTTCCCTGGTTCGAATCCTGGCCAGGGGATGGACCATTAAATTCATGTTTTCGGATTCACGTACATATATGTAATTGTTCTTGTTCGGCGATGAAGAAAAACATCGTAAAGCAACTTACACGTTCGAGAAATAATATTTCCAAGAACGTGTGATCTAACCTAAGAATTTTACTAGTTTATTTAATAATAAGATTTGAACAGTGTGTGCCAATAGTTGGGTTTTAGAATAGGAAAACTATTTTTTTATATTAACTAAGTATTAAATGTTTCAGACATTTATCCACATTCATTATAAATAATTTTAAACGTATTTGCCATTTTTTTATTATTTCATGATTGCTTCTTATAGTGCCAATAATTGGGTGGCTTATTCTGTTTACAGGAATTGTTTGTTTAAAGTAATAAGATTTAGGCACCAACCAATAAACCACTTGATTGCACATGAAGGCATCCCACTCTCACAAAAATGTTGCGTTTTATCGCCTAAATATCTCAGTCAGTCGAGCTTACTAACCAATGGAAGAATATTTTAACCAATAAGCCGATAAGTGCCGCGATGTAGTTTTTTAGGGTTCCATACCCAAAGGGTAAAACGGAACCCTATTACTGAGGCTCCGCTGTCCGTCCGTCCATCCGTCCGTCACCAGGCTGTATCTCATGAACCGTGATAGCTAGACAGTTGAAATTTTCACAGATGATGTATTTCTGTTGCCGCTATAACAACAAATACTAAAAAATAGAATAAAATAAATATTTAAGGGAGCTCCCATACAACAAACGTGATTTTGTTGCCTTTTTTATAGATAATGGTACGGAACCCTTCGTGCGCGAGTCCCACTCGCACTTGGCCGATTTTTTTATATCACCAAGGTGGCAAACAAGCATACCTACGGCCTGTCTGATGGTAAACAGTCACCGTATGGACATTTGCAACACCAGGGGTGTTACTCATGCGTTGCCGACCCTCCGGGCCTCATGCGACCTGACCCGCGAATTAACTAATAAGAGCAGCGCGTTCTACTTGTGACCCGCGACGAATTGAATTACTGTGCAATATCGATCTCGTCGGCTCTACATAGGTTATTTACTTCAGGGATGTAGGTAGGCAATGTTTACAACATGGACCAGCGCGGCTGGGGTCTTGACGCCAACTTTAACGTATTCTGTCCTAACAGCGTCCTTCTGCACATAAACGGACTGCCAACAAGCATCTCGCTTTCACTTTAATATACGACATAAAATAAAGCTGTCCATAATAAACTAAGGTATTGTAAAACATTGGTTATAAAACGAAGTTGATGCAAGCGTCGCTTTAAAAGGACGACAATGCGTTGTAATGAGACAAACAAGCTGACACGCCAACTCCTATAATGTCATTAAATAATTCTCACAGAAAGAAATTATTATTTTATTATGCACTGTAAAACCTAGTCATTTCTAAGAACGCCCGAAGACGACGGTGAAAGTTTGCGCAAATCGAACGCGACTCTACCACGCTTGCAATTAAAGTGTACATTTGTCTGTTAATATTGTTTAGTTATTTATGTTGCGTAAATTTTATCGATTGTGGTGAATTTTATATTTTTATGGCGGTCGCCGTTAGCGCGCCCAGTGTTCTCTATATTTCTGGTTTTTACAGACAATATGAGAAAATGGCGTGACGGATTTTGTCTGATTTCAGAAATTTTATGTTTATTGTAATTAATGTCATTATTTTGTATTGTGAAGTCTCCATTTGTAGATAGTTCATGGCAAAAAAAAATGTGGTGAAGGAAGAAATCAGAGGATAGAGCATCTTCAAATGCAATACAAAATCGTGTACAAAAAGTTTACCTAGGTAAGTAGTACATAGCATTTAATATTTCAAATAATACATTAATATATAATTACAGTTGTTTGCGTTATTGTATTGTTTATAAATTTTAGTCATAATATTAATTAGGCATAAAAATATCATGTGTATACCTTGACATGATATTTTATGCCTAATTAATATATTATAATAAAATAGGTATATTGCACAGTCATAAATATTAATCCCAGATATTTTTTGCGATGAAAGCTTTGACAGCCCGGTGGCTAAAGAACCTATTTATTGACCAATTGGTCCCGAGTTCGAACCCTGACATGGTACCACTAAATGCGTGTCTTCGGATTTATAAGCAGGTACTATTTGTATGTAATATGTATATTTTTGTAATTATCACTTGCTTGGCGGTGAAGGAAAACATCCTAAGGAATCTCCCATGTTCAACAAATTACATTTCGAAAGACATGTAACCTAACCTAAGAAACATGCGGTTTTCCCTCTAGGTTGTGGCGATCTGAAGGTAGCTAGCTACTCCATGTAAAAAACAGTATTTTCGCAAAATCCTTATACTTAAGTAGCGGACCCCGCCAATCTTAATATGTTCGGAAACAAGATAACGCTAAAAGGAAGAGTTCTTGTGATCAAAATCTACAGAACCTTAAGATGTTTTGTGATAAGGCTGAAAAGAAGTTCAGCAAAATGCTTGGGCAAAGACGACAGTAGCAACCAGGCCAGCAGCTGTTAAATGCCACTTCTGTTTGTAAGGGTTTAGGTATACAGAAATTGCAACGACATGAGTATACCTATGATAGCTTCTGTGGGCTACGGTAACTAGATACCATAGATAACAGAAACAACGGTTGTTTCGTTGTTTCTGTTATCTATGCCATCACTAAATAGTACCTACGCATATTTATTATTTTAATGGTTAAACTAAATATGTCTACTACTAATCTATTCTAATGTGCCAGGTATAAGATAAGAAGTTCTGTTATGAAAATAAATATAATAATGGGAAATATAAATATGAAATAATAGAAATGGGAAGAAAAACACCTCTCTGTAGGCAAAGGGTGTCGTAAGTAAGTAACATGCAAGATATAAATATTTAAAATATCACATGTGTGAAATAACAATTAGATTGAATAGAATAGAAAAGAATATAGAATAGAATATATATCATAGATAATTGGTAGACCTACTTAATTTTTTTGATATGTAAGTCTTTGTTATCAAAGTTAAGAATTATTCGCATTCAAGAATAACTGCGAGTATTTTATTCGATAGTTACATCATGCATAGAGCCGTGCCGCGGACCACGACATGCCTCCGAAACAGCTGGGCCCGTGTTCCGCGCCACGGAGCGACGCCGGCCTCGATGTAGAGACGGCTAAACACAGACCCTCAAGATAAAGAGCGAGACGTAAACAACTATTAAGGAGGGGCCCGGGCTTTACACGCTATGCCCCCATTGGCGCCCATTAAGCCGCCCAGATTCCTCGCCCCCCGCGCTCCGATACCCACACGTACACTGAACTAACCAGTCAGTCTATCGCTCGACTTCGACGCGACATAATCGCCTACTCGCCTGTGCTCATTCACCGCATTGTGCCATAACATTTTAGAGCCCATGCTCTAACTGAACTTTTGACAGTTAAGTTTTAAAGTTGAATCACCATGTCGACGTTGAGTCATCACCCGTACGCATTCTCCATGCATCCTGGGATGCTGCCGGAGTATCCGAGCGGACCACAGCCGCTTCCAGCGTCTTCTCCACAGTCGGAAGGACACATCAAAAGGCCAATGAACGCTTTCATGGTCTGGTCTCGACTTCAAAGGCGTCAAATAGCAAAGGACAATCCGAAAATGCACAATTCGGAGATCTCGAAGAGGCTCGGCGCCGAGTGGAAGTTGTTATCTGAAATGCAGAAGAGACCATTCATAGACGAAGCGAAAAGACTACGAGCGCTGCACATGAAGGAGCATCCTGACTATAAGTACAGACCCCGCAGGAAGCCCAAGCCGCCTACGCCAGGTGGTGGGCCAGGAGCTGGAGGATTCCCAAGTTTCCCACTACCCTACTTCGCTGGCCCAGCGCCGACAGTCGGACATTTGGATGCTTTATCATACCCCGCAGTACCACCTTACTTCCCACACCAGTTGGATCATCTACAGTTCTCCAAATTGATGGCGCCGGCTGAGAAACTACCGACGGTGTCTTCCTCGGCCGCGGCCGTCGTATCATCTTTCTATTCCTCACTGTACACATCACCGGCGGCACCGCCCAAACCGTTTTCTTCGCACTTGTTCCCGCAGTACGGGGCGGCGCCTTCCTCCCCCGTATCTCCGGGGACCCCGACGCAGCACAGCCCTCACGACGACCAACTAAGGCGGCCTGTGTCCGTCATATATTGAAGACCAACATGCCTTCCTTGAACGATCGTGGATCTTTCGAGGCTCGGCACACAGTGGACAAAATATGAACTTTATTACTGAAGATATTATTATTTATTGACTTTTAGAGATAATGAAGTTTCATATCAAGTGACTGTATAAATAACGAAAGTTTAGTCCTCTTGTGGGCGGAAAGGTTAAGTTTAACTGTGATTTTGGTTTGCTATACACGTTAAGGGTAAACAGCGCTGGCGCCGCATAGTTTATGTCAAGTGAGATAAATACCAAAAAGACGCTACGTCTAGCTGTTCTAGCTGAGTAGTTGCCGTTGTAGTGTGGATCCTTCTTTTGTGTTTCTTGTCATATCTTATGCCACTTGTTGAGTTTTATTGTTTTATGCGTAAATCGTCGGACTCCGGCTATTTCGCTTAATTGTTTATGACACTAATGGTATATATAGTACGGCACAACTTCAAGGTTACAAATGACAGTACCTGTTTCGAGTGTCAATAGACAGGTAAGCCTAAAAATAATTTTATGACTAACTGATAAAATCGTTCAAGGTGTAAAATTATCCTTACCATTCGAAGCAGCACAGTAGGTATACAGTACCCTCTAGTAACTGCCAAGTTGTATTGTACTGTATTTTGTATTTATTTGTAAATTAGTTGTCAAAATTGTAAGGTATTAGTACATCCAAATTGTAAATATTAGTATTTAAATCCAATGTACCACCTAACCTACAATGTACTATTTGTTAGATATGAAAATAAAAATTGTTTTTATTTTATTTATCAGTTTCATTTTTCCTTTACACTAGTCTCAGGCAATGCTTATTATCACCAACAATATATACTTACGAGTATATATACTTACAACCTGTAACATTACTTAGTACATTACGTATCTGTCGATAACTCTAAGTAGGTACTTTATTTATTTTTCACAATTTCATTTAAAATTAATTATTTGTTTTACTTACAACAAACTTATTATAAATGCAGCACTATATGCAATCAATTAAAATTTAAGGGTTTTCCATAGATCTGAATTAAAATTAAAACATACATACATATCATCACGCCTGTCTCCCATTGCGGTAGGCAGAGACTATAGAACGCCAGGTGCACCGATCCAAACATACCGCTCTCGCTTCTTCCACACTCATCAACCTCTTCATGCATGCTCTTCGGTTTTGGGTACTTTTGATTTGGCCCTTTTTCAACACATCACCAATTTGATCTCCCGACATCACCATTCACTCTTGCTTGATACACTAACTCTTTATTAAAAATATACATAATATTTAAAAATAACATAATTGGCTATTTTTGTTATCTGCCACTGCATGTTATTCATAACAGATTTCGTCTTTGTTTCTTCACTTAATATGGGATTTACTTTTATTAATTGCAGCTACATATAAGTGCATATAAAATATTTATTTTTGCGTTCTGACGCATGGAATTAGTTAGGTATTTATGCCCTACCTGATAACAATTGGAGATAATAATTGTCGATTGTACTGAATCACTGTTCTTCAGATATTGTTCCAAAAAATAGGATTAGTCAACCTTTTGTTCCGACATTTCGCTCAATAATTAGACAATGGAACAAAATCGGAATGATTCATTTTACTATCTGTATCAACATTCACATAAATACGTACTATTATTATTTATGTCTTCTTTTACATCGAGGCTCGTGGGTTCGATTTCCATACATGACAAACATTTGTGTGCATGGGCATGTATGTTTGTTTTTAACCCCCGACGCAAAAGAGGGGTGTTATAAGTTTGACGTGTGTATCTGTCTGTGGCATCGTAGCTTCGAAATGGATGAACCAATTTTGATTTTGTTTTTTTTTGTTTAAAAGGGGACTAAATCGAGAGGGGTTTTGTGTATATCATATAGGTTATTTTTGCGTCAGGGGTTTTTAAATTAAATTTTTAATTAAATTTTGCTTGTAATCTAGGTGTTTTAAGAGAGGTATGGTTGTTGCGTTCCTACGTGTGAGTGAGGTCACCTGTAACCACGTAAGGAGTTGCTGTCAAGGGTCAAACATTTTTGTACTCATGAACATGTCTGTTTGTCTTGGTCTGGGTGCTTTTAAGAGAGATAGGGATAGGACGCATCAAACGTATTTATTAATACAACACAGCATGTAAATTATTTGAATAGCTTTGCGGCGCGATAGTTAGTAACGCTACTTTCGTACCAGGTTGTACCGTCGTAGGTTCGATTGCCACACATCACAAACATTTGTGTGCTTGAACATGTCTGTTGGTTTTAATCTATATGTTTTAAGATAGGTAGAGTTGTTGCGTTCCTACATGTGAGTGTGGTCACCAGTAATCACGTAAGGAGTTGCTGTCTCAGCTGCAGACGTGGCTTCGGGCGAGTGATATTTAAATTATTTAAAGTGTACATAAGCTATGGTAACCGCTTTATATTAAGAAGGCTGTATGCTTTGCGATGTTATATAAAAAAAATCAAAGCAGCCCGACTGTGGAAGTAACTCCACCTCACGGAAATCCGCAGCCAAATAACAACTCTACTTTGAGAATAATTGAATTCTTTTTTGCAATAGTAGGATCAGTATCATAGTATTCAAGAAGGCAATAGCTAGGTACTAGGTATATACACATCACATACCTATATGTATATAAACATATATATATATATATAGGCAACAGATTGTTACCATGGATTTAACCCAAACTGCTTACAATTAGGACCATGTGATTCTAGATGGAGATTCTTTACGGGAAGTAGTTAGATAAGGGTTTTTAGGAAACATAGTCACGAAGTCGGAAATGTTCTCTAATACCTATAATTGTGTATGTTTACTTTACTACAAGGTTACTGTGAGTAAATATATTTTTATAGTATTTTTTTTTTTAATTTTTATCATGTTCTCGAATAATGTTAGTACGAGTAGGCACATTTATTCGTGTCAAATAATAAAAGCTAGTACCTGCAAATTAATATTTATTCCAATTTAAAAGGTCCTGGAAATATACAATGCAGTATATTTTATAGAAAGATATAGATTTTATTAAAGCCCATGCCAAAATATGTTCATAAAACACATACGAAGGTAGCCATGTTTGATATATTTAACGGAAATATATATGCACATAAAAATGAAGTCCCTTGTGGGGTAGGCAGAGACAACCGAGCGCCACATTATTCAGTCCTAACACACCTCACTCGCATCTTGAACATCGTATGTTAAATCGTATGCTATTTAGTCTTGGATTTCGACGGCTCCTACGTCCTTCTACTTTCGTGTTGTAGGTATACCTATCTGTTCCGTCATTTCTTCCACTTGTATAAATAAAAGTTTCGGGGTTCTTCAAGAAAGGAGTGAAGAGGTTTTTAAAGGATCGGCAACGTAGGAATGACACCCGTAGTTTTCCATATGTCCATAGCCTACGGTGGCTGCTTATCAGGCAGGCAGTACGGATGTTTCCTACCTTAAAAAAAAGGTTTAAAATTACCAACCGTTTGTTATTATACTACCAACAGTCTGCAAATATGTTATTGAACATATGTACGTCGAGTATAGTTTACTATAGTAGTTATTTGAGGTATCGTTGTGAAAAGGTAGGTCTAGGTATATCTGTGGGGATGAACATATTGCCTCGGAAAGTCATATTCGAAACAGATTCGAAAAGATTTCGATTAGATTTCGTACATTTTGATAGATAACTTTTCGTTTTCGATTCGAATAAATAATTTCTTTTATTGTATACCCCCACTGGTAAGTCACTACATTTCTTTTGGTTGTATGCATCGGGATTATTTCAAGCAACACTAATTAGTGTGTTCCTAAGTTGAAAAGTTGATACAGTGTACAAAAAACAATGTAAAACATGCCGTTATACCTGTCTCCCATTGGGGCAGGCAGAGACTATGGAATCCGGGTGCATCGATTCAAACTATCTTTCTCTTCTCCATTCCAACTTCTTCATGCATGCTCGTTTCGGGTGCTTTTGTATTGACCTTTAGCACATTGGCTATTTACCGCAACAACACACTTGATCATCCCAGCCCATCTATGATGGAATACGAATCACCCTTCAACTGACGAGTGAATTAGAACATATTCCGTCACGTCCGGCATAGGCCAGTATGTTTAACCCGCCAAATTGCTACCGGCTTAACTTAACGACTGTCATCTATCGACAGGACCGGCGACTTAGTATGCCCTCCGAAGCTCGAGATAGATAAATCATCTAACAGGCTTCAGTCGACGTTGTTTAACCTGCGTGTTCATTTAGAGTGACGCGCTGGTATTATGTATTCTAAGATATGGGCATCTTCACAAATACTTGATAACTCGAAACAGAATTGTATTTCAATAGGTACTTTATAATGTGATTGAATATGATAGTGAATACGCGTATTAATAAGAAATGATACAAATTTTTAAGTGCCTACTCCGAACTTAAACTTAAAAATTGGTATAAATTTGTTTACTTAGTGTTTGTTTGTTCGAAAAATTTTAATTAATAAATATTAATCTTTCACACACCTAGAACATCGGAACTTCGTTTGTGCTCGGCTCTACATTTAAATCGAATTGAGGACGACGAATACTAGATGGCGTTAGTAGTAACATGCCCACATAGACGTGCCCGTATAAACTGAGACAGTTTAAAACTTAGATTTTAAATTTTAAACTATTTCAATTTAAAACTACTGGATATAATAAAACTTATTTTAGTATGTCACAGATTACTAAAGAACTACGACAAATGAATAGGATACGAGATTTTATTTTAAAAACTAGCTGATACCCATGACCTCGTTCGAATTTTTTTTCCATTCTAAACCTTATCGGTAATAATATTAATTATTATTTCAAATCGAGAGATATTAGAGCGATTTACGAGTTTTTACGAGGCTAATAAAGCACTGCCCTTGATGATATGTGTAGAAGATATAAGCATGTGAGTAGGATAAACGCGGTCCAAATGCGAACATTGCGCAAAATTTGTGGTGTAACACCTGTAGACCGTGTTGCAATAATGATGTTAGAAACAGAGTCGGTCTGAAAGAGAGTGTCGGTGTTAAAATAAGAAGAGGCATGCTCAGTTGGTTCGGACATGTAGAAAGAGTACATTAAGAAAGAATTACGAAACAGATATACAACACAAAAGTAGAAGGATGTAGGAGCCGAGGAAGGCCAAGACTTGCCTATCATGAAAAGGTGATGCCAGGAGCCATAGAAACTGGCGAGCGTGTATAAGAAGAGCAATGAACGTTACCTAAATAAGCGAGTCAGGTTTGTAAGGAGCGAGTCATGTGGCGCTCGGCTCTCTCTGCCTGCCCTGCAAGGGATTTGACGTGAAGTTAAAGATAGAATGGACATCTCAGTTAAGAGAGGTAGGACGCGTAAAAAAAGCAGTTCGTCTGGGGAGTACCTCCACCCGACAGAAAACAGCGATCAAATAACAACTCTCTTGAGGCTTGTTGTATTCCTGCGTGTGAGTCAGGTCACCGATGAGCTCCTAAGGAGGACTTAATTGGAAGCGTTCGGGAGGCATACAAGCATAAGAACCTATGCTTGTGTCTCCCAATGTTGTATAAGAAAAATAAAAATCGGCCAAGTGCGAGTGGGACTCGCGCACGAAGGACCATTATCTATAAAAAAGGCAAAGAAATCATGTTTGTTGTATGGGAGCCCCCCTTAAATATTTGTTTTATTTTAATTTAATTATTTATTCTTAAAGTGAACATATAACTAAATATTCTGTGAATATTTCATTATCGAGCAAAAACGGGAAAAAAAATCACGTTTATTGTATGGGAGCTCCTTAAATATTTATTTTATTCTATTTTTCAGTATTTGTTGTTATAGCGGCAACAGAAATACATCATCTGTGAAAATTTTAACTGTTTAACTATCACGGTTCATGAGATACAGCCTGGCCTTGCCGTTTTTATAGATAATGGTACGGAACCCTTCGTGCGCGAGTCCGACTCGCACTTGACCGATTTTTATACATATAAAACACCCAGACCAAGACAAAGAGACATGTTCATGCACACAAAATGTTTATCCTGGGTGGGAATCGAACCCCCGAGCGTTGGTGTCAAAATAGCGTTACTAACCACTGCGCCACCGAGTTCGATATAATATTGTTAATATCATACCAGCGTAACGTTACTTTAATATCCGCATAAATGCAATGTATCTACTAACAATAATATTTGTGCATATTTGTTCATAAATATTTACCTAAAATACATCTGAAGAAAAATTTCCATTTGCTATTAAATTAGTAATGGGTACTTAAAATATATGAAATAATAAAAAATCGTCCCTTTCTTTCTTTTCTTGTAATATCGAGATACCATACCAACAAGATCAACTCTCTTGTTACTGATGTAATGAATTTTCTTCCAGCATACCAATTATAATAACAAGACATTTTTGCCTTCTAGGCCAAAGATATAAAAGTGGCATAACTATACAATACACAATTATACCTACATCGTGGTAGCTATTCAATAGAATGGCATAACAATCTGGAGATTAGTTGCAAATGGAAAGGCGGCCATTCTGTCAACCCTACCCGATTGTTAGCTGGAAACACGGTTTTCAATTTAATAATTACGAGACCCCACTCTCTTTGGGGCGTTTTTCAATTTGATTGTTTTATTTCATTCCGCCCTATGCTTTTAGGTTTAGGCCATGGAAAAGGCGTTATAGTCCATTTCAATACTAATTGCTAGTACGCCAATATACACTAGTATATGTTCTCTCTGTGGCTTTAATTTAGACAGTATTTACTACCCTTGTATATTATATTATCTATGGCATTCGTGATTCTCTTTGACTTTTTATATACAACGTCGGGAGGCATACAAGCATACGACCCAACTGATGTAAAGCGATTATCATTATGCCTATAGCCTATTAACGCTTTTAATATAATAAGTATCACTCGCGCGATGCCTCCTTTGCTACTATCACAGCAGCTCCTTAGGAGCTTACTGGTGACTTCACTCACACGCAGGAACACAACAACCCTCTAGGGAGTCGTTATTACGGGCTGCTTTGATACGCTCTACCTCTCTCAGAACATCCAGATCAAGACAAACAGACATGTTCATGCACACAAATGTTTGTCCTGTGTGGGAATCGAACCCATGAGCGTTGGTGTCAAAGTCGCGTCATTCACGACTGAGCCACCGAGCCCGTCATATCAATTTGAACACCATTATCATCAACTACGAGCGTCGGTGTCAAAGTCGCGTTTTCACGACTGAGCTACCGAGCTCGTCAATATCGATTATGTATCATTACGATTATAAATCAATTATAGTTTATGATTTAAAATTGGGTAGCTAATAACTACATTCTTGAAAGAAAAAAGAATCTAGTCTATCTTCCTTTCAATTTACATTTTGTATTTTAACTTAGGTAGGTATATACATACCTACTGTTTAAATTATATTAATATTTTTTGTGCAAGTTCAGAGAATAGTGTTGTTTAAGCACAATAAACTTAACAATAACTTAACTTCCAAATACAAACAATATTATCTTCACAATGTACATTATCCGAATGTAAACTTCAGTTGCTTATCGCTTCGGACCCTAGAGTTCGCTACCTAAGCCTAGGAATTTAGCGAATATAATGATTTTGATTTGATTTGACAACCGTTATACCTACACATCCCAGAGAATGAACCACACCTTTCTTGGCTAAGTCACACGTTTATCGAAATATTATTTATTTGACGTGCTGGATTTCTCACGAAGTTTGAATTTGCCGCCGAGCAAATGATTACAAATGTGTAAACAAATCCGAAATTACGAATTTAGTGCATGCTCATACCGAGATTCGGACCAGCTGGTTATCAAGAAATTAATAGCAATAGAGGACTATGCCTTTAGCTAAATGTACTGCAACATACCTGCGTTACTTCTTCCCTCACTAATTTACATTTATACGTTTATATAATTTTTCCAGCCTAATCCTCAATAGTCTACACTGTCATGTGTCATGACCATCATTTTTATGGTTTTTCGTTATTTTTATGGTGAACAAAAACATATCAATATACCGATGCAATGTTTTTTTGGAGAGATTTGTGATATATAAGAATTTATGAACATCCCGTAATTTTAATCTCGTTTTCGCTCTCGTATCTCAAAGTTTTGTTGTAGAAACATATGGGCATCAACAGCCAGCATATATTCCCAAATAGTTTACACTCTTCTTAAGTAGGCTATTTCACCTCAACAGCTCTCCAACAGCTGCTATACGGCTTAAAGACAACAGTATAGCGGTTATACAGCGATTGTAAAGCCAATAAGCTGCAGAAAGTCTACTTATGTAACTTGTGTGCTAATTGGGCGGTACATAACAATGCTGGTCGTCGTAAATCGCTGTTTTTATGGCCCCATTTTTAAAGGAATCAAACGAGTTCTGAATTAATCATTAGTTCGGTAGGTCATTGTTTGGAGTTACGATCTTTAAGGGATCTGGCCTCCTTTGTCCAATTTATGAAGTGGATTTATCTGTTGGAAAGTAAATTAGTTTGTCAATTCTTTCATTGAAATGTAAACGTAGCTGTCTGTCTGATGGATATAAGATTTGTATTTCATTAATGAATGTATTTATAAATATTTTGATAGACTAACAAGTTAATAAATCTTTGAATATTATAATTATTATTACTGTCTTCTAAACAATAATTATTTAAAGTCTATGATGATTTAAGACAGACAGATTAAAGGACTGTATCAAAGCCAAACGTGGCCATTTCAAATGTAATTATTTTTTTATTTTTTACTGAGACTTCCACAAGTATGTACACATAAGTTTTATTAAGATTACATTACTTCATAAAAAATAAATACATATTCATTTGTAACAGAACTTATGGCCGGACTATATAGGTATATAAACTACACTCTACTATACTACTACTGTTGCGTCGCCCCGTCCCCTGGGGCGATCGCTTCAGATGAAGCTTTTACGGCCTTCCCGGTCAAAGGCAGTCCCCAGATCGTGTTTCGTCAGTAAGAGTCTGACATAACTCGTACGGCTTTCCACTTTGCTTTGCAAGGGTATCCACTATCCATGAGGATTCACTACTTGTGAGCGACCTTGTGAGGTAAGCAGAGAGACCCAACACCACATGGGTCCTTTCACATTTCACTTGCTTCATATGTATAGCTCTTCTAACTCGCTTGGTTTCCAAGGCACCGGGCGTATGCATACCTTCACGCCAGATCCCTTGCGGGGTAGGCACAGAGAACCGAGCGCCATAAGACGCGGTCCTTACATACTTCACTCGCTTCTGTAACTTTCATAGCTCTTTTCATGCACGCTCGCTGGTTCCTGGGGCTCCTGACATCACCTTCTAATAATAACCGAATAAAACACGACCAATTTGGTCATGGTAGGTTAGTCTCGGTCTTCCTCGGCTCCTACATCCTTCCACTATTGCATTGTATATTTGATTCGTCATTCTTTCGTCTCGCATTCTTTCTACATGTCCGAACCAACGGAGCATGCCTTTTCTTATCTTAACACCGACACTCTCTTTCAGACCAACTCCTTCTCTCACGTCATCATTACAAACGCGGTCAGCAAGCGTTATGCCAGAAATTTTGCGCAATGCTCTCATCTCGACCGCATTTATTCTAATTTCATGCTCTCTCTGCCATACCCAGCTCTCACTTCCATAAGTTAGCGTTGGGATTAATTAACAGACTATCTCTTAATATATAGCGCCGGGTGTCACCTGATAAAACAGGGCCAATTGGTCATGGTAGATGAGTATTTGTTGGCCTTCCTCGGCTCCTTTGTTCTTCCACTTTCGCGTTGCACCTGCCTTTTTCAACATGTCCGAACCATCGGAGCATGCCAATTCTAATTTCAATACCGGTATTAATACTCTCTTTCATTCTACATGATATACATACTCGTATATCGTTATAAGGTTTGGTTTAGAAAATGTCAACCTATTATTACTTATTCACAAAAACCACGTCATCGATTTAATTGAAGAGCATACTCACGTCATTCTTAAAGGTAGAATCGCACAATACAAATAACATATTCAAAATAAAATATAGAACGCGTTCATATTAAATCGGAGTGTTGCCCGCACACAGCATTTTCTCCCGAATTGAGCGTGGCCCATTTTTCCCATTTCCAATGCTGTATTGTCGGGAAAATATATTTTATATGGAGGTGGCGTACAATGAGAAGTCCATGTTATTTATTTAGATGTATTTCATTGTGGGGCCGACTTCGATTCCGGACGAACCAGACGGGAGGCAATCGAGGACCATACTCGTACAGGTAACGGATTGGCAAATAATTGAAATCCAGACCGGCTTATTATTAGATACGTACGTCTATTGAAAACTATGAATTCGGAAGTTATAACTGCTGGAGAAATATTGCAAAATAAATTATTATTTCAAAAGCTGTGTAATGCTCGCAATACTTTGAAATTAAACTAGCTCTTTTTTTGTTCGGTTTATTTTATTCATACCCATGTATGTATACCTTCACGCTAGGTCCCTTGCGGAGTAGGCAAAGAGAACCGAGTGCCATAAAACGCTATGTTATCTGCGTTATTACTATAATATCTGTTTTATAGAAATGCCATGGCAGCATCAGCGTTGGCATGCATATCTAATCGTAATAAGTGGTTCCGCCCGGCACTAGCCTATATGATAAAACTGCACTGCATGAACATAAAGGCACACAAAGTAGTTTAGACCAAATTATCTGTAAATATGACCTCCCCAAAATATCTATATATTAAGAGATAGTCTGTTAATTAAGAATACCTCACGAAAGATTAGTCACATAACAATTTCATGGAGCTTATTATGTTCCAGCGGGTGAGTGAGGTTACCAATAAACCCTTGAGAAGCCGTTACTTTAGCACTACAGTACCATGTAAAGTGAATTATATTAATATGTTTTGGTAACCGATGCATATCTAGTTGCCAGCTAGTTGTATAAAAATAGTGAAACAAAGAATCACTTAACGTTTTTATATAGAAGTAACCAGAGCGCGCGCGGCCCTTGTAGACAGTATTAAAAAACCGAACATAAAAATAATAGTATTTTTACTCCACGGATCGGAAGTGTTAAAACGCGGCTAATTCTAAACCGTCACAGCCGTCATTGTGACATTAAAAAAGGCGCGAAACAAAAGCCTTTCATCGAGTGTTGCTATCGTATAAAATATTCCTTAATAATGGTATTTATGGGTTTACCGCGGGTCGTGATTCGAAATTTCTTGGCTCGATAGTTTGAAGTTTGAAAGTGATAAATGATGCATCAATAGCCGACAATAGCGGTGTCAAGATTAATTAAAGCCGAACTGTTACTTAAATACTTAGTTAAGCAACTAAGAACGGGTAGCTTTTTGTGTTATATCAAAAGATTGTTGCGTACTGCCTTCGTTTCTTATGCCGGTGGCCTTCTAATAAGCATTGTTTGTCTAAGGTTATTTATATTATGAACATATTGTGTATGTGTTTAGAAATTGATTTTTATATTATTATTATCGTGATGGGTCATTTAAAGACATTAATGAGTATCTCATATACTTCAAAAGTGGGTAAAAATAAACACTTTTAAATAAAAAGTGACATTTTTACAGGTGTCTACTTCGATGGAATCGGTTTGGGTTTTTTTTTCTATTTATATGGTTTTTTAATAAGATTTTGTGTATCATCAAGACTTTACCAATGTAAACAACAGGAGTACATCCCTTAAAAATACCTAAAAATAGATGATAAATAATATAAAGCTATTGACAAATTTTGAAAATGATGGTTTTTGTACTAATGTAACTGATCATCGAATCTTCACTAAAGTATATGTGTTATAAAACCCTAAACCTGTCCAAATAAATTAAGGCGTTACTCATATCCATCTAAATAAAAATACGTATAGGAAAAAGCAACACTCAACACCAAAAGCTTACTGATAACTGTTTATGTGAGGTAGGGAAAGAGCTCCCCCCAGCCGTGCTGCTTTCATAGTCGCTATCTCTTTCAGCTTAAGATGGACAAATAGGTACCACTTTGAGAGCAATGTCAGACAATTTTATAGTAGCCACGGTATCGCTGGCAGCTCGTCGAGTGCTGACACAATTATGGATGGTACACGTCATCACGTAGGTACCTACCTGCCTAACTACAATAATTACCACATCAACCCTTACTCATCCCACTGCAGGGATAAATAAATAAATAATAAATATTGCCGGACAAATTACACAGCGCCACCTAGCCCCAAAGTAAGCGAAGCTTGTGTTATGGGTACTAGACAACTGATAAACATACGTAAATACATTTTTTTTGTAAATACATACTTATTATACATAGAAAATACCCAGACCAATACAAACAGACATGTTCATGCACACAAATGTTTGTACTGTGTGGGAATCGAACCCACGAGCGTTGGGGTCAAAGTAGCGTAACAGCGTGTTTCACCACTGCGCCACCGAGCTCGTCAAAAAGGGATACGGGTCTCCCTTCAACCGAAGGGGTTTAGAGCATACTCCACCACGCTGCTCAAATGCAGATTGGCGGAGGCCAGTGTTTTCAAGCCGCCCGAGGGTCACTGACTTAGCTTAACGACTGTCATCAATCGACAACAGCCGGGACCAACGGCTTAACGTGCCCTACGAAGCACGGAGAAACTCGAGATGGATAAACCCATCCATCGACCGGCTGCGATCAACGTTGCTTAACCTGCGTGTTCGGTTAGAATGACACGCGCAACAACGCCATCGAGCTCTCACTACTTAAATACTTAGTTAATAACTACAATAATAATACAAACAAATCCGAAAGAGTGAGTGGGGTTACCAGTAACTTCCCAAAGAGTTGCTGTGTTATCAGCAGGGTGATATCTCCTCTTTTTTTATACTACGTCGGAAGCCATACAATCATACGGCGCACCTGATGTAAAGCGGGTACCGTACCCTATTAACGCTTGCGATATAGCTGCTCCTCTGCTGCTTACACAGCAACTCCTTGGGTGCTTACAGGTGACCTCACTCACACGCAGGAACACAACAACACTCTAGGGAGTTGTTAATTGGCTGCGGTTTTCTGTGAGGAGGAGGTACTTGCCCAGACGGGCCGGTATGATGCGTCCTACCTCTCTTATCTATTCCTGCATTCTAAGCGGTCAAAGCCTACGGTGACCACTTTACATCATGTTGGTATGCTTGCAGACCTCCCGACATTACAAAAAAAATATATTAAAATCTCTCGACGTCTTTTGGAGACTCATATACTCACATAGACCTTTGAGAAAGTCCTAAAATGATATTCTGTAGTTCTATACAGAATATTTAAACATTAGATTTTATTCCGAGAAAGCGTTTTCCAACTAAGTATTTTCCATATGTTGGGGCGCCAGATTATTCCCTACAATCGCACATGAGATGTCGATGAAAAAAAGTCTCTATTCAGTAAGCACATGCAAATAAGGCTTTCGTTTGTTGTGAGCTTTCTCCCAACGGAAACCCTTATTTCGAGACTGTGCTTTGAATTTAATACCATCGATTTTTTATAAGCGCCAAAGGGAAGAATGTGTAGAGATTATATATGTATTTAAATACCATATTACATTAGATGCTTAGAGACGAGGATGTATTTATAATGACGAGCTCAGTGGTGAAGTAATTAGCAATGCTATTATAACACCAACGCTCGTGTTTGATTCTCATACGGGACAAACATTTGTGTGCATAAAAATATCTGTTTGTCTTGGTCCGGATGTTTTGAAGAGAGGTAGGGCGCGTCAAAATAGTCCGTCTGTGAATTCTCCATCGCACGGAAAACTGCAAACACATAACAAGTATCTGGAGGGATTTCTCGTTCCTGCCTATGAGTGAGGTTATCAATAGTCCCTTGTGTAGATGTTATGCCATCAATGGCAACGCGTAAACGATGCTTCTCCTATATATCCATAATATATATTAATTGGCTACAGTAACCATTATGCGTTAGCTAGTTCATGGCTCATAGCATGATTGCGTGGTCCGCCGCCTAAGCTGATTTGGCGAAGATACTGTTTTTAGATGGAGCGACCGCAGTCAGACCTACACAATACACAGGGAAGACCAGACCTTTCTTAAGTTAAGAGTAGATCACACGTCTTTTGAAATATAATTTCTTGGACGTCCTCGCGACGTTTTCCTTTACCGAAGAGCAAGTGACAATTACAAAAATGATATAAATTCCAATAGATGTATTTAGTGGTACATTTCAGCATTCGAACAACGTACCGTAGGTCAATAGGCTCGCTATTTATCCATTGAGCTATCACTGCTCGTAAATAATAATGACCGTAAGTACTTACGTACCTATTTATTCTGTTTTTACACATCGTTTCTAGGTTCCTTTGTAAAGAACACAGTAATATAATATGTATATTTTATATTATATACAACGTCGGGAAGAGAACAAGCGAGAGCTTTATAATAATCATATAAACATCTCGTACAGGCGAGGCACTCAAGGCTATTAATTATTACATTTAGCCATTATGAACCAATACATAAGTATATAATTACATTGCAATGAAATATCAAATCAATCACGAGATAATAGAACACACAAAAGATCACACAATACCCGCTAATGCGCACGAACAAAAAATTATAATTTCCAACGATTAATCCGTTCCGTATCACATTATCGTTGCGATGCTCCAAATAAAAATAGCAACAATTTTGTGCTACGTAATTAGAATGACAAAAACTTTGCAAATACTTCCCTTCACACTGACAAACGCAATGGAAATTGAATCTTGCCCTTCGGCATCACTGTCCAAAATTCCATCCTCTGCATCTAAATTTGCAGTAGCAGCATCATAACGAATGTTATCTTTGTCGACAGTGGCTTTAAGTTCAATTTTGATTGTAACATCTTTTTTTCGGGTGCTGACCTCAGAACAAAGTATGAATATATTAATTTGTAGCGCGGACCATTGTGCTACAGTTTCTATTATTGGAGTCGACATTAATTGTTAAAGTTCACGGTGACAGTTACACGGTGGGTTAATGGTGTTCTGTGTAGTTTCAATAGTTATTTATCCCATTGTTATGGTGTTTTAGGATGAAAGCTGTTATTCCAGATTCGCATTGTCCGTATTCTGGACCTTTGATGGAGTTTGTTGGCACTAGTGTAAGTGACCCTTCGAGGACACAATTCAATAATTTGCTTAGTGATATACTTGAAGGTTGCTGTTTCAACTAATTAAGTTATTGTTTGTGTTTGGTAGTGGAATGAATTGGGAAATTGGGCGACATTGGTATACTAATGTATCATAAGTTGGATGAAGGAAAGATTGAGCGAACGAGATGAGAGCGTTGCATAAAATCTGAGGCGTAACGCTTGTACGAGTACACAGAGTTTGCAATGTGGATGTGAGAAAAAGAGTTCATCTGAAAAAGAGTATCGTTGTTAAGATAAGAAGTGCATGCTCTGTTGGTTTGGACATGTAGGAAGAATGCTGGAGGAAAAAATGACGAAACAGATACACAACGCGCAAGTAGATAGTAGAAGTGCAGAGGAAGGCCTTGGTTCACGTACTACGACCAAATAGATCGTCTGTTATCAGAAAGTGGTGTCAGAAGCCCCGGAAACCGGTGAGCGTGAGAAAAGAGCTATGAATAGTAAAGAACCGAGTGAGGTGTGTAAGGACCGGGTAATACGACGTACGGTTTTCCTCATCTACCCCACAAGGGACTTGGCGTGATATCATATCGATAATCATTCAAGTATGCTTCATTTATACTTTCAAACAAAAGATATGGCATGTATGTACTATACCAAGCAGATATAAAAGCAAATTTCTGAAATATTGTCCCATAAATGACAACTATTCAAAGCAGTACTCCACGTCAACAAAAAGCCACAAATGAATTCAATACTATTGTCCATTCCACTTCAGTTTAATATTCAAAATCACAATCATTAGCAGCAGAATTATGTCTGCAATAAATTTTATCAACAATAAAAGTACAAGCGACTGTTTTGTTGTTACGTGTCGAGTAAAAAAGCGTCACACGTGGCCGTCACAATCCGCACATAAACGCCAACCGCCATGTCTTGCGCAATTTATCTTTTCAACAATCATTTTTACAGCGTTTCCCTGCATCCCACCCTCGGGTGTGATTAATGATGGATGGATTCCTGAATAATTACCAAGACTTTTAATATTCAAGTGATTTTGTACACCCCAACCAAGATTTGAATTTGATTTTTATACGAGAAGTTTTACAGTTGATATTCTTTTGATACCAGTAGATGACCCTTCAGGAATGTTTTGTTTCTAAAATGTTTTAAACACCAAACGATCCGACAAAAGAAAATGAATTGGAAATTGTTATGTTTAGAGTCCCTTTTGCAGTGGCGTCGTAAAGAATAAGCAACAAAACGAGAATACCATTGAATGCAAATCTCTACTCGAGTTTTAAGGGTAGTGTGCGTTATTAATTCGTTATAATTGTCCCCTCTCATATTTGCTCGCATGTGGCATTTTTATTGCAAATTAGTTGCGATCATTAATTTTGTTTTTCTTTTCAACGGTTCGAAAGTTAATGTGTTTCGAGTGGCTGTATTGTGGCAGAAAAAAATATAATTACAAAGATTTTTATGATTGCTTGTTCGATAGCTTGAATGAGTATCGCTTACAATAACCTCCATTATGGATTGTTTGATCGGAAACGATTGCTGTATTTAATATCGGCCCATCGACATTTGTGAATGGATTGTATATTCAAAGTTAAACATTTAAATTAGTTATTTAATCAACAACGGTCATTACTGCATTGAAATTGTTTTCGATACGTGTACTTTCTCGAATGCTTTATAAATGAAAGTTAAAAATTAATATATTTATAGTAGTAGTTAATAGATTTCGGCGTCATTTTGCGAAAGTCAAATTTACATGCAATTGATCTAATATGCTTTGAGTGCTTCCGCCACCAATTAGTTCATGCAGACTAGCGCTGGCCGGCATTGATCCACTACCATTAGTAGATGCAATATGCCGACGCTGCCATGGCTGCTCCGGTAGTATCTGCATGCAATTGTAACACGTTGTGTTATTCTAATGATTAACGTCTACAGCGCCTGAGGATGCCTCGTGGAGAGGCGAAACACGTGTCGCAGCGACGACCAGGACAGTCGTGGCAGCGACAGACAGAAGTAGAACGCGCGGCTCTAATTGGCTAGTTCACAAATCCTGTTGATTTCAAGGTCATTTGCACGGTGTAACAACTCCACTGAAGTTCGTGTCTTCATCATATCACCTCGTTCGCATCTACTTCTGACTGCATTCAGACCCTGCCTCTCTTTAAAGTCCTAAAGTAAAGTACCAGAGCCAAACGTTTCGATTGTGAGTCATCTGCTTTTGGGAACTGTGGTCGTCACGCTATCGCAATAAATGGAATACCATGCAAAAGACAACAAAGTCTCTTTTTTTAGATACTGCTTTCTAGGACATAAACGAAGGAAATATATAACTTATTTTAATTTTGGGAAATTGTTATGTCTATAGGGTGTTTCTCACCGGCATTGTGCCCCACCCTCTTAGGGCGATAAATTAATTTGCATATGTATGTATAATCTCGCCACGGGACCCTTGCGGGACTGTTGTCACTCTCCATATGCTAATGGTGTTTATTTGCCAAATTGTGTTTGGCACGGTTTAATAAAACCGGAGAGATCTGAAAGGTTTAATAGCTCGGAATATTTAATTGAGGGTAATAAACATATTTGTGGATAAATTTTGTGGTGTTGTTAATTTAAATTGATTTACTAATGCAATATGAAATGGTTTTATGTACTACGGATTAACTGAATTGGTGTTTTGATTACAGTCCGACTTTGATTTCAATGGAACTCAAAGTATGAACGTAGACGTACTCAAACCTGTAACTAAGCAAGGTCTAATGACAAATATTTTAATGATACTTTAAAAACACGCTTTTAAATAGTTATAGTTGTAGTGTGCTATAAATAGATGTAGTAGTCAATAAAAATGGGTTTAAAAACTTATTGTCACTAATCAAATCAAGTAGTCAAATTTACCTCGAACAAGTATTTAAGAAGATAGTAGATAGTGAGATATCAAAACCTACATTAAACGCCGGAACAGATAATGGTCACACCTCTGATGTTTTATGGTTAATTGGATTATAGAAAATAATCTGTCTGTCTCTTATATAACTATTTTACACGACTATTTTAAAAAAAGAGTGTAATGTATTCAGGATTCATGTATATAAACATCATAATATACTTAATTCTTCTGTACGTGTGTTTGTCATCTAACTCGTCCTAAATGCTTGGATCGATTTGGATGAAATTTCGTGTGTATATTTCAATGTGTTCCTTGATGGTTGAAAACACAATTGAACCCGGTATGTGGCGATGATGTCGGTACGTCACCAAATCTTGAGACTGAAAATGAGCTCAGTAACAATTTACTTGGAAATTTAAATGCACCTAAGCTATGTAACGGTACAAGACTGGTTGAATGTTCTTGAAGATAACGTTTTGAAAGGCAAGTTTCAAGGTGAAGTTTTTTTTTTATACCACTAAGGTGGCAAACAAGCGTGCGGCCTGCCTGATGGTAAGCAGTTACCGTAGCCTATGGGCATTTGCAATACCAGGGGTGTCACTCTTGCGTTGCCGACCCTGTAAGAACCTCTTCACGCCTTTCTTGAAGAACCCCATACTGTAGTCCCTTGGGAAAATCTCGGCAGGGAGCTCATTCCACAACATAATAGTTCTCGGTAGAAAACTTCTCGTGAAGCGCACAGTGCGCGACCATTGCGGTTCCAGTGTGTGCGGATGAACTCCCAGCCGCCGGCGAACTGTGCGATTGTAAAACGAGGCTGTTGGTATAATGTCGAACAACTCCTCAGAACACAACCCATTATACAGCCGGTAGAACACGCAAAGGGAAGCAAAATCTCTTCTCAAACTCAAGGGCTCAATGCCGTGTGTGAGTCCAGGATCATCGATAATCCTCACAGCTCGTCTCTGTATCGAGTCACAAGGTCCTAGCTGGTATCCAGGTGCTCCCGCCCAAAGGTGGCTACAGTACTCCATATGCGGTCTGACTTGGGACTTATATAACATAAGCCTTTGCCCCGCGCTGAAGTACTGTTTAGCTCTGTTGAGCACACCGAGTTTCTTGGACGCCAGCTTAACCTTCTCCTCCAGGTGACCTCGATACTGAACATCGCTGGAGATCTCGATACCGAGAATCCCAATGAGGTTGTTCTCTTGCTACGAATCCCAATGATTCCTTCAGAACCGCTTATTCCATTCAGACGCCTGCAATTTCTAATTTGCTTGGCCCTTGCGATGACTATTTAATAAGTCACAAGGCCAAACAATGTCCATTTGTGGACTGGATCCTGAAAATCTATGTTTTTCATATGATCATTTGTATGTTATGTGTTCTCACATTGGCTTCAAGTTTACTTATTTATACACCTCAAGGATTGTCAAAAAATATCGTTCATGAACTTGCATTAAAAACATAACCAGATCGAACCCTGGCTAAAAAGCTGTTAAACTTCAATCTAAGGTACTTTCCAAATAAAAATGTATTAAAATTCATTTAATTGACTTTGTCAGAGAGATTTTTACAAAAACGCAGCTTTACTTTTGGTATAAGAATCGGTGAGGTTTCTCTGCTGGTGATGGTAAGTAAGTACATACGAGTATACAGGTAAGTTATTTTATGTCTTAAAGGTTCAAGTCTCAAAAAAATATGCACTGTGCAAGTATAAATGATTAAAAAGTAATTTGACATTTGTCGCACTGAAAAGTGAGTCAGAAAAGATAATTCGTTTTCCGAGGCACAGTTACAATTTTTTTTATATAGTCTTAAAATTTTGTGGATTTCTGGGAGAAATGCCAAAGATTGCAAGAATCGCTATTTTTAAATTAATTGTAAATATAAATTGTTCAGAGAGCGGTTTCTATTATGTAAGGAAAGTGTATCTGTTCCAGAAACAAATAAGCGTTTTGGGAAAACATTGCTACAATTGTGGGCAAATATTTAAAGAAACGTTTCTCGCCAATATTTCCACCATAGAAAATTTGGAAGAAAATTAAGAATGAAATAATTTAGACATAGAGACATAGTAAACAGTGAGATGTGAAAAAATGATGACTCGCTGTAGATTTGTTAGAAGTAATTACGGAATCACAAAATTAGAAACTGTAAATGATAAATTTAAAATATCATATTTAAATGTGGCGCTACTTTTCCGGGCAGGACGTCGTCTGCCGGGTCCGCTTGTTCAATGTATATTCTTTAGTTTGTTTTTCTACCAAAACTTCTAAAAACCTGAACGAAATTAAATTATATTATAGTAGAATCTCTATATTTTTCCGGGTAACATTTAAATATTACTAAGGTTGTCGCCATTTTGTGGCGCTCGATGTATTAAGTAATGTATTTTGTGTCCGCTTTTAGACAGGGCGTGTACTGTTTTTAATCATTTAAAGTATTGTTTATTAACAGGAGCAAATAAAGAACACTTGATCTAGTAGCCACAGCTCTCTATACAGCTCGCGGTGTTGATCCCAACGGATATATGGAAGTGAGAACTAGGTTTGGAAAAAGTAACATAAATGTTATCGACACGCGATCGTTGTGCACAACCTGCGGCGTAGCGCTTGTCGATCGAGTTCGCAGTGGAGATATGAGAGAGAGAGAATTGGTCTGAATGAGAGTAATGGTATTATGATAAGAACTGGCGCTTGGCTCTCTCTGCCTCGCGAACTTTGCGTGAAGATATAGATAAATAAATATATTATTTAAAGAGAGGTAGGACACGACGTTAGCCTGACTGGGGAAATTCCTGCACCTCACAGAAGACGGTATCCAAATAACAACTCCTTGTTGTTGATGTTTTCCTGCGAGTGAGTGAGGTCACCAGAAGATGAGCAGTTGCTGTGTTGACAGCGGGCGCGGCAACGCGTTTGCGACATTATTTTATTGCTAGCGTTCATAGGCTACGGTAACCGCTTTAAAATAGGCGGCCCGTATTTTTTTTATGGGACAGGCGCACCACTCATTCCCACCACTGTGTCTCCTGTGTAGCTAGAATTAACAGCGGCTACCACCAAAAACGCAATGACGTGAAGTCCATTGCTGTCCCGGGGGTTAAACTACAGCTTGGAACTCACAACGAATTTAATCAGAAGAAATTTGTAAGAGTAGGAAGTTTTCGAATTGACCCATCTTGACAAAGTGACAGAGAGCAATATGACAAATAAGGCATTAAAAACCTCAAAGAGATGGCTAGTCAAGTGAAGGTCAACTGCCGTGCACCACGGATTATCAGATATCTAACACTATTGGGACTTAAATTGTGAGTTGTTACCTAACACATCGATTCCGATAATATAGATTGCAGAACCGCCTAAACGCCCGGTAATTCTCCCTTGTTGCATTGTTGTTGTAGGCGACCCGTATGCTTGTTTCTGTCCGTCGTAGTATAAAAAAATAACATAAGTACATCCGAAGTGCTTCGTTATTATATTAGTTATACATCCGTCATCCGTCATATATATATTTGATTCGTCAATATAGTAAACTCGTTATCATCCAAGCACCATGCCAACGAGTGCACAGGGGAGCACTAGATTGTTCACGAACGAATTGTCAAGTGCAATCGAATGAAATAATGAACCACAAAACAGGTATTATGCGATTCTTAGCGTATATTCTCATATATTATTTTCATATTTTACAAATATTTTATACGGTTGTTTTGTTCATACCTATTCCGCTTTTCATACCAACCACCTTCACTTTTTATATAAAGCTTGTGACTAGCTGTTGAGGAGTTGAGTCGTTGGCTCTCTCTTAGCTCTGGCTTGCCTTCGTTGACTGTATAGAGAAGAATCGTAGTAACATAGTATAAACCTTTTTTAAACCTGGACTGTTGACCAACTGGTCCCCGGTTCGGATCTTGGGATATAACTACTAAATTCGTGTTTTCGGATGTATGTGTATTATACTTGTAATTATTACTTGCTCGGCGATGAAAGACTACATCGTGAGAAAACACGCACGTCTAAGAAGTTATATTTCAAAAATAGTGTGACCTAAGAAAGAACTGATTTTCCCTCTGCATTGTGTAGGTCTGACTGCAGTCGCTCTATGTAAAAATTTGTATCACCGCTTAGTTCTTAGGCCTAGGTAACGGCTCCCGCCAATCATAATGAATTAGGAAACGCTATAATGCTGAGAAGAAGAAGAAGAATGTAGTAGTAGTCAGGAACCAATGGCAAATTGAATCCTAATGATTTTTTATCTCTATCTGTCAAGACTAGCTCATCCACGTATGGTAGAGTCAAGTGCACTTCTAGCTTGACACATTGACCACTGTACCGTTCTTATTCCGTACATGATAAGAGTTAAAATCTGAATTAGAGTATCTAGCATGATCTGCGCTTAACTGTACAAAGTTGAAAGGTCTAAGGTACAAAGAGAAGTAACTATATGACCTATGGCTAGGGGTCTGATTTGTTTGCTTCAGTCTAATGCTTCTAAATATATGTGTTCTAGCGATAGTACTTCGGATTATGTTAGGAATTACTGTTTGATCATCATATCAAACAGGAATTTGGTCTCATTGTGTAATTGCAGAAACTTTATCATCACATATAAGAACCGAAATATGTGGTGAGAGAAAGCATTCCTTCCGCAAACTTCGGTCGTGAAATGATTCTGTCGAGGTTCTTTCAACTATATCTAAGAACAAGTTTTTACATGCAAATAGAGTCATATAAGTCTAGTTAGCTCACAATCAGGCAGACCGTAAACTGGGTTTTTTTATACAACGCCGGGTGGCACAAAAGCATACGGCCCACCTGGTGGAAAGCGGTTACCGTAGATAGGCTAACGTTCGCAATACACTAAGCATCACTTGCACGATGCCACCTCTGCTGCTAGCACAGCAACTCATTAGAAGCTAACTGACGACCTCACTCCCATGCAGGATCACAAGCAGGAAGGAGTTGTTATTTGGTTGCGGTTTTCTGTGCGGTGGAGGTACTTCACCAGACGGGCTTCGATACGCCCTACCTCTCTTAAGATACCGTCTTACCGTCACTGATTTTCCACTGTAGTGAAATAAAAATACTTTTTTAAGTTCGTTGTCCGATTGAAGATTTGAAAGTCATTGTGTTTTATCAATACAGTATCTTTCACTGACCGAAGCTTTTAGAGGGAATCTATTTCCGTAGAAAGAGCTTTCATTTCGTATTCAAAGTACAGTTAAACAATCAATCTTGTACGTGACCCTTTTTGCATGAAGCGCATTTTAGGGATAAACTGGCAAGTCACGCGTCCAGTCTCTGGGGTACGGAACAGTTTAATGCATAGTTGGAGTTGTTAGGGAGCAGCGATTAGGATCTGATAGGGTTGGGATATTGTTCCGCCGCGGTATAGTTGGAGATTTCTTGTAGACTTCAGGATTATAGCTATTTATTATGGTTTACTACAATAATGAATCAGTGAAATTTCAACGATTTCCTTCACGTTTAGGTCAGATATTGTATAATATCTCTTTTTCCTAGCATTAATCCATTAGGATTGGCAAGGTAAGAAACCAAAGGTTAACTATTTGGCGAAGATATTGATTTTAACATGTAGCGACTACTGTCAGACATTCACAACCCAGAGGGAAAATTAGACTCTTTATATATATATATATATATATATATATATATATATATATATATATATACGATTTGACGAGCTCGGTGGCGCAGTGGTGAAACGCGCTGTTACGCTACTTTGACACCAACGCTCGTGGGTTCGATTCCCACACAGTACAAACATTTGTGTGCATGTCTGTTTGTATTGGTCTGGGTATTTTCTATGTATAATAAGGATGTATTTACAAAAAAAAATGTATTTACGTATGTTTATCAGTTGTCTAGTAGTTCAGTTTAGAACCATTTGAAAATCTTAATTCTATGTCCCAGCTTCAGGAACTGTGCTGAAAAAACACTTGGGAAGGGTACCTAGAACCAATCAACCCAGTTTAAATACCACCCGTAAAACGATAGTGATTTTTACAAGGTTTTCTTGATGAACTTATTCACGTCTTCCAAAAAGTGCATAAAAAATAATATTTCATTTTTTTCATTACTGCATAATTTCACTAGCACTTATGTTACAAAATACTGTCGAAATTGTCACACAAAACTAATTTTATACTGAATTGTAAAAATTTCAAGTATAACCACAATGTCACTCATCAGAAACGCGGGAAGAAGTCCCAATCAGACTCTTAGGCAAGGTCAAACGTTTGTTTAGAATATAATTTCTTGGACGTGCGGGTTTCACCCATGTTTATCTTCACCGCCGCCAGGCAAGTGATAATTACCAATATCTGAAAACACGAATTTAGTGGAGTACATGCCAGGATTGGAACCAGGGTCCAGTTCATGAGTAGACGGCCCACTGTGCGAACACTGCTCTTCATACAAATACTGAAGAGATACCGTTTTTTTTTTCATACAACGTCAGGAGGCATACAAGCATATGGTCCACCTGGTAAAGCAGTTACCGTAGCCTAATAACGCTTGTAACATATATCGCGATGCCTCCTTTGCTGCTTACACAGCAATTCTTTAAGAGCTTACTGGTGACCTCACTCACACGCAGGGACACAACAACCCTCTAGGGAGTTGTTATTTGGCTGCGGTTTTCTGTGAGTTGCAGGTACTTCCCCAGAGGGGCTGCTTTGATGCGCCCTACCTCTCTTAAAAACACCCAGATCAAGACAAACAGACATGTTCATGCACACAAATGTTTGTCCTGTGTGGGAATCAAACCCGAGAGCGTTGGTGTCAAAGTAGCGCTATGAACCACTGCGCTGCCAAGTTCGTCAAGAGCACACTAACGCCGACATAACATTTACCATAGCCTGGGACACTGGTGATACATGTATACAGATATAAGAGTACCTGTTATCGCTCCAGGGAATTGTTATTTTGCTGCTAATGTCTGAAGGCGGAGAGGAGTGAGATTTTGTAGCCTATGAACGCTTGCAATATAGGTATCGCTAGCGCATCGCCACCCTCGCTGTGACCACGGTTCACAATAACCATCTAAGGCGTTGTTATTTAGCTGGGTATACTTTCCCAGATGGGCTGCTTTCATGCACCCTGTTTCTCTTTTGTTCTTTTGCTAGAGACTCGTTTGTTAATTGATAGGATGCACCACATGCAAGTGAAGTTGGCTTTGGCTTGGTTGGCACCGCAAACCAATAAACCAATTGACTGCGCATGAAGGTACAACACACTCTACCAGATTATATTATTTAGATACAAAGTCTGTACAAAAGTCGTCTGCGTGGGTACCTCTGTCTTACCTATTTCTACCACTAAGCAGCTATATTTATATAGCTGTGTTCCGGTTTGAAGGGTGAGATATGGCAGAGAAATTACTGAGTACTGTGACCAAACAGCCTTAGGTCACAAGATTGGCAGCGCGCGAGTAACACCCCCGTGGTGTTGCGAGATGCGAATGTGGGCCGCATGCTTGTTTGCCAATCTAGTTGTATAAAAAAAAACTCACAAAAACATTGTTTTAGCGCCTAAATATGCCAGCGTTTGAAACCTACTGACCAATGGGAGTACTTACATGCCGATAAGTGATGCGATGTTGATCTGTGAACTAGCCAATAGCAGCGCGTTCTGCTTTACCCCCCATCCAGTAGCGGTGAATGGAGTTACTAAGTGAAATCTGTCTTATAGGTTCTCCATACGTTATTTGCTTCATGCGATCTACTTAGGCCCCGAAAATACTTCACAGAGGCACAATAGCACTGCGATTTTCATTCTAATCCACACACATCAAGAACGGATGTGGCTACTTGAAAATCTACAAAAACACCCTTCCCTACCCCCAATTCTTCACCACGATATTCAACCTTATTTATACCGGAATAGATACACGACACTGTCTAACGCAACAATAACTATAACCTCTTGAAAAACCGGTAATCCATCAGTTTTCGCGCACCACTGGCCACATACGGCCCTAATACGTTCGGTATATCTTTTTAATAATATTATAATGGAGTTTATTAAATATGTGAATGATCCGAGGCCAGGAACAAAGGCCACGTCCTGCAGGATAACGTTTATAAGAGACACTTCAAATTTCAAAGGTCTAAAGGGGCGTGTGTTTAGTTCGCTTTGCATTGTTGGTTGTAAACGATATTATAGCTACAGTAAGTGACGGCATGAATAAATGAGAAATGTAATACAGTTTTGGTTATGTTCCTCCTTTTGATATTATGAGCAGTGCTAGCCCAGTGGATGAGGAAGCGGCCTACTGAACAACAGGTCCTCGGTTCGAACCCTGGCGTAGATTTATGTACATATTTGTAAGTAACACTTGCTCGGCGAAACATCGTTAGGAAACCCGCTCATCCAAGAAATTATATTTCGTTAGACGTGTGACCCAACCTAAGAAAGGTGTGGTTTGGCAGTCGCTCCATATCAAAATCAGTGTTTTTGCCAAATCATTAGGCTTAGGTAGCGGACTCCGCGAATTCTAATGAATTAGGTAACGGGATAACGCTAGGAGGACGATAGGTTTGTAAGTACGTATGTATATATTTACACCAGGTCCCTTGTGGGGTAGGCAGAGACAACTGAGCGCTATAAGACGCAATATTTATATACCTCACTCGAAACAATCATTGCTCTTTTCATGCACGCTCGCCGGTTACTAGGGCTAATGACATCTAAGAAGATAGGCACTTATAGATTTAAATAAAATCCTTAAGTAAAACCCTGTTCCTCGTTTTGGATAAAGGATTTAATACAGGGAGTAGGTTGCTCACATATTCAGAGTCAAATCCAGCGTCATTAACGGACGAAGCTCCAGCGAAGGAGAATTCCGTTTCATAAATCATCATTGCTACAAACTCTCTGTACTCCATGTTACTGTTACTCCATGTATTTCAAACATGTCTACTTTCATACTCTTTCCGGCATTCCCTGCTCTCGTTCCGAAAAGTTCGCACTGGGGTACGGCGTTGAGCTGTGTCTTCTAGCTCCTAAGTTTAGTACCTAATAGATTCTGAATGTTCACACTATTCTCAGAATACCTTACTACGTAAGCAGTATACCTACCATCTCTGCTAAAAGCGCATACAAGATTCACAATCCCATCCACCTCTTTCATCTCTGCATCATTAATCATAATCATTACATTCTTTTCTATTTCCTCTATTTTACCATTTGCCACCGTTCTAGATTCTTGAATGTTAATTAGCATAACGTGCCCGTGACATAGGGTTTGATTCTAATGACTAAGATGATACGGAACAAAGTTCACTTTAAAATACAAAATCATTCAGAAGTATTAATAAATCATCGCTAAATCTGAAATAACATAGTATTATTATAACAGTAGAATAAAAGATCATAAATTTTCAATGAGATATGTTAAATAATTATATTCTTTATGGACAAGAATGAAGCTCAAATGAAACTTACACGACTGAAAAATCTACAAATATTATTCAAAAAAGTTAAAGGCACATGTCATAAAGATATTCACAATAGAGCTCGTGTCAACTCTGTTAGCGCACTAATTACTGAAGAAATATCTTGACAAGGATAATTTTGAACTTAACGATCTATGGTTATACCTTAATCCAATCGAATACGGCTGAAAATTAAATGGTAAAGATGCTTTACGTGTCGATGAAGTCGTTCAAGTAAAGCGTATGCACGACAATTTGTGTTTGTAAAAAATAAGATTCATATAAATGATGTTAATAATAAAGTTACGCAAATGACGAAGAAACGTTTATTATTACAAACTTGATGTGTGTATTGGAGTCTGGAAGCTCATTAAGCTGAGAGTTTATTTAAAGACTTATTTTGTATCGAAATTTGTTTCGACCATGTTAATGATGTATCAGAATTACTTTTCTTTATTACACGTTTAAGTTATTACAGGGCAATTTACTGAGGACGGCAATAATACGTGCTTTTCAAAAGTATACTTTGAAGTTATATTTACAAGGTAGTATTAAGGTAGTAATTATTTACGAATTTGAGTGTAAATGATATTTTTTTTGTTTCTGTTTTACATAGATTGATGACTGTTTTACATGTATGTACTATTGTTATAGTGTACGGTACTAGACTGTTATTGTCGGTAGCTTAAGCCGAGCTGATTTCTTTTTTATTTAAATAGGGTCGGTTACATTCTAACGCATTGGAGTAACCGGGGAATTACACCATATATTCACTATTATTTTCTCTGCGACTGGATATATTGTTTTTCTACTTACTTGTCCAATTTCATAAAATTAATTATTTGTTTCTTGTTACGAACAAAATAGTTTATTATTCACCATTATCATCGTTATTTCAGTCAACGGCTGTCCACTGCTGAATAAATGCTTCCTCTTTAGATTTTATTTTATATTAGGATTATTGAGATTAGATTAGTTTAACCTTTTATATCTTAAATTGTCTTCGCAAAGCAGTGATCAAAATGGATGTAATTTTAGTTAGGAGTGTTGTTTTACGATTAATAATTTTGGTAATCAATATGCTCATTCATCAAAACGTGCTCCATAATATTCGAATCCCCTACATTTGTTATATAAGACAATTGTTTGTTGATATATTAAATATTAACTTGATTTCTCGCGGGAGGAAGAGAAACTTAGTATATTTTGGTTTACTACAAAATAAGCTTGTCATTTTTGGACAAAATAACCAGTGTATTGATTGTTGCGTAACAATGATGATTGTCATGAGTGTTGAGGTGTCGGTGCTAACTACTCCACAAGTGTTAATACGCTAGGTACACTTTTCAGCGGTTTTGAATAATAACCACGAAAAGCAAATGAATGACAATTTTTATTTGTAGCTTTAGGGTTTGGTGCAAGTTTGTAGACGAGGCGAACATACAGATCTACAAAATGTTCTTTGCTTTTAATATTTTTCATTAATATTTACATGATTATCGTCCGACATAAAGTATAAAACAAAACTAATTCACAAATATGATTAACGTAGTGACAAAAAAACTTATATAGGTAATTCAATAATATCCTCTGTACCTAGTTATTCGCGATACATTGTACTATCATCTTCTAAATATCCTAAAGCTATCCTGCGCATATCTCTATTATCACAATGAGTTAGATCATGGCAGGTGTATAAGTCTACGTATCTGTGCATACGCATCCTAGGTTATCTTTGTTTAATCCAAAAAAGTTTGCTACTCACAATGGAAATTCTAAATTGTGTGTGTGGATATACAGTTCGAGTTTATATAGATTAGTAGCTTACATAAAAAAAAAAAATAAGGGTAGATACAGGGAAATTGTCACAACTTTTGGAATGAAAGTTGTAAATTGAGTTAAGTCGATATTGCTCTTCTGTTATATCCATCTGTCGTCGTTTTGTCTTTCCGTCGTTACATCCTTTAGCTTTTTTATCCTTCTGTCTTTTGCTGTTCTGTCATTCTGCTCTAGTTGAATAAAAATCGCTTTATCTTTCATTTTGTTACAAACCCCAGTCGTGTCGATCGAAGCCTTTGCTTTTATATTTCGATTTGCTGTATCCACAATGATGGGGTTCGCGACAAAGCATACACTGCGACAATGTTATTTAGCATTGCTACTCTAACGCGATTGTCATTTTATTTTTGTGATTTTGGTGTCTGTTATATAAGTTACAATAATGAATACGTACAGTATTGTATGAAATATTGTTTTACATACTTATACGTGTAATGTTTATATTACTCACTGGATCTTACTATCTGTCTGGTGAGCTTCTTAGAGGGAATTTTTAAAAGATATCTCTGGTGTTACAAACGGTAATAAACTGCAATAACTGCTTACCATCAGGCATATATATAATAAAGAATAAGGTTTCAAAGTTAGCATTAAGTTTAATTATTATGTTTATTATATATTTATTTTTTTCATAAGAGATATTTTGTTCAAACATTCCCATCAATAGGCGAGCCTATAATAAAAAATTACATGATAATAAAAAAAATAATAAAAATAATTTCTTGATATGGAACCATATAGGTACTCCATATTACTATTATTATTGTGTACATTTTTGTATTAACACAATGTCATAGATTTGTCTAGACGTTAAGAAGTTCTAGAAAAATCTGTTAAAATATATATTTAATGGCATTACATTTCCTCCCTAGGTATATGATCGTTGAAAAGATGTGTAAAGTTGAATGTTCTATGAATGAAGTAGACGGACCATAGTAAGTACAATAGGAGGACAGTCTGGTGATGACAACAATAGAGGAGGGTGCGTACTCCACGGAGGGGTAGTTTTCAAGATCAAGTGATGTAATTTGATTTTGAAATGGAGCGACTGCCGGACCAGACCATTATTTAGGTTAGGTCACACAAGGTATATTTCTTCTATGTGCTGCTTTCTTCGCGATGTTTTTCTTCACCGTCGTATCCTTCACAAATATGTACATAAATCCGAAAACACGATATTCCTACAAAAAGTTGCTCTGTACTTCGCATGACATTTTCAAGCATTTCCATCTTGCGAAGCGAATTTTCCCCTGGTATAAAAGCTGATACAAAATCACATTTTTCCCAACTTCATACAAATAACAAACAATATGAAAACACTTTATTAAATCACATATCGCTGTTACCATCAATGATCGACAGATGGACAAAAACACTCCTTGCTCCCCGGAGTCATTCTTATCAATATCAAGATTGCTCTTAATATAAATCCAAAGAGACTTATCGACCGCCCGCTTACAGCGACAAAGTTCTATTTCCCCATGCTCCCCGCAGAGTTAGAACCTTGTCGTCGTACTCCAAGAACGATTTAAGGCACTGCGAGACGTGTGACAGGAAAATGAACGTCATTACTGTATTGAGTATCGTTCTAATGACGCTGCTTTTAATCTGATACGGTTTTGTTTGTTTCATTGCCGCCCTTTAAGCTGACAATGGACAATGGCGTAATTTTATTATATAGAACATTGAGCAATTTTTATGTTGATTTATTTTAAGTGCTTAAAAGCCCTTTAGTTTATATGATAAATGACAAGTCTTAGATGACTATCAATGAACGAACACATCAGTGTGTTAGCCCGCTTGTTTTCTAAGTACAGCCAAAAGCATATAACGCTTAACACTCCAAGTGCGGCTGTAACTTACGTACGGCATAAAAACGGTACAAAGGTCAAAGCTTGACGTCCACTTAGTTCTACCAGGGGTGACCCCCAAGTATTGAAATTTGACCACAACCCTTATTGAAAATTTGAGACAATAACTTAAAAATTTTAAAAACCACCGACACTAAAAATACCCATGCAATTAAACAATACAGTTTTTTTTTATTTAAATTTTTAGTTTAATTTTTCACCAAGAATTTCATAATCTTGCATAGTATGTAGCATACATAGGCTTTTTTAAATTGTATGTCCACATACCTGTTTATAAGTAAAGTCAATACCCGTCATGCGTCAAGGATCCCTACCGCAGCTAACAAAAGAGCTGAGGGCCTTGAAACGGCTGAACCGAATTCGATAAAACATATCAAAGAATCACCGCTAGAAAACACACTTTTAAAATAAAAGAAACTACTGTATTCAAATCAGTTAAGAGATACGGTGCCACAGACAGGTGCATCGCGGTTAAACTTATCTCATTTTTTCCCGCCGGGGGTTAAAAATAAGAAATTGTAGGTATATTTTTTTTATAAAAAGTGTATAAGGCGAGTGTGAATGAAATTGTTGGAAGGGGTAGACCTAGGCGGACGTTTCGAGATCAAATCAGGGACGTCCTGAAAAAAGGCCAGGTCAAGAGTACCCTAAACCGAAGAGGATGTATGAAGAGAATAATGAGAGTGGACGAAGCGAAACAAGTATGTAAGGATCGTAGCAAGTGGAAAGAAGTGGTCTCTGCCTACCCCTACGGGATAGAGGCGTGATTATATGTATGTATGTATGTATTTTTTTTTAATTTTTTTTTACTGATAACACTAAAGAACGTCAATAGCTATCTACTAAACAAAATAAGTCGGGAATGGTTTTATCTTCGCCTATTTGTATATAGACTATACGTATTTTTTATACCAATATAGTGACAGAAAACGTACGGCCAGCCTGGTCGTAAGCAGTTACCGCAGCCTATAGACTTTTGTGACACTCGTCAAACTGTTCACGCTTTTTTTAAGAGCCCTATTCTGTACTCTGTTGGAAAAACCTTAGCAGAAAGTTTATTCCGCCACTTTAGAGCTCTCGGAAGAAAATTTCTCTGGGACCGCATAGTGCGCGACTATTGCGATTTTTTTTATAACAACAATTAAGGTAGCAGACAAGCGTACGGCCTGCCTGATGGTAAGCAGTTACCGTAGCCTATGGGCATTTGCAACACCAGGGGTGTCACTCTTGCGTTGCCGACCCTAATCGATTACATCTTGATGAATTTCCCGGTAGGTATCTACAACAGTGTGGTTGTACAACGAAGCTGTTGACATCATAGACAACAACATCTGAATTTCAAGGTCCTAGCAAGTATCCAGGAGCTCCCGCCCAAAGGTGATTACAGTACTTGAGACTTGTACAATGCAAGTTTCTGTTTCGAGCTGAAGTACTTCACTTCGCTTTGTTGAGTAGACCATATTTCTCGGGCACCAACTTGACCTTCCCCTCCAAGTGACTTAAGTATGAAAAGTACTAAGGTATGTTTATAAATCATTAAGTCAAGCGCTATCGATCGTATCGTGATTTAGATGGGTTGACACATTTATCTTAGGTCCTCCAGATTCGGATGACATGTTAAACTGTCGATACCAGCTATTTGTATGAAGATGGTATAGCCATATGAGGGTTCTATGAATGGCTTGAAAACATTGGTCTTCACTATCAATCAGTAGAGCAGAGTAGTGGAGCATGATAAAGATAAAAAAATATTTGCCTATAAATAATATCTTATTGTATTTAGGCTATTCGCAAAGTTTTTATTTGATTTATCAGCATTTTCGCAATTACTATTAACAAAGAAGAAATGGAGCAAGTCGCCATATGTTGTATATTGTATGTGTTATTTTAAATCATTAAACGATATTACAATAAAGTTCCATCTCTATTAGAGGTACAATCATAATCATGTCAGGTGTAAAAATTAAAAAAATATATTAAATCATGTGCTGAATTATTTCCAGTCATTTTAAGATACTCATCAATTCTGTAATTAACCTTTTTACAAAGAGTATTTTTGATGAGTAGATATTGTTAGGATAGGAAATAACTGTTTTTATTATTATGTAATCGAATATCTACAATTAATTTGAAATAAAAGATCTACTAGTCTTAGCACGCCGATGTACCTACCGGCACGCACAATCTATTTTTGCTTTTAACCTTTTCTGCTCTTACTGAAGTTTTTGAGAAGCTCGGTGGCTCAGTCGTGAATGACGCAACTTTGACACCAACGCTCGTGGGTTCGATTCCCACACAAGGCAAACGTTTGTGTGCATGAACATGTCTGTGTGTATTGGTATGGTTGTTTTAAGAGAGGTAGGGCGTATCAAACAGCCCGTCTGGGGAAGTACCTCCACCTCACAGAAAACCGCAGCCAAATAACAACTCCCTAGAGGGTTGTTGTGTTTCTGCGTGTGAGTGAGGTCACCAATAAGCTCCCAAGGAGTTGCTGTGTAAGCAGAGGAGGCATCGCGTGAGTGATACTTAATATATCTCAAGCGTTAATAGGCTACGGTACCCGCTTTACATCAGGTGGGCCGTGTGGTTGTATGCCTCTCGACGTTGTATAAAAAAAACTTGATTGGTGTGTAAGTGGCTCAATGTCACCTTTAGAGCCAAAGTCGATCTCACCTGCACGTGGTGCAACCTGCTTGTCAACAGACAAAGCTCTGGCGAAAGGGAGGTAGGGCATGACGTTAGCCCAACTGGGGAAGTACCTCCACCTAACAGAAGACGGCAGCCAAATAACATCTCTCTGGAGGGTTGTTGTGTTCCTGCGAGTGAGTAAGCTCACCAGAAGATGAGGAGGTGCTGTGTTGGCAGCGGCAACGCGTTTTCTTTTTGTTTCTGGTTTGCGCCAGGCGGACCATATGCTTGTTTACTATCCATCGTAGTATAAAAAAAATTAGTTATCTGTAAAGTCGGTTTACGGACGATAATTTTGCGTGATAACGTCATAAGAAAACATTCAACAGTTGACAAAACAGTTCACGTGTATGTTGTGTGCTGCCGCTGTCTCTCTTCTACTCGGACGCATCGGACTATGGAATTCAAAGGAAGAGAGATAGATGCGTCACAAGCCGAACGCTTAGGCCGATCGTGCCTCTCTATCGCTTGTTCCGGGCTCTCGCTTGCACGCTCGGCTCCGGCGGAATGTGACAATGAGTCATGCTTTTTTGTGCGTGCACACCGTCAAAAAAAATAAACTAAACAATTGTACGAGTATTACTAGGATTTAATAACCTATATAACATTTCTTCGCTTCGCTTCAGCTCTGCGTCAATGGGCATCGAGGCTCAGCGGAACAAAATTTCATTTCACACAAATCTAACAATCACCTTTCGTTAATGAATCCCCATGATATCGCACCATTACATAAACATTACCCTTATGTGAGGGACCTAAAGTCGAGTATGGCAACAATTCTTATAATAGCAAGTCGTTAATATTACGTGCAAACAAATGGTTAAATATTTTTATGTGCAATCGCTCGTAAAAGTTGATTGAAAGGCATTTAATCCACAATGGTGTAACTTATTGGAGTCCAAGATGGGACCATTTTACGATATTAAGCTTTTACAGGTACAATATTAGTTTTCTGACACAACAGAACATGATTGGGGTCTGTTTTGTTGTGAAGAACGTATTTTTTTCATGACATTTAAGTGAGGTAGGGCGCCGTCTGGTGAAGTAACTCCACCTCACAAAAATACCGCAGCCAAATAACAACTCCCTTGAGAATTGTTGTGTTCCTGCGTGTGAGTGAGGCCACCAGTAAGCTCCTATGGTGTTGCTGTGTTAGCAGCAGAGATGATATCGCGCTAGTGATACTCAATGTATTGAAAACGTTTATAAGCTGCGGTAAGCGCTTTACATCTGGTGGACCGTATGCTTGTATGTCTCTTGACGTTGTATAAAAAAATGAGCTTATTAGTGACACAGTAGAATGACTAAAAATGTTGTAGACCATATTGTATTAAAGTTTACATCGCTGCTTTCCAGTAATTATCAGTGCCCAGCGCTGATGGAGAACATCATGAGGACACCTCGAAAAACTATTTGGAAAGACCTGCACTACTTATTAACCTAATCTAAGAAAAGTCTGGTTTTCCCCCTCGGTCGTGGAAGTCTGACTGTTGGACAGTCGCTCCGTGTAAAAATTAATATTTTCGTTTAATCTTTAAGTTTAGGTACCGAACCCTGTCAATCCTAATAGATTAGGAAAAGTGTTAACGCTAGAAAGAAGAAGACCTTTTAAATTAGACGAAACTAAAATATAATCTGTACAATTCCATATTGTCTATTCTAGTACTGCGGTGGTTCCAGTGTAGCGACTATTTAAAACTATTTAAATAACATCGCATGTCAAAGCCCCATCGTAACTGAAACATGTCAGAATTTATTACAGAATTATTTCTGTTACATTGATAATAGGGGTGTCACAGCTTACTCGACTGTTATAGACAAAAAGGCGATTGTGTTCATTACTGGTTGTAGTACAAGACATGTTATACAGACGAAGAAATGTATGTTCGGAGAGAGATACGATAGAAGAGAAAATATTTTTTTTTCTACGTACATAAATTTATGAAAGCTTCACCCGCCGCTTCCGCTGACTTCACATCGAAAGAAAGAGGCGTATAAAGGTTAATAAAGGTTATTTAGTTGAAACACCGAGGACTGACCGGATGGCTTGTGAAGAAAGATGCAGTGGAGACATGCCCGCCTAGATAATGCCCTCGATAAGATTGGAAGGATCCACTGCCTGAGCCTATTTATTTGGCGAAGACACTGATTTTGATATGGAGCAACTGACGTCAGATCAAGAAACCAAAGGTACACATAGATTGCTGCGCCCATAGTTTTCGAAAAATGTTTAATAAATTAACATTTTTAGGTATTCCTGTAAATTGTTCCAAGAAACTGCCAAAACGTAAATGGTAACCAAGTACTCTAGTGTCAGAGACAGCTACTCACAACCCTACTAACAAATCGATCAGCCATTGTTACCAAAACATGGAAGCATGGGAATTTCAATCAAACTGCTTAAAGAAACATCTCAAACAATGCACACCTGAACCCCAACTTTATTAACTGGTTCCGCATAATACGCATTTAAAAAACATGTGTCCGTGCTTGCGTGAATACATTATTGATATTATATGATAGTTTATTTTAGATGGCATTGTATTTTGACGTCTTAGAAAACATTTCACGGCTTTGTTCCGTTATGGAAGGGTTAGGTCCGTATTCGGACAAGCGATTGTGACAGCCGGGTACCGTCCGATGTATCGGACAAAACAAATTGCTGAGGATTTTGGTAGAATCGTTAGTCCAGGTCAGCGCGTCCGATGCGATTTGGGGCAACTTTTGACGGGCATACGTCACTTATTATTATTTGTTGATTGACGGACGGGTTGGTCACGGAATGGGAACTATGTAGTGTGTTCTTTGACCAGGGAGAATGGGACAATGGAAGGACCCGTCGACGAAGACCATTTCAAAGCACACGTAAACTCTTATGAAATTTGTAAATATCCTCGTGTTTTATTTAACGTGTGCGCAATCATGTTATAGCGGCAACAAGTTAATTGGTTAAGTAAAGTCATGAACCATTACAATCATGGTCATTTAATAATTTCGTCGCATTGATAGCCCAGTAGATAATAGACCGGCCTATTGACCACCTAGTCCCGGTTTGAATCCTAGCGGGAGCATGTACCATTAAAATTAGAATTTTCGGATTTATGTACATTTTTTTTATACCACTAAGGTGACAAAGAAGCTTACGGGCTGCCTGATAGTAATCAGTTACCGTAGCCTACGGACATTTGCAACACCAGGGGTGTCACTCTTGCGTTGCCGACCCTGTAAGAACCTCTTCACGCCTTTCTTGAAGAACCTTTCTGGAAGTACATATTTGTAATTATCACTAACCCGGCGGTGAAGGAAAACATCGTGAGAAAACCTACACGTCCAAGAAATTATAAGACGTGTGAAATTATAAGATTTCAAAAGACGTGTGAATATCTGATTTTCCCTATGCGTTTCGGAGGTCTGACGACAGTCGCTACATGTAAAAATCAGAGGCTTCGCCAAATTCTTAGGCTTAGTTAGCGGACCCCGGTCCTAACGGATTAGGAAAACGGAATAAAACGAAGAAGAAGAGATCATTCAAATATTTAAATAACTCATTAGGTTACTCGGACTTCTCGCTTATTACGCAAAAACAATTAGGGAGAACACATGTTACTCATTGGCAAGTTGTTAAGACTTTTCAAGTTGAAACATGAAACTTGCATTACTAAAAATTTGCACATCTGATTTAGCTGAAAATCTAATCAGGACTACGTTACGTTACGATACACTCGCTACAAAATATCAGCTCAATAACTTTAGCGGTTTAAATTAACACATAAATAAATAAATATTATCGGACAAATTACACAGCGCCACCTAGCCCCAAAGTAAGCGAAGCTTGTGTTATGGGTACTAGTCAACTGATAAACATACGTAAATACATTTTTTTTTGGTAAATACATACTTATTATACATAGAAAATACCCAGACCAAGACAAACAGACATATTCATGCACACAAATGTTTGTACTGTGTGGGAATCGAACCCACGAGCGTTGGTGTCAAAGTAGCGTAACAACGCGTTTCACCACTGCGCCACCGAGCTCGTCTCACACTCTCACACACAGATACCCAGAGAGTATCTGTGTGTGAGTGTGTTAGCACACATACACACCCCTATTATCTCAAAACTGGTATAGAATTATAGTAAATATAATTTGAATTTTGACGTTTGTAGCAGTAACTGCCTAATAGCCTGAAATGATAAAAATAATGTGCTGTGATGACATATTTGTTATCTTACAATTACTCTAGTACTGCAGCATCTTTACGCTAGCTTATAATATAGAGCTGGTCTGATGATGAAGGTCGGTGTCACAGACTCTTCGATGGATAGCATTAAACCCATGTACTTTAGGTACGCCAGAGAACAACACCATTTGTAAGAGATACGATATACAGAGATATCTTTTTTTATATAAAATTCAAGTTGGGTATTCATGTACACCGCCCACCTGATGTTAAGCGGTTACCGTAGTTTATGAATGCTTCCAATACATTCAGTACCACTCGCGCGATTCCACCTCTACTTCTAACACAGATACTCTTTAGTAGCTTACTGGTGAACTCGCTCACTCGCAGGAAACACCAACTTTCCAGGGAGTTGTTATTAGGCTGCGATTTTCTGTGTGATAGAGGCACATCCCCAAACGGGCTACTTTAATGAGGCCTACCTTTTTTTCCAACATCGAGAGGCATACAAGAATACGGCCCTCCTGATATAAAGCGAGCACCGTAGCCTATTAACGTTAGCGATATATTAATTATCACTCGCGCAATGCCTCCTCTGCTGCTTACACAGTAACTCATTGGGAGCTTACTGGAGACCTCACTCACACGCAGGAACACAACAACCCTTTAGGGAGTTGGCTGCGGTTTTCTGGGAGGTGGAAGTACATCCCCAGACGGACTGTTTTGATGCGCCCAACCTCTCTAGTTTGACATAGTTTGACACCTCTGTAGGCCGATTCTACTAAAAAACTGCAACTGCACTGTAGTGCGGCATGTGTCAAAATGCGTACATTTTGACGTTTACTTAAACGTCCCTGCTGTCAGATCGCTTAACGAAACGTCAAAATGTGCACATTTTGACACAGAATTGGGCCTCTGATAGGAGAACGGAACGCGTCAGAACTTACCGCGTAACCCTGCGACTCGATCAGCATCTCCTAAACTCGCACAAACACTTCTAAACATCTACACAACATAGAGAGGCGATTAATGAGCACAGATTATCGTCGCTCAGTGACAAAAGGCGTCGTGTTTTATTGAAACGTCGGCACAATGGGTCCGTATTGTGACCATTATTACAATTGCGACAGTATTTGTAACCATTTTGTTACATTAAATACACTCATCAATTGTAATAGAATTGGAACGACATCGGAATGTCTGGTATTCCAAGCATCCTTTGTTGAGTGTAAAGTCATAGCAACAGTAAAAGCATGATCAGACCAAAGTACATATCGTCATACACTACGGGTATGAAGATATATATTTCTTTTTATGCAACGCCGACAGGCATAAAAGCATACGGTCCAGCTGATGTAATGATGAGGTGGGCCGTATACTTGTATGCCTCCCGACGTAGAATTAAAAAAACAGATTGCACTCCGGCAGAAGTGAAAACTTGAACATGCGGACCAAACGGTGATGTTGGTAAACGCGTAAGCGCCAAGAATTTCATGGCGCTTACAACGTTTTGGTCGCGAGAAAATAATGCCCTATGAACGATCTAGCGCTTCATGTTTTTATTGTTTAATTAGAGGTAACTAATGTTTTAGCGCTGCAGCGAACTTAAGTTCTAATTCTCACCAAAATCTTACGAATTTTCGATCAGGGTCACGTGTACTGACGCGAGTTTAACATTTTTTTTTCTCATCCCAAAAAGTGCACAACGCCGCTAAAGAAGTTTTCACTTCAAAAATCATAGAAATACGGTAAGTTAAGTTTAGTTTACAGCTGTGCAGCGATAGCTTATTGGCTAAAGAACCAGGCTGTTAACCCGGTTCGAAACCTGGCAGGCTAGATTCGTTTTTCGTTTATACTTTGGTTACGAAGGAACACATCGTGAGGAAACCCATAAAAGAAATTATATTTCGCAAGAAGTGTTTGTGGAGGTCTGCCTTAGGCTTATGTAGCGGACCCTGCGAATCATAATGTACTGGGAAACGGGATAAGACTAAGAAGAAGATCATATTACTCCTCTAGGTAAGACAGTATTGTTTACTGTTAGTACCCCACACGCCTAAGTGATCTCTGACGCCATACATTGATCGGCTGGTCAAGTCGGTGTTGTCAGCTGGCCTAAGCATGACTTCACATAGAAAACGGAAAATTAAAATGCCGATGGCTGATGATGGTGGAGATGAGCTGAAGTGAAAATATTTGAATTTCTGTGATTTCTATTGACGTGTAGGATTTCATTTGAAGGGGCAGGCCCCAAGTGTTTTCTAGTGCTTCCACGTAGTCTGCCCTGGACCCATCTCACCTGGTGCGCGGTAACGCAGTGGCCGGTGAGTGGTGACTAAAGCTAGAAAACAATACTTGTGGGCGAGGTGGTTGAGTAGAGTAGGAGTATTTGACGTTTTCGTTGATTGTTTTGGTGATGTGAGCGTGTCCCGTTTTTGTTGGTGTGTGTTTTGTCTTTTGTTGGGTTTTTTGTTGGTATCTTGTGTGTTTGTCGTTGTGTGTGTATTGTCTAGGGTTCGGGAACGAATCTGGACAGCCGAGTCCCGGGGTTTCCGGGTGTGGGGATGATGTCGGGGCCTGAGGGGTCCGGGAGAGTGACCTCCCGGAGGAGCCACAGGCGGTGGCATTGCAGCGGGGGCGTGACGGAGGAGAGGAGACCGATATGTCGGTCCCCACCCTCTCGGAGTCGGAGCTGGGGCGGAAGCGCCTCTTCTCCGGCTCGGAGACGGAGACGCCCGACGAGCGGGCGAAGCTATCCACGGCCAGACGCGGGAAGCGGGGCGGCATCGCTCCGAGTCTGGCCAGAACCCGTCGGCTGCTCAAGGAGCGGACTGAGGAGTCAAAGGAGGCGGCCTTTCAGGCGCTCCTGGAGAAGCGGGCGGCGGGTAGAAAGGACGCGGCAGTGGGTCTTGACCGGGTCGTTGACCGCCTCCGAGGCAAGAAGAGGGCGCCGGGTCCGGACGGGGTGCACGGGAAGGTGCTAGCGTTGGCTCTCGTGCACCTCGGAGACAGGTTCCGGGAGCTCCTCGACTGCTGCTTGCGGTCGGGGTGCTGCCCGGGACCCTTCAGGGTGGGCCGGCTCTGCCTTCTGTTGAAGGGAGACCGGCCCCCGGACTCGGGGTCGGCGGTTCGACCGGTCGTTCTGCTGAACGAGGCGGGGAAAGCCCTTGAAAGGGTTGTCGCTTCCCGCCTCGCTCAGCCGGATTAATCACTAGTTGCTTCTTTTTTAATTGAACATAAGGTAACAATTAGAACTAAACAAAAAATTCTAATATCTCACTTATCAACAAACAGACTGACGTAAACAACTCCCCTTTTTTATATGTAATACCTTTTCACTCACCCCTTCCACCCCCTAGTCCAACTCTGTATAAAGGACGGCACTGCGATGGATTTATATTTCGTAGCATGTTATTCTAACAACTGACATACAGCGCCTGAGGATGCCTTGTGGAGAGGCAAAACAGGTGTCGCAGAGATGGCTGGTGCGGCCAGGACATCAACGGTGTCGGGTGCGTGCGGCTGATGTTTCAGATGGCGTCCATTCACAGCAGCTGAGGCAGAGACGAACGAAGTAGCCATGGCAGCGGCGGCATGCATCTGCTAATTGTAGTGAGTGGGTACCGGTCGGCATTAGTTAGTTAATTGATACTTAACTAATCGGTAGAGGGAAGCACACAAAGCTGTTTAGATCAAATGCCTGTAAATTCGACTTTCGCAAAATAATGTCCGAATCTATTAACTGCAAATTGCCTCTATTTGCTATACTTTTTATTCATTTGTGACGAGCTCGGTGGCGCAGTGGTGAACCGCGCTGTTACTTTGATACCAACGCTCGTGGGTTCGATTCCCACACAGTACAAACATTTGTGTGCATGAACATGTCTGTTTGTATTGGTCTGGATATTTTCTATGTATAATAAGTATGTATTTACAAAAAAAAATGTATTTACGTATGTTTATCAGTTGTCTAGTACCCATAACACAAGCTTCGCTTACTTTGGGGCTAGATGGCGCTGTGTAATTTGTCCGACAATATTTATTATTATTTATTTATTTATTATTATTTGTGACGAGCTCGGTGGCGCAGTGGTGAACCGCGCTGTTACTTTGATACCAACGCTCGTGGGTTCATTTCCCGCCTGGAAACAAGAACATTTTTGTGCATAAACATAAACATGTCAGGTCTGGGTGTTTTAAGAGAGGTAGGGCGAATCAAAGCAGCCCGTCCGGGGAAGTAACTCCACCTTATATAGAACAGCAGCCAAAGTAACCAATCCCTGGAGGGTTGTGGTTCTGCGTGTGAGTGAGGTCCACCAGTAAGCTCCTAAGGAGTTACTGTGTTAGCCGCATAGGTGGTATAGCGTTCATAGACTACGGTAACCGCTTTACATCTGGTGGGCCTATGCTTGCATGCCTCCCAACGTTGTATAAAAATAATATAATTAAATGGAGGTCTAAACTACTTCGCCAAACACCTGCATCTATTAAGCATAAAACCAATATTTTCACAAGCCTTCTACAATGATCGAGAGTATAATACAGTCGGATTATGATCGTGGTCGATTGCCCAACGTGTCTCCCACGAGATTACCGGCGAGGTTGCCGTTTGATCTCTTTGACAGCTGGCGACGTAACCATTGAACCACGAGAATTCTATACAAACAACCAACAAATATGAATACATTTATAATGTTCACGATAAAACAGTCAAGCGTAAGTTAGACATGTGCACTGAGGGTTCCGCACTGTTCAATGCAGTTTGGATTTCATGTAACGTATTGATAAAAATCTGTAACAGATATAGATATGACATATATAGACTTTGTTATTAAAAAAGCTATAATGAATCTAAAATAAAAACCTTTTATAAAAATATAGTATGCAATTTGATTTAACCTGCTAATCTTATCGTTAGAATAACATACTACAAGTCACTTGTAGCATGTTATTCTAACGATTACCATCTACAGCGCCTGAGGATACCTCGTGAAGAGGCGAAACTCGTGTCGCAGCGCTGACCAGGACAGTCGTGGCAGCGACGGTGGTGCAAACAAAAACCTCATGCTCCATGAGGTTTTTGTTTCAGATGGCGAGGTGGCGACCGCAGCAGCCGAGGTAAAGACTACCGGAGCAGCCATGGCAGCGTCGGCATGTTACATCTACTAACGGAAGTGGGTGAGTGCCGGCCTGCCCTAGGCCATATGAACTAATTGGTGGCGGAAGCGCACAAAGCAGATTAGATCAAATTACATATTAATTTGACTTTCGCAAAATAACGCCTGAATCTATTAACTATTAAAGATATAGTAAATAAAGTTGGTCTGAAAGGGAATATCAGTGTTCAGAATGGCCATGCTCATTTGGAACATGTAGACAAAATGCAAGAGCAAATAATGCCAAGACATGCGTACAACGAGACAGTGGAAGGATGTAGGGACCATGGAAGGTAAGTAAATACCTACTCATATTCATAAACTACGACCAATTGGTTGTGTTCCATGAGAAGGTTATGTGACAGTAATTTGGCTCTCGGTTTCCTCTACCTTGGCGTTCTGGTAAAGCATTTGGCACGAAGATGTACACATATTACAGATAGATATGTAGAAGTTGAATAATTAAGAATACAACGGTACCCATTTATAAATAATTAAAATTTTGTGGATCTGTTGAAAAGGAAGGGTAGGCATTGGTCTAATTTTCACTTTTTCGAGCATAATTTAAATAAATAAGCATCAGATACATTATTTTATGTCCCACGTCACTTATGTATAAAAACTAGTGGTCGCCCTGTCGTCGGAATTCGACCATAATTCATTTATTTTTTTAGTTTGAGCATTTAAAGAACTAATATATAAAGCACAAATATCTATTACACAAACTATAACATTATCATAATTATGACTATTTTTGTCAATCAGTAAGACTATAAACAAATCATACTGAAGACCAATAATATTAATCTCTTCTCAGTTTGACCATAGATTTTAACCATAAACAAAAGAGTAGGTATATGTTTGGGTATATATGTGTTTGTGTGTCAAACGCATGGTAGTGTGTGTAATGTTTTTTTTATTAACTTAACGTATTTTCTAAGCATCGTTTCAGCTTCTTGCACTTCTTCTCCATATAAACTTTAAGTGTGTCAAATTTCCGCGTAATTTTCGTAAAAAGGAGTACAACGTTTTTGCTTCACGTATTAATATATGTATTGATAATGACTTTACTTTCAGCTATAATTATTTATTGCATATATTTTTGATAACTAATTCTTGGACTGCGTGTCTAAGTGCTGCACAAGTTTGAATTTTCTTTTTGTTTATACTACGTCGGGAGGCATACAAGCATACAGCCCGCAATACATTAAGTATTACTCGTGCGATGCCACCTCTGCGGCTAGCACAGCATCTCCTCAGGAGCTTACTGGTGACTTCACCTACACGCAGGAACATAATGATCCTCCAAGGAGTTGTTAGTTGTCCGCGAGTTTAAAGACATATACTTGTACAGAAAGTGAATGTACTCGTATGTAATAATATTAGACTTACCGAGTTTACTTTCGGTTCGGAACCCTAAAAATAAATTGCACTGAGTCATGTGTAGTGGGTAATAATTTTGTAACACCTGTTTACAAAGCGCCCTCTTACTTCTTCAAAAACGAATCAGTAAACACATCATTATACCGATTTTAGTTATGTCGAAAAATCCATTGCGAGCGCGAGATAAAGCGTTCGTATGAAGATTCGGCACCAACGCGCTTTTATTTTCAACAGAATATTGTAAATTGAGCAACAAAAAATACTAGCTGTTCAACTAAAATGTTAAAATACACATCAGATTATTGATTTTATGTGCGTTTAGTATTCTTAGATGTGAACATAGTATTTTCCTAACTAGTGTGTAGTATGTTGACTAATCAAATAGAATCCAATTTTAACTAGTGTTCGTTCTAATGATCGAAATTCTGAGGAATAGTCATCATGTCGCTAGTATTAGTTTTAAACTGTTTCTAATTTTTATTTACTAATGATACAAAAGGTTGGCATTAGATATATAAAACAAAGAAAGAAAATTGGTTGACAAATAAAAAAGGAGAAGGTATTGTCTTTACCTATTTATATATAATGTAGCATTTTATCTTCTTCTTCTTAACATTATTCCGTTGCCTAAGTCATTAAGTTTTGCGGTGACCACTACGCCTAAGGATTTGACGAAAATACTGATTTTTACAAGAAGTGTCTGCCGTCAGACTTCCATAAAGCAGAGGGAATATCAGACATTTCTAAAGTAAGGTCACATGTCTTTCGAAGTATAATTTCTTGGACGTCTTATCACGGTGTTGTCCTTCGAAGACGAGCAAGTAGTAATTACAATATAGTAAGTTCATGAATTTAGTGGAGTACTTACATGTCCGGATTCAAAGCGGGGACAAGTTTGTCAATAAGTTGGTTCTTTATCCACTGGGCTATCACTTCTCTATGCTCAATAGCATTTAGAATATTAGTATAATCAAGGAATTTAAACAATGTTTTCACATTATTTTACTACCCCTGGTTCTACCAAGGGGGAGTAATTAATATACATTATTATCATAATATATAAATTATTTTACATAAACTATACCTACTAATTTACGTAACTTTCTAAAATAACCAAGGAGGCATAGAGTCACAGGGACCATAACAGGATTTCAGCTCAACATATTTTGGTGATGTTCAATAAAGAAATGAATATTCTAGTTATCAATTTAAAACAAAAGGAATTTGAATTCACTTGCGTTTTCGAGTGACTCTCACTACCGCCACAATTCCAAGAAAACAATGGCCCCTAGCTACCAATGTTACACAGATCCAATTCGAGTTTGTTCTCCACATTAGCGTGCGTCATAAACGCATCAACAAACTGTAATGTGCTCAGCCCGGTACCTTGTTTTCGGGGCGATAATTGGGTGGATAAAGAAGAGAATTAGGTTAGGTGGGTTAGCGCTCGTTACGCACGCCTTGTTCGTTTGTCTGTGATTATTGAACATGAGTTTTGAATTCCTTTTGAGTTGCCAACAAAGAGTTATTGACAGTAATTTTTGTACAGTCGGAAACACAACATTAAAAAATATCTTTTATTTCAGACTAATTTTATCCATTTCTTTAGTAACATTTTTACTTACAATCTATATTAGTTCTTACATTCTAAAATTAATTATAAATTTGAAGGTGTGGGTGTGAATATGTATTGATACGTTGTTTCTGTTAACAATTTAAGGATCTGTGACAGTCAAATTTATAGGGGATTTGATGACTTTTTGTTTGTTTTCAACATCAATTACATCGTATTGTCTTAGGTTTTCGCGATTGTTACACATTGAATTACACAATTTTTAACGGAAGTATCGCGTGTTTTATTTATTTTGTTGAACCTGACGTTTCAAACGCTTTGCAGCGTCCGTGGTCGCTGGAAGACTAAGGTGATATTTGTCTTACATTAGTTATTCAATTATTACATCTACCGACATGGATGGTTTAATTATATATGTTCCGATTCACACAAAAGTCGCTCACAGTGTCCGAACATTTTTTAGTAGATCGGTTTGTGACTTGATTATTTTTAGGACTGGATCCCAAGTAGGTGGTACTTGCCAACCATCTTCTTTATTGAAATTGGGGTGTTTTCTTATTTCAATAGCCTCGCGTAACATTCTCGGCATGTAGGCGATTCCCCTTGGCGAGGATTTGTGGTTTATCGAACCGTATGTAATGGTTTGGCTGGTCCAGTGTATGGTCACATACTGCAGAGTTTTTATCGCGCCTATTCTTCATGTTAGCAATGTGTTCTTTCACACGAGTACCTACGCTTCTCTTTGTTTGCCCTATGCATGATAAACCACATTCGCAGTCTAATTTGTATACTCCTGCATCTTGTAAGGGGATATTTACACTTGATAGGTCTTAGAATTTGACTGATCTTCTTTTGGGGCTTGAAATAAGTTTTAATTGAAGCTCGCCGTAAGATGTTGCCAATTTTGTCTGTGACTCCCTTTAAGTATGGTAAGATGGCAGGTTGACGTTCAACTGTAGGTGGCTTGGGGCGGCTTCTGTGACGCATGCGAGGGAGTTTGTGACTATTGCTGTAATAATTGTAGATGTAAGATGTAATAATTGAATAACTAATGTAAGACAAATATCACCTTAGTCTTTCCTGCGACCACGGACGCTGTAAAGCGTTCGAAACGTCAGGTTCAACAAAATAAATAAAACACGCGATACTTCCGTTAAAAATTGTTTAATTCAATCAATTACATCATTAACTACGACTTGACGAGCTCGGTGGTGAAACGGTAAGTAATGCTAGATATAGGTATTAACACCCACGCTCGTGGGTTCGATTCCAACACAGGACAAACATTTGTGTGCATAAACGTGGATACTTTCAAGTAAGGTGAAGCTCAAATTAGCCCGAATTGGGTAGTACCGTACTCGAGCGTGTTTATGGTACTTAAGAGGCGTAAGTAGGTATGTGTACATATGTTAAACTATACCATGATTAAAATGTCTCTAAATTACTTCAGGGTGAGGTTTCTGGAGACAGCTAGAAAGTGGCAAATGGAAAAAGTCGTTAAATTGAGAGAAAGATATTACTATTGACAACATTCACGGTAGACCCTTTATCAACAAACCTCCCTTACTTGTTTTCTCAACTAGTTCTTCCCTTTATTTTTTAACCAATAAGGTAAGACGTTATTGTTGTGGTCATTAAACTTTATAGCGTCAAACTTTCGCCACATCCAGTAAAATATCAATAAACGTTAACTGTCATACAATAATTCAGCAATACGTCGAAACCTATTCTTTGTTTTCGGGGTGTATTTTTAAGTTGCCAGATGCCAGATTTTGCATCTACAATTCTTTTTATTAGAATCTTTAGGGTTCCATAAACAAAAGCAATAAAAGAACCGCTTCACTGTCTGCCTGTCTATCAGTCTGTCACGAGACTGATCTTTTGAAACGCAAAAGGTGCCGATCGGCACCTACTCAATATCGTTAGTAATATTAGTCGTCTATCTATCTAACTATAACTTCACGCCTAATCCCTTGCGGGGTAGGCAGAGAGGACCGCGTGCCACGTGACTCGATACTCACATACGTCACTCGCTTCTTTAACATTCACTGCTCTTCTCATGCACGCTCGCCGGTTTCTAGGGCTCCTGACATCTCCTTCTGATAGAACACGACCAATCATGGTAGGTAAGTCTTGGCCTTCCTCGGCTCTTACATCCTTCCACTTTTGCATTGTATATCTGCTTCTTCATACTTTCATCCTGCATTCTTTCTACATGTCCGAATCAACGGAGCATGCCTCTTCTTACACCGACGCTCTCTTTCAGACCAACTCTACTTCTAACCTCATCATTGCGAATACGGTCTACAAGCGTTACGCCACAAATTTTGCGCAACGCAGCCATACCCAGCTCTCGCTTCCATAAGTAAGCGTTGGGACCAGTACTGCATTGTGTATAGCCAGCTGCGCCTTATGTTAGTCGTAGTAGTAGGTATTTATATAGTGGCAGATTCAACCGGAGCAGCCATGGCAGCGACGGCATGTTGCATCTACTAACGGTAGTGGGCGGGTGCCGGCCGGCGCTAGTTCGCTTGAACTAATTGGTGGCGGAAGCACACAAAGCAGATTAGATCACATTGCATGAAAAGCAGCCTTTCGTAAAATAACGCCTTCAATTCACGTATCTTTAGAAGAATTTCATGCTATGAATTTTAAAGAAGCGAGTGAAGTGAGTAAGGATCACGTCTTATGGCGCCCGGTTCTCTCTGCCTACCCCGCAAGGCACCTAATATACATACATACTTACATACAAGAATGCTCTGAATAAAGCCAAACTTCCAGACGTGCTTAAAAATTGAAAAACAAGTGGAGCAAGGAGAGAAGCTCAAGTAAAAGTGTTAATTTGGTCAAATAATCATCATAACCTCACTTAGTGGCTGTGTGACGCTTCTGAGAAGGCTTAGTGGGTAGTTTGTGAAAGAAAAGAGGACTTCTGTAGTACGCGGCGTTGATAGCACAGGAAAAGGAATGGAGTCTGTTATGCATCAATAAATTACATTAAAGTGTATGATGAAGTACCTATAAAGAATTTGGTAGAACATATAAATGTATGTTTTTGTATCAAACCGACTCAAAAATGTGATGTTTTTCTATTTTTTGTATATATTTTTTCTGTTTTTGCATAATATAATTGTATGTGAACTTACTATGGAATAAGTTTTTGAAAGCATATCCCGAACAGATAAAAGGATACTCCCGATATTTAATAATAAAGATATTTTTTTTATTCGGTACTGTTTGTGACATAAATTAATTTTGAATTTAGTAACAACTGCCTTACATAAGCGAAGGTTAGCATCAAGATTTACTGGAACGTCAGGCACTTCCAGTCATGACCGTTCATTATCTAGTCATACTGTAAAGTGTTGCTTGGTGAGTAACTAAGCGAGAATGCACTGCACCGCTGCCATTGCCGGCAACTTTACCTTTCTTGACGAGACGATAACTCTGTAGAATAAGTAAATGGCATTAGCGGCCTTTGTGTATTATAGTACTTTCGTATGGTCTAGTGAACATCAGTGCCTGTAAATAAGAAATACAATAAGGTTGATTTATTCCCTGATTGCGATGCCTTGGGCTTAATTACATCACTGGCTATTGACATGAATGCATAGTAACTTACTAGATATAGACTTTATCCATAAGTATGGATAAATTCACACAATTAGTATATAATAGACTGCGCTTAAACATCGAATTTAAAATATAAAAAACCGGCCAAGTGCATGTCGGGCCAAGCATAGATTTGAGTATTTTGGTTTGGTATTTGCTTCCTTTTGCTTGCTTGCGAAAAAAATAGATTTGCCTAAAATAATAGGAAATCGAGCATACTAACTACTCATAACTATACTTATTTAAATATTGTCTATCTATCTATCTATAACTTCACGCTAAAATCCTTGCGGGGTAGGCAGAGAGTACCGAGCGCCACGTGACTTGATCCATACATATCTCACTCGCTTCTTTAACATTCATTGCTCTTCTCATGCACGCTCGCCGGTTTCTAGGGCTCCAGACATCACCTTCTGATAGAACACGACCAATTTTATCATGGTAGGTAAGTCTTGGCCTTCCCCGGCTCCTACATCCTTCCACTTTTGCATTGTATATCTGCTTCGTCATTCTTGCATCCTGCATTATTTCTACATGTCCGAACCAACGGGGTATACATCTTCTTATTTTAACATCGACGCTCTCTTTCAGACCAACTCTGTTTCTAACATCATCATTGCGAATACTACAAGTCTACAAGCCTTGCGCCACAAATTTTGCGCAGCGCTCGCATTTCTACCGCGTTTATTCTACTTTCATGCTCTTTCTGCCATACCCAGCTCTCGCTTTCATAAGTAAGCGTTGGGACCAGCACTGCATTGTGTATAGCGAGTTGTGCCTTCTGGCTCAGGTTTTTACTGCCAAGAAGTTTTCCCAACGCTCCATTCACACTATTCCCAGCACTCACTCGTCTTTCCACATCTGCTGTGAACCTTCCAGTCCTTCTGAAAGCGCATCTAAGATATACAAACTCATCCACTTGTTCCAACACTTCAATCATCAACCGTAATCCTTACATTATTAGTTCTGGATTCTTCTCTTTCAAATACCATTAGGGATATTTAAATAATGTAACTAAATATCCAAAGGTATATACAAAGCAGAATTAGATCTTCGACTATCCAGATCCAGAATATATTAAACGCATAGGCACATGAATATAAAACCAACAATCGGTTGACTTCTATAAAATTGATGAAAACAATACCATAGCGCGATGTAATTTGTGACCAGAATTCCACTACATAGTGGTTCAAATTAGAAACTAGGAAGCAATACATTTAGTGCAGATAAGTGTAATGTCATATTCTATTACATTTACATTTTATAAGTTCGTCTACTATTACTCGTTAACCTGTAAAGTCTGCTTAGCCGTAGTAGTCTTCTTTTTAAATTCACTACATGGACTAGTACTATGATTTTTTTTACATTTCCAAATACAACAGTTTCGTAGGCATAATTACTAACTAAAGTTTATAAATAAATATTTTGAGAACAGATCACGGAACCTAAAAGAGAAGTTTCAAATGTGTTTAAAAATTTAGCACCTGGTTAAGCACGGAACGAACTCAAATAAGAATGTTAATTTAGTCAAACAATCATCGTAACATTACTTAGCGACTGTTTGGTGCTTCTCAGTAGCTCAAGTAAAGTAAGTGTTACTTTTTAGACTCGGATATGTCGAAGTAATACGTCATTAGAAGAACAATTGATAACGATATCCATGCCGTCGGTATATGTATCTATACATATCACATAACAGGTTTGTGGAGTTTATATATTAAGTAGTTTTTTTACAAAACTGAATACATGGTTAAGAGAGGTAGGGCGCATCCAAGCTGCCCGTCTGGGGAAGTACCTCCACCTCACAGAAAACCGCAGCTAAATAATGACTCCCTAGAGGATTGTTGTGTTCCTGCGTGTGAGTGAGGTAACCAGAAGCTCCCAAGGAGTTGCTGTGTAAGCAGCAGTGGAGGCATCGCGCGAGTGATATTTAATATATCGCTAGCGTTAATAGGCTAAGGTACCCGCTTTACATCAGATGGGCCCTATGCTTGTATGCCTCAGGACGTAGTATTAAAAAATAAAAAAAAGGTATTGAAGAAAAGCCATTACAACATTTTTTAGAAGCTGGGTTAAAATACATTAAGTTTCAAGAAAGCATTAATTTAATCCAAGTTGTATACTAATGTCATTCGTCTCCATATATTTCTGTAACCTTCGAGCAATGTTCCTGGCATAGTCCATTACTTAAACAAACCGGGGTTTGTGTGTAGTGCCACCACTTTACACCCACGTGGGGTTGTTTGTCTGTCCGCTGCGTATGTCGGGAACTGAAATAATGTTTATTGTCTTTATTTATTTCTGTTTGTGTGTATTATGATGAATGCTGAGTTAAACTATAGCATTGGAGGCAGTGTCTATTGAAGTTACTATGAAAAGTATTGTAAGTACTTATTAGGTTATTTTTATGTGAAAGAAGCAAGTCAGGTGTGTAAGGACCGAGTCTGGTGGCGCTCGGTTCCCCCTGCCTATCTCGCGAGGGATTTGGCGTGAAGATATAGACAGATAGATATTCTTTAGGATTTTAATCTAATATATTAAATGCGATAATGAGTCTAATTTATTATGTTGATACTGTTGATTGTAGGCACTTGGTGGAATTTTGAAGACATCGCGTTAATGTTAATACTTGCACTTGTACAGATTCCACTTCACAATTTTATTTAACAATTGTTTTTACCGACCGGTTTCGCCTTTACGGCATTATCAAGGTATTTTATACAACATATGGCGGTACCGTGCAATCAGTGATAGTGGGTATTGTGTGATAGTGTGGATTACCCACAATACCCACTATCACTGATTGCACGGTACCGCCATGAGTCTAATTTGTCTGTTAGCATTTTTGTCAAATTGTTACTTTTGCACGCTTAAAGTCCATTCAACTTTAAGGGAATTTTGTATTCATCTATCTATCTATAACTTCACGCCAAATCCCTTGCGGGGTAGGCAGAGAGAACCGAGCGCCACGTGACTCGATCCTTACATATCTCACTCGCTTTTATTCTTATATATATGTATCTTATATTATATATCTTTGTATTCATATATATGATATTATAAGTACAAACTGTACATACAGATACACCATATCGTAGCCTATGGAAAGTTACAGTACCAGTTTGTTGGATGAGACCTGCGTGTGAGTGAGGTCACCAGTAAGCTTAAGAGTAAAAGTAATAACCATTTTACTGCCTGTCAATATCTTCCCTTCTCTATCATCTGACTATTAGGTATAACTATACCTTTAGTTTGAAGACCACGCTAGAACAATTAAATATACGCATCGATTTTGCAGTTGTTGATGGTATTAATATCTTTCTATCTATCTATCTATAACTTCACGCCAAATCCCTTGCGGGGTAGGCACAGAGAACCGAGCGCCACGTGACTTGATCCTTATATATCTCACTCGCTTCTTTAACATTCATTGCTCTTCTCATGCACGCTCGCCGGTTTCTAGGGCTCCTGACATCACCTTCTGATAGAACACGACCAATTTGGTCATGGTAGGTAAGTCTTGGCCTTCCCCGGCTCCTACATCCTTCCACTTTCGCATTGTATATCTGCTTCGTCATTCTTTCATCTTGCATTCTTTCTACATGTCCGAACCATCGGAGCATGCCTCTTCTTATTTTAACACCGACGCTCTCTTTCAGACCAACTCTGTTTCTAACATCATCATTGCGAATACGGTCTACAAGCCTTACGCCACAAATTTTGCGTAGCGCTCGCATTTCGACCGCGTTTATTCTACTTTCATGCTCTTTCTGCCATACCCAGCTCTCGCTTCCATAAGTTAGCGTTGGGACCAACACTGCATTGTGTATAGCGAGTAGTGCCTTCTGGCTCAGGATTTTACTGCCAAGAGGTTTAAATCTTTAATATTAATACCTTTATTGTGGGATAAATTAAAAATAAATTACAATGGACTTAAATCTAGTTAACTATATCCCTTAGGCCTTATCCCTAAAATACATCTCTTCCAGCCAACCCAGAGCTGTTGACAGAATAATATTCTTTTGAAACATAATTTCTTAGACGTGTGGGTTTCCCCACGGTGTTTTCCTTCACCGCCGAGCACGTGGTAACTATAAATATATATAAATCCCAAACCACGAACTTAGTGGTATAGCTAAGGATGCCGCATTTACGCAATACGCTTTGACCATGAAATCGTTCGTATGCCTTAATAGATAAGTACAATTGGACTTCGAGTATTAAGTGTGATCTGCTCGTAGCTGTATACATTCCAGGATTCGAACCGGGGATCAATTGGTCAATAGCTCGGTTCATTATCCACTGGTCTATCATTGCTCTTTCGAGTTTTCATGCCACTAAAGCACGCCAATTATATAAATAAATATTATAAATATTATAAATATTGTCGGACAAATTACACAGCGCCATCTAGCCCCAAAGTAAGAGAAGCTTGTGTTATGGGTACTAGACAACTGATAAACATACGTAAATACATTTTTTTTTTGTAAATACATACTTATTATACATAGAAAATACCCAGACCAAGACAAACAGACATGTTCATGCACACAAATGTTTGTACTGTGTGGGAATCGAACCCACGAGCGTTGGTGTCAAAGTAGGGTAACAGCGTGTTCCACCACTGCGCCACCGAGCTCGTCAATTGATTTATATGTACAGATTAAACAAACACGAAATTGGGACGAGATCGATATTAATACAGTAATATTACTATAAATTAAACCCATCCAGTGAGTGACAACTATCAATATTACTTCACTTGCGTGTACGAACAAACATTACACTCGTAAGGTGCCAACTTACACATCATTTTCTGTATACTTTAGTACTTGCCTCATTTTTTGACAGGAAGTGACATGTTTACAATGTGATTTGATCTCCTATTGGTGCATGATATGTGACGGCGAGATCATAGCTTATGTAGAATACAATAATGACATTTATATGGCACAGTAGAGGTACTACAAATGACGAGCTCGGTGGCTCAGTGGTGAATGACGCGACTTTGACACCAACTCTCGTGGGTTCGATTCCCACACAAGGCAAACATTTGTGTGCATGAACATATCTGTTTGTCTTGGTCTGGATATTAAGAGAGGTAAGGCGCATCAAGGCAGCCCGCCTGGGGAAGTACCTCTACCTCACAGAAAACTGCAGCCAAATAAGAACCCCTAGAGGCTTGTTGTGTTCCTGCGTCTGAGTGAGGTCACCAGTAAGCTCGTAAGGAGTTGCTGTGTAAGCAGCAGAGGAGGCATCGCGCGAGTGATATATGTTACAATCATTAATAAATAGGCTACGGTAACTGCTTTACATCAGGTGGACCGTATACTTGTATGCCTCCCGACGATGTATAAAAATAAACGGGTTGCACTCCGGAAGTGCCGGCTGTAGTGAAAACTTGAACATTAACGTTGTGCATTTTTGAATATTTTGGAATGGTTAGGGAATAATTTCGCACAAATTCTTTATTTATCAGTATAAAAGTACTATCATGTATGTGGTAAAATGCAATATTCATTTATTGCGCTTATAGTACACAAACATGACAATTTATATTACATTAAAAATTTAACACTTCAGAACTATTACAATTATTTTACATTAAAAAGTTTATCTTTCAGAAAAATCAACTTTCATCCATAATTTCAACGACTCTTTCACCATCATCATTACCAGCATCATCATCGCCAATCTCTAAAACTCAAACACACACGCACACTCACGCAAGCGATCTGTGCCGCTTAAACCAAACAGCGATGTTGATAAAATACGTTGAACGAAACGCGTAAACGCCAACAATTTCATGGCGCTTACAACGTTTTGGTCGCGAGAAAATAATGCCCTATGAACGATCTAGCGCTTCATGTTTTAATTGTTTAATTAGAGGTAACTAATGTTTTAGCACTGCAGCGAACTTAAATTCTAATTCTCACCATAATCTTACCGTCAGGGTCACGTGTCCTGACGCGAATTTAACATTTTTTACTCATCCCAAAAAGTGCACAACGCCGCTAAAGAAGTTTTCGCTTCAAAAAAGGTAGATCTACGCGCGTGTGATATTTCGAACAATGCAGTGTTCTTCGGACAAACCAATAAACCACTTCACTGCGCATGCAGGCACGCGCTCACAAAAATGTAGTATTTGAGGATATTTTAACCAATAAGACGATAAGTGACTCGATGATGATCCGCAAACTAGCCAATAAGAGCTACTCGTTCTACTTTGCTCCCATGAACATCGGTTTTATAGGTTCTCGATAGGTTATTTCCATCATGGTTACCGTAAGCGTTTCGTATAAGGCGGACTACATGCTTACTTTCACACGACGTAGCTTAAACCATATTATCATATTACTAACCCGCCCCAAACAGGAAATCACGACCTCATTTATTGGTTTGTATGTTTGACACTCTCCATGGCTCCGAAACTCCCAGCCTCTTTCGGCGACATATTTATCCATATACAATAATTTATACAAACATTTGTGATAGTAATTTGTATGCAGTCACTTTGAACTTTACTATTTAGGAGGAACTGTTTACTATTTGTAAAATTATTGTGTGGACATCACATTCGAGTGGTAGTTATAATAAATAAGGTAGCGTCTAGCATATTTACACTGTGGTGACATTTATAATGTATGTAATGACACTACGTTTCAGTGCATGGCGGTGTTCTCGCCAAGGAGTGCATAGCAGTGAGATAGACAAACGAAGCATCCGAAAAAGTTTCTCGATAATTAATCAATTATAAAAAATAGTAATTAACATTGTGTAATATGCCGTAATTTGTAGTTGTACGGCAACATTATAATAAAATGTTTTCATGTAGCTTGAAACTGCAAGTAGATAAAACACGATCATTTTGGCCATGGCAGATAAGTCTTGGCCTTCCTCGGCTCCTATATTCTTCGAGATTCTTTTTTATACGTCGGGAGCCATAAAGCGTATAGCCCACCTCATATAAAGTGGTTATCGTAGCCTATGAACGCTAAGTATTACTCGCGCGATGTCACCTATGTTGCTAACTAAGCAACTCCTTAGAAGCTTACTGGAAACCTCACTCACAAGCAAAAACACTACAACCCTCTAGGTAGCTGCCACTTGGCTGAACACGACAAAACGAGTAGTCATTTGGCTACGGTTTTCTATGACGTGGAGGTACTTCCTCAGACGTCTTTGATACGCCCTATCTCTCTTCTAATGTTACTTACATGACTTTAATTAAGTTTCTTATACAACTGTAGAGATTTATTAATTAAAACGTATTGTATTACAACGAACACAAACAAAAAAGCTCGGCATTCGGCGCCCGTCACTTTCATAGCGTCGTATAATAAGTTATTATTAACTAACAATTCTAAAAAACTTAATTTTGCACAAAACCTTTAGATCATTTATGGTCACTAAACAGTTGTTAAGAAACTGAGGCTGCAACAGGGTTGGCACGCTACAAAAAAAATAATATTGTTAAATGTTGAAAACATACAATAATATTCTAAATCAGTTTGTAAGAAATTGCACTCCGCGACCTCGTCCGCTCATATCCCGGTATCCTGTAGGAACCGCTTTTGTTACTTAGCTTTACTTACTTTAGCTTCTAAGGGTTGTATCGTAATATTGAATTACGTATAAGCTTCTTAATAATTGGGCTATCGAACGCCAAAATAATTTTTCAAATCTTTTTGCATCAATTTCGACAGGAATTTTCAGAAATTAGCGCATTCAAACAAACTCTCCCACTTTATATATTAGTACAGATTTGAATATAATTGTTATTTCTGAAAACGTGCTCGTGGAATTAAAATATTTATAGGCGGATTGATAATGCATTTATTTGGCACTTTTTTATTTGGAACGATACATCAATTAAATTAACTAAGAAAACGACTTGGTAGTTTATAAAAATCGCAGGTAAGAACGGCTTTTGGTACATTGCGTACAGTATAGTGTTATCAGAAAGGAACAACCACTGATTTTCAGCTATCGCCCTTAAGAAAGACGGGTACGAGTGCAGTGTGACAATATGCAGTCAAATTATACCAGTATTTCGTAGTGCACGAAGGTTTGCACACAAACTGATGTCAAAAAGGATCATACACGGAAAAAATATCAATATATGAAGGTGCTATTGCGCGCTTTACATCGGATAGGCCATATGGATGACTGCCTCTCGACGTGGTAAAAAAAAAACATACACGAGAAAATTGACAAAAGAAATTTGATTTTTGACGTTATTGGCAACCCTATGCCGGTCGTAAACTCTCGCTGTTTATGTGAGCGAGACAATAGCAGATAAATAATGAAACTGATCAAGACCGACACGCTTTCAAAGGGCGAGTTACAACTGCATACAGTCGCCAATGACGTGCGCACGTCCTCGTTCCTTTGTCCATGCAGTAAGATTAAAAATTGAATACTTTGGTGAATGAATATCATTGTCGCTGGGTTTACATCAATGTTACTAGTACAGAAATCTTGCGGGTTGACGAATCTGCAATTTGGTTCAGAATAGAAAGGAGTTTTTTATGTTTTAGATGTATTAGGAATAGGGTGAATGAAGCGTTGGGTAAACTTCTAGGCAGCCGAAATCTAAGCCAGATGGCACAGCTCGCTGTACTCAACGCGGTGCTAATCCCAACGCTAACTTATGGAAGTGACAGCTGGGTATGGCAGAGAGAGCATGAAAGTAGAATAAATGCGGTCGAGATGAGAGCATTGCGAAAAATTTGTGACATAACGCTTGCTGACCGCGTTCGTAATGAAGACGTGAGAGAAAGAGTTGGTCTGAAAGAGAGTGTCGGTGTTAAGATAAGAAAGGGCATGCTCCGTTGGTTCGGACATGTAGAAAGAATGCGGGACGAAAGAATGACGAAACAGATATACAATGCAAAAGTGGAAGGATGTAGGAGCCGAGGAAGGCCGAGACTAACCTACCATGACCAAATTGGCGTATTTTATCAGAAGGTGATGTCAGGAGCCCCAGGAACCGGCGAGCGTGCATGAAAAGAGCTATGAATGTCACAGAAGTGAGTGAAGTATGTAAGGACCGCGTCTTATGGCGCTCGGTTCTCTCTGCCTACCCCGCACAGGACTTGGCGTGAAGATATACATACATACATTAGATGTATTAGGTATGGCGCAAGTTAATGTTCAAACAATTCTTAAGAGAGATATCTAAGCAGCCTGTCTGGGAGAAGTACCTCCACCTCAGTATATTGCAGTCAAATAACAAATCCATGGAGGGTTGTTGCGTGTGTGTGAGGTCGCCAGTAAGCTCCACAGTAACACTAGTAAGGAGTTACTGTGTTCATAGCAGAGGTGGCATCGCGCGAGTGATATTTAATGTATTGCAAGCGTTCATAGGCTACGGTCACCGCTTTACATTTGTTGTGGAATGACGACGAGATGAACCCGATGATGAGTTGTTAGTTAATAGATGCTTAAATACCAACTTTCGATTCCCATACAATTTTAATAAATGTTTATTAACTAACGACGAGCTCGGTGGCGCAGTGGTGAAACGCGCTGTTACGCTACTTTGACACCAACGCTCGTGGGTTCGATTCCCACACAGAACAAACATTTGTGTGCATGAACATGTCTGTTTGTATTGGTCTGGGTATTTTCTATGTATAATAAGTATGTATTTACAAAAAAAAAATGTATTTACGTATGTTTATCAGTTGTCTAGCACCCATAACACAAGCTTCGCTTACTTTGGGGCTAGGTGGCGCTGTGTAATTTGTCCGAGAATATTTAAATTTAATTTTTTTATTTGTGTGAACATGTCAGTTTGCACTTTTGTATGAGAGGTAGATTATAACAAAGCAGGCCAACTGAAAAGTACCATCACGGCACAGAAAATTCAATCAAATAACTACTCCCTGGAGGGTTGTTGTGCACTTGCCATGAGTGATGTTACCAGTAAGCTTCTAACTAGTTGCTGTATTACCAGCAGAGGTAGCAGCGTACGAGCGATACTTTCTATATTGAAAGCGTCCATAGGCTTCGGCAACCGCTTCGAATCAGTTTGGTCTACTTTCATGCCTCCCGATGTTCTATAACAAAATTGTATGTATGTATATCTTATCAAGTAATACGCAGCATGTCTATTCACCCCATAAAAACTGAACGCGATCACCTGATGGTGAGAGGCATCTTGAACCTTAACATGAAGCTGAAAACGTCCCGTCTGGTGAAGTCTATGTTAGTCCATCTCGTGCCTGATTCAAAACCCCGAGAGCTTTAAGCTCAAACTTCATAATCATTTCAGTGCATAAATTTTACTATACGCGACGATATCAATAGCAAACTGGTGGAAACTGTCCATGCGGTGGGAGTTAAATTCTTAAAGACTCGAGCGAGAGAACCCAAAACCTCTTCTGTCACACGTAAAATCTCATGCAGGTTAGACGTGAAATGTGGATTTTTTTTAACATATTTTTGCTAACATAGCAACTCCTTAGGAGCTTACTGAAGACCTCACTCACGCGCGGAAATACTACAGCCCACCAGGGAGTTGCCACTTGGCTGCGGTTACTTCCCCGTGAGGTGCAGGTACTTCCCCTTAAAAATAGAAATCATTGGGTGTGGACGGAATTATAGCGGAACTCCTATTATCGCTTTATCTCAAATTTTTTTCTCTTCTTTCCGACCAAGGGCTTAACGTACCCTCGTAATGTGAGCACAGAGGAGCTTAAGACAGAGTCATCTATAGATACGCGTCTTCTTCCTAGCGTTATCTCGTTTCCTAATCCATTAGGATTGGCCGGGTAAGCTACTTAAGCCCAAGGATTTGGCAAAAATACTGATTTTGCCATAGAGCGACTGCCGTCAGACATCCACAACCTCAGACCTTTTATACGTTGGATCATCGGACATCGCTTCGTTATTCTTTCATACTGCATTCTTTCTACATGTCCGAACCAACGGAGCAAACCTCTTCTTATTTTAACACTGACACTCTCTTTCAGACCAACTCTGCTTCTAACCTCATCATTATGAATACGGTCTACAAGCGTTACGCCACAAATTTTGCGCAACGCTCGCATTTCAACCGCGTTTATCCTACTTTCATGCTCTCTCTGCCATACCCAGCTCTCGCTTCCATAAGTAAGCGTTGGGACCAGCACTGCATGTGTATAGGCAGCTGTGCCTTCTGGCTCAGATTTTTACTGCCAATAAGTTTTCCCAACGCTCCATTTACACTATTCCCAGCACTCACTCGCCTTTCCACATCTGCAGTGCACCATCCATCCCTGCTGATAAATCCAAGATATACAATCAAATCCACTTGTTCCAATACTCCATCATCTACCGTAATCCTTACATTGGATCTGGTTTCTTCTGTAAAAAAATATATGTACATAAATCTGAAAACACGAATTTTAGTGGTAGATATCAGGATTCGATGCTTAACCTGCGTATCCGATTATATTGACACGCGCAACGCTAAGGAGCTAAACGTAACATAAAATTATAATTTCTACATTAGAATTATAATTTTATGTTATGACGTAAAAAATAATAATTAATTAAAAAATTACTTGCTTTAAACAACATCAAATTGCCAACAATACGTGAATCAAAACGCATCTCGATTTGCACCAAGCCGCTATTGTTAACCGGATTAATAACTGCGATCAATGCGCTCGCGTTTCGCGATATTTACGACTATTCACAGGCATTTATAGCTATTTACCGCCGTTTACGGGTATTTACGGGCGAACTGACAAAGGCCCGGTCTTTGCCCGTGTTTATAAGAGCCGTTGTCCGCGGCTCTCAATGCAACAATAGATGTATGGATTTATGCCGGCATTGACTGTTTTTCTCGGTACGAAACTGGGGTCGGTTGCACAATTTTATGATTTTGCATGCGTTTTAATATAACATTATTATGGTTCGGTTTATGAATATGGTTACAAATTGCATTCCTATAGTTTCTATTATCCATTGATGTAATAAATGGGCGAAGATATTTTTTATATGTGTTTTTCGAGATTAAAACATGTATAATCCTATATATAAGCCTTGTATAGGTACGCGTGTATGATCTGAACGTCTTCTAATCACCTGAAACAATATCGATGATCTTTTTGTGTGTTTTAGTGGATTCCTAGACATATAAATCACTAGACCAGGTAGGTGGCGCTGCAATCGGATTCTAGGTAACTTTCTTTTTATTCTCGAACAGGTCAACGTCTATTTGATCCACTGACACTGTATAGAATTTATGATAAACTAATATAGATCGAGCAATCATTGTAATTCCTCGTAATAAATAAATATTGCCCAGCACATAAGTACTATAAAGCCCCAAATCAAATGAAGCTTGTGCTATGAGTACTAGACAAATGATAAACTTAAAAAAAAATACATACTTTCGTTACATAAAAAACACCCAGACAAACCGACGCTGTCGATAAAATCGACTGTACACAAACGTTTGTATTGCGAAAGCATCGAACCTGTTGAATGAAATACGAAAGATCTAATGAATGAAATGAATGAAATAAGAACTCTTTCAGTTTATGCATCATGATAAATTTATATACGGCGTGTCAGTTAACAAACGGGACACTGGCAAAAGGGAGGTAGGGCACAGCGATATTTGTCCGCAGCAATCCTACCAGGAAAGTACTTTGACCTTACACAACACTTCAGTAAAATAAGAATTCCCTGGAAGACTGCTACTATCACGAATAGATAAATAAGTAAGGCCACGAAAAGGTCTAAAAGAAGTATCAGCGCTAGCAGCTTAGTTGGCAACGCGAGTCACTTTTTTACAAGTTATCTACCTATATCTTCACGCTGAGTCTCTTGTGGGGTAGGCAGAGAGAACTAAGTGCAATAAAATAAGGTTCATACGTACCTCAATCGCTTTTTTAACATTTATACTCTCCTTTGATTATGATTCCCACACAGGACAAATATTTGTGCGCATAAACATGTCTGTTTGTCTTGGTCTCGGTGTTTTTAAAAGAGGTAGAGCGCATCAAAGCAGCCATTCTGGTAAAGTACCTCCACCTCACAGGAAACCGCGGCCAAATAACAACTTCCTAGAGGATTCTTGTTTTCCTGCATGTAAATGAGGTCACCAATAAGCCCCTAAGGAGTTGCTGTGTTAGCAGCCGAGGAAGCATCGCGCGAGTGATACTTAATGTATTATAAGCGTTCATAAGCTATGATAACCGCTTAACATCAGGTGGGCCGTATGCTTATATACCTCCCGACGTTGTATAAAAGTTAAACGAGTGGCCAAAAAGGTTTTGTTTTGCTTAATTTTTATACATTCGTTTGTGTTTCTACGAGTATAATCAGTTTAATCCTTAAACCTTCGTTTATGAAGCCGGCCGTAAATTTTTGTTTTATCCGTTTCGCTTAGTGGAAATATAAACACGAGTATAGCTGGGCGGGAGATGTCATGGTCGGATTAGTGAGCTGATTTAGTGCCCGTTTGTGTGCCCTTTGACAGGCCCATTGGTCCATAGGCTAGGTTTTGCTCCATTTTTCACCGCAGAGATTGCATTTTACAATGAGGAAAGCTGACGTGTCAAGGTTTAACGCGATTCTGACCACGGCTTATTCTTAACTCAAGATCGACAGTCTTAACGAACTATACAAAGAGATTCTTAGATTTATTTACATAACTTTTAGTAGGAAAGAATACTTTTGAGTAAAGAATCAACAGCTTTGGTTGAAGTTTTGATTTTCTCTGTTGATTGAAAAAAATGTACCACTAAATTCATGTTTTCGGATATATGAACATATTTGTAATTTGCGTTAATGTTAATACTACATAATGTTAATAAAACATATATGTTGTATAAAATACCTTGATAATGCCGTAAAGGCGAAACCGGTCGGTAAAAATAATTATTAAATAAAATTGTGAAGTGGAGTCTGTACAAGTGCAAGTATTAACATTAACGCGATGTCTTCAAAATTCCACCAAGCGCCTACAATCAACAGTATCAACATAATATTTGTAATTATCACTTGATCGGCGGTGAAGGAAACATCGTGAAGGATACCAGCGCGTCCAAGAAAGAATCCTTAAATAGTTAATAGATTCAGGCGTTACTTTGCGAAAGTCAAATCCACATGCAATTTGATCTAACCTGCTTTGCGTGCTTCCGCCACCAATTAGTTCATGCGGCCTAGCGCCGGCCGGCACCCACCCACTACTGTTAGTGCGTGCATCATGCCGACGCTGCCATGGCTGCTCCGGTAGTCTCTGCCTCGGCTGCTGCGGTCGTCCGCCATCTGGAACAGAATCCGCATGCCCCCACCACCACCGTCGCTGCCACGACTGGCCTGGTCGTCGCTGCGACACGTGTTTCGCCTCTCCACGAGGCATCATCAGGCGTTGTAGACGTTAATCGTAAGAATAACATGCTACAAGTGACAAATCCATCGCAGTGCCGTCCCTTATATTGAATTGAGGGTGGGGGTGGATGGTGTGAGCGAAAAGATATTTAATAGTGGGGAATGGTTTACGTCAGTCTGTTTGTTCATGAGAGTAATTTTAGAATTTTTATGTTTATTAATTTCTAATTGTTCCCTAATATTTAGTTTTAAACCTTTGTCTATGGTGTGTAAAATTTGATACGTATTAGTGGGGGATAAGTTATGTCCTTTGTCTATAAGATGCTCGGCGAAGTGTGACCTTTCTGGGCGATTGTTTTTATACGCCGATACGTGTTCGTGAAATCAGTTTCATTACTTTCTTCTGATGCGTCAAAAGGAGTATAACCTCAAAAATAAAACTATATTCGAAATAACGTGTACAAACCGAGTTTCCAAATTTAGGAGACTATCGTAGGTATGGTGAAATAATTGAAACAATTAAATCCGAAATATCAATTTATTGCTGATTTTTGACAATGACTATGTAGTTGGTCCCTGTGGGCCGTTACTACGTCACCGGAAGAGGATTTATAGCCTCTAAACAGCGCAAACTATCCTTTGCTAATGTATATCACTAAAACAACCTTTACAGCGAGTTTTAATTTACGTACTACGCCATAAATCGGTGAATGATGGGAAATATTTTCTACATATACATTCTCCACTAATGTATTTACACGATCAAGCTTTTATCCCCGCAATTAACTACATAAATATTCAGTATGGAAAAGTATTATTTATTGCTAATAATGGCATTACATATACAATACACTTTATTGCACCAAATAAAACAAATATACATAAAGTAAACACTAAAACACAAAATCCGGTCTTATCACAAAGCGATCTCTTCCAGACAACCTCGAGGTAGGGGAAAGACTTACCTACCATGACCAAATTGACCGTGTTTTATCAGAAGGTGCCTTAGAAACCGGCGAGCGTGCATGAGAAGAGCAATGAATGTTAAAGAAGCGAGTGAAGTGTGTAAGGATCGAGTTACGTGGCGCTCGGTTCTCTCTGCCTACCCTACAAGAGATTTGGCGTAACTTATAGATAGAGATAGATAGATACCTCCGTAAATTTCGCAATATCTTCGATTACAATCTCATGCTAACCACGGGAATATGGCACGCTTTTTATAATAGAATTTATTCTCTTTCGGACTTCAAGAACTATAGAATTTCGAGCTCATATCATAACAAATGGACAACGCCATTCCTCGTAAGCATATTGAAATATTGTGTCGTAAACGTCGACTCAGTCCCTGGTTCTGGTTAACCGACCGAAGTGGGATTGACTGTCTTGTGACGTATGGCTTCATTTGTCTGACTTCGATATAGTTTCGCCAATTTAACTTCGCATTCCACTAAATTGCTCTCATGTCTTCAACCCTTAGCAATAGGGTTTAGTTCTGAAGCTGAATATTCTTCGGGAATTGAAGTTTTTAAATTTGCAGTAGACGCTTTCGAGAGCATGTTTCGACCGCAAGGTTATGAGATCTGTCGGTGTTGGAAAACAAAGATGCATTTTGATGCGGTAGGTGTGATTTAGTGAATCGAATATGGGATTTGCAATTGCGAGTAATTGCTTGCGTGCACTTCAATGTCTTTGTAATTGTGAAATAGATTGTCTTTCTTTTTGAATGACTTTGCCTCACTTTCGTTTAGCGTGAGAGAATTTTATGAAAGAACTCCCCGTCTGACTGGGAGACTTAGGTAAGTAAGTACTTTGCTATGACTTGGGAGAGACAAGAAAATATTATTTCTAACCACTGTTATTATATAACTAGTCTGGCCATAAATAATTAAAGTGTTGAAAAGAAGAAAATTTTCTATGTAACATTGAACTTTTCTTTTTTTTCAACTTTTTAATTATTTTGAATTTGGATCGCGTTTATTATGTTAAAAACTTCTCTCGATTTCCCGCCATTTTACATATTTTTTTCGTGTTTATTATCAAATTTCAATATGGAATGGAGTGTTAAAGAAAATAGGATTGCAATGATTGCCTTGCACAAAGTGGGTATGGAGACGTTGGACATATTCAAGACGCTTCAAAAGTTTGGTATTTGCCGTATATTCGTATATTGTACTATCGATAGATATACCAACACTTCCTCTGTTGAAGATCATAAAAGATTGGGGCGACCGCGTGTATTAGAGACAAAGGCTGTTAATGCCATCAAAGCCAGAATTCGCCGAAACCCCATTAAGGAACAAAAAATCTTATAGTTAATAGATTCAGGCGTTATTTTGCGAAAGTCAAATTTACATGCAATTTGATCTAACCTGCTTTGTGTGCTTCTGCCACCAATTAGTTCATGCGGCCTAGCGTCGATCGGCACCCACACACAACTGTTAGTAAGTGCAACATGCCGACGCATGTTAGTTAGTTAGTAGAGGATGTGTTGCACATTCTCCTGTAGTGCCCACGTTTCGGGGTCAAGAGAATGGACCTAGAACACTGTTTGGGCTGCAGACTGACGAAGAACAGTCTAGCTGGCCTGTTGATGGGCAAAGAATCCAGAGAGCACCTCATGACATTTAGTAGGTCGGTGATGAGGTCGGTCTGCAGATCAAACGGTAGTACAGCGATATGGGATTAGCTGTGGGGCGCGGATAAGTATAGGAGGAAGGGGCGATCATGGCTAGGAAAATAAGACAATATGCACCTGCCCGAGGCCTCTTTACAGCCAGGGTAAGTAATCAGACTGGCAAACAAATTAACGCAAGGCAATAAGCCTGAAGGACGCGGGATAATCCCAAGAAAAGAAGGGAAAGAAAAGGAAAACTTAGACAAATAAGAAATTAAAAACGACCCTGGAATACGGGGGAGCTAAGAACGCCGATCTGCACATATCCAGCAGGCTAAACCGCCGCTGGATATGTGAATAGTCGATTGGACAACATAAAAAAAAAAAAACATGCCGACGCTGCCATGGCTGCTCCGGTAGTCTCTGCCTCGGTTGCTGCGGTCGTCCGCCATCTGGAACAGAATCCGCATGCCCCCACCACCACTGTCGCTGCCACGTCGATGTCGTCGTCGCTCGTGCTATTCTAACCGAACGCACAGGTTAAGCAACATCGGCCGCAGCTTGTCTTCTTCTCCTTATCCGTTATCCCGTTCCATAAGCATAAGGTGTTGGCGAAGATACTAATTATTACATGGAGCGACTGCCGGCACACCTCCACGTCCCATTGGGTAAACCAGATCATTTTTAGGAAAGATCACGTCATTCGAAATATATTTTCTTGGAGGTGCCGGTTTACTCGCGATGTTTTCCTTCACCGCCCTGCAAATGATAATTACAGATATGTATAGTGGTACATGAGAGGATTCGAACCGGGGACCTCTGGTCACTAGGCCGGTAGTTTATCCACTATGCTAGTACTGCTACTCCCCCGTGAAAATTTTTTTACTTTTGCCGTCTGACTCTGTAGGCTTCTGACGAATGGACCAACAGGTACTAACATGTAACCATATGTATAGCTTTTCGCTAATTCTGTCACGGTATACTGAGAACATGCTTCACTGCCTTATAGGCACAAACCAATAAACTTGACTGCGCAAGGCACCCCACGGTCACAAAAACTTTGTATTTTAGCGCTTAAATAAATCAGCGATTCGAGCCTACTACTGACCAATGGGAGAATATTTCAACCAATATCAATATGTTGATCCGCGAACTGGCCAATAAGAGCCGCGCATTTTACTTTAACCCCTCGACCGCTACGCGGAGAATTGAGTTACTGTGTCTAATCTGTTCGCCATAGATTATTTCCTTCATACTTATAGGTATTCGTTTAGAGTTCAGGGAATTGACATCAGTTTTACAACAGTAGACGTGGTATAAAAAAAAGTTTTCGAGTGTCACATACAAAAATATATCACCCTGCTTTATTCTCAAGTTGTTACCTCATTATGGTGATTAATTGCGAATTTATTAAAAGTTTTGTCGTAACCGCAGACAATACCGTCTATTATCGAAATGGATTAAAAACTTTATGAGCTGGAAAATAGAGCGGCGATTTCATTGACGTTTCTCGCGCCGTTAGTATCTTTCACTACGGAGGACGAAAGCTATAAAAGCGCAAAGTTGGTATTTTTCGTAGGATTTATACTGACAAGGCACGGGATTGCATTTTTGTTCGTCCATTGTTGCGAAACAAAATGTATTTTAGTATAGTTTCCGTCGTTAATTACACATTTCATTGTTTTTTGAACACTCATCTTGTGCAGACGTGGATGTTTCTAAACACACACAAACAGACACTTCGTTAGTACCGAGTAATCAGTGATAATTATCAATACATATGTCGGGTTTTCAGAAAATTCATTTTGTGTTGGAAATGAATCTTTCGGTTACGTAAGCTGACAACGTGTTCGTATGGACTGTTCATTAGAAACACTTAGATAATATTATATTATCATCTCCATTCCTTCTCTCTAATCTAATTAGTATTGGCGGGGTCCGATATCCAAGTCTAAGAATTTGGCGAAGATACAGATTTTCCAGAACCAGATCTATCTTAGATTAGGTCACGTCTTCTATACAGATAAATAAAATTGGAGTGTCTGTTTGTAATATTGAAATAACCGCTTTTTACTAAATGCATATGGATGTACACACGGTACATATACTAAAATGAATATTTTTGCAATTTTTGTCTGTCTGTCTGTTTGTTCCGGCTAATCTCTGAAACGGCTGGACCGAATTTGACGGGACTTGTCACTGGTAGATAGCTCATGTAATAAGGAGTAACTTAGGCTACTTTTATTTTAGAAATTTTATTTATTTTTACTAGTATTAATAAGTAATATTCCACGCGGACGAAGTCGCGGGCGCAGCTAGTTTGAAATATAATTTCTTGGACATGTAAGTTTCTTCACTATATTTTCCTTTCAAGCAGAGTGATAAATAGTACATAAATCCGTAAACACAAATTTAGTGGTGCCAGGACTCGAACCGGTGACCAGTTGCTCAATAGGCCGGTTCCTTATCCACTGGGCTATCACTGCTCCTTACGTAACGGTATATTACATTATTAGTACATGCTCGAGCAGTTATAGCTAAGTGGATAAATAGCTAGCCTATTACCTAGGGTCCCTAGTACGACTCCTCGCATATGCATGTGACCACTAGACTCATTTTGTAAAAAGAGTGATACTCATAACATAAATACTAGATATAAGCATAATCTTGTGTTACATGCAAGCCGTCTCCACAAAATAAGTAATTCTTTTATGGGGCAATGTATACGGTTCTATAACAAACTTCCCAGCAATATAAGAGAATTGTCCATAAACAAATTTAAAACTACTATTAAAGCCAAATTGTGTAGCAATGAAGTGTGAAAGTGAATGTAAAGTATCTGACTATATCTATAATATAAAAATGAATCGCTCAATGTGTTGCTAAGCGCAAATCTCGAGAGCAGCTGAACCGATTTCGCTAATTCTTTTTTTAGAATATTCCTTGAAGTACGAGGATGGTTCTTACGAAGAGAAAAATTTAAAAAGTTGCCTAAAAGTATGGCAAAACAATATTTGCCGGGTCAGCTAGTTAATGATAAAAATGCCTGGGATTGAGTCGATCCAATTATAATGTAATTAATAAATTATGCAAATTTGTTTGGATACCAACAGAGGGATGCCTGAGTTTTTTGGCAGTATTTTTATCAGTGCTCACCTAGTCATGAACTGCACGGTAGGTAAAAAAATTGTGACGATTCCAAACAAATGTAGCCATTTTTACGGAATAAAAAGATTTTGACTTTGACTTTGACTAAATTCTTGTTTTCGGAATTATGTACGTGTTTGTAATCATCATTTGCTCGGCGGTGAAGCAAATCGTGAGCGAATCGGCACGTCCAAGAAATTATATTTTCAAAGAGACGTGTGACCAACTAAGATAGGTCTGATTTCCCCTGTGGATTTTGGTTCTTTTTTATACAACGTCGGGGGGCATACAAGATCCACCTGATGTAAAGTGGTTACCGTAGCCTATGAACGCTGGTAATACATTAAGTATCACTCGCGCGACACCACCTCTGTTGGTAACATAGCGTTTTCTGTGAGGTGAAAGACCACACAGACCACGACATCCAGACTTGTTCATGCACACAAATGTTTGTTATGTGTGGGAATCGAACACACGAGTTCTGGTGTTACCAACCACTGCACCACCGATCTCGTTATTATCAATAAAAAATATATAGTTATTATCAAAATAGTCTAAAAAACAACGTGGTAATATGCAAATATATATGTTTTTCTCAAATATGTCCAATTTCGACTATTACCTACACTAAAGTGCGTTCAGGTAGTCGAGATAAAGACTGAAACAAATATTCAGCGGATCTCAACGTATTTTGATTGAGTACTCTTCTTTTTCCTAGCGGTACCACCACTAGGCTATCTCTACTCTTTTATTTAGAGTAACTTATTGTGTATTTACTTAAATTAAAATTGACTTAACTTAAATTGAAATTGAAATAACGCAAAGATTGAAACTGCAAATATTTGGATGGATCCTTGTCATGTCACCTCTACAAGGAGTGGTTTGATTCAAACATTTATTCGGCCCCAGTTTCTAATATACGTCAGTATCGTGATATTGTAACCAAGAATTTGAAAATCAGTTTTCATAAGCCTATAAAGGATAAATGCGAAGAGTGTCACATATTTGAAAATAAAAAACAAGTTACTAAAGAAGAAAAAGAAAAACAAGAAAAGCATGTAAAAGAAAAGGATCTTGCCAGATAATTAAATAAAGAAGACGAAGAATTAGCATCGCAAAATAAAGAGGTTTTAACTGCCTCTTTTGATTTACAAAAATGTTTAAATGTGCCGCATGGAAATGTCAGTACGTTCGACTATAAAAGAAAATTATCGCTTTACAATTTCACTATTTTGATGTGGCTACTTTGCAAGATTTCTGCTATTTTTGGCACACGCAAACGGATAAGAGAGGTGCCAATGAAATAGCAAGCTTTGTTTACAAATTTATAGAGAGTACGTTATCTAAAGGTTTGATGAAAGATTACCTTTTCTTGTCTAACAATTGTGGAGGCCAGAATCGTAACAGAACAGTGTGTTTAATGTACGAGTATGTATGCTTGTTATAAATTCAAAATAAGTATTACTCATAGTTTCTTAGTCGTTCTTAGGCACCGAGCACGTAGAACACCTGATGGTAGGTAAGTGGTCACCACAAATAAATAATACTAGCTGTGCGCGCGATTTCGACCGCGCGGAATAGTTTTTTTTATTATTTATTTTATATTAATAAAAATAAATCAAATGTTTAAAATAAAGTTAGCCTAAGTTACTCCTTATTACATCAGCTATCGGCCACTGAAAGTCCCGTCAAAATCGGTCCAGCCGTTTCAGAGATTAGCCGGAACAAATTGACAGACGGACAGACAGACAGACAATAATTGTAAAAATATTATGAAAAAAATATAAAAATATAATAGACAATAGATGTGTATATATCCATATGCATTTAGTAAAAAGCGGTTATTTTAATATTACAAACAGACACTCCAATTTTATTTATCTGTATGTATAGATGAATATACACAAAGATTTGGCGGACCTCTGTCATAGTGAAGTGATACCAAAGGAATATCACTCGTTTTATAGAGCTTTTGTTGCCAACGACATTGGTCCGAACGACGATTCTGATGTTAATTAAATAGTACTAAATTTGTTTATTTTCAGGAACACGTATAAAAAAACTATATGTTTTATTGTGCGTTTGTCTGTGTGTGCGTTTTTTTTCGAATATTCGAATTTTGACTTCAGATTCGGATTCAGCATAAAAAAGTAGAATAGGAATGTCCAGGAACACCGTTCATATCTCTTAAGAAACATGGTCAATATGGCCGAAAAATTAAAAAAAAAAATGAATTGTTATATAATTGACGAGCCAGGTGTTCCTCTGGCAACGCAAGCTTGCGCATTCTCAACTGGTTTATATATTTTTTCTGATTTGTACGCGAGTAAGATATATTAATGAAACCACTGTTGTAAGATTACATCTCGTCGAAGGTATTCTATAATGTAATAATTATCGTTGATTGAATACAAGCTGGTTTATTTAGTTATATTAAATGCGATTTAATCATGTTCTAATAAGTATTAGTAAGTGCCAGTGTAGAATATATCTACCTGCCTATTTTTATATTATAACTTTTGGTCATTTTGATTATGAAAGGGGATTTAAGAATTGTTTTTGTAATGTTCAATTGTTGTGCTTTTTGTTTCTTTTTCTGAGAGAGTTACCTAAGTTTATTTTTAAGAGGTTTCCTATTCTGAGCACTTAGGTAATTATTGTTTGAAAGAAAAATTGGTTTGGTTTTAAAATGAAAAATATTATCTACAATTTATTAATTATTAAGCGAGTGAAGTATGCAAGGACCGAGTCTTATGGCGCTCGGTTCTCTCTGCCTACCCCGCAAGGGACTTGGCGTGAAGATATACATACATACATACATACAATATTATCTACTTTTATTATAATTTTTGGGTCAGTACATGGCTATTTTTCTGTTACAATTTATTAGTGTTTTGTCTAAGAAAAACTATAAGATTTTTTTTAAAATTTGTTTTGATGAGATCGACGAGACGACTTAATTTTTTAAGAAGTTTCTTATAAAAACTTATTTTGTTTTAAATTGAAAAATACAAATTTTACGTACTTTTTTTGTGATTGAGCTCTAATACTGATTTTTATAAAGGATTAAAAAAAAAATATTTTTACTTCCAATAAAGTATAATAATAAATCATGTTAAATTTTTATTTTATTTACACATAACCCCATCTACTATGCACACTTTTGGGCATAACGGTAGATTGAAATTGGGTCAACTGCTATATTATCACTAGTAGTTATGTTATGTCATAGATAAACTTACAAAATTTAATCACACCTTTATTTCAGTGCTCAGTTATTTAAATGACTTTTATTTTTCAAAAATATCTCTTTTGATTACACACATTCAATGCAATTTTAAGTGGCAGTTAGCTCAATAATATGTATAAATTCAAGAGGCGTATATTGAGTTACATATAACAGAAATTTAATAAATTCGATTCAAACTTTAAAAAGCCAATCACACCACATATAGTTTTAAAGACCCAAATTTTAAAAAATCGTAGTTTAGGTACAATATATAAAAAAAAAGAAAACAATTTATCTTTGACGCGTTCTCCTGTCAAATTAGTTTTTTTGCAGACGACTCACTATACTTAGGAGCCTGAGGTACTCCGTACCAGTCTATCCAGATTGTTTTAAATCAATGCTTATATCTCCTATAATAATATACTTATAATTTACAGGGTAATGCGATTTTACGCGTGATAATTAATGTACGAACTTACCTTTATTTAAGTCCGGTAGGCGATATATAGCACATAATCCTATCTTAAAGTTAAGTGTAGTTATCACTTCCCCGATTACGCATTTCGCGTGTGTAATGAAATATGAGCAGATTGTTATTGAATAAAAAGGTTTGTGTCCTGCCATAGACACACATCATTGCTAAATATGTAATAATATCACGTAGATATCTTTTAAACCGGCATAGATAATAGAATTTGTTGCTTTATAATTTAATTAATTGTCGACTAAACCACGTTTGACCTGCCAAATTTTACGGTATTCATGATTTACGTAGATACCAGATTTTAAAGACTACTGTCTTGTCTACACTTGGTCACTGTTACACCGCCGTTCCTGCCTGGAAGAAAAAAGGACCTGGATACTCGTTAAACGCCCTTTAATTAAAATAATTGCATGTGTGCACGTGGTTACAACTCTATCAAACCCCAGTTTGTACAGCGTCACCCAGTGAGCTGGCGATCTAAATTCGAAGCGGCTACCAGTCGTTCACAGCACGCCTCCTACCGATAAGACAGTCGTCGATTTACGAGAGGATGTCGTGATCGCCGCTGGGGAAGATTTGCATTCGAAGACTTACTGACTGCGAGCACGCACTCTCAGTTTAGAATGGTATTGTGGAATTGAATTAGCTATTACTTTTATATTGTCTTGATAAACTTGTGTAGATAATTTGAAAAATCTCTCGATATATAAACACTCAGCAAATTCTCCCACTGAATAAGCCGGTGCTCAGTTCCCTATGGGTACCGACTTTAGTTTCCAAAAATGAAACTACAATTGGTATATATGATATATACAATAGGTATTCTCTCTTCGCGTACCAAAAAGTTCGGCAACTCCTATCTTTGTCGTACCATTAAAAAGTGGAACGCCTTGGCTGCACATGTGTTCCCTCCTTCCTACAATATGGGATTCTTCAAACGAAGCGTGAAGAAGCATTTTGCGGGTCAGCATGGCAGCGTCAACTGACAGGATACGGGATGTAGTATGTTGTCAGTTGCAGTTGCGATTTGGGCTCCTCTTTCGCTTACCATCAGGCAAAGAGGGGCCACTATGCTGAACTAATATAAAAAAAAAAAGGTATAGATCCGGTATTTGCCAATCGAGGTTTTTTTTCACACTGACTACGTAGTTGGCCCCTGTGGGCCGTTATTACGTCATCGGAAGGGAGCCAAAATGCAAAAAACCCATATTAAACAAACTTTACAACGCGATGCCGTTTGAAACCAATAGTACTAGTACATCGCCATCTGTTGACACTTATGGAAACTAATTAAAATTAAAGCTTATTGCATCACGTCAGGTACTTTAAATTCCTACGTGCTGCACTGCGGCTGCATGTCTCTTGACTGCAAGAAATAAGATTATCACATTATATCCATTTTTTATACACTGTATCATACGCCACATGATGTAAAATGGTTAACGTATCTATAAATGCTTGCAGTGCAAGAAGTATGCGCGTTGTCACTTCCGTTGCTAACATAGCAACTCCTTACGAGTTCACTGATAATTTCACTCACTCATAGGTACGTAACAATCCTCTGGAAGTTGTTATTTGACTGCAGTTTTCTGTGAAATGGAGGTACTTCCTCAGTCAGGCTGCTTTGATGCGCCCAACCTATCTCGAAAACATTCATATCAAGACCAATAGACATTTTGCAAATGCAAATTTTTATGATTTTTCTGGTTAACATCGAAGCTTACGGAGGAAGTGAGGCGAAATGTCCACTTAAACATAGACCTGCTTAAGTAGACATTCCGCTCGCTCGCTTGACCACAACGATTTGGTTATATTCACATTCTAGCTATTAGGTCAGGGTGGGGACGCCCTAAGTGTCTAACCTCAGATTTTTCTAAATATTAAGATTAGTCGTATTATATTAACAACTAGCTGTGCCCGCGACTTCGTCCGCGCGGAATAGTTTTTTTTTTATTATTTATTTATATTAATAAAAATAAATAAATTTTCTAAAATAAAGGTAGCCTAAGTTACTCCTTATTACATCAGCTATCTGCCAGTGAAAGTCCCGTCAAAATCGGTCCAGCCGTTTCAGAGATTAGCCGGAACAAACAGACAGACGGACAGACAGACAGACACACAATAATTGTAAAAATATTCATTTTGGTATATGTGCTGTGTATACATCCATATGCATTTAGTAAAAAGCGGCTATTTTAATATTACAAACAGACACTCCAATTTTATTTATCTCAAAATACGTATTCTGTGAAAATAATAAAAATAAAAGTGCAAAGTCCCCCGAAGGGAAGATATTTCCCCCTAATTTTAACAGTTTTTCATATTTTACGCAGGCCCCCAAATATTTATGGTATAAAAAGTACCCTATATTGTGCTCTGAACAGTCGTCCACCTACCGGTGAAAGTCCCGTCAAAATCGGTCCAGCCGTTTCAGAGATTAGCCGGAACAAACACACAGACAGACAGACAAAAATTGTTAAAATATTCATTTTGGTATATGTACCGTGTATATATCCTTATGCATTTAGTAAAAAGCGGTTATTTTAATATTACAAACAGACACTCCAATTTTATTTATCTGTAAAGATGTAAGAGATATCGGAAAAAGTCAGGATATTTTTTCCAAATCTTTTGTTTGTCTATTAACCCGTATCATGCATAAATATACGGAAACAGCTTTGACTCTGTGAGCGTTCAAAATGAGACCATGATCGTAAGTCGGGATTCGGGAATGAATTTGCGGGGCGTGGCTTGTTCACAACAAAATAATTACCGAATCTAGCCACGTTTAAACAATAAACATTCCATTTAAATGTAGGTACATACTTACCATCACGTCTGTCTTCTTGGGGTAGACAGAGACTATGGAACATCAGGTGCACCGATTTAATCATACTCTCTAGCTGCTTCCACATTCAACAGCCTCTTCATGCACGCTCTTCAGTTTCGGGTGCTTTTGATTTGGCCCTTTTTCAACACATCACCTGTTTGATATATATAACTATGTATCTAGGGCGGTCCGTGATATCTCCACTCTTGGAAAAGAGAGTGTGATATTGAACCAGTGAATAAGGAACCAGCCTATTGAATAACATGTTCCCGGTTCGAAATCTGGCGTGTACCTCCAAATTCGTGTTTTCGAATTTATGTATATATTTGTAACTAACATGAGGAAACTATATTTCGATAGACGTGTGACCCAACCTAAGAAGTTTGTCTTGTGGTTATGGAGGTCTGACAGCAGTCGCTCCATATTAAATCAGTATCCTCAGGTTTGCAGCATTATTCTCTCATTCTAATGTCCAATCCATTTCAGCATACCCTTTTCAAATTTTGTCAATTAGTTCATGTTTTCATAAATTAAATTTATGTGCTTTTTATTTCATTAAATGCTCGGGTTATAATCCCCAGCGCGGGTAATACAAGCATCCTACGTCATTCTGTACCCCAAAATTATAAGCACTAAACAATCGATTGTGTGGAAACATATGTACAATACTAATCTCACCCCACATGGCGCTACAGAACAAAAACTACAAATAGATATTTTGCTACAAGCCGGCTTATCAAAATTTCGACCACTAGGGCCTGAACCACCAACGTTACTTGATCTCTGATATGCGTAAATTGAAGTACCGTATACGAGATCCGTGTAAAATGGTGGTGTAAGTACCCCAACGCACGATTGTTTCATTGTAGAACTAATACAATAAACACAAGCGTTTTGTGAGCGCTCGCGCAGTTTTGATGCGTTTGATTTTGCACAGAGTAATGTAAACATAGCGTAGAGAATTTAACAGAAGGAAAGTATATCCCGTATACGATGAGAATACCGTGCTTAGAAAAATATTGTGTATTCCTATCAGGAAAATACTGATTTTTATTATGATTAGAGTAGGTACCTACTGTGAAACACGTGTTCGTGTATTAAAGTAATTATCTGTGACAAGTTCTCTTTAGGATGTATCGGTTATAATGTATTTTTTTTTAATAACGGTTGATGAAAATTTAAAAGTAATATGATAAAAAAACCAGTATCATCGCCAAATCCTTAAGCTTAGATGGCAGACCTCGCCATTCGAAATGGATTAGGAAATGGGATAATGCTAGGAAGATAGTTGATGAAAATAACATCACTGATTTTCGAGATTTAACAATAATATGCGATATAGAGTATGGTTTATTTATGGTGTTGGGTTTTTTTACCTGACTGTAGATTTCTACCTGACGCTATTTGGTGAGAAGTTGATCAAAGCAGCATACACGCTTAAGGTGTAAAGAGTATAACGTATAATAAACCACCACCACATCAACCCTTACTCATCCCCCTGCAGGGATACGGGCCTCCCTTCAACCGAAGGGGTTTAGAGCATACTCCACCTCGCTGCCCAAATGCGGATTGGCAGAGGCCAGTGTTTTCAAGCCGCTCGAGGGCCACTGAAACATTTAGTAATACATTAGACGTTATTTTACGAAAGTCAAATTTACATGCAATATAATGTAACCTGCTTTATGTGTTTTCACTACTAACTGGTGCCAATTGGTGGTTAAAGCATACAAAACAGGTTACATCCAATTGCATTGGAAAACAGATATTATATCTATATATGTAAGTTTATGTAAAAAAGCACATTTGCATCACTCCACTCTAAACTCCATCATCAGACTGTTATGATACCAATTATTTTATTGTTATCACAACTATGCTTAATTGCCATGTCTGTAATAATTAAGCATTTGAAGGCAGTAATACCAACACATAAGGTGTAGGTAGGTACTTTTCAAACCAATTCAGATCGATTGGAATTAGAAATAATTTTTGACGAGCTCGGTGGTGGAGTAGTTAGTAACGATACTTTGATACCAAGACGATGATCGATTCGAACAAAGGAAAAACATTAGTGTGCATGATCATGTCTGTTTGTCTTGGTCTGGTTTTAAGAGAGGTAGGGCGCATCAAAGCAGTCCGTCTGAGGAAGACCATTACAATAGAAAATCGAAGGCAAATATGAAGTTCCTGATAGAGGGTGGTCGTGTGAGTGAGGATACCAGTGAGAGAGGTGTTGTGTTAGCAGCAGAAGTAGCAAAATGCGAGCGATACTGTTGTATTACATATGAAAGTAATAAAATCGTGTTATAAATTCTCTATAGTTGTATCTTACTCTATGTCCGCACAGTTAATACGTTCCCAACAATTGCCGCTGTCGGGACGCGTTAGTGTCTCGTAAGGTTTTAATTTTATATTCATGACGTCACTCCTGCGCGATTTGCTGATCCCCTTCCCATGGCTAGTTTTGTACTGTCAGCACAAAAGGTTCAAAAATTGATAGATATTGAATGAGAGTGCTACGTGTCAGTAAATTCCAAGATAGAATAAAATAACTGAAGCTGCCACGCTGGGCTACGAAGTAGGTACATTTTATTTATACGTTTAAAGTAAAGGTTTTGTCACCATCTTTTGAGCCAGCTACACCAGCATGTGGTGTATCCTGCCCACTAGCAAATAAAGCTCTGGCAAAACAGAAGTATGCACAGCAATGTTTAATAGTCCAACTAGTATATGTTCACATGCACCTAACAGAATAACGGAGGGGCTCGATGGCATAGTTGCACGTGCCACTCAAATCGAACACGCGAACAAGTAAGCAACGTCGACCACAGCCAGTCCACGGATGGGTTTTTACCTATCTCTTCTAAAGGCACGTTAGGCCTTCGGTACCGGCTGTCTTCGAGAGGTGACAGTCGTTCAGCTAAGCCTTCAGGAGGCTTGAAAACACTGACCTCCGCAAATCCGCGGTTGATCAGTATCGCGGAGTATGCTCTAAACCTTCGGTTGAAGGAAGACCTATATCCCTGCAATGAGATGAGTAAGATTTGGCATGTAATTCACTGCTTAGATGCTAGCTGTCTTACGAGTGAGGTTGTAAGCGGATGAATGTGTAGACTGTACAAGAAACCACTCCCTTGTCTACAATTCAAAGCATTGTTGCAACAAGACTTGGCGCATCTTATTGTTGACAACGTTGCGCGACAGAGAAACAAAGCTCCTTTTGTGTAGAAGAGAGTTCGGGCAAGTCACGAAAATAAGATATCTCTTTTTGATGGGGAAGTAGGGCAAGCAGCTGTTGAATAAGAGGGAATTATTAAATCACAATTAGTAATAGGAACAATATGTTAAGTTATATAATTAGCTACAGCTCACTTAGTATCCCGGTATCCCGTGGTAATCGCTTTTTACTTTCTTGCTTTTTCTTCAGCTTCTAAGTCATATCTCGATGTTGAATATCATATAACCTTCCTCAAGAATTAGATTTTAAAATGCAAAGATATTTTTTTCAAACCTGACTGCTATTTCCAGAGATTAGCGCGCCTAAACGAAACTTTCGCTTTATATATTACTATAGATAAGATAATAGATTTAGAAAGAGCAACTCTTCACAAGTTTTTACAATAGATGGTTACAATAATTGTAACCATATATAATAATTATTATTGTAACTATTATAGTGCATGAGCATATCTTGTGAGAGAGATTGCCCGTTGTAGGCTTCAGAGAAATCACAGCAAGCATTACAGGGTCACTAAGGCCCTCCTATCGAAGATGCTGATAGTAGTAAAGTCCTTGCATTTATACTGAATACCCTGTAAGCGGTTATGTGTAAAGATATAGATAGATCATAAGTCGATGAAAGATTTTGATTGAAGTGTATTGTTATTGAAACCATTGGTAGAAACAATAAAGGTGGCAGAACTTACTTATTCTGTATGGACACGAGCAAAGAACACATAAAACAATTAAGAATCTGAGATATTGATTGTGAAGACAGCGTAGAGGCGTTAGTTGAGCAGACAATACGAACGTTCACATACATAACAAACAACGGTACAGAATTGAGATGTCTCCAGACAAAGTCACTCATTAATTTTCAAAGTCAGTAACACGAATGGCGTTACTAACTTTGGTAGCCGATGAGACAATGCCGCCAGTTTGAAAGGCTGACCAAACTGTTTGTAATGACAAAAGGAGTATGCTAGAGTCAGCGTGTTACACGCTCAACGCGGTTTTGTCATTGAGATTGTATCGATATACCTTTTGAATGCTAATGACGAAACTTGGACAATTGGATGAGATGTGTGAAAGACTTTTCAAGTCTTTCTTGGATAATTAGCTTGGAACAAGAAATCCTTGAGACTGGATTTTATAAAGCATTTATTGAATTAATTGGGTTAGTCACTGAATAAGACAATACCAAAGAAAAAATAGTTATGTTCATTATATAATAATTTATAATTCACTTATCTGTATAAATAAAAATCTATGTATGTACGAAAACGGCTAGGCAGATTTTGATGATATTTCGAGGGAATCTTCAGATTGATGTAACACCAAACTAACAGAAAAACAAACAAAATAACCGAAGGATAATATAATTTTTGATACTATCATACTTAAAGAAAACGAAATAAAGATTACCATATAATTAAGCAGTCAAGGATTACGTCGGAATCTTCTTCTTAGCGGTATCCCGTTTCCTAATCCATTAGGATTGGCGGGGTCGGCTATCTAAGCCTAAGGATTTAGCGAAGATACTGATTTCACCTACACAACCCAGAGGGAAAATCAGACCATACTTAGGTTAGGTCACAGGTGTTTCGAAATATGCTTACTTGGACGTGCGGGTCTCCTCACGATGTTTCCCCTCACCGCTAAGCAAGCAATAATTACAAATAGGTAGGTACGTGCATAAGAAGAGCAATGAATGCTAAAGAAGCGAGTGAGCTTTGTAAGGAGCGAGTCACGTGACGCTCGGTTCTTTCTGCATACTCCACAAGGGATTTGACGTGAAGTTATAAATAGATATATAGGTATGTAACATAAACGTGAAATTCCGAATTTAGTGGTACATGCAAGGATTCATATCGGGGCCCAAATGGTCCTTAGGCCGGTTCTTTATCTACTTCTACACACTCATGACAACTAATTAACAAAAGATAATGTCACTTCTAACGCCATCAAACTTGAGAAAGCTAAGTTATGAATTGACTACGATATAATTAAAAAGACAAGGATTACTTCCGAATATATATTATAGCTTATGACATAGATATCTCTTTGTCATAAGCTAATAAACAAAAGATAATGTCATTAACGCTATCAAAGATAATAAATAATGTTGAATGAAACAATTTTTAACGGAAGTATCGCGTGTTTTATTTATTTTGTTGAACCTGACGTTTCGACGACCTAAACCCAGAGAACTACTCAAAAACATTCGGACACCGTGAGCGATTTTTGTGTGAATCTGAACGTACATAATTAATCCATCCATGTCGGTAGATGTAATAATTGAACAATCAATGTAAGACAAATGTCACCTTACTACTTGCGTACCACGGACGCTGCAAAGCATTCGAAACGTCAGGTTCAACAAAATAAATATAACACGCGATACTTCCGTTAGAAATTGTTTAATTGAATGTGTAACAATCGCGAAAGCCTAAGACAATACTAATAAATAATGTATTCACTACGATATAAATAAACACACAAAATCTACTTCGGAATATAACAACAAATAAATTAGCTTATGACGAAGAGATAGAACAAACAGGTCAAAAGAATGTCGGTCCTTTCACTTGTCTTACCACAGTATCGTCACATGACAATGCATTCAAATGCTTGTTACACAAAGTGTGCCACTACCGCCACAGTAGTTGTTCTAATCTGTACGTACGGTAGTTACATGATGGGTTTATTGTAGTCACAGGTAGGACCATAATGATTTAGACGCGTGACCGTCTCTGCATTATCTGTCATTTCTTTGTTTCTTTACATTATCTTACGTTCAATTGTCTACAATTGTAACATCAGTTAATTTATTATAAACAATTATATTTCTTTAAGTAGCATATTCTTCGTTTCTTATTGTAATATCATTATTTATATTAGTAAGTTTCAGTTGCTAGCCACTTTTCTGATCATTGACGTTTCTTAAATATGTACAAATATTGCGTATTTAATATTTACCTGATCTATTTATAATCAACATGTCTTTGGAATAGATATTGGTCTTTGACAAAACATAGTTTAAAGGTGTTTTGATAACTATCTCTACTTGGATGTAGGAGTACAATTTAATATGGTTGCTATAAAAATGGAATCCAAATAAATTAATGAGTTTGCAAAGGATGTAAGAGCATATTATATAAATCGTTGGAGGGCCATCGAAATCAGTTCCAATTGAATTTTCACCCCTAAAACGGATTACCAATCGGGTCTCAAAGGACTGGGAACCCTAAATCCCCCCGTACTACGTAACGTTCTAGTGAAGTTTTGAGAAGCGTTCGACATTTGTGCTGTCGTTACTCAGTTATGAAAAATTATTGTTGTAAAGTTGGCTAAATTGATCATGTATTCATTTTTATTTTACTTTAAGTGAATGTTAACTTAATTATCATTTATATTATTGATTTTTAATCCATATTTATTAATTATTAAGAGACATAAACTGGAGCGTCGGTAAAAATTGTTGGTAGTAAAATCTTGAGCCGGAATGCATAACTCTCTATACATATACACAACGCGAGCGAGTGTTAACACAGCGAGGTTGCGTTTGTCGGAGAGAGCATGAAAATAATCTTACTAATATTATAAATGCGGAAGTTTGTATGTATGGATGGATGTTTGTTGCTCTTTCACGCTTAAACGGCTGAACGGAGATAGATTATGATCTGGATTAACACATAGGCTACGTTATTTGACTCCACGCGGGCGGAGCCGCGGGCGGCAGCTAGTAAAATATAAACGCCAAAAAATGCGCGAATTGTGCAAAATTCACGGCGTAATGCTTGTAGACCGAGCTCGCAATGAAGATGTAAGAAAGAGAGTGGGTCTGAAAGAGAATGTCTGCGTGGAGTCCAGAACCGTGCTCAGTTGGTTCGAATATACGGTAAGAATGCAAGAGAAAAGAAAGACGAAACATATATACAATGCGAAACTAGAAGGATGGAGGAGCCGCTGAAAACTCGCCTCGTCAAAATTCACCTACTATGATAAAATTAGCCGTGTTTTATCAGGAGCCCTAGAAACCAGCGAGCGTTTATAGAAAAGCTTTGAATATCATAGAAGCGATTGCGACTGACTTGAACAATCGATATTAAGAGGAAAATGGTACAAAGGCCTAAGCAATTGGATTACGCATTTCCTTCAGTATTATTTTATACATATTTAAACTATTACCAGATCCTAACTAACCCACCAATCGAAACTTCACAAAAAGATCCCTAAGCTCCGGTTCGTTTGATCAAAACACAACAGACAATAAAAAGGGGGCATAGACAACGCATCGGCTTCTATTATTTATGGTAACTTAAACTATGGTTACGCAAACAATATGGTTCGAGGTTCGTTAAGTTTTGAAAAATCGTCACGGGGTGCCCCTTGGCGTGGGGTGGTTGGTGTGAAGTGAAAGTTTTGAGTAAGAAATTTTTGTGACACTAATTGCCTCATGATTGTATTGTATTGTATTTGACAATTGTCAATATTGAACAATAATAAATTATTGACAAGTGAGAGATAGCCCAGCGCATAAAGAGCCGGCCTATATGATCAGCTGGCCCCTGGTTCAAATCCTAGCGTGTACACAAAATTTGTGTTTTCAGATTTATGTCATATTTGCAATCACTAGCTCGGCGGTGAAGAAATAAAACGTGAAGAAACCCGCAAGGTCAAGAAATTACATTTCGAAATATGTGTGACTTAACTGGTCTGGTTTTCCACTGGGTTGTGGTAGTCTGACGGCAGTCGTTCCAAGTAAAAATCCGTATCTTCTCCAAATCTTTAGGCCAAATCTTAGGGAAGTCTTTAGCAGACCCGGCCAATCCTAATGTATTAGAAAACGGAATAACGCTAAGAAGAATGTACATTGGTGACAAATTTTCCTTGAGGGATGTATGTATATCTTCACGCCAGCCATGCAATTCTGTAAGAGCAAACATCCTTACATCCTCGGAAACATCGGCTGTTACAGCCTTGAACACAAAATTGCAATTCTTTGGTGCCTCTTTTCATGGTTGTGCGACACTAGCGCCGCAAGGCTGCGTTTGGAATTGGAATTCTACAAGGCAAACAGCCTCGCGTACGCTTACAGCCTTATAGAATACCAAATAATTTAGCCGTGATCGCAATAGACGATGTCAAAGCTGTGACATCTGTGATCACAGCAACGCACAAAGCCATTACGAGTCGCTTAGAGAATTGCATGGCTGGTCTCTTGCGGGGTAGACAGAGAGAACGTTATTTACATACTTCACTCGCTAACGTTAACATTCATAACTCTTTTCATGCACGGCCGCCGGTTCCTCGCGCTCCTGACATCAGTATTGAGTAAGGTTAACAACAAGCTTCTAAGGAGTTGCTGTGTTAACATCAGAGGTGGCGATCGCGAAATGACTACTTGAGAGGCGCTTAATGAACACCTTCGTTATCAAGCAAGCATGTTTGCCACCCAAAGAGTGCAATAAAACAGCAGTCCTTCTCTCACAATATATAAGATTAATGTGAATTAGTAGTTAATTTGACAAAGAGGACAGTTGTATCCGTCACGCACAGGAACCACAATGGTTGCGTACTGTGCGGTGCCAGGGGAGTTTTCTTCCGAGAACTCTCAAGTTGTGGAATGAACTTCGAGGTTTTTTCAAGAGCATCGCGCTCTTCAACATAGGCTGTAGAGGTTTTTACAGGTGACACCGTTGGTGTTGCAAATGTCCGTAGGCTACTGTAACGGCTTACCTACAGGTAGTCTGTACGCTTGTTTGCCTCAGGTGATGTTGGCTTTGTCCCTCACGATGATAGGGAGGCACATAGACCCCCAACCGCTGACAAAAGGTAGACGTAATAACTTGGTTACTGTAGCCTATGAATGCTTCGTTATCGTGCTGTAATCTATTAATGAATCAGGTGGGCCGTTGTATAAATGAAACAGTTACGCTTTTATATGAGTACATTTTGAATACAAAGACTTCTATGTTGTTTGAATACGAGGATGTAACCAACTGTTTAAGTATCAACTCTCATAGCTTATCCATGGAATATTCGAACACTCGTTCAGTTTATCCCAATAACCACCCTCTCAAAGGGGATGAACCGCCCCTCAATTGTGTCCACGTTTAATTTTATTGGCGAATTAATTGTTCTGCAGTGTATTCGGAGCGGTAATCCGCGATGAGTGGAACTTCGGTCGTTAAGAGTCCTGATACCAATAGTATTCATGTGTGTGTGTGTATATGAGTTCGAGTAGTATTGACGTGTGTCATGTGTCGATGTTTGTGAGTGTTTTGAAATTAAGCTAGTGTGTAAAATATGGTACTTTTGTACACCGTCGGAAGGAATAAGTTCGGCCCGTCGGCAGATTGTTTCCTTAACAATCATATCTACACAAACCCGATATTAATAACCGGGGTAATATAAAGACAGTTCAAATTTGTCGAACGCTATATTTTTTTACCCAACGTTAGGAGGCGTGAGAATACGTCTGACCTGATGTAAAGCGATTGCTACAAATATTGCAAGCGTTCATAGGCTGACGCTTGCAATATTTGAAGTAGGTTGTCATTTGCCCATTGCCATCACAGCTGATAACACAGCGACTCTTTAGGGAGGGTTGATATGTTCCTGCGTGTGAGTGAGGTCATCAGCAAGCTCCAGAGGAGTTGCTGTATTAGCAGCAGAGGTGGCATCGCGCGAGTGATACTTAATGTATTGCTAGCGTTCATAGGCTACGGTAACAGCTTTACATCTAGTGGGCCGTATGCCTGTATGCCCGGAAGTATAAAAAAAATCACTGATGAGATTGCGAGATCCAGGCAGCCGAGGTCAGAGACTAACTATATAGGTCCAGTTTACGTTAAATTAAAACGGTTGCCACCATCTTCGAATCAACAATGAGATCTAACCACGAAATAAATTAACTGCAAATCAGTTCTCATCTGGTTTGGACGTAAAAAATATTACAAAATATAATTTATCCCGTAACAATACTTCGTTAAAACTTTCCTATCTCTTTTGCATAGACACAGTGTCTCACGTATACTTGTTTACATAATATAAATCTCTGAAACGTGTGCCCCACCTGAGTTTAATAATATGTTAATTTATATTTAATATAATAAATTTTGTTTGAATGCAGCCACGGTCGGGCACAACGCTGGATGTATGGAGGTACAATGAAGGGCTCTACAATTGCGTTAATCCATTTTATTGCATGTCACGAGTAGTTACTTTTTTTTTGAGAGTGTTGCGTGTACAGTCGAATGCAAAACTACGTTGTTGATTTAAGTGCAGTTATTGTGTGGTTTCGTAAAAGAAGTTAGATAAATACATCATTGGCTTCATTCGGCTTCTTAAAACAATGAGCGATTAGAAGAGATCTATCGAACGAATATATTTGTCCCTAAAAATGACAGAACAGACAGATCATATCAATAAAATCATAAAAACCTTTCTGTATTTACAGAGCAGTGACAATCTAGTGGATAAGAGCCGACCTTGTGACCAACAGGTCCCCGGTTCGAATTGTGTGTTTTCTGTATTTATGTACATATTTGTAATTATCAGGCGGTGAAGGTAAACGTCGTAAGGAAACCGGCACATCCAAGAAATTGTATTTCGAAAGACGTGTACCCTACCCAAGAATGATCTAGTTTTCCGTCTGGATTGCGGAGGTCAGATGGCAGTCGCTCTATGACAAAATCCTTAGGCTTAGGTAGCAGACCCCGCCAATCCTAATAAATTAGGAAAACGGGATAACGCTAAGATGAACTTGTCTGTATTTAAATAGGTGAAGACAAAGCATTTAAGTAGTTTTTCTCCTCTGTATGACAATCGACTTTTTTGTTTAGCTTTACTGTATTTAGTTAAAAACTGGAGAAAACTGGAATAGGAAATATGAATGTGAAAATCATACATTATTAGGGATAGTCGGATTTCTTATTAACAGGTCAAATCCCGACTACGACACAGCGCGGTGCGAATATGGGACAGTCGGTCGTGCGAGGATAGCACGGACTTACATGTTCGACTGTCAAACGCTCATTTATTAGTGAGTAGGTACTACAGCTTTATATACTTTATATTTGTTGTAATGTGACAATTAGAATTGTGTAGACACTATAAAATATTACTCGTGTACCTTGTACTTCCATTAGAAATTGGTGTACCTAAGGCTGAGTAGTTGGGTAGTTAGACGATAAGTATAATATAGATAATAATATTTATGTATTAGGTACCTAAGACGGTCAGTGTCAATTGAAACCTGAAAAGGTTCACTGGCACGATGACACGATAATTATAAATTGTAGTTTTAGGATGAGATAAATCAATAAAACAATAAAAAAAGAAATAAGCAAAATAAAATAATTATCATATATAAACCCATAATTATATATGGGTCATATTCGGAATCTACCAATTGAGAACTGTTCGTTAAGAATAATTGCCGTTTCAAGAATAGAGCATTTACAGAAATGGGTATTTGGCGAATTAGTTTTTTTTTCACTTGGAACATTTTGCTTATGAGGTAGCCGTCAACTAAGCCGCATAAGACATCCCTAAATACTAAAACAAAAAATTAACTTTACTACACAACTGTACAAAATAGATCTTACTCTTACGGCGTGGACCAAATTCCGGGCCCCTTAAATCATTCAATTTTTAAAAAGACTCCGTCCATGTAAAATTGTAAATGAAAGAATGGCCTAGTCGAGATTACCTCACTATGAATACTACTAATTAGGAGATTTATATGCAAAGCCCCCTTTGTAAGCCACATTATTAGATCATAAAGGGTGTTCCTAATGCAACTTTGAGTGCATCGTTGTGGATGCAAATCTGTGGGTCACTCCTATTACTCTAGATTTATGACGCGTACTATTTTTATAACTGTAAAATTTATTGCTTTAATATTCCCAGGAATAGGAAAATGGCCGTTGGTCAGCTCATGAATAAACTTTATCATTCTCTTAACATCTGCTTTCTATGATTATTTATTATTATTTGTAGTATCTGCGTTATTTTCAAGTGTGTTTTAGATGTTTTCATATTTTTAAGACCGCCTCAGTGATTTCGGTGTAAAATGATTTGTAGGCTGGTTCATTAAGAACAAACTAATTGAAGTATGGCAGTTTATAAATAGTGTGCATTTTGATGATGAATCCTAAGCCTAATATTGATGTTATTATTCCGGCATATTCGACAAATTCTGGCATTTACAGCATTAACAGCTTTTGTAGTTCTAACAGTACGTGGTCGACATGCTGTTAGAACAACAAAGGCTGTTCCCCATCTTTTATGATCTTCAACAGAGGAAGTGTTGGTATATCTGTCGATAGTACGATATATCGTGAATATGACCGACGGCTCCATACCCACTTTGTGCAAGGCAATCACAGCACTCCTATTTTCTTTAACGCCTCATTCCATATTGTAATTTGATAATAAACACGAAAAAAATATGTAAAACGGCGGGAAATCGAAACAAGTTTTTAACATAATAAACGCGTTCCAAATTCAAAATAATTAAAGAGTAAAAAAAAATAAAAGTTTCTATGTAACAGTATTTATGGCCAGACTAGTTATGTATATATATATATATTAGAAGATAACAAGGCAATGTACATTTTTGTACATTGCCTCGAGATCGTCTCAACGTCGGGACATTGTATAAAAAAACGTGATTTCAAATTTGCAAAACTCAGGCGAGTAGTGGAAGTAGCGAATTTTTTAATGTATGTACGAGTATGTATGTGATCACGCCATGCAATGAGTACCGAGTGCGAAGACGCGATCCTTAAACACTTAAACACGTCACTCGCTTCTTTAACATTCATAGATCTTTTAATGCGCCCTCGCCGGTTTCTTGGGCTCCTGGTCATGGTAGGTGATTCAATTCATTCAATTAATGGTAAGTGAGACTTGATCTTCCTCGGTTCCTACATCCTTTTACTTTCGCATTGTATATCTAAGTTGTTAATAATTTGTAAACTTACAAATTTCCCCACATATTCTCCCATATTAGATTAACAATTGTTAGGCCAGTCTGTTTTAAATATGAATTAAAATAAAACAAAAAAAGAAGCAATAATTTTTGACTAGAGTTTTTTTTTAAAGTAAACTACAGTCTTTCAACAATGACTTAGTTTAAATTCATGTCACTGTTTCATCTTCTAAAAAAATATCAGCGAAGACTTTGGGACCCTTTTCAAAGGTGACTTCCTATTTAAAGGACAAAGGTCGGCCATGTATGTCGAACTATGAACTGTCTATTGTTTGCAGCTCACATTTCTATAGTGCATTCTCCCTGTCAATCAAAGTGTGTGTCATGACAATTTTTTTGATGCATATTTGAATGGCTTTAGGGCTGTGGGAAGGTTTCCTGCGAATATAAAGTTGAAACCGTTAGATGTGGTACTTGCAACTTGTCGGTGCGGCGATCTATTGTTACATTATTTAACAAACAACATTAAAAAAAATACATGTTATGAAATGTTAGTAAACTTTCAACAGTTCGAAGTATGGTACGTTATCAAAGTCGAGATTTTATTGTTCTATTGAACGATAAACTTTATTTTAAACAGAAAAACTGCGGATGCCTTATATATTAACGGAACTTAATTTACAATTACTTGGTATAAAAAAATCCAAAATTATTTTTAAGCAAATTTTCAAAAAAAGAACGCGAATTGTTCGTTTCATTATCAAACGAAAGTTTGTTGCAAATTTGAATTAACAACAGGGAGTTTACGCTGCAAATGGAAGACTCCTGGCGACTGAAACTTCCCCGTTCTTAACATCTACCAAATAAACCAACAGTTCCTGAAAGTTTATGTACTTCGACTTGCCTACACTCTGTAATTACTCTAAAACAAGTCACCATTCGAAAAACCGCAAACAAAACTTTGGCAAACTAAGGTTTCTATTATTGTTTGAAAAAAAAAACGCTCCAAGTTTATCAGGAAAAGTTACTCGGTTAAAATTGAGATGGTCACATTTTGCGTGGGATTGTTTTGGCCATAGTTCTATGGAATAAGTGAATAGTGGTCTATTTTAATGGACTTTATATATAAAATAATGATCACTCAACACGAGCTAAGATTTATTTTTCTGTATAATTTACAAATATAGAAAGAAAGTAAGTCAAAAATTGTATGCAGCCCAAAATCGAATCGATAATTGCGTGCTATAGACAACATCATAGGTACAGATATTCACTGCATAATTGGCATATTTATTAAGAAAATGTTTAAATTTTGTTATTTTAAATGTAATATGTTAATCTCTTTCCAATGAGGCTCCTTGTATGTAACATATACATGTTTATGAGCGAACGATTAAAAAATGTTCCGTACAACTTCTATTGCGCAAATAAAGTGTATTCTTTGCATCTAGGTCCGTTTAAGTTATTGTAACATCATCGTCCTTTCAGAGTTACATATATCAGAGGTTAAAAAGCATGTTACATGACTTACCGTTTGTAACAAATCTCGCGATTGTAAGCAACACTTTTTGAGATAAATTTCCGAGATAGTGAGACACATCAATTGTTTTTATAAATCGATACCTGTATAAAATCACTCACATATATCTCTGTCTCGGAAATTTATCTCAAAAAGTGTCTGATACAAGAAATTTGTTACAAACGGTAAGTCATGTAATATTCTGACCTTTATAAGTATTAATACCAGTATTAATCTCTCATCTCGTGAAAAGACATGGCGAGTCCGGTGGTGTAGTGATTATCAATAGCAAAAAAACTACTTTAACATCAAGACTGACAAGACTTTTATGGTTTCCATGGGAATCGAACCCACGATTCACCCACATTGTAAACATTTGTGTTCCTGAACATAGTTGTATTTTTTGGTCTGGCAAGAGAAGTATGGCACATCAAAGCAATCCGACTGGGGCAGTACCCCCACCTCACAGATAACCGAAGCCAAATAAGAATGCCCTTGAGGGTATTCTAAGAGGTGAAAGTTCTTCTCCGTCACACCTTTCTTAAAAGTTCTTGGCGAGAAGGGTAGAGAGAATGGAGTGCCATGAGACAGTTGTAAGAACTGTCTTACAACTGTCGCATGACACTCTATCTCTCTCTCTCATTTCTACCGCCAAGCAGCTATATTTATATAGCTGTGTTCCGGTTTGAAAGGTGAGATATGGCAGAGAAATTACTGGGCACTGTGACGAAACATCCTTAGGTCACAAGATTGGCAGCGGGCGAGTAACATCACCGTGGTGTTGCGAGCGTCAATAGGCTGTGGTGACCGCTTACTATATGATGCGAGCCGCATGCTTGTTTACCAATCTAGTTGCATAAAAAAAAACATGAATTTAGTGGTATACACCACGAATTGAATCAGGGTCCGACTGCCAATAGACCGGTTCTCTATCCACTGGGCCATCATTTCTTATCATAATACAGACACTCAGACTTTCAGACTAGTAGTACTGTTTACATCATTGTGGTCAGGATTTTGCGCAACGCTCGTATCATTGCCCTATCCAGGTTTAGTTTCCAAACATTTGAGATCACCACGGCGGCGTTGTGCAGCGAATTGCCTTCTGGCATATATTTTAGCTGAATCGAAATATTTCCAATTGCGCAAAATTTGTGGCATAACGCTTGCTGACCGCGTTCGTAACGAAGACGTGAGAGAAAGAGTTGGTCTAAAAGAGAGTGTCGGTGTTAAGATAAGAAAGGGCATGCTCCGTTGGTTCGGACATGTAGAAAGAATGCGGGACGAAAGAATGACGAAACAGATATACAATGCAAAAGTGGAAGGATGTAGGAGCCGAGGAAGGCCGAGACTAACCTACCATGACCAAATTGGTCGTGTTTTATCAGAAGGTGATGTCAGAAGCCCCAGGAACCGGCGAGCGTGCATGAAAAGAGCTATGAATGTCACAGAAGCGAGTGAAGTATGCAAGGACCGCGTCTTATGGCGCTCGGTTCTCTCTGCCTACCCCGCAAGGGACTTGGCGTGAAGATATACATACATACATACAAATATTTCCAAATTTTTATACTACATCGGGTGGCAAATAGCTAATCTACTCGTATCAACGTTTGTAATGAGCATGGCTTGCGCATTGCCACCATTGTTTCTAATACAGCAATCCCCCCAGGAACTTCACTCGTATACAACAACCCTCCAGAGACTTGTTATTTGTCTGAGATGTTCTATTAACATTGTTCATTGCCCTCACTCGTCTCGTGACGTCAGCGGTGAGTACCTTCTCAACGAGTGGATCGATGCCACGAATCTTGTGATCTTGAGTGTAATAACTACGAAAAGCATACATGCATACGACCCATCTGATGTGTAGCGGTTACCGTAGCCTATGAACGCTTGCAACACATTAAATAGCCCGATGCCAGCTTCTGGACACCTCTGGACCTTACAACTTCTAAGGAACTCACTGTTGATCTCACTCACTCGTAGAACCAGAACAACAGGGAGTTGTTATTTGGCTTCAGTTTTCTGTAAGGTGGAGGTACTTCTATAGACGCGCTGTTTAGATACGCTCTACCTATCTTGAAAACTCCCAGACCAAGACAAACAGACATATTCATGTACTATGTTTGTCCTGTGTGGGAATCGAACCCACCAGCTTTGGTGTCAAAGTAGCGTTACTACCCAAAATACTTATTTCTAGCTACTCAACCACAGCTTGATGATTAATCATTATTCCCATGTTAAAAACTATATACTTTAAACACTGAGTTCATAGAGTACAATCTACCCTTATTTTGTGTACATACATACAGAAAAGTCAATCCATCCAAGTTGCTACTTCACATACATTTCCAAATCAATACGTAGAACATTTCATATTGACCATTATGACCTGATCTCTCTCTGTATATACCATAACCTATTTGGCAGTCTGTTGTGGTAGAACTAGAAGAGGGACGAGGGATCAGTTGATGGTGGTTTAGATGTCGTATTTGTCTTTAGGCTTAGACCGGCATGCGATGTATCTGAGACAGGAAATTAGGTTTCCATGTTTGGTTGCGACTGTGTGGGGCTTTGGGATTGCGTTATGCAGAATGGAGTGAAGATTAAAAAGGGGGTGTTTAGTATTGAAATAACATTGAAATCGACCTAAAACATTGATATGACTATTACACAATTATACATGGAAAAATATGTATTTTTATGTATATACGTAAGGCCACAATAAAAATATACTAAATTTTCATTTCGATATATTTTCTAGACAACGACCGATACAATTTACGGTAACGCTTTTTGACGGAAGTACGTTTCATTTCATAAATTCAATGTACAATTATGAATATTTATTCTATTTTCGTTCATATTATGTTACTTTACATCAGATATGCCGAATTGTATGTCTCCCGTGTAGAGAAAAATAGGCTACTTATGAACATACCGATCTTGTCTCCAATTGGGCTTTCTAAGGTACTAAATGAAACTGATCAGCTGATTCGTTATACAAACGGATGAAAAGAATTCGCAAATTATCACTGAAATATCCGTATATCATAGACGCTGATATCAGAAAATGGTAATTAATTTTGACTTCGTTATTTTTTCTGTTAATATGAAAAAATGGGCAACAAGTTACAGGAGAGTAAATAATGTAAAGATTAATATTATAAAAAATGAGAGAAAAGGAGAGTGACAGCTAAACTTACGAGGTGAGGGTCACGCACGAAGAACATGTATATACCTTGTTTTTTAATTTGGTTAATAGATTCAGGCGTTATTTTGCGAAAGTCAAATTTACATGCAATTTGATCTAACCTGCTTTGTGTGCTTCCTGCTAACTGCTAACCTGCTTTGTATTGGTGGCGGAAGCACACAAAGCAGGTTAGATCAAATTGCATTTTTAATTTAGCTCTTATTTCTTTATGGTAATTAAAATAATTTATAGGTACCAAAAACAAACTTAATTGTAGTCGAAAACCATTCCAGCAGCAGCGAGCGTGTATTAAATGAGCTGTGAATGTTAAAGAAGTAAGTGAGACGTTCAATTCTTCTCTCTCTCTTCTTATCTCTCTTATGATACAAGGAGCGTTGCTCATTAGTTACGCATACAACTCCTTAAGCTTACTCGCTCACAAAATGTAAAGCTGTCCAAGAAGTTGTTATATCGCCGCAGGAATCCACTTTGGCTAATGAGTTACTTTTTCAGCCACTTATACAATATACTCTTTCGCTTGAGTATCGTTTGTAATTTGCTAGAATGCACCACTTGCAGGTCATGTCTTCTGGTGATAATAAGCTACTCAAACCCTTTAATAAATGTATATCTGATATGATTGCGTAGAGATTCAAGTGATAATGAAAACTGATGTAAGAAAGCGATTTAATAAATTCAATTCGAGTTACTAACTTATTAATTACTGTAAATCACGATCCGTATATTTTATGTAATATACTCTTGATTAAATATACTGGTGCATTGTTGCATAACATGTTCCAACATTGCCCATCGTCCTCTGTCTTTCGTCGCACGAATTGCTCCCAGCACAATGTTTTCCAGATAGCACGTCATAGATTAGAAACGTCACAATTCAGTTGCAAGTCTGAATTTCCAAAGCGTGGTTTTGATTGAAAGATCGAGCACTTGGACGTTTTGGCATGATCACTATATCAACAAGCATGCAGTGTGTGTGACTTCGAAGCAAGCCGATAGATGCATGTAGGTATCAATCGACAAAGTTCACGGCTGACCCCCTTAAGGGCTATGTTTGCTCGCAGTGGTCAACGCGATCCTCACTTTTGTTTAATAATGTCCACCAATAGCATTTAAGTGTCATACAACAAAAGACTTTTTTGCGGATAAAACACCTTTTGTTTATAGAACCCTAAAAATGATAGGTAAAAAGAAATGTGGATGCAAAATCTGGCATCTGGCAACTTAAAAAAAACAAAGAAATGGTTTCGCCTTATTGTCGAATTATTGTTTGTCTATTAACATTTATTGATATTTTACTAGATGTGGTGAAAGTTTGCAGCTATAAAGTTTAATAACCATAACAAAAAGTCTTACCTTATTGGTTAAAAAATAAAGGGATGGACTAGATCGATAGTACTTACATATAACCTCTTTTAGATACAATATAGGCAAGAAAGTTTTTTCTCATATATCTCAGTTTTGACAAGTATGTATTTGAGTACTGTTCAAGATATCATCAATACATCACTATTCTGGACTTATCGCGATTTGCTTTTAAATTTTCCTGTATATCAGCGATGTTACCGACGTCATGGTGATGGTATGACTGGAGACGGCGAGTTGATATCAGTTCATAAGGGCAGACGTAACTGTTTACTCTCTTTCTGCGTCGCTTATTACTCCACTACACTTACGGTGTCTTGTTGGGGATCGATATTCGAAGCACACAACGTTTGCATACCTCGACCACTGGATTCCACGTTCCCAAACAACTTGAAGCCGTCTTCTCGTTTGAAATTATGAGGTTTCTTTATTTGAATCGCTTCCCTGACTAACCGCGGTATGAAACGTCGATCGGTTGAGAGTATATTGGGATTATGCAGCTCAATCCAGTGATTGACATCCGTTTGCACAAGGTAGACTATGGACTTTTCAGTTTCTCTGTTTTTGACTGCAGTTATGTGCGCCTTCACCTTTTGTGTCACAGACTTTTTTTGGTTTGCTCAACGTTTGAGCTTCCACAACTGCAGTAATTTTATAGACTGTAGATTGTCCGTGGTGGGAGAAGACTTCTTTCGGTCACCGCTTGTAACCTATGTGATTTTTTTTTATACAACGTCGGGAAGCATACAACGTTGATGTTGATGTTAATATCTTTATTGTAGGTACGACAAATTAAAAATAATGTATGTATGCTTGCAATACAAAAGTATCGTTCGCGCTTTCGCCAACACTGCTGCTGCACATCAATTCTTTAGGAGCTTAATGGTTACATCACTCATTCTCAGAAATACAATAACTCTCCAGGAGTTGTTATTTGGTTGCAGTTTTCTGTGAAGTGGACTTTCGGCTTTCCCAGTCAGGCTGCTTTTATGTTTCCCCACCTCTCTTGAAAACATCCAGATCCAAGACAAACAAACTTGCTCATGCACACAAACGGTTGTCTTGTGTGAGCGTCGAGCCAACGAGCATCGGTGTTAATGTAGCATAACCAACTACTCCGACGCAGAGCTCTCCTTCACATCGAATTACCGAAAACAGAAGTTAAGTTTCTGAATAGTCTCTTTATAGACAAGGCAACGAATGATTTTGTTGTTACGAACATACTTACCTTCCGTTTACTTATCTTTAGAAATCGTACGCCAAATCCCCAAATATCCCCAGCGTGAGTCAGCAATCCGCCTACATTTCTGACGGTTTGTTCTGATGTGTTATTTCGCCGATAATTAGTAGGTGGCACAATGAAATATACAATTTCATGGAGATTATAAACTTATTAACGCTGACGAAGCCGTAAAACCCTATGTTTTTTACTGATGTATCGCAAATTATTATTACCTGTTAATAAAATTGATTTTCTAGTTTTACAGGTAATGTACTTAAAAATATAGGTTTTCAAAATGTCAAGGACTTTTGTTACCTAAAAAAAAATACCTACGACACATGAAAAAACAAAACTAAAAGCATGCTGCTTTTTGTACTTCATTATTTAACGTCAAGCTAGTTAAAAAAGCGTTTATTGTAACATATAGTACTAGCTTCAGTCCGCGAATTCGTTCGTTCGTATCCCAGTATGCCATGTTCCCACGGAACCGGGATACCACTACTGTCGCTTTTTCTACTTTCTGTATTTTGTCTCTTCTTCTAAGGGTCGTATCGTGATTTTGAATAAGTTGCCTGTAACCTTTCTCAAGAATTGGGCTATCAAAAAAAACAAACTCTCCCGCTGTATATATTAGTATATAAATCGTACGGCCTGCCTTATGGTGAGCAGTTACCGTAGTCAGTTGCAACACAAAGGGTATCACAAGGGTATCAGAGCGTTTCTGATCCTGTAAAAACCTCTTCACGTCTTTTTTGAAGAATCTAATGTTGTAACCCCTTGGGAAAAATTCCGCAAGCGGTTCATTCTACAAATTAAGAGTTCTCAGTAGAAAACTTCTATGGGCAGCACAGTATGCGACCATTTAGGAGTCGGCGAGTAGTGCGAAATAAATATTGGAATTATAAAATAAAATACCAAATAAAATAAACACTGGATTGGAATTATAAAATACCAGTTGATAACGCGCAAGCTTGCTTTGTCAGCCGAAAGATGTCCACTCCTGAACATAGGCCTCCCCCTTAGACTTCCACAGCAATCGGTTTTGCGCTGCTTGCATCCAATTAAAAATAGCAAGTGATAATTACAATTATATGTATTTATCTATAACTTCACGCCAAATCCCTTACGAGGTAGGCAGAGATGGCAGAGAGAACCGAGCGCCACGTGACCCGATCCTTACATACCTCACTCGCTTCTTTAACATTCATTGCTCTTTTCATGCACGCTCGCCGGTTTCTATCGCTCTTATATTATTTATATGTATAAACCCGAAAATACATATTTCGTGGTCCTGGTGTGAGTGCCACACAAATTTGTGTTTTCGTATTTACGTATATATTTGTAACTAGCTGACCCGCGAACTTCGTACCGCCTAACAGTCGATTACTTAATTATTTTTTTTATACTTATTCTGCTAACTACGATACTAACGCCACTCAATTGTTTTTCCTTCCCGGAACCTCTCCACTAACACTTTAAACTTTATGGTATGGTATTAAAGTTCAAATTGACTTTTAAGTATTATTACGAATCTTTTGTATGCGAGTATAGAAAAGTGTTCTTTTTAGACTTTTTTAGGCATTTTTTAAAATTTTTCTCTTCGTAAGAACCATCCTCGTACTTCAAGGAATATTCTAAAAAAAGAATTAGCGAAATCGGTTCAGCTGCTCTCGAGATTTGCGCTTAGCAACATATTTAGCGATTCATTTTTATATTATAGAAGATTATCGCTTGCTCAACGGAAACTGAAAAGCTATCGTAAGAGAACGTTCCAGAAGTTCTATTTTGAAAGACCTGTCACCTGAACTAAGAAAACTATGATTTGCTAATTGTTGAAGGTCTGAATGCAGTCGCTCCATGTCCAAAATCAGTATATTAGCGAAATCCTTAGGCTTAGGTAGTGGACCCCGTCAATGCTAATGGATTAGGAAATGGGATAACGCTAGGAGAAAACAAATTAAGAGAAGAATGTGACATTTTGCTTTGACATGCTTAAAGTGACAGTATTATTAATTATTAAATTCTTGTTTATTATTAAAACTTTGACAGGCATTTCTGTGTTCACATAACTTTTGGCAAGTCATGCATTATGCCATATTAGTGCAGTTAATTTAACAGTGAATTTAAAATTATTGGGGTGACTTAATTGGTTTTGTTTTGCAGGTTTAATTTGATTTGATTAAAATAATGAAGTTCGTAAAATCGGGCTAGATTGAAGCAACATAATATTATCGTTGTTGCTTCTAAAAGCCAATACCTTAATCGAAAAAGAAAAACAGAAATAAACACAACAAACGAAACAAAAATATTAACCAATATGTTGAATTTTCTTTTATTCTTTGATAGCTATGGACAAAAATGGATTGAGTTGAGTTGACATTTATTAGTTAACTAAATAAAACTGAATTCGAAAAACTCCATTTAAAACGCTGTCATTCCAGTTTATAACTATTTCCAAATATATAGTTATACATACTAATCTAACACATGTTATTAATTACATAAATAGACAAAAAATATAACAAATTCTGTAAATAATAAAAATATTATAACACCGCTTTTGCGATCTGCTGGAACCGCTGGATTTTTCTACATCAATATGGCAATATTTCCCCAGTTTTTAATAGATATAGTTAGATTATGTATGTATATCTTCACGCTAGGTCTCTTGCGTGGAAGACAGAGAGAACCGAGCGCCATAAGACGCGGTCCTTACACACTTCACTCGCTTCTCTAACATTCATAGCTCTTTTCATGCACGCTCGCCGGTTCCTGGGGCTCCTGATATCACCTTCTGATAAAACACGACCAATTTGGTCATAGTAGGTTTGGTCTTCCTCGGCTCCTACATCCTTCCACTTTCGCATTGTATATCTGTTTCGTCATTCTTTCATCCTGCATTCTTTCTATATGTCCAAATCAACGGAGCATGCATTTTCTTATCTTAACACCGACACTCTCTTTCAGACCAATTATCTCTCTTACGTCAATATTACGAACACGGTCAACAAGCGTTATGCCACAATTTTTGCGCAATGCTCTCATCTCGATCGCATTTATTCTACTTTCATGATCTCTCTGCCATACCCAGATTTCACTTCCATACGTTAGCATTGGGATTAGCACCGCGTTGTGTATAGTAAGCTGTGATTTCTTGTTTAGATTTCGGCTGCATAGAAGTTTACACAACGCTCCATTCAAGCTATTCCTTGCACACACTCGTCTCTCCACATCAGCGGTGTACTTTCCATTACTGCTAAAAACGCTTCCAAGATATACAATCTCATCCACTTGCTTCAACACTACATTATCAACCGTTATCCTAGTGTTCGTTGTGATTGTCTCTCTTTCAAATGCTTGCTTGCAAATCTTGGCTTTCTTCACACTCACAATTGAAAGCATGTAAGCCTTTTTTCATACATTCATCTTTCATTATTGTAACTATCTTTGTATTTCGAATAGTTAGATTCATCCTATCATTTTGTTCAAAATTTGTTGGTAAGTTTTCATTGATATTTTAGGTGGTAGAAAACAAATATAATGGTAGAGAACAAATTGTTTAGTAGCTTTTTGGCTATGTGCTTTTTAATTACGTCACCTAATTATCTCATTTTAGATATGGAGCTAGTGTTGTCCACGTCGCCGTAAAACGGCACTCGACGGCAATCAACGTCCCCGCGGGGCGTCCCACGTGGCTATCACCGACTATAAGGGTTGCACGCACTCGCGCGAGAAAATCTACCAATTGTGTTCAACATATTTATCATACAGTAAAAGGAAACCGTACCCGCTTGAAAATAGAGATGTAAATCCAAACTTTGCGACGTTAATTATTGTGATGATGAATGCACACAACACCGAGTTTTCCGCTAATTATAACCCTAATAAAAGGCTTAAGTACCCCCGCTGAGAAGAAATTTTATTTTAATACAAATTACATGTAACCAATCTCTCCTTAGTTTCAAGTGATTTATGATAGACGTCTAGATCACCTATTCTAAATGTACGTTTTGTATCTAACTGAAGTATTCCGCTCCATTGTACCCACTTTCTGCAAGTAACGCACCTAATAAAGTAACTGATTACTATTTTCTTCATCATAAAAGGGAGCACAATATAAAATAATCTTGTAGAATAGAGGGGCGCGTAGAATGCTATTCACGGTACAATAAAAGCTATCAGTCTCAAGCCTGCCGATACAACGGGAGCGATGGAGATAATTCTCATTACACACATTTCACTATTCGATGATTTTAGAACACTATTATGCATAACAGCGGGCGGTCCCGATTGTGGCAATCGGCGTCTTTGTGGTACATCACTACCGAGTGAACGGATCCCGGCAAAATTTCAAATGTCATCGTTCCAATTCGAAATTCAATTACGTGTAATTAATGCGGGCGTTGCCGGTGGCGGAACTGGTCTGTTACCCATTTGAAAACAATGCTCTATAGACGCGTTGTCGGCTAGTCAAAAGAGGTTTTCGAACGCAACCTCGCACTTTTTTAGATCTGTGGTGTCGGTGATCAGTTATTGTTATGGATTACAAAATGATAATATATAGTGAAATGTTTTATTGACGACTTAATTTCGGACATCGTTTTGTTTATGTTCTTAATATTCTAATTTTTATATACTATTAATCGTTGCCTAATCCTTAGGATTAACAGGTTTTGCTAACTAAGTCTACGGATTTGACAAATAATAAAAATAACTTTCAAAGTCCCCATATAACATGTTTAACTTGCGCTTTTTTTATTAAATTAGGTATTTTTTTAATATATAATATGAAATGGAGTTACGATGTGGTTCTGAGGATCAGAAGGTTGAAACTGCAGTGGGCAGATCACATAGGTAGCTCGGAGAACCAATGGCTATTGGAGGAAAAAAGTTCTCGAATGGCGACCACGAATCGGTAAACGCAACGATCTTGTCAAGAACGCAGGGAATAAGCAGCACAGGACCGATCGCTGTGGAAGTCTAAGGGGGAGGCCTGTCTCCAGCAGTCGACGTCCTGACGTTCAGCTTAAATGATGATGATGATGATATTCTTAAAATCTACAATGCATCGAGGATAGCATCGATAGATCATCAACGCTCCTAGAAGTAGATAAGTTTCATATATCGATAGGTTTAATCTCAAGCTACTCCGACCTTCGGATGGCACGATGAACCAACAATCCTGGCTACTTTGCACACAAACGGTAAGTTTGCATAAGAGGTAGGACTCATTAAAGCAGTCCGGCTTGAGAACTCCGCTGGTGGATGGTTAGAATTGCTACTATAATACAAAAGGCGTGGGTTCGATTCTGACACAGGACAAATAATTGTGTGCTTAAATACCTAGTCTTGCCATAAATACTGAAATTTGACATGCAATTAAAAGGTAAACACATGCAATTTGGTATTTGTCAGCATTGTCTTTTAAATTTGTCCCTTAAGGGACGTAATGTGTAGGCTTTATTAATGTACGCAGTAATTGTTGAAATACTTAATGTCCAAAATCGCAAGCAATGCGACCGTCTGAAAAGACCTTACGGTATTCAGCGTAGTTTATGAGATGTTATTCCATAATGTTATTTTCAGGAACACCGTTCCTATATGAATTCTATATGTTTGTCTGTGCGTTTGTCCGTGCGTTTGTCTGGCGATTTTCTTCGAATTTTGACTTCAAATTCGGATTCAGCATAAAAAGTAGAATAGGAATGTTCAGGAACACCGTTCCCATCTCTTAAGGAACATGGTCAAAATGGCCGACAAATTAAAACAAAAAATAATAATATTGTCTTAGGTTTTCGCGATTGTTACACATTGAATTAAACAATTTTTAACGGAAGTATCGCGTGTTTTATTTATTTTGTTTAACCTGATTATTTTGATTAACGTAATTGTTATATAATTGACGAGCCAGGTGTTCCTCTGGCAATGCAAGCTTGCGTATTCTCAACTGGTTTTTTAATATATTTGACACGTAAATTATTAGGTATAGCAAAATAACTCATTTGCGATGTTTCAGCATAATCGAAGCCAAAAGAGTGAAGTTTTAATAAAAGGATTGCGTCATATGCGTGCTGTATTGGGATTGCTCCCGGGAATTCCCGGGAACATTCAGCGCCGCCAAATGAAACTCATTTCCCAGGAATTCTATGAAAAGTTACGGGTACTATTTTAAACAGTTTTAACTAAGTATTATCAAGCTGTAACAGTCGTAGGTATTTTATATATTTTGAATAATAACGTTTTATATAAATAATACCCCACATGTGACCTTAAACTTACCTAAATTTCTTTCAGTTTTTTCTACTATTTTTATGTTTTTTATATACAATTTGATCAAACCTGCTTTGCCATCAATTAGTCCCTCCTTCTCCTCGACGCATCCTTTGGCGCTCTAGATCTTAGTCGTTAGAATAACTCTCTCTATCTATAACCATGCCAAATCCCTTGTGCCGTAGGCAGAGAGAACCGAGCGCCACGTGACTCCATCTATACATACCTCACTCGCTTCTTTAACATTCATTGCTCTTCTCATGCGCGCTCGCCGGTTTCTAGGGCTCCTGACATCACCTTCTGATAGAACATGACCATTTTGGTGGTCATTCTTTGGCGCTGAAGATCTTAGTCGTTAGCATAATAAGCTTGAAATCTAACCACTAACATGTACAGCACATGAGGATGTCTCGTGGAGAGGCGAAACCCGTGTCGCAGTGACGACCAGGTCAGTCGTGGTATCAAAGTGTGCATGGTTCCTGTTCCAGATGGCGGACGACGGCAGCAACCGAGGCAGAGACTACCGGTGTGCGTAACGCATTTTTCCCCGCGTCACAAAAAAAAAAAAAAAAGGCAGAGACTACCGGACCAGCCATGGCAGCGACGGCATTTTGCATCTACTAACGGTAGTGTGTGGGCGAGTGCCGGCGGTAGTTCACATGGACCAAGGATCCAATGACCATGGATCTAACCTGATTTGTGGCGGCTGAAGCACACAAATCAGGTTATATCAAATTTCATGTAAATTTGACAAAATAACGCCTGAATATATTAACTAAGTATTTAATTTTTTTTATTTCTATTTTGATATATATTTATTAGTGCAACTGGCAACATTTAAAAGATTAATTTAAGGTTCCTTTTTCAAGACTAGAATATTTTTTTTGTTAAACTCGAGTTAACACAATACGTATTGATTATCAAAGAATATTATTGAGACTGTTTAACATTAATAGTTTTGATTGCGACGGCAATGCTTGTGTGCTGTGAGATTTCAGAATTTTCATCCGACAACACTTAAGTTGTGGAGTTAACTCACTGCTGAGGTTTTCCCAATGGACTATAGCATGGGGTTCTTCAAGAAAGACGTGAAGAGGTTTTTAAATGGTCGGCAACGCTTGATTGTGATACCATTAGTATTGCAAATGTTCATATACCACTTGTACAGTTCATTATTTAGCTTAATTACTAGTGAATTTAATGCAATCTTTACTCCAAAACAACTGTCTGTAAGTGACCGTATGACATTCAGTGATTGGGCAACTCCTGGTATTTACAAAAGTCGGAATAAATTGTATGAACTTTATGAAGAAAGGACCTGTAATCACAATCCGACTTTTCAAGAACTTGTAAAAAATTATGCTAAAATATTTAAACGAGCCTGTTCCAATGCTAAGTCTATATATTTAAGAAATAAAATTAAGGGTTCAACAAATATTATTAAATCTGTTTGGAATATGATAAATGATGAGACGGGTAGAGCGAAAGTACGTAGTCGAGACTTTCAGTTAAAGATAAATGATATAGATATCAAAAATGATGTAGAAATTGCGACTGAGTTTGAAAAATATTTTTCTAATATTCCTCTTATTACTACGAGAAATCTTAGGTCTTCTTCTATAGCTGCTGAACTCGTTCTCAAACAGAGCGTGGTAGAATGCGACACAATATTTGAATTTTCAGCTGTAAGCCCAAAAGATGTTTTGAACGCTTTTAAATCAATAAATATGAAAAACACTAAAGATCTGTGGGGTCTATCTGTCAAAACCATATCTTCTATTATTATTTCAATCGCTCCACATTTAGCTACAATTTTCGACCTGTTTCCATACTGCCCATTCTCAGTAAAATTTTTGAAAAACTAATGCTTAGCCAGTTGCTCAGACATTTTAATACACATAATTTGCTTCATAGGAGACAGTTCGGATTTACGAGAGGTTGTTCAACTATAGACGCAGGGATTCATTTGCTTAAAAGTATATTCGCGGCATGGGAAGGTTCGCAAGATGCCTTGGGAATTTTCTGTGATCTGTCTAAAGCGTTTGACTGCGTGCACCATGACACTCTTGTCAGAAAATTACACCACTACGGTATCAGGAACAAGGCTCTCGAACTTCTGTCTTCTTATCTGGGCAATAGGATACAGAAGGTCGATGTTAATGGTAAAATATCTTCGGGGTCCCCTGTAGTCATGGGAGTCCCACAGGGGTCAATTCTAGGTCCATTCTTATTTTTAGTATATATAAATGACTTACCTTATTATGTAAAGGATAAACATGAGATTGTATTGTTTGCGGATGATACCTCTTTGACATTCAAAATTAATAGACAGTTAGGTAATTATGACGAAGTTAACGATGCTCTCTCTAAAGTTATGCATTGGTTTAATGTTAATAATCTGCTTTTAAATGATAAAAAGACTAAAGTAATTAAGTTCTCAACACCTAATGTAAGACAGGTGACTACCAATGTACATGTTAATGGAACTAATTTAGCCCCTGTGGAGACAACTGTGTTCTTGGGTATAACAATTGACTCCAGACTACAATGGGGCCCACAAATTGAAAAATTATCAGGAAAACTAAGTTCTGCAGCCTATGCAGTGAAAACTATTAGACGGCTCACTGATGTTGATACGGCTAGAATAGTTTATTTCAGCTACTTTCATAGTATTATGTCATACGGAATTCTTCTTTGGGGTAACTCCGCGGACATTAACACCATCTTTTTATTGCAAAAGAGAGCCATAAGAGCTATCTACAAACTTGGTCCCCGTGAGAGCCTTAGAGAAAAATTCAAAGAAATAAATATTCTAACAGTCGCATCGCAATATATCTATGAAAATCTTTTGTATGTCCATAAAAACATAGACTCATTTTGTAAAAAGAGCGATACTCATAACATAAATACTAGATATAAGCATAATCTTGTGTTACATGCAAACCGTCTCCACAAAATAAGTAATTCTTTTATGGGGCAATGTATACGGTTCTATAACAAACTTCCCAGCAATATAAGAGAATTGTCAATAAACAAGTTTAAAACTACTATTAAAGCCAAATTGTGTAGCAGGGCATATTATAAAGTATCTGACTATATTAATGATAAAAATGCCTGGGATTGAGTCGATCCAATTATAATGTAATTAATAAATTATGTAAATTTGTTTGGATACCAAAAGAGGGATGCCTGAGTTTTTTGGCAGTATTTTTATCAGTGCTCACCTAGTCATGAACTGCACGGTAGGGAAAAAAATTGTGACGATTCCAAACAAATGTAGCCATTTTTACGGAATAAAAAGATTTTGACTTTGACTTTGACTTTGACTACTGTAACTGCTTGCCATTAGGCAAGCCGTACCGCCGTTGTTTGCCACTTTAGTGGTATAAACTGAACTAGAATCGGCGAGCGGTGCGGTTGTATTTTTTTTATACAACGTCGGGAGGCATACAAGCATAGGGCCCATCTGATGTAAAGCGGTTACTGTAGCCTATGAATGCTTATTATGTATCACTTGCGCGATGCCACCTCTGCTGCTAACACAACAACTCGTTAAGAGCTTACTAGTGACCGTAGTAGAGTTGTTATTTGGCTGCAGTTTTCTTGCGGCGGATAGTACTTCCCCAAACGGGCATTGATGCACCTTACCTCTCTTAAAAACACCCAGACCAATACAAACAAATGTTCATGTTACACAAATGTTTGTCCTGTGTGGGAATCGAAACCCTGAGTCGGTGGCAAAGTGGCGTTATTACTGCACCACCGAGCTCGTCAAAATATGAGTACTATTAAGGACGGCATTCGCTAACGTAGCCATTTACTATTATTTAGCTATTATTAAGGACGGCATTCGCTAACGTAGCCATTTACTATTATTTAGCTATAGTTTGTAAAGTTGAGATATATGCGAGATATGTTTGTATAGGATCATTTAGAATTATGTTATATGTGAGATATGTTTGTGTAGAATCATTTAGAATTATGTTATATGTAAGATATATTTGTATAGAGACATGTAGAATTATACAATAGAAACGATTTAAGACCACGTGCAAATATGTCGGTGAGTCATTTCCTGCCCGGCCAAATCGCGCGCTACGAGCGGCCCGTGATCTGGCGCGGGCTAGTAACTGACTCGGCTATGACCGATCCCACTTAAGCGCGCGCGGACCGCAGTCGGCGCGCTTCAACGTCGGGGTCGGTACCTTGTATTATAGAAAAATAAGTTCTTACGTGAAATATAGAATCAATCATAATCTGGTACCGAGGATTTTATTTATACCCCGACGCTCATCGAAACCACCCAACAAGCACTCGGCTCATCAAAACGTACAGTCCACTTCGAAGAGTTACAGTTTCTTGGTCCATTCGGAGCCGGATCGGGAAAGAAGAGTTCCAGCGCATCACACCAACCAGGAGGACAATAGGAAGACTGCCAACTGAAGAGGCGAAATCCTGCTCCTGTAGTCGCCGGTGCCTGTTGGGATAAGAAAAACGAAGAAAGAACGTGCCATCGAACACCGGGACCGCAGCCAAAGAGGGCTGCACTTCAGCGCCGGTTCCTGTTGTTCGAGATTACGCGGGTGGACCGCGGGCCTGGTGGGGGAAACCCTACGGTGACAACTGAAACCATACAGGTCAACGCCGTATCAAGGCGGTGCAGCTGAACGAGCACAGCTGCCGGTATAGCCTTTTTCGAGGTTGCCGAAAATCGCTCGACCTGCGCCTGTACGGAGGTGATACGGTGTGAGGGCCGGACTGTAGGCACAGCTGACTGCTGCCAGACAATTCCCACTGGCAGTTTAGCACCTCACTACTGTACACTTCCCTCTACAGGGGGTTCCTACCTTCCGATCCTGCTACGACATCCATCCTCACTCGGGCTCCCCACGGTAGTGTGCCTGAGTGGGTCTGATAGGGACTGATAGGGAGTGGTAGGGACTGTTAGGAACCGGAAGAATGCCGATCACCAGAAGCCAGAAGGAAGAACATGGGAGGACGGAAGAAGAGCCGAAGAGGATTGTCTACGACTCGCCAGCTTCACCGTCAGGCCAGAATATGCCTGCGACCGACCGATTGACCGCGATACCACACGCCGGAGACCGTCACAATCCCGGGGATAGGGAACCGCGTACAACCGACGACGAAACTCAGTGCAACGTAGAACCGCCGCGTGTTAGGGACCGCGCCGAATCCGTACGTTCCACCACGTCTACTGCAGCGCGTATTCGTCAAGCGGAACTTCAAGCTGAAGAAAAACTCGCAGAGATTAAACGGCGAGAATTACGGCTAGAGGCGGAACTAATCAGGAAGAGATTAGCGCTCGACATAGCCACGATTAGAGAAGAAACCGACAGAGAAAGCCTGCCCGCCGAAGACATACGAGAAAGGGTAGATGAGTGGATAAGAAAACATCAAATTAGTCAAGAACTACCATCCACAACCGAGCTCATAAGAAGCCGCGATCCTCCAAAGCTACCAGGTGCGCCACGGGGGGAGCGAGACGGCAATATGGGCGAGAGAGACAGACGCGACAAGGAACAACAACGGTTTGCACATCCGAGACAACGAAGATTAGATGAACGATCGTTAGAAGGAGACAGGGACCGACGGAGAGCACCCTCACCACGGAATAAGAGAGATGCTGAGCCCGCCGACCCAGACTACAGACCGTTGAGAGATTTAACGCCGCAACACGAAAAGGTAGCTGAGATAGCGGGAGCGCTCCAAGGAATGGCGAGGCCCGTGCCACGACAGGCGCAAGATCTACCTACGTTCAGCGGCGAAGCAAATGAATGGTTACCCTTCAAGGCGGCCATGAGAGAATCAACGAAGATGTTTCGCATCACGCCGGCAGAAAACTTGGCTCGACTGCGCATATGCCTCACGGGAGAGGCGAAGGAGACCGTGTCCGCGTTACTATACACCGCCACGGACCCGATGAAAATTATGGGAACGCTCGAGCAAGTATATGGACGACCGGAAGCGATTATCGATCGAACGTTGGAAGGCATCAAGAACTTACCAGGACCCGGCAAGACAGCCTATGAATTGAACACGTTCGCCACGAAGCTGCAAAACATCGTACAAGTGCTTGAAAACTTAGACGATAGAGGATATTTGAATAATCCCATGCTGATAAAAGAAGTTATAAGGAAATTAGGAGAACATCTCAAGTCTAAATGGTGCGACTTCGCCGAAGAAAGCGATCACTACGCCGAGCCACCTATCGTTATGATGTCGAAATTCCTGATGCAACAAGCAAACCGAGCCATACGACACGCCTATGAAAAAGTAGAGCCGAGGGAATTCACGGCAAAGCGCACGGAAGGGCCCTCCGCCAGACGCGGGACGCCCAGGCGAGCCGCCGCCACCGTGCTGAACACATCGAAAGAAGCCGCGAAATCCAACGAGCACACCGAGAAAGGCAAGAATCAATGCTTGTGTTGCGGAGGAAGCCATAAGATAGCGACATGTGACAAATTTAAAGCGCTAGCACTGGAACAACGATGGGAATGGATTAAAGGAACCGGTATTTGTTTCAAGTGTCTAAGCGGGAAACATAGACGAAATGAGTGTAAAGAAAGGCCGTGTGGGGTGCACGGATGCGAGTACGCACATCACGCTCTACTACACAAAGACAGACACTCAGAGACAGTGGCCAACATGAGACAAGATATAGCCGCGCCGCAAATACTGCTTAAAGTCTGCCCAGTTGTAGTACGAGGACCGAAGAAGTCTGTGCGCGTGTACGCCCTGCTAGACGAAGGTTCGACACTTACACTAATCGACGAAGACTTAGCAAGCGAAATTGGAGCGGAAGGCCCACCGAGCGATTTGTGTATCAACAGCATAAGCGCTAGACAATGCCTACCTGATAGCAAACAGGTTTCACTGCAACTGATAGCGAATAAAGGGAGACACGTAGTCAAAGCAAGGACGATGAAAAATCTCTCGCTCGGCGGACAGAGGGTCGACCGCCAATGTTTAAATTACACGCACCTACGCGGAATCAAGCCGAGGGACGTATGCTATGACAACGCTAAGCCTCGACTACTGATAGGAACGGATAACTGGCATCTAATAGTGACACGCAAGCTGCTGACAGGCAAACGGAACGAACCCGCAGCATCGCTCAGCCGGCTGGGATGGACGATTCACGGATGCGTCCCACGCACTACGATACAAGACGACAGAATCCTACACATCGCGGCCGTAGATAGACGAGACTCGACACACGAGACGGACGAGTTATACGACGCGGTGAGAAAGCATTTCGAGATCGACTCACTAGGTATCACGACAAAAGAGCGACTCAGTGCAGCGGACGAACAAGCCGTGAACCTCTTCAACAGCTCCACGCGATTAGTGAACGGACGATACGAAATAAGATTACCGTGGAAGGAAAGCGGCAGGACGATGCCACCGAGCTACGAAAGCGCATTAAAAAGATTGCGTGTAATAGAGAGGAGAATGGACCGTTCACCCGAATTCAAGGAAAAATATACAGCCCAGATCGAAAATATGCTCACGAAGGGGTACGCCACAATAGCCACCGGAGATGAACGACTTCACCCACGACAATGGTACCTACCGCACTTTGCGGTAACGAATCCAAACAAACCCGGGAAAATACGAGTCGTTCACGACGCGGCCGCAAAAGTCAACGGAGTATGCTTGAACGATACGCTGCTTGAAGGACCCGACTTATTGCAAAACCTACCGGGGTTGTTATGCAGATTCCGCGAACGAAGCGTAGCCGTCACCGCAGACATTAGAGAGATGTTTTTACAGATTAAAGTCTGCCCAGAGGATCAACCGGCTCAGATGTTTTTGTGGAGAGGCGATGATAGAAAAGGACCGCCAACGCAATACAAGATGACCTCATTGATATTCGGAGCTAAAAGTTCACCGTTTTTAGCGCACAGCGTACGGAACTTGAACGCGAGAAACCACGCCGCGGAATACCCACACGCGCTCGTTGCAATCACACGAGATCACTACATGGACGATTGGGTAGGGAGTTACGACAGTATAGACGAAGCGAAAGTCGCAGTCGAACAAGTGACGCGCGTGCATACACAAGCAGGATTTCAATTGGCGGGATGGAACGCAAGCGACCCGCGTATATTAGAAAATATTCCGAGTAGGGAACGCGCTACTTCCACGTTAACGTCACTCGGTACTACGGAGGAGCAATACGGACGCACGTTAGGCCTAATATGGGACGCTAGCACCGACGAGCTAGCGTTCAATACGAATTTGGCACGCGTACCCGACGACGTAAAAGAAATGCGCCGCGCGCCTACCAAGCGGGAGATGTTAAGTACGGTGATGTCGATTTTCGACCCGTTAGGATTACTTAGTTACTTTACCATAACCGCGAAAATATTACTACAAAACGTGTGGCGTCTAAAAATAGATTGGGACGATAAATTACCCGAGAGGGAATGTGACGATTTTCGCGAGTGGTTGAACGGTCTAAAGGTGATAAAGGAACTACGCCTACCCCGTCTGTATCACCCGACGGGGGGAGTGGCAAGCTGGCAACTTCACGTATTCTGCGACGCGAGCGCCGATGCGTACGCAGCAGCAGTCTATTGGAGAGCAATAAGCCAGGATGGCACGGTGCGAGTGAGCCTCGCTATGGCAAAGGCGAGAGTAACGCCTATGAAGACTCAAAGCATTCCGCGACTGGAACTACAAGCGGCGTTGATCGGAGCTAGGCTGGCAAAAATGGTCATCAAGGAACACGAGCGACAACCAGTACAAGTGACATACTGGTCGGACTCACAAACGGTGTTACACTGGATACATGAGGATAAAGTGCGTCACACACCGTATGTGGCCCACAGGGTTACAGAGATAAAGGAATTAACCGAACCGACACAATGGAGATGGGTCCCGACGGACCTAAATGTTGCAGACGAAGCAACCCGAGCAAACAATGATAATAAGAAAAGCAGCGATAGATGGTTCAGTGGTCCTGAATTTTTGCAAGATGAAGAGGAAAATTGGCCACAGTCGGATGAGCGTAGCACGGAGAGTGAGAGTGCCGAAGTGCACACGATAAGGCCGAGGGAGCGTAGTGTACTAAGTATCGAGCGCTTTTCTCAATACGAGCGCTTGGTACGAGTTATTGCGAATGTCCTACTCTTCCCCCGTCGATGCCGCAGCCGTGCTACTACGCAGAATCTGGCACTTATAGAAGAGGCCGAACGCGCACTTATACACATCGCACAACGAGAGAGCTTTTCGGACGACATTGCACGTATACAAGAAGGCCGACCTATAGGGAGAGACAGCAGGCTACGAAAGCTGGATCCCTACATCGACGAGAACGGCACACTAAGAGCTAAAGGCCGAATCGCAGCAAGTACAGTCACTACTATCGACCCTAACCCGATAGTACTGGACGGTCGACACCATTTCACCCGTCTGTTAATCGACCGAGAACATCGGCGCGCACACCACTCGTACAATGAGCGCGTTGTTAACGACATAAGACAACGGTTCTGGGTACTAAAGCTGAGGCCGACTGTACGACTAGTAGCAAGCAAATGTGCGACGTGCAAGATAAGGAAAGCCACGCCAGTGACGCCCGTCCTAGGAGACCTACCGAAAGCACGCATGCAACCTTTCACACGCCCATTTTCATATTGCGGACTTGATTTCTTCGGTCCGATGATGGTGAAAATAGGACGGCGGCGCGAGAAGAGGTGGGGGGCTCTATTTACGTGCCTGACGACAAGAGCTATCCACATAGAACTCGTGGCGGGATTATCGACAGACTCGGCAATTATGAGCCTACGACGAATGGCGGCTCGACGAGGATGGCCGCGGGTTATGTACACCGATAACGCTACAAATTTTAAAGGAGCCGACCACGAACTCAGAACAGCTGCAATTGAATGGGAACCGGCCCTCAAAGAAGCCGCGCTTACGAATAGAATGGACTGGAGGTATATTTCGCCCGGAGCTCCGCACCAAGGAGGAGCGTGGGAAAGACTTATTCGCTCGGTCAAGACCGCTCTGAGGACGACGCTACACGAAAAGGCACCTAAGGAAGAGGTATTATCGACGCTGCTCACTGAGGCCGAGTTCACGATAAACGCACGACCGCTAACACATGTAGCAGTTAGCGAAACAGACACAGAGGCGTTGACACCTAACCACTTCTTACTAGGAGGCCCGATAGCACTACCAACCACCGGCCCATGTGAAAAGGCAGACAGAAAGACGTGGCGCGTAGCACAAGCCTTAGCTGACGAATTTTGGAGGAGATGGGTCAAGGAATATCTCCCGACATTGATACCACGAGGAGGGACTACGGATAACCCGAATCCACTAATGACGGAGGGCAGTCTAGCAGTAGTCGTCGACCCTAACCTACCGAGGAACATGTGGCCGCGGGGTATAATCACTAAGACATACCCCGGCCGAGACGGCTTAATAAGAAATGTGGACTTACAAACTAGAGCGGGCACGTTCAAGCGTCCTGTGACACGGCTCGCCGTCCTCCCAGTTGACCCATGATAAGAGGGCTCGGAGTGTGAATCCTACGCCGGGGGGAGACTATTAAGGACGGCATTCGCTAACGTAGCCATTTACTATTATTTAGCTATTATTAACCCGTCGAGGCCCGCTATGTACTTTTTACACGCATACCGCCATAAGCCTGGTCATATATGACCTATGTTGGTGCTCAAGGGGTAAGGACGGCATTCGCTAACGTAGCCATTTACTATTATTTAGCTATAGTTTGTAAAGTTGAGATATATGCGAGATATGTTTGTATAGGATCATTTAGAATTATGTTATATGTGAGATATGTTTGTGTAGAATCATTTAGAATTATGTTATATGTAAGATATATTTGTATAGAGACATGTAGAATTATACAATAGAAACGATTTAAGACCACGTGCAAATATGTCGGTGAGTCATTTCCTGCCCGGCCAAATCGCGCGCTACGAGCGGCCCGTGATCTGGCGCGGGCTAGTAACTGACTCGGCTATGACCGATCCCACTTAAGCGCGCGCGGACCGCAGTCGGCGCGCTTCAACGTCGGGGTCGGTACCTTGTATTATAGAAAAATAAGTTCTTACGTGAAATATAGAATCAATCATAATCTGGTACCGAGGATTTTATTTATACCCCGACGCTCATCGAAACCACCCAACAAGCACTCGGCTCATCAAAACGTACAGTCCACTTCGAAGAGCTACAAGTACTATCACCTCTTGAAATTTGCACCGCGACTAAAATCGGCCTGTGCAACGGTAGCTGAAAAAGTAATTATTAAACACAATGGTGGACGAGAATGAACTATTACAATTGAACAGAAGTTTAGCTGTGCGCAAGACAATGCGACATTGTTGGAACGGGTATTAGAGCGCTGTAGGTAGCCGGAACAGGTATGTTCATAATTAGAGTTCCGTGGGCGGAATATTATGTTTTTTGAAACTGAAATTGTAGGCCGGCTGTACACTCACGATTAGATCAATCTGTCAACTGGGATCCACTTTAGGGCGCATCAAAGTAGCCCATCAGGGGAAGTACCTCCACCTCACAGAAAAACGCAGCCAAATAACAAGTCCCTAAAGGGTTGTTGTGTTCCTGCGTGTGAGTGAGACCATCAGTAAGCTCCCAAGAAGTTGCTGTGTAAGCAGCAGAGGAGGCATCGCGCGAGTGATATTTAATATATCGCTAACGTTAATAGGCTACGGTACCCGCTTTACATCAGGTGGGCCGTATGCTCGTATGCCTCCCGACGTAGTATAAAAAAAATCCACGGTCTAGTAGTAGCTTTAACTAGTGATTTTTAGTCCCGCACATGACAAACATTTCTCTGCATGAACATGTCTGTTTGAACAAACAGACATTGTTCATGCACAGAAATGGTTTGGGAGTTTTTGAGAGGTAGAGCGCATCAAAGCAGACCAGTGGGGGAAGTAACTTCACCTCACAGAAAACCGCTGCTAATTAACAACTTCCTGAAGGTTTCTCGTTCGAGTGATACTTAATGTATTGCAAGCTTTCATATGCTATAACCGCTTTACATCAGATGGACCGTGTGGATGTGCTTGTATGGCACCCGATATTGTATCAAAGAAGCAGGACTGGAGAAGTACCGTTCCGGGTTCCGCTGCCTACGCCAAAAGATTTGGCCAAAACACATTTTGACACGGACTGCTGTCAGACCTCCAAAATCTAGAGTGGAAAACAAATCTTTGTCACTATGTCACACGACATTCGAAATAAAATTTGTTGGATATGCGGGTTTCCTCACAATGTTTTGTCATCTTTTCAGCCGAAGGACATGCACTGCTGAACATAGACCTCCCATTAAACTTCCACAGCGATCGGTTTTGTACTGTTTGCATCCATCGGCTCCGTGCGATCTTCACAAGATCGTCTATCATGTGGGAGGTCGTCCTACACTGCGCTTCCCTGTTCGTGGTCGCTATTCGAGAACCTTTCTGCCCCAATGGACATCGGTTCTCCGAGTTATGTGGTCTGCCCGCTGCAACTTCAGCTTGCTGATCCTTAGAGCCACGTCGGTAACACCAGCTCTGCTACGGATGCGCTCATTTCTGAATCTATCTCACAGGGAATGCCCAAGTATGGCTCTCTACATAGCACGCTGTGCAATCTTGAGCTTACGTATAAGAAAGATCCATAGTATGGGACAATGTTTCTTAGGACATCACTGGCAGCACGTGCACTGGCAGCATCGTAAATATTGTCGCATGGACATCATTTTATAAGACAATATGTATATCAAAACACATTTCAGTCGTAAAGGTATAGAAGCCCTAACCGCTTGCGGAGGCGTGCCGGGCATCCGTCTTACAATGCGAGGTGTTAAAACTATTGTTCGATGTTTTTTGTCGTTACCTAGACAAGCATAATCAGATGCCTCGGTGATATGAATATATGTAAAGCAACAGTTTCACTGATGGGTACTTTCTAGTGGTCATGTCCTCTCTGGCGTAAAAGAACAATAGAGTGCCATGGACTGGATTTTAGCAGGATGCAAGGGGAGTATTTAAAATGACTTCATAAATTGGTATATTACGGGTAAAGGTGTTTGGAAATGATTCCACACAGGCAACATAAACCAATTAACCTCTTCTCCTTCCATGCGTTATCGCAATCCATCAGGATTGGCGAGGTCTAAGCCTAAAGATTTGGCAAAGGTACTGATTTGGACATGAAGCGACTACCGTCAGACCTTCATGTGCCAAAGGGAAAACCAGACTTTTCTTAGCCTAGGTTACACATCTATAGAAATATAATTTCTTGGACGTGCGTGTTTCCTCACGATGGTTGCCATCACCGTCGAGCGAGTGATAATTTCAAATACGTACATAAATCCGAAGACACGAATTTAGAGTGATACATACCAGGATTCGAACCGGGTCCTGCTGGTTGATATGCCTTCCTTCCTTATTCACTGGGCTATCACTGCCCTTAACCAATTAAACTCTTAACGGCACATGAAGACCCCTCTCACTCATCAAAGCGTAGAGTTTTAGCGCCTATACATCTAAGCCATTCGAGGCTACTGATAGGACAGCTCGGATATTTGAAACAATAAGTCGGTAAGTGATGCGATGTTGGTTCGTGAACCAGCCAATGAGAGCAGCGCGTTCTACTTTACCCCGCGACCGGTAGCGGTTAATTTTTTACTACGCAAAATCGTGTCATCGTCTCTCCATAGGTAATTTCCTTCATGACAGGCAATTAACTTTAATTTTACCATTCGACATTATTCTGCTGACACATTGACATTTTGTTCTATCTATCTATAACTTCACGCCAAATCCCTTGCGGGGTAGGCAGAGAGAACCGAGCGCCACGAAACTCAATCCATACATATCTCACTCGCCTCTTTAACATTCATTGCTCTTGTCATGCACGCTCGCCGGTTTCTAGGGCTCCTGACATCACCTTCTGATAGAACACGACCAATTTGGTCATGGTAGGTAAGTCTTGGCCTTCCCCGGCTCCTACATCCTTCCACTTTTGCATTATATATCTGCTTCGTCATTCTTTCATCTTGCATTATTTCTACATGTCCGAACCAACGGAGCATGCCTCTTCTTATTTTAACACCGACGCTCTCTTTCAGCCCAACTCTGTTTCTAACATCATCATTGCGAATACGGTCTACACGCCTTACGCCACAAATTTTGCGCAGCGCTCGCATTTCAACCGCGTTTATTCTACTTTCATGCTCTTTCTGCCATACCCTGCTCTCGCTTCCATAAGTTAGCGTTGGGACCAACACTGCATTGTGTATAGCGAGTTGTGCCTTCTGGCTCAGGTTTTTACTGCCAAGAAGTTTTCCCAACGCTCCATTCACTCTATTCCCAGCACTCACTCGTCTTTCCACATCTGCGGTGTACCTTCCATCCCTGCTGAAAACGCATCCAAGATATACAAATTCATCCACTTGTTCCAACACTTCATCATCAATCGTAATCCTTACATTAGTTCTGGATTCTTTGTTTGGACATTTTGTTGTAATATCTAATTGGCGATTTGACAGAGAGACCTATGTTAAAAAGTGTTTTTTTATATACTGTTTGCCACCTTAATGCTACCATTAAGGTGGCAAATACTGTACTGCCGCCGTAGCCTATGAACATTTAAAATATCAGGGGTGTTACTCATGCGCTGCCGACCCTGTAAAAACCTCTACACGCCATTCTTGAAAAACCCCATTCTATATTCCTTTAGTAAAACCTCGGCTGGGAGTTCATTCCACAACTTATGAGTTCTCTGGAACCACATAGTTCGCAACCTTTGCGGTTCCAGTGTGTGAGGGGCGCTTGTAAAAGAAACAGTTGGAATCATATAGAACAATTCTTCAGAATACAACCCATTTCACAATAGAACATTTTGGGGCATAAACATGTCTGTCTATTAACTTGGTCTGGGGTGTTTTCAAGAGAAGAAGCGCGCATCGAAGCAGCGTGTCTGGGGAAGTAGCTTCACCTCACAGAAAACCGCAGCCAAATACCAACTCCTGCCCGGAGGAATGTTGTATTCCTGCATGTGCATAAGGTCACAAACAAGAACCTAATAAGCAACTGTGTTAGTACCAGAGGTGGCGGGAGTGATACTTAATGCGTTCCAGGCGTTCATATGCTACGGTAATCGCTTTACATCAAGTGGGTCGTATGCTTGTATGACTCCCGACAATGTATAAAAAAACCATAAGTAAGTTTTACAGAACCTTCAAGTTAATGTGCAAAACCGATTTTTTTTTTATACTACGTCGGGAGGCATACAAGCATACGGCCCACCTGATGTAAAGCGGGTACCGTAGCCTATTAACGCTTGCGATATATTAAGTAACACTCGCGCGATGCCTCCTCTGCTGCTTACACAGCAACTCCTTGGGAGCTTACTGGCGACCTCACTCACATGCAAGAACACAACAACCCTCTAGGGAGTTGTTATTAGCTGCGGTTTTCTATGAGGTGGAAGTAGTTCCTCAGACGGGCTGCTTTGATGCGCCCTATCTCTCTTAGATATCCACTTGTTTTATTAGTTGCACCTATTATATAAACTACAAACGGAAAAGGCACTTACTCCTGTCTGATTTAATAAAAAAAACATAAATAACTTCATCGCATAAATTTAATTAGTCGCTGATATACCAAACTCCTTGTTATATATCCTTAACGCCCTAAAAGAAAACCAACATTTCATAAGATGAGCTCACAGAGACCTCCAGCACTCATCTTCATGCCATGTAAGCACAGCACACCTGCCTCAAAAGTGCCTTATTACCGGCTTTTTATGTAGTGTGGCTTATCAAGTTCAAAGGGGGTTTTAGAAAAAAACTTCAAAGGCTCGGGGAAATGTTTTCAGTTGGGTTTTCGCCTTTTTTCAATGGCAATTAGTTAGCGTTTCTACCGCCGTTTGCTCTCGCGCCTTGTACAATTATGGCGTCGAGTAGTTGGGAGGTAGGATGTTGCGAGAGGATGGAGAAGGCAGTATATTTTGAACCAACACTTATTAGCCTCACCTGTTTAAAAATATCTAAAGTTTAATTTGCCCACTTTGGCAGTTTCCGATTAAGTTGTGAAATTTTGCACACACGTTTAGTTTGGATGACAATGCACGATTGGCTAAGAGACGTTGTTCTAAGTCCAATATGGCTTATTATATTTACGTACTTTCTTGATACGGGTGTCAACCGTATAATTAGTTCGCCATCTTTAGGAGTCCTAAAATAAGTAGATATATTTTTAATTGCCAATATCAAAGTTAATGTCAATCAAGTAGATGAACTACAGTCGAGTGGAACATTGATTATTCCGACACTATTTTTTTAGTGGTAACATGGAGTTGTTTGTGTGTTATTTGTGTACTATATGATAATAAAATGAGCATATTTTTAAGTACCAATTCAAAGTGAATGTGAATCAAGTGTAGTTCATGGATTGCAGTTGAGAGGAACACTTTAATTATTCCAAACAATAAAGTTTGTGGTAACACAGATATCGCTCATTGTAAGCATGGTACAAGTACTTTATTTATCCACTAAATTAGTTCAAAAATCATATCCAAAATGAAACTAATTTCGCTCTCCGAAAATTGTACATCAATGTACCTAAAGCGGGTGTTTAAACTAAAAATTTATTGATATTAAACCGAGACCGTTGCGTTAATTACGCTTTTCAGTCGTTTAATTTTTTACTCAGTTGGCTCTGACTTTTGGTTAGTTTTAATTTATTGTAGGATTAATTAGCAATGAATCGTTTTGATCGGCCAACCGAAGTTTTGGTAGAAAAATTTACTCACAAAACTGGCAACACCATATACCTACGCGCGCTATTACAACATAATTTCTTAAAATTTTAATGAATTGTCTTCAAATGCGATGTTTAAGGCGTCAAAGGTTTTTCTTAATTTATTTTTAATTTTTAAAACGCAGTGTCAAAATCCTTTGTGCTTGAAATGTAAAGTTAAACAGAAACAAAATCTCATTAAAATTGTACTAACTAACCATGAACTAATTGGCAAAGCCCTGCTTTATTCGGCACAGTTAAGACTGACATCTCAACCGACCAACTTCCAATTAAACATGGTTCTTTTGAAATTGTAAGCTTATCTTTATATCAAAGTTGAGAAGACGGCTTTTTGATGAATTATAAACCTTATGAATACAGAGATAGGTGTTTCATTGTTGTGAAGAGTGTGGGGGGTTCTTTTGAGAGTTTGGGCTAAGTGACATTGCACCGTCGGGTACAGACAATGGGCCCTTAAAAGGCAAATGAGCGTCTTCACAAAGTTGAAGCGATTAGCGTTCAAGGCGTTAAGGAGGAAATTTGCTGAGGGTGTGGGGCTCTTACTTAAATGCGTTATTCTGAATACTAGCTACTGCTCGCAGCTCCAGCCGTATCTGTTTGGATTTATAATTTAACGCAGATACCCTAAATTATGGTATAAAGATACATTTATGATTCTCTATGGTTGATTTCGTCATCATCATTTCAGCCCTTCGTGCACTGCTGAATATAGGCCTCCCCTCTAGAGTGCCATTCGTCTCCATCCTGTGCTACCTGCATCCATCGACTCCCTATAAACCTCTTGAGGTCTTATCCTTTGGGATTTGTTGGATACCTTAGTTTCGCTGCGGATATCGTCATTTCTGATTCTATCACGAAAAGAAACTCACGGGGTGTAAAATTTGAATACTTCTTAATTTTATTTAATACAATATTATTGTATTTTATTCAATTCCCTTCCGTTATTACTTTTCTTTTTTTAATCTGCCAGCTTTGGAAACGAACATTGGCGACGAAGAAATGCCGAAAGAAACTTCTCGTTATAGGCCTCTTTTCAAATCGTCAATTACATATTACCTACAATAAACTCATGTCAGCATATTGAGTACCATGTTAATGACGTCAATGGTACAATTGAAGATTATTTAGAAGAGGCTGTCTGTACTGAATGCTGAATTATTTCCAGTCATTTTTGTCAGTTACATATTCATAAATTCTATGTATTCTTGAAAACTGTTGTTGTAAACTCTCGAACCAAAACGTTAATGTTATACAAGCACTAGCGGACACAACAGACGCTGTCTTAATCGAAAATAACAAAAAAATAGAACCCAATTGCAGCACCACATTCCAGGTCCAGTTGTGAATCTAAACCATTCCGGATCTCACTCGAACATACACAAAAATTTCTTCAAAATCCGCCCAGCCGTTTAGGAGGAGTCTATGAAATACACACGTACTTGATAGAGTATGAAGGTGGAATAAAAAGGAACAAGTCAATATTTAAAACCCTGTTGTACGCCGATAATCAGGTTCTCCTTGCATCTTCGGCGGAAGAACTACAACAATTGGTTATTGTATTGAATGAGGCCTTTAAAATGAAAGGTATGAAAATAAATGTATAAAGATGGTGGATGGCGATGGTGTTTGAAAGTAATGCAAGTGTTACAGATTGCAAGATATTGATCGATGAATTTGTTTATCTAGGTTCTATGTTTGCGAGACATAGAAAACGTGTGGGCGATATTGAAAGAAGAGTGAAACCAGGCAAGCGTATCAATGGTGCGTTGTACTCCATGGTAACAAGCGATAACATATCAAAGCTCTATAGCAAAGCTCGCCTTGCTATCATACAGGGTGTATTAACGCCAACATTGATGGTACACAAAGATAAAAACATAAAAATTCTTTATTTGCCATTGGGCCCTCGCAGGCACTTAGACATGTCTTACATTTTTGAAATCTAATCTTATTGTATCTTATTCAATTTTCTTACTTTAGTTAGTAGTAGTAGCATTTCGGAAATGACCATTAGCGAAGAAGAAATGCCAAAAGAAACTTGCCAATACAGGTCTCTTTTAAAATTGTCAATTAATATTACAAAAAATTCACATAAGCATATTAGTTTTTTAGGGTTCCGTACCCAAAGGGTAAAACGGAACCCTATTACTGAGGCTCCGCTGTCCGTCCGTCCGTCCGTCCGTCTGTCACCAGGCTGTATCTCATGAACCGTGATAGTTAGACTGTTGAAATTTTCACAGATGATGTATTTCTGTTGCCGCTATAACAACAAATACTAATACTACAAAGTGTTCAAGACTGTGGAGACAAATAAATTAAATTTTTATTTTATTATTTTTATTCTATTTTTTAGTATTTGTTTTTTAGGGTTCCGTTTTACCCTTTGGGTACGGAACCCTAAAAAATAGAATAAAATAAATATTTAAGGGGGCTCCCATACAACAAATGTGATTTTATTGCCTTTTTATAGATAATGGTACGGAACCCTTCGTGCGCGAGTCCCACTCGCACTTGGCCGATTTTTTTTTATACTACGTCGGGAGGTTTACAAGCATACGTACCACCTGATGTAAAGCGGGTACCGTAGCCTACTAACGCTTGTGATATATTAAGTAACACTCGCGCGATGCCTCGTCTGCTGCTTACACAGCAACTCCTTGAGAGCTTACTGATGACCTCACTCTTACTTACTTTGGTACTTCACCAGACGGGCTACTTTGATGCGCCCTACCTCTCTTAAAACATCCAGACCAAGACAAACAGACATGTTCATGCACACAAATGTTTGCCTTGTGTGGGAATCGAAGCCACGAGCGTTGGTGTCAAAGTCGCATCATTCACGACTGTGAATACTGATATCAAATGGTAAAATTAGAGATTATTATGGATAGGTCATATGTGCTGAATTATTTCCAGAAATCTTTGTCAGTTATATATTCATCAATTCTATAATAAGCCCTTTTACAGAGGGTATTTTTAATGTGCTTTTTGAATACGTTGTTAGGAAAGGACAAAACTGTTTCAGGCAACTTATTATAAAATCGAATACAATTTACAAAAAAAGATCTACCAGTCCTAGCAAGCCGATGTACCGGCATACACAACTTATTTCTACTTCTAAGTTTTTACATTACATTACATACACGTACATTGACGTATAGTAGGTACATTAAGTTTTCATAAATATATTGAGAAGTAACAGTGAGGATATTTATTTCTTTGAACAGTTCCCTGAGATTGAGATGAGATTCTCTAGAGCCCATGTTATAAATAGAGCGAATGACTCTTTTTTTGTAAGATTAAAAATTGTCTCAATGTCAGCCGCCGTTCCCCCACAACAGTGTACCATACGACATAATGCTGTGAAAGTAGCTGAAATAGACTAAGCGCGCAGTAGCCACATCCGTCAATTGCCTGATCTTTCTAACTGCATATACAGCGGAGCTGAACTTACCGGCAAGTTTATTTATATGGAGGCCCATTGTAATTTGGAGTCTACTGTAATTCCAAGAAACACAGTATTATTAACAAATTCTAATTAATTAGTCCCAATGGGAACTTCTGTTTTGGCAGAAGTCACATTTGGAAGACCAAATTTGATGCATTTGCTTTTAGCTAAGTTTAGCAAAAGATTATTACACGTGAACCAGTTTATATAGCAGACACAACACCATTTACCTTGTCAATATTTGCACACCGGCGGGCCACATTAAAAATTAGATCGGTATCATCAGCAAATAGTACTATATCCGCTAATTTCTGCACCATGTAGCGCAGATCATTCGCATATATTAAAAATAAAAATGGACCCAAAATAGAACCCTGGGGCACCCCGATATTAACATTTTGCCTTTAGATTTAACCACATTTATATCAACTGTCTGCAATCTGTTATTTAAATAAGATGCAATCAAGTTCTGGGCTTTACTTCTAACTCCACAATAATTCAGCTTGAGGAACAATGTCTGATGATCGACACAATCAAAAGCTTTAGAGAGATCACAGAAAACCTCAATAGCATCCTGTGATCTCTCCCATGCGGTAAGAATATGCTTAACCAATGCCACCCCTGCATCCGTAGTAGATTTACCAGCTGTAAAATCGTGCATCATGAAATATTTCATTGGTCTTAAAAAAGAGTCGCAATTGATCAAACATTTTCCTTTCGAATATTTTACTCAAAACTGGCAGTATAGATATGGGTCTGTAATTTCTCAGCTCGCTCTATTCCCCTGACTTGAATAAAGGAACAAGTTTGCTAAATTTCATCAAGTCTGGGAACACACCCATGTCTACACAGATATTAAAAATATGTGACAAGTGTGAAGCTATTGCCTCTATAATACCATAAAAATCTTTAATACACATTCCCCAGTGATCCTCTGAGTTTTAATGTTCAACTGTTTAAAAGTTTTAATAATTTTATTTGGTTTAATATGTGTAAACTAAAAAAGTTCCACATTAGGTTGTACTCATTTTCTTATAATAACTCAGCAGCACCATTTGGAGATTAATTAATTTTACATAGGACCGTGTAACTTCTTTTTATTCCCGAAAATAAATCAGAGGCAGAGACTACCGGAGCAGCCATGGTAGCGTCGGCATGTAGCACGTACTAACAGTAGTAGGTGGGTGCCGGCCGGCGCTAGGCCGCATGAACTAATTGGTGGCGGAAGCACACAAAGCAGGTTAGATCAAATTGCATGTAAATTTGACTTTCGCAAAATAACGCCTGAATCTATTAACTATAAAACATCAGCTCAAAGGGATACAATTATCGTCGCCGGAAGATGCGCTGTCAGCGTTCGAGCAGGCTGTAACTGAGGTGTCTGCGGCGGACTGGAAAAAGTGTTTCGAAAACTGGATCAGACGCCTGAAACTTTAGTATAGAGAGTACAGAGGCTGGTGGAGATTACTTTGAAGACTTAAAAAAAATATTTAACTATAGAACACTATTTTTATTTTCACAAAACTTTCTGTGTGCCCCACGTATTACGAGCTTATATTATCTGAAAAATATAGACCAAGTTATGTTCATGTATTATAAGAATGTTCAAGTAGAACCATCTGTCTGAAACTTTTTGACAAAGAAGAACAACTTCTAAGTCTTATGGTATAAAACAATGAAAACTGCAAACACAATTCACAATATTACGCAGTCGTATAATATATTGTTTGATGAAATAACAATTAGTATAAAAAACTTGTAACTCCAATTACATCACACCATTTTAACAAACATTTTTTTGTGAACAAGTTTCAAAGTATTACTGAAGAGACGTAACCCTATGTTTTTGAAAGTTTTCTTTGAAATCGCACCACTGAATCACGTTGTTTCGTGATTTTGCAATTGAAAGTTGTTTGTTTTTCATTTTACAGGTTTACATTGTTTTTTTTTTTAATATTCGGCTTCCGGCGGATTAGTGAAGCAGTCGCTGACCAGGTAAGTGTTGAATAGATTACGTGAAATGCTCTACAAAGTAAGACAGACTTGTCCTTATAATATTAGGCAGAAACGAATAATAAGTTTTTAAAAGAAAAAAAAACTTCTGTCGATTTCGTAGCACATGTACTCGTAGGTTCATCTCTTTTCTAATATCGTACGTTAATATCGACATACCTATACGAAATATATTCATATATATATATATATATTTGTATATCTTCTCTTCTTCTTAATGTTATCCCATTTCCTAATCCATTAGAGTTGGCGGGGTCTGCTACTTAAGCTCAAGGATTTGGCGAAGATGCTGTTTTTTTACATGGAGATACGACTGCCGTCATACCTCCACAACCTAGAGTCACACATGTTTCCAATAAAAATTTCTTGGACGTGCGGGTTTTCTCACGATGTTTTCCTTCATCGCCGAGCAAGTGATAATTACAAATTGGAGTACATAAATCCGTAAACACGAATTTAGTGAGTAATACATGCCAGGATTCCAACCGGGAACCTGTTGGTCACTAGGTCAGTTCTTTATCCACTAGACTAGCACTCCTCGATATACATATATATATATATATATATATCGTGTATGGTGATTTTGGCTAAATTTTATATTTAAACGAAGTTTTGTTCTTTAAGTTTATTGCATAGGTGGCTTTTCCAGAGATAGATCAGGTTATAAATTATCGAAGACTAAGATTAATAAAGTTCAGATTGTGCCAGTTTACGTGGGTAAATCGTCATTAGACCTCTCTTCATGTCCGTGACACAGCAGACAAACTGAAAGAGCGTTGCCTACGGCGATGTCTGTTCTGTGAGGTACAAATGTGTATCCATGGAACCTCCGCTGGGTCCCGGTAGAACAGGTAGGCCACTTTACGTCGTCATGGATGAGATATGTGTCACAACAAAACTGCGCGGAGCGATGTTTGTACCTTTGTCAATTCTCATCGTGATTATTGGAAAACGCGCGGTGAAGTCAATCAAAGACAAACAAGAGCAAAACCTATGAATAGATTGTATAAGCCCCCATGCCATAAATATATTTATGAAAAAAATCGAAATCGATTTACAATCACTTACCTGACGATTTAAAAGTTCTGAAAGATGGTGATTTTAAATCTCGTATGACCGCTTGGACATTGAAACATTGTTTCTATAGTATTAAGGAATATAAAGAATCAACATTTTAATAGAATAAATTGTATACTAAGAATCCTATTATTATCATTTCTTTTTGTAATAATTTTCGTATCTTCCGACATTTGTAATTATCTTCTTGACAATGTTATATTATTTAATGATTATGTTAAATAGAATATCCAAATTAAATTTTATGTTATAAATTCGAGTAGACTAGTTTCAAATAACTATTATAAATATTTTGCACGCTTGCATGCAAGCTGAATTCACTGCACTTAGGTATAACTATAAAGTATAAAACTTGTAACATCAATCTGTACTGTTTTCTGCAAATAAAGAATTTGTATTTGTATTTGAAAATGGAGAAAGAAAAGCGGACCTCAGATTTCGAAGCAAAAGCCGCTTCCGGAATTAACGCTAGGAGGATGATGATGAATGTGTCAGTTCACACAAATGGGCAGAATCTGAAATTTATTAATCTTATCTAGTAGAACCTAGAAACGACGAGCCGAGAAAACATGATACAAAGAACAGCGAATGTTTTTATCTTATGGCAATGTTTCTATAATACACATCGCCATGATTTGATCTTCAGTTATATGAATATCTGTTATTATACGCGTAACTCTGATTATTCACTGTTTCGACATTCATCGGAGTGATCATGACTAACAGATGAATACCCAATTTACTCCTGTGCCCAATGGCCGGCACTTTGAAAGATTTATATCTACGTTCTAAATAAGCCGTGGCAATCACCGTAGTCATATGCTTTTTAAAAATACCAAACATAGGTGCATGACTGTACCTTCACAACATTGCATTCACAAAATTTAACATAGCATTTAACGTTTGGTTTCAAAAGTCCAATTTCGCAATATTCTAGCTGTAATCGACCGCAGATTTAATTTTGTTTTAATGTATGGACGCGCCAATTCACAATGGCAGCTGACAATTGAAAATTTATCGTTTATAAAAACATCAGCTCAGTATACTCTGAATAGAAACGTCAATAGTAAAGAGCATCATTTGGCAGCGTCAGCGCAAACGGTACGTGGCTGTACCAAGCCAAATCATCCGATACATTTATCACCAACTCTATATTCGTTTGGAATTAAAGATCAAAATCCTTTGACACACGTTATAAAACATTAGCAATAGCATGTCCGTCTTCAACGTCTGATTTATGATGTGGTTCGGACACCCATGCAACAAAAACGCGTATCAATAGAACAAGAAACACAAATGAATAGCTATTACAATACACGATGTAATTGTTTAGACAAAGAGATTAACTTTGAATTTACTGTGCTTAACTAACATGGGATGTTTAAATGAATTGGAACTTTACGGTGAATATTTAAGGTGTGAAAGATGAGAAAAGGGCATCGTTGTTAATTCCTTAGTAATTTGTAGCGCCACAGCTATATCTTTTACCATCAAAGCTTTCGCCGAGGTTCGAGAGGTAAAGTTAATTTTTATGACGTCTGGATAACAATACAAGCATATTATAAAAGAAAAGAGACATTCCGAAGGCTGTTTCTCTGGCATTATGGTGTTCGACCTTTGTTTTAAGACTCTATGGCAAAATTTACTATTGTCTATGCATGTCGTACGGTCACGCTGTTTTACTGGCATAACTACATTACTTGTGCTATTGTATCGAAACAAAGCTGTTAGTGGACATTGCTTTCATATGTTTTTTTTTAGATAATTATTTAGTTAAGGTTGTCTCTTGTTTTGTGTTTGTGACGAAATGACTTGTGTCTTTAATCATAAAGATTTATAGATCATTTTTGAATGTTATTTGAAATGTATCTCGCTGTTTCGGTACCACACTAATAACGATTGTATAATTGCTTTTGGGACGGAACAATGTGGATGTTCAGAGATTATTTTGTGTCAACTAAATGCGTAATTGTTGAGTTCCAGAAAATTATATAGACCACTAAAATAACCGTTACGGTAAGTTGACAATGATGTAACAAGAAACCGTTGTTAGGATATATTACTGATCTGGTATTCAGGCGAGCTCGGTGGCGAAGTAGTTAGTAACGCTACTTTAACGCTAACGCTGGGTTCGATTTCCATACAGGACAAACATTTGTGTGCTTTAACATGTCTATTTGTCTTGGTCTGGGGTGTTTTGAAGAAAAGTAGAGTGTATCAGACGAACCCGTTTGGGGATGTACTCAACCTCACCGAAAACCGCAGACAAACAACTCCCTGGAGGGTTGTTGTGTTCCTGCGAGTGAGCAATGTCACCAGTAAGCTCCTACAGAGTTGCTGTGTTAGCAGCAGAGTTAGCATTGCGCAAGTGATACTTAATGAGATTGATAAATGATACAGAATTTTTAACATAATTTCCTCTTTTCTCTGGCGTTATCTCATTTCTTAATTATAATTAACATTAGCGTTGGATCGGCTAGCTGAAGCGAAGGATAAGGCGAGGATACAGATTGTGACATGGAGCGACTGCCGTCACAGTTCCACGACCTGAAGGAAATCTTTCTTAGCTAAGGTCATACGTCTTTCATAATATAATTTCTTGAACGTGCGTCTTTCCTCACGATGTTTTCCTTCACTTTCGAGCAACTGATAATTATAAATACATACATAAATCGGAAATTACAAATTCAACGTTACTGTATACACGGCCAGGACTCGAATCAGGAACTGTCAGTTAATACGCAGTCTCTTTATTATTTACAGGCATAAAATTTGAAGGTGGGTAGGTACTAATAAAATCAAACGAAATATTTTCTTGAGATGCTGGAGTCTATTGATGCAACTCTTTTGTTTTATTTTCTTATTGTTGTGTACGCATTATGCAAAAGCTATTAAAACATTTTATTGAATTACTCTTACGGTATCATATACCGCATCTACAATTAGTCTCCGTTTCGAGATTTACCACGTAAAACTTGAAGAATGAAACTTCATTTTTTATACAATATCGGTGTTGGCAACACAGCCAACATAGACAAAAATTGTTAGTTTTTGTACAAGTGGCAACATTGTTCTTTCTCGTCCCCGTTCCGCCACGACTAACAACTCTGTATCGTACGTCCGCATTATAAGTAATACATAATATTACTAAGGTGTAAAAAGGTGTTTATGTAGTCTCCGACAGCGCCTAAATACAGTCCACTTCCAACCTTGACCAACCAAGATAACCACAATCGGGAGGCGTACAAATAGGTATAAATTGGCACAGACAAAAGGGTTTTCTCCACTGTTTGCCAACCGGTTTTCTTTTATGTAAAGTTGTTACATAGATCTACGAATACTTGCGATACAAGAAATATCGCCTTATTGGTAACCTCTTTCAGTAGCAAGACCTTGTTGCAAATGATTTCAAATTTAATGAAAAATTTTCAAACAAATCCGGCATCAAATTTCAAATTCGATTTAGCGGTGTTAAGTTCTATTAAATAATCTCTTCCAAAAAATAACTTCGTCACAACTGTGAATTGAGAATCGACTTATTGACTAACTAATCCCCGAATCCTGGCATGCCAGGCCACATGCCAGGTGCCAGGTGCCAGGTACCTGGCATGTGGCCTGGCATTGTACCACTAAATTCGTATTTTCGGATCTATGTACACATATTTGTGAATATCACTAACGGGGCGGTGAAGGAAAATATGGCGAACCCGCACGTCCAGGAAATGGTACTGCGAAAGACGTGTTAAAGAAAGGTCTGGTTTGCCCTCTTGTGGAGTGTGTGTGGGTTGTGCAGGTCTGACGGCAGTCGTTCTATGTAAAAATCAGTATCTTCGCCAAATCTTAAGCGGTGGACCCCGGCAATCCTAATGGATTTGGAAACGGTTTTCCCGCTTCCAAAGTCTCGCTACAAAAAGAAGAATTCTTTGGTAGTCGTTCTCAGCATTTCTAGCACTCACACAAAGCATACCAACGAAGAAGAAGGTGTGTAAGTGATTCACTATCAAATTTAGAGTCAAAGCTAACCTCACCTGTGTGTGATGCACCATGCCAATTAGCAGGTGACGAGCTCGGTTGCACAGTCGTGAATGACACGACTTTGACGCCAACGCTCGTGGGTTCGACTCCCACACAAGACAAACATTTGTGTGCATGAACATGTCTGTTTGTCTTGGTCTGGGTGTTTTAAGAGTAGTAGGGCGCATCAAAGCGGCCCGTCTGGAGAAGTACCTCTACCTCGCAGAAAACCGCGGCCAAATAAAAAATGTTGTGTTTCTGCGTGTGATTGAGGTCACCAATAAGCTCCTAAGGAGTTGCTGTATAAGCAGCAGAGGAGGCATCGCACGAGTGATACTTATATTACAAGCGTTAATAGGCTATGGTAACTACTTTACATCAGGTGGACCGCATGCTTGTATGTCTCCCGACGTTGTATAAAAAAAAACAAACGCGGTACTGCTTAAAGAAGCGTAGCGCATAACATCTTAGCGATATAATATAGCTCTTGATTACTGTGATCTTGCTAGTAAGTGACGTTACCAGCAAGCTCTTGAGGAGTTCCGGTGTTAGCAACAGGTGTGGCAACGCGTTATCAATATTGATTGTATTGCAAACGATCATAAGCCACGGTTCACATCAGGTTGGCCATATGCTTTTTCCAACGTTGTAAAAAAATATTGAGTTTGTAGTATATTATAAGACGAAATCATGCCATTACAGGGATACGGGCTTCTCTTCAATCGAAGGGGTTTAAACATACTCCACCACGCTGCTCCGTTGCGAATTGGTCGCACTAAGGCAACAAACTGAGCTTAACGACCGACGTTTCTTGAAAACAGCCGGAATCGTGCTCAGAGAAGCTTGAAATAAATAAGTCCATCCATAAACAGGCTGCGGAAGATGTTGCTTAACTTGCGTGCTCGATTAGAGTGACATCATAGATCGAATGCCTTAGAAATAACCGAAATTAACTCCAGTTGAAATTCCAGCTCCATCACAAGTTATTCGATTAGCATATTCCCAATCTATTTTTCATATAACCGCTTTGATACCCAAGTTCGAACCGCGCGAGAGCTTAGTCCGAGAGTTAGTTTAAATTTCCCGACAGATCTCCGAGGCAAGTAGAGAGAAAGAGAAAATAATAAAAAACAATCAATTAGCCGAGCTGTCATCGCCAGTGGCTGGGGAAAATGATAAAAGTTTTGACAAAGATCTTCGGTTTGGGGAGCGGGGATTATACTCAGATTATCGATTCCTTGTGTGATTAGTCGACGATTGACTAGCTTCTATTGTAGCTGGGACATTGGAACATACTTCATACATTGCTTTGCGACATTTCTCAATTAAGAGGGCGTATACAGCTAAGTGGCAACAAACAAGCAAACAAAATGAGGGCTCATTTTGTTTTTAACAACGCAGAATTTAAGACCAATTCCAAACAAACGCTCAATACTGACACTGTAGAACCACATTTGAACATAGATAAAAAATAGAAGACATGTTACAGTGTCGACAGCGTTTTTTGGGGTCGGTTTAAAATTCAGCGTTGTTAATAAAAACAAAGTGAGGGCGACAATTAGCTTTATACTTAAGTTTCCTGCTATTCTACGAAAATTATTACATCATTAGGTGATTATTCGTCGAAACCTCGTTCTGTTTCTGCGACTTCTTTTTTGTTCGTAGTTACGGAACATCGACACTTTGTTTGTTCGACATCCATTTGTACGATGTAATGATACTTGGATAATGCCTAAAGTTTTATGCTAAGTAACGCAAAGAGGATTCCTATAGGGAAAGTAAAACAAAAGCGTTTTGTTTTAAAACTTAAATAGTTCTAATAAACAAATAACATAGAAGATTACACAAAAGTTAACAGTAACTGTTTTACGAAAAGTCCTTCACGGAGCAGACCTACACCATTTGATTTGTTAACATTCATAGCTCTTTTCCAAGACTTTAAAATACTCGTATGTATTGGATAATGATACAAGAATGAATATCGTTATGCTCTGCTAATCGTTCGTCATATCCTCGTGGTCGGCAGAGCACCCCATTTTAATTTTAATAGACCCCAATTCAAGATAACAATAAATTATCTAGAGATTATGCGAAATTGTTGATTGTCATAAGTAACATTTGTTTATAAAATAGAACAAGTAAGTGAAAACAGATTACATAAATATTTTGGTGCTATTCATCTTTTTCGTAGTATTCTATTGATTTCTAATCCATTGGAATTTATGAAACCCGACCTCAACCCAGAGGGAAAATCAAACCTGTCTTAGGTTGATCACACGTTTTTCGAAATAAAATTTCTTGCACGTGTGGGTTTCCTCACAATGTTATCCTCCTCCTTTCCTCCTCCATCGGGCAAGTGATAATTATTAAATGTACGTAAATTCGAAAACACGTATTTAGAACTATTTAGATATTATGCTACTGTTGACTTGTGATACTTGTAGATTCACTTTGCTAGTTACTTGTATTAAATTACTTGGTTTTAAATGAAGATAATATGTACCTAAAAATAAATATTCTATTCTTATTGGCAAATCGTATCAATTAAAGAGTCAACCCTATTCTTACAATATTCTACTAAATCACTGTATAATATGTATCTCCTAGCTTCATCTTGGGAACTCAAAGAATACTGAGATCCCCTATCAATGGAATCAATTGGATAAATCCTTAATAGTCGATCGAAACTAGATATATGAAAATGTGGCCAAGTTTTTGGTTGGGAATTTATTACGGAGCACAATTATTCAGTTCTGCATGCAATATATGAATAGTTGTAGCCATAATGTACCTTATGTGTACATACTACTCTGTGTAAAAAGTATCGGGAATATGTCAATAAAAAGACCCGCGTAAAAGAGGTCGTTCTAATTTTTTTACTGCATGTTGGTAGCACTGTACTGATTTAGCGCGCAAAATTTGAGCGGGATCTGTCATTTAATTTGTTTTAAACTACACTTTTTGTTGGTCATAGTTTTGAGTCCTCGGCGATTTTTACAATGGAAAATATTGTTGAACAAAGAGTGTGCCTTAAATTTTGTGTTTCAAATGATATTTCATGTCGTGAATCACTAAAAATGTTGCGAAATACCTACGGCGAATCGTGTATATCGAAAACAAGGGCTTATGAATGGTATAAGGCTTTTAAAGAAGGCCGAGAAGTAGTAGTAGACTTGCCTCGTTCTGGTAGACCTTCAACCGCTACGACCAGAGAAAACATCGACAGAATCAAGAAGCTAGTGCTCGAAAATCGACGTATGAGTCTGAGAGAGTTGGCTAGTGAGGTGAACATATCTTTTAAGTCCGTCCACAACATTCTCATTGACATTTTAGGCATGAAACGCGTCGCCGCTCGACTAGTTCCAAAAGAGCTCAATTTTGTTCAAAAAGCGCAGCGAAAGCATGTCGCTGAAGACATGGTTTCCCGAGCTTCTACGGATCCGACCTTTATGAAACGTATAATAACTGGCGACGAGACATGGGTTTATGAGTACGACATGCAAACAAGCCAACAGTCTTCAGAATGGCGTCTCGAAAACGAGCCGAAACCCAAAAAACCGCGGCAAAGTCGCTCCAAAATCAAGGTGATGCTGACAGTTTTTTTTGACTACCGTGGTGTGGTTCACTCCGAATTCCTTCCAGAGGGAGAAACAGTGAATAAAGAATATTATTTAGGCGTCATGAAGCGTTTGCGTGAGAGTATCCGCCGAAAACGTCCAGATTTGTGGCAACACAACTCATGGATGCTGCACCATGATAATGCACCATCACACACAGCCATTATAGTGAAAGAGTTTTTAGCGAAAAATTCAACAAAAGTTCTCGACCAAGCACCGTATTCACCTGATATGGCTCCGTCTGACTTTTTTTTATTTCCCAAGTTAAAATTACCACTTCGAGGAAAACGTTTTGAGTCGATAGAAGCCATAAAAGAAAATTCGCTGAATGAGCTAAAGGCCATACCGCAAATAGCCTATGAAAAATGTATGGAAGACTGGGTGAAGCGGTGGAGATGTTGTATTGCAAGCGATGGGGCCTACTTTGAAGGCGATAAAATAAATTTAGATGAATAATTTGTATTTTTTGTTTTATTGACAAATTCCCGATACTTAGTACACAGAATGTATATGTTCATACAACCAAGTGCACGTCAATCTTTGACCTTTGTATCATTCTTTTGTCGTACGTAATAAGAGTTACAATTGAAGTTCGAGTGTTAGTCGTGATATATTCAGAGCTATAGAGAAGATCGCATATCAAGTGTGAGAGACGGCGCTATAAATAATCATTCACAACTCTCATCAACTACATGGATATTCGCATTATATACGCATATGACACACCTGATGCAAAGCGGTACCGTAGCCTACGAACGCATGCAGCAAATATCACTATCAAATATAACTAGAGCTAATATAATGTCACCTCTGCTACTAACACAGTTGCTCCTTAGGCGCTTACTAGCGACTTCATTCACTCGCAGGTATACAACAATCCTCCGGGAAGTTGTAATTTGGCTGCGACTGGATGATTTGCCGCGCACTACCTCTCTCCACTTCGCCGGTGAGCTCGTCAAAATTCAAACATATACCGGTAGTAGCGCTAATTGTGGTATAAATTTATCAAATAGTACGCGTAACTTGAAATTGAGTTTCTTGGCCTTTACCCTACCGTGCGCTTACTGATATGAATCCTCCGTATTCACACTCTAATCTCCGGACACTAATTGCACAAAAAAGTCCCTCAGAAGCGACACAAACAAACATAAACACACAAAAGACAGATTAGAGAAGATCCCGATCGCATTTAAGATAAATATTTTGGCTAAGTGTACCGTCGGCTTTAGATCGAGCCTCGATAAAGGGCAGCTGTGGAGGGCTGTGACGTCATTGTCAAATGCCGGATGTTTTTTATGCGGTCAAGATGATACTGATATTTGAACTTTACGCATGATACTTCTGACGAGCTCGGTGGCTCAGTCGTGAATGACGCGAGTTTGACACCAACGCTCGTGGGTTCGATTCCTACACAAGGCAAACATTTGTGTACATTAACATGTCTGTTTGTATTGGTCTGGATGTTTTATGTGAGGTAGGGCGCATCAAAGCAGCCCGAAGTACCTCCACGTCACAACAAAACAAAACCGCAGCCAAATAACAACTCCCCAGAGGGTGGTTGTGTTCCTACGTGTGAGTAAGGTCACCTGCAAACTCCCAAGGAGTTGCTGTGTAATCAGCAGAGGAGGCATCGCGCGAGTGATAATTAATAGGTATATCGCAAGCGTTAATAGGGTACGGTACCCGCTTTACATCCGGTGGGCCGTATGCTTGTATGTCTCCCGACGTTGCGGATGTACTTCCCCAAGCGGGTTGGTTTGATGCACTTACGATTAGCGATTACAAACAGACTATTAATATAGTATAGCTACTTATAGTTTAGGCTTGGGGAGCGGACTCCACCGATCCTAATGGGTTAGGAAACAAGATAACGTTGAGAACATTTCTTTTTATCTAGCATTTTTGGGGTCTAAAAAAAGGTGATTTAATATAACACTGGATTTACATATAAAGATTTTTCAACGAATTTCATGAAAACCACCTAAAGTTAAATACTGCGTGCGAAGGAGAGGTGAGATAGCACGTCTCTTTCAGACACAGTATTCTGTCTCCCTCGTGTACAATCGCACACATCAAGGGTACACGTATAAGCTGCTTATTGTATTTTTATAGTTATTTTGATCGTCGCGCACACAAAGTTTATTGTGTGGATTATCCGACATGAATACAGAATGGGTATTACGTTATTGTGCTTGGATGTACACAGCTGATGCTGGACGAGACAATGGTGCTATTTGCGAATCGCCGGTAGAGGCTTTTGTTCGTTTTATTTTTTAATAACTTGTAAATATGGCCGGCGTGCCACGTTTATTGGTATATTTGATACAATTTGTGTTCTGTTCAAATAGTGTTTTTTTGTTGGTATTTTAGGGACCCCTAGCTAAAAGTTAGAACGGAACCTTATAACGATACTACGTCCGTCTATTGCACATGCTCACTCGTCTATCTCCTGTTTTCGAAATTTGTGAAGAATACCTACTCGTAGATAAAACAAACACAACCAGTTGAGAATGTGCAAGCTTGCATTGCCAGAGGAACACCTGGCCCGTCAATTATACAACAATTCAATTTTTTTTTTAATTTGTCGGTCATTTTGACCATGATCCTTATCCCGCTGAGTTTCGCAGTTACCGTTATTCAGTATATATGTCATAAGCGAGTGGTCTGATTAGACCACCCGGAACCCGTCAAAGTCAAAGTCAAAGTCAAAATCTTTTTATTCCGTAAAAATGGCTACATTTGTTTGGAATCGTCACAATTTTTTTTGTCATTTTTATCGGCAATGCTATTGGTGTTGTAAGTGTTCATAAGTGACTGCAAGCTTACCATCACGCAGTTTGTACGCTTTTGGCACTTTAGTGGTATCAAAAAAAACACAATGTATACCTATCTGTAACATAATTTTAATAAGTATCACAAACGATTAGAGTTACATCAGGGGCTACTTTTCAGGAACACCGTTCCTATATGATATCTATATGTTTGTCTGTGTGTGTGTCTGTCGCTTTTTTTCGAATATTCGAATTTTGACTTCAGATTCGGATTCAGCATAAAAAAGTAGAGTAGGAATGTCTGAAAACCAACCTCCTATCTCTTAAGGAATAATTAAAATGGCCGACAAATTAAAAAAAAAAATTGAATTTTTATTTCATATTCGAAAATTAAAGTAAAAAGTAGAATAGCAATGTCTTAAAAACCAATATCTTATTTCTTAAGGAACATGGTCAAAATGGCCGATAAAGTTTAAAAAAAAATAACTAAATTGTTATATAATTGACGAGCCAGGTGTTCCTCTGGCAATGCAAGCTTGCGCATTCTCAACTGGTTTTTAATGCATTGACGCTAGGATTCTAAGTCTACCGGTAATACGTCTACCAGCACAGGTTTATCAATATTCAGATTTATAGTTTTCATAAAAACACCAGGAGAATTTCAAATAGAAGATGACGCAAAACCGAAAACAACGCGAAACGAAATACCCCTTCGATTTCATAAATTGCGAGCTATAAATGCCAACACAACAATGCTAAATTAAATGTGTACCCGCACATATAAACTACAAAACGCACTAACTATACAAATAGAAATATTCTCTTTACACGCATCTCGCTATAGACAATTGGATCACATAAATCATAGAGCTGGCAAGAAAACACGTTTACACAACCTTATAAATAACAATTATAAAACAAAATTGCAACAATTTTCAGTCTTATGACGATAGCAATAAGAGTCGTATGACAAAGTAGTGCGTACGAGTATTCATGGTACTGTACACGCATTTGACGCCCTATCGTTTAAAAACGCCGTCAATCGAGTTTCGCGTAAATTATGGCACAACCCTAAACAATGAGTAAAAAAAGATCCATTCGCTAATGGATTTTGTTCTCAAAAATTAATTTGGGGTACTCGACAAAACTGTAGTGTGTACGCACCCAATCAGAGCCAACCCTAAGTTGTTAGGGTTGAACGAATCCTGTTCTATTGTGCGAAGAATCACATTGTCTAGCTTATGATTTTTTGGGTGCTATTTAATTACTATAAAACTTGAACTTCGTAGATCCGTTGATTTTTTAAGTTTTGTAATAATGCGCTCGAATTATTATAATTTATAACTAACGACTTGTTTTTATGTACTAAGATGCTGTTTTACCATGTCTATTTCAAATAAATACTTATAAAACAATAGGTAGGGTATTTTAAGATTATAATTAAATCATAGCATCTTTAACAAGGTGCAAATTACTACCTAATTAGTCATGTATATGACATCGCTCTCACAGTCAGTGTGGAGTGTAGCCCTCTGGGCTCCTCATATTTCCCGGTTAGTGAGAGCAAATGGGGAAAAACTGTAGAACTGAGGCAGCTTATGGGATGATGAAGTGATGGGCGCTTCCTGTAGATGTACTGATAAGTTTTATGCTACTAAAGTGCATGCAAGCGTGTGGCCTCCCAATGGTAATTGGTTAAAGTAACATAGTAGAAATGTAGGCAATTCCATCTACAGGGCATCACTTATGACCTTACAGACCCTCAGAATACGCGACCGTTTTCGATTGCGATTTCTGAATGTGAGGATAAATTTCTCAAGGAGACGGCAAGCAGATCCACTTTAGATGGAAGCTGTGGGCATCATATCGAACAACTCAGTATGCAACACATGCCAACTGAGAGCTCAACACCATGCATATACTCGTAACATACTTATCGCCATTTCTCACAACTCGTCTGTGAAAGGACCTAGCTAGTATCCAGGCGGCCCATATGACTGTAGTGTCACTTATATAGCATTAGTCTTTTCTTCGATCTAAAGTATTGCTTCAATCTGGTAACCGAAAACAACGGCTAGAAATTACGGAAAACGTAAAATCGCACATTGTCACAAGCATTATATATCAAGCTGTGGGTAGAAACAGGGAGTGGTTATTGATTGTGATGATGATCTTAGTATTTTCGTCCATGTTTAATAAAATATGTTGCAATATACGGTGGTTATTTTATAATAAATGGTATTAAGCAAATCTTGGAAGGCAAGGCCAAGGAAGGCCAATAATAAATTGGTCCAGTTTTATCGAGACGTATTTTTGATGTCAAGTATCAGATACATCAAAAGAAATATCGGATGTGTATAGAGACCCTGAATTCGTTTCTTACTGTTTTTTTTTTTTGGGAATTGCGTATAATATTTTTTTTTTATTCTTGAGGTTCTTGGAAGACCGCGTCTTATGTCGCTTGGTGCTCTCTGCATACTCCGCTAGGGACGTGACGTAAAGACATATGTATCGTAGTAATGTTAATTAGCTAATACTTGATCGTTCTATTTTCTTTTTCTTTAATTTGTTTAGAGAACCATCGATCGATTGCTATCCTTTTAAGTGGGAAATTATTATTATCTAGAAGGTAGCCATGTCATATTTGTTAGGGAATACTTTCGAAGGAAGTTGATTCGATAGTTGAAAGATGCCTATCAACAAGGACAAAATTTTATATTTGTCTATCAACTTCTTTTAAAATAAATATCATAATACAATTAAAGTTATTCTTAACAGTTACATCGAAACACGAGCATAATACAAAATAATAATATTTCAACTCAATAGCAACCCTTAGTACTTTTCTATTAGCTAAGGGCGACATAACTTAGACTTCGGGTCTCCGGGTGAAGAGCTATTGTTTCACAGCCCTATTCCCAGCTAACTTTTTAATTTATTAACGCGAAGGGTTGCCAGTCGTAAAAATTACTTTTATTGTTTGTAACGACGTCTCAGCCTACGTGATAACAATATACGTTATAATTCACTATTATAAAGAGATTGTAAATCCAGTGTATATTGAGCTTCTTTTTGTATTGGCTGAAAAAGCTATGAAAGGTCTTGTGTTTGTTGTAAAGACCACCGCGTGTGGTAAGAGTGGATTTGGAGTCAAGTGCCTTTTGTTATTATAAAGTTTATGTCCCGCGAAAGGTTGAGACAACGGCATCGCCGGGCACGGAACCTGTTTTTAAATGAAACTAGTGATTTAGTATACTGGGAATGAGTTTTGGTGACGTCTAACTGCGTCTCATAAACAATGATATGGTTATAAATTTGATGTTTTTTTACTATATTCTTACAATTAGAGCCAACTATCCCCAATATCTCGATATCTGCTTGTTTATTCGTCAACTTAAGTGTTACAATTCGAATACCAATCTTCGCTATGTAGGTATATAAAAGTGAAATATATAGGCTAGGAACAAAATCTACAATATTTTTTACATTGTGGTGCAGTGGTTAGTAACGCTGCTTTGATATCAGGGCTTGTGGGCTCAATTCTCACAATGGGCAAACATTTGTGTGCACACATCTGTTTGTCTGGGTCTGGGGGATTTTAAGAGAGGTTGGTCGCATCAAAGCAGTATGTCTGAGGAGGTACCTGTACCTTACACATAACAGCCAAATAATAAAAGGGTTGTTGTATTCCTGCGAGAATCCTAGAATTTTGTAAGAAGAAATGTCATATAGCACAAGTAAAGGAAAAAATTCGAAAACTGTAAATTTGCAGTTCCATCACAAAAAAATACATTTTTACGACAATAACTTGCAAAAATATTATTTTACGGAACCCTCAGAGCGCGAGTCGGACTCGCGCTTGACGGCTTTTTTATACTTAGATCATAAGATAATTTACTAATTTTAACTAATACATTTTTATTTTATTTTTTGCATGCCAATTGTTGGCGCAACATGCTCGATCAATATTACATAAGATCCTGTATATGTAATGTATACTACCGTGTTTGCCTGCAAATAAAATGATTTGATTTGATAAGTACAATAGGCCAAGACTCTCCTACCCAAACCAAATCGATCGTTTGTTATTAGAAGGTGGTGTCAGGATCTTAGGAACCGGCGTGCATGGAATAAAAGCAAAGTGCATGTACACCAATGAAAAATAAATTTAAGCATACGGCCCATCTGAGGTAAAGTGGTTGACACAGCTCATGTATGTCCCCCCTGGTACTAACTCAGCAACCTCTGAAAAGGAGCATATCAGCAACCCCACGCTAGAACACAACAAAGGTAGTTGTTATTTGACTGTAGTTTTCTTGGAGGTGGAGGTACTGTCTCAGTAAGGCTGCACAAGTGTTTGTCCTGTATGGGAATCGAACCTAACTTTGGTGTTGAAGTAGCCATTGCCAACCAATCGAATGACATTACAAAATGTCCTAGTTAATGCCTCGGACTAACATATGTATAATTACTTCAAATTTATCTCAGTAAACTTGATCGATAGATATGGAAATTAAGTTCACACTCCACAATTATGTAGCGCTTATTTAGATACTTGCTTTGTAGCATACAGACAGTTTGAACAAAGTTTAATAAATTTTAAACATATGCTACGTATTAATGTGCACAGTATTATTTGCATCTACAAAAATACAGAAATATACAAATGTATTAAGGACAAAATACATAAATCTACAAACCCCTAACCCTTCAAATAACAATATATAACTTTTCCCGCGTTGTATAGGAGAGAGGGAACTTTGGCAAACTAAATTTTACTTCTTATTCAAAAGCGGTCTCTTATGAGAGGGGAAAACATTATAGAAATCGCGACACCACTCTTCGCAGGCCGAGTGTTGATTCTATCAAAAATCTACTTGAAAACCGGACTACTCTTGTTTATGACACAACATTCGATACCCAATGTTTTCTTTTTTAAGAAAAAAGATGACGCCGATGTCATTATTCTAAATGAAATCATTAAGATTTATTTGAGAGGTAGGACGCATCAAAGCAGCCCGTCTGGGGAAGTACCTCCATCTCACAGAAAACCACAGCCAAATAACAACTCTAGGGAGTTATTATTTGGCCTAGAGGGTTGTTGTGTTCTTGCGTGTGAGTGAGGTCACCAGTAAGCAACCAAGGAGTTGCTGTGTAAGCAGCAGAGGAGGCATCGCGCGAGTGATATTTAATATATCGTAAGCGTTAATAGGCTACGGTACCCGCTTTAAATCAGGTGGGCCGTATGCTTGTATACCTCCCGACGTAGTATAAAAAAAAAATCTGAATTACCCAGCTTCATATGTAACTGAAGAGCAAGAAACTTAGTGAAATCATAGATAATAGTAATCTAGTTTTAATGCGGAAAATAAACATACAGCTCATGAAGTACATCATGGAGCATCGCATGGACGCATGAACGATTTGCTACTTCAGTTCCTGGCACTGTAGGTTAGGTTCCTGTAGTATACTCGTAGGTTCCTGGTGAACATAATCACTAACAATAACTCCCTAGGGAATCATTATTTGAAGTCTTCTATAATGCCTAGTAACTTTACTGAATTAAGCTGCACCTTAACAAAATAGCTGTTCTCTACCTCATTTACCTTTTTAGGTTTGTTAAGAGGGTGCACAAAGATAAGTGGCGCCCTCATTTTGTTTTTATTAATAACGCTGAATTTAAGACCAATTCCAAAAAAAACGCTCTATAGGGCACTGAAAAACCATATTTACATTTTTTTGAAACATATCTTGTATTTATTATCTATGACAAGTAACCAAAATTTTAATTATTGCTAATTGTGGCCACTTATAGCAATAATCAAAAGTATGACTAATTCTACATAAATAATAAAAACAGAATATGTCTCAAAAAACATAAATATGGTTCTTCAGTGCCCTATAGAGCGTTTTTTTTGGAATTGGTCTTAAATACAGCGTTATTAATAAAAACAAAATGAGGGCGCCACTTAGCTTTGTGCACCCTCTTGAGGCTTTGACACAACATCTAATATTATATTCCTCTAAACAGAAACGGACTAAGGAGGGAAAGCCGCTGGCAGAAGCTATTGTCTTTTAATTGATATTTGGTACAAATCGTTAGATGACAGTCATTAGTAAATGATGATAAGTATACGAATGTGATTATTTTTTTTATACAACGTCGGGAGGCATGCAAGCATACGGCCCACCTGATGTAAAGCGGTTTCCGTAGCCTATAAACGCTTGCAATACATTGAGTATCACTCTCGCGATGCCGCCTCTGCTGCTAACACAGCAACTCCATAGGAGCTCACTGGTGATCTCACTCACCCTCAGGAACACAACGTATCCGATATGCGATTTTCTGTGAGGTGGAGGTACTTCCCCAGACGGGCTGCTTCGATGCGCCCTACCTCAATGTCGCTGACAGCAACGCAAGTAACCACCTCTTGTCCCAAATATAAAGGTCTATTCGAGGAAAGGTCAGGGTGGTTTTGTGGATATTTTTATGCAGATATTGGTAAACGTTTGTTGGTGAATATATTACAATCGAGTACAATATATATAGAGTATACAGTTTAAAGCTATAGCTAATTTACAAGTGGACTAGTGGAACTTTTACTATGGTGTCAAATATTATTTTGACGATGAAGAAACCTTTGATCGTCAAAATAATATTTGACACCATAGCACCTCACACAAAACTACAGTCAAATAACAATTAACCTTTATTTTGTTGTGTTCTAGCGTGTGAGTGAGGTTGCTGATATGCTTCTAACGACAAAAAAATTAGACAGTGCTATATCTTGTAAACTGTAATGTAAACATTGAACTTTTTTTTTTTCTTAGACACCACCACCTTCTAATAACAAACTGGTCTGGATAGGTGAGTCTTGGCCTATACTACTTATGATCTAAGTATAAAAAACCGGCCAAGTGCGAGTGGGACTCGCGCACGAAGGGTTCCGTACCATTATCTATAAAAAGGCAAAAAATCACGTTTGTTGTATGGGAGCCCCCTTAAATATTTATTTTATTCTATTTTTTAGTATTTGTTGTTATAGCGGCAACAGAAATACATCATCTGTGAAAATTTCAACTGTCTAACTATCACGGTTCATGAGATACAGCCTGGTGACAGACGGACGGACGGACGGACAGCGGAGCCTCAGTAATAGGGTTCCGTTTTACCCTTTGGGTACGGAACCCTAAAAAGCCGTCAAGTATTTTCAATACAACTGATTGTTATATGAGTAAGAAGACATAATCCCACAGATCACAGAAACAAGGAAACTTGTGATCTGTGTATAACCCTGTATTTGTTCTCGCGTACTTATATAAATAAAGGATATAATTACAACCGAAAACTCGTCAAAATACCTTTTGTTTTTTTTTTATATTAGCTCAGCATACTGGCTCCGCTTCCCCTGACGCTAAGCGAAAAGAGGAGCCCAAATCGCAGCGGCAACTGACAAAAGACTACAGTGTCCTGTCAGTTGACGCTGCCATACTGGCCCGCAAGATGCTTCGTTTGCGTTCGTTTCGCGAAGATTGTTGTTACGTTTAGCGGGCCAATGTCCCTACGTCCCAAATGTAAAAAAAAAATGACAAAATAGCTGTAAAACGAGACAGCCATTGGACCAAAACAATGATTTGGGGCTAGTTTTAGTCAAGTCCTTTGGGAGTTACATAGACAGAGAAACAAAGGATAATGAAAAATTATAAATAAAAGTGGAAACAACGGTACATTTATTTTGCTGTTTTGATCTTTTACAACAGTTAGTGAAAAGGAAAAAAAAAATCGGCCAAGTGCGAGTCGGACTCGCGCACGAAGGGTTCCGTACCATTATCTATAAAAACGGCGAAAAAATCACGTTTGTTGTATGGGAGCCCCCTTAAATATTTATTTTATTCTATTTTTTAGTATTTGTTGTTATAGCGGCTACAGAAACACATCATCTGTGAAAATTTCAACTGTCTAACTATCACGGTTCATGAGATACAGCCTGGTGACAGACGGACGGACGGACGGACGGACGGACGGACAGCGGAGTCTCAGTAATAGGGTTCCGTTTTACCCTTTGGGTACGGAACCCTAAAAACAATATCGCAGATCAATACCAGCCTACTATTATTAGCTGGTTTTTACGTCAATTTTTATTTTATGCTCGCGTCAGTGCGTTTTATGAGATATGTCGTTACGCGTGTCGATTAATAAACAGTAACACGGCCGACAAAAGAAATATAAACAAGGTACGGCGGCCGGCATATTGATTACCGCAAACTTCCCATTTTAAGGGATGTAAAAATGTTTGTTTAACAACCATTTAGTCGAGTGGTGCGACTTACTTAAACACCTAATTAGGGGTATAAAAAACGGAAAATTTTCCAATACTTCAATGCACCTATATGTACAATCTGTTCAATTGCTGAAGTTAAGAAGAAAATGGAAGTAGGTGATGTCAGGAGCCCCAGGAACCGTCGAGCGTGCATGAAAAGAGCTATGAATGTCACAGAAGCGAGTGAAGTATGTAAGGACCTCGTCTTATGGCGCTCGGTTCTCTCTGCCTACTGCAGTCTGCCTAAACAATATTTTACTTCCATGTATATGTTGACTTGGCGTGAACATATACATGGAAGTAAAATATTGTTTAAATACACACACACATACATATACACTAACTCACTCACCTACATCCACAAAATTTTGCAGATGATATATATTTCGTAAACTGTCAGAGGTTATCGGGTATTTTCAATTCCAGTTATTTCCACTTTCAAATTCCACAGTTAATGCATGTGGTTAGATTTCAAATAAGCTACTTTAATTAAAATGCGCAAGAAAGGCTCTAAAAACGAGCTGAGAGGGAACGTTCGTGGAGGTTCTATGACTTATATTCCTCGGTTAAAACGGATCACGAGTCCCATCCTGTTTGGTCCTAATTGCTTACCATCATAACATACTATTGAAAAGAGTACTTTTCAAGCGTAGTTGCTCTGCTTATCATGGGAAATATTGCAGCAGTATCCAGAAATGCAAATAATTTTATTTCTCAAAGCCAACCAACCGAAAAATTTGTAAAATTATAGTGAAAGAATAAAAAGGGGAAGGCATGTTGAAAGAAGTACTTTTCAATATTCCTTCTTTATATATCAAAACTAAAATTCTAATAATGCAATAAAAAATTTCATGTTTGTCACTGCGCCGCCGGTTTCCCAGGAGGCCTACCATAATTTCAATTCGAATCGGCCGCTCTCGATTATACGAAAAACCTAACCGCGGTCGATGTAAATAAAATGGGCGTCATAGTTGACCGCTTTAGATAGATCTCTCTCGTAGAGGGCGGCGAATCGAATAACATTAACTGAAGCATATTAGAAGTAGAAGAGATGGTTCAATATAAGATGGTTCTTTGGTAATACTACCGTTCAAATTCGATATTTTATTCTTGCTTGTTAAATCTCATTGTCGAATAGATTTTTACTTGTTATACTTGTGGGAATAAAGGTAATTTTATTTGAATGCAATGGGCCCTTTTAAAGCGTTAATCCGTATTTGAAAACGGGCTTCAATCTTACGGTTCATTTGAATTTCCTTCTTATTTTTTTTATATTTGTGAATCAGCACTCATCTGCTTTTCCAAGCATATAAGGTTTCTCTTTCTCAATATGTAACTTACTTGTATGGAAAGTATAATATGATAGCAAACAAGCGTACCACCTTCTACGAGATGGTAAATTTATGTGTATATTGTGCTCCTTTTAGAACAATATGTCAATTACTAAACTACCCTTAATATAACTTAAGTGCCTGTAATACAGCCACCTAATATGGAACAGTATAAAACCCCGTCGGGCGACAATAATTTCATTTATGCCAAGTTGGCCAGTACGCAAACCACGTTGGTTATTATCACAACAATGTCTGTTTCACCCATTCTTGCTTTTCTTCCCAAAATTCCCGCTAAATTCGCTCCCAAATCGCCCGCAGTGTCGCCAAACGCGTGAAATTACACAACAATACGCAGTAATGATCCTTTGCCAGTAAAAAAATAAAAATAAATAAATGAATAGTTGTTGTTATATATCCAAATCTGCTACCATAATAATTTTGAACTTTATTCCTTTTGCTATTTGATATATCCTTGCTTGTATTCTTTTGCAGAAATGCGTGAATGTTATTGCGCTTCGACAATTATATTTGTCGTCCTTTTAAAATTGTCTCCACTCGTTATTTCCATAGCTATACCATCTATTTTGCTTTAAAATTTAAGAGCTTTAACGGCATAATAAATGGTAGAATACTTCGCTACACCTTTCCTTGTCATTACGTTTTGTAATCCACAGGGGGTTTCAGAAGGATTGTTTTGAACATTTACAGGATTCGCCCGATTGTGTTCATTGTATTATAGAAAAATAAATTTACAATTCATTGTATAGTTTGTACAAGAGGGAGGTTAAACATAGTTTCAATGTTCAGTTTTGTGGTAAAAGCTTTTGATATGCGGGCGTCAAAAATACCATTATTGTATTTTGTATTGTTTGTTTTTACCTGCTCAATGTCTTCGGCGGAGCTACTGTTATTCTACGAATTGTATTTTTGCTTTTCATCGTTATTATTAGTTCTGCTACTAAATTTGGCACGGTTTCTATCATTTTTAAAAGTTACATTGTCCTATTACCAAACATTTTCCGCTACTAACCTGACTGAGAGAACATCACCAATTGAAAGGTAAACCCGGTTAATCGTTAATTGCTTCAGGAATGAATAAAACTAACCTTACACATTTAATAAATTTGTATACAAATGACACTTTTATGAGGTCATATAAAATATGGTTCATGTTCTGTATTTTTATTTATTTAATACGTTTATAGCACACATCAAATGCTCAAATATTCACTTGCTTTACAGCTCATACAAATTTTCCGTTTATAATTGTTTTTTTTTCACGCTCTGAATAGATTCATAAGATTTTTTTCATCGATCGATTTGAATCCCTTGTCTAAAACTTATCAAGCTGTTGACACTCCATTCTAGTCACAAAATTCAATAAAAATATTTAATTTTATTACAGTTTTTTATTAATCTCAATAAATTTAAATGCTACCATTAACAAAGTTTCTTTGACTATAGATGCAAAACGTGTGGAGTATGGTAGTTAAAATGAAGTACTTATAGGTAATGATAAAGCCTAAAAGGAAACCGCAGTTGAATAGGACGTTTTTGACCCATCGTCGTGGTGATTTTTCCAATGAAACTGTGCACTACATTCTGATACACTGTCATTCTGGAAGTCAATTCCAATACATTGGTATTGGAATGATGCTCAAGAGTTTAGAAAATCTTTACAGTATCACCAGATGGATTTGATCCTGGTGGACGTTTCTACGTTGGTAGTCTTCATAAAATTGAATTATATGTTGACCAAAGCAAAGTAAAGAGATTACGAGATTTTACTCAAAATCTCGATATTGGAATTGGCTCGTCATAGGACCTAACGTCAAAAGTAATCCTATTGATACCTTTTTCTTTACAACGTCGAGAGGCATACAAACATACGACCCACCTGATCTAAAATGGTTACCGTAGCCAATGAACAATACATTAAGTATCAATCATTTGATGCTACCTCTGCTGCTAACATAGGAACACAACAACCCACTAGAGAGTTGTCATTTTGCAGCGGTTTTCTGTGAGGTGAGGTTGCTTCTCAGCCCTACATCTCTTAAAAATACACAGTTTATGCACACTAATGTTTATCCTGTACTGGAATCGAATCCACGAGCGTTGATATCAAAGTATTGTAACTAGACACTACGATGAATTAAATAATATCCAATTCTCCCCATCCCCTGTATATAAAGGGCACGTTCGAAGCTCATGTGTGAACTGCATTAAGTGATGCATATTCCATGTTTAATGCTACGTCGTTTCGAATTATGCGTGTAAATGCATATTTATGATTCGGTGCGTGGGTGTTGTGTCATTTTAATATGGTGTGTGAGTGTGTGTGTTGTGACAAGATGATGGGTTACTCCTATAAGCCTTTTAATTTTAATATACTTTTAATTTGGAGACTCTTATTCACTGATATATGATGGATCCTAAATATTACTGAAGTGCTGCATAGCAGCGAGGCGGTTATCGTCATCGTCTAATAGGTTTAGTTTCCTACCATTTTGGAGAAATTATTGGTTTTAACCGACTTTAAAAAGGAGGAGGTTCTCAATTCCCCAGAATCTTTTATTTTTTTATGTATGTTCCCCGAAGACGCCTAGATCGATTCGGATTTTTTTTTTGTTTCAAGGGGTATACTTCCCAGGTAGTCCCATGGTCACCAGGTCAGGGTCTGATGATGGGATCCTAGAGAAATCAACGGAACTCTTCAAATTTTTATTATAGACACACTTGAAGCGATTTGGGTATTTTATTTGCTTTTTATTTATTTTTATTCACAACCACAGTACATAATTATATTACTCATACAATGGTATCCAAAATAACATAAATTCAGGTAACTGCTCAACTAACAAGAAGATGGGGTTACATTGCAATTCGAGTATACGTGACATCTGAACTGGTATGAATGAACATACTTGTATCTCAGATTTTACTACCTGGATGTTCCTCTTCCTTTTTGAAGGCGGTTTTTTTCATTTAAAAATAATTTATTTCGAGCGTTATAGCAGTGAAAGGGCAGCGGATATAGAAACGATCTATTAACCGACGATTGTTGGTTCGAATCCAGTTAACTAAATTCATATTGTCGGATATACAAGGAAAGGTATATAGATATATAGATCAGTATCTACGCCAAATCCTTAGGCTTAGGTTGCAGACACCGCCAATCCTAATGGATGAGGAACTAGATCGCATGTAAATTCGACATTCGCAAAATGACGCTTGAATGTATTAAGCATAATTGTTAAATATCTTTCTTCTTTCTTTATCTTCACGCCACATCCCTTGCGGGGTAGGCAGAGAGAACCGAACGCCACGTGACTCGATCCTTACAACCCAACTCGCTTCTTTAACATTTATTGCTCTTTTCATGCAAGATCGCCGGTTTCTAGGGCCCCTGACATCACCTTCTGACAGAACACGACCAATTTGACAATGGTAGGGTAGTCTCGGTCTTCCTCGGCTCCTACATCCGTCCACTTTTGCATTGTATATCTGTCACTTCACTCTTTGCACTCCCGGAGTGCAACCCGTTTTTTTTTTGATCACGTTTGTAATTTCAGTTCTGTTTGTAACTAAATAGTTAAAATTAGTTATTCTATTTTGATTGCTTTTTTTATTTAAAACGTACCTATATACCTACTCTATCACGAGAAAAAGAGATATAGGTTAAACGATATTGAATACTAATAGAGTCCTAATCTAGAAACCGGCGAGCGAGCATGAGAGGAGCAATGAATGTTAAAGAAGCGAGTGAAGTGTGTAAGGATCGCGTCTTATAGCGCTCAGTTCTCTCTGTCTACCCGCAAGGGATTTGGCGTGAAGTTATAGATAGATTAATTTGATGTATATGTATATCTTCACGCCAGGTCTCAGTCTCCTCACATCACCTTCTGATAAAACACGACCTGTTTGATCATGATCTCATGGTAGGTTAGTCTTGGTCTTCCTCGGCTCCTACAACCCTCCACTTTTGCATTGTATATCTGTTTCGTCGTTCTTTCGTCTTGCATTCTTTCTACATGTCCGAACCAACGGAGCATGCCTCGTCTTATTTGAACACCGACGCCAATATGTTAATTCTCTATTCACTGGGCTATGGTCTGCAGTTTATTAATAATGCGAAATATATACGAGTGGCGGCCGATAAAGTAAGACGAACCTAAGTAATAGCTGAGGTTCTTGATTATAATTTATAACTAAATATAGTTATCAGGAACACCGTTCCTATATGAAATCTATATGTTTGTCTGTGTGTGCGTTTGTCTGTGCGTTTTTGTCGAATATTCGAATTTTGACTTCAGATTCGGATTCAGCTAAAAAAAGTAGAATAGGAATGTTCAGAAACACCGTTCCTATCTCTTAAGGCACATGGTCAAAATGGCCGACAAATTAAAAAAAAAATTGAATTGTTATATAATTGACGAGCCAGGTGTTCCTCTGGCAATGCAAGCTTGCGCATTCTCAATTGGCTTTTTATTTTAATTCGTAACTCGATTGAAAATATTACCAAATATGGTCAGCATTGTTTTTTGTAAACCCAAATCCCTCCCCTTCCCACACCTACTCGCGCACACATTCATGCGAGATGCGTGTGCGCCGGCGACGGTTCGTCTGCCGCGTCTGGAATGCGGTCCGGGGGCTAGGGTGGGGGCGGGGAGGGGCCGGCCGGCCATAGATTGATGAGAAAACGCGGCATTCTTGTCTATGGTAATGTGTGGGACGTATTTTGTTATGTTATTCATATATTTTTTTGGTTATGAAAAGACTTGTTAGGTTATTTTGTAGTATTGAGTAATTTCGATAGCACAATTTAGTCAGCCAATTATTGTTGCATGTAATTAGGTGGACTATAAAGGTGGGGATGCAGTGGGTAACCGCCCTATTGAGAAACTCACCCAGGTTCGAAACTTGGCATCGACAAAATTCGTAATTATCACTTGGTCGGTGGTGACGAAAAACATTATGAGGAAATCCGCACGTCCAAAAAGTAGTATATTTCATTACAAGTGCGGAAAGCCTGTCATTGCAAAGAGTTCCGACAAATGTCTACCCGAGCCGAGGCGCAGCCGAAGGTGAGGGTTGACAGTCGGAACTCTTTGCAATGACGGTTCCGCACGTGTACTGAACGACTATTTTTAATACAGTTGCGAAAAAATGAAGCAATTTAATAAAACAATAAAAACTCAACTAACTAGGAAAATGGCGCCAACCGTAAAAGAATATAAGCAGAGATTTTCTTTTGTTTTCTTCACCCATTTTGGGTAGGCAAAGGGAACTATGACCATACAGCCAAGTCTTCAGTAGAATTTATTGATATGAAATGAAAATGAAATTTAATGAGATGAAATGAAATGAAACCTAACCTAACTCATTGAATCAAATCATTAAATCTGATATTGAAACAAATTAGTAGCTTCTTTTTAGAAATAATTACATGAATCATAAAAACTTCTATGAATTTTTTTTAGTAAAATCTTCGTGGTTGGTTTTTTCTTTTTAATAGACATTATTTTGACAGTTGGGAAAGAGAACGCACGAGTTCGGAAAAGGTAAAGAAAAAGCTCGAGTATGTAATAGCCCACATCCCGAACGCTATACGTCCCTGCAATACGCCACTTTTTGAGCAACTGTATAAATACATTTTGGAAGACGTGTCACCTTACTGGTTCTCCCCCTGGGTTGTGGTGCCCTGCCGGCAGTCGCTCCGTGTCAACTGACTTATATTTGGATAGGTTACAAGTCTTTCGAAATAAAGTTTCTTGGACGTGCTGGTTTCCTCACATTGCTTTCCTTCACCACTGAGCAAGTGATAATTAGAAATATGTACTAAGTACTTAAATCAGAAAACACGAATTTCGTGTTATTCATACCTACTCCATGATTCGAACCCAGGGTCGTTGATTAATAGAATGGATCTTTATCACTCACTGCTCTAAATGTAAAATCCATTTTTTCTGTGCACTTAGTAGGCGAGTATCTAGGTATAGTATTTCATAAGACGTGTTATATATAATACCCTAGATAGATATTTCTGTTAATCAACAGATGATTTATTTTTAATGTACTTCTTCATAGCCATTCATATTATGGTTTTTGAAATAAAATCGGTTATCTACCTATTTTATTACTTGACTAGCCATAACAAATGAGAAAAAATATTCATTATTAACGACGTGGAGTTAGCCCAATCCATATTGGCTAAACCTACATCACCGATGGCCGGAATGTTCTATGAACTGATTGCCACATCTCAACACTGAGTCCCTTTTTAGCTTAGGGTACCCTAAGATTACTTACCCTAGGGTAAGATGGGACTGGCATATATAATACAGATCAAAGCCCCACTTAAAATAGTGGCATATGGATACCAGATAGGAAATTATAATTCGCTTCAGAGACGAGCTGTGAGAATTGTCGACTAGCGTTCATGGGCTACGGTAAGTGCTTTATATCAGGTACTATAATGACATCCGACGTTGTATAAAAAAAACTGATTTTTCTTGATAAATATGACAGTCGAAGTTTTACTCAATAAATCATTTTCATTGCATTCAAGAGTATCCTACTGGACTCTCAAAAGGCGTGAAGGACTAGTGTAGGCGTTAGAATTTGTACCATCATGGACATATCAGGTGCCCACCTGCTCAAGTGTTACCCAAGTAAACAGCATTTTATTTTGATGAGCAGTTGAAAGACGTATATTGTCTTTTCAAGTGATTATTGAGATCACATGATTTTTTTCAAATCGCTAATCTTCTGAGAGTTATCACGTTTTCTAATCCATTGATCGGCGGAATTCGCTACTTACGCCTTAACCTTTTTTTTTATACAACAAACCCTATGCCAACAAGCTCACCAGAGGGAGACTTTTTACAAAAAGTCGTCTGGCGTGGTGTGGACCTTTTCATTTAAGGGCAAAGATGATACGTAATCCAGCCACGCTTTCCTCTTTCTTGCTACGGAGGATTCAACCTCCGCATGCCACCAGGCATCTCCTTTCGCTGTTTTACGTCTCTTTGCGCATCCACAAGCTTCTTTTGCACTATCCACCATACTTTCTTTTAAAACTTTCCAACAATCATCCACATCTGAGTCGGAGAGGCTTGCATTTACAAGTCTCTCACTTACCAGATGCACATACATTCTCCTTACACTTTCATCTTGCAATTTTTGGCTCCTTATCCTTTCATGATCTCCGAAAGGGATACGCACTCGCCAGTGCCTCCACTTCCTAAAAAGGCCCACAAACCGGCTTACCACCAGGTAGTGGTCCGTCTCAAGAGTGGGGCCTCTAAAGGCTCTTGTATCCATTATAACGTTTCGGAGACGTCTAGGTATCTATTAAAATCAAATCAATCACACTTTTTTGGTTATTCCTTCTCCATGTATACGTGTGAAAATCCTTATGATGAAATAAAGTATTCGACACGAGGATGTTTCGTTCCATATACACACATCAAAAGTGTCTAGGGATCAACATATATTTTTGCAATAACTTTTCTCCTGATTGATATTAATTAAAATTTTCTTTAAGGATTCATCAAATAAAGTGTTTTCGTTTGTCTACAGTAACGATAAACCAAGTCACCTTTGCATTAATAAAGAAATTTGCCATTTTCATAATAAAGGGATTTTTGACATTTGAACCACTAACATTAAAGTTCGAAAAAAAGACTGAAATAACAGTTTTCTTTAAAATTTTATTGGGTAACTTAAACAATTAATAATCCGTGTTTCTACCGCGAACACTAACAACACAAGAACATCGGTTTCGCATACTCAAAATGAGTTCATCCAAATCACGCTGTGGAATGGCCGCCCATGTTCGTTGCAACAACAAAAAAAGGTCTTCTTGCGACTGGATACCCTCCATATTCGGCAGAGCTCTTCTCTGTAGCATATCCCATGCATGCTCAATCGGGTTCAAGTCTGGCGACTGAGCAGGCCAGGGCATGACATTGATGTTAGCTGCGCCGAGAGTCTGTCTTACAACTCTTGCGGTGTGCGGTCGTGCATTATCATGCATTAACTGAAATAAGGGACCGATTTGCACTTGTAGAGGAACGATGACGTCTGATACAATCGTCTCAGCATAAATTTGAGCGTTGAGGTTGCCTCTGATCCAAATCAACTCAGTTCTTCCGCCGATCCAAATACCCGCCCATACCATGATGGTTCCACCACTATAAGGATGGACTTCCTGGCAGGATTTTAATCGCTGTTGGCGTCCAGGGGTTCTCCAGTGTCGTATACGTCTTGTATCCGGTCTCATACCAAAACGAGACTCATCAGAAAAGCACACGAAACGCCATTGTTCTTCTGCCCAATTTCTGTGTTCAAGAGCCCATTGATATCGAATCCTACGATTATGCATTGCTATAGGTGGTACCCTTAGCGGTCTTCGGGAATGAAGGTTCACTTCATGCAAGCGGTTTCTGACTGTTTGGTCGCTAATTAAGTTCCCTGAAGAGTGATGAAGCGTCACGGCTAACATCATGGCGGTTATTGTTGGAGCTCTTCGAGTTGTGATTTGAATGTATCGGTCTTGTCTCCGTGTGGTGCAGCAATAGCGTCCTCCATGGCGCTCAGCCACGGTACCAGTGCTTCGGTAACGTGTTCAAAGTCGACTGATAACACTCTGACTTGTATTCAGAGCTAAAGCCACAGTACGTTGCCGGGAACCAGCTTCTATCATTCCCACGTGTTGTTAGTGTTCGCGGTAGAAACACGGATTATTAATTGTTTAAGTTACCCAATAAAATTTTAAAGAAAACTGTTATTTCAGTCTTTTTTTCGAACTTCAATGTTAGTGGTTCAAATGTCAAAAATCCCTTTATTATGAAAATGGCAAATTTCTTTATTAATGCAAAGGTACTTGGTTTATCGTTACTGTAGACAAACGAAAACACTTTATTTGATGAATCCTTAAAGAAAATTTTAATTAATATCAATCAGGAGAAAAGTTATTGCAAAAATATATGTTGATCCCTAGACACTTTTGATGTGTGTATAAATCTAGTATTGACTTACCTGCTTCGTTCACTCTCTTATCTCCATACGGACCAAGAACAGCTTCATAGCTGTATCGCTTGATCCTAACCCATCCATTCAAATCTCCACACATAATCACTCTTTCATTCCCTTCAGCTAAGTCCAGAACATCCCTCACAGACTCCCAAAACTTGTCCAGTTCTTGAGCACACGCTGAGCTTACGGGAGCGTATGCTGCAAACCAGAAATACTCGCGTAATGCCCAGTTTAATGCGAACCCAGAGAAGTCCTACCAAACAGTAATCTCTTACACCAGTGGCTAAGCGAGAGGAGAGTACGACACCTACATCAGCACTGGCATGATCGTCCCGGTCTACCCCAGACCATAGGGCCATCATCCGACCGGGCAGATCATCGGTGTCGCTCCCCTTGCGCTTAGTCTGTCACACACAAAGCATCCAAATGTCTATCATTCATTACGTCTATCAGTTCGTTCGTCTTATCATTCAATCCACCTCTCACATTCCACGTACCTATGCGGCACTCGGCTCCCCTCGTCCCGCCGGAATTGGCGCTGCGTGGTGGGCGGCGGCCCCCACCGCCGCATGCAGCTATATTCGCACCGACGGGGGCGGATCGGTGCGCGTCGCCTACGGGGGACGCCCTAATCCGCACACACGTCGGTGCGCTCTTGGTCCAGAATTGCAATCGACTGATTGGCAGGGGTCGCGAACGAGCACGCTTCTGGTACATGACCCCTTAATATGTTCTGTGTTATGTGTTTCATAATAAGAAATACCGAAAAACGCGCAAACTGTAAAAGAAAAGGCAGGAAAGCGAACCCCGGGCTGCGAAAGCGAAAGCTTAGGATTAACGCTCGGATAATGTTTTTTGTATACTACTAGATTGGCAAACAAGCATGTGGCCTGCGTTAGATGGTAAGCGGTCACCGCAGCCTATTGACGCTCGCAACACCACGGGGATGTTACTCGCACGCTGCCAATCTTGTGACCTAAGGCTGTTTCGTCACAGTACCCAGTAATTTCTTTGCCATATCTCACCCTTCAAACCGGAGTGGTGGTGAGCTTGTTGGCGTAGGTTTTGTTGTATAAAAAAAAGGTTTTTACAAAAAGTCGTCTGCGGTGAGACAGAGGTCCACACCTCTGTCTCACCTACTTCTACCGCCAAGCAGCTATATTTATATACTTAGCTGTGTTCCGGTTTGAGACATGGCAGAGAAATTAATGGGTACTGTGACGAAACATTGTTAGGCCACAAGATTGGCAGCGCGCGAGTAACATCCCAGTGGTGTTGCATCAATGGGCTGCGGTGACCGCTTACCATCTAATTAGTATGCTTGTTTGCTAATCTGGTTCCATAAAAAAAAACAATTATGCGGGAAACCTCACGTACAAGAAATTACATTTCGATAGACTTGTTATCAAGCTAAGAAAGGTCTGGTCTAACGGCAGTCCTGTTCTTATTTCAACACCGACGCCAATATGTTAATTCTTCATTCACTGGACTATGGTTTGCAGTTCATTAATAATGCTAAAATTTATACGAGTGGCGGCCGATAAAGTAAGACAAATCTAAGTAATAGCTGAGGTCCATCTTTTGTATGTTTTGTCAACCAACGTTCGAGATGAATCGAGAATGCTTCTTTTCATCTTACGAGTAGCACCAATGCTATATCTGTAGCTTTAATATTTACTATTGCATGTCGTGGAGACACAAATAAATGGCATAACTATCTATCAATGTGCAATTTGATCTAACCTGCTTTGCTTTGTGTGCTTTCGCTACCTGTTAGTTCATAGGACTAGCGCCGGCCGGCACTTACCCACTACCGTTTGTTGGTGCAACATGCCGCTCCGGTAGTCTCTGCCTCGACTGTTGCGGTCATCTGCCATTAGGAATAGAAACCGTATGCACCCGCCACCGTTGCTGCCATGACTACGGCAGTCATCTCTGCGACACGTGTTTCGCCTCTCCACGAGGCATCGTCGGGCGCTGTAGATGTTAGTCGTTAGAATAACAAGCAACAAGTGTATCGCAGTGTCTTGTAGCTAATCATCATCATCTATTCATTCAGTATATCCTCTGCTGTACACAGGCCTACCCGCTAGATAGCCACCCGGCTCGGATCTCTTTCAGTCCTTGGTGCGAATGATGTAATTTAATAATATAGGAATCAACAGGGCTTGACCTCGGCGCAGTAAATCACATAATCAAGCTTGTTAATTGAATACTTTTCATATTTATTATTAGGCTTTGGTGAATTAATATAAAATTATGTATACATTTGTATAAGTATTATGCATATTTCAACGAATACGAATTGGAACCTTTCTTCAAGGTTTAAAGGTGTAATATATTCATATATTTGATATGACACGACACTACAGATTCTATGTTACTGACATAATCTCTATTTAAGCTAAGGTCAATATTTGTGTTATATTTTATTAGGGTTCACTGATGAAATCGAACAATCGGGAAAAATATAAATATACTCATTAAAAATATTTTTTTTTTGTTTCCAATTGATGGATTTTATAAATTTTATTTATGTTTATATATATATTTAACAAGTATTTATTTTGTAATCAATATTGGAAAAGGGAAAACCAGAACGCGTGTGAGTATTAGGGTTCATGATGTTGTGTTGGGACAAGTAGATGATATTGTATATCCAGATGTCATGGATGTGCTTTTAGCAGGGATGAAAGATTACACCGCCTATGTAACGTGATAGGTGAATGCAGGTAATAATGTGATGTATTGAGAAAACTTGGCAGTAAAAACCTCAGCCATAAGGCACAGCTCGCTGTACACAACGTGGTGCTGATCCTAATGCTAAATTATGGGATCGAGAGCTGACTATGCCGCAGAGAGCACATAAGTAAAGCAAAATCTGTTACATTGATGATGCAAAAAAGAGTTGATCTGATGGAGATAATGTTAACGCCGCTAGCATTAAGATTCGAAAAGCATTTTATGGGATATAGAGAGAAAGCAAGAGGATAGAATGATGAAAAAGATATACAAAGTGGGAGTAGTAGAAAATAAGAGCCGCCGGAGACTAAGACTCTATCACGACCGCATTGGCTGTGTATTATTAGTAAGCAGTGTTATCAGCCCTAGGAATCGATTAGCATGCATGAAAATTGACTTTATCGCTGCGAACGTCTTCACAATTTTCTTTCATTCCAGAATACAGTTAGTAGACGCCTCTTTCTTTAACTACGATACTTAGTTCTGCAGTTATTAATGTTTTATTGACGAGCTTGGTGGCTCAGTCGTGAATGACGCGACTTTGACACCAACGCTCGTGGGTTCGATTCCCACACAAGGCAAACATTTGTGTGCATGAACATGTCTGTTTGTCTTGGTTTGGGTATTTTCTATGTATAATAAGTATGTATTTACAAAAAAAATGTATTTACGTATGTTTATCAGTTGTCTAGTACCCATAACACAAGCTTCGCTTACTTTGGGGCTAGATGGCGCTGTGTAATTTGTCCGACAATATTTATTTATTATTTATTTATTTTATTGTTTGCTGGTTGTGCACAAATAAATAGCTCGTCTATCTATGAATGAACTGCTTCATAGAATAACAAAATACAAAAAGTAATTACTATTTATGTATAGATAATATTTATGATTATTTGTTCAACAATAGCTTAGGTTCGGTAGTCATTAGAAGTTACTGATTCATTCAAAGCCGGCTTAGTAACTAGTGACACGATGGAATGTCATTATTATAACCTTGTATCTAGCTATTACTGGATAATGTCTAATGTATTTCGCCCATAACGAAAATAAACAATGGAGAACAGATAAATCGATTTTGCTTTGAAACTTACTCACTGCTACCAGTCGGGGGGGTGTTATTCGCTAATTCACAGATCAAAATCGTGTCACTTATCCAAGTCGAGCTCGGTGGCGCAGTGGTGAAACGCGTTGTTTCGCTACTTTGACACCAACGCTCGTGGGTTCGATTCCCACACGATACAAACATTTGTGTGCATGAACATGTCTGTTTGTCTTGGTCTGGGTATTTTCTATATATAATAATGTATTTACAAAAAAAAATGTATTTATGTATGTTTATCAGTTGTCTAGTACCCATAACACAAGCTTTGCTTACTTTGGGGCTAGATGGCGCTGTGTAATTTGTCCGACAATATTTATTTATTTACTATTTATTATCGGCTTATTGGTTAAAAATATCCTCGCATTGGACTATAACCTCGATTTTGTGACACATTTAGGCGCTAAAAGACTAAGTTTCGGGGAGTAAACGTGTCTTTATGTATCAGGTGGTTTATTGGTTAGTGCCGTTAACATGCAGTCGCTTTCAGTTCTTGATGTCATTGGTTCACTCAGAGAAGAAATACGTGACGCAACATGTTGTACAAAGCTATCATTACTCGGGTCCTTTCATCTCCAACACTCCACCGATACTGCACTCTGATCTGAGTGCAGTATATTCTCCATAGGTGCATTAGGCAGGGAACTCATATGTCCGATTGTTGGTCTCGGAGGCCCTAAGGGCTCGTACCTTTTTGTTTTCAGCTGGGGTGCTTTACGTCTGCCTCTCGCAAGTCTATAATTAATTAGTGTCAAAAAATTATAATAATATTATATATAACTTTCAAATAGATATCTTCTCGGAGGCCCTAAGGGCTCGTACCTTTTTGTTTTCAGCTGGGGTGCTTTACGTCTGCCTCTCGCAAGTCTATAATTAATTAGTGTCAAAAAATTATAATAATATTATATATAACTTTCATATAGATATCTTTCAAAGCGAGTTCACAGCTTCGGTTCCCCGTAGAAATTCCTTATTCACGTTGAACTGATCCTTTTCCACGACTTTGGACTGTAAGCAAGCCGAAGTTTCCACACACGTGGGACAAAGTTGAGAATAATTTACATCTTAAAACCTGGTCTTCATTGGGATATCTATTTTTAAGTTCTTTGTACTTCGAATGGCACGTTAAGCTGCCGCTTCTAGCTGTTGTCGATAGATGACAGTCGTTAAATCATTGGCCTTACCTATTCCGTGGTATCTACAGTGTGACGAGCAAGGGTTATGTCGCTTTATAAGAATATGCCGAAGAAAGTATTTCAGTCGTTTTCCTATTTTATAGATTTCTAATAGCTGCAACTCGCAAATAGTATACGGAACTCGAACCATACTTTACGATCAACCTTAATCCAGTTTATTATAATAAACAGTTTATGCTCACTTTTTTATACAGAATAGGCTATGATCACCAACCCACACATCCAACATTCGAATAATAACATTATTATGTGAACCGCACTTTAAAATCAAAGCAATACCTCTTAATAACCTATACTCATAGAAATTTCCACTTTATCCCCTTGCAATAAAGTATTAGAATATAAAATAAGACGTTAAAGGTAACTTTGTTTATTAGAGTAGATTTTTACCGTCTTTGTAAGGTGATTACCGTTCAAAGTGCTACAATGAGCACTATGCCTTATGCAGCCTTTGTAGTACCTTCTATGTAGAGCCTTGTCACAGAATATAAAAGAGCGACAATATGAATGGTGGATTATTCGATTGACATTGGAAATTTCAAGTAAGCAAATATAATGATTTAATTTTTATGATTTTTAGATTATTAACACACTTTTTAGATTTATTTTAGGTTATTATTATTATTTTAGATCTATTAAATTTTAGATGTAATTTAGTTTTAGTTTTATTGTGTATTTATTTAATTTTAGTTAAGTAATTTATATATTAAACTAGGTATCCGCCCCGGCTTCGTACGGGTGATATGATCGCTAGCAAACCTCACAGGATCACCTGCTGGGCTAACCTGAAGATTCACAAAAAATTTCATCAAAATCTGCCTAGCCGTTTTTGAGTCTATAGAGGACATACAGACAAACATTAATTTTTATATATATATAGAAGATAAACAATATTTTTTTAATGATCTGTTTATATTACTTTTATGGTTCTTTTGCAGATAATTAATTTACCTATCCATTTATTCTCATAGAAGAATTACAAAATTTACTTATTATCAGAACAACAACGCTTAATAGGCACACTTCGCGCGGTAGAAAAACAAAAAGTTTGTTTACATACAAGTTCCGTTTGAAGCCGTTGTGCAGCCGTAATAGCCTCGTGGATAAAGAAGCGGTCTGTTGACTGACTGGTCCCCGGTTTGAATCCTGGCATGTACCAGTAAATACGTGTTTTCGGATTTATGTACTTATTTGTAATTGTCACTTGCATGGCGGTGAAGGAAAACATCATGACTCGTGAGCAAAACCCGCAAGTCCAAGAAATTATATTTCGAAAGACCTAAGTAAGTTTAAAGTGACCTAAACTAAGAAAAGTCTGGTTTTCCCTCGGAGTTGTGGAGGTTTGACGGCCGTCGCTCCATATAAAATTAGTATCATCGCCAAATCCTTAAGCTTCGGTAGCGGACCCTGTCAATACTAATGGATCAGGAAACAAAATAACGCTAAGAAGAAGAAGGAAGCAGTGCAGGATTGTAAATTATGTGTCACTCATCATTTTTATATAAGTAATTCTTCTGTCCGCGTGTATGTCATTGAACGTATCCTTTTAAACGGCTGGTCCGCTGTTGATGAAATTTTCTGTATTTATTTAAGTGGGTGCATGAATGATTTTAGATTTACAACTGGAGCCGATAGGTGGCGCTGTAATATTTTGCAACGCCAAGGCTTACTCTTGCGTTGTCGACCCCGTAGGTAGGTATTTTTTCTGTTTTCATACACCACGACAGATAGCGACAAAAAGAAAGTCGCTGGCGCGTTGTCACTTGTCACCCTCGATGTAAACACAGCAACTTCTCATCTTCTGGTGGCCTGATTCCCTCGCAGGAACATAGCAACCCTCCATGGAGTTGTTATTTGGCTGCCGCCTTCTGTGAGATGGAGTGTACTTCACCAGTCGGGCTAACGTAGTGCTCTAGCTCTCTTTCGCCAGAGCCTCGTCTGTTCATAACTAGCGTGCATCACATGTATAAAGGTGGCATTGAGCCCGAAAAGGTAAAACTTAAAAAAATTAAATCATCATTAACCAAAACTATCTCAAATCATTATAACATGAACATACAAAAGGGTACATCGACGCGGACATTGATTTATAGCCGTTTACCAAAAACAAAACGAAATCGAGCGCTAAACAAAATATATTGAACAAATCAAAGTAATTGTACGGCGATTACTCACAAACGAAGGTAACTTATTGCTGCGTCAAGTTATAATGCCTTGCGGTCAAGGTAAGGTCTGCTGTGTGACAACTTATTGTACTCTTGGTTCCGTACTGTGCTTTTTCATCAAGATCCTGGCTGGAAAAAAAAATTAAGAGAGGTAGGATCCAGCAGGAGGTCGTGCTATGCTACGCATTTTCAGATTTTATTTTCTGAATTGGTGGGGCACAGCAGGACATTTTGCGCTAAATTACACGTCTGCGGAAGCACCTCCACCTTACTCCACGCAGCTAAATAACAACTCCGGGAGGATTGTTGTGTTCCTGCGCGTGAAAGTCGCCAGCTTAATGAGTGGTCGTTGTGCGGACGACGGAAGGACCAACGGATGTCGAACTGCCACTAGCAGTGTGGGCGTGGCAGGATGGCGGGGCGGTCAGGGAGACGCGGTGATACTACTAACCGCTTCCGGGGTGGAGATTAAGTAAACCCGGGGATGCTGAACCGCCAGCCTGTGTAAAGTCGCTGTTGCAGTGGTCGTGTCGGAGAAGGAGACCGGGGAGGACCCGAAATTTGAAAATTACGACCAGTTTGACCGATATAAACGTGTTCACATTCAACGCAGAACAGCTTATAGACGCCGGATTTTTTATTGGGCGGGATTTTATCTTTAGTGTTTCAAAGTGATTTGAGTGAATTACTATTAAATATCTTTTCGCTCACACCATCCACCCCCACCCTCAATTCAATATAAGGGACGGCACTGCGATGACTGCTGATTTGTCACTTGTAGCATGTTATTCTTACGATTAACGTCTACAACGCCTGATGATGCCTCGTGGAGAGGCGAAACACGTGTCGCAGCGACGACCAGGCCAGTCGTGGCAGCGACGGTGGTGGTGGGGGCATGCGGATTCTGTTCCAGATGGCGGACGACCGCAGCAGCCGAGGCAGAGATTACCGGAGTAGCCATGGCAGCGTCGGCATGTTGCATCTACTAACGGTAGTGGGTGGGTGCCGGCCGCTAGGCCGCATGAACTAATTGGTGGCGGAAGCACACAAAGCAAGTTAGATCAAATTGCATGAGAATCCTAAGCTTACACACGGTATTTAACCCTAAAGTTTAAGGAGAGATTTTGTTTCCCTTTGTATGTTCTTCCGTTTGTGCTGGTTTGTGTTCTGAAGAATTATTTTATAACCGTACCACTCGCCGATAGCGGGGAGTTCACCCTCATACGCTGGAACCGCAATGGTCGCGTACTGTTCGGTTCCAGAGAAGATTTCTTCCGAGAACTCTCAACTTATGGAATGAACATGCCCAGGTTTTCCCAAGGGACTATAGCATGGGGCTCTTCAAGAAAGGTGTTAAGAGGTTTTTAGAGGGTCGGCAACGCATTAGTGACACCCCTGATGTTGTAAATGTCCGTAGGCTACGGTGACTGTTTACTTTCAGGCAGGCCATATGCTTGTTTGTCACCTTAGTGGTATAAAAATATATAAAATAAAACCAGTTGAGAATGCGCAAGCTTGCATTGCCAGAGGAACACCTGGCTCGTCAATTATATAATAATTCAATTTTTTTTTAATTTATCGGCCATTTTAACCATGTTCCTTAAGATATAGGAACGGTGTTCCTGAACATTCCTATTCTACTTTTTTATGCTGAATCCGAATCTGAAGTCAAAATTCAAATATTCGAAAAAAACGCACACACAGAGAAACATAGATTTCATATAGGAACGGTGTTCCTGAAAATAATAAAAAATTCCTCGTTCGAATCCTAGAGTGGGCGTGTACCAGTAAACTACATTTCCGATTTATGTACATTTTTGTAATTATTACTTGTTTGGTGGGCATGTGTGAACATACATGTTACATTTTAATTTAATTTAAATTTAATTCTTCTTCTTAGCGTTATCCCATTTCTAATTCATTAGGATTGGCGGGATCCGCTACCTAAGCCTAAGGATTTGGTGAAGATACTGATTTTTACTGGGGCGACTTTCTGAGGTTAGGTCACACGTATTTCGAAATAAATTTTTTTGGATGTGCGGGTTTCCTTACGATGTTTTCCTTCACTGCCGAGTTAGATTTGAACCGGGTACCTGTTGGTCACAAGGCCGCTTCTTTATCCATTAGGGTCATTAGGCTATTAAATTCCTCGTTCGAATCCTAGTGCGGGCACAGTACTTACCACTAAATTCGGATTTTCGGATTTATATACGTTTTCTAATTACCACTTGCTCGGTGAACATATATGAACACACCCTTATATTTTCAGTATAATTTTATTTTAATTATTCGTTGTTATATTGGCAATAGTAATACACACACTCAATGAAAATTTCAAGTTTTCATTGAGCTCGAAAGGTCCCTATTGCAGTTCAAAAGACTCCTGTTACAGACGGACTGACAAATGGGCAGACAGTGAAGCCTTATCAATAGGTACCGTCGTCACCCTTTGGGTACAAAAACCTAGATATCTTTGCATACCCTTTTTAATTTTGGTCACTTAATCATCTTCCATTCTACATTGTTCTCATATCGTGTTATTTCTTACTCTTGAATTAAACAATTTTTAACGGAAGTATCGCGTGTTTTATTTAGAATTTTGGAAAGACTCTTTCCTGCGACCACGGACGTCGAAGCGTTCGAAACGTCAGGTTCAACAAAATAAAAAAAACACGCGATACTTCCGTTAAAAATTGTTTAATTCAATGTGTAACAATCGCGAAAACCTAAGACAATAGTATTTCTTACTCTATCACAAATTCTAACTCCACATATACTCCTCGGCGCTCTTATTTCAAAGGCGTTCAACCTACTTTGATGTTTCTTCTATCATACCCAGGTTTCACTGTCGTACTGGCATTCAGGGTGTATTACCTTGAATAATAACTATATTTTTCTTTATATAAAATGTATAAACAATTATTAAAGTTAACAGATTGCTCACGGATCCCTAAATATGACAAAGAGTGTTCCCGGCGCGAGATCTTTTGTCAACATCAGAGCGCGCTATCGGGACATCTTAAAAGCAGCGACTTGAGGAACAATAAGTGAATCTTAAATGTTACCCTTATCAGTGGTATCACGGATTGGTTAAGGTGCGGCTTCTATTGAACGATTTTGTTCTGTTTTTACTCGGAACAAGTCAAACGGAATCTATATATTTATTCATGTCAAGGAAGAACCGAGCGCTACATGACTTTGTCTTACACACCTCATTCGCTTCTTTAATATTTTTTTTTATTTTTTTATTTTATTTTATTTAGGACAACAAACAGCAAGTACAATAAAATATTACGTAAACAATGTTTCTAAGGTTATGTTAAATTATTGTACAGCCAACACCGTTATCCACAAATATACTTAAATAGTGTTACAAACAGATGGAGCTAGAAACAGTAACTAAGCGACACTATATAATATGATTAAATATTACATATAAGCATTTTACAAAGACTTGAGAATATCAATGACCTGTCTTTTAAATACAGGCTTAGATAATGAAAAGATGTTGATAGAATTGAAGCAATCATTATATGATTGCATTATATTATAGCTCTATATTAAAAGCTCTTTTCATGACCATTCATTTTCGTGATGTGGATACTCGGTTGCGTTCCTGCGGTACACTTGTTCTCAACATTCCAAATCAGAAAACAAATTCGTACTCACAGTCCTTTTCTGCAAAGTCAGTTAGTCTTTGGAACACACTTCCTCTAGAGGTAAGATTGGCTTCCTCTTTAGATTGCTTCAAACTCCGAGTCAAGAAATTTTTAACTGGTGTTTTGTGATCAATTATGGATGCATACCTAAAAATGTATCTCATGTTTGTTCGCTTTTAGTTTATGTATTTAATGTATGTTCATATTTTTGTTCTTTTTTTTATTTTTATGTATTGTTTTGTTTATTAGTAAATTCGGTATACGTATTAGATAACCTTGTACTTTACTTTTAAGTAATTTATAGTATTGTTGTAGTGAGTGAGTTGTACGTGTGTTGTTTTGCCCATGTAAATTGTTCTGTCAAAGACTCTAGGTTGGCTGGAAGAGATCTCTTTCAGGGATAAGTCCGCCTTTGTAACACTAGCTTTATTGTTATTGTAATTTATTTTGAATGTAACGTACAATAAAGATATAACAACAACAACACTTCTTCCTTGGGCATCCATCATAATCATTTCAGCCGAAGAACGTCCATTGCTAAAAACAGGTCATCCCCGACTTCCACAGCGATCGGTTGTGTGCTGCTTTCATCCATCGTTTCCCTGCTATCACCAGATCGTCGGTCCGTTGTGTGGGGGCCGTCGTACACTGCGTTTTTAGGTTCGGCGTATTCGAGAATCTCTCTGCACCAACGATCATTGGTCCTTCAAGCTTGCCGCTACCACTTCAGTTTACTAATTCTTAGTCACGTCGATAGCTCTAGTTCCACTATAGATGTATTCATTGTGATAACACCTATGGTGATATTTAACACAAAAAGTTTTTCATTAAGTAGACAATTGAAAATTAAATTAGCAGACAGCGTAAATCGCCGTACTAATAAAAATAATTAAGATTTTTTGTTGTAAATTAGTTACCGTAGCCTATGCACGCTTTCAATATGAAGAGGTGCCAATCTTTAGTTCCTCAGGATCTTACTGGTAACTCTCTCGCAACATAATAACCCCGGGAGTTGATATCTGACTGCAGTTTCTACTGGTTCAGCTCCTGTGGTGTGTTCCTACATCTCTTAAAACAATCACGTCTATATTTAATACTGTAACTATCTCTCTTATATAACCTAAGCTATGTGGAATAGCTATTGCAGCCTTCTATCGCAAAAGAAGTCTGTAATGTCTCTCCAATTTCCTCTTTTTTCATATATACCCCTGGTAGCGAAGTAGGATACAACTCGCCTTATGTAATGCGGTTACCACAGCCTTCGAATGTTTTTGACGAGCTCGGTAGCTCAGTCGTGAATGACGCGACTTTGACACCAACGCTCGTGGGTTCGATTTCCACACAAGACAAACATTTATGTGCATGTACATGCTGTTTGTCTTGGTCTGGAGAACTCCCTAGAGGGTTGTTGTGTGCCTGCGTGTGAGTGATGTCACCAGTAAGCTCCTAAGGAGTTGCTGTATAAGCAGCAGAGGACGCATCGTGCGAGTGATACTTAATATATTACAAGCATTAATAGACTATGGTAACTGCTTTACATCAGGTGGACCGTATGCTTGTATGCCTCCCGACGTTGTATAAAAAAAAAACATACCTTGCGGTAGCACTTGTTTCACCACCCTCCTCAATCAAATTCCTGGTCATCTCCTAACACAACAATACACTAAGTAAATGTTATTTATTTCCTGCTTCCTTAATGATAGTGGTACAGCTAAGAGCAAATAGCTTATAAACTATATACACTTGAAGTTCAATTGTAACTCTTATTTCGTACGGTATAAGAACGTTGCAGAGATGAAACTTAAAGTTAAGCTATACATGCAGTTAACATTTATGCCCTAGTAACAATCTGATATTGGGCATTCCAATATACAATCGCTGTTCGAATGCGAAATGTTTTACTATATTCGCAACGTGACTGTAGTATACTCTTCCCGTTGACGTGAAAGAGTCCCGTCTATCCACTCTTTCATACATTCTCCGCGGGGCTCATCATCATCATCCGAGCGTTAATCCCTGCCCTCCATATTGCTCGTTCTTCGACATCCCTCACAGTAAGACCATTCCCAGCGGGGTTGATTCTTCTAAACTAATGTTATAAAGAGAAAAACTTTGTTCATTTTTGTATGTTGTTTCTAATTAATAAATACAATAAATACTTGGCAGAGTTTAAAAAATATTTCACATGGAAAGCTACATTATCAGCGCGTTACAAAGGCTATATTCTAATTTTAAAAAATTAGAGATCCGTACGAAAATTGCAGTATAGACATCAAAAATTTGCCAGTAATCGTCATTAGGACGAGTTCGGTGATGCAGTGGTGAAACGCGCTGTTATGTCACTGACACCAACGCTTGTGGGCTCGATTCCCACACAGGACAAACATTTGTGTGAATGAACTTGTCTGTTTGTCTTAATCTGGGTGTTTTTAAGAGAGGTAGGGCACATCAAAACCGCAAAGCAGCCCGTCTGTGGAAGTACCTCTATCATACAGAAAACCGCAGCCAAATAACAACTCCATGGAGGGTTGTAGTGTTCCTACGTGTTAGTGAGATCACCAGTAAGCCATTAAGGAGTTGCTGTGTTAGGTGGCAACGCGGATATGATACTTAATGTGTTGCAAGCATTTATCGCTTGACGTGCACTTAAATGTATATGTATACGTTGATATCTCTTAGTATGTATTACATTTCTCGCACAAAAAATAAATACAACCATTTTACAAATGAAGCCGTAGATTTTAGAGAAGATTATGTAATTACCGTGAAGTCGCGTTATCAAATCTTCCATTTAAAAAGATCAGACACTACGCCGAATTATGTTTTCGTAAATATTTTGCGCCGCGCCGCCAGCCCGAACGCAGCGCCGATTCGAATAATCGTGAGATGAAGTCGATAGGCCTCCATGACAATCGAGATATTTTGGAAACAATCGATGGAAAGCATTTTAAGACAGTTACATGGTGAGCTTTTGTTGGTAATCTTGCTCTAAGTGTTGGGTTCCGCGGTAAAGCTTTCCAAGAAATTTTTAACATAATAAACGCGTTTCAAATTCAATTAATGAGTTGAAAAAAATAAAAGTTTCAATGAAACAGTGTTTATGGCCATATTAGTTATATATAACATCGGGAGACATGCAAGCATATGATGTAACTAATGTTACCAAATCCTACAAATGCTTCATACAAATTCGTGTGTGAGAGTTTGAACGAAACACAAATGAGAGTGCTTATCTTATTCGCGCGTATTTATGTACAATTCCCTATAAAGGTACATATATGTTCAAAAAGGGTTAGTGCAAAATTTGCATGGTTTTCATACAAATTTTATTTTTGCTTGAACTTTATTATGCTTTTAACTTGATTTCATGTGTCAAACCGTAACATAAATATATAGAAGAATAATTATGTATTGTAATCGACTCCAGGATCTATCACATCACCCCCCGAAGGAAACCCGTCCTTACGGAACCCATCCAAGAGACCGTTCGCCAAGTAAACCGCAGCGCGTCCTTGGACAAAACAACTCAAATAAATATCTTCATATATAAACATCGTGCCGAATTTTGACCTGAATTTATGTGCCGTATCCATATCAATTTTTATGACAACCGTTTATATTAAAAATGTCCTTATTTTGGAAGGATCGCACGAAGTAGATTCGCTTTCGAATAACACCAAGGCATGTGCGATAGATTCCCACACAGGACAAATATTTGTATGCATGACCATGTCTATTATTAAGAGAAATAGCGAGCATTATAGCAGTCTGAATGATAAAGTATCTCCAACTCACAAAAAACCTGGAGGATTATTGTGTTCCGGCTAATGACTACGGTGACCAATAAGCACCTAAGTAGTTGTTGTGTTAGCACCGTGTGAGAAATATTTCCTGTATTAATAACAATAATAAGTTTATTTATTTAACAGATCATTTTACAGATTTTAGAGGTTGACTCCTTCTTTTAAGTGTATGACGCCTGTGTCAGAAGGAGCCGCTCTTCCATAGCATGAATACAATAGGCTACTTATTTACTAAAGACAGAATATATTTATAAATAATATGTATTGCAAGCGTGCATACGCTACGATAACCACTTTCCATCCGGTGGACTGCACGCTTGTATGCCTCCCGACGTTGTGTACAAAAGTCGCATTTGAATTCCAGAATACGGATGTTATTTACCGGACAGCACATTGAGCGATACAACAAAAGGTGTCATGGCATCCTAAGAATGTCCGATCGGGTTTTTATAGTTTACAATTAATTTTTATAGTTTTATTTAAAGTTGTGGTTTTGTAGAGTCAAATGTTAAGAATTCGGGTTAAATAGTTTACATATTATAATAGTATTCTATACTAATGAAACTAATTTAATTTTAATGGCGGTTGTGTTTGTGAATTGGAGAAGGCGGCCCTCGCTGTCGGATGGCTTAAGCGTCTTCGAGGTATTCTGCTACACAACAAGCACTCGTTACCGATGGTGTAGAGCAATGCATGAGGTGAACAAATGCGATTAATGAGAACTTCATGCGCATCTTTTGGGGTTATTTGGGGCAGCAGAGAGAGAGAGAGGGACCAATCTCAGTGCGTACTGTGCTCGGATGCTTCCTCTGTTTCAGGTACTTGAACCAACTGTCACCGTTTCTGCTCAACGCCTGTTGAATCATGTTAGAGCCTTACAGCGTTGTTCGTTTGCTGGGTATGTCTACACTTGTGCAGTTTCATCAGGAATCGCGACCTGTTCACTCAATCGACTTTTTCAAAAAGCTCGTAAATAATATTAAGAGAGGTAGGGCGCAACGATGCCGCCTAACGAGGGAAGATACCACCACGTAGAGGACCGAGATCGCTTAAAATTCAAATGTTTCTATTGTTCTTAGGTAGAGGACCCCGATAATCCTAAGGGATTATTAGGAAATGAGACTAATACAATGGCCAGAAAGAAGGAAACGAAACTTTGTGGTGTCCTGTACGGGGGTGAGGGTTTCTGCTGCAGATACAAAAGGGGTGGTAACGATGTTCCTTGTCATCATCATCATTTCAGCCGACAATCGTCCAGTCCTGAACATAGGCCTCCCTCTAGAGAGCCATTCGTCTCGATCCTGTGCCACCTGCATCCATCGACTCCTTATAAGCCTATTGAGGTCGCCGCTCTATCTAGTGGGGTGTCGACGTATACCACTACGGGCACGCCAATCGAGAACCCTTCTTCCTCAGCACTTGTCTGTTCTACGAAGTATGTGGCCGGTGCATTTCCGCTTTAGCTTGCTTTTATTTATACTCCTTGCTTACTTAAATACCAATGTATAAATATTGCAAACGCTCACGATCTAAGTAGTGGTTTCACATTAGGAGGGCTTTCGGCTCCTTTGCCGACGATGCACTACAAAAAAAGCATGTCTCACCGTGCATCAGTCAGGCCGTATACATATTTCCACTCGACGTATTAATAAAAACCTCTTGTTCTCCATATTGGAGCCAAGAAAGTACCTTAACCAAATTTATATTGTAACATATGCTCATGATTAGCCCACTATTGAGCTAACGTTCCCAATCTCAACAGTTATCTAAACATAACGACCCTGTGCTAATTGGGACATGAACACAGCTGTAAATCTCCGTCAGACTGACGATCGTGTGATTCCGATCCTTAATTAAAAAACAGTTTATAGAGCTGTAAATGTGTCTAAACTGGACACAGAGTTCAATAGTGGTTAGACAATCCAGGAATGTAATCGAATAAGATGAAAGATATTGTAATAACAAATAAAAATTAATTTAAAAAATCCAATAAACTCGATTGACTGTAGAAAATAATTAAAAAGATGTAGGTACTCAGTTATCAACAATTTAATGGTTGACATCCACTATGTGGGCTTTGTGCTGACGTCATAGCTATACACTCTCCGGGGATGAAGGTTTACGCCCGCCATATTCATTTTTTGCTGCGATCACGTAATCTATGATACTTGACGGAAGAATATGAATTTAATGACACCGCACTCTTCAAAATCGGTCAAACCGTTTAGGTTACAGGCGGAACGGATATGCGTACATTTGCGTCAGTCAGTTCATAGTGCTAAATCTGAATTAACCACATCTGTAATTATCTCAAAAGCATCTTGATCAAATCTTTGAACAGAAACATAATTTCCCAAAAATAACTCCTGAATTTATTAACTAGGAAAGAGTAAATAAGTTTTATGAATAAATAACGATATAACGATATAGTATTGTCCATATAAAAAAATACGTGATAGATGACATGTTTATACTCTCTCTACTTATTATTAATTATTATTTATTCAACTAAATTTATAACCGTAAATGTAAATTAAACTGTCTCAAACAAATATACAAAAAACATTGGAAAATAGAGGTTATTATGTTTAATTTTAATACAATGCCGTGTCTACCCCATTTTTAACTCTGCCCAGTAGCCCATCATTAGCCGCTGCGAACTTACAACTCCACATAATTGGTGCGTATATATCATTTTGTCCGTCTTTCTGTTCGTCTGTTGCACCTGAACGTTTTATTGAGCTCACAGTAGCGCGTAATAAACTTGTGAAATTCGTTATTCAAGCCGTAAATGCAACGCTCTATGTAACACACTTAGGTTTATTATTCACCAGAATGGTACAATGGCAAATGAAAGAGGTCTACTTACTGTGGTTTAGATTTTCCTATTAATGGGGAATTCATCATATCAATCCGTACTCGTCCCCGTGTACTGTTTGATTAAGGCTCTGTAAAAAAAATTCTACAAAGCAGTGATAACTCAATCGATAAAGGACAAACGTATTAGCCCATGGTCCGGGTTCGAATCGTAGCATGGACCACTAAATTCGTCTTTTCGAATGTATGTATTCAACACTTACTCGCGGTGAAAGAAAACATTGCGAGGAAGCTCGTATTTAAATATATGTGGGACCTAACCGAAGACAAGTCTGGTGATCCCTGCAGGTTATAGAGGTGCGACGACCGTCGTTTATCTAAAAGTTAGTATATACGTTAAATCCTTAGGATTAGGTAACAATCTTAATGGATTAGGAAACTGGATAGCTATAAAGAAGAAAAAAGAAATATGTACCCATATCGAATAGGTAATAAAAGTAATATGAAATGCAATACAATTCATAACTTTTTCTCCAATTTCCATTTTCAGCTCGGCTGAAATATCGCCTAGCACCGTAGCCAAATAACAACTCCCTGAAGAGACATTGTGTTTGCAAGTTTATAATTACGATTGGACATATTTTATTGAAATATTTTGTTAAATGTGACATGTAATGAAATATTTTATATTAAAAAGCTTGCATGCCTATACTACGGGTAAATTTGGCTTGTTCATATATACAAACTTTATATAAAATCTTTGTTACTCATATTTAGCAAGAAATAAATTGAATTGAATTGAAGTATGAGTTAGGTTACTAGTAAGCTCCTGATAAGTCGCTGTGTTAGCAGAAGGGTACACGCGAGTGATTCATTCTGCACTACAAGCATCAAGTTATTGAAGACGGACTCTTTCGGCTGTGCACAGTTTGCTAATCGGCAGCAAGCACCACGAGACCTTAGATCTGACATCATGAATCTTAACCATAGTCACTATCAAACTAAAACTGTCTACATTTTCCACCCTTTGCGCCATACACTCCGCAACTAGTATCGGACAGATCCTTTGTGGTCATGGGATCATTTGTAGAACTTAGCCTGCTGCTTCTTTGTATCACAGCCTAAACATATCAGGATTCGAACCTACTGACCAATGGGACAATATACAAATAATCTAATTAGTTACAATTTTTTTTATTTGAGTCAGTGTAATTTTGAAACTAAACCGGAGATTGGAAACCTCAGACATAAGTCCTGTTTCCAAGTTTCATTACCATTCGTTATTTTATATTTGAAATAGGCTATAATTACGTTTATACAGAACATGTCTATCCTTTTCTTGTATACTCTTCTTAATAATAAATCCATCCATCCATAACTTCACGCCAAATCCCTTGCGGGGTAGGCAGAGAGAACCGAGGGCCACGTGACACGATCCTTACATACCTCACTCGCTTCTTTAACATTCATTGCTCTTCTCATGCACGCTCGCCGGTTTCTAGCGCTCCTGACATCAACTTCTGATAGAACTCGACCAATTTGGTTATAATAATAAATAATGAAAAAAAAAATAACTATACGATCTAAGATAGATATATAGATCTAAGATAATAGATTTCAGGGAAAAACATTAAAAACCAGTTGAGAATGCGCAAGCTTGCATTGCCAGAGGAACACCTGGCTCGTCAATTATATAACAATTTTTTTTTTTTAAATAAACAATTTTTAACGGAAGTATCGCGTGTTTTATTTATTTTGTTGAACCTGACGTTTCGAATGCTTTGCAGCATCCGTTGTCGCAGGAAGACTAATCTTCATGTTGCAAAGCATTCGAAACTCAGGTTAAACAAAATAAATAAAACACGCGATACTTCCGTTAAAAATTGTTTAATTCAATGTGTAACAATCGCGATAACCTAAGACAATATTTTTTTTTTTTGTTTTAATTTGTCGGCCATTTTGACCATGTTCCTTAAGAGATAGTAACGGTGTTCCTGAACATTCCTATTCTACTTTTTTATGCTGAATCCGAATCTGAAATCAAAAATCGTATATTCGAAAAAAAAAGCACACACAGACAAACATAGATTTCATATAGGAACGGTGTTCCTAAAAATCTGCTTAGTGCCGCGATGTTGATCCGCGAACCTGCCAATGAGAATTGTGCGTTCTACTTTACCCCCCGACCCGTAGCTGTGAATTGGGTTACTACATAATATCTGTATGATCGGTTCCCATAGTCATGACTGCGGCACATAATTCTAGGCAAGGGCATGCTCCGTTGGTTCGGACATGTAGAAAGAATGCAAGATGAAAGAATGACGAAACAGATATACAATGCGAAAGTGGAAGGATGTAGGAGCCGAGGAAGACCAAGACTAACCTACCATGACCAAATTGGTCGTGTTTTATCAGAAGGTGATGTCAGGAGCCTTAGGAACCGGCGAGCGTGCATGAAAAGAGCTATGAATGTGAAAGAAGCGAGTGAAGTGTGTAAGGACCGCGTCTTATGGCGCTCGGTTCTCTCTGCCTACCCCGCAAGGGACCTGGCGTGAAGATATACATATACATACATACATAATTCTACAGTTACTATTTCGTTTTTGTTTGCTGATTCTGTCAGTATTTCCGTAGTGTATCACGGAGATACAAACAAATGGTTTATTTATCTTTCTTTTTTTTCTTTTTTTTTATACTACGTCGGGAGGCATACAAGCATACGGTCCACCTGATGTAAAGCGGGTACCGCAGCCTATTAACGCTTGCGATATTACCTCATTGGGAGCTTACTGGTGACCTCACTCACACGCAGGAACACAACAACCCTCTAGGGAGTGGTTATTTGGCTGCCGTTTCCTGTGAGGTGACTTTCCCAGACGGGCTGCTTTGATGCGCCCTACCTCTCTTAAATCCAACTTTCGTCTCCCAATTACCATCTCAGATTTGGCAGATACACTAACATCAGAGTGATATAGTACACGACATAGGCATGAGATTACTATTTTTTGTGCCTTTGACTAAGGCAATGTTCATAATAGAGACAACAAGTTCGCGTAATCATAAAGCGGGGTTCACACACGCGATAATGCGCACCGATTGTCGCACAATGTCTCATTACCCGATACCATCGTTCAATTAACATTCCGTGTTCTCCTGCCGCGGCCACGTGACACAAATGTCAAAACGCCATTTTTCTGTCGGCTTGCCGTGAGAATTGTCCGCGTTGAAGTTTTTGTTTGGAGCTTTTAAATATCAGGGAGATAATGCTTAATGTGTTATTTGTTGAGCGAGTTATAGAGCCTCTGTAGAACCTGTCTATAGGTCATACGAAGTAGAACTGATCAAGATAAAAGATAAATAGCTAAAAATCACTTATTTGCCATTAGGCCCTTAGACATGTCTTACATTCCCATTGGCGAAGAAGAAATTCCAAAAGAAACTTACCAATATAGGTATGTATTCAAATCGGCAATTTCTATACATAATAAATATATGTGAGTGTACATATAGTGATATCAAATGGTACAATTTAACATATATTAATACATGTACTGAACATTTTCCAAATATCTCCGTCAGTCAGATATTCATCGATTCTGTAATAACCCTTCTTACATAGAGTATTTTTGATGTGTCCTTTGAACATTTTGTCAGGCAAGGACAGAACTTTTTCAGGTTATTTATTATGGAACCGAATACAGTTTATGACAATATATCTACTAGTCTTAGCAAGCCGATGTGATATGCAATCTATGCCTGCTTCTAAGATTTTCTCTTAATTTTGAAAACGACTCTATATTTTTACGAGCATACATTATGTTCTTATAAATAAATATACCTACTGAAAAGCAACCGTGAGATCGAATCAGGCCCAGATATTTAGTAGGTATGCTGATATATGCCGATCATAAATAATGGACTATTCTATTAATATGAGTACTTAGAGAAAGATTGCGTTATTTTTTTTATACAACGACGGAGGGAAAAGATGTGTACGGTACGGCTGAAGTGAAGTAGTTACCGTAGCTTATATACTCGTACAAGCTACAAGAAGTAACTATTAGGAGCTTACTGGCTCACTCGCAGTAATACAACGACCGTCCATGGAGGAGTTCTTAAGCTGTGAGTGAGGTGGTCAAAAGGTGAAGTGAGGTTAGTTTTGACTCTCATGGTATATAATCAGTTACAACTACATAACTTATGAAATTATTTTTTTTTGAAAAACATTTATTTGATTTTTAACATGATTGGACTAGTAACTCTTCTTTTTTTTCTTAGCGTTATCCTGTTTCCCGATCCATTAGGTAAGATTAGCGGGGTCCGCTACCTAAATCTAAAGATTTGGCGAAGATATTGATATTTACAGGATACGAACATGAGACCTGTTGATCATTAGGCCGGTACTTTATATACTGGGCTATCACTGTTCTAGTAACTCTATGTTAATTAAATAAAATGACATATTTTTTTAAAATCTCAAAATTTAAAGTCCTGGCAACTAGCGCACTCAAAATACATTCTTGCCTTGTTTTGTTTTTAACACGGCTATTATTTACGAAAGACGCGCGAACAAAATTTTCACCTCTTAATATATATAAATAAATAACAAAAAAATATATTAAGAATCTTGAATTTTAATCGAAAACTTTGATTTGTGAGTATTTCTATAGCAGAAATTTGTGAACAGAAACGATATAAAATTAATATTGAATGCAAATTTGACACGAAGGTATTAAAAATGTCGTTGCGGTCGCAGTTGATTATTAATCAAAATACACGACCGTCTCAAATTAAATTAAGGCGTAGAATTGGATTATAAAATAAAAACATTGGCTCACTGGATTATCAGATAAGGAATCCAGTTTTTTCGTTTATCGAATTGTAATTGTGACTTTACTGCGGGTTAAATAAAGTTGAAGTTTGTTTTAAACAAGTTAGAGATACAAAACAGTAGGATGGTGTCAGCAATATTGTAAAGGTATTTTGTGTTTTTACGCAATGTGTGATTTATGTCCCGCTGAGCTATTCGGCTGAAATTTAAGGCGAGCTACCCAAAATTTACAAATCGATGCATTAATTTAGTTTTATAAATTCATATGTTTTTGACAAAATTCGATTTTGCAGTAAGCGACATTTATATGGGTAATGTCAGGGTGACCATAAATCATTAAAATAGTTACTTCATATTTTTGTACCTTTTGTTTCCTTTGTCATCACGTTAGCACCACTGAGAGCTCGATGGCGTCGTTGCGCGTGTCATTTTAACCGAACACGCAGGTTAAGCGACGTCTACCGCAGTCTATCTATGGATGGGTTTATTACTATCTCGAGTTTCTCCGTAATTAGGAGGGTACGTTAAGCCGTCGGTCCCGGCTGTTGTCGATAGATGACAGTCGTTAAGCTAAGTAGTGACCCTCGGTTGGCTTGAAAACACTGGCCTCCGTCAATCCGCATTTGAGCAGCGTGGTGGAGTATGCTGTGAACCCCTTCGGTTGAAGGGAGACTCATCCCACTGTAGGTATATGGGATACCTACAGTGGGATGAGTAAGAGTTGATGTGGATGCATATTCTTATAAAGAAACTGTTGTTTATAAATAAATAAATAAATAGTTTAGACCAGTCTATTGTTATAGATAAAAAGATAAACATGGTGAGCAATAAATATAAATAAATAAATATAAATAAATAAATATAAATAAATAAATATTGTCGGACAAATTACACAGCGCCACCTAGCCCCAAAGTAAGCGAAGCTTGTGTTATGGGTACTAGACAACTGATAAACATACGTAAATACATTTTTTTTTGTAAATACATACTTATTATACATAGAAAATACCCAGACCTATACAAACAGACATGTTCATGCACACAAATATTTGTACTGTGTGGGAATCGAACCCACGAGCATTGGTGTCAAAGTAGCGTAACAGCGCGTTCCACCACTGAGACCATCGCTTGGTTTATTATCTGATATTTCTATGTATTACTACAACACACATGCCTCATCCACAAAGCGTCATGGCGATACTGGCTGTGGAGGAGGCGAAGAAAGAGATCCATTCAAAGCACTGACCTAATGAACGCAAAGTTAGTTACTTCTACTTGTGAAAGTGTTTCTTTTGCTTATTAACATGATATCATAACGTGCAGATGATAGCTTTAGTTCCAAAGATGACGGGGATTTAAACTTTAAAGCTGCAAAAAAATATACGAAACGTAAATTATAGAACCAATTGCTCTAACTTATAGAACAGACATAATCATATTTTACGATGTTATTATTAGCTTACATTGGATCAATGCAATCAAAGGTTATACTTACTAATACCAGATGACATTAGAACGACTCAACACATTCGTTATAATAAGTGCGTTGACCTAACAATCGATAGTTCGGTTTGGATTCTAAATAACATTCAAAGTCATAACAGACAGTCCGACGCCTGCTCTACAGCCGGCCAGTGTGAAGCGGGCATAAGGCGAGGTGCGCACACGCAGCGGGGTGGCTCCGATCGCCACCACGGTCGCATAAATTCACCATTTGTCACGGTATTAACACTCGAAAAAGGGTTTTTATCATGTCACCCTTATATCCGGTAATCGGGATTCTTATATGAATATTTTGTGTTTTTATGACCTCTTTTGTTGTTTGCCGAGGAAATTATCTTAAAGGCTTTCTGTGGCTTTTTGAAAAATTATACGTTGCGGTCAAAAGATTACTAATGATCTTCTCGAACTCAAAAGAGAGATAAACGATTCTAAAACGCGTCATTTTTTAAACATTGCGATTTAAGAATACGACGCATTTTAGAATAAATAGATCGAACAAAGTAAATAGAACTACCGTAAGGGTGGTCTTCGGTGCCCGAGAGATGAGAAGCCAGTGACCTACAATGCAGGGTTTCTAAGCTTAATATTTTTTTTATACTACGTCGGGAGGCATACAATCATACGGTCTACCGGATGTAAAGCGGGTACTGTAGCCTATTAACGCTAGCGATATATTAATTATCACTCGCGCGATGCCTCCTCTGCTGCTTACACAGCAACTCCTTGGGAGCTTACTGGTGACCTTACAACAACCCTTTACGGAGTTGTTATTTGGCTATGGTTTTCTGTGAGGTATTTCCCCAGACGGGCTGCTTTGATGCGCCCTACCCCTCTTAACTTCAGGCGCCAGCTTCTCACATGTAACTAATATAAATGTTTAGTTATAAAGTTTATGCATTGATCTGGGAAGATTTAAAGTACAATTATAAAGAGACATTAGACAAAATAACAGCTTCAGTAATAAACACAATGGAATCCATGATTTATACGAACCGGGTAAAATGCCATCTGCACAAAACTAATCAAATTTCCACGCGAACAAGCAAATCACAATGTTTCACTCGAAACATTATGTCTACCGAACAAAGCAATGATCGGACGCGTTAAAAATCGAACGAAAAAAACTAGCGATCGAGTAAAATACCAATTGTTGTGCAAACTCGCAATTGGATACGGTTAATGGGGCGGCATTAAACGGCACGTCATTTGCCCGCTTGTGTGTACCAAGCGTAATGGCATAGAACTAACTCGATATTTCCTTCACGCAATTCTAAACTGTACCATTACTCGAATAAAGATTTCAATTGTTTGAATTATAAATGTTATATTAATGTGAATTATTATAAAAATCTTTTATTAAATACAAGTACCATAATCGACCGTTTACCTCATTTATGATTTTTTATATAGAGATCGGCACCATTTATATGATTCTTTGGATCTGTCGGTGCTTTTGCGTAAGTCAACTCATGCGCACTCAAGTGGAGCAACTTTGATATATCTAATATTATAATAGTTTGAGGATATGATATGATATTTCCGTTTCTTGAGCGTTAGGATAATTCAGTCGGCTTCTTTGTTATAATTGTTTACTTCCTCTATTACGCATTTATAGTTTTTTTTAAATAGACAGAGGTAGGGCGCCTCAAAGTAGCTCGTCTGGTGAAGTACCCCTGTTTTTCCTATGTAAATGCATACATATGTATTTTACTACGATATTTGTGGCATTTTGTATTATTTTAATACCCCTGCAGCTAATCGCATGCTGGTAGACTCTTGAAGAAACTTAGGCCAGGAGAAAACCTCCCTGAAACTGCATAAACTTGAGCATTGTGATCCTCATGTGTGAGAATGAATTCTCCGTCGACGGTGAGCAGTGCAGCTGTAGAAGGTAACTTTCATATCGAATAACTTGTCTGAACACAACCCATTACACAATTTGTAGAACAAACAGAGGTAGAGTCTCTCCTAAGATATAGGGGTTCAAAAGGGAGGATATTGAAAATTAACTTAGCTTAGCTTTTCAAGCTCAAGCTTACATAAACTTAGGATCGTGAACAATTCTCATTCTTTAAGAGAGGTAGAGCGCATCAAAACAGCCCATCTGGGGTAGTACCCCCACCTCACAGAAAACCGCAGTCAAATAACAACTCCCTAGAGGGTTGTTGTGTTCCTGCGTGTGAGTGAGGTCACCAGTAAGCTCCCAAGGAGTTGCTGTGTAAGCAGCAGAGGAGGCATCGCGCGAGTGATAATATAATAATGTTCGGATATGTAGAAAGAATGCAGGCAGAAAGAATATACGACGCGAACATTGAAGAATGTAGAAGCCGAGGAAAACCAAAGCCCAAGACCGTCGAGCGTGAGCTATCAATGTTAAAAGAGTGAGTGAGATATGTAAGGACCGAGGCATGTGGTGCTCGGTACTCTCTGCATACCCCACAAGGGATTTGGTGTGAAGTTATAGATAGATGTAACGAAACTTCGATATTAATAAATTATTTTTGGCCAGTAAACTTGTTTCAGAGACATTTTAGTAGCCTTTCCCATCTTCAGCTGTCAGCAAAAACTTATGCTTAGGTCGCAAACCTGAGACGTCATTTGACGGGAGCTTCTAGTGATTTGCTACAGAAACGAGCTGGTGAGATATTTTTTTCATACAACGTCGTGAGACATAGATGCACCGGATGTGAAGTAGTCACCGTACTTACACCTACACCTCTGCTGCTAATACAGCAACTTTTTCGAAACTTACTGGTCAACCCTCTAGGGAGTTGGTATTTGGCTGCTGTTTTCTGTAAGATGGAGGTACTACCCCAGATGGGCTGCTGTGATGCGCTCAACCTCTCTTAAAGAATGAGAATTGTTCACGATCCTAAGTTTATATAAGCTTGAGCTTGAAAAGCTAAGCTAAGTTAATTTTCAATATCCTCCCTTTTGAACCCCTATATCTTAGGAGAGACTCTACCTCTGTTTGTTCTACAAATTGTGTAAGGGGTTGTGTTCAGACAAGTTATTCGATATAATAGTTACCTTCTACAGCTGCACTGCTCACCGTCGACGGAGAATTCATTCTCACACATGAGGATCACAATGCTCAAGTTTATGCAGTTTCAGGGAGGTTATCTCCTGGCCTAAGTTTCTTCAAGAGTCTACCAGCATGCGATTAGCTGCAGCGGTATTAAAATAATACAAAATGCCACAAATATCGTAGTAAAATACATATGTATGCATTTACATAGGAAAAACAGTTCCCGGTTAAAATACACAGTCATCTATTTCTCCCAATTTAAGCCAACAGATAGGTTTGCCTTGTGCAGGAATCGAACCCCTGAGACTTAGTACTAAAGTAGCCATCATCATACCATCGCTCGTCACATTCATATTGCCAGTGAACTGATTACTAAACATATTCTTGTTTTTATTTTTACAATATCGGTAGACATACCAATATGCAGCTCACCTGATGTAAAGCAGTTACCGTAGCCGCATTTCCACCGCTGCTGCTAATTCACAACTCCTTAGGAGCTTACTAAAAACCACACTCCACCAGCCACCAGGCTTGTTGTGTACTTGTTGTGTGTGAGTGTGGTGGAGTTGTTATTTGGCTGCGGTTCTCTGTGAGGTGGAGGTATATATGTTTTAGTGTACAATGTCCTTCATTATCATCGTTCGATATTGATTTGGTTGTTTGCATCGCATGTATATGATACCTTAGGGCCTTAGGTATTTCCAAAAAAGCTTTTTGCCCAAATAAAGCTTAATGCAAACTTTATTATTGTGTATATGTATCTCTTTCTTTTTTTATAATATTATTATGTAGTTTAATAATACAAAATGTAATGTAATATTGTAAAAAATACCAGTATCGTTTGAGCTTGTGCTCGAAGTTGAGTTTGAGCTTTTCACGGTTTCTCTATCATCAAATAGATACCATGAATTAAAATTATTATTTTAATTATTAATTTATAATTAAATACAATTTGATCTAACCGGCTTTGTTGCTTCCGCCACCAATTAGTTCATGCGGCCCAGCGCCGGCCGGAAAATGTTCCAGATGGCGGACGACCGCAGCAGCCGAGGCAGAGACCGAGCAGAGATCTACTAACGGTAATGGATGGGTGCCGGCAGGCGCTAGGCTGCATGAACTAATTGGTGGTGGAGGTACACACAAGTTAGATCAAATTGCATGTAAATTTGACTTTCGTCTGAATCTATTACATAACTTATAATTAGGATGATTATTTTAATTCATGGTACCTATTTGATGATGGAGAAACTGTGTAACAATATATATATTTTTTTGTAAATATCGACTTATTAGAAAAAAAGAGTATAACAACAAAGTTAAAAATAATTAACAGAGTAACACTCAATATAATAATAAAAATCGCGGCAGCTTTTAATTACCAAAAAGCTCATAAAAGAAAAACAACAGCTATAAAGCCGTCTATTAAGAAATTTCAAAACACCTTTTTATTAAGATACGATCAATTGTATAGATATATCTCGTATATATTAATCAAACCGAATGCGCCGCATAGAAAAAGACACATGTAACTAACAAATAAAAACAAAATAGCATTAAGTAGACAGGAAAAAAAAGTTCAATGAAGTAAGCCTCGATTTGGACAACCCTATCGTACCCAAAACAATATCCAATAACAGTCATTATATTCTAATTTGAACTCTATTTTTGGACGCGTCGAATTTAAATTACGTTTGAGATTAATGCCGTTTATGTTGATTTAGAATAGGGTTGGCACAGCAGCGGCAACAACAAGGCAGCAGTACACCTGTTAGAAGCGAATGGTTCTTTAAATCCTTTACATATTTTTGTAACGCATTCTTCCGAACATTCTTCGTGTTTATTTTAAAAATGATTCCTGAACGTGATGTTCGATGGCGTAAGAATGAATGATGACTTGGCGAATATTCGTTTGTTTAGGGAGATTGATATTTTTAAGCTATCGATATTTTTGGAATATTATTTCAATATATTCTTGTTTTTTTTACAATGTCGGGAGACATACTAATATGCGGCTCACCTGATGTAAAGCAGTTACCGTAGCCGTAGACTTGTAGCATGTTATTCTTACGATTAACGTCTACAACGCCTGATGATGCCTCGTGGAGAGGCGAAACACGTGTCGCAGCGACGACCAGGCCAGTCGTGGCAGCGACGGTGGTGGTGGGGGCATGCGGATTCTGTTCCAGATGGCGGACGACCGCAGCAGCCGAGGCAGAGACTACCGGAGCAGCCATGGCAGCGTCGGCATGTAGCACACACTAACAGTAGTGGGTGGGTGCCGGCCGGCGCTAGGCCGCATGAACTAATTGGTGGCGGAAGCACACAAAGCAGGTTGGATCAAATTGCATGTAAATGTATTTGTGGCATAAGTGGCTCATCTAGTAAGTAATGAATGCTTGAAAGAAGTAAAGATCACACCCGCTGCCAAACAACCAACTTTTCGGGAGCTTACATAATGTTACTCACTCAGTCCGTTCTCTCATTAGGATATTTAACTGTATTATATATTTAAAAGTAACCACACAACCGATTATTGTGTTCATAAGAGTTAGTAAAGCCTCTAGTGAGAAGTTGCTACATTTGCAACGGAAAAAACGTGTGGTGAGCTCTACGAAATGTAATACGAAAAATAATATAAGCATTCATGTTCTGACGAGCTCGGTGGCTCAGTCGTGAATGACGCGACTTTGATATTAACGCTCGTGGGTTCGATTCTCACATAAGGCAAACATTTGTGCGCATGAACATGTCTGTTTGTCTTGGTCTGGATGCTTTAAGAGAGGTAGGGCGCTTCAAAGCAGCCCGTCTGGGGAAGTACCTCCACCTCACAGAAAATCGCAGCCACATAACAACTCCCTAGAGGGTTGTTGTGTTCCTGCGTGTGAGTGAGGTCACTAGTAAGCTCCTAAGGAGTTGCTGTGGAAACGGGAGATGAGGCATCGCGCGAGTGATACTTAATATATCGCAAAGCGTTAATAGGCTACGCTACCCGCTTTACATCAGGTGGGACGTATGCTTGTATGCCTTCCAGCGTAGTATAAAACAAAACTAAAGTATTATGTAACTTAGAACCAGTTTACTTTGATAATCTAGCTAGAATATAACTTTCTGATAATGGAAGTTCTTCCTTTTCAAGTAAGTACCTACAAGTAAATATCACAAATTTAAAAGTTACTATCACATTACCTAATATCACAATATTAAAATGTAAAAGGAGATATAAGGAGCGGCATGGTGCGGCGTCGTATTGTCTGGCCGGGCCCGATTCAAAGGGCTTTGTACGAGTATTACGTACAAGTTTCCTCCACAGAACCTTATCGCGTTTCTATATGCTTAATGGTTTTTTTGTACGATTCGATGTACGATGCGAAAGTAGAAGGATATAGTTAATTAATATTTGATGACCACGTAGACAGTATCGTTAAGAGAGCGTCACTTGGATTTATTATAAGATCTTGTACTAATTTCACAACACTTAAGCCAATTAAAATATTTTATTGTTCTTTTGTAAGAAGTATCCTCGAGTATGCCTCTGAAGTATGGAATCCAACGTCCGACGAGTATATAAATAGAATTGAATCCATCCAGAAACGATTCTTAACATATTTGCAATACAAGTCTAAACAATTTCTTCCAAATTATGAGACCAGGTGTCGAATGTATCATTTTCTGCCTGTTAAACTTCGTAGAAATACTGCAGATGTTGCTTACCTGAGTAAAACTATTAATAATTACGTGGATTGTCCACAGTTGTTAAGGGAAATTAGTTTTCGCATTCCTACTAAACAAGTACGACAGTACCTTCCATTTCATATCCCATATGGCAGTACCAACTATCGTGAGAATTATTTTGTTTGCAGAGCCAGTGTGCAATTTAATAAACTTATGAATAATAATCCATCTATCGATATATTTAATGCTAAGCCAGCGGCCATTAGACGGTCGATAGCCGACACTTATTTCAAGTAGCATTTCTTAAAATAGGTATTTTAATTTAAAATTCTTAGAAGTTTTTACTTGTATCATGTATCACAAAGTAGAAAATAGAAATGTCTTGGACATATATAACGGCTAGCCTAAAATCTAGCGTATTATAAATCTATCGGTGAAAACTTGTAATTGGCTTTTAGTTACTCATATTGGTTTATATTCATTTTTTTACATTATAAAGCTGTAAGTTTTCCAAATAAAATAAATAAATAGGAGCCGAGGAAGTTCAAGACTTTTTTTTTATACTACGTCGGGAGGCATACAAGCATACGGCCCTCCTGATGTAAAGCGGGTACTATAGCCTATTAACGCTTGCGATATATTAAGTATCACTCGCACGATGCCTCCTCTGCTGCTTACACTGCAACTCCTTGGGAGCTTACTGGTGACCTCACTCACACGCAGGAACACAACCCTCTAGTCTAGAGAGTTGTTAGTTGGCTCCGGTTTTCTGTGAGGTTGGGGTACTTCCCTAGACGGGCTGCTTTGATGCGCCCTACCTCTATTAAAAGACTTACCTACTATGACCAAATTGATCGTGTTTTATCATAAAGTGATGTCAAGAGTCCTAGGCACCGGCGAGCGTGCATGAGAAGAGCTTTGAATTTTAACGAAGCGAGTGAAGTGTGTAAGGACTGAGTCATTTGACGCCCGGCTTTCTCTGCATATCCTGCAAGGGATTTGGCGTGAAGTTATAGATATTTTTTTTCATTTAACACAAAATATTACAAAAAAAATCTAAAGTTATACTGAATATAACTAGATATTTTTCGTAATATTATGTGCAAACTTAGAAATTCGCGATTACCTAACTGTGCTAAATCCACATTTATTCTTAACGTAAGCAATAACTAATATTCCTTGTTTAAGTCTGTTTTTCTAGAATCATATTTTCGTTGTAACCTACTGAAAGAAAGAAAGAAAAACGTTTATTTGGCAACACAAAAAATTTACATAAATTTGAAGACACTTAAGGCTAAATTACAGTATGTGTACCAAATAGGTGTCCACTCAGCGTAATGTCTTGGCACGAAGTGCCACGACGCTGGTATTCTGTGGACACCATTAGTAAAAGAGTTGCGTGACATCGAGTAAGCAATAATGTTACAAACCCATTCATAATATGTACCTAATGGTATTAATATATAAATAAATATGATAATTAGTGTTATTATTATTCATGTACGTACATAGTAACGTTATGTTTATTGATAAATATTATTATCAACAAATACTGAGTATATATAGTCTTAAGGAGATACGGAATGCACATGAATTATCAGCTTTTTTTTGAATTTAAAAGGTATTCCCTGTACCTAGCTTTAAAACATATAGGTAACAGATTACTACCGTTGGAATAATTTTCATCTTTTTATTTGCACGGATATATTAGACTTTTGTCACACGAGTAAAATCATTTTACTAACATCATTTACAAATAAACAAACTGATATTGTTATTCATTAAATTAAAACCTATTTTTCCTTTCCTTATGTATTATTTTTTATCACAGATACAGTCTCCTAATGTTGTTTTATTTTAGTATATATATAAAATAACTACATCTATTTGTTGTAAAGATTTAACAGTAACACGTACCTCAAAAACAACTTAAACTAAATAAAAATTCGGCCAAGTGCCATTCGGACTCGCGCACGAAGGATTCCATACCAGTATCTATAAAAACGGCAAAAAAATCACGATTGGTGTACGGGAGCCCCCTTAAATATTTATGTTATTCTATGTTTTAGTATTTGTTGTTATAGCGGCAACAGAAATACATCATCTGTGAAAATTTCAACTGTCTAACTATCACGGTTTGTGAGATACAGCCTGGTGACAGACGGACGCACGGAAGTACGGACGGAAGGACGGATGGACGGACGGACGGACGGACAGCGAAGTCTCAGTAATAGGGTTCCGTTTTACCCTTTGGGTACGGAACCCTAACAACTAAAGTAAACTAAACCTTAAAGTCTAAATAAGGGCCAAGATGCTGGCTGTTGTGTCGTAATTAGTTGTCAGAAGTTTAACAAAAATAGGTCCATCTTTTTATATGAAATTTTTCTTCTCACTTTTGATCCTGTAGTACATCGATATTACAGAATTGTAGTCAGAAGAGACAGAGAAGTGGTCGGTGTTAGTCGAATCTATTGACGTTAGTATGGGGTTAAGATTTTGTCGAAGATACAGATTTTTACATGGAGCAACTGTCGTTAAACCTCCATAACACACAGGGTAAACCAGACCATACTTGAGTGAGGTATTTAATTTCTTTCGAAATATAATTTCTTGGGTGTGCGAGTTTCCTGACAATGTTTTCCTTCACTGCCGAACAAGTGATAATTATAAATCCGAAAACACGAATTTAGTGGCAAGTAGATACCAGGATTCGAACTAGACACCAGTTGGTTAATAGACCGGCTTTTTATTCACTGGGCTATTACTACTCTGTTGTTACGTAATTAACAGTAATAAATCTAAACGCTTTCCAGTAGACGTAAAATGTCGGCCAAACTCAAAATGGCGTCTAATTAAGACGCCTAAACATTTCACCACTTTACACTATTTAATTGACGAAACGCCTACAAATTAAAATGCCATCCAAACAAACAGAAGTACAGTAAAGTAATTACCGGCAGTGAATCTGGACAACTGATTCTGATGCCCACAATTTATCTGACACTCCAACTGTCGAATTTAAATAACGAATCTTTCATCACCCACTTCTGAAAAATAACCATTTGAGTTACGTCAACTCTTACTCGCTGTAACTTAAGGTTTGAAATTGAATGTTTTGTTGTGAACAATAAGTTTGTTGCGCCACTGTGCACGTCGAGAAGCTTTTAAAAGTAAGACCATTAAAATGTAATGAGTGGTCGAAGAAGTGTTTCCTTTATAAAACCACGTGCCACGTGTGTTAGAAGAAACGAACTACCGTTGTAATACAATTGCTAGAAATAATTGTACAATTAATGTCTTAAATTGTTGCGTTGATGGCCCTTGAAACAGTCATATAATTGGAAGTCAAGTTTTTTGTTGTTGGAAACCTTTGTTGTGAGAATATGAGTGACCGCCAATTGTACTTGAATAAAGGTAGGCAGTATATAAATTTGTTATTTAATAATCAAGCATAAGTCTTGTGATCTAAATTGTATCACTAAATTCCTATTTTCGGATTTATATACTATATTTTGATTCTCATATGCTCGGCGGAAAACATCGTGAGCAAACCGCACTTTCCAGAACGTATTTGGAAAGACGAGTGATCTTACTTATGAATGGTCGGGTTCTCTCTTGATTGTGGAGGTCTAACGGCAGTCACTCCATGTAAAAATCAGGCTTAGGTAGCGGACCCTGCCGATCCTAATGGTTTATGCAACGGAACAACGCTAAGAAGGGAAGGGAAGTAGCCTTGTGATCAAAATTTTATTATTAGGCTAATTATGATCGGGAAAATGATGAGCAAAGACAAGACTAATCTAATACTCGCTTAATTCTTTGACGAAATGATTTAAAATGACCTTGGAAACCCTCTACTTACGTTATCTCACTCTTGTTATCGGCTTGAAGCTCGCGCAAGGCAGCTTCCGGTCTCTCGCTCCACCTATACTGAGATCGGCCAGCTGAACATAGTTCGTTCGTTTAGTATAAGGTAAAGGAAATAAAAGCACACAGCGTAACAAGGGCCAAACGATTGCTATATGAACTAATGCTTAGTACCTACTCATTAGAATTGTTATTTGTTCTACATTTATCTTAAACTAGCTTTTACCCGCGGCTTCGCTCGCATTGATAAATTTTGTTTTTATTTTAATAAAAAGATACCTCCAAGAATATGTGTAGGTACAAAGTTTCATGATGATCGGTTCAGTAGTATTCGCGTGAAAGTGTAACAAACAAACGGACATTCACATTTATAATATTAGTAGGATTAAAAAATAATTACGGGATTAGAAATAACACTTTTAAAATAAGAACTAACTACTACTACTTACGAGATAATTTGAGATGTAATTTGAAATAGGTACTTATTATCAATTTGTTATTTCTCATCTAGTAGTCGTCACCTTAAGTCTCATACGATGCATGGAACGAGTTTTTTAGTGTGGTTTTGTTATGTTCACATTTACTAGTTAATTTAATTTAGTTCTATGAGGACTTATAATTTACTCCATAATTACTATAATGATGAGATTAGCTGTTAGTCTCTCAAATAAAAATAAATTAGTCTATTAATTAAACATTATTGCTATCTACAAATTTGTTCACTGAAATGTCAATTAAAAGAAGTCAAAGAAAATAATAACGAAAGTATATACATAGCGTCGATTATTGACTAAAGGAAAGAAAGTATTGAGTTCATTTCTACAATTCGTGGCAGCAAAAAATGTTTTTATGGCAATACTCGTACATACGGTTATGTTCGTATAAATGTGTCCATTATTATGTGAAGAAATTACAATTTAAAAGGAAATACATGATGTTTTTTATAAAGCTGATGGTAACAAAGTCCCACATGTTTCAATAGCAGCTAATGTTACATCTAGAATAACTGTCAAAGGACAAATAAAAAATCCTATTCTTATCTGACCACAATCGCATAAGACAAGAGTGGTTAATTCTATAACAGCAAAGGGTGACACACAATAGATAAACAATACCACAAAGCTACTAGTCATTGCAGTTGCAAAACTAAAGTTTAAACAAATTTAAACCTTACGTAGTCAGAAAACGATGTAATGACTGGTAAAACAACAGTAACAGTTATCAGTTTGAATTAAATTCGGTACGAATCAAGATATCGCATCAGTTAATTTTTCCGCACTGATGCCTTCTCTGTATACTGTAATATATTTTCAATTTGGAGGTCCCTGATTTGGGATTATAATTTTGTTCCCACGAATGGTACACATAAATTTGTATGTAAAAATCGATCAGAACTAGTAGAAATGGAAAAGAGGCAATCAATTATTAAAATTTTTCATAGCATCGTGGGATTAGTAGAAAGGCTAATCGCGTAAGTTAAATTGAGATATGAAGTTGTTGTTGCTTCTGTTACATATACGTCGCCATATAATATTGCCGATTCAACATTTCCGCCGATCAACAATTGCAACACCGGATCCAGCGGCACGAGTAAGGAATGCTGACCACGCGCAACGTGCCTTGCGACATCGCCGCCGACGCATCAGCAGCACGTTGTCCAATTAGTTTAACTTCACTTCATTTCCTAACTTCGGAAAGAGCACTAGGTTAATTAGTAATAAAAAATTATTGTAACTTTTCTCTACAATAAATTACTTATAAAATTTTTTGGTTTTTTTTCAATCCTCCGGCTGGGGCCTACGTATTTGGCGCAGTCGTGGTAGGATACTCGAAACAGCGCGCGATCGGTCTCCAGCTTCACAAATCGTTGCTCCCAATCGCCGCGGGTTGAGCTTTCAAGCCTTCGTCGAGTATTCATAGAAGAACCGAGGACCACGGCCAGAGGTGAATCCAGACATCGATTCGGAAGAGAAACCAGAGATGCAGTTGATGTGAGTACACTAGAATTATTCTCGTGTTGCTTAATTCCTATCCTGTATTTTATTTTATTGTCCCTTGTAATTTTTCAAGATTTTTCACCCTAGAGCTAGAGTTAAATCCCGTGAGCCTGCATCACGACAGTCTAAGCGGAGAGAAATTTTAGATTCACATAGAAATAACGTAGAGCTAGATAGTATAAGTGTACTTAATATGCCTCACGATATGGATACCATATATAAGGCATTACGCCCAGTACCGGAGTTCGATGGGAACCCGAACGTATTAACACGATTTATTAACATCTGTGATAGGTTAGTTATCGAATATTTAAGCACGGAACCTGGCAGTGAATTGTCAAATCTTTGCTTACTGAATGGCATACTAAATAAGATCACTGGGCCTGCCGCCCGCACTATTAATTCTAATGGGATCCCCGATAGTTGGTTAGGAATTAGAAATGCACTAATCAATAACTTTTCTGACCAACGGGACGAAACCGCATTATATAACGACCTGTCATTAGCCACCCAGGGTAATAGTAGCCCACAAGAATTCTATGATCATTGCCAAACTCTATTCAGTATGATCATGACGTACGTTAGTCTTCATGAATCCATAGCCACCACTATTGAGGCGAAACGCGCATTGTACAAGAAAGTAACGATGCAAGCATTCGTTCGCGGTCTCAAGGAACCATTAGGCTCTCGTATTAGATGTATGCGACCGGAAAGCATAGAAAAGGCTCTTGAATATGTGCAGGAGGAACTCAATATAATTTACTTACAACAACGTAACGACAACGTACCTAAAGCACATGCACCTAAGGCTGTATCTGTACCTCCCGTAGGGTTTGCAATGCCAAAACCTTTTAGTTTTCAAGGTTATAATGCTCCTATTAGCCATGCACCTGCGCAGTATAACCAGCGGTTTATGCCTGGGCCTTCTCAACCCATACCGCGATTCATGCAACCTTCTCCACAACCATATAAATTTAACCCTCAGCCACAACTCCAATCTAGCTACCGGATGCCTACTAAAACTCAGCAAATGTTTCGAACACCGCCGCCGAACTATAATGCCCATAGCAACACATTTCGTATACAACCCAAACAACCCAGCTATCAAACCTCAGTTCCCAGACCAATGAGTGGCGTTCAGCACTTTACTCCAAAGGTATTACCCCCTACACTCACAGGACATGACTGGCGAAGACACGGTAATCCACCGCCAAGCAACTATTTCAAGACTCGTGAAATGAATGTTAACGAGTGCACGGAATATGATAACCTGTATAACTATGAGTTTTACGGCGCAGTTGATTCGTACGATCCTTCCTATATTGACTACACTGACTACTCGCTACAACATAACCCTGAAAACGACTACTATGACACTAACCGACAATACTATGACGGGAACTATGACGAACAGTCCGATCACGATCCACAAACGTCACTTAATAATGATCAGGATTTTCAGATAGACAAAATATCAAAAAAGCCAAAATAGAATTAAACCTTCAAACACAGAGGCAACTACCTTACATACAGATAAGTGACCCTCCTTTAAAATTTTTAATAGACACAGGCGCAAATCAATCTTTTATTAGCCCCGACGCAGTACAAAAATACTTCTTTGAATATCCCCTCAACTATGATCCATTCGAGGTTACAAACGTACACGCGACATCGCGTAATGATTATTCTATAACACTGCCTTGTTTTACCGAATTTAAGGATGAGGATTACATTAAATTATTCGTCTACCGCTTTCACGACTATTTTGATGGCCTTATAGAACTCGATCTCCTAAGTAAATGGGAAGCTAAAATCGACCTAAAAGACCAAGTGCTATCGACCAGACTCGCGTCGAATCCTATACAAATGTATAACTCGCGTAACGTCAACCTCTATGAGGATATTATACCAGCTGGCTCCTCAAAATTAATTAGGATTCCTTTTAATACCCCCGACGGCGATATATTGGTATATGAACAATGCATATGCAATTGTATCATACATGAATGTATTACCAGCTCCACCAATAACCGAGGATACGTAGAGATAAATAACCCGACGGACAATGACGTCATATTCTCATTAGACCATCCTGCTCAAGCAGAATTGTTTAATATTGAGAGCACCTATGCTGAGCCCTTGCGTAATCGAGTAGACGATGTCATATCGCGATTACGCACCGATCATTTGAATCCAGAGGAAAAAGCCAACATTGAATCTCTTTGCTCACGGTATGCTGATATATTTTACATAGAAGGCGAGCCCCTCACATTCACAAACAAAATCAAACATCGTATAAAGACTAGCGACGAAGTCCCAGTGTATACTAAAACTTACCGGTATCCGTTTATACATCGTCAAGAGGTTAGGGACCAAATTAACAAGATGCTCGAACAAGGTATCATCAGACCTTCTGACTCCGCATGGAGTTCACCCATCTGGGTAGTCCCCAAAAAGGTGGATGCCTCAGGGAAGCAGAAATGGCGAATAGTAGTAGACTTCAGGAAACTGAACGAAAAGACCATCAATGACAAATACCCCATCCCGAATATCAATGACGTTTTGGATAAGTTAGGTAAATGTCAATATTTCTCGACCCTGGATCTAGCCAGTGGCTTTTACCAGGTGGAAATGGACCCTGACGACATTTCTAAGACCGCCTTCAATGTTGAGCATGGGCACTTTGAATTTCTCAGAATGCCCATGGGATTGAAGAACTCGCCGTCCACCTTCCAACGGGTTATGGATAATGTTCTCAGAGGGCTACAGAATGTAATATGTTTAGTATATTTAGACGATATAATCATCTTTAGCACTTCCCTTCAGGAACACATAACTAATTTAGAAAAGGTATTTCTTAGGCTTAGAGAGTCTAACTTTAAAATACAGATGGACAAGTCGGAGTTCTTAAAGTTAGAGACAGCGTATCTTGGCCACGTTATAAGTAAGGATGGTATAAAACCAAACCCGGACAAAATATCTGCAGTAGAGAAGTATCCCATTCCTAAGACACCCAAAGAAATCAAACAGTTCTTAGGATTGCTTGGCTACTATAGGAAGTTTATACCAGACTTTGCTCGTATAACCAAACCACTAACTCAGTGCCTAAAAAAAGGAAAGAAAATAACATTAGATTCCGAGTACATAGCTAGTTTTGAAAAATGCAAGACACTTTTAACGAATGACCCCATACTGCAATACCCTGACTTTACTCGTGAGTTCAACTTGACTACTGACGCTTCGAACTTTGCTATTGGAGCTATCCTATCCCAGGGACCTATTGGAAACGATAAGCCAGTCTCGTACGCCTCCCGCACTCTAAACGAGAGTGAACTAAATTACAGTACGATAGAAAAAGAACTACTCGCCATTGTATGGGCAACAAAATACTTTCGGCCATATCTCTTTGGTCGAAAATTTAAGGTCGTTACAGATCATAAACCCTTACAATGGATGATGAACTTAAAAGAGCCTAACTCTCGCCTGACTAGATGGAGGTTAAAACTCAGCGAATACGATTTCATCGTTATCTACAAAAAAGGAAAAAATAACACCAATGCTGACGCCCTATCTAGGGTAGAAATTTATAATGAAGAGATAAGCTCTATTGCAGGTAATCCATCAGAAAACCCAGCAACAATAGCAAACTCCGATACCCAGACAGCACATACTAGTAACGAAAGTCCCATTCTTGAAATCCCGATAACCGATGACCCCTTAAATAAGTATCATCGACAACTCCCCATTACTGTAGTGAGCGATATTAAAAGGCGACCAACGGTAACTAAGCCATTCGAAACACATACCCGCATTGCTGTACAGGTTTCAGAGTCGAACTTAGAACAAGACATAATTGACATTATCAAGGAATATGTTAACCCTAAGGTTAAAACTGCCCTGCTTATAACACCACCCTTAAGTATGTATCAAATAATACCTATTTTACAAGACAAATTTAGAAGCTCGTCTATGAATCTTGTTTTAGTAAAATATGAACTAGAAAACGTCAAAGAATATCTTCAACAACAAGATATAATACGTCACTATCACCACGGAAAGACTAATCACCGTGGCATTAATGAGTGCTACCTTTCCTTGTCTAGAAGATATTTCTGGCCTAAGATGAAGGACCAAGTAACTAAGTTCATCAATGAGTGCACTATCTGTGGTCAGGCCAAATATGATAGAAACCCAGTTAGACCATACCTTAACATCGTGCCCCCACCAGGCAAGCCTTTTGAGATTATTCACATGGACCTGTTCACAGTTCACAATGAGAAATTCGTTACATTTATAGATGTATTTTCGAAGTACGGCCAAGCATATGTCTTGCGAGATGGTACTGCAATCAGCATCCTCCAGGCACTATTAAAATTCTGTACCCATCATGGGCTACCTCTTACCATAGTTACTGACAACGGCACTGAATTTACCAATCAGATATTTGCAGAATTCGTTCGTTTGCACAAAATCACTCATCATAAAACCCTCGCACATTCTCCCAATGATAATGGCAGCATAGAACGTTTGCATTCTACCCTTTTGGAACACTTACGCATTCTTAAATTACAGCACAAAGACGAACCAGTAATAAATTTGATGCCCTATGCTATAATCGCCTACAATAGCTCCGTACATAGCTTTACTAAGTGCAGACCCTTTGACCTCATAAATGGGCATTTCGATCCCAGAGACCCGACTGAAACAGACATTACAGCACATTTACTGCAACAATATATGATAACTCACAGAGAACGAATGAAGACTGTGTATGATATATTAAATGATACATCTTTAGCCAACCGCACTGCCTTGATAGATAATAGAAATAAGAGTCGTGAACCCGAAGTAGAATATTCACCCCAGCAATCAGTGTATGTGAAAAACCCGGTTGCTAGCCGTCAAAAGTTAGCAGCACGATACACACATGATACGGTTCTAGCCGACTTGCCGATACATATATATACCTCGAAAAAACGTGGTCCCGTAGCTAAGTCTAGGTTAAAACGTATGGCAAAAAGTGCTAACTTGTTACAGGATTCTGATGCTGCTCATCTGGGCGACGGACGGACAAGAGATAAGACTTGACAGTTTAGATGACGGACCCGGAATCCTACCGTTTAAACTGGGAACCACGAAACTAACGACTCACCATCATACTTTCCTACAGTACATTCAACTAGACGAAATCGACGATAATATCCAGTTATTACAGTCGCAACTTCAGACTTACAAATCTAGGTTACCTAATGATACTTACATGTTATACGAATTACAAATAAATTACCTTAATAATAAGTTAGATAAGGCTTCCAGCCATTTGCATAGTTTAGAGCCTAGGCGAGCCACACGTGGGTTAGTAGACAGTTTAGGTTCTCTCATAAAAGGTATCACCGGCAATTTGGATTACAAAGATGCCATAAGGTATGATCATGCTATACAGACCCTTCAAGTTAACCAAGGGAAAATCTCATCGGAACTAAATAATCAGATTACTTTAAACAAAGAATGGATGTCAAAGCACTTTCAAATCTTAAAACAACTAGTAGATAATCAGAAACAAGTTAACCAGACCTTGGAATTGTTATTAGACAAAGATTCATATGGGGATAGCAGTCTTATTAAGTACGCCAAATTCGCGCAGCTATTAGCTATCATAAGCGAAAACGTTGATGATTTACTTTCAGAACTTTTTAAGCTAGAAGATATCTTAGCATTTGTTCATGCGTCAAGTACGCACCATAGTATGTTAAGTATAGATTTGTTAGAAAATATGTTAGATAGACTAAGAAATATATATGATAAAGATCAAATATTAGATTTAGAGCTCAGGGAATACTATAATATCATAAAACCTGGCTCCTATTTTAGTAACCATCAGATAGTGATAATATTTAGATTTCCTATAGTGTCTGCTAGTAATTATGACCTCTATAAGCTATCTATTATACCAAATAAATTTCATAAGGCCCTTATCCCTCCACATCCATACCTTGCAACTAACGAGGAGACATTCGTGTACATAGAGGCAGAATGCCCTAAGATAAATCTTTGGTATCTCTGCGAAGAAAAACTAAGTCACCAACTTCGCACTACACCCGATTGCATCCAAGAACTAATCTTACACAAAACTCTTAGCACTAGCTGTTACTATACGGTCATCACGCAATCTCAAGAGGCTATGGAAAGACTAGACGATCAACACTACACACTTTCACTACCAAGACCAACCAAAATACAAACGAGGTGCGGAAAAGAGGATTTCAGTACGTTACAAGGGAGTTATCTCGTGAATATACCTTTAAAATGCATCCTGCGCACTGCGGAGTTCACCATCATCAATGCCAAAGACGAGATAAAAGGACAACCATTGAAGATAACGAAGGTCCCGTACACAGACTCACCAGTGGAATTACCTCACGCGCATCTGAAATCTATATCCCTGGAAGAGCTCCATACCATCCACGATAAAGTTATGCTGCGGCCATCTATCCATCTAGACTCATCTTCCCAAACACTGTATCATACCACAATCCCAATTTATACGATATTACTGGGAACGCTAGTAGTGGTAATAATTGTAATAATATGGCGTTTTAAATCGATTAATAGAGAAAAGGAAATAAAACCAAACGAAGAATCAAGCTTTCATCACTACGCAACACCGGAAACATCCGAAATTCTAAACCATGCTTCGAAAAGAAAACTAGAACAGCCATTGGCAATACCAGCAACATTTTCGCTAAGCACACTAAAATAGTTGCTGAAGTTGGGGGGGAGGTGTTACATATACGTCGCCATATAATATTGCCGATTCAACATTTCCGCCGATCAACAATTGCAACACCGGATCCAGCGGCACGAGTAAGGAATGCTGACCACGCGCAACGTGCCTTGCGACATCGCCGCCGACGCATCAGCAGCACGTTGTCCAATTAGTTTAACTTCACTTCATTTCCTAACTTCGGAAAGAGCACTAGGTTAATTAGTAATAAAAAATTATTGTAACTTTTCTCTACAATAAATTACTTATAAAATTTTTTGGTTTTTTTTCAATCCTCCGGCTGGGGCCTACGTATTTCTTCTTTCGTCATTTATTTATTTATCTTTAGAAGTTATAGACAAACCAAATTCATGGTGGTTTATGAAAAAATAAAACCACTCAAAGTGCAAGTTTCTGTAAGCGTTCCTAAAGCATTCTGAAAACTATTATCAGAGTATATTTATTTTATGGTTGTTAGGGATTCGTAACAAAATAGCTGAAAATGAACAACAATTGTGATACTGTGTTTGTCCGTTTGCTCGTATATATATTCTATTGTGGACTTTGTAAAATTAAAAATCTAATCTAACTAAACATACTTGAACTTGATATTTAGGTTAACTTTGTGTAAGAATGAGTGAATGACAGATGAGCAGAATAAATAATGGAGTACGTTAAGGATTCTCCTCTTTGACGTCGATTGTAAATTAATCAACTTCAAAAAGGATGAAGTCCTAAATTTTTGTGTATAATAAAAATAAATATTTCTGGACAAATATAGTAAAATTAAGCGCAGCTTGTGCTATCCTTAATTTATTTTGTTATAGAACTCCCTATCATCATTGAATGTGAAATTATAATTCACTGAATTCAGTTTTATGGAATTGTATAGGTTTATAATTATGAAAACGTAATTTTTGTTGTGAAGGTCCTAGCATTTGATTGGTTTCATATAAATTTAGTAAAGTAATGACTCCACTGAATTTGTGCAGTTGATTTTTATAGTTTTGCAAGGCTTGTAAATATTAATCTTTTAACACATAGGAAAGCTAATACTGTAGTTCCAGTTTGTGCTAAAATATTATCTAAGAACGCCCATTTCGTGTCGCTGATAAAAAGTTAAACTTTATGAATAAACATAAATGATTTTTTGTTGAACAAGTTTCAATTTCATACTAAAGAATGTATGGTCATTACAAATCAAACACGACGCAGCACACATACAACGCCATACATAATTGGTGTTGTTTGCATAACAGACACCAATCATCGGTACACAGGAGCCGAAAAGAGATCTTGAACAAATAAACCTTAGAATTCCGTCTTTACTTGTCTATCTACAAAGAACCAGGCGGTTCAAGTGGCTAAACTAACCAGAAATAACAATAGGGTCAGGTTGTGAAGAAACCAAATATTATCACGCACAGCTTGACTCCAACTTGCACGAAAGCTGGACAATTAAATGCAAGCGACCATTTAGCATTGGTCGTAACGTTCTTTCTTTTGTTTCAACCACGACAGTTGGTGGCGGTGGTTAAACTCCAATGGATTAGCCAATTAGCTCACACTTTACGCGTATTTCAATTGTTTCACAGCTGCTCCAAAGAAACAACTCATATAAAAAGAGTCATTCTTCGCGAGATGTTTTCCAGACAGGAGATTATTGTCCGTTGCCCAGGGCGATTCGTTAACGTACCAATTCTGAGACAATTCCTGTTTCGCGAATTCCGATGCACACAATACGTTCCAGCACAATCGTTGTGATAACAATGGTGTTATTGTCATAAATAGCCAATAGGTACGAAAATGACGGGTTGTGTTGTGAGCTCTTTGTTGAGGCCGAACTTTCGGCCGGCTGAAGAATTCTTTGTTCGACGTATCCTCGGGGAGACGCGAGACAACATCCACAATGCCACCGTGGAACTTATTTATAAACGTTATGATATGAATGGATAATATGCGAGCCGTCATTGTATTCATTGTGGAACGGCAATACCGGCTAATAGAGGCCTTGAGTTTGCACAATTAGAAGATTAGATACTTGATTGGTGTGGATGGAGACTTCGTTATGGACACAGCTGATGTCAGACGGCTAAGGGAGTGAATAATAAATAAAATTTATAGTACAATGAAGTGTAACTACTAACCCTTAAGTAAAGGCAAAAACTTGGAAAAATATAATACATTTTTTTTATAGTGGCCTGTTAAAATGTTTTCAGTACGCCTGATGGAAAGCGTCAATGAAAATCAGATGAGAGAACAGCCATCACAGTGATTACGGCTGTGCTGGTTGTCCCTCCCTGGCGCCGGAAGCGAATTCCACATTTTGACGAGCTCGGTGGCGCAGTGGTGAAACGCTTTGTTACGCTACTTTGACACCAAGGCTTGTGGGTTCGATTCCCACACAGTACAAACATTTGTGTGCATGAACATGTCTGTTTGTCTTAGTCTGGGTATTTTCTATGTATAATAAGTATGTATTTACAAAAAAAAATATTTACGTATGTTTATCAGTTGTCTAGTACCCATAACACAAGCTTCGTTTACTTTGGGGCTAAATGGCGCTGTGTAATTTGTCCGACAATATTTATTTATTTATTTATTATTTTGACAGTCTGGTAGACAAATGAATCGCTGAATCTCTTAATACGGAAGGTCAGCGATCCAACTCTGTGTGGATGCGATCTCAGTCCAGCACGAGTGTTCCGGAAGAGGGAGAAGGAGGAACGAGGTCTAAAAGCTCCTCAGGACATTCCTCATGGTAAATACGGTAGAGAACACTCAAGCTACCAATATCCCTGCGCAGCTGAAGAGCTTCAAGGGAGTTAGTGACCTCAGCGCTATCTATCATGCGTATAGCGCGGCGCTGCATCTATCGAGAGCGTCAAGTAGATATTTAGCGGACCCGTCCCAGAGGTGAGAACAGTACTCCACGCATGGGCGAACTTGCGCCTTGTATAAAAGGCAGCACTGCTCTGGCGTGAAGAACCGTCTCACCCTGTTCAGGATTCCGAGTTTTTTAGAGGTCATGGAAACACATACATACATACATACATATCATCACATCTGTCTCTCATTGGGGTAGGCAGAGACTATGGAACGCCAGGTCATGGTGTAATAATTACTAACTATTAGTAATTATTACACTATGGTCAGGTGCACCGATCCAAACATACTTCATTCGTCTCTTCCACCTTATCAACCTCTTCTGGCATGCTCTTCGGTTTCGGGTGCTTTTGATATGGCCGTTTTTCAGCATTTAAGCTATTTGATCTAAATTTGTGAATCTAGGGCTGCTCTCTTGAAAAGGGTGTGCTGAGATGTTCGGACATTTGGCAAGAATGGATGACAAAAGAGTTACAAAAGAAGTATATCGAGTAAACATACATAATATACAAAATATTTCACAAGCTACGAAGAAATGTAGTTTATGTCAGCTAATACGGGTATTATTATATATATATATATATATAATTAAATATTTGTGTAAACCAAAATTGTTAAAGAAGTCAGCTAAGAGCTGATCATGCTTGACGCAATAACTCGTAATACTTATTATGTACGGAATATGAAAGGTGAATATGACAAATTGTTAAGCTTAACTTAGCTGCACGTGTAAGATATCCACAATATTGGATCAGTTAGCGTCACTGCTAAAAAGATTATTTATAACTTTGATAAATGACACCTGAATAGTGCAATAGCTACAAAAGGCTCGAATAAAAATGTGTCGGAAAACAAAGTACGAAGCCAAAGTAACTAAAATGCCAGCCACAACGTGCCGCCATTGTCCACAGAATAAAAGATAAAGAAAGAATGAAAAAAGATTGTGTCGTTTTTCTGTTTGAACAATGCGGCGTGTCACCGGCAGCCATGTTGGATTCTGACGTCCAGCGATCTTTAAATTTAGTTCGGGGACTTGTTAAATACATTTTAGTTTTACTATGATTGTGCTCACTAGTACGTGCAAAGTTATTTATAAATTGTTAAATGAATTGTTAAGAACATTGATCAATAAAGTAAAAATAAATGGATTGTATTTAATGGTTACATCTAAAAATACTGAAATGCAGAAAAATCTGATGTGTAGTTCAATGTTTTAGATTCCTGTTCATCTAAAACATTGAACTACACATCAGATTTTTCTCTCTAAACTAAATTAATTGATACGAAACAGCTTTCCTCTTTGAGGCTATTTATAATTTTAAATATATTTTAAGTTTTATGTATGGCCTGGCCATAAATGTTGCATAGAAACTTTTCTTTTTTTCATCTCTTTAATCATTATGAATTTGGAACGCGTTTATTATGTTAAAAACTTCTTTCGATTTCCCGCCGTTTTACGTATTTATTATTAAATTACAATATGGAATGGGGTGTTAAAGAAAATATAATTGCAGTGATTGCCATATACAAAGTGGGTATAATAGACGCGTCGGTCATATTCAAGATACATCAAAATCTTGGTATCAGCCATGTGTTCGTACATCGTAGGTACTCTATCGACATACCAACACTTCCTTGGTTGGAGACCATAAAAGATCGGGGGCTACCGCGTGCTGTTAGAACTACAAAGGCTGTTAATGCTGTTAAAGCCAAAATTCGCCGAAACCCCATTAGAAAACAAAAAATCTTATCGCGAGAAATGAAGATTCCCGCTAGGACTTTGCCGCGTATGAGAAACCAAGACGTGAAGCTCGGGGCTTATCGTTGATATACAGTGTCCTGTACACAAGGTACCCTGGTCACAAGGCACGAAGTACCCTAGCCTGGCTCGAAACCAACTTTCCGTACTTTCTAAGCGCTGAAGACTGGCCCTCGTCTAGCCCAGATTACCCCTTATACTACAAATTATGGTCAGTTTTAGACGACATGGTCTGCTTGAAACGACACGCCGACGTCGTGTCTCTTAAGCAATCTTCGGAGCAAGCAGTGGTTAAATTTCATATGCAGACAGTGCGTAAATCCATAGACTCATGGCTTAAGGCCTGTATCAAAGCCAAAGGTGGCCATTTCGAGTAGAATTTTTATTTTTTATTTTGTGCTGAGACTTCATATGTACTTATAAGTTTTATGAAGATTACATTACTTCATAAAAAAATAAATGCATATTCATTTGTAACAGAATTTATGGCTGGACTTATGTATATAAAATTTCACGCTAGGTCCCTTGTGCGGTCGGCAGAGAAAACCGAGCGCAATAACACGCGGTCCTTACATACCTCACTCGCTTCTTTAACATTCCAAGTTTTATCTTAAACTTATTCACCGTTTATCTTTAAACATACAAGTAATCTACAGTACAGCGATTGTTTTGAAGACATTTAAGGAAAACGAGCTGTTTGAATGATTTTTAGATTATTGAACCTTATTTTGTTTTTGCACAAATTCTACTGTTTCTTGTACTAAAAAAATAAATTAGCACAAAAAGAGGCGATTGTAAATTGAATGAGATCGTATAATCGATTCGCATGATTAGGTAGCTGTGTTGTTTCTATTGATCACATTTGTCTATTAAACACATAATAGAGAATTCCCAGCTGAGTGATTTTTTCAAAGATCAGTGAAGTGTTTGACAGAACTGTTTCTTGTACTCTCTTGACGAGGTCGGTGACGCAGCGGTTAGTAATGCTGCTTTGATACCAGAGCTCGTGGGTTCGATTTCCGCAAAGGATAAATATTTGTGTGCATAACCCACGAGCGTTGGTGTCAAAGATGCGTAACAACGCGTTTTACCACTGCGCCATCGATCTCGTCAGAAATGTATGCATATTATCAAATTATCAATAAGTTATGAATATTCTCTTTTAAAAGTTTACGTCACATTGATCCATTGATTTGACGGTGGTTAGTACTGTCTAGGCTTATTGGGCAAGCTTACTTCCTACTCCCTTATACGATAGTATTAACTACTGCAGCCCCCCCCCCCCCCGGAGCTCGGCGGTGCAGTGGCGAAACGCACTGTTATGTTACTTTGACACCAACGCTCGTGGGTTCGATTCCCAGACATGACAAACAATTTTAAGAGAGGTGGGGCGCATCAAAGCAGCCCTTCTGGTAAAGTACCTCCACCTCACAGAAATCCGCATCTAAATAACAACTACCTTGTTATATTCCTGCATGGGCGTGAATTCACCAGTAAGCTCCCAAGGAGTTGCTGTCAGCAGCAGAGGTGGCATCACGCGAGTGATAGAGATGCTTCCCCATTCGGGTTACTTATTAAAAGCTTCATTTCTAATTCCCTTAACTAATTTGCACTACGCAGTATAAACAACCATCGTTCTCCAACCCTTATTATTTCAACCGATTTCTAATACAATCTCGATTAATTGAACAATTGTACCATTGAATATATAATATGATACTACAGTATCTTCTGTACCTATAATAACATCTTCTATTGTGCAGGATATTGGATTCTCAGATTGCGTGCACAACCTATTGTGACATTTTTTTCGTTTTTAGGGTTGCATGCTGCATTAATCGTGTATAAACAGACGCTGTAAAATTCTAATTCTATATCTTCTTCTGTCTCGCGTTATCCCGTTTTCTAATCTATTGGTAATAGCGGGGTCCGATACATAAGATTAAGGATTTGGCGAAGATACTGATTTCTACACGCGACTGCCTAATGGATTAGGAAACGGTACAACGCTAAGAAGAAGACTTCCTTAAAGAATGCTACAGTTCCTAGGGAAAACTTCGGCAGCTGGTTTATTCGTCAGCCTAAGAGTTCTTGGTAGAATAATTATTTGAAATCACGCAGTAAAACAAGACTGCTGTCGTTATATCGAACATCTCCTCGGAACACAAACCATTGTACAGCTAAGTGCAGTTAAAGCTTTACACTTTGACTTCTAATGCCGTTCGTGATAAGATATACAATCGCACTTCGAGTGTTAAACGTGATCTGCTCTTAGCTGTACAATCGGTAAAACACACAATGGGAGGCAAAATCTCTCCTTAAGCTTAATAATGTATTTTTTTTACATAACATCGGAATATGCTTGTATGCCACAACCATAAGGGTCACCTGATGTAAAGCAGTTATCCTAGCCTATGAACGGTTGTAATACATATAAGTATCATTCGCGCGTTACCTCCTCTGCTTGTAATACAGCAACTTCTTAGGAGCTTACTGGTTCCACAACACAACAGCACTCTAGGGAGTTGTCATTTGGCTGCGGTTTTCTGTGAGGTGGAGGCACTTCCACAGACGGGCTGCATTGATGCGACCAAACCGCTATTAAAAAAACACGAAGTGTCATTTTAGCAACTCCTCCTCTGATCGTTTAGAAACTACAGTTTATAATAAATACTACAAGTTACATATAATACGGAACCATCATCTGGTGCAACCCACACTTAGCCAATTTTTTTTTCTTTATTTTCTCGTCATTTTACAAAGAGATTTGATACGTTGACGAATTTCTTTGTCAGTGAGTTTTATTTTAGAAATTTTGACACCTGAATCTGGCATCCCTTTTGGGTTTAAAGGGAATAAACGGCTGATCGATTTTATTCCATTGTTGAGCATTGTTCGAGGGGTAAGATAGCCCGGATGTACGTTTTTGTAGGTTTTTTTTAAGAAGCTGTTTTAATGATATGTAGTTTTGGGATGATATTTTTTTTTAAAGAGAGGTAGGGCAGCCCCTCTGGGGAAATACCTCCACCTCACAGAAAACCGCGGCCAAAAACTCCCTAGACGGTTGTTGTGTTCCTGTGTGTGAGTGAGGTCACTAATAAGCTCCTAAGGAGTTGCTGTGCAAGCAGCAGAGGAGGCATCGCGCGAGGGATACTTAATATATTACTAGTGTTAATAGGCTACGGTAACTGCTTCACATCAAGTGGGCCGTATGGTTGACATCTCCCGACGTTGTCTAAGAAAAAAATGTTATGTGAATTTTTGAAAGTCCTTTTGAACAATTGTTTTAGTGCTCCAAAGAGCTTCTACAAACGTCGAGATGCAAATAAGCATACGGCCTACCTATTGTAAAGTTTCCATAGCTTTAAGTTATCGACTATCGACAACAGCCGGCACCGTAAGCTTACGGAGAAACTCGAGGTAGATAAACCCATCTATAGATAAGCGGTGATCTTCGTTGTCCGCCCGTTGTCCGGTGCCTTCAGTTTTGTTTAATCTATTTCTAAGAGTCAGAGGTCACAAATATTTTTCTGGGCTTATCTGCATACATATAATAACTTCAGTTTAAGAATAATTTCTATTCTATTTATATGTAGAAACATGGCTATTTCAGATATTTCAAATTAAGAAAATTTAAGTTTCAGATTAAGAATAATTTCAGATAAATATAAAAAATGTATAACTACAGGGATCTATGCCACATCAAAAACACGCTTATTACAAAAGGTTATTATAGAATTGGTCAATGCCTAACAATTATGTCTAGAAAAAATGTTGCACACGAACGAAACCATAAATAATTCATTCTATTACTGACATCATTATCGGGCATGGTAGGTACCAATATAGTGATATTAATTAATTATAAAATATAATTGACGATTTATAAGTCAAGGCAAATTTGTTCCGGGATTTCGTCCTCGTCTTGCCAATGGTCACATCCGAAACGCTGATAAATAAAAAAATGAAAACAATGAGAAACAGATAAAATATAACAAGATTTTATTTAAAAAATCTTACACACATCTGTGTAAGATTTTTTAAATAAAATCTTGTTATATTACACATGTTCCCGCGAGAGCCTCAATGGCAAGTAATATTTTTTTATCTATCTACATAAGAATATAATAACAAATAAATATTTTCTGACAAATTACGCAGCGCCATCTCGTTCCAAAGTAAGCGAAGCTTGTGATATGGGTATCAGACAACTGATAAACATACATACATACTTATGATACATAGAAAACACCCAGACAAGACAAACATACATGTACCTATGTCCTGTGTGAGAATGGGAACACGAGCGTTGGTACCACCAAGCTCGTCATAAAGACATATATTGGCTAAGATTGTTATTATAAATTCTTGCATCGTAATATACATAGATCAAGGTAAAAATATTTATTTGGCGTAAGGCCCTACCGGGAATATAATAATATTTATAATATAATAATAATAATTTTATTTCAGACAACTTATAAGTCCATAAATTTTGGTTAGTAACAGTGAAACTTAAGATTAGGTTGTTAGATATAAAGCAAAAATCAAAGCAGCGGTTTACACCCAGTGATACTGGGCCGGCAGTCACTTGACTGTATGCAGTGACAGCCAGCGGGCCAGCATATAGATACGTCTAACAGTTTTATCTAATAAAATCTTATTGCATTTTATCTAGGTATTTCGCATAGTTTTCATTTTTCTTTTTTACTACCTACCTACGGTACGGTACGGTACCATTTCACATTAGGCAGGTCGTTCGCTTATTTAATTTTAAGTAGTACAAACAGCTGAGAGCTTGTACCATAATGAAATCGCACATTAAAATGTACACTAACTTCATTATTGTTGTACTAACTTCATACTACTATATAATTTAGAAAAATAACAAATTCATTGGACACTAAAATTACCGCCTATTTAAAAAAATGCAGTTACGCCCAAGTTTCTCATGAGATTCAGTTTAAACTATATAAAAGTCCGTCTTGTTGGCAATTGTCGCAGCTTGATGGCACGACCCATGGATTGATCGGTGTGAAACCAACTGTGAGGTACCAAGGGTAGCTCAACTCTGAAGTCAAAGGAATGGAGGGTAGAAGGTACCCCGCTGGTAGGAACTTTGTAAGAAATTATGGTCCAATATTAGTTGAATTAGAAATTAATTTGTTGTTAAAATGAGTCGTGCGAGCTGAATAATACTACACACATAATGTGACATCTAGTGTGTATATAGAGAATTAATGTATGCTAATTTAAAATAAAAGTCTCTAGTTCGAATCCTGGCGTAGGCATGTACCACTAAATTTGTGTTTTTGAATTTATTACCTGAATTTAGTACCTGAGCGACAGAGCTTTACTCAATGTTTTTGTTTTTTTTTAGAAAATACGCGTTTTCCCGAGGTCGACATCTATATAGATTAACTTAAAAACTAAAGAAGTCTAAGGGAGCGGCTTATGTTCAGTAGAATATCTTCAGTCATATCTTTCGGCTGATATGACGATGATGATGAAAAGTAAAACCTTATCTAAATACAAAATTTGGTCCAAATCATTAGAGTCATTTCCGAGATACTCGAAATACTTTTATGTATATACAAGAATTACTCGTTTACGGTAATAAGATACTTACTTGTTCGGCGGCGGAAAACATCCTAAGGAAACCAGCACACTCAATAAATTATGTTTTGAAAGGCGTGTGGCCCTAAGAAAGACCCTTAGTTTGTTTTGTCTCGGAATCACTTCATGCCGATATCAAATTTTCGCTAATACTTAGGTTTTGGTAACGGACCCCGCAATCCTAATGGATTAGGGAACGGGTTAATGCTAGTAATAAGGAGAATTAAAAATAAAGATAGGTTAAGTATAGAGAAGTTTTAGACTAGAAGGCATTTGATAGGGTTGTGCGAAAGGAACTGTGGTGCATATTGCCGAGATATGGGATTTACGGCTCACTGCTGCGTGCTGTGCAGTCAGCCTACAAGGATTGCTCAGCATGTGTGCGAATAGATGGCAACATGTCACCCTGGTTTGATGTCAAAATTGGTGTCAAGCAGGGTTGCATGTTGTCTGCTAGGCTGTTTATTCTGTATCTCGATAGTTGTCTACAGAGAATAAGATCGACGAATGTAGGATTACGCATGGGTGACCTAGTGGTGAACTGTCTGCTGTATGTAGATGATGCCGTCCTGTTAGCAGAAACACCATCTGAGCTGCAAACACTAGTCGCAATGATGAAAGACGAATGTATGAAGGAAGGCTTACTATTGAATGCGAAGAAAACAAAGATAATGGTATTTGAAAGAGAAGAAACCAGAACCAATGTAAGGATTACGGTAGATAATGAAGTGTTGGAACAAGTGGATGAGTTTGTATATCTTGGATGCGCTTTTAGCAGGGATGGAAGGTACACCGCAGATGTGGAAAGGCGAGTGAGTGCTGGGAATAGTGTGAATTCTTGGCAGTAAAAACCTGAGCCAGAAGGCGCAGCTGGCTATACACAATGCAGTGCTGGTCCCAACGTTATGGAAGCGAGAGCTGGGTATGGCAGAGAGAACATGAAAGTAGGATAAACGCGGTTGAAATGCAAGCGTTGCGCAAAATTTGTGGTGTAACGCTTGTAGACCGTATTCGCAATGATGAAGTTAGAAGCAGAGTTGGTCTGAAAGAGAGCGTCGGTGTTAAAATAAGAAGAGGCATGCTCCGTTGGTTCGGACATGTAGAAAGAATGCGGGATGAAAGAATGACGAAGCAGATATACAATGCAAAAGTGGAAGGATGTAGGAGCCGAGGAAGGCCAAGATACCTAGCATGATCAAATTGGTCGTGTTCTATCAGAAGGTGATGTCAGGAGCTCTAGAAACCGGCGAGCGTGCATGAAAAGAGCAATGAATGTTAAAGAAGCGAGTGAGGTATGTACCTAAGGATCGACTCGCGTGGCGCTCGGTTCTCTCTGCCTACCCCTTAAGGGATTTGGCGTGAAGTTATAGATAGATAGAAGTTTTAGACTGGGAGCTAGACTGGCAAAGGTTTGGGCATAAGATGCCCTTACCTTTAAAGTCGAGGTCATCCGTACTGACACGTGTAGACAGACAGACGTGTAGGGTATAGACCCTGTCTTTTACCGAATGAGATATGGAAATATAATGGTTCTAACAGTTATATTTAAACCCTAAGACATATTAAACACAATATTTTAAATTAATATGTATAAGTATTTTGATAGTTCTCACAGCCAGCGTTCAGTATTCACACCTGCCCTCCAGGGCGCCTGTATGACTTCCCTGTGAGAAGCGAGCCCAGCGCTGGGCGGGCAATGCATGCTGGGCAACACGCCCACCATCGGCAAGAACGTAGAGTTACTCTGTAAGTTCACACGACTATGGGAGATTTTGCATTGCTTTGTATCAATAAATTCCAATTTTTGGGATCTATTGGGTTTATACGGGTAAAGCTGGGATTTTTTGAAAGTGTATGACAAGAGTACGACTCGTATCCGTGCGGATGCTGTAAAATTATTATTTTTAGTAATTTATTTCCGATATATTTTAATGAACACCAGTACAGTGAAGCACAGGGCCGTACTATTCGCAGCCCTCTTGGCCTTCATCTTAAACCATCAGCAAAAAATCAATTTTAAAAGTAAACTAATTGTCCATTATGTTATCTCTGTTTAACTTAATCAATTCGCTTCAATTGTTAGACTGGCTATGGCTGCTATATAACATATAAATTATTAAATAAAACAAAGTTAGAGGGGGTACGTGTCGTACTATTATGAATAAAAAATGTATGTCTGTCCTTTTTTCAAATCAAAACAGAGCGACGACGGATTGATATGTTTTTTTTTATATGGAGATTTATTTTGTATGGAGGGCCCGACAGTGACATAGGCTACTTTTAACCGCGGCATAATATCTTACTCCCACAGGAAAACGCTTCGTTTCCCTTGATCACGCGGGCGAAGCCGCGGGTAAAAGCTAGTATGTATATATATATATATATATATATATATATATATATATGTGTGTGTGTGTGTACTTGTAGTATGTTGGGGAGTCTCTATAGTCTTGGTGTAAATGTTTTTTTTTATCACGCTATACTACTTCGACTAGCAATCAAGCATAGGTCCTGTCTAGTGTGAAGCAATTATCATTGATTATAATATAGCTTGCAAGGATTTGTAATCTTATACAATACGTATAGATATATCGAATATAATAAGTCAGAATATGGTATAAGTAACACACGCGGGTATTTACCTTACTGTCTTACTGGTAAGCTCGCTCATTCGTAGGAGCCGACAACCTTTCAATGAGTTGTTGTTTAGATGCGGTCCTCCGTAAGGCAGACGTACTCAGTCAGATACGATAGTGATTAAACAGCCAGCCTTATTTGGTGTTCGATACCACACGTAGGCGAGGCCGGATTTGACTGCCAAAACGATGGCGAATCCAAATATGCCAATAAATAGTTATTAGGTTCGGGCGTTACTTTGAGAATGTTAAATTTACAGGCAATTTGATCTGAATAACTTTGTTTTCCGCCATCAAATTGAACGATCGAAATCGATGAGTGGGTCAGGTCAGAATCGAGGCGAGTGGTTCTCCAGAGGTGAAGCCTGTATTCGAGAGTGGACGAATATGTGGCAGGCATCAACCCACTACCGTTAAAAGACGCGCGCTGTAGATGTTAGGCGTAGGAGGAACGATGCCTAGCGAAGTAGAGACGACCAGAACAGCCATGGCAGCCACAGCAGTCATATACTTAAGGTAATGGGAGAGTGCCAGTTGCCCCTAGTCCGCATGAACTAATTGATGGTGAAAGCAAAGTAGTATAAAGCAATGTGCTTAATGGTTACGTAATAAATATCATTCAAAACAGAATCAGACAGCTGTATGATTATACACAGATGTATGAGTGCATTTAGTTAATGGTATTATAACATACTTTTTAATAGAAGGATCTATTTAAATTGTTTGTGACGTAACACGTCAAAATGACTATTATACTATGACAAAATTACAATTGAAGTGTTATAATTATGGTAACTTTAATAAAATCGCTTAGTTCAGTTGAAAATATTTAAATTTAAGTATTAAAGAATTTATAATCTAATCTTACATGCGGTCACTGGACTTAAACAGAAGTAATCCCTTCTAAACCCGTCCAAATTAGGGTTGCCACAAAAGTTTTCTAATTTTATCTATAACAATCTTTTTAGAACTGGCTGTAGACGAAATATTTATCGAGTAGATATTGAAATATATACAAAATAAAGTCATAATAAAGCTGTAATACTATACTTGACGCTACAAATAACGAATAGATGCGGACTGAAATATTACTATTTTACGTTTTTCTACTTTTTTGACAAGAACATTCGTCTTTAAACAAGATTTAATTTTATCTACTGATAAAATGCAGGGATAAATAGTACAGATTTAGGCTGATTCGTTCATCAAAATCTACAAATAAAAAGGTATTATGATTCATCATGAGAGGACATTAAAATAATTACAAGTATTATTGCGATTTTGCGAAGAAAAGATATATACATAAACTCGCAGGAATATTATCCAAGCGGAAATCTATTTGAAAAATAGAATACAAACACATCGAGATTTCTTTTTAAATGGTATTTCGGTCTTAAATTTTGTAATGATACTAAAAATGTTAGCGCAGCTGACAACCCTTATCACATGTGATATTAAAATTCCCATACAACAACAAAACACATACGACATGAGCATTACTGACATAAAATTATACACCCTTTTATAAAAAGAAGACATTAAATTATCATAAAGTATAATTAGCCCTATTATATAGTAGTTTGCACGGTGGGCACTTTATTCACGACGCCATAGAGAAATAGCTTGTATGACCATCGACTAGGGTTTGACAAACAATACTCCATGTTTACATTGTCTACGAATGTATAATTAATAGAGAAATATTAGTGACCATGAGAAAATGGGTACGGTAAAGAATACGTTGTGGGAATGAGTTATATAGTTTTAGTATATTCTTCTTAATTTTAAAAGCTCTTTGAAATGGGTTTGTTTATATAAAAAAATAAATCAGCTTTAGCGAACCACACGCAATTTACTTACAAAATTATCATATAACATAATATTTTGTTTCAGCATATAAAAATAATACTTCCGCTAATTTCAAAACAAGAAAGGATGCACAAAAACTATAGTGTGCAGGGCGCACATAAGTTTACATTACTTGTATAAATCAGCTTCGATGCATCACAAGGCTTAATATTTGAACCACTTCTACTCTTATATTTTAATGACACATGTCATTCGTTGATATAGTTTTTTATATACCTTCAAATCCATTTGATATTAATTTTAATTGACATCCCTAAAACCATGGCATGAGTACCACTAGTGTTTTCGGATTTATTATTATATATATTGTGCATATAAGCAGATAACAAGTGAACAGTGAAGTGGCACTGAAAATCTACACATACTACATTCAGAACTGATTATTGTTCTTCGTCGTGTTACACCTTAAAGATGTGGTGAAGCTACTGATTTTTAAATAAAGAGACTGCCGTCAGACCTCCAATACCCAAGGGGAAACCACACCTTTCTTAGGTAAGGTCACACCAAGTTTCGAAATATAATTTCTTGGACGCGCGGGTTTCCTCACGATGTTTTCCTTCACCACCGAGCATGTGATAATTACAAATATGTACATAAATCCGAATACACGAATTTAGTGGTACTCACGCCAGGATTCGAACCCGGGGAGAGATGGTCAATAGGGCGATTCTTTTATCACTGGGCTATCACTGCTCTATTAATATGTCAATAATAACTATGTATGTAGATCTTAAACTGAAGAACATTGTTCTTACGTACTCACCTGCATCTTCTATAAGGAAAAAACAAGAAAAACAAGAAGGAAAACATCTCATGAAAATCCGTACGTCCAAGAAATTATATTTCGAAAGACGTGTGACCTAACCTAAAGAAAGAAAGAAAGAAAGGTTTGGTTGATCTTCGTCAAATCCTTAAGTTGTAAAGATAATGCCGGAAAGGAGAAGATTATACTTGTACTCATTTTTAATTTTCAGTAGATTCAAGATTCTGTACGTACATATCGTTACGTACTCACCTGCATCTTCTATGAGGAAAAAACAAGAAGGAAAACATCTCTTGAAAATCCGTACGTCCAAGAAATTATATTTTGAAAGACATGTGACCTAACCTATAGAATGAAAGAAAGGTTTGGTTGATCTTCATCAAATCCTTAAGTTAAAGATAATGCTGGAAAGGAGAAGATTATACTTGTACTAATTTTTAATTTTGAGGAGATTCAAGATTCCGTACGTACATACCGTTACGTACTCACCTGCATCTTCTATGAGGAAAAAACAAGAACTTACAAAGTTTTCGTGGCTATTTTAATCTACTAGTACATTTTAAGACTCGAAACAATGAATTCCAAAAATAGAATTTTCCTTCTACCAGCATTAATCTCGATTAGTTATGTTCCGGTTAAATCACAGGCTAGAACCAACCGATTATACGGACGTATTGTGTTAAGTTTTTTAATTGAATGCTATCACGCAACAACATAAACAATGGCCGCGTACAGATCGACCAGACTCGCGACACCACCGCAGCTGAGGTAGTCTTTCATAAAATATATTTTTAGTAAATGTAAACATAAATGTATTTTTAGTAAATGTAAACTCTGGTACAGAGTGTATAGTGTACTTTAATAATACGTTTTGTACGTGAGTTAGGAAATATATCTGTCACCATTGCATCCTGTATATAGAGACCGATGGAACTAATAAGGTGGATTATTATTCGAGCACCTGAACAAACTAGTTGATTCATTAACAAGTTATAGTTAGTATAGCTAGTATTATTCATTACTGAGTTATAGCAGTGAGCCTAGTGGATAAAAAACCACACTGTTTATCGTATGCTCCCGGGTTGGAATCTTGGTGTAGGCATGTACCACTAAATTTCGTGTTTTCTGTAATTATCACTTGCTTGGCGGTGATGGAAAACATCTCTAGAAAATCCGTATGCCCAAGAAATTATATTTGGAAAGACCTAGCCTAAAGAACGAAAGAAAGATTTGGTTTCCCTCATCTGATCGGCGGTGAGCGAAAACATCGTGATGTAATCCGTATGTCCAAGAAATTGTATATGTAAAGACCTAGCCTAAAGAACGAAAGAAAGATTTGGTTTCCCTCATCTGATCGGCGGTGAGCGAAAACATCGTGATGTAATCCGTATGTCCAAGAAATTATATTTGTAAAGACCTAGCCTAAAGAACGAAAGAAAGATTTGGTTTCCCTCATCTGATCGGCGGTGAGCGAAAACATCGTGATGTAATCCGTATGTCCAAGAAATTATATTTGTAAAGACCTAGCCTAAAGAACGAAAGAAAGATTTGGTTTCCCTCATCTGATCGGCGGTGAGCGAAAACATCGTGATGTAATCCGTATGTCCAAGAAATTATATTTGTAAAGACCTAGCCTAAAGAACGAAAGAAAGATTTGGTTTCCCTCATCTGATCGGCGGTGAGCGAAAACATCGTGATGTAATCCGTATGTCCAAGAAATTATATTTCGAACAAATCAAATCGACCGTTGTAGGAAGGCAATTATCAATCAGCACATATATACAATATGGTTAATAAGCATATAAATATGTATGTCACTCCACCACTGCAAAAAATCACTAGTAGCTTAGTTAGGTATGACTATGGTTGAAAACATATATAATATTATATTTTATATAATACCGTATAATATATTAATCTGACCAAAAACCTGTGTATCATATTTGTTCTTAAATAACTATATATTTCCATTATTATACACGATTTTTATAAATAAATAAATAATTTATTACAAATATTTTTGTATCGACTCTCACTTGCATATTCATCGCCCTATATCATATATCCTTTCATATAAACACTAACATTCCTACGCATTCACAATCTCACGGCGACATTCAAACATACGAGTACATTCCACACACATACAGATAAACCCTTACATCCTTAAACACTCATCTTATACAACTCACATTTTTGCACACACTATATTAAAATACATTAAAAACGAAAATTGTAAAACTTTGTTAAAAACTTGTTAATCTGTACTTTTTGAAATTAGTAATTATTTTCGATTCAATTTTAGTTTAAATATATAAACTCGGAAATTGTTAAATTATGTATTACTTTTATTACCTCTGGAGAGCGGAGGCTCTTAAGCAAATTGATAGCTTAAAAGGAGCCTCCGGTCGTTTCTATGTTACAATTGTAAAAACTATGTCAATAAAAAATTTTTCATTTTCATTTTTCTTCACGATGTTTTCCTTCACCTCAGAGCATGAGATAATTTCAAACATGTACATAAACCCGAAAACACGAATTTAGTGGTACAAGCCAGGATTTGAACCGGGGCCTGTTGCTCAATAGGTCGGTTCTGTACCCATTAGGCTATTACTGCTGTTAAGTCAAAATTATTATATTATTATTGGTCGTGTTCTATCAGAAGGTGATGTCAGGAGCCCTAGAAACCGGCGACCGTGCATGAGAAGAGCAATGAATGTTAAAGAAGCGAGTGAGATATGTAAGGATCGAGTCACGTGGCGCTCGGCTCTCTCTGCCTACCCCGCAAGGGATTTGGCGTGAAGTTATAGATAGATAGATAGAAGTCGAAATTAGTATATCACCAAAATCCTTAAGTTATAAAGATAATGCTGGAAAGTAGAAGATTGTACTTGAACTCATTTTTAATTTTCAGGAGATTCAAGATTTCTGCGAGCTTATGTACATATCTTTCTTTGGAAAAGTCGCGTTAGTACTGGTATTTATTTTGATATCATCTCACAATCTCGCAATCATAATACATTTTTATATGCAAATTTTGATGAGTGTATCCATTCTAAATCAGAACTATTTATTCCTGCTTCACTGATAAATTAACTCTTGTTTAAAAACAGAATGTTCTTGTACACAAAAAGTGTTTTGAATATGGCTTAACTATAAATAATTTAACCAATTCATATAATTTAATAAAAATTATATGGATTGGTTAAATTATTTATTTTTAATTATAGAGATATATCTATTAAATTAATTATTTATTAAATTAATTATAGAGATATACTTCCTGACAAAAAATAACTTAGATAACGTTCAATTAACTTAAATAAATAATAGTGACTTTCGACTTGTGGGTGACCACTTATTATGATATATCGGTTTAGTCCATATTAGATACTATGAAGGGTTGTCCTTCATAGTATCCTTACATACCTCACTCGCTTCTTTAATATTCATTGCTCTTCTAATGCACGCTTGCCGGTTTGATAAGACACGATCAATTTGGTCAACTTAAATTCATAATCACGATATACCTACTGTTAACTTTTAGCATGTCGGGGATGCGAACCCATTAACATTTCCCACCTTACAAAAGTCTTTCACCGCGTCTAAAGAAGTTTCGACTATAAAAAATATATTGCAATGGCGACTCTATCTAAATACAGCTAATATCTATACTATTAACAATAGAGTCGCCTTTCAAGGCTGTGAAATAAACTACCTTAGTAGTAGTTGTTCTTCTTAGCATTATCCCGTTTCCTAATCCATTAGGATTGTTGGGGTCCGTTAACTAAGGCTAAGGATTTGGCGAAGATGCTGATTTTTAAACGGAGCGACTGCCGTCAGACCTTCATGGTCCAGAGGGAAAACTAGACCTTTTCTTTGGTTAGGTCACACATATTTTGAAATATAATTTCTAGAACGTTCGGGTTTCGTCGGTATGTTTTCCTTCACTGTCAAGCAAGTGCTAATTACAAATCCGAAATCACGTAGTTAGTGGTGCAAGTCAGGATTCGAACCGCGGACTAGGATAGGTCAATAGATCGGCTCCTTATCAACTGGGCTATCATTGCTTAGCTGTAGTTGTATCTAATTATTATTTGAGGCATCAAAGTATGTTTTACACTACCAATATGGCGATAAGTTTGATGATTATAAAAACATTTTCAAACTATTTTTTTTTTTAAATATTGTGTAGTTTTCTATTAAGAAATCTATGAAAAAGATACATTAAAATTTTAATTAAAAATGTGAGAACTCATTAGCAATTGAACAATTTTATCATTAGCCTTAGGAGTTGCTGTGTTGGCAAAAGGGAGACAACTCGCAAACATTATTTCCTGCAATGTAACCATTTTACATCAGGTGGATCATATGCTTGATTCCCTACAGATAAAAAAAGTATTAACAACAAGTCGGTGTCTTCAACAACAACGGCGTAACCCAATAACACGATAAATAAAACCGCGCGATCAAAAAGCAACAACAAATCGCACATTACAGTCGTTGCGTTCGTTTCAATACGTCACAGCTTCACGCCTTTGCAGTTAGAGTCCAAACACCGCGACGAAATCCTGAGTTATGCCCTCCGTCCTTTACAACTACAAAGGACAATCAATAACAATTTCTGGACGTGTATGGTATGGTGATTTGTGTAGCAGTCTAGATGTTATTGGCTTATAAATGAAGTACAAGATTTATTTTAATGCTCGGAAAATTGAAAATCAGGGTTACGGCGTTTTGTGTTCAGGTACATTTAATTAAATATCTAACTACAACCTTTTCTTTAAGATGTTTAAGTTTTATCAAGATTTTTTCGGATACTACACACATAGTAATGCATCCTAAAATAATTGCAAGTAATATTAACAGATTGCCTTATCCTATAGCAATTTAACCTTAGGGTAGAATAAATTGACAAAGTTTTACTACTATGGGATCAACGGTATAGTAAAATACAAGTGAACAAAAATACTCGTATTAATGGAATTAAACAAGTCGCAGGAAGACGTTTAATTCCTCGCGATATTTCCGTTAAAAATTGTTTAATTAAATGTATAACAATCGCGAAAATCTATGACAAAAATCTTAATTTTTATATTACATTTAGAAGTTTTAAGCATTTGAAATTTGTCAAAGTTTCTGTTGACAATTAGAGAATAAATTGGAGGGATCGTTGAATATTTTGGTTATATTCTTTCCCCCACGAAGTTGTTGTCTTTTTAGGCACTTTATTGGTGAAAATTTCATTTGATACACAAAAGGTCAAAGGAATTAATTAGTTAAGATTTTATCTATAGACTTTCTGAAGATATAATTATTGTTTCCATAACCAAACTACAGTGCGGTTATTCAATTGCCTCGGAAAGCCAAAATCAAAATAAACTCCATTTGCTGTGGTTCCTACATTCCAGAATACACCCCAATGCCAAGCATCCTAATACAAAAGGTATTAGAATCCTTGGCGTCGAGATCTCCAGCGAAGTGCAATATCGAAGTCACCTGGAGGAAAAAAGGTCAAGTAGGCGTCCAAAAAACTTGTTGTACAGCAGTACTTCAGCGCGGGGCAATGACTTATGTTATATAAGTCTCAAGTCAGACCGCATTTGGAGTACTGCAGTCACCTTTGGGCGGGAGCACCTGAATACCAGCTTGGACAGCTTGGATGTGATCCGATTCAGAGACGAGTTGTGAGAATTATTGACAATCTTAAGCTTACACACGGTATTGAACTTGAGTTTAAGGAGAGATTTTGCCTCCCTTTATGTGTTCTACCGGCTGTACAACGGGTAGTGTTCTGAAGAATTGTTCGATATGATGCCGACAGCTACTTTTTTTAACCGTACCGTTCGCCGACGGCGCGGAGTTCACCCTCACACGCTGGAACCGCAATGGTCACGTACGGTGCGGTTCCAAAGAAGTTTTCTTCCGAGAACACTCAAGCTGTGGAATGAGCTCCCAGCCGAGGTTTTTCCAAGGGACTACAGCATAGTATTCTTCAAGAAATGCGTGAAAAAGTTTTTTGAGCGTCGGTAACGCATGAGTGACGCCCCTGGTGTTGAAAATGTCCTTAGGCTACGGTGACTGTTTACCATCAAGCGGGCCATATGCTTGCTACCTTAGTGGTATAAAAAAAAGCCATATTCGAAACGGATTCGAAGTGAAAACTTCACTCATTTTGACAGACAACTTTTCGATTCTGACTTACCGAACCAATGTGAATACCCGCACAGATACTATATAGTACGATTAAATAAGTGTTGCCTCTTATCAGGTTACGGGGAAATTAGTTTCGTAAATTTTATACAGAACCCCTGAATATTTTCAAGATAAGTATATGCTTTGAAAAATTTAAGCGTTACAAATTTCTAAACATAATATAGTGAAACTTTAATTTCTCAGTCACTAACTACAACACAGCGAAATTGTTCCACTACCGTCACATGGCTCCAACGAATTGCAATCTACGAGAAATCAAGCTAAGGAAATTTGCTGCCAATGGCACGAAATCGGCATATTACGCCCTGTTTCCCCTTCCGTAGTTCTGAATCCATGATCAGTATACAAGAAGAGCAGGTTCGTGCTATTTCCACGCCTCTCCATACCATGCAGCCCTATTGCCATAAATGACCATTCTTCCTAACGTTATCTCGTTCCCTAATCCTAAGATTGGCGGGATCCGCTACCTAAGCCTAAGGATTTGGCGAAGATACTGATTTTGACATGGTGCGACTGCCGTTGGACCTCCAAAATCCAATGGGAAAACCAGACCTTTCTCCCCACCAATAACCAACGCGTTGCTTCTACACGACCAGCGTGGGCCATCATGTCTACCTGGAGAACTCCTGCTAGTACAGTCGTGCTGGTGGATTAAGCTTTAGTCATCAAAATTAGTACCTTTATCTGGCTTCTTAGTATACTAAAGTAGTATACTTCAACGCACCTATATACGTTCTACTACACGACGACTATGACAGGCGGACAGATAAACAAAGTGAGATCATCCTACACTAACCCTAACATAACCCTAACTCATACCACTGCAATGATATGGGTCTCCCTTCAACCGAAGGAATTTAGAGCATACTCCAACAGTGTTTTCAAGCCAGCAGACCGCTGACTTAGCTTAACGACTATCATCTATCGACAACAGCCGAGCCAGATGGCTTAACGTGTCCTCCAAAGCGGGGAAGTTAGAGATAGATAAAGCCATTCACAGACAGGTTGCAGTCGACGTTGCTTAATCTGCATATTTGGATAGAATTAGTAGTTAGAATGGTACGCGCAATGGCGTCATCTCAATCAGGTGAGACCATGCCCCTTTGTATTTTAAATTCAGTCAAGGTATCTTCCCATCATCCTTAGAACCAAAGTCACGTTACGCATCCTGTCGACTACCTAATCAGACTCTGGAGAAAGAGAGGTTGGGCACAGAATTATTTAAACTGAGATACCATGACTGGGGCTGGCATGAGGTAGCTCCACCAACGTGCAGAATGTCGCAATCAAATATTTATTTATTACTAGCTGTGCCCGCGACTTCGTCCGCGCGAAATAGATTTTTTTATTATTTATTTATATTAATAAAAATAAATAAAATTTCTAAAATAAAAGTAGCCTAAGTTATTCCTTATTACATCAGCTATCGGCCAGTGAAAGTCAAAATCGGTCAAGCCGTTTCAGAGATTAGCCGGAACAAACAGACAGACGGACAGACAGACAGTCAAAAATTGTAAAAATATTCATTTTGGTATATGTACTATGTATACATCCATATGCATTTAGTAAAAAGTGGTTATTTTAATATTACAAAGAGACACTCCAATTTTTGGCAGAGCTGCGATAGCCAGCGGAGCCACATTACCCTCAAAATTGTCGTTTGGGGTAGACTGATGTCATCCAGCTAGCGTTTAGACGGTAATAGTAAGAATCTCCAAAATCGACACACTAATAGCTAACATATTGTAGTTTTGTATCCTTTAATTTGAAATTTAAATGTTCGTTGGTGAGGAAGAACGGTCCAAAATCGTTCCAATTAGAAAAAAAAACATATGGGGAAACGTATGGCCGGCCACTCTGTAGTGCAGAGTCTGCACTGCACTCCCATCAACAGAAAAAGTAACAGCACTCGTCGCTAGATGTCGTACAGGGTTCCATATATTTAAAAAAAATTTAAAATAAAATATTTAAATATTTATTAAATTTAAAAAATATCAGCTCTGCCTACACAGCTTGCTGTTATTTACTAGTATTTATCTGTATAGATTGTATTATGTGATTACATTTACTTAACTATTTGTTGTGCTCCTTTTTTTCTTTTTTTTTTATACCACTAAGGTGGCAAACAAGCGTACGGCCTGCCTGATGGTAAGCAGTTACCGTAGCCTATGGGCATTTGCAACACCAGGGGTGTCACTCTTGCGTTGCCGACCCTGTAAGAACCTCTTTACGCCTTTCTTGAAGAACCCCATACTGTAGTCCCTTGGGAAAACCTCGGCAGGGAGCTCATTCCACAACATAATAGTTCTCGGTAGAAAACTTCTCGTGAAGCGCACAGTGCGCGACCATTGCGGTTCCAGTGTGTGCGGATAAACTCCCAGCCGCCGGCGAGCTGTGCGATTGTAAAACGAGGCTGTTGGTATAATCCTTGACGTAAGTGACGTCACCTGGAAGTTCCTGATGGCAACATGCAATCCATACTTTTGATGTTTCAAACGTACATGAAAGTCACTGTAACTACTTAATTAACTAACTAACTAAGTAAATTCCACCGATGTATATAAAACTTTTGTGAGCCAAAAAAAATGCATTAGGTCCATCGCTGGTATCGGGCCCTTAGAATCATGCAAGTCTTTATTTAAGAAATTTAACGTTGTAACACTAACTGGATTATATATATATATATATATATATATATATGCTGCTGTTTCGTAAAACTACATCCTGAATTCTTTAACATCAAATCAGTGATTATGACATTAATGAATTCTTTGAGACAAAAACTAACAGGTAATGTCCAACAATTTTATTGATTTATTACGTTGATTTATAATTTTAATTCCACTACAATTAATTAAATTTTTGCATGCCTATTGTAAAGAGGCGGAAAATTAATGTATGACCCTAGCAAATAAACATTTCATTTCATTACGTAATAGGGTGCATAATGTTAAGTGGCGCACTCATTTTGTTTTTGTTAATAAAATGATAAAAAATTTAAGACCATTTCAAAAAAAACGCTCAATACAGGCACTGAAGAATCATATTTTTGTTTTTTTGAAATATATCTTGTATTTATTATCTATGTACAAGTAACGAAAAATATTTTTTTTAATTCGACGAGCTCGGTGGCGCTGTGGCGAAACGCGTAGGTACGCTACTTTGACACCAACGCTCGTGGGTTCGATTCCCACACAGTACAAACATTTGTGCGCATGAACATGTCTGTTTGTCTGCTGGTGTTTCCTATGTATAATAAGTGTGTATTTACAAAAAAAATGTATTTACGTATGTTTATCAGTTGTCTTGTACCCATAATACAAGCTTCGCTTACTTTGGGGCTAGGTGGCGCTGTGTAATTTGTGCGATGAAAAAAATAATATTTCTTATATAAATAATAAAAACAGTATATGTCTCGAGAAACATAAATATGATTCTGCAGTAGGTATGGAGCGTTTTTTTGGAATTGGTCTTAAATTCAGCTTAATTAATAAAATGAGGGCGCCACTAAGCTTTATGGCCTCCCTTAATATCAGAGTGCCGTAAGCTGCCCCATATTAAAAAAATATATACCTAATGATAGTACCTACGAAACAGTAATAAATATTGTCCAGTCATGTAGTACCGCACCTTACATAAACCATATCACCAAAGGGAGAGTTTGTACAAAAGTCGTTTGCATGGGTACCTCTGTCTCACCTATTTCTACCGCCAAGCAGATATATTTATATAGATGTGTTCCGGTTTGAAGGGTGAGATATGGCAGTGAAATTACTGGCTACTGTGACGAAACAGCCTCAGGTCACAAGATTGGCACCGCGCGAGTAACATCTCCATAATGTTGCGAGCGTCAATAGGCTGCGGTGACTACTTACCATCTAATGCGGATCGCATGCTTGTTTGCCAGTCTAGATGTATATAAAAAGACTATAATGAATTTAAATCCATTTTTAATAGTCAAGCGAGCTATTATTGACAGCACCAAAAGCTAAACAGGTGGATATGGTATTTTGTAATGACGTGCAGAAAGCGGACTGATTAAGTGTTATGAACTCACAGAAGCTTGGATCGGCTAATGACTCGTTGGAGGATTGTAATGCCACCGAAAAAGCTCCAAAACTTGTTTAAAACCGAGTTTTCCATTTTATTATATGAATTCCAATGAGTTTCTGCGCATTCAAAAACAATTTGCCAATAAATTTCCTAGTCTAAAAATACCGCAATAAACTTCCACTATTTAATTCATCGATTCCATGAAGTTGGTACTTTTTATCGATTCCAAAATGAGCTTGCCCGTAGTATATCAGCGAAGCTCCCCAGGTACCACACTAAATCAGGATTAGTCGCTGCGACCAACGAGGCTCATTTGTGCGTTATTTATAAACTAAATCCGCGGCCGACTCGACGAGGTCACACCGCTCAGAAAACTTGGATTTCTTATGAATTTTTATCATTTTTATGAGATTTTTGAATGGACGTTTTTTGTTTTTGTCATTCATATTTTGTTTAGACTTTTCGAGGCTTAAGATTTTATTAGTTAGTTCTGAAAGTCGGTGAGGCGAGAAATAAATGATTTAGAATTTACTAAACTTTTTTGTGCAGTGTTGGAATTTTTGTAGTCATAAATTATTTTAAAGTAAAAAAAAAACCGCCTCCAAAAAATACTTAGGTTTAAAAAGCAAATAAAGTACCTACCCAAATCGCTTTAATTGTGCATATTCTTATATATGCTCGGTAGCTTAGTCATGAATGATGCGACTTTGCCACCAACGCTCGTGGGTTCGATTCCCACACAAGTTAAACATTTCTTTGCATGAACATGTCTATTTGTCTTGGTGTGGATGTTTTAAGAGAGGTAGGGCGCATCAAAGCAGCCCGTTTGGGGAAGTCCTCCACCTCACAGAAAACCGCAGTCAAATAACAACTCACTATATGAGATATTCCTGCGTGTGAGTGAGGTCACCTCAAGCTCTTAAGGAGTTGAATCTGAGGAGAGAAGCGCATGAGTGATACTTAATATTTTATTAATGGGCTGCGTCAACTGCTCTACGTCAGGTGGGCAGTATGCTTGTATGCTTCCATTGTATAATTTTTTTTCTAAACATTTGAAGAATTCCCCTGATTTGTCAGAAATCCAATCATCAGAACCTGACCTGATGACTACGGAACCACCTGGAAAGTATACCCTTTCTAACAAAAAAACTATTTTCCGAATCAATCCAGGTGTCTTCGAGTGATCGGGGAACAAACATAAAAATAAAAGATTCCGAAGAATTAAGAACCTCCTCCTTTTTTGAATTCGGTAAAAAAGTAGCACATGTTTATGCATGCAGGTATATATAATTCTTCTATACGTGAGAATATTTTTTAATACCTCCAAACCTGCTGGACCGATTGTGAACAATTTTTTTGTGTGTAGTCAAGTGTTCTACAGATGGTTTAGATTCACAAATAGACTAGATACGTTGCAATCGGGTTGTGGGTGTTTTTTTTATTTCCGGGCAGGACAACGTCCGACGGACCCCTTAGCATTCAAATAATGTCATTTAGTAAATTCAGTATTCAAACAACCCTTTGACAGTGAATTTTTGAATAAAATAAAATAAAAGTAACCAAAATCACGGTTTGCGCTTGGTATAATTTAAAGAAGCGTCGCTTATATTTATCGTAATCAAAATTTAATTACCCAAAATTAAATACCGAAAAGTATTGACACGAACGAAAATATAATTGAGCAAATTAAAAAAAATACAATAGCACAATTAAAGTGCAAATGTATTTTTGAAATATTCATTCAGTAAAAGTATGGTGTAAAGAACAGATAACGCCTGAAGGGAAAATTAAGAAGACAATGAACACACACATGGCGGCGATGTTTTAACAATAATTCAATAATATGAAGTGTTTGTCTCTAAATTACAACAGATCTGTTGTTATTTGGAAAGTCTATTACTCAAGTTAAGAGATTTCAGCGGATATAGTATTCTCAAAAACGTCTAACCTGATCCTGTAGGATTTCGATACACGCTAACAATGTCTACCTTCACAGATCACGTTTCGCATCATTCGAACTAAGTTAACATAATTCAAAATTTAAGTACCTTCTGATTTTGTTAGAAAGCGACCTTAAAAGCATGCCCTGCGTGAGTTATGGTGGTATAACGTAGCATCGGATCAGTCGCTTGAGTGTTTTTGTTTTTGACATTATTTATTTAAAAGACATTTTTCTTACTAGTTAATATATATATATATATATATATATATATATATATATATATATATATATATATAGGTGATGAAAAAATGTTAAGTACGTAAAATATTTCTTTCAAATGTTTATTAAAAAAGAAACCTTTTAAAAAGAGGGAAAAATAATGAATTATTTTTAAATATTACTGTGCACTATGGTAAAACCAAATATGACGTGATTTATTCGATCACTTTTGTTTTATATATTTTATTTTAGCAACTGTATTATTATACATTTTTAGATATAAGAAATTATCCTGCTTATGCAGCCCTGTTCACAGTTAGAACCTTAAAGGGATGAGAAACTTTCCCAAATGAATAATACTCGTATACGCAGACGGACATACAAACAGAACCCTGTTTATGTGAAATTATTAATCGCCATACTTTTGTCACTTGCACCATACTCTAATTGTGCCCTGAAGCCTTACACATGGCATTCTCATCAGGATAATGGCTTTTCAATACACAATAAAGTACAATACGCAGTGTAGCGATTATTGAAGTGCTTTTAATTATAAATGTGACATATAAATTTACTTCCATAAAGAAAAACATTGACTAGAATTGTTTTACACATGCTAGTAAGAATATCTGCATATATAAATAAATAAATAAATATTGTCGGACAAATTACACAGCGCCATCTAGCCCCAAAGTAAGCCAAGCTTGTGTTATGGGTACTAGACAACCGATAAACATACGTAAATACATTTTTTTTTTGTAAATACATACTTATTATACATAGAAAATACCCAGACCAATACAAACAGATATGTTCATGCACACAAATGTTTGTATTGTGTGGGAATCGAAGCCACGAGCGTTAGTGTCAAAGTAGCGTAACAACGCGTTTCACCACTGCGCCACCGAGCTCGTCAAATCAAATATTGATTGTTATTATGACATTCAAAGCTATCAGAAACATTGATACCTATATACATAATATCACGCAAATGTATTTTACTTACTGCAGTGGAGCAACGACACAAAGTGGATTTCGGCCCCCGAAACCAGATGACGCCATTTCTTAATTTCCACTATTAAATTCTAGTTCGTCTAGTACTAGCTGTCGCCAGTCGCCACCTCCGAGGCTTAGGTGACCACTTAGTCGCTCCAAGTACGATCTCTTTACGGCTAGATCCTCTCCCATTCTTTTTACGTGCCCGAACCAACGAAGTCTAGCCGCTTTAATTTCTCCGATAAAGGTTCGGACACTAGGTCTCCTATCACCCGATTCTTCGTGACTCACCAGCTACCCCTCTTTGTTAGCATCAGGATTTTCCGCTACACCACTTACAGCTTCTCTTCCTTCAAGGTCAGCGTCGCTCATCAAGATTAGTTTGACAACCGTTTTGTAGATGCGAACCCCGGTTTTTCTTCGCCATAGCTTGGACAGCAAGACCTTGGGAAGTGGCGCTGTACATCTGAGTGTGTTGTGGATTCGGACATCAGTTTCGTCTTTTCTTCGGCGTGTGTCAGTTACCGTACAGCATAGGTACTAAAATTTGCTGACACCTTTGTAATTGGTATCAAAACATGCATTTTATAAGAGAGGTAGGGCGCATCAAAGCAGCCCGTCTGAGAAAGTACCTCCACCTCACAGAAAAGCGCAGCCAAATAACAACTCCCTAGAGGGTTGTTGTGTTCCTGCGTATGAGTGAGTTCACCAGTAAGCTCCTAAGCAGTTGTTGTGTAAGCAGCAGAGGAGGCATCGCGCGAGTGATACTTAATATATTACAAGCCCTAATAGGCTACGGTATCCGCTTTACATCAGGTGGGCCGTATGCTTGTATGCCTCCCAACGTAGTATAAAAAAAAATGCATTTGGAAAGTTGACAGCAAACCGTTTCTGCGGGTATCATATTTAGAATTGATCCGCACAAAAAATAAAGGCATCTCTAACGCTGCCGCTGTATGCATGATATTGCTGTATGTATACATAATTGTATGTAAGGTATGATAGATACTTAATTAGTTTTTCCTTTTGTGTCATATATCTGACGCTAGGTCAATTCAATATTGCGTGTCGGAATATGAAATTTTTGCCAGATTTAATTTCAAATTCCAAAATAAAATAAATTAGTTAAGTATCAATCAAATAAATTAGATATCAGTCAAATAAATTGGCTATCAATCATATAAATTAGTTACAATCAATCTATACAGAGTGGAAACATTCTGTATCCAATGACTCGTTGTCATCGCAAAATGTAAAAATGATAAAAATCTGCATCAAAAATCACAATTCACATTTATTACGTGGTTTTTCCTAATATACCCAAGACGTGATATAGTACAGCTAAGAGCAGATTACACTTATAGTGCAGTCAATATGGTATAAAAATAGGTAGATATTTTAGGGTTCCGTAAACGGAACCCTATTACTGAGGCTCCGCTGTCCGTCCGTCCGTCTGTCACCAGGCTGTATCTCATGAACCGTGATAGTTAGATAGTTGAAATTTTCACAGATGATGTATTTCTGTTGCCGCTATAACAACAAATACTAAAAAATAGAATAAAATAAATATTTAAGGGGGCTCCCATACAACAAACGTGATTTTTTTGCCTTTTTTATAGATAATGGTACGGAACCCTTCGTGCGCGAGTCCCACTCGCACTTGACCGATTTTTTTTTTAATAACGACCGATCAGGCTGAAACAGGATGCATACGAGAAATATGTAGACAAAGGGACCCCAAATTATTTTTGTCCACAACTTATTCCCCGATCGATAAATAAATTGAATATATTCGGCAGTATAGGCCTGAAAATGTCAACTGGGGGGTTTTCAGGGTCGCTACAGGGTCGTACTCACAAGTGTGATTGTAACTCTTATCACAAACGGCATAAGAAAGTTTAAAGCTTGATCTGCACTCAGCGGGAGGCATACAAGCATACCAGCCGCTTGATATAAAACGATTACTAAAGTAGGTAACATACACCATGTCTATAAACGTTTGCTATACACTAAATATCACTCGCGCAATACTATCTCTGCTAATAACACTAGCAACTCTTACCCTTAGGACCTCACTCGCAGGCAGGAACATAACAACCCTGCAAACACTTGGTATTTGGCTGCGGCTTTCAGTGAGGTGAAGGCACTTCCCCATACTGCTTTGATGTGCTTCTATGTCTCTTAAAACACCTAGACCAAAACAGACATGTTCATGCACACAAACATTGGTCTCCACCAATCAGCAGTTGACCAGCGCGGTGAAGTATGCTCTAAACCCCTTCGGTTGCAGACCTGCAACCAGACGCACTGTGATGAGTTAGAGTTGGTGTAGAAAATAAATAAATTGATGCCTTATATTGGTTGCCACATCGCAAGTGGGTGAGGTTACCATTAAACCCCTCGGGAGTCAATGCGGTAGTGGGGGTGGTAAAGTTCGAGATACGCATAATTATTAGAAAATTGTATTAATTGTTATTAACTGAATACTACTGTTATATTATTTTGACATTTGATTGTTTTTATTGTTAGTTTGATACCTACTTACTGTATGCATGTGTTTATTCTTTCTTTTTTGTATGTTGTTATAGAATAAATGATTGATTGATTCTTATGGTATTGTAAACGTTGATAACCGCGGTAACAGCTTCGCATCAACTGGCCGTAACCTTGTCGTCACCTGCAGTATGCAATAGTACATACTTTTAACCCATATACAAGAAAAAGGTTTACGAGTTTATTTATGGTTGACCATAGATAATACGGATACAAATGAATAATGCATCACCTTTCCGGCTACTTGACTTCCGCTGAAGGTATTTAATCATTGTACAAAACCTGACCACCATACTCCTTCCTAAATATTGGCAAATAAAAAATATACGACGAATCAAACATATAAATTGTATAATGCAATAGATTTCATCAATGAAAATTGTAACACAGTGGTGAAGGATACACAATTAAATGTATGGGATTGTATGGAAGGCCGGATACGTCGTGCAGTGCCGTTTTCATTTGTTTGTATGAAGGACGGAGAATTGTAAAAGGCATACATGACAGTTTCAGTTCGCAATAAATTTTATTTTGTAGGTGGAACAAATAGACATATGGAGTAGCGGTGCTTTAAAAAATATTGGATATTAGAAGCAGGAAAATAAAATCCAGCGCTTGTAGACTGAGTTCACATTTAAGATGTGGTAGAGTATCAATGTTAAGATAAGAAGAGGCATGCTCCGTTGGTTCAGACATATAGAAAGAATACAACAGCAAAATATGACGAAAAAGATATATGACACGAAAGTAGAAGAATTTAGGAGCCAAGGAAAACTTATATTCCAAGACTAAATTGGTCGTGTGTTACAAAGGGTGATTTCAGGAGCCCTAGGAAGGCGAGCGTATATCAAAAGAGCTATGAATGTTATAAGTTGTAAACTAGGGCTCCTGGCATCATCTTCTGATAAATTACAACCAATTTGGTGATGGTACTCGTAGATAACTTGGCCTTGGTTGTTTCCTACATTCTTCCACTTTTATACGCATAGTATATCTGTTTCGTCTTTCTCTTATCCTACATTTTTTCCACATGTCCGAACCATTGGAACATGCCTATCTTATCTTAACACCGTTCTCTGTCGGACTATTTTTCACATCATCTTTGCGCACCCGGTCAGCAACAATACACAATTAGGCCACATTTTTTGCGCAATGCTCACATCACGACCGTATGTATTCTACTTTAATGCTGTCTCTACGAACTCAATTTTAAAGTAGGTACATTTAAATACTTAAATCAACTTTAGTGACAATTATTATTAGCACAACAACGCCATGCCGTCTCTGTGCTATTGAGACACGTACGGAAGACGTTCATAATTTCATAATATTAAAATGTTTCGCATTGATACGATGCTACAATAGGTGAACAATCCTACAATAGGTGTAGGTAACAATGACACTATGGCAAACATTCGAAATGCCAATACGTCTACTGAACTTTAGAACGGCGTATCTCAAGTGCCAAACCGAATCGAATTTGATTTTTTTTGCGATTTTCGTTAATGTTCATTTTGCAACAGCAAGTTTAGTGGTGGCTAGGGCTGTCTCCTCTCAGTTTGGTATTGTTAGTTAGCAAAGTACTATTGTGTGGGATAAAAGAGTAGCTAAGGATGGGCGCATTGTTGTCCATTGTGGCGGGTGTGCGTGGACAAAGCACTGATCACGTTTAGAAATTTTGGACAATTTCTGATAGTTTTTGCAACGGGTTGCACCTTGCGTACAGAGACGGATTCAGTTTGTAGATAAATTCAATATATGACTTTAAGAAAATGTAATGTATTTATAAAAATGTATGTCCATCTGAACCCAAAAATATGTTACTAGATCTATAGAAATTCAGCAAAATATATATATATATATATATTTGACTATATATATATATATATATATATATAGTCATGCAAGCATACGGTCCACCTGATGAAAAGCAATTACCGCAGCCTATTAACACGTGTAATATGTTGAGTATTATTCGCGCGATGCCTCCTCTGCTGTTTACACAGCAACTCCTTAGGAGCTCACTGGTGACCTCACTCACACACAGGAACACAACAACCCTCTAGGGAGTTGTTATTTGGCTGCGGTTTTCTGTGAGGTGGAGGTACCTCCCCAGATGGGCTGCATTGATGCGCCCTACCTCTCTTAAAAATCTGTATTTGCATCTTAAAGTTACACGTGCACTCGTTCAGACTAGAGGCGTAATGTATCCTCATATATTTTTATACAACGTCGGGGGGCATGCAAGCACACGGTCTACCTGACGGGACGCGGCGAACAATGCCTATGAACGTTGGCTACATACGAAGTATCACTTACGGGTTGCCACCCTTGCTGATAATACAGCAACTCCTTAGGAGCTTACTGGTAACCTCGCTCACCCACAGGAATACAACACCCCTCTAGGGAGTTTCTATTTGTATGCGGTTCACTGTGAGGTGGAGAGTACTTGATGCGCCCTACCTCTCTTGAAAATATCCGGACCAAGATTAACAGATATGTTCATCCTGTCTGGGAATCGAACCCACGAGCGTTGGTATTAAATTAGCGTTGTGAACTACTCCTTTACTCAGCTTGTCTACTACTACTACAATAACCCCACTTCGTCCACTGCAGGAATACGGATCTCCCTTCAACCGACGAGTATTAGACTATACTCCACCACGCTGCCCAACTGCGGATTGCCGGAGGCCAATATTTTCAAGCCGCCAGAAGACCATTTACGACTGTCATTTACCGACAACAGCCGGGACTGACGTGCCCTCCGAAGAACGCAGAAGCTCTAGAACTAGATGAAGCCATTCATAGATAGGCTTCGATTGACGTTGCTTAACCGACGTGTTAAGTTATAATGTCATGCGTAACGATGCCATCAAGCTCTCACCGCCACAGAGCTTGTTATAATATACAAAATGTTTCAACGGTAGGTAAACAGAATATATACATTAACTGGTAATTTTACATACATATCATTACGCCTGTTTCCCATTTAGGTAGGCAGAGATGATGGACCTGTTTATTGTATATGTGGCTAGGCATAGGCTATACTTCTTTCTCATATACGTCGTGCAAGCATAATAACTAGTGAGTGGTACAAATGTCAATTCCCGAGTCCGGCCCTGTTCAAATTAGTACCACCAACAGGGTGGTATATTTTTCCGAAACTACTTGTCACACCACAATGGGACAATTCGAGCGAAACGCAGCCGCTGACACGGTGGGGCGAAATGGGAGCAAAGATGCGAAAAATGTGAGCACAGTGGCCGGCCATGCGTCGGACATTAGGAATTAGGATACAAAGGCAAGTATATCAGTATTATTGATAACTAGGCAATACCAAAGTTGTCCTAGCGTGAATCGCAAATTTTTAGTGGGATTATTGCTCGCCGACGGCGGGGAGTTCATCCTCACACGCTAGAATCTTAATGGTCACGTACTGTGCGGTTCCAGAGAAGTTTTCTTCCGAGAACTCTCAACTTGTGGAACAAGCTCCCAGCCAAGATTTTCCAAGGGACTACAGCATGGGGTTCTTCAAGAAAGGCGTGAAGAGATTTTTAGAGGGCCGTACGCTTGTTTGACACGTTAAAAAATCTGACCAGATAATTATCTGAACTGATACCTAAAGTTTTACAAGCATTCATAGGCTACGGTAACAGCTTTACATAAAGTGAGTCGTATGCTGGTATGCCTTCCAACGTTGTACAAAAAGGTCGTCAAGCGGGAGTCCGACACGCTCAATGTGGGTTCCGTAAAAAAAAATATTTTCGCATTTTTTTTTGTAATGTAACTACAAATTTACAGTTTTTGGATTTTTTCTATGCTTGTACTACATGATACTGCTTCTTACCAAATTTCGTGATTCTAACTCAACGAGAAGTACCCTGCAGGTTTTGATTCCCTTGCGAGTGTCAAAATATGCGTCAAAATAGCCGTATCTTTTGATTACTTTGACTTAGAAGGTTGACTTTTTCACTGCTCGAATCATTGCAGAAATGAATATCATATACTCGGGGTATATGATATTCATTTCAGCGTGATAGCTCCACCCGTTCCTGAGTAATGGTACCTTGATAGACAGACAGACGGTCAACAAAGTGATGGCGTAAGGGTTCCGTATTTTTCTTCCACGGCGGCACCAAGCTCGTCAAGAAACCGGCATAGGTGTAACATGAACATTCGATACTGGTTGGAAACACGATTAAGGTCATTGAGAATAGCACTAAGTTCCTCTAGCGATTTCGCCATAAGAACTATATCGTCGCCAAATCGAAGGTGAGTGATGTATTCGCCATTGATGTTTATTTACCACACCAAAGTTGAAGGATGTATCTTTCCAGTCCAAGAACTTGCAGACATCTTTCAATACGCCGGTGAAGAATTTCGAGGATACAACATCGCCCTATCTTACACCATGTAGCACTTGGATCATTATCGTTTCGCACTCTGGTCCTGTACTTGGATACACATCATTGCCTTACTGTATAAGCATTTCAATACTTCAATACTTCTGTTTTTTTTTTATACTACGTCGGGAGGTATACAAGCATACGGCCCACCTGAAGTAAAGCGGGCACCGTAGCTTATTATCGCTTGCGATATATTAAGTATCACTCGCCAGATGCCTCCTCTGCTGCTTACACAGCAACTCCTTGGGAGCTTACTGGTGACCTCACTCGCACGCAGGAACACAACAACCCTCTAGGAAGTTGTTATTTTGGCTGCGGTTTTCTGTGAGGTAGAGGTGCTTCCCCAGACGGGCTGCTTTGATGCGCCCTACCTCTCTCTTCAATGTACCGATAGTCAATTCGGCATCGCTGGAGAGACTTTAGTACATGTCTCAACGGAATCAAAACCAGAACTTACAAATACTAGTAATATAAATAATCAAGGACATTTACTGGTAACAAAACATTAATCACTGTGGAGTGCTAAGTATCTACGGGAATTCAAATAAATAATGACAGTACTTAAAACCAAAATATTTTGAACGCTATCTTAATAATGTTATCACTACGAAACATTACACATTATTTATATTTTTACGACGAGTCTTTCGAAGCTTAGAATTCTTTCCTTTTTATATAAATATAGAAGGAAATGCAGAAGCAGCCACAATTCAACAACGCCCTGAACATGTTGCTCCTTAGTCTATTATTGGTTTGCGGAGGGAGTGTCAGCTTGGTGTTCGCCATGTCAACGTCGAAGATGACGTACGACTTGGAAGAGACAGAGGCTCTGTTCGAGAAATTCATACTGGACTACAACAAACAGTATGAGCACGAAACGGAAAAACAAAAGCGATTTGAAATATTCAAGACGAATTTGCAAAGGATAAATGAAATGAATATAGGCCTGGAAGAGCCGGTGCACGGTACGTGAACGAACTTGTCAATTCATATTCAGGAATACCGTTCCTATATGAAATCTATGTTTGTCTGTGTGTGTGTCTGTCGCTTATTTCGAATATTCGAATTTTGACTTCAGATACGGATTCAGCATAAAAAAGTAGAATAGGAATGTCTGAAAAACCAACCTCCTATCTCCTAAGGAACATGGTCTAATGGCCGACAATTAAAAAAAAAAAAAAAAAAATATTTCAGATTCGAAAAGTAAATTAAAAAGTAGAATAGGAATGTCTTAAAAACTAATATCATATTTTTTAAGGAACATGATCAAAATGGCTGACAAAGTTTTAAAAATAATAATTAAATTGTTATATAATTGACGAGCCAGGTGTTTCTCTGGCAATGCAAGCTTGCGCATTCTCAACTGGTTTTCTTTGCGTTTTATACTTGACTGTATTTATACCTCATGATTGTAGGTTAGAATTTTTACATAAAACAATCCTTTTAACGAATATGTTTTTAGTTTGATTCAATTAAAAATTAACTTCGTAACTGCATAATTTCTTCTTACCACCGAGAGATGATTAGTTTTAATGAGGATTTATATCCGTTACGGAGGAGTAAATGTCTGTTATCCCCATGTTAAATTGAGAGCTCATTTACAAAACTACAAAATTGTTTTCAGGCATCACTCAATTCGCGGATTTAAGGCCAGAGGAATTAAACAAATACAAAGGTTACAAAGACAACGGACAGAAGTGCGACAATGTAAATTTAGATGAAATAGCCATCGGAGCAGCACCTGATTCCTTTGACTGGCGTGACAAGAATGTGGTCACACGTGTCAAAGACCAGGGATCGTGCGGTTCATGTTGGGCTTTCAGTACCACTGGTATGTTACTTAGTCTATGTACATATTTTTAAACAACTTAAGGTAATAAATACGTGTCACCTTAATCGGTTCCTTGAGGCACTTGCAAAATAATTAATATCACAGATGCCAGACGCTATCTGACGACATTACTTGAACACTTCTTTAGTGTGGTGTTTTGAGCTGTAGAGTGTTTTGAACCCCAGTCGAATTGCACCTTATATAGCGATTACTATTCCCTACCTGTTTTGCCATCCCATTTTCATTTTGACCTCACAATACACTGCCCTGAAACTATTTGAACGGCAGAATACATATTTTGTAGAACCGTTTGCTCCTTTGTGCACTGTTTATTTTTTTTTTTAAACCGTCTTTTTCCCATTTTCAATGTTATATCTTTCACCTTCTTTGTTTATCATTGTATTTGATCGTATACGCTAATTATAGTGTAGCCTTATTTCGATTATAAATGACTGTCTTGTTTCGTTTCCATGACGACTGGCCGACAGCCCGTGTTGAATAGCTTCAGTACCTCAGTGGCTAAAGGTTGTGTGTTGGTGTACCAAAGTAATAAATTAAGTCCGAATATTTTTTTTTATACTACGTCGGGAGGAATACGAGCATACGGCCCACCTGATGTTAAGCGGGTATTGTAGCCTAGTAACGCGTGCGATATATTAAGTATCACTCGTACGATGCCTTCTCTGCTGCTTACACCGCAACTCCTTGGGAGCTTACTGTTGACCTCACTCACACAACAACCCTCTAAGGAGTTGTTATTTGGCTGCGGTTTTCTGTGAGGTGGAGGTACTTACCCAGACGGGCCGCATTGATGCGCCCTACCTCTCTTAAAAAATGTCTGTAGTTTATTGGATTTACAAAATAGTTCCAGTACAACTTACATTTAGGACTCGTTATTATATCGGGAGATTGTGCGGTCGGCGGCGGGGTATCGAGACTGCTGAATAAATCGTAGTTGCCACGCACCGATGTATACGCCATAGTCAGCTACACGAAACTGCTATGTCGTTACAATAGTATCGAGATAAGGGCGCGGCGTCTGTACTGGAAAAACGATGTGACCACCATGTAGGTGCTATCCGCGTAGCTTTACATACAATACATACAAGCAACAATATATTAAGTATCACTCACGCGATGCCACCTCTGCTGCTTACACAGCAACTCCTTAGGAGCTTACTGGTGACCTCGCTCACACGCAGGAACACAACAACCCTCTAGGGAGTACAAACAGACATGTTCATGCACACAAATGTTTGTCTTGTGTGGGAATCGAACCCACGGCCGTTGGTGTCAAAGTCGCGTCATTCACGACTGAGCCACCGAGCTCGTCAAAAACTTTCCAAGAGTGATGGATACCTGCTTGTTTAACATAAAATGTATGTATACTAGCTATCCGCCCCATCTTCGCACGGGTGATATGATCGTTACCAAACTTCACAGGATCACCTGCTGGGCTAACCTGAAGATTCACTGAAAATTTCATCAAAATCTGCCCAGCCGTTTTTGAGTCCATACAGACAAACATTAATTTTTATATATATATATATATACATATATATATATATATAGAATACCTCTTTGTGTTATAGGAAATATAGAAAGCCAGTATGCTATAAAACATAAGAAGATGATATCTTTATCAGAGCAACAACTAGTTGACTGCGACGTGAAAGACAACGGTTGTGACGGCGGACTCATGACGACTGCTATCGAGTAAGTTTTAAGAGAGGTAGGGCGCATCAAAGCAGCTAGTCTGGGGAAGTACCTCCACCTCACAGAAAACCGCAGCCGAGAAACAACTCCCTAGAGGGTTGTCGTGTTTCTGCGTGTGAGTGAGGTCACCAGTAAGCTCCCAAGGAGTTGCTGTGTAAGCAGCAGAGAAGGCATCGCGCGAGTGGTACTAAATATATTACGAGCGTTAATAGGCTACGGTACCCGCTTTACATCAGGTGGGCCGTATGCTTGTATGCATCCCGACGTAGTATAAAAAATATATATTAGCACAGACTATTTCCGCGCGTAGTATAGACTACTTAAAATGATTAATTTGAGAGTTTGAGGCGATAAATCTAGGCTTGTGATAAATCTATTGGAATGTGATTGTGTGTCTTAAAATATTTAATAAAGTGTTCGAAAACCGGGGCTATTCTGTCAACTTCCGGAAATATCAAGTTTAATCGTCACTCGCGCGATGCCTTTTCTGCTGCTTACACAGCAACTCCTTGGGAGCTTACTGGTGACCTCACTCACACGCAGGAACACAACAACCCTCTAGGGAGTTGTTATTTGGCTATGGTTTTCTGCGAGGTGGAGGTACTTCACCAGACGCGCTGCTTTGATGCGCCCTACCTCTCTTAATAAACAAATTGTGAGTAAACAAAATGATGACTGTGCACCTACTTGATTGGTTAGCGGGGCTGCGGCCATGCAATTCTCTAAGCGACTCGTAATGGCTGTGTGCGTCGCTGTGGTCACAGATGTCACAGCTTTGACATCGTCTACTGTGATCACGGCTAAATTATTTGGTATTCTATAAGGCTGTAAGCGTACGCGAGGCTGTTTGCCTTGTAGAATTCCAATTCCAAACGCAGCCTTGCGGCGCTAGTGTCGCACAACCATGAAAACCGACACCAAAGAATTGCAATTTTGTGTTCAAGGCTGTAACAGCCGATGTTTCCGAGGATGTAAGAATGTTTGCTCTTACAGAATTGCATGGCGGGTCGTGTCAGGTGACGGGAACCGCCTGCGCCGACCCCGCGTCGCATAGGTACGTGCACCTCTACTGCAACTTCGATCAACGTAGATAGGTTACGAGCGTGTAATTATTTGGCTATAAACCACATCTACTGGAATTCCAGTAACATGAGATGTGCGTATCTGCCATGGTGTTTTTTTTTCAAGTTACATGAGTTAGGCACTACCATTATTTTAAAAGTTACAAAAGAAAAAGACATAATTTGTTTTTTATTAGGTAAAAGAAGGTCAAACATGACACATAGCACTTATAGAGCATAACAGGGCATGACACGGCAGCGCTTACTCGACAAAGATACAGACAGATTTTCAGAAACAACGTTCCTATATGAAATCTATATGTTTGTCTGTGTGTGCGTGTGTCTGTCACTTTTTTTCGAATATTTGAATTTTGACTTCAGATTCGGATTCAGCATAAAAAAAGTAGAATAGGAATGTTCAGGAACACCGTTCCTATCCCTTAAGGAACATGGTCAAAACGGTCGACAAATTAAAAAAAAATTGAATTGTTTTGTTATATAATTGACGAGCCAGGTGTTCCTCTGGCAATGCAAGCTTGCGCATTCTTAACTGGTTATTATTGCGGACTTTTATTAACGAAAGTTTAAGGGATATCATATGGGTCAAGTTCAAGATGATTATTTTGGATCTTCTGTTCTTGCAAATTACAGATACGATGTTTAATAATTTATTATTAGTTACCGACGAGTTACTTACTAATATCAATGTCTTGTTGCAGCTATTTAATGAATTTTGGTGCTGAACTGTCAAATAATTATAAATACTACGGGCTGCAGCGAACCTGTATGTACAATGAGAGCCTTGTAAGAGTGAATGTTACTGGCTGCAAGCAATTCACAGATTTTAACGAGGATCGGCTGAAGGAGATTTTATATAAATATGGACCAATCTCCATTTGTGAGTATTGGATGTACTGTACTATAAATATTAATAAATATTGTCGGACAAATGACACAGCGCCATCTAGCCCCAAAGTAAGCTAAGCTTGTGTTATGGGTACTAGACAACTGATAAACATACGTAAATACATTTTTTTTTGTAAATACATACTTATTATACATAGAAAATACCCAGACCAAGACAAACAGACATGTTCATCCACACAAATGTTTGTATTGTGTGGGAATCGAACCCACGAGCGTTGGTGTCAAAGTAGCGTAGCTTCTTCCCGCGCTTTTGACGATTGACATTGTTGTTCTATTTGAAATTTTTACAATTCAGTATAAAATTAGTTTTGTGTGACAATTTCGATAGTATTTTGTAACATAAGTGCTAGTGAAATTATACAGTAATGAAAAAACTCAAATATAACACGTTTATGCACTTTTTGGAAGACGTGAGTAAGTTCATTAAGAACACCTTGTAAAAATCACTATCGTTTTACGGGTGGTATCTAAACTGGGTTGATTGGGTCTAGGTACCCTTCCCAAGTATTTTTCAGCATAGTTCCTGAAGCTGGAACATAGAATTAAGATTTTCAAATGGTTCTAAACTGAAGACTTTGACACTGGCATAAAGTAGCAACACTATTGCCATAATATTATATTAAAAAAAAAAAGTAGCGTAACAGCGCGTTCCACCACTGCGCCACCGAGTTCGTCAAAACACTGAAATGAATGTTTGAAATATTTATTCTAGGTTTTTATTTGTTTAGACTTTCAAACAAAGAGACCTTCGCACAGATGACCTTTTATTAAGACATACTTTCGATCAGATGACACGCCTTCCGCTATCCTTGACTAGATCACTAATGGTACAAACAACCATTCGTACATACGATATGAAACATAAAGATTTCCTCAGAGAGACTTCACATGAAGTAACAAACAAAACAAAAAAGTCTTTTTTATTTACAGCCTTATGTGCAAATAGTTGGCAAACTTATACGAATGGAATATTGACAAATTGTGCTGCGGATGACATCGACCACGGAGTACTGCTGGTTGGCTACGGTTCAGGTATAATGTTCTATTTCGCATTTTATTTTTATCCTTTTATTATTTTTAAATATATATAAAAAAGAAACTAACCTACTTAAAAGCCTTACAATATACATCCGTTTATCCGGTTAATTTAGCAGGGATGAACGGTACACCTGATGTGGAGAGACGAGTGAGTGCAGAGAACAGCCTGAATAGACCGTTCGGTAAACTTCTAGGCAGACGAAATCTAAGCCAGGAGGCACAGCTAACTGCACACAACGCAGTGCTAATCCTAACGCTAACTTATGGAAGAGGAAGCTGGTACGGCAAAGAGTGAAATAGAGTTAGTCTGAAAGTGAGTTTCAGTATTAAGATAAGAAAAGGCCGATGGGACATGTTGAAAGAATGCAGGATGAAAGAATGCGAAACACACAAACAATGCGAAAATAGAAGGATGTAGGAGCCGAGGAAGACATATTCACTTACCAAATTGGTCATGTTTCATGAGAACGCGTCAGGAGCCTTAGGAATAGGCGGGTGTGATCTTTTCATACACGCTCGCCTGTTAAAACATGCGAATCTTTTCCAATCCTTCATTAATATCGCTCTTATTCTCATTGGCACTTCTATGATACTGTGCACAAACACCCAAGTAAGTAAATGAAGTAATTAAGCCGGAGCGTAAGTGGCTAACCACATATCTTTAGAGCTAAAAGCCAACGAAATGTAAAATATAATGCATCAAAGCAGTCCAACTGGGAAAGCATCGAGTATATAACCTAACGTTACGTACTCGATGTGGGAAAGTAACACCTTACAAAATACCGCAGTCAAATAACAAATACCTGGATATAGAAGGAACAATAGGCTAGTGAACCTCCTTGTGTAACAAGCGTACATAGACTAAAGTAACTGCATTGCATCAAATAGGCCATAGACTTATTTGCCATCCGACGTGTGGTGAAAAAGACATGAATGTATTTATATATAAATATACTTATATACGGAAAGAAGATCACTAGTTTCGTCAGCGTGCCGTCAATGTCGTGTTAATTCTTTAAATTGTTAACATTTCAGAAAAAGGTACACCGTTCTGGACAATCAAGAACTCTTGGGGTGAGAAATTTGGAGAGAAAGGCTATGTCAGGGTTAAAAGGGGGGTAAATGCATGTAACTTGTTAAAGGGGGTTACCGTTACGTCAACCATTGTCTGAATTCAATCCTCTAAATACATTAACATTTTCATTGAATTAATTCACAATTCTGGTTCCCTTACCTTGTACACCTATGCGTCAACCCATCACCAGGTTTGCATAACACCAAGACGCGTATATAAGGTAAGCGAAACCAGAATTGTGTATTAAATGAAATCATAGTAAAAATGTAGGTAATTCTAATGTATTGTTTAAATTGTTTGAAATTTTCGATTGAATTATTTGGAAATTGAAAATAAATAAAAAATGTATGCTTCAAATTGTGTTATTTCGACACTATTTGTACTTCTAATTACACAATTGGCAAGTAATAACTCTTTTTTTTTTTATACCACCAAGGTGGCAATCAAGCATACGGCCTACCTGATGGTAAACAGTCACCGAGGCCTCTGGACATTTGCAACACCAGTGGTGTCACACATGCGTTGCCGACCCTCTAAAAACCTCTTCACGCATTTCTTGAAGGACTCCATGCTGTAGTCCCTTGGAAAACCTGGCTGGCAGCTCATTCTCCTCCTCAACTCAGTATTCCTGAACGGGAATTATATCTCTATGTGACTCAGGCTGGTAAATATAAACGAATGATTTGAATGAATGAAACGGAGAACTCATTGGAAACCTTATCTTCTGCGTTGAGTGATGATACGTCAACAGAATCTTCATTGTCCACATCGATCGAATAGCAAAATATTTTTTTTCCCCCAAAAACAAACAGTTCACAAAACAACTCTTCTTGTATGTGCTATCAACAAAAAATGTCGTCGACAGGTCGTCGACCAATAATTCGACATATCTATACTGTTAGTATAGATAAAGAGTTTGTCTATTTGTTTAAACGCGTTAATCTCTGGACAATTGAGGAAGATCATAGGTAATATCAATATATAAAAGCACCGTAGCCTATGGACATTTGCAACACCAGGGGTGTCACTCATGCGTTGCCGACCGTTCACTGCCTCTCCAGAAAATTAGGCGTGTTGTGGTACGTCAGAGAGGAAATATATGAAAAAAAATTCACGCAGACGAAATTTATTTCTAAAATACTCGTACTTCGCTAAACACTAGTATGTACAGATTGCTGTAGTAGATACAAGTAGTACATTAATGAATAGTCTGAAAAGAAAATTAAGTGATAAAAATGATTTCAGCGTCATGATTATCGGCGAATCTGACTTTAATTCAATTCACGAATACGTTCAGTTAGTACATAAAGTAAGTGAAACAATGTGCAAACTAACTTACACTAACACAATCATAGCCAATAGTGCGATAATACACACTGCAGTGCGGAAATGTGTAATAAATTAGTAAAGACTCACCCTTGAAGATATCGATGTCGTTGGGCGTGTCCTTCTACCCGAATACGCAGGTTAAGCAACATCCACCGCAGGCTGTCTATGGGTGGGTTTATCTATCGCGATTCTCCGTGCTTAGAGGGGTACATTAAACCGTCGGTTCCGGCTGTTGTCGATAGATGACAGTCGTTAAGCTAAGTCAATGGCCTTCGAGCGGCTTAAAAACACTGGTCTCCGCCAATCCGCATTTGAGCAGCGTGGTGGAGTATGCTCTAAACCTCTTCGGCTGAGGGGCAGGCGGGTCAGAGAGTTCGCTTCAGTAAAAACGTCTGACGGTATCGAAAGTTCAACCAAAGAGTATGTGGCAACCGTAAGATCTGCATGCGAGGATAGTATTCCCCACTTGACTACACTAGTATACAGCCTCTCAAATCGTCGAAGAAGCCGCCATGGTGGTCTGCGAAATTGGAGTGCTTGAAGAGAACGACTACCAGTCTAAAGCGTAGGATCCGAAATGCAGCATCGCGTAGACGGGAAAGGGGTCATCGTCGAATTCACAGCACAGAAGGAGCGTTATAAGAAGGCTTCTCGGGCTGCGCAAACGGAGAGCTGGAAGCGCTTTTGCAGGGCAACAAATCGGGAGTCCTTATGGGATGGAATCTACCGCGTGTTGCGTTGCACGTAGCGCAAAAAATCGGAATCGGACGGACTCCCTAAAACAGCAAGCTGCGCAGAGCGCAGCGGGTCATAGCGCAGAGGGCGATAAGGGGGTACCGTACGGTAGCTTGGACGGCCGCGACCGCCCTCGCTGGCGACCAGCCCTGGGAGTTGGAGGCGGAGGTGCTCGCCGAGGTATACGGGTTTGTCTCGGAAAGAAGGAGTCTCGGCGAGCGCCCCACGTTGGTGGAAGTGGGGCGGAATCGCCAGCGAGGGCATACGGAAATGATGCGGAGGTGGGGGGAGGACCTGGCGTAGCCGCGGTACGGAGTCCGCGTTGCGGATGCGCTGTGCCCGGTCCTGGAGGCGTGGATACGCCGCCGGCGCAAACCCCTCACCTTCCGCATGGTGCAGGTGCTCACTGGACATGGGTGCTTCGGTGAGTACCTGCACCGGGTCGTGAGGCGGGAGGAGCAGCCGGGCTGCCACGATTGTGACGCGGCCGAGGACACTGCCCAGCACACTTTGGAGCAGTGTCCCAGATGGTCTCGGCAGCGCCACGATCTGGTGTCCGCGCTAGGAAGCGCGGACCTCTCGCTCCCGAGCGTGGTCTGCTCCATGCTCGGGAGTGACAGTGCCTGGCAGGCGATGGCCTCCTTCTGTGAGACGGTCATGTCCCAGAAGGAGGCCTCGGAGCGGGACAGGGAGGACGATCCGGAGGCTGTCCCGCTCCGGAGACGGCGGACGGGAGTGCGGCGTAGGCGCTACACGCACCTACTGCCGCCTCCCTAACCTGCAGTGGGACTAGGGGTCAGGATGGGAACCTGGCCCCATAATGGTCCAGCCGCCGGAGGGGCTGTCCCAATTTACCGGGATGGCCCCTAGAGAGAAGAAGTCAGGCCCCTTTTGAGGGGCTGGCCAGTCGCAGTGGTGCCCTGTTGCTGACAGATCCGGGGCACCACACCAACGCGGCCGATGGCATTTCGCGGGGTCGTTTAGTGGGTATACCGTCGGACAGCCGACGGGGAGTCCCACACTACCACCGGAGGCCACCCAGGCACCGGTGGTGTGCGTAACGCAGTTTTCCCCGCGTCACAAAAAAAAAAAAAAGGTCTTGAGACCTATGCGTATATGTTTGAATAGGTAACTTACGTGTGTATGTATGTGTATCGGCTTAATCGAGGAAAAATATTTTAATAATTAAATAATATATAATTTCTTAGACTTAGTGGAGCCAATCTATAAAATACCACCTTTCCAAGTTTCTTTTTTTTTCATAGGTTCATATACTACACTGTTGAAATCAACAGGAACACAATAATCCTCCAGGGCGTAGTTATTTGGTTGCAGTTTATATTTATTCTATTAAATCTAAAATGTACCTACAAGTGATAAGTTTATAAGCCAATGTATTCACGCAATTGTAGATACGAGTACCATTGAATTTATACCATTAATAAATTAAAATATGATTTACCTTGCAACACTTGACAAAAAGCGATAGTTGGGATACCATTAAAACTTGAATGAGTCCATTTGGAGGCTCCACAATACCACTTTTGTGACACGTCACATATGACGAATATATCCACGCATTCTCCGTCGCACACCCTATGAATGGATCCCATTCTTACCCATTAATATCTGGCCAAATATGGACGCACCAGACTCTTTGGGACCGATGAAACCGAACAAATGATATGAAAAAATATCCGACAAGCAGAGACGCCGTCGCTAACATTGGGTTCCGTTTAACATTCACGAGGAATATTTTAGATTATTTAAGCAGTATTCCGTTTTCTAATTTAGTAATGGCGGGGTTCGCTGCTTTAAGTGAATTTATTTTTTATACAACGGGAGGCAATCAAACATACGGCCCACCTATGTGAAGCAGTTTCTGTGGCTTATCAACGCTTGCAATACATTAAGTATCACTCGCGCGATGCCACCTCTGCTGTTAACACAGCAACTCCTAGGAGCTTACTGGTGACCTCACTCGCACGCAGGAACACAACAACCTTCTAGAGAGTTGTGAGGCTGCGGTTTTCAGCGAAGTGGAGGTACTACCTTCCCCAGACAAGCTACTTTGATGCGTCCTACCTCTCTTAAAAATGACAAAATACTGACTTTGGAGCAAATGCCGTCAGATTTCACTACCTAGAAGGAAAACCAGACCTTTCTTATGTTAGGTCACATGTTTTTATTATAATTTATTAAACGTAAAAGTATTGATTGGTAATTTGTCATTACAGACTTTATAGGAAAGATACCAGTGCTAGAAAGAATGCAGGATCAAATAACGACGAAACAAATATATCTACAATGCGAAAGTTGAAGGATGTAGGAGCCAAGGAAGACCAACACTAACTTACCATGATCAAATTAGTTGTGTTTTATCAGAAGGTGATATCAGGAGCCCGAGACCGGCGAGTGTGTATGAATTGAGCTATGAATGTTAAAGAAGCGAGTGAGGTGTGTAAGGATCGCGCGTTGTGACGCTCCGATCTCTCTGCCTACTCCGCAAGGGACTTGATGTGCACATATACATACAAACATATCAGTGCTTATTAATACAGGGTATAAGTGACTCATCATGAACCAAATTTCACCTTATGTGCATCTGGTACACCCTGCTAACTAGCAAACGAGACTATGTCAAAAGAAAAGATACAGCACAGCTACATTTAATACCTAAGTAGTAGCCTGATTGTAAAATTGTCTCACCTAATAGAAAACGCAGCTAAATAACAATTACTTTGTGCCGTTGTAAGCATTGATGATTACCAAAATTTATATTTTACGTCAGGTGGCAAACATGTATACAATCTACAACATACAATCTAATTGCGCGAAGCAGTTAACTCTAGCTACTCTTGTTGCTAAGCACCAACTTAAAAGCTTCGTAGTGATCTCACTTCATCACAGAATCACGAGTGAAGTGAGAATTAGAAAGAAGAAAGCAGAGCAGAATAAGAGAAAAAAATTACATACACGTTTTTTTTGATATAATTGGCAGAGCTGCGATAGCCAGCGGAGCCACATTACCCTCAAAATTGCCGTTTGGGGTAGACTGATGTCATCCAGCTAGCGTTTAGACGGTAATAGTGAGAAACTCCAAAATCGACACACTAATAGCTAACATATTGTAGTTTTGTATCCTTTAATTTGAAATTTAAAAGTTCGTTGGTGAGGAAGAACGGTCCAAAATCGTTCCAATTAAAAAAAAAACATATGGGAAAACGTATGGCCGGCCACTCTGCAGTGCAGAGTCTGCACTGCACTCCCATCAACATAAAAAGTAACAGCACTCGTCGCTAGATGTCGTACAGGGTTCCATATATGTTTAAAAAATTAAAAATAAAATTTAAAAAATATCAGCTCTGCCTACACAGCTTGCTGTTATTTACTAGTCTTATTCTACGTGATTTAATTTTTAATTAAGTAAAATCTATTGTACAATAGAACTAGAACATGTAATTATATTATATTTTCTTATCAAATCGTGAATTAGATAACACAAGAAATTTATGTCATTTTAGGCGGCAGGATTTTTTTCTTTGACCGCGAATCCCTAAAAACCGGCCATTATTTATCTACACCGATTTTGTCGTGTGTTCGGCGCGATATTAAAATACAAATACCAACAATAGCACTTCATTGTTGAAAAGAAAAAAAAAGTTATGAGGAAATTTATACGGACCGCCTCCGACTTGGACAAAGAGCCGCGGGGCGGAGCGAGGCTCCTAAATAAAAAAGGATCAATGAAATGCAACAAGAATAGACATTCTGAGAAAGCTTTCGGCGCGATTTGGGAATCGTAAGCTAGCGTGAAATTTGTGCTTTCTCTGTACTAAGGTCTCATTACAATTGGTTGTTTCCGCGCACAAAACGGTAGACGTCGCCACTGAGGAGGTATTGTGCGCCGCTCCATTGTACGCCGAGATGAGTTTGAAAATTGAAATTTAATGGAAATATCAAACGAAACTCGCACAAGCTTTCTTTGGATGATAATGCTTGTTACGTGAAACGGAATGAGTCGCTTCATGAGCATTGATGCTCGCTTCATGATGTTAAATTGAGCTTTGTGGTCGTTATGCTGGGCAGTGCTGGGCAGCGCTGCGCATGTTTCTGTGTATTACGCTGTTGAGTTTGGTATTGACGCAATAGATACTCAACCTATAACCTACTCATAATCTTGTGGCAACTAGCGGTAGTGCGGTTATCACAGGAACTCCTTAGGAGCTTACTGGTAACATCACACACACGCAGGAACACAATAACCCCCCAGGGAGTTGTTATTTGGCTGCGGTTTTTGTGTGGTGGGAATTCTTCTCCGGACGGGCTGCTTTAATGTAGCCTACGTTTCTTTTTCCTGCTGGAAGCGGTCAGATATGATAATTATGGCAGGCGCGGCGACCATACATTTTCTCTAATAGTCCCGTACCAGTAATCACGTCAGAACTCTTATTATTAATTTATATGTCATATAATTTCAGTGCTTTTCTATAAATATAGCTTCGGCGGTCTACCCAAAGAGGCATCTACGTGTTGGATCCGTATACCGGCACACGGTCAGCAAATGACCGGGATTAATATCCGTAACATTAGAAAAATAACAAAGCAAAAGCATATGCCGTATGCTTGTCTCAGAAGTTGTAAAAAAACTTAGTACAACAACGAAGTAAGATAACAATCATTGGGAAGTCGTACTATGAATGACATACAGAAATACAATATACGGATTACAGAAACAGTAAATACTGCTTAAGATAAGTACTTATAAGAAACTTGAATGAAAAGTTTATGAATGAACACAGAAATAGGCAGCGGCTTCCTCTTCAAAAGCACAAACAGCAGCCTAATCCGAAACTGAATGTGTGAACAAAACACAACTGTAAAAATTAAGAATAAATATTTGAATAGCTATTTACAAATACAAAAGGTATGGTTTGTTTCATCAAAATACTTTGGGGAGACATCCTGGAGCCGCCGTTGTCTGTTGTCTGGACTCTGTCCGCCAAAATAATAGTTCAATACACGTTATAATAATAATAGAACTAAGGTAATAAATTGGGCATTTTACCGGTTAGCTACTGTCCAACATTTTTTAAGTTTTACATTAAATTTTGTGGTTAAAAGTGTTGAGTCGGACTCGATCCTTCTCCTACAATTTTATATATTTACATATAGATCATAAGATTCTATATCAACACCCAGGGTCGATGCGCACAAGCAAGGGTAAATTTCATACATTAATAAAGTAAGGGTCTAAGAAAAAGGAAATCTACATAATATATATATATCTCTGATCTATATAATTCTATTGCTTTAAGGGAGCAATTCTTGTATGAGAAACAAAATGTATAAATATATTTCGTGTGCCCTTTAAACGCTTATAAAAATGTGGGTCATATTTTGCATTTAAAAAGTTTTGCTTATTAAGTTTATCTATATATATGACTTAGCCGAAAAAATGCAATTTTATATAAAAATATAAAAAACGCCGATCTAAGCTCGGTCGCTCAATATATCCTTTAAAAGATATTTTCTCTGAAATACTTGAAAATGTGCATCTTACTTCGTACAAAACAATAAGTATATGATGTATAAATATACTTTGTACAAATACTTGTCATTATATTATATGTTGTTTCGTATATGATATATCAAGGAACGTTACCGAACATCCCTACGTTCATTAGTCCGTGCTGCAAAAAAAAAATGGAATGCGCTCTCCTTACACATCGAGTTGGCTTCCACCGTTGGATCGTTCAAATTGAAAAATCCACAATGATTTTAATGTTTTATGATTTTCAGTTCTACATATCTTCTTTTACATATCTTCCACTCTGGTCTGATCTATTTATTCTATTTCTTTTATAACATTCTTCTTCTGTTCTATTGACATTTATTCTATCTACAACTTCACACCAAATCCCTTGCGGGGTAGGCAGAGAGAACCGAGCGCCATGTGACCCGATCCTTTCACACCTCACTCCCTTCTTTAACATTTATTTCTCTTCTCGATCGGCCATGGTAGGTAAGTCTTGGCCTTCCTCGACCCCTATGTCCATTATTTCATCCATTATTGATATTTATTCTTCAATTTTAATTTATATATCATACACAACATTTTTTTATTTCAAGTGTTCCAGTTCAAGTGGAATACTTGAAAGGGTTGCATAATTTTAAATGACTTTTTTTTATACTGCATAATTTGCCACCGATGATAAAAAATGCCACAATATCTGAACTTTGTAAAGCGAAATAATTTCGAGCGCGTTATTAACCGCTTCGCCACCGAGGTCGTCGTAATTGAAGAGATTTCTTGTAGGGATATAACTACACCTTCGTACATTTTTTTATTAACATTGTTTGAGTTGCAACTCGTAAAAGTTACATCTCATTTTCCGTGAGAATTCTTTGTATATTTATTCTCAACTTTCAACTATATTTTTCTAACATATCCAGCTGTATTGTTCTGCCCGTTTAAAAAAGACAATATTCTTTTTTGGTAATAAATCCTATTTATCACTGTCTTACTGCCCCCTTTTATCGAGGCGTCGGACCGTGGCGGATCCTAAGTAAACGGCCTACGGCTAAGATTATGAAACAAGTCCTGGACATCACTGTGCACTGAACCGTCCCTTTCTAAATTATTAGCGATGAAAAGGATGGGCGATGCCAGGGTTGGAACTGGTTCGAAAAATTTCAATGTTACCCGTTCGACAGGTTCTAACGAGGAACGTGGGTGCCATTGTGTTTTTAGTGCCTGCCTGTTATTTATTATTACAGTGACCAAGGAAATAGGGGACGAGTGGAATTACAAACGCTATAATGCAAGGTGTGAATTTTGATTCGAAACTAAAGTGTCCAATATGTTTAGTTTTTATAGTACATCGAGAGTCCCTCTGATCTAGACATCGTGTACATAGCGAAGCTCTTTTATTGCGATACATACTAGTATGTAGCAACCCCAAAAAAGGTATTTAGTAATCCAATTCACTCCTAGAAAAGCAACGGGTTGATATTTGCGTTTGTCAACATGCCCTCTTTCATATCGCTCTGAATTACACCCCCGTTTCTGATGGCAGGGAGTACCACGTGCAGGCGAAATTATGCTTAGTGTACAGGATAATGGGCTAACTTGGACTCCTATTAGATATTAGGAGTAATACCAAAATTTGCAAAACCATTGCGCAAAATTTGTGGCATAACGCTTGCGTTCGTAATGAAGACGTGAGAGAAAGAGTTGGTCTGAAAGAGAGTATCGCTGTTAAGATAAGAAAGGGCATGCTCCGTTGGCTCGGACATGTAGAAAGAATGCGGGACGAAAGAACGACGAAACAGATATACAATGCAAAAGTGGAAGGATGTAGGAGCCGAGGAAGACCGAAACTAACCTACCATGACCAAATTAGTCGCGTTTTATCAGAAGGTGATGTCAGGAGCCCCAGGAACCGGCGAGCGTGCTTGAAAAGAGCTATGAATGTCACAGAAGTGAGTGAAGTATGTAAGGACCGCGTCTTATGGCGCTCGGTTCTCTCTGCCTACCCCGCAAGAGACTTGGCGTGAAGATATACATACCAAAATTGTTCAAAATGAAAATTTTGTTATTAAATCTGGCAAGATTATTGGTAGTGGACTATTACAGAAGGAGGACGGACGCCTGTCTTAACTATCACATCTGACCGCTACTTCCGGTGGGCGTTAGCTTCTCACACGATAGATGGATCTGTGAAAAGTCAAAAAATACCAGTGTGGTGTCGAGATAGATGTGCAACGCTTTTTCCGGTATAAATCGCGGCGTTATGCCCTTTAACTAAGTACTTGCTTTAAATAGTTATTATTATTATTCCCTATTCAAGTAAAATAAATAATTTGTAATAAAAATATCTATCCTAAGGTATGAGTCAGTTACGAATAACCTGAATTAGCTAACGCCTGTTTTAAAATAACTGGAACGTATTTTCTTTAACGCATTAACTTTCAATTCAATTCAATTGCCTATTTTAAAAACGTTTCGAGACACTAACATAAAAAAGTATCTGTCAATCCCCTTAGTGGTTGAATTTCAAAAATCCTTTCTTATCGTTCATATATTATATGCAATTAAAATTTAAAAAATATCATTAACCAGCTAAAATAAAATCTAAACGTGAAATAATTTAATCCATATTTTATTATTTAATTTAATTTTATATTAACAAATATACAATTAAATTGTCAATAATCGATCAAAATTAAATTTTATTCATACGATTTCTTTTGGAATACTTGCGCAATACTTCCCACTAACAAATAGCAATTCTTTGACGTAAGCTTCTGCTCAGAATTCCAAACTGGACACCAAAGTTATCCGCAACACCGGAAAATGACTTCAAGTACACTCCACTGCCATTTTTGTCGAGGGAGCCAGTTTGTTCCAAAAATACTTCACATTTTTCCATACATCAAAAGAGTTTTGTATGAGAAGCACTCGCGTAAACCACTCGTTCGTTTAGCTTTGATTTCTACTATTCAAAGCGGCTTATTTGAATTATGATTGCGTTTTATACGTGTTTTTGAGTATGGCCAGTTATTTCATTTGAAAGGCTTCAAAGGCACTACTAATGCTTATCGACCAATATGTATGTATGTATATCTTCACGCCAGGTCCCTTGCGGGGTAGGCGGAGATAACCGAGCGCCATAAGACGCGGTCCTTACATACTTCACTCGCTTCTCTAACATTCATAGCTCTTTCATGCACGCTCGCCGGTTCCTGAGGCTCCTGACATCACCTTCTGATAAAACATGACCACGGTCACGTTTTATGACCAATATGCATCTCGTAAATAAATTAAATTAAATATATTTTCAGACAACTAAATAATCCATATCGACGTTAGTAACGGAACTTAGAACTATGATTAGTAGTACTTATTCATGTTTTGTGTCACGATGTGGGTGGTGAGCCACGTGTACCGAGGATAATCAGAGAGGTGTGTGAGTCTCCATGACCACCCTCCGCACAAGATATCTCCACAGCGGCGACGTATACGGGTCCGCTATCGTATCGAGGAAGTTTTCTTGCGAATGATGTTTGCAAATCCAACAATTTGGTATTTCAATTTGGCATGTGCCTTTAAAAAATATATGTACCTAGTCCGGCCATAAGTTCTGTTACAAACATGCATAAATTTTTTTATGAAGTAATGTAATCAATAAAACTTACATGTGCATATTTATGGAAGTCTCAGCAAAAAAATTAAAAAAAAAATTGTATTCTAAATGGCCACCTTTGGCTTTGATACGGGCCTTTAATCTTTAATCTGACTGGCCAGGTCTATGGATTTATGCACTGTTTCCATGGGAAATTCAGCTACTGCTTGCTCCAGTGATCTTCTAAGAGACTCAATGCCGGCGTGTCGTTTCGAGCAGGCCATGTCATCTAAAACTGATCATAATTTGTAGTGCAAGAGGTTCAGATCTGGGTTAGACGAGGGTCAGTCTTCAGCTTTTATAAGGTCCGGAACGTTGGTTTGGTGCAAAGTCCTGCTGGAAAATCCACGGTACATTTGTAAATAGTGTATCGTTGAGAGGTTTCATAATACGATCCAAGACAATCTCTTGATACACTTTTACTGAAGAGTTCACTCCATTTTCACAAAAATGAAACTTTGGGGAATCCTTCATAAGGCCGATAAGACCGTGGCTAGTGAGTAGGAGGTAGGTACCCTTGCCGGTAGTTCCCCTTCCTTAATGGAGGTTACATCAATATAAAGCCATTGCCAATAATTCGTGTCACAGTGACATATGCGTCACGGCGATAGGTCACGGTGGCCGTCTGTCATGTTATCGATTCATTATGATTATATTACACTAGCTACAACCTGTGACTTCATTCGCGTTTATCCCGGTATACCGCAGGGGTCACTTATCCTGTCGCAGTGGTGCCCTGTTGCTGACAGATCCGGGGCACCACACCAACGCGGCCGATAGCATTTCGCGGGGTCGTTTAGTGGGTATACCGTCGGACAGCCGACGGGGAGTCCCACACTACCACCAGAGGCCACCGAGGCACCGGTAGTGTGCGTAACGCATTTTTTCACTTAAAAAAAAGGGGTCACTTATCCTATTTTCTTTTTTTTTCTAGGCTTCTAAGGGTCGTATCCTGATATTGAATAGCTTATAACCTTCCTTAGGATTTTTTTTATTATACTACGATGGATCGCAAGCAAGCATACGGTCTGGCTGATGTAAAGCGGTTACCGTAGCCTATGAACGCTAGTAACAAAAATAATTCAATAGCGCATTGCCACGCCCGCTGTCAACACAGCAACTCCTCATCTTCTAGTGACCTCACTCACTTGGTTGCCGTCTTGTGTGAGGTGGAGGTACTTCCCGAGTCGGGCTAAAGTCGTGCCCTACCTCTCTTTCGCCAGAGCCTCGTCTGTTGATAAGCAGGGTGCACCACGTTGTAATATTAATATATATACAACCTTTATTTTGTTTTTCTACATATCTATAAAAAGTCATTTGTCAAAATCGATAATAAAAATTAATTTGGAAATTAAAATATTTAAAATGAATATGTTCTATAGACGACCGACGGAGAAACAGAACAGTCTTCGCTAAGATCTGACCAAGTAGGTACGCACGGTGACCGACTACTGCATCTGAGACCACCAGCCCCTGCTGTGTTGGCTACGCGGTGAACTACGGCGGCCGGCGTCTTTTACCGCTGCGGTGTTGTACCGCAAGGAGGTCACCACCGATTCCTGCTATATTCTGTGTCTAGGTCTACTACGTTCGTGAGGTCCTCAGAGATCTGCGCGCTGGCTGGTTCGCTGTCGTCGTCATCTACATTCGTCGGCCTACTACAGCCGGCGGCCGCTTTCTACATTTGACAGTGAACTTTGGGTTAGATGGTTCCATCACGAGTTCTTAAAGACTTAAACCATCCGAACTCTAAGAATCCTTTTTAGGGTTCCGTACCCAAAGGGTAAAACGGAACCCTATTACTGAGGCTCCGCTGTCCGTCCGTCTGTCACCAGGCTGTATCTCATGAACCGTGATAGTTACAGAGTTGAAATTTTCACAGATGATGTATTTCTGTTGCCGCTATAACAACAAATACTAAAAAATAGAATAAATTAAATATTTAAGGGGGGTCCCATACAACAAACGTGATTTTTAGGGTTCCGTACCCAAAGGGTAAAACGGAACCCTATTACTGAGACTTCGCTGTCCGTCCGTCCGTCCGTCCGTCCGTCTGTCACCAGGCTGTATCTCACGAACCGTGATAGTTAGACAGTTGAAATTTTCACAGATGATGTATTTCTGTTGCCGCTATAACAACAAATATTAAAAAGTAGAATAACATAAATATTTAAGGGGGCTCCCATACAACAAACGTAATTTTTTTGCCGTTTTTAGGGTTCCGTACCCAAAGGGTAAAACGGAACCCTATTGCTGAGGCTCCGCTGTCCGTCCGTCCGTCCGTCTGTCACCAGGCTGTATCTCTTGAACCGTGATAGTTAGACATTTGGAATTTTCACAGATGATGTATTTCTGTTGCCGCTATAACAACAAATACTAAAAAATAGAATAAAATAAATATTTAAGGGGGCTCCCATACAACAAACGTGATTTATTTTGCCGTTTTTATAGATAATGGTACGGAACCCTTCGTGTGCGAGTCCGACTCGCACTTGGCCGATTTTTTATAGATAGTGGTACGGAACCCTTCGTGCGCGAGTCCGACTCGCACTTGGCCGTTTTTTTGCTCGTTTTTGCTCGATATTGATAACGGCAACAGGTAGATGCTTGAAATATTCACAGAATATATATTTATATATTCGCTTTAAGAATAAATAATTAAATTAAAATAAAACAAATATTTAAGGGGGGCTCCCATACAACAAACGTGATTTTTTTGCCGTTTTTATCGATAATGGTAGGGAACCCTTCGTGTGCGAGTCCGACTCGCACTTGGCCGATTTATATATATATATATATCTTATACTGTAAATATTAGTCTTAATAAATTTGTAATTCCTTTTAGAAGCCCCTTTTCTTTTCAATTAGTAATATTACAACGTGCAGGTGAGGTTGGTTTTGGCTCTAAAGGTGACTATGAGCCATTTACACCAAAAAAAATAATAAGAAGAATTGCGCTATCAAATCCAATAAGAATTTTTTAATCCGACTGATATATAGTTCCAGAGATTAGCGCCATGAAAGAAACGAACAAACTACTCCGCTTTATGTATTAGTATAGACATAGATTCCTTACTTGTACTTGAAGTCATTATTCGAGAATATAAAAATAATTTAATTGCATTCCTATAATATGGTTACATTCAGATCTTGTATGATACCCGTCAGCCGCATAATATTGCCACAACTATATGATGTGTATACATTTAACAAATTTACTTCACAATTATTACAAATTTGATGCAGTGACCTACATATAACCTATCATGTATACGAGTAATATCGTTATCAAAAAAGGAATACTGCGATTATCATAAACCGGTGGTTCCTGACCATGAAAGTAATAACCAAACCAATTCGAGAAGCTTCTAGAAGCTAATTTAGTAACGTTTCTTATCAAAGATAAGTAAAAACAAAAAAGATTTTTACACAAAAGCAGACCAGAGGCAGATAAATTGGAAAGTATTTTCTGTAAAATATCTGAAAATTCATCTGTCATACGTCTATTTATAAAACTTAGCAAAAACATTCAAAGACTCTAATCTGACTATTCATTTATTTATATAGAAAGAAACGAAATAATAACCCACTTAGAATGCCAACTGTGGTGCCTTTCTGTCTGCCATGGCAGACTCCATGGCACCTACCTGCGTGCCCTCTTCCATCTCTCTTTTACCCATTTAAATAACTTTATAAGAAAGAGACAGCAATTTGAATGAAATTATGAAAAAGCATGGCGCGCGTACGGTGGTGTTTGTTCTAGCCGCCAGATCTGACCGGGGCATCGTTATGAAGTGTTATTTTCGATGAGGGTCGTATTTTTAATACCTTTTTTAAATTCGAAGTGTGAGGAATGATATATCTTCAATATATCGAATTTAAAACTGACGTAGTATACGCGGAAATTTAAGAATAATTCTTTACTTCCGAATAAAATGTCCGCACATGTTTTACTGATAGCGCGGTATTGACAATAAGTACTGTCATAAGTAAGATCAAGCTTCTATAAGCGTTTTATGTATTATTGTTTTGGAAAAAATTGTGTTTTTTAAGGAAAAATACATATGCAGATAAATATAAAAGGCAAAAATTTAATCTGAATCGTTGGAACCATTTTCGAGATACGCGAATTATAATAATATATGTGTATACGAGTATATACAAAAATTACTCGTTTAATGTAGTATGATAGGATATAGTAGTCGGTAGTCTATAATAGTTTTAAACGTGTTGTAACTTCAATATATTCTCTATTTACATAAATTCTTATTTTTAAATTTTAATATTATATTTAACTTATATTTTTCAATGCAGTATAGCACACATACTGATTAATTCCTAACGTTCATGGGTACACATACAGCAAATTCTAGGCAATGGTATTGTAATGTAATGTTGAGTCATTGCAAACTTTGCTTACTCAGAAATTAAAGGCACACCTTATATTTCACCATGTTATGAATTTAAAAAAATCTAATAAGATAATGAATTTGACTTTGTCGAAGTCTTCGCGGTCTTAACATATTTAAAAGTTATAATTATTACATTTAGGTATTAGCTGATTGCTCACGCGTTGTCACCTCTGCGGCTAACACAGCAACTCCTCAGGGGCTAACTGGTAACCTCGCTCACTCGCAGAAGCACAACATCCCTCTAGTTATTATTTGTCTATGTTGTGTGAGGACGAGAGTACTTCCCCTCGTTAAGCTGTTTTGATGCGCTATACATCTTTAGAAATACCTTAAATGATGCTTTAAAATTGAAGTTTGACTTGCTAACAAATTGTAGCTCATTGGATAAAGAACCGGCCTCGTGAATAACAGGCCCCCGGTCGAATCCTGGCAAGTACTTACCACTAATATCGTGTTTTAGGATTTATGTACTGTTTGTAATTATCACTTACTCGGCGGTGAAGAAAAACATCGTGTCCAAACACGCACGTTCAAGAAATTATATTTCGAAAGACATGTGACCTTACCTAAGAATGATCTGGTTTTCCATGTAAAAATCAGTATCTTCGCCAAATCTTTTGCGTAATGTATCGGACCCCGCCAATCCTAGTGAATTAGAACACGGGATAACACTAAGAAGCTCTTTTCAAAACACTAAAATTCTCTGAAAATTTTACATATACTACACTCACAGCAGCGCCCGCGCATCGCAAAGTGATCAGAGTCGTTTTTATTAAAGGTTTTATTAATGCAGAGGTTAGCCGAGGCATTTATTTTTCCTCCGGCTCCCGGCTTGACGTGGGAACGGCCGGTGGTGACTTTTCAATTTTTGTATTGTGCCCTACCCTCAGACACATGGCTGCGTCTTGTTTATTTTCACTTCGGGTCGGTATTTTGGTGGTGTTCGGCCACTTTGTGATATTATCTTTGCGCTCCAATGGCATGTTTTAAAAGTTGATAATTTTTTGATGATGCTCGGTTCTTGGGTTTGTAAAATTATGTCAGATCGAATCAAATATATTTTTTTATCGAGAGGCAAATAAGCAACGTGGTTAGGAATGCTACTTTAACGCCAACGTGGGTTCGATTTCCACACTCGCAGGAACACAACAACCACGACAACAACCATCCAGAAAGTTGTTATTTCGCTGCGGTTTTATGTGAGGTGGAAGTACCAACTTCCGCAATCGGTCTACTTTGATGTGCGCTTACGTCTTGAAAACACCAAGACAAACAAATGTTTGTAATAACTTTTCATCAGGTGGGCCGTATGCTTGTATGCCTCCCGACGCTATATGAAAAAACAATATGAACGCTTCTATCTATCTCGAGTTTCTCCGCACTTCAGAGGCCATGTTAAGACGTCGGTCCCGGCTGTTGTCGATAGATGACAGTTGTTAAGCTAAGTCAGTGGCCCTCGGGCGGCTTGAAAACACTGGCCTCCGCCAATCCGCATTTGAGCAGCATGGTGGAGTATGCTCTAAACCCTTTCGGATGAAGGGAGACCCGTATCCCTGCAGTGCGATGAGTAAGGGTTGATGTGGATGGATGGTAAATGATTCGTTTTCTTGTCCTGACGATCAGCAACTCCTTTGAAACTTTCTAGTTTGCTGTATTTACAGCAGAGGTAGCAACATACCAATAAAATTATTTGTGTGGCGAGCGACCCAGTATGATGATCGTTTCACATTCAGGCGGCCTTATACTTATTTGACACCCGACGTAGTTTACATTTTTTTATACAAAATCTGGAGGCATACACAAACGGTTACCGTAGCCTGTGCCTGCAATATATTAAGTATCACTCGCGCGATACGTTAACACGGCACCCCTGCTATTGACAGAGTAACTCTTTAGGAGTTTACTAATGACCTCATTCACACGCAGGAATACAACAATTCTCCAGGGAATTGTCATTTAGCTGCGGTTTTTTGCGAGGCGGATGTACTTCTCCACACAACGTACTTTGATGCGCCCTACCTCTCTTAAAGTACTTAAATTTGACTAAAAGATTTACTAGAATACTGGGCGAGCCGATCCCATAAACTTCTATTGCCGACAACAAAAGAAGGGTGTCCACTATGACCTAGCGATACGGACAATGTCGCGGACAGTGATTTATGTCTCCCAAACCGGATATAACCGGACATGAGACATGTTACCACCTGCTAAATCACCGTTAAGCTAGCCAACCACATTTCCCATAAAATAAGATTTAAAACACGTCTCATAAATATAAAGTTTGCTTTATTTATTGTGCCGTTGTATGGGACAATTTAATTAGACATGGTTTCTGTACCCGCCTTTTCTTTATTGTCCGCTTTGCGTCCGTAATTTTTGGGGTACGCAGTGTTCAAGTTATTTATGTAATTGTTACTTGATGTAATCGTGTATTTATTACCGATTTTTTATTTAATGTCGGTTGTTGTCTCGGAGGTGTCTGTCATATAATTGTTTGTCAGGAGGCATACAAGCATACGACCCTTCTGATGTAAAGCGGTAGCCTATGGACGCTTGCGATACATTAAGTAACACTCGCGTGATGCCACCTTAGGAACACAACAACCCTAAAGGAAATTGTCATTTGGCTAAGGTTGTCTGTGAGTTGGAGGTACTCATCTCCAGACGAGCTGCTTTGATGCGCCCTACCTTTCTTAAAACACTTACATCAATACAAACAGACATGTAAGTCCTGTGTGAGAATCGAACCCACTGGCGTTGGTGTCAAAGTAACGTCACAGCGTGTTTCTATATCCGTGACTAAGGCAATGGTCTAACAGTTTTTTTTATATAACTAGATTGGCAAATATGCATGCGGCCCGCATTAGATGGTAAGCGGTCACCGCAACCTATTGACGCTCGCAACACCACGGGGATGTTACTCGCGCGCTGCCAATCTTGGGACCTAAGGCTGTTTCGTCACAGTACCCAGTAATTTTTCTGCCATATTTCATCTTAAAAACCGGAACACAGCTATATATATATATATAGCTGTTTGGCGGTAAGAATAGATGAGACAGAGGTAAATACGCAGACGACTTTTGTACAAACTCTCCCTCTGGTGAAAGTTAACTCGCGTTGCCGCTAGCGTGTGAGGGTTTTTGTGAAGTGGAGGTACTTTCTCAGTCTGACAATTTGGGTGCGTCCTCCATCTGTTAAAATAAATTAACCTACATACATACATTTTTTTGCTGGCAACAACTCATTTTATAGACAATAATTCAATCATGCACTAATTAATAAAATCAACAAGATGACTGCCAAATATAAGTACCTCATATATTGCGATTAAGAATTTCTTGAAAAATTGACAGGCAGAGGAAGAAAGTGGCGATTTTTTAATTGTTCCTTATACAATGGTACAATACCTTGCTGCTTGACAAATTTCATACTAGGTAAGTAAGTAATTACTTACTTACCTAGTATGAAATTTTACCTTGTACCAGTGTTGTGTGTTTTATTTAATTAGTGATTTTTCCTTTTTCGTTAGTGCTCTGACGTGGCACATCCACGTCATTTTTACTTAATTTTATGACTCTAGGTCAACTGGAAGCACCTTCAAGCTTTGGTCATATTTTTATTACCCCAAGTTGGTGCTCCGATGCATGGCTATATAAACAGAGCACACGATACGATAAAGTCAGTATTATCCTTCTTAGAACACATAAACAGTAGATATTTGGCGATCACAAAAAGTGTTATCGCTAAATGTGGCCCAACCTCGTTGTAGAAGTCGTTTGAAAAACATTTTCAGGTTAAAATGTCAAAAATTTATTAATTCACAGATTAGGCAAAAGTTTTGTTAAATTATTTTCTTTTTTGACCACAAAAAATGTTTTAAATACTGACAGTATAATGTAGAGTGTAGCCGACCGTTGACTTGTCATATATTTACGATATGCTACCAATTATAATAATGCAAGTCATAAGCTTATAGCGTTTAATATTTTATCTCGGGCAGTCAAACAAAAACTGTAGAACAATGGCAATTTGTGTGCATGAACATTTCTGTTTGTCTTGGGCTGGTTTCGATGTATAAATTTTCTAAAAGGCATTTACTTATATTTAACAGTTGTCTGCAACTATAACTAGACTAATCTAGTAAAATATTTAAACGAAACAGGGACCACCATGTTTTGTATCCATATACTTACCACGAAGTTCGTGTTTTTGGATTTATGTACATATTTATAATTATTGTTTGCTCGGCGGTGAAGAAAATCACCGTGAGGAAACCGCACGTGCAAAAAATTATGTTTTGAAAGACGTGTGACAATCTAAAAAAATTTGGTTCCTTCCACGGGCTAAGGTGGTCTGACCGGGAGTAACTCTATGTAAAAATGACCAAGTCCTTAGGCTTAGGTTGCGGACTCCGCTAATCATAAGGGATTAGAAAACGGGATAACGCAGAGGAAGAAAAATAATTTGTATAGAAAAGGACTTTATTTTGATTATTTTAGAATGAGATCTGTGACTAAATTCACATTTCTTCTGTGATAAATTCCGTGATAAATTGAACCGCTGTAATATTACTGAAGCTGAATCGCAACCGTGTCACATCAAGCGTGCGTTATATTTGTTATCTATCCGATTTATAAAAATACTCTTACAAGTGTGCATTACTAAATCTAGAGACACTGCAGTGATGATTCATTTGATAAAAAACACACATGCCAGATACATACTACGACTGAGAAAGCTATACAAAACCATGCAAATTTCACATTTACTGGTACGATATAAGCTGCATGGACCTATAGCTTGTATGGCCGTTGTCTGCACATGTCTAAATGAGACTCTCAGTTAACACAACATGGGAAACAAAACATGCAACCAGCTTTAAGCGTATAACTTAGACAGCACTCAAACCAATGTTTTATGGGTCGCTGGACACTAATTCTTTTTTTAAGAGACAAGCTAATAAAGTATCTGTTGTTTATGAATACGATATAAATACAAAACGATGGAAATTAAGCGTGTATTACATTTACGTGTTATTGGTGTATTAGAAATTTTGCGTAATGCAATTAATAAAAATGTATCATACCTAATACCCATAGATATCCTATTACCATGGTGAGTATCCATAGTACGCGAAAGTAGAAGGTACGAGCCGAGGAAGGCCAAGATCCACCTACCATATCCTAAGTGATCGTGTGTTATCACAGGGTAGTGTTAGGCACCCCCTGTTAGAAACCGAGCGTGCATAAACGGGTTATGAATATGAATGTTAAAGACACGAGTGAGGTGTGTAAGGACCCACTCCGCGAAGCGGACGAGAAGATATAGATATGTAGATAATACTAATATATGTATATCTACACTAATATTATAAAGAGGAAATATTTGATTTCTTGTATGTTCGTAACTTAGGTAATCTGATTGTACTTAATGGATAAACTCAATAGATACTTATCCGATTTTAGAAATTCTTTCACAAATAGAAAACTACGCTATCAGTTGGTAACATAGGCTTTATTTTATCTTCAAACAAATAGAGGCACGTACGAAAATTACAACAATGTAATCCAATGTATCAAAAATTTGGCTACAAAAGTCGTTATTTGGCGTGCGGTGTGAAAACTATTGATGTTACATAAAATAATGCGTACCACATCTTTATGGTACTCATCATTACCCACAAAAATGTCCGCGAGACTATATATCTAACTATTACCTATAGATCAGTAACAAGGTGGTAACAAGAACTGTAATTTGTTCAAATTGTTTTTGTTAATCAAAACGCACGTAGAATCAAATTATGACGATATTCATATTATGATATTAATCCTTATCCTACTAAATAGTTCCATAATCAAGAATAATTATGTACTAAAATTTACATGTTCATGTTAATTTTCTCTTTAAATTATCCGAAGACCTATCGTTCGAAGTTATGACGGGTATAAAATGCTAAAAGAAAAATTCCGCGCTGTTTTTTTTTTGTACAACGTCGATCAGATGTAAAGTGGTTACCGTTCCCTATGTACGCTTGCAATACATTAAGTATCACTCGAGCGATGCCACCTCTGCTGCTAACGCAGTAACTCCTTGCAGGAACACTCTAACACTCACATGCAGGAACATAACAACCCCTCTATAGATTTTCTGTGAGGTGAAGATACTTCCCAAGACGGGTGCTCTGATGCTCCCTACCTCTCTTAAAAAGTGAATGATCAATATTTAAACGCTCTATAAAAAAATAAGGAATTATTGTCATGTTCTATTTGTCCAAATAAAGTTCTAATAGCTTTCTGTCTATAAAAAACCAATAAATAACTTGACGACATAAAGTCACCAGAACCTGCAAGCCGATAAGTGCCGCAATGTTGACATAGGCAATATAAACTTTACCCCCGCCCCGTAGCGGTGAGTTTAGTTACTACGAAAAATAGTGTCATCGGTTCTCCATGTGTTATTTCTGTCATTCTATCTTACCTTACTAAACCGGGGCGGGCCGCTAGTTTATTATAAAGCAATTGTTAATTCCACGCGAGCGAAGCCACGGCAGAAGCTAGCACACTAACAATAGTACAATATCGATTTTGTATGGAGTATTATTTACTTTAATAACTACAAGTATATTATTTAATGTTACACCTACGTAAAATTGTTATCTCACAAGATAACTATGGCTGGATCTTAACTGCATGATAAATTCGCTAGATGGCGCTGTTAGTAATATTCCATTTTCTAAATCGCGCTATAAAAATGTTTATTATTTAAGTTGGGTTGGCACGGCTACGCCTGTCCCCAACCTAGTACAGAGACGTAGTAACAGCCCACTCGGGTCTAAGAACATAGTTCAAAAAAACAAAAAAAAAAAAAAGAAACCTGTCCCCAATATTGACAGCAGCTACGAGTTTCCTCAAATGACGAAACTCGTAGCTGCTAACATTTTGCCAAAGAGCGAACGCTGCGGCCGAGAAAACCTGTGACGTACAAAGAAGACACATTAGATAGGTAAATTATATGGAAAACCCATCTAAGAGGCGCCATGAAAATATTAGGGTTTGGAAGACAGTTGGAGTCACAAGTTGGGTCGGGTCACCGAGTTTAACACTGTAACTCTGGTTTCCTTTCATAACGCATAAATCTTTCGCCTTTTACTAAAGATTTCCGTGGAGGGGAACACTCAAATGAGTCTTAAATATTTTTGGAAAGCTACACCAGGGCCAGAAGGTTTTCTGCGGTTTTGTGGACTTTGAGAAAGCATTTGATAGAGTCGTGCAAAAGAATCTCTGGAACATTTTGCCCGGTTAGGGGTTGACGGTGACCTACTCCGTGCTGTGCAATCCACTTATGAGGATTGTACAGCATGTGTGCGGGTGGACGGCAGCTTGTCGCCCTGGTTTGATGTCAACATTGGTGTCAGACAGGGATTCGTGCTGTCGGCTCGGCTGTTCATCCTGTATCTGGACAGTTGTCTTCAGAGAATAAGAAATATGAATGTGGGAATGCGAATGGGTGACTCAGTGGTCAACTGCCTGCTTTATGCAGACGATGCGGCATTAATAGCAGAATCACCATCCGAACTGCAAACACTAGTTACAACAGTGAAAGATGATTGTATGAAGAAAGGCTTACAATTGAATGCGAAGAAAACCAAGATAATGGTATTTGAAAGAGAGACAACCAGAACGAACACTAGGATTATGGTTGATGATGTAGTGTTGGAGCAAGTGAATGAGATTGTATATCTTGGAAGTGCTTTTAGCAGCAATGGAAGGTACACCGCTGATGTGGAGAGACAAGTGAGTGCCGGGAATAGGGTGAATGGAGCGTTGGGTAAACTTCTAGGCAGCCGAAATCTAAGCCAGAAGGCACAGCTCGCTGTACACAACGCGGTGCTAATTCCAACGCTAACTTATGGAAGTGAGAGCTGGATATGGCAGAGAGAGCATGAAAGTAGAATAAATGCGGTCGAGGTGCGAGCATTGCGCAAAATTTGTGGCATAACGCTTGCTGACCGCGTTCGTAATGAAGACGTGAAAGAAAGAGTTGGTCTAAAAGAGTGTCGCTGTTAAGATAAGAAAGGGCATGCTCCGTTGGTTCGGACATGTAGAAAGAATGCGGGACGAAAGAATGACGAAACAGATATACAATGCAAAAGTGGAAGGATGTAGGAGCCGAGGAAGGCCGAGACTAACCTACCATGACCAAATTGGTCGTGTTTTATCAGAAGGTGATGTCAGAAGCCCCAGGAACCGGCGAGCGTGCATGAAAAGAGCTATGAATGTCACAGAAGCGAGTGAAGTATGCAAGGACCGCGTCTTATGGCGCTCGGTTCTCTCTGCCTACCCCGCAAGGGACTTGGCGTGAAGATATACATACATACATACATACATATACATACATACTTCGGTGTAACTTCTACGATACTAAATGAATCGTGAATAATCTAATACATCATTACATTAGGTAATATAATGAAGTACTATATGTAACACTGTAGTACTAACTACAGCCCGTGATTTCATCCTTGCGCTAGGGGTGGGTACTTGCGCATCCCGTGGGGTGGGAACCACTTATTCTCACTTTTTTCTTTATCCTTGGCTTCTAACCTTTCTTAAGAATGGTAGTTCCAGAAATTAGCTGAACTAACAAACTATTCCACTTCATATATCAATACATATATCTTATTATATATAAGAATTGATCTTCTTATGTTAACCCGTTTCCTAATTCAAAAGGATTAGTCCGCTATCTAAGGATTTGGCGTAGATAATGATTTTTACATGGAGCGACAGCAGTCAGACCACAACCCAGAGGGAAAACTAACCCTTTCTTAGGATAAGTTTTAGGCTGGAAGAAATCTCTTGAAAAGATAAGCTCACCTTTGTACACTGTATTAGTCAATGATTATTATGTACTATTTGTTTGTGCAATAAAGAATTATATATATATATAAGTCACACGTTTTTCGCAATATAATTTTGTCTTGGGTTTCCTCACTTATGTATAAAATTTGATGTATGTATAAATGTTTGTTCGTGTGGACTCAAAAACAGCTGCATCGATTCCGATGAATTTTTGAAATTACTCCATCGTGTCACCGCCGCATAAAATACTTTTTTATGCAACGTCGGGAGGCTTACAGAAAACGGTCCACCTGAAGGAAAACGGTTGCCGTAGCATATAAACACTCGCAATACATTAAGTATCACTCGCGCGATGCCACCTCTCCTGCTAGCACAGGAACTCCTTAGGAGCTTACTGGTGACCTCACACGCAGGAACACAACAACCCTCTAGTGAGTTGTTATTTGGCTGCGGTTTTCTGTGAGGTGGAGGTACTTGCTCAGACGGGCTGCATTGATGCGCCCTACCTCTCTTAAAACATCTAGACCAAGACAAACAGCCATGTTCATGCACACAAATTTTTGCCTTGTGTGGGAATCGAACCCACAAGCGTTGGTGTCAACGTCGCGTCATTCACGACTGAGCCACCGAGCTCGACTAACCCTAAATTAATGTGGTCGAGTATACAATCTAGTCTAGATTCATCGTTTCGCATTCCCGTCGTCAGTTTCCATTCCATTTAACTTCTATCAGTGCCTTGTCAGTCGTCAGAATGAAATTGCTCTTCGAAGAAGCATTCATATTGCTTGTGATATTTTTTTATAGAACACCAGTGCCGAATTCTTCTTTCGTGCACCCGATTACCTGCTGAGGACCAGATTGGTTCTCTAATATATGGCTTAATACGCAGAGCGCACGATATGATATCAGTATTTGACAGCTAACCACTAGACCAACAACGAGGGTCTTCAAAACATCGGCCAAATGCGAGTCGGACTCGCGCACGAATGGTTCCGTACCATTATCTATAAAAACGGCAAAAAATCACGTCCGTTGTATGGGAGCCCCCCTTATATATTTGTTTTATTTTAATTTATTTATTTATTTTTAAAGTGGATATATACCTAAATATTTTGTGAATATTTCAAGCGTCTACCTGTTGCCGTTATCAACATCGAGCAAAAACGAGCAAAAAAAATCACGTCTGTTGTATGGGAGCCCCCCTTATATATTGGTTTTATTTTAATTTAATTATTTATTTTTAAAGTGGGTATATACCTAAATATTTTGTGAATATTTCAAGCGTCTACCTGTTGCCGTTATCAACATCGAGCAAAAAAATCACGTTTGTTGTATGGGAGCCCCCCTTATATATTTGTTTTATTTTAATTTAATTATTTATTTTTAAAGTGGATATATACCTAAATATTTTGTGAATATTTCAAGCGTCTACCTGTTGCCGTTATCAACATCGAGCAAGAAAATCACGTTTGTTGTATGCCCCCCTTATATATTTGTTTTATTTTAATTTAATTATTTATTTTTAAAGTGGATATATACCTAAATATTTTGTGAATATTTCAAGCGTCTACCTGTTGCCGTTATCAACATCGAGCAAAAAAATCACGTTTGTTGTATGGGAGCCCCTTTAAATATTTATCTTATTCTGTAATTCTGCCCGAGTCTGTTCCTTACCTACATAAATGATCTCTGTAATCAAACACTTATAAACGGAAAAATTATATCCTTCGCCGATGATACCGCCCTAATATTCACAGTAACGAACTGGACCGCAGCTTTTGAATCCGCACAAAGAGCATTAAATCAAGTAGGAATATGGTTACAGGATAATATGCTTACTTTAAACACCACCAAAACGAACTACATGACTTTTGCAATAAGAAACTTAACGCTTCCGGATACGAAGCTCCATCACTTGATTGCTTACTCTCAATCGTCTGTTATGTGTGACATAGGTACGTGTGATTGCCCTAAGCTGAACGCAACTAGGCATACAAAGTATTTGGGAATTACAATTGATAATCAATTGAACTTTAGACAACACATTGCCCTTCTGGCTGCACGCGTTAGAAAGCTTTTATATGTCTTCAAACAGCTACGCCATGTCGCCGATTCTAAAGTGCTTAGGATAGCATATAGTTCTTTATGCCAATCGCTAATCCTCTACTGCATTACTTCATGGGGAGGTGCGGCAAAGTCGCATCTCATTGTCCTAGAAAAGGGCACAAAGAGTGATACTAAAAGTGTGCAATTTCAAGCCATTAAGATTCCCTACTGCCGAATTACATAGACTGTACAACGTGCTTACGGTGCGTCTACGTTTTATACTATATACAGTGCTTAATCAACACTCGCGTATGAGTTACAACCCTACAACTGACAGACGAAATGACAGACTTCAACTACAGATTCCCATTTGTAATACGGTATTTGCCCAAAGATTCTCAAAATTCCTCGGACCTTTTCTTTACAAAAAAAATTAACCCTAAATTGAAAATCTATGCCTTAAATAAATACAAATGTAAGAAAGAATTAACTACGTGGCTAAAATCCTTAACACCTACTGAAACCTATTTCCTAAACCAATATCTTGTCCTATCTTATTCTGCTCTCATATGATGTATACAAGTATGCCACTTATGAGTATGCCACTTTTCTACAGAGACACAAATTGTATCATACTCTGAGAGGAGGCCTGGTGACCAGTTATACAGGTTCTTCGGATGCCTAGTTCAGGCGCCAGGTTTCTACAACTTGACACAAATTGTCTATTAAGTATGTGATCCATGTACTCATAATATAAGTACACCGTTGTAATGTACAAAGTGTTCAAGACTGTGGAGACAAATAAATTAATTTTTTATTTTATTATTTTTATTCTATTTTTTAGTATTTGTTGTTATAGCGGCAACAGAAATACATCATCTGTGAAAATTTCAACTGTCTAACAATCACGGTTCATGAGATTACAGCCTGGTGACAGACGGACGGACGGACGGACAGCGAAGTCTCTTCCGTTTTACCCTTTGGGTACGGAACCCTAAAAATCTAACAAGACCTGGCTTTCCTTTGAAATTGTTATATGACTCACGTAATGGCTACTGATGACACCAAGTCTTGTGAGTTCGGTTCCCACTCAGGACAAACACTTGTGTGTATGATGGTCTATTTGCATTGGTCTGGATGTTTAAGTTGTAGAGCGCAACGAAGCAGATCAACTGGGGACTCCCCGTCACCCAAAAAGCCGAAGCCAATAACAATTCGAGTTTCTGTATGAACAGCATCGGTGGCAAACGTTCGTTTCTTATGCGACTCATAATAAAATTTTGTGTCAGGAAAAAAACATATTATTAAAAAATCGGCCAAGTGCGAGTCGGACTCGCGCACGAAGGGTTCCGTACCATTATCTACAAAAACGGCAAAAACACGTTTGTTGTATGTGAGCCCCCCTTAAATATTTGATTTATTTTAATTTGATTATTTATTCTTAAAATGAATATATAACTAAATATTCTGTGAATATTTCAAGCGTCTACCTGTTGCCGTTATCAATATCGAGCAAAAATGAGCAAAAAAATCACGTTTGTTGTATGGGAGCCCCCTTAAATATTTATTATATTCTATTTTTTAGTATTTGTTGTTATAGCGGCAACAGAAATACATCATCTGTGAAAATTTCAACTATCTAACTATCACGGTTCATGAGATACAGCATGGTGACAGACGGACGGACGGACGGACAGCGGGGCCTCAGTAATAGGGTTCCGTTTTACCCTTTGGGTACGGAACCCTAAAAATATGTATGCATCTTCACGCCAGGTCCCTTGCGTGGTAAGCAGACACGACGCAGTTCTTACATACCTCACCCGTTTCTTTAACATTCACAGCTGTTTTGATGCACGCTCGCCGGTTCCTAGGGCAACTGACATCACTTTTTAGTCATCTTGATCTGTCTCGTCTCCTAAATCCTTCCACTTCCGCATGGTATATTTTTTTCGTCATTCTTTTATGCTACATTATTTCTATATCAGAGGGGCTGCTTTGATGCGCCCTACCTCTCTTAAAAAACACCCAGACCAAGACAAACAGACATGTTTATACGCGCTAATGTTTGTCATGTGTGGGATGGTGGGAATCGAACCTACAGGCGAGCTCATCAGAAAAGAAAATGCATTTTTTTTTTAAATATTAGCGGAGTTCGATGATTTATTTAAAAATTTAAATTTCTCATTCCATCGGGAACCAACCAGCACACAACCCACCCCATGTAGCCTGATAAAGCTCCAATACCAGGAGTATCGCGGAAGCGTTAACATCCTCGCTGCCTACTCATCAACTCCTTAGGAACTCATCACACTCCCAAGAACACAACAACCCTTCAGAGAGTTGTTGTTTGACTGCGATCTCCCCTTAGGTGGGTGAGGGGCTTAGGCAGGGCTAAGTAAGTAACAGAGATTATTTATCAGGAAATTAAACTTCAATAATATATTTCTTTAATTGAATTGATTCATTTACCAAGTTGATCGCGTTTTATCAGAAGGTGATCAGGAGCCCTAGAACCCAGCGAGAGCGCATCACTCGATTGTCTTTGCCCACTGCGCAAGGGATTTGGTATGAAGTCATAGATAGATATTATTTTAGCTAAATGTTAATCTAAATCTACCACCGTGACCAAACTGGTCGAGTTTTATCAGAAGGTGATGTCAGGAGCCCCAGGAATATGAATGTCCCAGAAGCGAGTGAAGTATGTAAGGACCGCGTCTTATGGCGCTCGGTTCTCTCTGCCCCCGCAGGGGACTTGTGCGTGAAGATATACATACATACAAAACTTACCTCTATATCTTTGTATGTTTGCCATCTTGTTCTACAGAATAAAATAGAAAAAATTAGAACTTAGCTGCATTTTTTTACTTTGCCCTTCTGTCCCAAATAAACAAATAAATTAAACGATTACGGAAAGAAATTACAAGGAGTATTGCCTATTTGATGTTTTCTTTGTTCCGAATTTGAATTATCATCATCATCTTTTGTTGATTATAATATAAAATTCATTATATACATTGCACTAATAGGTATAACTATAAAAAGGACCGTTTCTTCCGTGCAATTTGTTAAATCTGACATAAATTACGCCCACTTTCCCCTAATGACAGTTCAAATGTTGCCAGTTAATAACCCTTGCGTTTACCCTCTCTTTCTATTTTGTTAAAGAGAAAAGGGAGGCATATTTAACACAAGTAATAAAGTTGTCAACGGAATGCTGTGCGATTGACTTTTATTGCGAAATTATACAGAAACAGTTCCTTGTTCGGATGTGCGAATTTGTAAGCCGATAATTGTTATGTTTAAACGTATACCTTTCGAATTACACATGAGTTTAAAAACCATACGTGTTCAATACAAATATTGTCAAAATGGACGACATATCTTAATGAAATGAAGAAGAAACAATTCAGTAACTTAAACGTGATCGTAAAATTAAGTGATCTCTTACAGACAACCTCAAGCTCAGAGAATACTATAAAATGATTTGTATCAATCAGATATATAGATATGTATTACATATCTGATTGATACGAATCATTTTACAGTTCTCAATAAATTATTTATTTAAATTTCAATGAATCGAAAAAACATGTCATAGGTATAAAAATGTATTATTGTTACGTGAAGTAGGTATATAGAGCAAGAGTATGTGAATGAGTTCAGGGCGGCCTCTGCCGATACCGGCAGAGGCCGCCCTGAACGCGCTCATGTGGATCAAATTGGTGATGAGCCGAAAAAGGGCCAAATCAAAAGTATCCGAAACCGATGTGCATGAATGAAGAGACAGATGAATGTGGAAGAGGCGAGAGAGGTTTGGGTCGGTGCACCTGGCGTTCTATAGTCTTTGCATACCCCAATGGGTGCCAAAGGTGATGATATGAATGTGTGTATATTCACACGTCAGGTTTACGGCACATTTTACAAACTTACCCTATTGTAGTAGATATATTTTAATAGTAAGATATATATATATCTCTACAACGCGAGACAAGTAGAAGGACAGTTGCCGAGGAAGACCAGAAGGTGAAGTCATGATTCTTAGAAACGTGCAAGCGTGCACGATAAAACTATGAATGTTAAAGGAGCGAGCGAGCCAAATTGATCGTGTTTAATCAGGTGGTCTCAGAAGCTCTAGAAGAATAACTAATAACGTTAGAAGCGAGTGAGGTACGTAAGGACTGAGTCACGTGGCGCTAAGTTCTCTCTGCCTACCCTGCAAGGAATTTAGCGTGACGTGATAGATAGATGTATGTAAGTTTGGTGGAGAAAATAGGGCATGACGTTCGTTTAAAAATTCTACACTGTTTGAAACTCCGCCATCAAAGGGACGACAAAGTTTGCACCTACAGAAAAAACCGTGGACCCATTGCAAATAAAAACATCCTTGGAAATATCATAAAAAGTAAAGAAATGATTATCGCTAGTACCGTCAGCAATGAAATAGGTAAAAGAAAAACAAGTACTAAAATGTAACCAAAGTTTTGGAGACCGGGTTTTTTTTATACAACGTCTTTAGGCATACAAGCATATGGCCCACCTGATGTAAAGCAATTACCGTTGCCTATTTACGCTTGTAATATATTAAGTATCACTCGCGCAATGTCTCCTCTGCTGCTTGCACATCAACTCCTTAGGAGCTTACTGGTGACTTCACTCACACGCAGGAACACAACAACCCTCTAGGGAATTGTTATTTGGCTGCGGTTTTCTGTGAGGTGGAGGTACTTCCCCAGACGGGCTGCTTTGATGCGCCCTACCTCTCTTTCGACGTTTTTATATGCGTCCCGACTTTGTATATAGAAATAGTTGTAAATTTTATATACTAATAAGCTGTCCAGACACGTACAAGCAAGGTCGCCGGCTATAACTAGCGAGGTAGAGAAACTGGATCCAAAGAAATTAATTACAAATTTATTACTAAAGATTTATTAAATAATAAAACAGGATTTAATTAAAGTCAATATGTAAATTTTTTATCAATCAAATTATTTTCTATTTTAAATAGAAAAATAATAATTGGCACTAAAATGTTATATTTTACGATGATATTAATATTTAAATTGTATATTCGATCGCAGCTAACGTCACCCCGTTTCCACTGGGGCTTAACGTAAGATTAAGCCTTGAAAGCCTTTCCGTTTAAAGACAACCTATAAGTGGTGTTTGGTCAGTAAAAGTCTGGCATAACCCGTACAGTCGACCATAAGGGAGTACTCGTTGAGAGGTCACCTGGCTTCGGAGCCCCAGGGTCCGCTTTCCAACTTTTACTTTTCCACTTCGCGTGGTCTTCGACATCCCTTACTGTGAGACCATTGGCACGCATGTCATCCCTTACGACGTCAAGCCAGTAAGTACTTCTTTAGGCCTACCCCTTCCACCGGGGCCCGGCGAAGATGACATGTCTAGACACTTGTTCCCCACGTAACTTGCCAGCTTTAGTAGGCTGTGACCGTACTTAGGAGCTAAGTCGATTAAAATTATGTATTATTGATATCATGTATATATTTACGTATGTGAGAAGTTAATTTTAGAGACGCGTAATTAAATAATTAGTTTATGTTGTTGTTGTATAAAGCTTTATTGTACAATATAACATTACAATGATTAAGTACATGGTTTGACAGAAATTAATATTGTACAATGGCGGACTTATCCCATTAGTTTAATTATTCAAAGGGAGACTTTGTACAAAAGTCGTCTGTGGGTACCTCTGTCTCACTTATTTCTACCGCCAAACAGCTATATTTATATGGCTGTGTTTCGGGTTGAAGGGTAAGATTTGGCAGAGAAATTACTGGGTACTGTGATGAAACATCCTTAGGTCACAAGATTGGCAGCGCGCGTGGAATAACTCCGTAGTGTTGCGAGCGTCAATAAGCTGCGGTGACCGCTTACCATCTAATGCGGGCGGCATGCTTGTTTGCCAATCTAGTTGTATAAAAAAAAAAAGTATTAATTGAGTATATTTATTATATCTTAGTAGTTCACACTTGCATGCTGCAAGAGTTTGATTTTTCTTACAGTAACTTGGAACTTGCGGGGTTACAGTAACTTGTAGTTTGCGAGTTTTTGAAAGAGTTAAATAAGTGATTACCATTATGGAATTCGTTTCTCTGCCAATGGAACGAATGATAAAGTGATTATTATCATATTATTATCCATTCAACAGACAGACAAACAGAATTAGCATAATTCTATAGAGACGAATACAATTTATAACACGTTTAATACATGTAAAGTGGACAGGTTTGTGGACTACTGTGGAATATAAATGACTTGATACCGCGAAATTATAAGAAGCGTCTGATCCCAATACCGAAGTTTATTTGTAAAAACAATGTGGGACTTTCTCTATTAAAAAGTAATACAATATCTTGTTTTTAGCGTTATCCTGTTTCTCCATTAGGATTGGGGTCCGCTACCTAAGCTTAAGGACTTGGCGAGGATACTGATTTTTGCATAGAGCAACTGCCGTCTGAGCTCCACAACCCAGAGGGAAAAATAGACCTTTCTTAGGTTATATTTCCAAATGTAATTTCATGGACGTGCAGATATTACTGCAATGTATTCCTTCACCGTCGAGCAAAAAAAATGCACATCAATCAGAAAACACAAATATCTTGAATTAATGAGTTTTTATCTTATATATCTTACCTATATCTTATATATCATGATTAATATGGGGTTGTTTGGGCGTACCGGTCTAATCGGATACACATTTTTTTTTTATTCTAGCATACGACCCACCTGATGTAAAGCTGTTACCGTAGCCTATTAACACTTGTAATATATTGAGTACAAAAGGCATTGCGCGAGTGATACATGTTACAAGCGTTAATAGGTTACGGTAACTGCTTTACATCAGGTGGACCGTATGCTTGTGTGCCTCCCGACGTTGTATAAAAAAATCACTTGCAAATAACATTAAAAGTTGTGCAACGAACTGCTTGCTGTGGTTTTCCCTAATTATAGCAACATGCGGATAATCGAAAAGGGCGGGAAGAAGTTTTCACATAGATAACCACCAGATGATACCTCTGGTCTTGTAATATCCATTCATAGACTACAGTAACTTCTTACAATCAGCCGTACGCTTGTTATATACATAAAAAAAAAAACATTATTCCCTAAACAATATAATAAGACAAAAAGTCTTTACTTGTCATTGGGACCTCATAAGCAATTTATTCGTCTAACAAAAACCCTACAACTGCTGTATATGGCCCTAGCAGATTCAGTTATCGACTATGGGTTATGTAGTTACGGTAGAACCTACGCAACCTGTTTGAATGACTTATATAAATTACAACGACAAGCCTTAAAAAGTATTGTACCTAATCATATAAAGAAAAAATGCACAAATAACGACATAGACTTATTTAAATATTGCAAAGTAATGAATGTATACAGCAAAATTGAATTTCTCACACTATATGAAACTAACACCCTGGGTATATTATTGAGAAAAAGAGGCTGAACCATTTGAGGCAAGTCCCACTAGTAAATAAATACATTTTACCGAAATGGAATAACCCGTACGGAACAAGGATAGATGAGTACTTAATTCCTGTGTGCTTAAATAAAACAACAGAATCTATCCAAAACTTGTATAAACAAAATTGTTAAATTCTTAAAGGTACATTAAAAAGTTATTATTAAAAAAAAACAAAATGTATGTATGACCGGCTCACCAGCACTAGATAAACCCTGCGTTGTTACTTACCGTTGTAATATATTATTAATATTAAGGATATTGGAAATAAATTAAAATAAAAAAAAACAGTATTTTTACTAAACTGACAAAACTCAAGAAGATAATCCTATAAGCCAGTCTCAACTACCATTCAATTGAAATCGTAAAAAATAAACGCAAAATTAAGGACGCATTATACAGTTGTCGATAAAAGAAGATCCACAGACCTGCCCGAAGACAATCTATAAAAAACGATCCAGAAAATCGTTGAATCGTTTCAAATTTGCACCTCTTGTCTTTCCCAACAATCGCGTCTTCCCCATTCGATGGTATATTAAATTTAAAACCCTTTTTAAGCACAATCAAATGATATTTATTGCGTTTTTTTTTCAATCGATTCCTTTGAACGCCGTGTAAAGCTTCAGATACGTCGACAATAGTCCAAAAGGATTGATGAAAAAAGTTATTTCGCTGAGGGTGCGTGATGGGTAACTTGAGGTCATACTCACACCCCTGTACTTCCTGTTTGGGTATTATAGGGCTGTCACCAACGTAAAACGCAGTTGCAATGACTCGGTAACTGTTAGTTGTTGCATTATTATTTATTATATGTATGTAAGTATAATAATAATATTATTATTCACGGGTATTATCCCGGTCATTTGATAGGCGTGCGCGGGGATATGGATCCAACGCGTAGAGGCCCTTTTAAGAAGATTCATGTTATGTTGTACACCCACCGAGACCCGCTCCTAAAAATATCGATAGAACCATATATCTATGAGCAGGTCACGGCAGGTATTGGGACTATTGCGAATGTATAGGAAATGATTAGTCTATTGTAATGAGGTCTGGAGGGATTATTGGTACTGGGTTATTGCAGAAGAGGGACGGACACCTGCCATAACTATCATATCTGACTGTTATTTTTGGCAGGCGGTGGCTCGCCACTCACTAGATGGACATATTATTATTATTATTATGTAAGTATATCTTCACGCCAGGTCCCTTGCGGCATAGACAGAGAGAACCGAGCGCCATAAGACGCGGTCCTTACACACTTCACTCGCTTCTATACATATATAACATTCACAGCCCTTTTCATGCACGCTCGCCGATTCCAGGGGCTTCTGACATCACCTTCTGATAAAACACGACCAATTTGATCATGGTAGGTTAGTCTTGGTCTTCCTCAGCTCCTACATCCTTACATTTTGTAATATTTAAATGAGAAAAGGATCAGAAGATATGGATGTTAAAGAAACGAATGAGGTGTATAAGGACCGGCCGGGCTGCTAGTTAAGGCAAAACTTTTATTTTTAGTTTTAATCATGACTATGGTAGTTTTTATTTTTGATGAATACATATTATATACATCGCAGCACTGTACCTTCCTCTCAGAGCAGTGATAGCCCAGTGGATAAAGAACAGGCCCAGTGACCAACCGGTCCCAGGTTCGTATGCTGACATGTACCAATAAATTCGTACCATAAAATCCGAAAAAAAATGTTTTCGGATTTTATGTATATATTTGAAATTATCAGTTGCTCGGCGGTGAAGGAAAACATCGTGAGGGTATCCTCACATCCAAGGAATTATTTCGAAGACCTGTGACGAAGACGTGCGACGTAACCTGAGAAAGGTCTGGTTTATTATCAAGGTCTGACAGCAGTCGCTCTATGTAAAAATCAGTATCTACACCAAATCCTTAGGTAAAGGATCCCGTCAATCGTAATGGATTAGGAAACGGTATACCGCTAAGAAGAAGAAGTACCTTCCATTCACGAGAGCCATGTTTGCGTGTTATTCGATAGGCTACGCCACAAACACTCGACGTCGGCTTTACCTATGAAGTAGGTCGTGAACCAGTTACAATTCAAACTCATCGATAGGGGAAAAAGTACCTAATAGCTACGAATGTTAAAGAAGTGAGCGACGTGTGTATGGACTTAAGTTTCTCTGCCTAAGAAGGGGTGTAGTAGTCGTAGTAGTACGGAACAAAACGATTTATTGTTTAACTTATTCAGGCATCTAATTCTTTATTTCTGTTTTAATTGTTAATTATTATTTTTTATTTGTATTGAACATCATATCTCTCCAGGCAGACATGCGCAATAGAAACTTACTATTTTGATTATTGATCTACCTCTGAACACAATTAATATTTTTTAATTTAAAATAATTTCTGTTGCGTGTGACAACCCTACGGTCATGCGCAAATGCACAAATCTGTACAATACGCGAGTACAATCATCGTGACAGGTCGAAGGGCACGGCGCAGAGTTTCGTGAGAATCGAACCGCTGCCCAGCAGCTGACAGAGCAACTGACGACAATCGCACAAATAGGAACTAATCTAAACAGCCGAATAGAAGATTAGCCAAGAATTGTAAACTCACAATACCTTCTTTATTGTTATTACAAACAAGAAATAACCGAAAACAAATTACTCGTACTTGCTAAAAGAGATGATGGAGGTTGTAATTAATAGAATCAGTAACTCGTTTGTTAAAACCATAATGTCAAATTGTAACTAATAGCTGACATATAAGGTATATTACAGTTTTCAGATTATCTAGGGATCACTATGTGTTTGGGTATAGACAAATGTCATACATAATTGTTACTTGTTGTGTTGTCTATGATGCGTATCCGCTTCCACTTTTTATTTTTACATTCCTCTGTACCATATAACGGTCGAAAGAATGATTAATTATAAAAAGTACCACATATTAGGTGTTTTAATTCATCAATCGAGTCTCTACATCAAGTCTATGCAACCATACGGCCCATCTGATGTAAAGCAGTTACCGTAGCCTATAAACGCTTGCAATACGTCAAGTATCACTCGCGTGATGTCAACTCTGCTGGTAACACAGTAACTCCTTAGGAGCATACTGATGACTCAACAAACACAACTCAATGAACACAACAATCTTCTAGAGAATTGTTATTTGGCTGCGATATTTGACTATTCTTTGACTGTGGGTATACAAAGATTTACATTGACAATATTATATTAAGAAATATATTATATATCTTACTGGATGTATAAATCGAGGATGGTCTCGACGAGGTCGATGGCGCTGTGTTTAGTAACGCTAATTTTGACACCAACGCTCGTGGTTTCGATTCCCACACAGGACAAACGTTTGCGTGCATGAACATGTATTTTTGTTTGAGTGTGGGTATTTTTAAGCTACATAGGGCGCATCAAAGCAGACCGTCTGGAGAAGGCACCATATCACAGAAAACTGCAGCCAAATAATAACTCCCAGGAGGGTCGTTGCGATCCTGCGGTGAGTGAAGTCACCACCAAGCTTCTAACAAGTTTCTGTGCCAGCAGTAGAGGTGGCATCACGCGTTTATATTTTATGATAACCACTTCCCATCTGATGGGGCGTATGCTTGAATGCCTCCTAAAGTTGTTGAAAAAAAGATACAGACTCTCCTACTACGACCTTCTTTCTTGCCAAATTTCATGATTCCATGTCAACGGAAAGTACGGGAATAGTATAGGTTTTGATTCCCTTGCGAGTGTCAAAATATGCGCATAAACGAGGCATAAACAACCGTATCTTTTGGTTGCATTGACTTATATGTTTGATTTTTTCACTGCTCGAAGGGACTGCAGACCTGAGTATGTGACATTAATTTCAGCTTGATAGCTCCACCCGTCCCTGAGGTAAAGGGTCTTGACAGACAGACAGACAGACGGACCACAAAGTGATCCTATAAGGGTTCCGTTTTGCCTTTTTAGGTACTATTTACCGGAGCCATAAGTTGGCTTTTAGCATCTGTGACACAGTTTTATGCGGTTTTACACATCTGAAGAATTGCATCACTCAATATATTGTACTCTATGCAAAACTTTTCTTTTTAATAAAGATTATGAATTTGAAAATACACATATAAATCTAAATTAACTGACCGACTGATATATAATCGTACATTCTAAAGCAGTGTGAGTATTATAGAATATTCAAATTTTACAATGTTGAAGTTTGTTAGTGTTCGTCTAAGAAACGATCCCCGAAAACTGCCACGGGATACCGGGATTATATATATTATATACCGGGATACATTATACTTGGCGACGTCTTGATAGATGTCTACCAAGACGTCGCCAAGCTAGAGTAACAAATAACTAAAAACCCATAACTAACAACTAAAGTAGTTAACAAATCCGTGGGATATTAACGGCCTGAGAGGCGAGCCATTTCCTTATTAGACAATCAACGTAACGTAGACATACTATCGACAAAAACGCATAGATCCATAATATTTTTTTGACGAGCTCGGTGGCTCAGTCGTGAATGACGCGACTTTGACACCAACTCTCGTGGGTTCGATTCACACACAAGACAAACATTTGTGTGCATAAACATGTCTGTTTGTCTTGGTTTGGATGTTTTAAGACATGTAGCGCGCATCAAAGCAGCCCGTCTTGGGAAGTACCTCTACCTCACAGAAAACTGCATTCAAATAACAACTCCCCAGACGGTTGTTGTGTTCCTGCGTATGAGAGAGGTCAACAGTAAGCGCCTAAACTGTTGCTGTGCAAGTAGCACAGGAGCCATCGCGCGAGTGTAACTTAATATATTACAAGCGTTAATAGGCTACGGTAACTCCTTTACATCAGGTGGGCCGTATGCTTGTAGGCCTCCCGACGTTGTATAAAAAAAATGTTTACAACATAATTTCCTCCAGACCAGTAATAATATTATTTAGAAACATATACATATAACGGCAGATCATTCATTGTGAAAAAACTAACTACCACAAAATAACAACAATGGTGACGTATTCGTCACAGCCGAGGGAGCCCAGATCTATAAAAATATAGTTTACTACGTAAAAAAGATACTAAGGGAATAAATCAAAGTATCAAAACATCTTAGGAACTTAATTGCTATAAGAAAAGAAATTAAATTAACATGTCTTTCTTTATACAGCCCTAATGACACTCTAATTATATATTTGTGCATGTCCTACATAATAATATACAAATGGTTAATTTTAAAAAGACAAAAGCGGCATGAGAAACGAGTCATTCAGTAATTCCCATTTTTTTTTTAATTTCCGTCCAGCACAATGGCGTTTGACAAAGCATCAATCGTTTCTTATCCAATTACGATTCACGGTTGGCCACGTAGCCATTGTTCGATACAGATGAGTTGCTAATCGGACATTGTTTTGACCAGTAGCAACTGCTGGCATGGTCCAATTGTCTCATTCAGGGATCTTTTGTTTCACTCTATTGTATAGTAGAGGATCATCTGCAATTCAGGAGAAGCAGCGAGTTTAGAACAAGAAAGTAGTATAAGACTGGTAAGCTTATATGCTCCCAAAAGTGGCGGATAAATTGGGGAAAAAATAGTATATATGTAGTTTAGAGCATATTTGTTCATCTTTTGTAGATAGAGTTCTTCATAGGGAGCTCGGTGGCTCAGGCGTGAATGACGCGACTTTGACACCAACCCTCGTGGGTTCGATTCCCACCCAAGGCAGACATTTGTGTGCATGAACATGTCTGTTTGTCTTGGTCTGGATGTTTTAAGAGAGGTAGGGGCAATCGGACATTGTTTTGACCAGTAGCAACTACTGGCATGATCCAATTGTCTCATTCTCTGATTACCACATGGTTTGCGCCTTTTTATTTCCAACGGTCAACATAATCTGAATGAATTTTGTCAGTTAAATAAAATTATGGTTCGTTACTTTTAAGAGAGGTAGGTAGCATCAAAGCAGCCCGTCTGGGGAAGTTCCACCACTTCACAGAAACCCGCCGCCAAATAACAACTCCCTAGAGGGTTGTTGTGTTCCTGTGTAAGATTGAGGTCACCAGTAAGCTCCTAAGGAGTTGCTGTGTTAGCAGCAGATGAGGCATCGCGCGCGTTCATAGCCTACGGTAACCGCTTTATATCAGGTGAGCCGTATGCTCGTATGTCTTCCGACGTTGTATAAAAATAAAGACTCAATCTACTGACTGGATTTTTATGAAATACTCGTATATATCTCACATAATATTACGTAGGTATATATGTGCCGTTTGGAGTTAAACATTTTGAGCGATGGGGTCAGCTGCGAAGACCTTCGTGTTTGATACGTATCTGCCGCTGGGGACAAGATAAGCTGGCTCATTCTCGCTGGTTTCTAGGGCTCCTGCTTGACACCACAAGCACAAGTGAAGGAAAAAAGATCAAGGCTAGCGTTTTGCCACAGGTCATCTACAAAGGTCTCCCGATTGTCTTCACAAATAAAACCAAGAACTTGGGACTGATCATCGACGAAACCTTATCCTGGACTGCGCAGATCAATAACGTCAGCAAACGCATGCATTACACATTTCATTCACTCAGGCGGCTCCAGAACTTCTTACCGTTCAAAACTAAAGTTATGCTAGCGCAGTCGCTTCTTCTCCCCATTCTCGACTATGCTGACATTTGCTATTTAGATGCGACTGAGGAGCTACTTAATAAACTAGAACGATTACAAAATCTGGCCATCCGTTATATTTACGGCTTGCGTAAATATGAGCACGTTTCCGAATTCCGTACACGTTTAAAGTGGCTTCCTATCCGCCTTCGCAGATATGTGCACATATTATGCTCCCTGTATAAAATCCTCAATAACCCTGAGACACCTCAATACCTTCGATCCCGGTTTTCTCATAAGACAACTCCCATCCGTTCCCAACGTCCTTGTCTTACCAAAACTCTGAACTGTCCATCATCCAACACAATCTTTTTCTTTCGGTCATTTACTGTCAATGCAGCACGGCTGTGGAACAAATTACCGCTGCAAATACGGAACAGCTGCTCTGTATCTACTTTGAAGAAGAGGTTAAGTGAGCACTATCTTACTCATGACAAGTAATATTATATGTATAGTATATATGTATTTATTAATTTGTATAAATATGGAAAAAATGAAGATTAAATTCTGCATAACTTTAAAAGTTATGCAGAATTTAATCTTCATTTTTTTCTACCAGCCAAAATAAAATTTACTGCACACATGTTAGGGTTAGCTGGAAGATATCTCTTAAAGAGATAAGCTCGCCTTTGCACACTGTTTTCTGTAATACCTAATTTTATGTTTTGTTATGCAATAAAGGATACATAAAAATCCGAAAACCGTAAATTTGTAGTTATATCACCAAAAAAAACATGTTTTTTGCGAAATTAATTTGTCAAAAATATTTATTTACGGCACCCTCGGAGAGCGAGTCGGACTCGCACTTGACGACTTTTTTTATTTAAATCTCTTTAAAGTTCTCTTTAAAACTAAAAAAAGACAAAAGGACAAATTTCAGCCAGTACCGCTATTTATTTATTTTTAATGAAAGGCCAATGAAAGGTTGCCAAAACTCCGGTACCTAACACATCGTTTTGTAGGTAAACAAATGTACCTATTTAATTCATATTGTTGTTTACATTTTACTTGACAGTGTGCGTGTGTGTGAGCATATTTGTATTTGGGTGCATGAGTAGATGTGTGTGTTTGTGCAGGGATACATAGTATGCAGATGTTTTGTATTGTCTTCTTTGCATTGGCAGCTGGAAGAGTTAAATTCGTCTATTTCAATTCAGTGTTTCTCAATGTCCATCAAACTACCGAAAAGGCCGTAAAATCACGGCCACACGTCCGGACTTAGCACTTTTGTGTAAATTCCACTTTACTTAACAATTTTTACTATCTGCTCAACCATTTCCGTTCACGCCGCAATGTTAATCTGTATACAATGTCAATTCTTGTTACAATTCAGCTGTACCACGTAAGCCTCACCGAAAAAGCCTTTTTTGAGATCGAGATCTTTCATTAAAATGTTAACTGTGAGTCAAACACGTAAGATTTATTTTGTAATGCTTGCCTTTAGGTTGACGATTGTTGAAAAGGTTGGCTTTGGGGTTTAATGTTATATAGTTTTTTTCTTGAGGTAAGGCAGTTGTTGCGTATTGTGGTGTAAGGAATAATCTCTTCGTTTGTTATTATTAAGTGCCTACTTTGTTAATGAAGTGGCGGTAGTGTACGGCTAGCTTTGATTCTTCTTAATTCCCATTCATATACAGGACGAGTAGAATAGCCCAAAATTTATATATTATTGGTTTCTCTTCTATTTGCTGATGATACTTGTATGGATAGCAGAAATAGCAAGCGAATGGGTAGAAATAGCTTTTTGATATTAAAATTGTAAAGATCTTTACATTAGGAAGGATTTATTTGTTAGAATATTAACCGTTTGTTATTGTTTTGTTAATAACTAGTACTACCACTAATTAAATTATAACAACTTCTCATAGTTACTAATTCCGATGTGGGTCTCTTATGGGTTAAAGTTTTTTTTTTAAATATGGGATATCGCATTTATACCTTATATTTTTTATGTAAATTCATTTTCTATCTCTTATTTCCTACTGTTTTTGTACGTTTACCTTCACCCGTGTAGTTTCTGTGCCATTTATTCATCGATCATTTATTAGATAGTATTCGATGCAGTCGAAGCATTTTTTTTAATATTGGCTTTTGGGCAATATAGCCTGCACGCATTCAAAATACTTTATTAAGTTGTTTTTTTTTAAATCTGTTTATTTTTTAATATATTATACTAATTTCGTACTTTTGTCCAAACTGTTACTTTACAGGTGTGGATAAAAGTACGGAAACAGTGTTTTAAAACACCATTTTCTTGATAACACGTGTTTTTGCGTAAATAAGCTGTTTAGCCAAGGTGTTTTTTGTACTTGGCTATTTGTAAATACAATTTGCATTTTAATAAAATGTTAATCCTTAAACAGGTACACGATGTATATATACAAAGTAGCCGATACCAACAAAACCTATGGGAAACCGAAACGAAGATCGGACATCACTAATCCGGCAAAATTATCTAACATCCCTTTTTGTTCCAATAACCCTTAAGGCATGTATAAATAAGGATCAATGAGTGCATAAAGTAACTTTGCCAATGCACACGCAAAAATACAATGCTATAGAGCCGAATATGTAATAACACGTACAAATTTCGACTTTATAATATAGGTGATAAGATTCAATACGTTTAAAACTATTCGACAATATAAGTCCAGTAGCCTTGTCCGAAGAATGCGAACTTACATCCTGAATTAGATTATTATCGCTTAATACGGCCTTAATGTGGTCACTTTTCGAATATCCGGTTTTAACCAGTTATTTCATCGCCTAATCTGCACCCAAACTATCCCTTACTGCTTCACATTAAAGTTGTTTTTCGATTGCATCAGCACCAAACGATACAATGTTTATTGTTGAGTCAAGAGCACTTAAACGGAAGAAAGTGTGATTTGAGCCGATAGCTTTATTTTTTTAATGAAGTACTTTCTTAATAGCGCTTTGACTGATTTCTTTCTTAAGCATATTGGTTTAAAGATCAAATTTGCTTGATATTTTCAATGGGATTACCAATCAAGACGCGTGTATCTTCATTATGTCACATTGAATAGTTCGGCAGATGTAACCATCGCGTTGGCACAGTCCTGTGAAATATTAACGGTAACGTCTGTTAATTATTCTGTTAAGAATAACTATTATATTATTATGGCATCTGTAAGCCTAATTGTCAAATAGCTTGGCTATACTGATAGTTTCTTTTATTAACATTTTCTTTCAATACGGATTTTGTCATATGAAAAGGACTTTTCAATCAGTTGGTATTTATTACTACCTATAGAGCATTATGTGAAAACGAGACCATAGATGTTACTCTGATGTTTTTTTAATACAGCCTGTCAGAATGTTGGCATAAAACCAGTTAAGTTTTTTTATACACTACGTCGGGAAGCATACAAGCGTACGGCTCACCTGATGTAAAGCGGTTACCGTAGCCAATCGATAGTGAGACGCAAGCTCTGCTGCTAATACAGCAACGCTTTAGGAGATTACTGTTGACCTCACTCACTCGCAGAAACCCAACAACCCTCCAGGAAGGTGTTATTTGGCTGCCGTTTTCTGGGAGGTGGAGGTACCTACTTCTCCAAACGAGTTACTTCGATGCGCCCTACTTCTCTTAAAAACACCCAGACCAAGACAAACAGACATGTTCATGCACGCAAATGTTTATCCTGTGTGGGAACCGGACCCCCGAGCGTTGGTGTCAAAGTAGTATTACCTACTAACCACTGCGCCACCGAGCTCGTCATTATATCGTATTCATGCGTAAGTATATCAAGATACAACGCAGATGTGGTTCAAGTTACGTAAACTTGGTTAAGTCAACTGGAGGAAAAGGTCAAGCTGGCGTCTAAAAAACTTGGTGTGCTCAACAGAGCAAAGCAGTAGGTACTTCAAGACTTACCGCGACGGTCGCGTACTGTGCGGTTCCAGGGAAGTTTTCTTCCGTCTTAAGTTGTGAAATGAGCTAAGAAACTTACAGCATGGCGTTCTTCAATAAAGGCGTGAAGTGATTTTTAGAGCATCGACAACCCATGAGGGGTGCAAATGCAGGCTACGGTGACTGTGCACCATCGAGCAGGCCGTATGCTTGTTTGACACCTTAGTAGTATAAAAAAAGTTGTGGATACTGTACAGGTTTATTAAGCCACTAAGCTAGTAGGTAACCAGTAAGCACCTGAGAAGTTGCTGCACTAGCAGCGGGGCTGGCAATGCAGGAGCTTTTTGTATTGTATTGTAACCACATCGGACCAGGTAAGTTGTAATGTCTCTCAGGAGACTGCAGCAAAGGGCTGACAATGAAAAATTGAGTTCCCAATGAAGAATATTTAATGAATGTAATAAATTCATATTAAAGCCGGGACTTCTTCTCCCTCTTAATGTTATCCCACTTCCTGATCCATTAGGCTTGCGGGACCCACTATCTAAGCTTAAGGATTTGGCGAACATACTGATTGTTACATGGAGCGACTGCCGTCACACCTCCACAACCCAGAGGGAACACCAGATTATCCTTAGGTTAAGTCACACGTATTTCGTAATATAATTTCTTGGACGTGGGCAAGTGATAACTGCAAATGTGTACATAAATCTGAAAATTCATATTTAGTGATATACGCCAGGATTCGAACCGGCGACCAATTAGTCGTTAGGTTTCTTTATCCAATGGGCTATCACTGCTGTTACGAAGGATCCGGAATTTCACTATGAATAAAATTAAGACTTGGACCTCAAATTTAGGTTCAGCGCGAACCTGGCTTATAGAAATAGTACCTAGGCTAGGTTTGATCTTGGACAATTATTGATGAATATCCTTCTCATTTCCACTAAACTATATACAAGGTCACCAAATTCTATTCTATACTGCGAATTTCCAATTGGATTGTCACTGAATTTAGTTTCAGGAGAAAACATACACATTTACAAACATATTGACTATTTATTCACATCATGGATCGTCAAAGCAGCCTGATTATGATGTACCAGAGGGTGACTTTGTACAAAAGACGTCTGCATGGATGCCTCAGTCTCACCTATTTCTACAGCCAAGCAGCTATATTTATATAGCTGTGTTCCGGTTTGAAGGGTGAGATATGGCAGAGAAATTTCTGGGTACCTACTGTGACGAAACAGCCTTAGGTCACAAGATTGACAGCGCGCGAGTAACATCCCCGCGGTGATCGCTTACCATCTGATGCGGGCCGCATGCTTGTTTGCCAATCTAGTTGTATAAAAAAAAGGACTCATAGATAACCACTGATTCTTGCATTTGAGTTACAGTTACAACATATACATCGAAATATTTTACAATTATTTTAGAATACATTTTACTTTCACTTCAATTAGTTAAATTTCAACTAGTTTTAGCTAGTAAGTTAACAGGCAATTTGATCTAAACTACTTTGTGTGCTTCTGCTACCGATTAGGTCATAAGAACCAGTGCCGGCTGGCACCCACCCACTACCGTTAGTAGATGCATGCCGCCGCTGCTATGGCTGTTCCGGACGTCGCTGCGACACGTGTTTCGCATCTCCACGAGACATCCACAGGCGTCACGAGCAGCTAGGGCAGCAACGGTGACGTGTGAATGGCGGACTCTCGCAGAGACGACCGCAGCAGCCGAGGCAGAGACGACCGGAGCAGCCATGGCAGCGGCGGCATGTATCTACTAACAGTAGTGGCCAGCACTAGTTCGCATGAACTAATCGGTAGTGGAAACACACAAAGCAGGTTAGATCAAATTGCCTGTCAATTTGACTTGCGCAAAGTAACGCCTGAATCTATTAACTAACTAGTAAGTTCGCCTATATTTGAGGCTACATTTATTGTATCAAAATATTGTGTTGTAAGATGTGCAAAAATTAATGAATAAACAAATAATCCACACCCAAATAACAACTCCCTAGCGCTGCAGTGTTAACAACGCGCGAGCGATACTTACTGAAATGCAAGCGTTCTTAGGCTGAAGTTTACACCAGGTGGGCCCGTATGCTTGTATGCCTCCAATGTACTTAATATAAAAATAATCACTAGGTAGCGATCCCTCTTATCCATTAGAATTGGCGGCGTCGCTTCCTAAGCCTGAAGATTTGGCGAAGAAACTGATTTTTACATGGAGCGATTGACATTAGATCTCCACAACCTAGAGGCAAAACCACAGATCACGGAAATAAGTTGTTCCTTGTTTGCTGTGGTCTGAGGGCAAAACGAAACCTTTCTTAGATTAGGTCACACGTTTTTCGAAATATAATTTCTTGGACATGCTGGAATCCTCACGATTTATTTAACAAATATTGAAAACACACATTTAGTAGATATTCAAGTGGAATACAGACAATTAAATAGATTGAAATTGGAATCACAAATTTGTATATCGTGCGCAAAGCTTCAGCAACACAGCCCCGCGTACAGCATAAAATGCTTTGGTGCCAAGCAATAAGCGTTACTGCTCTGTCACCATGCTAGTACTTTTTGTACAACCTCATTAAGCAAACGGCCCACCTAATTTAAAGTGGCTCGCGCGTTGCTACCTCTGCGGCTATGGTTATCTGTGAGGTGAAGGTTTCCCAGCTTTGATGCGGCCTACCTCTCTTAAAACATTCAGATCAAAACAAACAGCATGTTCATGCACATAGATATTTGTTCTGCGTGGGAATCGAACCCACCGTTGGTGTTAAAGTAGCCATTGACAACTTGACCAACGTGCTCGTCAGTGTGCCTAAAAGTAAGTCTTCACTAATATTTACTTATTTAAGCACATACCAGTGCTTGGTATTTCAAAGAGAAGAAACCATAACCAGTGTAAGGATTATGGTTGATGATGAAGTGTTGGAACAAGTGGATGAGATTGTATCCAAGGATGCACTTTCAGCAGGGATAAAAGGTACACCGCCGATGTAGAAAGAAGAGTGAGTCCTGGGAATGTATGTACGAAGCGTTGGGAAAAGTTGTTGGTAGTAAAAGCTGGAGCCTGAAGGCACAGCTCACTGTAGGTACATAACTTAGAGCTGGTCCTAGAGCTAACTTATGGTAGCGAGAGCTGGGTATGGCACAGAAAGCCTAAAAGTGGGTTAAACGCGGTCGAAACGCGAGCGAATTGTGCGAAATTTGTGGCGTAACGCTTGTAGACGCGTTCACAATAATGATGTTAGAAACATAGTTGGTCTGAAAGAGAGATGCAGGAAGAAGGAACTGCGAAACGGATAACGCAAAAGTAGAAGGATGTAGAAGCCGAGGCCAAGACTAACCTACCTACCATGACCAAATTAATCATGTTTAATCAGAAGGTGATATCAGGAGCCCTAGAGATCGGCGGGTATGACTGTTAATGTAGCGGGTGAGGTGTGGAAGGACCGAGTCATGTGGTGATCGCCTACCCCATAAGGGATTGAAGTTATAGATAGATAGTAAAGTTATAGAGAGAAACCAGTGTTTCAAATCCTCATACCAACAAACTGATTTTTCATCACAAGTTATCTACTCAATCAACGCAGCCTAGAGACACCCTAGTTAATAGTTACCATGCAATCGTTACCATCTGAGTGCTACAAAAAGTTTTCATGTTAACCAAATAAAATCCACAAAACCAGATAGATTATGTGCACAATTAACAATACAGGTTACAGGTTTCGCATGCATGTCGCGGAGGATTTAACAAACAGAAAGAGTGCAGTTGGTCGCGGGAGATGGTATCATTGCACCTAAACAAATAGGTATTAACTGCATCTTTGATCATTAATGTGGCATATTGAACCCTTACGTAGTGAGATAGAGTTGAAAATTAATTGAGAAATTGTTGCGCAAATGCTTTAGAATTTTATCCTTTATTTTGGATATTTGTCACAGTCAATTTAGGGTGTGGTCCAAAATTTGAGAATTCGCGTGATAGGCAAAATTATTGAGCCGTACACGTACCGTTTACGCCTAATGGAATGGAAAATGGCTTTCTAAGTTAAATATTGAAATAATATTTTCTGAAATAAGTCATCATCTCATAGTTAAAAGATTCAGGTGTATTTTGGGAAAGATAAATTTACATGTACAATGCAATTTCATATAAACTACTTCATGTACCTACTTATAATAGGGCCGCTAAAGCAAAACAAATTAGTTTAGATCAAATTGACTCTTATCACTTTACAATTAAAAAGTCAATCTAAAGCTAGGGGAAAGAGAGTGTTGCGTCATTTAGTATATAGTCCGGTTGGGTAAATACATAGAGTGGTAACGGGCGAGCGACTCTTTGCAATACAAGTGCTCTAAAATTAAAATAACCACTTGACATTAGTATTTCTATCATATATTTGTATCACGGATTTATCCCGGCCATTTGATAGGCATGCGCGAAGATTTGGATCCAACGCATAGAGGCCCCTTTGAGAAGCTTTATGTAATGTTGTATACCCGCCGTAACCTGCTCCATGTAATATCAATGGGACAATATACCCATGAACCAAGTCACGGCAGGTCGGCAGGTATTGGGACCATTGCGAATGTGTTGGAAATTATTGGGCTATTAAAATGAGATCTGAAGGGATTATTGGTACTGAGCTATTACAGAAGAGGGACGGACGTCTGCCATAACTATCATATCTGATGTTACTTCCGACAGGCAGTGGCTCGCCGCTCGCTGGATGGACCCCCGAAATGCCAGAGAAAGTTGGCCGGGGACAACACCGGTGAGTGACTCAGGGGTGTCAAGAGGTGTGCTGCGCTTTCTCCAAAGTTACTCCCGGCGTTATGCCCTTGAAGATTTCCAACCCTGGAGCATATTGCTCTATCAACTCCTCTTTGGACGGCTTATGAAGGCAAGCCACAGCTGAGAGTACCGCGGGCCTTCTTGACCTTCCACTCCGACCGACGAAGACACGCCGGAGCTGCCCTGTGGGGTACATTAGTATTATATATAAATAATAAAAAGATAAAAAATAATTTGACTGTCTGACAAATAAACTGACATATATTTTATTGTGGAAATATCTAATTGACAATTTGGAAAAATGATTATCAGACAAGATAACTTTCTTTCGACATTATTTGTTCACAAATAGTCATTTCCGAAAGCGTGGTACATATATTAAAAAAGTAGTAATGAAAATGAGAAATGTATAAGATACATTAGAATCTTATTTCAAAACATATTTTCAATAAACTTATTTTCGAGTAACGTTACTTAAACATTAACTGTAAATGTTTCATTCGCAATAAGTGGTTAATGTTCACATGGTTACCGCAGGACAGGTATAGCCTCGTGTGGGACCAATAGTAGTTTTATGTAGTTTTTATAAGTATTGTTTTTATAGTTGTATAAGTTTTATAACAAACTGTTTCGCACTTTGGTAAATAAATTATTCTGATACTATTCGATTTTCATCTATGCACCCGCGCTAATGACAAATAATTTCATATTTTTAATCTCAAATCTCATAACTTGTACCAAACATAATGTAATTTTTCGCGCGTACAGCATCCGAATGGCCACAATCGGACAGCAAATGATCAGCCGAGATTAAGGTTCTCGCTCGATCGAAAATCAAAAGGCACTCGATTTAATGGGGCAAAGGCACAATGGTAGTGGCTCATATGAATTTAAAGTGATGCCGGTACGTTCTTGTGTAATAATTGAATTAGCGATTGTGGGACTTCGAGTGCTGAGAAAAGTATCGATATCACAGAAATAGTTTACTAAATACTCGATAAAAGGTAGGTGTTTCTGAAAGGTTTTGACAGTTTTGGCAAGCTCGGTGGCGCAATGGTTACTAACGTTACTATCACACCAACGCTCGTGGTTTCGATACCTACACAAGAAAAATATTTGTGTGAATGAACATACCTGTTTGTTTTGGTCTGGGTGTTTTTAAAAGATGTAGGGTGCATCTAAGTAAGCCTGCGGAAGTATCTCCACCTCACAGAAAACCGCAGATAAACACCTCACATTTTTTGTGTAAAAAAGACTAACTAGTAGCCACGACAGAAACCACTGGAGCAGAACCGAATGCAATTTAGATATTAAGTAATACATTGATTAGTCACAAATAATATTATTTTTTCCCATCGAAACTGGTTCAGCCGTTTCGGAAATTAGTCGAACCAACAGATGGACAGACAAAATCTTTAAAAATTTATTCCCTGGCATAAGTACCGTGTACATATTGCATGTATTATGCATTTTGTAAAAAGCAGTGACATACAAACAAACACTTCAACTGAATTTATATGTATAGATTTGTACAGTTTTCATAATTAGTGCAAAATTAGGTAAAATTATGTTGAGCCAATTTTCTTAGACTGTGTGCACACATCGACAGCTCAAGCTATACAAAACCACTCAAATCCCACCTCTGCTGCTACGACATAAGACGCATGGGTGTGTAACGTTATCTGCAGGCCGATTCTATTAAAAAACTGCAACTGCACTGCAGCGCGGCGTGTGTCAAAATGCGTAACATTTAGACGTTTCATTAAATGTCGCTGCTGTCAGATCGCTTAACGAAACGTCAAAATGTATGCATTTTGACACACGCCGCGGAGTTACAGTTTTTTAGTAGAATCGGCCTACTGTCTTTATCTGTATACATCATCGCCTATACAAAGTTTGTCTATTGGTTAACCTATTGATACCTTGCATGAGGAATATTATTATTATATATATTAATGTGTTACATACTGAAAACTTTACCAAGAATTGCTTACCATCAGGCAGGCGGTACAACCTAGGTACACTACAAATTGTATTATACCACTTAAGTACGTCCCAAAAATACTGTGCCTCTGCGTGATTCGGCGACCGCAATGAGCAGAGTGTGCACCACGCGAGTAATACTCCTTGCATTGCAAGCTATGCCTACGGTAACTGCTTCACATCAGGCGGGCCGTATGTTTATTTGCCACCGGAGGTAGTATAAACGAAGTACTACTTCATTCTGCTAATTACAGTTAGGTATTACAATTTGTCAACTACAGTATTAACCCCGGGATAATTCATCACCACACAATTATTCATTTTACTCGTACCTATAATTCTAATCCTTTGAATACAATAAACGGGCGCGGCGGCTCAGTCGTGAATGACGCGGCTTTGACACCGACGATCGTGGGTTCGATTCTCACACAAAACAAACATTTGTGTGCATGAACATGGTCTTGGTCTGGATGCATTAAGAGAGGTAGGGCGCATCAAAAGCAGCCCGTCTGTGGAAGTACCTCCACCTCACAGAAAACCACAGCTAAATAACAACTCCCTAGAGGGTTGTTGTGTTCCTGCGTGTGAGTGAGGTTACCAGTAAGCTCCTAAGGAGTTGCTGTGTTAGCAGCAGAGGAGGCATCGCGCGAGTGATGATACTGTACTGTATTACAAGCGTTGATAGACTACGGTAACCGCTTTACATCAGGTGGGTCGTATGCTTGTATGCCTTCCGACGTTGTATAACAAAAAAGTGTACTAAAAGATATTTTTTTATTGGGGCATGTCATGAAACATCTGGCGCCTACCTGGTAGACTGTGATTTACTAGGGTCTAGGAATAGAAGCGGAAAAATAGCACGTTAACATGATATCTCATCGGGGCTACTGTTTGAAGTACCCCTTATTATTAATACATGAAACTGGAGACAAGATATTTTATTTATCTATATTTCCACACCAAATAACTTACGGTCTAGTAGGTAAGAGAGAACTGTAAGCCACAAGAAGACAGATATACATCATTGCTTCTTTAACATTCATAGCATTTTGTTATGCAGGGTCCCATTTTCTTAATTCCTTGTTTTCCAGGGATGAGTAAGGGTTGATGTGGTAACTCAATAGGTACATCACGTAGCCTTTGTTAGTTTCACGAGATGACGTAAGGATTTTACGACACCTCATACCTACATCTGAATCGGTTAAGACGTTTACTGTTTATCTGTATATATGTATGTATATATAAATCAATTGCTGTACGTAAATCTCGAAAAAACGAAGAAACGAAAATGACACGACCGGTTTCAATAATTCATTTTTCTTTCAACATATCACCGGGAAAGTTTCGAAAGAAAAAATATCCCGGTCGAAGTCGTGGCTATCAGCTAATGGTGAATAAAGAAACTAACATACGTGTATGAATTCAAACATACATACATGAACCATCAAAACATTAAACTCCTTTTGCGGTGCAGCCGACCCTTATCAACGGTTACATCAAATTACATACTTAACTTCGATCAAAGAACATGGACCATTTCGATACTCCATCTGTTTATGCCACCAATATTCGGTATTATTCCAACAATGGCACCATCAAGTGTCATTCACCAAATCAGATCAAACGGATCCACTCCACGACAAAACCACGCGGATGTTTCATCGACAATCGATAACCACTTGCGTCCATCACTAGTTCTTTGTGAGAAAAGTAAATACTGATTTTTGTGACCACATTTGCGAGTTTTGTGACATAGGTTTGCGTCAGCTACCGTGTAATCTCTAGCTATATTGTTAATTATGTGGTTTGCATAGTGTTGTTACGTCTTTTAGCGATTATTCGGGGAGTACAGTGGTCTGAATGTTGACATTTTGTATGGAATTGAACACAAAGTCTCTTGTTGGCTACGGTTGTTCAAATGTCGGTAATCTTGTCATATATGAATGCTACTTCGGTTTGTTGTTTCTAAGTCGCTATAGTGCTTTAAGTATTTCCGGCTGTTACACAGTGCCATCTTCTTTTTTATTTCATCTCATGGATCAGAATCGGTTAAGGCATTTAATAATTATTTATATATATAAAAATCAACCATCATGGAAAGCTCAAGGTCGCTCAGCGTGCTATAGATAGCTTTGCTCAGGGTTTCTATACGTGATAAAATCAGAAACGCACCATAATACGCAGCATTCACACCTCGCTCACCTCTTTAACATTTTTAGCTCTTTCTTTAACATTCTAACTCAGGGCTGATATCACCTTCTGATAAAAGACGATCCATTTGGTCATTGTGGGTGAAGTCTTGATCTTCCTCGGCTCCTACAACCTTCCACTTTCGCATATCTGTTTAGTTTCTTCCTCGGCTCCTACAACCTTCCACTTTCGCATATCTGTTTAGTTCTTAGAGTATACATAAGCAGTTTCATCATATGTGTTTTTAAAATGACATCTCCAATGTTTGGTTTGTCTCAACGTCCCTGAGAGTGATCACAAGGTGATCTAACAATGTTTATCGTTATATTTGTTTAACTTATTAAGCTACACTCATTGTTTGTTCTTTATATTACAACAAACGACAAAATGTTTCCAACTTTGTTACAAATATCTGTTGTGGAAAAAAAGTACATAAACTGATCGAAAATGAGGAACATATGGGGTGAAAGGCTTTATACCATCTTCAGGGCTGATATTAGGATTTTGACAAATATATTTTAATATTAATAAGAAGTATACCTTTATACAAACACGAGAAATATGAGCACTGAGGGCCCAGTGCTTAAACCGACCTGGTGGTGGACTGCATGGGTCCCTCTGTCTCACCTATTTCTACCGCCAAGCAGCTATATTTATATAGCTGTGTTTCGGTTTGAAGGGTGAGATATGGCAGAGAAATTACTGGATACTGTGACGAAACATCCTTAGGTCACAAGATTGGCAGCGCGCGGGTAACATCCCCGTGGTGTTGCGAGCGTCAATAGGCTGCGGTGACCGCTTACCATCTAATCGGACCGCATGCTTTTTTGCCAATCTAATTGAATAAAAAAAAGTACATACAATCTCAAACATCGTGAAGAAAACTGTAAGTTCCAGAAATTATATTTCGAATGACGTGTGATGTTACCTAAGTAACGTCTGGTTTTCCTTTTGGGTTATAGGTAGGTAGGTAGGTCTTTTGGCAATAGCTCTATGTTGAAAACAGTATCTCCGTCGAGTCCTAATGGATTGAGAAACAGGATAACTCTAACCGCTGGAAAGACGAAGGAGTTATTTCTTTGCTGACCCATGTTATTACTCCATTTCAGCTCAGGCATGGTGATGAAGGTACGGGCGGACGGGCGCGAAATCTAAATACTTACTCTTGCTGCAGACACCTTCAACATCCTGCCATGGCCTGGAGCATACGCCCTCCTGATATATAATGGTTACTGAAGGCTTTGGATGTTTGCGGTATGTTATTTCTTGTACAGCTTGTGCATTGCCACTCCCGCTGCTGACAGAAAAACTTTACCCTATTTCACTCGCAGGTACCCAACAATCCTACACGTAGTTTTTATTTGGAAAGTTTTCTGTGAGATGGAGGTAAGTAGGTACAGTCATCTCTAATGAAACTACTTTGATGTGCCCTATAGGTATCTCTTAAGCTAGTTTAACGACTGCCATCTATCGAAGACAGCTAAGATCTATGGCTTAAGTACTAAACAATATACTATCGTATCAATATAGAGGTTTTTTTTCAACAAGCACAGATAACACAGACACGAAGAGCATAGACAAATATAATGTTATGTTATTTTTTATTTATAACAGTAATAGTGGATACATTACAAGTATATAGTTCACCTGATGTAAAGTCGTTACCATAGCGTATGAGCGCTTACAAGTGTAGCTATTGGGCTAGGTGTTTTTATTAGAGGTGGGAAGCATCAAAGCAGTCCGTCTGGGGAAGTACTTACCTCTAACTTACAGAAAACCGCGGCTAAGTAACAACTTTCTGGAGGGTTGTCGTGTGTTCCTGCGTGAGTGAGCTCACCAGTGAGAGAAGTTGCTGTGTCAGCAGCAGAGGTAGCATCGCGCGAGTGACACTTAATATATTACAATCGTTCATAGGCAACGGTTACCGCTTTACATCAGATGAGCCGTATGCCTCTCGACATTGTATAAAAAAGCCGTTAAATGCGGGACCGATTCGCTTGTAAAAAAAAAATTTCGAAAATTATTTTCGCTAATTTCTTTTTGTGATGTAACCACAACGTTACGATTTTCAGAAGTTTTTCCTTCACATATACTACATGACATTGCATCTTGCCAAATTTCATGATTCTAGGTCAACGGGAAGTACCTACATAGTTATTATAATCAATCTATGAACGCTTGCAGTACAACCTACTTATTAGTTATTATAATATTATTATATTAGTAATTAACACGCAGCGACGACCAGGCTAGTCGTGGCAGCGACGGTGGTGGGGGCATGTGGTTTCTGTTCCAGATGGCGGACGACCGCAGCAGCCGAGGTAGAGACTACCGGAACAGCCATGGCAGCGTCGGCATGTTGCATCTACTAACGGTAGTGGGTGGGTGCCGGCTGGCACTAGGCCGCATGAACTAATTGGTGGTGGAAGCACACAAAGCCGGTTAGATCAAATTGCATGTAAATTTGACTTTTGCAAGATCACGCTTGAATCTATTAATTGCTTATTAATATTATTTTAACTTTGTTCCTAAATTCATTTATACCTTATTTGTTTTACAATTAATAACATTTAATTACAGCTATAAAAAGATAGTTTATAAATAACTTATGAATGATAATCAATAGCCGAAAATCTGAAGATGATTTTCGGCTATTAATTATCATTGTCAAAATTATATCATGTTCAAAATTCAAAACATTTCGAAAAATCATTTTTAAAACTTGTTTTGTAATCATTTAAAAGTCAGTAAATCAGTAGCAATCGATAATACAATTTTGCATCAATACAATAACAAAAAAAATCGATTACAATAGTATATTCTGAAAATGATCGATTCTCCGCGCCCGTTCATGCAATAAAAGAAACAAGGAATGCCATCAATTGAATTTAAAAATTGAATTTGCATTAAAATGTCCAATAACGGATTTGCACGCAATACTAAACAGTACAATGCGGAACAAATTGATATTCGTAGGTACGTTACGTACGTACCTACTGTAACGTACGTCTGACGAATTACCATTTCTGACAATGGCTACTGATATCAGAGCACATTGAATTAATAAAACAAGAAGAATCTTCATCTTTTTCTTCTTCGGGTTATGTCGTTTCCTACTCCATTATTGAATTGGCGGGGTCTGCTGCCTAAGTTTCATTTTATGCAACTAGATTGACAAACAAGCATGCAGCCCGCATCAAATGGTAAGCGGTCACCGCTGCCTATTGACGCTCGCAACACCACGGGGATGTTACTCGCGCGCTGCCAATCTTGTGATCGAAGGATGTTTCGTCACAGTACCCAGTGATTTCTCTGCCATATCTCACCCTTCAAACCGGAACACAGCTATATAAATATAGCTGCTTGGCGGTAGAAATAGGTGAGACGGAGTTACCCATGCAGACGACTATTGTACAAAGTCTCCCTCTCCCTAAGTCTAAGGATTTGGCGAAGACGCTGATTTTCACATGGTGCGACTGCCTTCAGACCTCCACAACCCATATAGTAACCCAGATCTTTCTTAGGTTAGGTCACACGTCTTTCCAAATATAATTTCTTGGGCGTGCGGGTTTCCTCACGATGTTTTCCTTCACCGCCGAGCAAGTTATACTCTACACAAATCCGAAAGCACGAATTTAGTGGTACTATGCCCCCACCGGGATTCGAATCTGGTACCAGATGCTCAATAGGCCAGTGCCTCATCGACTGGGCTATCATTGCTCTTAATAAGTCAATAACGATATCTGCCAATAAACTAGAAATACGATTCTATACTAGAAAATACGGTGCCTCGTACGTAATGACAAAGAAACACGTAGGTACACACAGCGACAAGTCATGTTAGACAAATGCTGTAAGTGTCTTACATGACATTACTCTATTGCGTGCATCATAAGAACGGTACAAATGTCAAACAGTCTAGCTTGAGGTGTTGCTGTGTATACACTGTAAGAAGAAATCATACGTGTGCCGCAGTAACTACAAAATGGATAATGTATATAATAGCAAAGTGTTCACCCAAATGCAGTCTCTTACTGTGTAGTGAGAGACTCCATCATATTGTGTACTACACAGTGATAGACTGCATGTGTGTTGTAGTGAGAGACTCCATGTTGTGTAACTACACAGAGAGAGACTGCATGTGTGTTGTACTCTGATTGGCATGCTCAAGGTTGAGGATATGGGTATAGACGTAGCGTAGTCTTTACGCTACATCTGTATTGTAGTATATAGGTAGATGAAGCACCAACACAGCAAAGCAATGGTGTTAGTTTTGCCTATAATTTAACGTGTATACATTTGGTGTAGCCGTGTCACATATGTTTGTTTCAAATAATGAAGACATATGATTATAATAGGCAATTTCTAATTTAAGCAGTCATAGCCTAGGGATAAAGAAAGAGCCTACTAACGGTCCGGTTCCGGATCCTGGTGTGGGCATGGTGCCACTAAATTCATGTTTTCATATTTGTCATCATTACTAGCTTGGCGGTGAAGTAAAACAACGCGAGGAGACTCGCACAACCAAGAAATTATATTTCGAAAGACGTTTGACGGTACGGGAAAAAATATCAGTAAAATATAAAAAAAAAATTCAAAGTAAATTTTAAATCATACATTATTTAAAAAATTTAAATTTTTCTTTCAAGATGTCATTGATATATATAGATAGATTTTATTTAAAAAAATATTGAAGGTTAAATAACTAATCAGAATAGTTAATTGAATTATGTTCTGGACAAAATTCAATCTAGTTAGAGAACGACCGGCTGCCAGCTACCAACAATCATCATAATTTAATACCCTCGCTTTTGTATATGATAGGATGACATATTTACATAAATATATTATGAGTATGACAGTTTGTTTTATAATTTCATTTATAAATTTACAATCATAAAATTTCGTCATAATTTCACTTGAACATACCAAATTGCTCTTTTAATTTATACTAGCAGAAGCCCGCGGCTTCGCACGCATGAGATTTGGGCTTTTAGTAGCCTTTATTATGTAGACATGAAATTGTTTCTGTTTAAAAAAAAAAAACAATGTTCAGGGTCGTAGATGCAACCATAGAGCGATTCAATTTTCGTACAGCGCCATCTATTGACCTTTACAGGAGGCAACGTTTATGTATTTTATTTATATTACATAAAAAATGCGTAGTTATTTTATGTTACAAAAATACGTATTCTATGAAAATACTCGTAATAAAAATAAAATTGCAAAGTCCCCCGAAGGGGAAGATATTTCCCCCTAATTTTAACAGTTTTACATTTTTAACGCAGGAACCCTAAATATTTACGGGATAAAAAGTATCCTATATTCTGTTCTGAACAGTCCTCTACCTATCAGTAAAAGTCCCGTTAAAATCGGTTCAGCCATTTCGAAGATTAGCCCGGACAAACAAACAAACAGACAGACAGACAAAAAGTTAAAAATGCGTATTTAGGCTTTGGTAACGTGAAAATAATAATATGAGCTTAAGATAAAGGCTTTATTTTGAAATCACAGACAGACACTTCAATTTTATTTATATGTACCTATAGATTTTTGACGTGTATAAAAAGAGCTATGAATATTAAAAAAGTGGATGAGGTGTGTAAGGACTAAATATGGTGCTCGGTTCTGTCTGCCTATCCAGCAAAGGGAAAAATGGCGTGAAGATATAGATTATTTACGGATTTCCTAAAATATTTTTCTATAGATATTCTTATACCATCCAATATTTCGTTCTACGTTACTAGATTCTAAATAACACTCTAAAAATTGGAAGGCCAATTGCCTCTTTTAACGCACGTTCACGAGGATCTAGGACTACTGAGCGACATAACTCTCGCAGACAATTAATCTGTTGATTATTTATTTCAGTTTTAGATAACTTCAACTTTGTATTTCAAATTATTTTCGATCATTTCATCGTTTTAACTACGAGTTTAACAGTCAAAGCATCTTAAAGCTGCTAGATAGCTATTGTAAAATACTTAAAAAAATCATAAATACTAATATATCTACAAATACTCATAATCATACAAAAAGTGCATATTATTTAAAAGAATCTTTTTTTTTTGTTTATGCACAATAGCATGTTTTAAACTTCAGGTAATTGGTATTATTCTTATAATAAACCCTAGATTAGGAATCAGGTCATGAACATATCCTATCAAAAATCTGGTGACTGAGGAACTCCGAGACTTTTAAGCCGCCTTTTCAGTCCGAGACATCGCTTCACCATTATTTATCGTATATCTATTATAGTCCGCTGCTGATATGTTAATTATTTAGCACTGCATTGTAAAACGTGTTAGAAGATGTATTATAAAGAAAATTATATTATTGTGAGGCATTATAGAATATCTCACGCCTCTTGTGTACGTTACACAATCGGCTTTTATTGATTTATGCCTTATTCCTTACATAATATTTCATCATAATCGTTACTGGAGAATTCAGTTTTTTTTATTAGAAACTTTTTAATGAACGACTCAGTATTCTATTTGTATTATCATTAAATCTATACCTACTAAAATTATGTGAGTACACCGATAAAACTAATCAAATGGAATCATTAAACAAATATTTGAAGAAACTACGACAATGAAGTATTTTTTAAATAACTTCTAAATTATCAATTCAACATGAGATTATAGGTTTGGAATTATCGTATTAGTTTACAAGCAATTCATGCATATTTGTATAATGTATACCTACATATTTCGTGTTTCTCGAAAAGGACAGTAACGATTTCAATGATTTTTTTATTTTAATTAGTTTTTTGTTTCGGTTCTCTCTGCCTACCCCGCAAGGGACTTGGCGTGAAGCTATAGATAGATAGATTTTATTTTTATTTTTTAAGTTTATCCATGTACGTGCTTTTCCTGACAAAATACGATTTTACATAAAAAAAACATAGAAAACGCCACGCCGACCGAACCTGCGTTTCGTAGTAGTAGGTACTTATGTACCTACTTAATACGCTTTCGTGTATCTCAGAGACGTCTTTAACGGCTTGGATAACATATTATATTCAGATAAGATTTTGGAAAAAGGAGTCTTGTTTATATAAAAATAGTCACATCGACGGACGTAAGCGACGACGTTAATACAAAACTTTACTAAACTTTTAAGGATTCGAGCCAAGATACAGCTGTAAATCTAACACATAAATCTTAGAGCCATAACGGTCGGCATTTCATTATAACTCAAAATAATTCATACAGTTTATACAGCGAATTTTCATAGAACATTTTGTGACTGTCGAGTTTCAACAGAGTCATGAATAATTTGTCACGAATTGTGTATTATACGAACAAACATTAGCATTTAATATCCTAACAAAATACGCCATTTGGCGCGAATAACTAGTATTTATATCACTCTATCAATAGCCGAATTCGTAACGGTCTGCTAAATTCAGTTGTACAAGGAACAAACCCGATTTAAATACACTAAAGCAATAAAAGTACCTGCATTTACACATGTTACAAAATTTACATGAGCCCACTGTCATATGCAAAAATCATTTATGGACATTTGTAAAAATGACAGTGGCACTGTACAAAGCGATTGAAATCGATGAATAGATTTTTTATTGCCGATAAAAATGGGTACGCAGTTAATTTGCGTACGGCGAATTGCGGTTCGCGCATTGACGTACAGCCCTAGGGCGCGACCCGGTGCCCTCGTGTCGCCGACATTATGTTACAATTCAATTATCGAACGCACGCATTGTAACGTATTCATAAACATATTTTTTTAAACGGCCTTGCATTTCTCGGTGGCCAGATCGATTTTTGACAACTGTTCTGATTTGAATTTGAACAGTGACAGTTGTATTTTCTTTTTTTAATTTGGAATATTTCCAGTATCGATTTCGTATTTGCATGTAAGTAGACGCATTGTGATTTTATTGGATCATATCCAGGATGACGGACGTATGTTAATTTCTTTAAAGAAATTCTTTCCGTTAGCAATGAAGTGAAAGAAGTTATCGAATATTGAACAATCCAACGATTTGTAAGAGTGTTATTTTTTAATCATAACTTCCGTTGATGTATTTTGATGAGAAATCTGTGTGAATAGTCCTTGACCTCAAAATTATTCCAACGTTTTTCTTTGTAAAGAAATCGATATTACTTATATTCTTTACAACCCCTAGTATATTGAGGATGTGTGACTTTTTTCTAACGATAATTTCCTTTATCGATCCCTTTGAAGGTACTCTGATTCAAACCACGGTTCATTGGTCTTCTGTAATCTTAGAAATATCTGTCTAAAGAATTTATTGCATCTATATTCAGGAACACCGTTCCTATATGAAATCTATATGCTTGTCTGTGTGTGTCTTTTTTTCGAATATTACAATTTTGACTTCAGATTCGGATTCAGCATAAAAAAGTAGAACAGGAATGTCTGAAAAACCAACCTACTATCTCTTGAGGAACATGGTCAAAATGGCCGACAAATTAAAAAAAAAATTGAATATTTATTTCTTTTTATTAATTAAAAATTAGAATAGGAATGTTTTAAAAATCAATATCATATTTCTTAAGGAACATGGTCAAAATGGCCGAGAAAGTTTAAGAAAATAATAATATATAATTGACGAGCCAGGTGTTCCTCTGGCAATGCAAGCTTGCGCATTCTCAACTGGTTATTACTGCATTTGCTTTAGCTAGGCACTCAATTGAACATGGTACCAATCTATGTAGGTATAGGTCATCTTAGTACTCCGTAAGAGGTCTTAAGTTTCGAAGTCATAGGTGGAATAATTAGTTTGTTCATCAATTAATGAATAAACCAAGGCTGTTCCTCTTTATTGTTTTTATGTGTGTGGCGTGGAATAGTGTTAGAACTGCGATTTTAATTAATCTATACAGATAAATAAAATTGGAGTGTTTGTTTGTAATATTAAAACAACCGCTTTTTATTAAATGCATATGGATGTATTACACGGTACATATACCAAAATATTTTTTTTACAATTTTTGTCTGTCTATATATCTGTGTATTCCGGCTAATCTCTGAAACGGCTGGACTGATTTTTATTATTATAAATAAATAAAAAAAAAAAAACAATTCCGCGCGGTGAAGTCGCGGGCACAGCTAGTTTTATAATAATGATGAACCTGTGGTCCAGTCGTTACGAATAGCTACTTTAACACCAAGAAGGAAATAACCTATGTAGACCCGATGGGACCGATATTACGTAGCAACTCAATCCACCGCTACGAGTCGTGGTAAAAGTATAACGTGCACCTCTTATTTGACTAGTTTGCGAATCAATATCGCGGCACTTACCTACTCGTATTACTTTATAGGTTAAAATATTCTCCCATTGGTCAATACAATCAGACGACACCAACGCTCGTGGGTTCGATTCCCACACAGATAAACATTTATGTGCATGTCTGTTTGTGTGTTTTAAAAGAGGTAGAACGCATCAAAGCAGCCCGTTTGGGGAAGTACCTCCACCTCAGAAAATCGCAGCCAAATAACAATTTCCGATACGGTTGTTGTGTTCCTGCATGAGTGAGGTCACCAGCAAGCATCCTTTCAAGGAGCAAGGAGTTTTTTTTTTATATACAACGTATGGAGTTATGCAAGCATACGGTCCACCTGATGTAAAGCAGTTACCGTAGCCTATTAACGCCTGTAATATATTGAGTATCATTCGTGCGATGCCTCGTCTGCTGCTTACACAGCAACTGCTTAGGAGCTTACTGGTGACCTCACTCACACGCAGGAACACAACAACCCTCTAGGGAGTTGTTATTTGGCTGCGGTTTTCTGTAAGGTGGAAGTAGTTACCCAGACGGGCTGCTTTGATGCACCCTACCTCTCTTAAAACATCCAGACCAAGACAAACAGACATGTTCATTCACACAAATGTTAGCCTTGTGTGGGAATCGAACCCACGAGCGTTGGTGTCAAAGTCGCGTCATTCACGACTGAGCCACCGAGCTCGTCAAATTAAGAAGGTACATAGGTTTGCCGTGTGTCGAATCGAACTCACGAGCCTTAAGCCATTGATAATCGCTCAACCATTGGGATTGTCAGTATTTCTTGCAATTAAAGATTGTCTATTTGTGGCAGAAAATCATTGTTACGAAATAATGGCATGTCAGCAATAATTTAAATAACACGTTAACAGAACTTTACGATGCGTTAAACAATTTAAATATCTGATACGTGTACAGGAACTACACTCCATTGCAATTACGAAGTCCGATTAAAAATTAAAAATATGTTCATTTCCTACAATGAAACCTCATTCTCAATAAATTCAAACGTAGATTTAGGTACTACCATAAACAAAGACTGATTACGTATTTACGCGAAACGTGCAGATACGTTCGTGTAGTCGTTATGGCACTACGTAATTGGAATGGAGTGTACGAATACAGTTACCGCCGTGAATTGTGATCATAATCGAAAAATTATTCATCTGATAAGCGCTTCACTTAACCCACGCTAAGTGGCCTATAGTATAGTCAGGTGAAACAATCGAGGTTCGTATAACGAGCCAATATCTCCATACAACACAAAAAAAAAACAAGAGAGAGACCACGCGACAGAACGGGCGCAACCAATTTGCATTATACGACTAGTAAACGTTTAAATTCTTATTTCGAACAGTTGGTCTCGTTCTGCATAATAACATCCGCAAGGCAATGGCAGTTGCTTGGCCAATGGGAGCGCGCGGCGAGTTTTCGTGGGCGTATTTGAGCCCTCCCATTGGTTGTACCATTCGGGTTTGTCACTCGATTTGTTGGGAGCACTGTAGCCGCAGTCGCACCGCACTATTTCGATTGTCACCATTGTGGAACGGGCGGCGGACGCGAGCCCGCTAGATTCGCACGCGATATCGAGTGAATCGATCGGGAATGGGTTTAATGATAATATTTAAATAAACAATAATTTGTGAATCGTGTGATACGAGTGCAGTGGGGACTCATTGTCGCGGTACGGAAGGCTTCACCGTGGAGCTAGAGTTGCACCAACGCGCCAGCGGTCACTTCATGAGGTAAACAAACTTGAGTCACTAGGAGCTAAGAAATATCCAGAGTATTGAAGTGGATTTGGTCACATTAAAGAAATGTCAATGAACTTGTGGCCAATTGATTTGATACGGTGTTGTTCTTTAGGTCTGATGGGGCTTCGAATGTTTAGTTAGGTTGTACGTAAGTATTTATGTTTTGTTTTTGACTTGATAATATGTTGAAATCTTTTTACGTACCTAAATTCACTTAATTTCAAATTTATTATTATTGTGCTACATGAAATAATACCTACAATGAATTATTTATATATAGGTTTAACATACATTAATTAAATTATTCTATTGTGTACACTACTCACATCCTTTTTTGTGCTTATACCGCAAAAGATTTGGCACTAAGATGTAATAGATATACCTATATGCAAATTCGGTCAAAGGCGACGTCACCTGTACGTGGTGAATCCAGCTGATCTGTAGTAGGAAAAAGGCAATGTAATATAATGCTGTGACGAAACTATGGTAGGTAGGTAGATGTTATATTACGTGGAATATATAAATATAGCAATAGATACTGAACTGAGATAGAACGATGCCGATATAAGAGGCTCTCTGTTTGATCAGTTTTATTTACTTAAGTATATATATATAAATGAAGTTTACATAGGATTGACTACAGAAATGTAAATTCCTTGCGTTATTCCAGATAAATGAAGTCAATGTAGGATTGACACCAGACATATTAGTCTTCCTTCCAGCGTTATCTTATTTCCTAATCCAATAAGATCGACGGGATCCACTACCCAAGGATTAGGCGAAAACACTGATTTTGTTATAGAGCGACTGCTGTCAAATCTTCACAACCCAGAGGTAAAACCAGACCTTTCTTACGTTGGGTCGCACGTCTTTCCAAATATGATTTCTTGGACGTGTTTCTTTACGATGTTTTCCTTCACCGCCGGGCATGTGACAATTACAAATACATGCACACACCGGGATTCCCACCATGGTTCAGTTGGCTAATACGCTCGTTCTTTAACCTACTACTAGACCTAGACTACCACTACTCGCTACCGGCTATTTATTGACAATTGTTATTGGGTTCGGGGAGTAAAACATGTGTTTATAATGACAGACCTGTAGGGTTAGGTACTCTGAAAATCAATTCCGATAAATCGGTGTTGGAAGTAAACTCTTGTATTAGGACAGCAGTGCTAGATTGGTTTGATTTTGATCGTCAATTGTCTAGTTAGGCATTAGTACCTACTTAATAAGATTCAATTCCATATTTACAACATTATAGGCAATGTTACGTAATATAGCACAAAAAAATTACATTGGAATTGGATTGTCATTGGAATTAGCAGAGGGAGACTTTGTACAAAAGTCGTCTACGTGGGTAAACCTACCTCTGTCTCACCTATTTCTACCGCCAAGCAGCTATATTTATATAGCTACTGAACTAGAACTGTGGCAGAGAAATTACTGGGTACTGTGACGAAACAGCCTTAGGTCACAAGTAACATCCCCGTAGTGTTGCGAGTGTCAATAAGCTGCGACGATCGCTTACCATCTGATACGGGCCGCATGCTTGTTTGTCAATCTAGTTGTATAAAAAAATGTGTCAAGAGTAGGTAACTACTGGTTCAAAGATGTTTTACCTATGTAAAAATATGTATATAATATTCTATGTAGGTACCTATAAGATTTTATAGGTTGAAATTAAGCAACATCGATCGCATCCTATTTTTGGATGGTTTCATCTATATGAAGCGTCACCGTGGTTCGTGTACCTACATTAAGCCGTCGGTACCGGCTGTTGTCGATAGATGACAGTCGTTAAGTCTTTGGGCGGCTTGAAAGCGCTGACCTTCGTCAATCTGGAGCCAAGTAGTGTGGCGGAGTATGCTCTGAATGCTTCTTCGATTGAGGGGAGATCCATATACCTGTAATGGAATGAATATGGGTGAGTGTGGATAGGCGAGGAGAAGGAGTCTGCCAGGATTGGGGTTAAAATTAACTTTAATGTTTACCGTCGGCTTTTTTGATAACAATATTACATTAAGGTAGGGTTCACTTCTTATGAACTTCTCTTTGTTCAGTTCAAGAGTACACACCTACTTTCCTTAAGACTACCTAACTACTTGTACCTATCTATGTATTCACACCAATTCCCTTACCTGCGGCAAGTACAAGCCAGCTTTTTTTATAGGGCATCGGAAGACACCCAACCCACCTGATGCGAAGTGATTATACCATGGCCTACGAACTTGTAATACATTAAGTATCACTCGCGCTATGCCTTCTCTGCTGCTACACAGTAACTCCTCAGGAGCTTACTAGTGACCTCACTCACACGCAGGAACATAACAACCCTCTAGGGAATTGCTTTTTGGCTGTATTTTGTGTGAGGTGGAGATACTTCCCCAGACGGGCTGTACGTCCTACCTCTCTTGCTTGCTTGTTTGCAAAAAGGTACATTATTTTATACGACGTCCGAAAGTAAACAAGCATACGGCCCACCTGTTGCAAAGTTGTTTTTGTACCTTATAACTTGAATTATAAGGAGTAAGCACCTAGGTCACTCGCGCATTGCTGCTCCCGCTGTCGACTCAGTTACTCTCCTAGAGTTAGAAATTAATGATAACCTCAATCCAGGGACTTGTTATATAACTGCAGGGTCCTGTAACTTGGAGGTTAACATCCTACTAATATTGAAAATGCGAAAGTTTGTATGTATGGATGGATGTTTGTTGCTCTTTCACTCTTAAACGGTTGAACAGATTTAAATGAAATTTGGCACGTAGATAGATTATGATCTGGATTAACACATAGGCTACGTTATTTGACCCCACGCGGGCGGAGCCGTGGGCAGCAGCTAGTTTATAATATTAGGATTATAACGATTCTTATTGGATTGTGTATGACAGTCCAATTGATTAAGCAGCTGATGTCAATGGCAAGATCTTATACAATGTATCTAACATACAAAAGTTTTAACATTACAGCATAAAGTGGCTTTATGCTACATAAATAATGCAGGATGAAAGGATGACGAAACAGATAGGTATACCTACTACAAAAGTGGAAGGGTGTAGGAGCCGCCGAAGGTCAAGATTCATGGAAGGTAAATTTGATCGTATTTTATCAGAAGGTGATGTCAGGAGGCCTAGGAACCGGTGAGCGTGTATCAACAGACATAGAACCGCGTCTTATGGCGTTCAGTTTTTCTGCCTACCCCGTAAGGGACCAGGCGTGAAGGTATACAAACATACATTCGTATTAAATAATCTAGGTATTCGAACATAAATGTGTAGGCGGCACCCATGACCAACAAAATACTCACTTGAGAGAATTGAATAAGATACAATAAAATTGTATTTCAAAAACGTATGACGTGTCTAAGTGCCCGCGAAGGCTCACCGGCAAATAAAGAATGTTATCTTTTTCATTAACAATTATAAAAACTAATGTATTACAATAAATAAATCTTCTTGACGGAGCCTCCATGTGTTGGATCCCATGCCATTGTATTATTATATTATTTTAATTGATTGATTGAAGGTAATTTTAAATTGATATTTATATATAGGACTTAGGGAGAGGGAGACTTTGTACAAAAGTCGTCTGCGTGGGTACCTCTGTCTCACCTATTTCTACCGCCAAGCAGCTATATTTATATAGCTGTGTTCCGGTTTGAAGGGTGAGATATGGCAGAGAAATTACAGGGTACTGTGACGAAACAGCCTTAGGTCACAAAATTGGCAGCGCGCGAGTAACATCCCCGTGGTCAATAGGCTGCGGTGACCGCTTACCATCTAATGCGGGCCGCATGCTTGTTTGCCAATCTAGTTGTATAAAAAAAGTAAATGAAAAAACCTACTCATTATAAGGAGTAAGTATATGTATCATTGCATTTTTCACAATGCAAATCGTTCGATATAAGGCTGCTTGAAGACTTGAGGACATAATATATCCGAAAGAAAACCTTAAAAGGCTAGGTAATTGCCTAATGTATTTTTTTTATAGAGCGAGCGTCAATAAAAATATATTTCACAATATTCGATATATACCTACATAAATATATATATATGAAACTAGATTGGCAAACAAGCATGCGGCCCGCATTAGATGGTACTCAGGTACCTAAACGGTCACCGCAGCCTATTTTGATTTTTTTGAAATACAATTTCATTGTATCTTATTCAATTTTCTCATGTGAGTATTTTGTTGGTCATGAGTACCTACACATTTATATTGAAGTACCTAGATTATTTAATATGAATGTATGTCATATTTGATTGATATTTAAATTCTGATCGCTGTTGGTATCGATACTGGTAATGGACACGCTCAGCCTAGATGGGTTACAGAAATATGTGACCTAACTATCTATATATAGTTTCGTCATATATAAATTAAGTAACCTCCCGAAGAGTTGCAGTGTTAGCTACCGAGGTGGCGCATCGCGCCAGTGTTCCTTAAGAGGGGGGGGGGGGGGGGGGGAAGCTAAGTGGCCCCTCATTTCTTTTCACAACGTTGCATTTAAGATCAATTCCAAAAAACGCGCAATACAGGCATTGTAGGACCATATTTATGTTTTTTTGAGACATATAGTGTATTTATTATTTATGTACAATTAGTCACAATTTTGATTATTGCTATAAGTGGCCACAATAAGCAATAATTAAAATTTTGGTTATTCGTACACAGATAATAATTCAGGTACCTACATAAATAATAATTCATAAAAATAAATAATAATAATTTAAGAGAGGTAGGGCGCATCAAAGCAGCCCGTCTGGGGAAGTACCTCCGCCTCACAGAAAACCGCAGTCAAATAACAACTTCCTAGAGCAGATATGGGGCAACCTTTGACATGTTGTGGGCCAAACTTTAGCATGCAAATACGTTCGCGGGCCGCGTTTAAAAATACTGCATATATATTAGTTGATTCCTTGAGTATATAGTGTACTTAATTTTTTTTTAATTGGGTTTTTTCAAAAGGTCTCGTGGACCGGATCAAACCTTACAGCGGACCGGGTGTTGCCCACATGTGTCCTAGAGGGTTGATGTGTTCCTGCGTGTGAGTGAGGTCACCAATAAGCTCCCAAGGAGTTGCTGTGTAAGCAGCAGAGAAGGCATCGCGCGAGTGATAATTAATATATCGCAAGCGTTACGGTACCCGCTTTACATCAGGTGGGTCGTATGCTTGTATGCCTCCTGACGTAGTATAAAAAAAACAAGTGACGTTTCAAAAAACCTAAAAACTTCAAAAAAACATAGGTTCTTCAGTGCCTGTATTGGGCGTTTTTTGAAATTGGTCTTAAATTCAACGTTATTAATAAAAACAAAATGAGGGCGCCACTTAGCTTTATGCCCCCTCTAAATGAATTGCAAGCGTTTATAGGCTATGGTAATCGCTTTACATCAGGTGAGCCATACGCTTGTATGCCTCCGGACGTGGTTAAAAAAAATCGGCCAAGTGCGAGTTGGACTCGCGCACGAAGGGTTCCGTACCATGATTTATAAAAATGAGCAAAAAAATCACGTTTGTTGTATGGGAGCCCCCTTAAATATTTATTTTATTCTATTTTTTAGTATTTGTTGTTATAGCGGCAACAGAAATACATCATCTGTCAAAATTTCAACCGTCTAACTATCACGGTTCATGAGATACAGCCTGGTGACAGACGGACGGACGGACGGACGGACGGACAGCGGAGCCTCAGTAATAGGGTTCCGTTTTACCCTTTGGGTACGGAACCCTAAAAAGAGTGTGTATGTTTGTCAACTAAGAGTTTGTACAATGCGTAACAGTAGGTCCCTACAAGTATTTAGGTACTGTGATCAATTTACCACTTCATGAAACCAAATAATATGCAATCACAAAGAAGATAATTTATTCGGAATGAAATACTATCTATATATATTTACCTATCTAATGTGTCTTCTTTGTACGCAGTGTTGTCATATCTACCAACTTATTGGTAGATCTACCTATTTTGGCCTCAGTCTACCTGTCTACCACCCTAAGGCTTAAATCTACCTATTTTCCAAAGTTTTCGACACCGTAAAAAAAATGTTTTACCGAGTCAGACTCAATAAGTATCATGATGAGGCAGTATGGCATTGTGACTTGGCTCCTCGACGAAACTTAAAAAAAACGTATCGTTACAGATTGACTTTGACACTTGACAGTTACACAGTGACATTCACATTGATTGACATTTTGCATCGCACTTTCGGTCGTACCTATGTATTGGTGCATGGCGTTTGTTGCATACTAAAAGATTTATAGATAAGAACAATGGGCAGCCTGGCTCAGAACATTAAAAACTCTTTAACAAGAACATGTATAAACAATAAATAATTTGAGAACAGTTTTGTTTTTAGTCTTAAAAATTTACTAAATTAAGGTGGTAGATCTACCGATTTTTGGCACAAATTTTCCAAGATTTGGGTTGGCAACACTGTTTGTACTAGTGGTGGGCGATACAAATCGTATATAGATACAATATCTATGTATTGGTCCAATACCCGATATCTATATATCGGGCGGCACGAAAACTATATATTGGATATCGCTGTCGTGTTAACAAGTAATAACTCGTATCACCTCGCACTAAGGTACAGTACGGTACGGTACGTAACTGAATCTGAATATCTGATACTGATTCGGTCAAACAATAGGCGCGTGAAAGAATACGAGCTAGATATTTGAGTGAAACAGCTACAAGACTGATATAGACAGGTACATTTCCGTGTGAATATTCATTTTAATTTAAACATTATTTGTAGCATCCACAAGGCTTATAATTGCATTGCAAAGTTATTTTCTGAACACTTCACTTTAGTCAACGAAAATAAAACGTACACGTGTTCAATAAAGCAACTCAAACGATTATAAACTTTCCTTATACACAATAAAATTTATTTTAAATTAATTTCTTTGTTGTTAACCTTTGTCCTTGACCGAGACGACGGTCTAACTAAATTAATAGTTTGCTCTAAATATTTTGGAATTCTATTTTTAGTTTCGTGCTTTGCTTTGCGCCGCGTAAATTGTATGTGACAGTAACTTCTCCGCTTTTTTTATCACGACGAACGTCACAAAAAGTGACACAATTAACTTTCCTAAACGTTAATTTAGACCAAAATAGATATTATTAAAAAAATGACAAAATATCCTTTTTAAAGTTTTAAATAATAAATATTATTTTTATTATTTATCACCTTACATATTATCCTTATTAAACATCATCTTCTATCTTCATAGAAAATCATTGGATGTTAACCAATATATGTATACTGATTATGAAAATATAGATAGACATAACCGAATCGTAAAGAATCACAGTACCGTATAATATCACTTAGTTTTCAGCGTGTGGCGTATCGTAGGCTTCTGACAGATACATAGATATTGCAATATATAGTTACGATATCTGATATTCAAAACCAATATATAGATACGATTCAATATTGCGTGGTACCGATATTACCCACCCCTAGTTTGTACGTCACAGGTTTTCTCGGCCGCAGCGTTCGCCCTTTGTCACGGTTACGCCCGTCCCCTATATAGACAGCAGCTACGACCGCCCGACCGACCATTTGACGAAACTCGTAGCTCTTGTCCATATTGGGGAAAAGCGTAACCGCACCAAAAGGGAGAACGCAGCGGCCGGCCAGAATACTATATTTTTTTTTTCCTGACTATGTAGTTAGCCCCGAGTGGGCTGTCACTACGTCACCGGACTAGAGAGGCGGGCGTGAGGCGCCACAGCCTAGAAAAACAAGTTAAGCGCTAACCAAAAACACCTTGTAATAAACGGAAATGATCTTAACAGCGCGATGTAAAATAAAGCAAATATGAACAACGCCATCTGTTGTCAATTATGAAAACTACCTGTACTTATTCTAAGAGGTAAGTTTTGCTACACAATAAAGTGCATTCGTTCACAGCATGCTGTAGACTTATACAAGTTTTAACTCACACTTGACCGTTTTTATTAAACTGTTCATCTGTTTGTATCATTCCCCATATATACAATCTTGTTTATTATAAAAGTGGTCGTCTTTCATAAGAAATCATCAGTATCAAAGTATTAGGGATCATTCGCTTTATTTAGGCGAACAACTTAATGACCACACTTCGCATAATGCCGTCCATTTAGCCCGAAAAGGGTTCGTAAAAATGCGGCTTATTTGTGAGTGGCAACAATGGATGATACTTTTTGGTTTTTATTCCGTCACTGCTTTTAAGAGAGGTAGGACGCAGCAAAACAATGCGACTGCGGTGTAGGTATGTACGTACTACATCGTGAGGTGAGAAAACCGCGGCCAAACAACAACTCACTGGAGTGATTGAGGTTCCTGGGATATAGTCCAAATGGCTGGGCTGGCAACGCGCGAGTTATAAAAGAGTATTGCAGGCGTTAATACGCTACGGTAACCGCTTTATATCAAGTTAGTGCAGTCAATATGGTATAAAAATAGGTCGATTTTAATATTTTTTTGAATAACAACCTATCAGGTTGAAACAGGATACATGGATGATCCCCCCCCCCCCCCCCCCCAATAAATAAAAAATGGGAAAATAAATTAATAATACTGCCGAATAGGCCTGAAAATGTCAACTCGGGGGTTTTCAGGGTCGCTGATCACGATCTCGTCGTCAGATTTCCCAGATTCCTCTTACGTCTTCTCTAATTTAACCCCCTAAAAATCCATCAAAATGGGATGAAACGGTGGACTCGAGGGCTTTTTCAAAAAATGCTGAATAAACATAAGCCATGAAGGAGGATCTAGTAGAATAGTAAAAAGGAATCTTAAAACTTTGCCCTTAGTCTTACATGGTGTTTTCTTTTATACTATGTCGGGTATCAATGCTTTAAAGTGCACGGCATTTGAGCTTCACTTGACTAGCTATCTCTTTGAGGTTTTTAAATGCCTTATTTGTCATATTGCTGTCTCTCACCTTGCCAAGAGGAGAAGTCAATTCCAAAACTTCCTAGTCCTACAAATTTCTTCTGATTAAATTCGTTGTGAGTTCCAAGGCAGCTGTAGTTTAACCCCCGGGACAGCAATGAACTTTACTGTTCATTGCATTTTTAGTGGTCGCCGCTGTTAATTCTGGCTACACAGGAGACACAGTGGTGGGTATGAGTGGTGGGCCTGTCCCATGAAAAAAAAAAGGTTTAAAAGGCTAGGTTACATCCTTAAGAGACTAGGTAATGGTCTAATGTATTGTAAATTGTTTGACTATGGCTCTACAGCCAGTTTTAGTCAAACAATCAATACTTATATTGTTGACGAGCCCCATTTGTTCACAAGGGTTTGTGTAGGTATGAATGATTGTATGCCTCCCGATGTTGTATAAAAAATACATTAGGCAATTACCTAGTCTTTTAAGGTTTTCTTTCGGGTATGTTATGTCTGGCGTCAAACAAGTCTTCAAGCAGCCTTATATCAAACGATTTGCAATGTAATGAGTAGGTTTTTTTTAATAATTTTTTATACAACTAGATTGGCAAACAAGCATGCGGCCCGCATTAGGTAAGCGGTCACCGCAGCCTATTGACGCTCGCAACACCACGGGGATGTTACTCGCGCGCTGCCAATCTTGTGACCTAAGGATGTTTCGTCAGAGTATCCAGTAATTTTCCTGCCATATCTCACCCTGCAAACCGGAACACAGGTATATAAATATATCTGCTTGGCGGTAGAAATAGGTGACACAGAGGTACCCACGCAGACGACTTTTGTACAAAGTCTCCCTCTGGTAAAGCGTAATATAATGTCTGGCGTCAAACAAGTCTATAGCCAGCCTTATATTAATCGCTTTGCAAAGTAATAATGCCTAGGCTTAAAAGAGGTTCTCTTATAGGTATACTAAATCGGGTGTCAAACAACCCTATATTCCTACCGTCAGCATTATGCCAAACGATTTGCAATACAATAGATAAAAACCTCGCCTTAAATGGGGTTAAACTTTTATACTAATTCGAGTGTCATACAAGCCTACCGTCAGCCTTAGGTATGTTAAACGATTTGTAAAACAATAGGTAGGTAGGGACTAGCTGTCTCTTTTAAATTAAGTCGGGTGTCAAACAAACTTAGAGCCAGACTTATATTAAAAATAGTTACCTCATTGCAAATCTTGGTTATTTGACTAAGTATTTCTGAGAAATGTAGCCTGACTCACTTTTACTTCATTTGGGAGTTTTTCAAGGAGGCATTTAAGGGCTTTAAGGTCAATACCTCATCGTCGGCAGATCAGAGGGCTAACGACTGCAGTAAAATGTGTAAAAATAATAAAAGTATGTTATACAACAGGCTGTAAAGATGGAGCGATTGTGCCTTCATTAGGGAACCAGGAGAATGGTTAATTGGCCGAGTTACTCAGTGGGTTCTTGTTTTTTGACAGAGTCCAAAGTGAGTTCATGAAGCGTATTGGTTTATTTGCTGAGCTCGGCGGTGGAATGGCTAGCGATGGATAATTTAGCACCGCGGTCCATGGCTTCGATTCCCGCACAAGGCAAAATTTTTGTGTACTATCTGTTTGTCTTGGTCTAGGGGCTTTAAAAGGAGTAGGGCGCATGAATACAGTCCCTCTCGGGAAGCACGTCAAACTCATAGTTAAACACGGCCAAATAATTACTCCCTGAAGAGTTGCTGTGTTCCTGCGTATGAGTGAGTTGTTAGCAGCAGGGGCGGCAACGAGTGAGCATTTTCCTTCGCTGTAGTCTAAATACAGTAGGTATATATACCCTTTAGGAACCTCATAAAGGGTACCTATCGTGAAAGGACTGCACAACAAAATAAAAATTGGTACTATATTTGTTCGATATGAGATTTTCTTTTTTTGCACAATGTCGGGTGGCAAGCATACGTCCCACCTGATGTAAAGCAGTTACTGTAGCCAATGAACGCTTCAATACACAATACATAACATATTTATTTGGGGTGTTTATGTAGTGTTTGCTACATGTTGTAAGTAACTATGTATTTACAAACAAAACGGTATTTGCGTATGTTTGTAAGTTATCTAGTAGAATAAAAAAAATATTTTTCTTAATTCTTTTTCTTCATTTGATATATTTTGTATTGTCTTAGGTTTTCGCGATTGTTACACATTGAATTAAACTTCTGGTCTTAAGGTCTTCCTGCGACCACGGACGCTGCAAAGCGTTCGAAACGTCAGGTTCAACAAAATATATAAAACACGCGATACTTCCGTTAAAAATTGTTTGATATATTTTATACGGCAATGTTTACTATTTGTTTTTGAATATAATAAACTAGCTGCCGGCTCCGCCCGCGTGGAGTCAAATAACGTAGCCTATGTGTTAATCGTGAAAGAGCAACAAACATCCATCCATACATACAAACTTTCGCATTTATAATATTAATAGGATAAGCAATTCAAGTTTAGGTTTGTTAACGAAAAAATATGTTCGGACAGTTAAGGTCCAGGATACGTATTCAGGCACCACTGCCATCTGTTGGCGTTTAAATGCAATCAATATGTCGGATTTAATATAACTGAACTCGTACGTTGAGCACCTACAGCTAGCGACATCTATTGAAAATTATTTACCCAAGCTCGAACTTACAATTTTATTGTAAAATAATCATTGAAATATTTTTTTCAAATAATAGATCAACTATCATACTTACATATCATCACGCCCGTCTCCCATTGGGGTAGGCAGAGACTATAACGCCAGGTGCACCGATCCAAACATACCTCTCTCGTTTCTTCCACACTCATCAACCTCTTCATGCGTGCTCTTCGGTTTTGATCAATAATCAATCAATCATTATTAATCGACTGATCCCTGGTCTGGTCTGCTCCTGGTGTGGCCTGTAAATTCGTGTTTTCTGGTTGTTGTCACATATTCGTTATGATCACTCGCTCGGCGGGGGAGGAAAGTACCGTGAGGAAACTCGCACCTCCCAAAATTTATATTTCGAAACAGATTTGACGGCAGTCCCTCCATGTCTACAGTATTTTCGCCAAATCCTTAGGCTTAGGTAGCGGACTCCGATACTAATGGATTAAGTAACGTTATAAGAAGAAAGATGAAGATGCTGATGATTGAACATTTTTTTTACTGCGTATTAAATTAAAATTTTAAATTTATGTTTTTTAGCCTCAGTGCGTTCATAATATTTATTTCACATATGACAATGTTTTGGTTTGATGAAAATATACTAATATAATTTTAATAAAAACCCGCCTTCGCGTTTTTCTCCAGTCCCAATGGTTTACTATACAATTAGCACTAAGTGCTCCTTTTGTACTTACCGTATTGTGGTTAATAAAGTAGGTATTAAATAAATATACCTATAACATTTCTATCTAAAACTTCACGCCAAATCCCTCGCGGGGGTAGGCAGAGAGAACCGCTTCTTTCACATTCGTTGTTCTTCTTATGCACGCTCGCCAGTTTCTAAGGCTCCTGACATCACCTTCTGATAAAACACAATCAATTTGGTCATGGTAAGCCTTAGCTCCTACATCCTTCTACTTAATAACATGTCTGATCGAGATGCAGATAATAATCTATACAGATAAATAAAATTGGAGTGTCTGTTTGTAATATTAAATTACCGCTTTTTACTTAATGCATACGGATGTATACACGGCACATATACCAAAATAAATATTTTTACAATTTTTGTCTGTCTGTTTGTTTCGGCTAATGTCTGAAACGGCTGGACCGATTTTGACGGGAATTTCACTGGCAGATAGATGATGTAATAAGGAGCAACTTAAGCTACTTTTATTTTAGAAATTTTATTTATTTTAATAATATATGTATATAAATAATATTCCACGCGGACGAAGTCGCGGGCACAGCTAGTCAGAAATATAATGGATAAGTAACAATAAATTTATTAAAATAGATTTTTTTCACAAATTACCACTGATTTGCGCGATAAAATTACTTGTGAAGTAGACAATTTTTTAGGGAGAAAGATGAATGGGGGGAATCAATTGAAAGCAGGGAGTCAGACCTCAATATTATGTAAATTCTACGGATTCCGCAGGTACAAAGTCTCACAATCGAATCGCAGGCTGCCTGCTACCCTCAGTAGCTAACCACGCGAACAAACTTGCCGGCACTACCTAGTTCTGTAATGATGTATATTTTCACATACCTGTTAACAAATGCCGCCTCTGTTCTCACCGCTACACAAACTCCTCATGCTGCAATCGTGTATGTTTGTATAAAAACTTAGCTGAATGAGACACATGATTACGAAGATGTTTCAAACCGTCGAAGCCGCAATTGTGACGGATTTATACCGCTGAGGTGGCAAACAGTAAAGCTTATGGAAAACAATTACCGCATTCCGAAAGCTCACGAATGTACTTTAAATGATGTTGTTCACCTTGTTGGTATGATTAGGTATACATAATACGTTTGGATTTTTATACATAACACGGAAGAACTAGAAATTTGAAAACAATCATATTATACAAAAAAACAACCAGTTGAGAATGCGCAAGCTAGCATATAACAATTCATTTTCTTTTAATTTGTCGGCCATTTTGACTATGTTCCTTAAGAGATAGGAACGGCGTTCCTGAACTTTCTATTCTACTTTTTTATGCTGAATCCGAATCTGAAGTAAAAAATCGAATATTCGTAAAAAAACGCACATGCAGACAAACGCACATACAGACAAACGCACACACAGACAAACATATAGATTTCATATAGGAACGGTATTCCTAAAAAGAATCGATGAGAAAACAGGAACTTAACTATTTTAACTTCTCTAATTTATACATAGCTTTGGTGAAGATATCATAAGTAGGTACCTATTAAAAAAATTAACAAATTCATTACCATCACAAACCGTCCTCTGGGATAATTACGTCGAGGTCGTTTTCCATTGCTCCATCTGATATCGAACTTTTAAAACTTCCAGACCAAGACAAACAGATACGTTCATGCACATAAATGTGTGTCCTGTGTGGAAATCGAACCCATACCTATAGGACAAACATTTGTGTGCATAACCATGTCTGTTACTCCATGGGTGACAAAATACCATTGCTAACTACTCCACCACGGAGCTCGTCTAAAACTTTCATCTATCTGTCAATAGCTTCACTTCAAATCCCTTGCGGGGCTAAACAGAGCACCGCATGACTCGATCCTTACAAACCTCACTCGCATCTTTAACATTCATTGCTCTTCTTATACATGCTCGCCGGTTTCCAAGTCTCCTGACTTTCATAATATCTACCAAAAGATGTCCAATAGTTATGAGATAAAAGAGGTAGCGCGCATAAGCAGCCCGTCTGGGGTAGTAGGTACCTCCATTTCACAGAAAACCACGGCCAAGTAACAACTCCCACTCTTCTCTTCAGTCGTTGCGCTCCTGCGAGTAAGTGAGGTAACCGGTAAGCTCCTAAGGAGTTGCTGCAGAAGCAATAGAGGTGGCATCGCGCGAGTAATACATAGGCTACGGTGACCGCTTTACACCAGATGGGTTGTGTTCCTTTTGTATGCCTCCCGACGTTGTATAAAATCAAACCTCAACCTTCCACAACTTTCTTTGTCTCAATACTTTCCTTCAGCATCATTTTGTATTCATACATTCTGACCATGCTGCCTTTACAAGCCCTCGATAAGCATACCAACGTTTCCATCTTGTGTTCTCGCCGCTCTGCCAACAATCGATCATGCGTGTTAGCGCTGCCTATTAACACCTGACCAGCGGTTTCACTGCGTGTTTGGTTTTTGAGACAAAAGACGAGCAGTTTGAACGGGTATGGCCTCGTTGTGGTGAAACGTGCGCGTGTTAAGGCACAAACAAATAAATCTCTTGACTACGCATAACGGCACTCCGCACTCACAAGGACGTTGTGTTTTAGCGCATAAATATCAGCGATTCTATGGACCAATGGGAGAATATATTAACCAATATACTATTCAATGAAATAAATATCCTCACGGTTACCTCTCAATATATTTATGAGAACATAATGTATGCTCGTAAAAATATAGTCGTTTTCAAAATTCTGTGAAAATCTTATGTACAGGAATAGATTGCGTATGCCGGTACATCGGCTTGCTAAGACTAGTAGATCTTTTATTGTAAATTGTATTCGATTCTATAATAAATTACCTGAAACAATCCTTGCCTGACAATATGTTATTACAAAATCGGTGAATATCTAACAGACAGAGACGTTTGGAAGTGATTCAGCACATGAATTAATATATCTTTAATTGTACCACTTGATATCACTATATTTATTGTAATACTAGCTGCTGCCCGCGGCTCCACCCGCGTGGAGTCAAATAACGTAGCCTATGTGTTAATCCAGATCATAATCTATCTACGTGCCAAATTTCATTCAAATCAGTTCAGCCGTTTAAGCGTGAAAGAGGAACAAACATCCATACATACAAACTTTCGCATTTATAATATTATAGTAGGATAGTAGGATATTGATGATAAAAAAAACGACCCATATAGGCAAATTTCTTTTGGCATTTCTTCTTCGACAATGGTAATTTTCGAAATGCTGGTAGAATAAACAAGAGAGATTAAAACTATGAAAAATTGATAAAACACAATATGATCTAATTTAATTTTTATATTTTATATTCTCTCTGCCTACCCCGCAAGGGACTTGGCGTGAAGATATACATACATACATACATCTAATTTAAAGAATGTAAGACGTGTCTAAGTGCCCGTAAGGGCCTAATGGCAAATAAATGAATTACCTATATCTTTTTTTTTAATACACGGATAAGTGCCGCGAGGTTGATCTTGCCAATAAGAGCAGCGTGTTCTACTTTACCCACCCACCCGTAACGGTGAATTGAGTTACTATATAAAATCAGTCTCATCGCTTCTCCATAAATTATATTCTTTTACCATTCTTATGGCTTACGTAATAAGAGTTACAATCGCATTTCGAGTGTTAAACGTGATCTGGTCTGATCTGTACAAGGGAAGCAGATTCAGGTAAAATTTTGACAAGAACTGATTAACAATGTTGTTATATACCAAGGTACATAGGTTCGTGTCCCACACTATATAAACATGAACATGTGTGTTGGTCTGGGTGTTTTTAAGAGAGGTAGGACGCATCAAAGTATCTTAATCGAGGAAGTACCTCCACCTCACAGAAAACCGCAGCAAAATAACAACCCTTTGGGTTATTATTTTGGATTACGGTGTGTTGTTATGTACCCAATAAGCTCCCAGGAGTTGGAGTAGCAGAAAGGATGGCAACGAGCGAGCAAAGGTGAAGTGGTTACCGTAGCTTATGACCGCGAATGTCGCCCATTGGAGCGAACACTATGTAGTTAAAGTAATTATTGTTTTTCTTTATACGACGTCTGGAGGCATACAAGTATACGGCCCACCTGATGTAAAGGGGTTACCGGAGCCTATAAACGCTTGCAGATTAAGTATCTTTTGCGCGATGCCACCTCTGCTGCTAACATAGCAACTCCATGGGGGTTTGGTACAGTATTAATGATGGTGATGGAATTGAAGATAGACGGTTGTCTGTGCTGAGTCATTTCCGAACATCGTCAGATCATAGATGCAGGAGATCGATGCCAGGAAACAGTTTCCTGGAGAATGTGTATCTATAACTTCATTAATGCGGGTAGGTAAGGCACCGCGCGATCGAAACATCTTTTCTTGCACAACCCTCGAAAGATGTTATTGTCTGCTGTTTACTGTATATTGGAAATACGTTGGCTGTCGGACACGAATGTACTCGTATGTCCTATATATAAGACAGGTAGGACGCGTCAAAGCGGCCCATCTCGTGAGGTACGTCCACCTCCCAGAAAACTGCAGGCAAATAACAACTCCCTAGAGGTTATGTTGATACTGTTGATTGTAGGCGCTTGGTGGAATTTTGAAGACATCTCGTTAATGTTAATTCTTGCATTTGTACAGATTCCACTTCACAATTTTATTTATTAATTATTTTTACCGACCGATTTTTTTTTATTATCACTAAGGTGGCAATCAGGCATACAGGCCTGCCTGATGGTAAACAGTCACCGTAGCCTATGGACATTTACAACACCAGGGGTGTCACCGGTTTCGCCTTTACGGCATTATCAAAGTATTTAATACAACATATGGCGGTACCGTGCAATCAGTGATAGTGGGTAATCCACAGAGGATTGTTGTGTCCTGCGTGTGAGTGAGGTCACCAGCAAGCTCTTATGGAGTTGCTGTATTAGTAGCAGAGGTAGTATAACGCGAGTGATAAATAAAGTATATTGCAAGCGCTTATAAGCTACAGTAACCGTTTTACATCAGGTGGGCCGCATGTCTTCCGACGTTGTAACTAGTAAATAACAGCAAGCTGTGTAGGCAGAGCTGATATTTTTTAAATTTAAAAAATATTTAAATATTTTTTTTTTTATTTTTTTTTAAATATATGGAACCCTGTACGACATCTAGCGACGAGTGCTGTTACTTTTTCTGTTGATGGGAGTTCAGTGCAGACTCTGCACTGCAGAGTGGCCGGCCATACGTTTTCCCATATGTTTTTTTTTTCTAATTGGAACGATTTTGGACCGTTCTTCCTCACCAACGAACATTTAAATTTCAAATTAAAGGATACAAAACTACAATATGTTAGCTATTAATGTGTTGATTTTGGAGTTTCTCACTATTACCATCTAAACGCTAGCTGGATGACATCAGTCTACCCCAAACGGCAATTTTGAGGGTAATGTGGCTCCGCTGGCTATCGCAGCTCTGCCAAATATATATATATGTATAGAAAACGAACCGTGGTGTTAAAGCAGCTTTGCTAAGCACTCCACCAATTTGCTCTCCGAACACAACTCTAGATGCAGAGAAATTTCAATGAAGTCGTTACGCGGGAACATCTTTCTTACACCTTATCCACGGAACCTTCCCACAAATTGTCTTCAATCCCTCGGAATCTCGTTTCGGAGGCATTCGTCGCCTCCACTCTAATTGGCAGTACAAGCGGGCCCTTGTTTGCGGCGGCACCTCTTACGACCTCTAAGTAGTTTACAGTGTCTTATTTAGTTACTACCGCGCTCAGTTCGGTCGACATTTCATATGCCTTTTTCTCCGGTGCATTGAGGTGAAGCATACCATGAGTTAAGGCTTTATTTATTCTTCATTTAACCTGCCTAATGGTAAGCAGTTACCGTTGATTTGGAGATTTTCAACACCAGGGGTGTCATGCGTTGCCGACCCTGGAAGGTCTGAAGAATTGTTAATAGATTCACGTTGTGTATTAACGCACAAATATCTCAACAATTCTATTGACTAATGGGTGGATATAGGCATTTGCATCACCAGGGGTGTTAATATCTGAAGAATAGTTAACAGGTTCGGGCGTTATTTTGCGAAAGTCAAATTTACATTTTGAGAGACTTAGAATAACACTCTAACGACTAGCATCTGCAGCGCTGAGGATACCTCGTGGATACGCGAAATACGTGTTCCTCAGGGACACGTGCCATGGCAGCAACAGTGGCAGGAGCATGCGGTTTTTGTTCCAGATGGCGGGTAAAGGCGGAGATGTCCGCAACAGCCGAGGCAGTGATGACCGGAGCAGCCGTGGCAGCTACGGCATGGTGCACCTACAAAATGTGTGTGTAACTAATTGTTGACGGAAGCACACACAACAGTTAGATCAAATGATCCGATATTATTTAGATCCAGGATATTGGATTAAACATTCGAGCTGTCTGTCTGAGTCTTCAAAATTCCACCAAGTGTCTACAATCAACAGTATCAACATAATTCGAGCTGTGTAATGCAAGATACGGGAAACTAAATCCTTCGTGTCACTTTTGTAGTTATGGGACTTCCATTTGTTTTTCTATTTCCCTGATATTTCGGAGACGTTGCAGATGCATGCTCCCGAGATGACTGGAGACAGCGAGTATATATCAGTCGGTTAAGAGCAGACATATCTGTTTACTCTATTTCTGTGTCGCTTATACCTTACACACTACACTCGCGGTGTCCTGTTGGAGATTGCCATTCGAAGCGCATAACCTTTGTATAACTCGACAATTAATTCCACGTATTTGACAACTTGAAGTTTATCTTCTCGATTGCAATTACGCTTTTGTTTCAATCACTTCACTGACTGGCCGCGATGTGGAGCGTCTTGTTGAGAGTATATTGGGAAGCTCAATCTAGTGATTGATATCCGTTTGCAGATGTTCCGTATGATTTAAATGATCGTGAAAAATTAAAATTATACAAATCCTTCGTGGTTCGAGCGCTGTTGTAAAATCCTGGTTACGCCTAACTAAATGACGCATACAAAATGTAAAATTCGTAGATTCAGGTATTTTTTTTTATACAACGTCGAGAGGCGTACAAGCATACGGCCCACCTGATGAAAAGCAGTTATTTGACAGATTGTAATATATTAAGTATCACTCGCACGATGCCTCCTCTGCTGCTTATACAGCAACTCCTTTGGAGGTTACTTATGACCTCACTCACAAGCAGGAACACAACAACCCTCTAGGGAGTTGTTATTTTGGCTGCGGTTTTCTGTGAGGTGGAGATTGAATTAAAAAAAACAAAAGGGTTAGAGCGTTGTCTTCTAAAAGTATCAAAGTACATTGAAACAATTTTAATACAAGTAGTAGATAATCCAAGTCAACTAAAACTTACTAAGATAAGTTTTATTAGGAAGTAAGTAGTAAGTTCGATTGACCTGAACTGAAACAAAAGGTGATAATGAAAGTTCTGTATAGTAACTTGAAACAATAGTTAATACATGTAATTTGTCGTATGTTATCAGAAAATGGTCTCAATGGGTTTTAGGAACCGGCGAGTTGCATAAAAGGGCTATGATTATCCAAGAAGCGAGTGAGGTATGTAAGGACTCAGTCATGAAGTGCACGGTTCTCTCTGCCTACACCGTAAGAAATTGTCGATTATAATCATGGTAGAGTGCCAATATAGGTATAGGTAAGGTGTAGATAAGATATCTATCCCCAGGACAGAAATGAAAGGCACTGTTATTTCAAATTGAACTTCAATTTTCATTGTCATTTTAACTATTGTCGACGATGATCATGGCTGCGTGCCAAGGTAGCTTAAGTTTTTATTCCTAAGACTGCAATGAAATTCACTGTTATTTCAAATTGAAGTTCATTGTTTTATTAATTACTAGCTGCTGCCCGCGGCTCCGCCCGCGTGGAGTTAAATAACGTCGCCTATGTGTTAATCTATCTACGTGCCAAATTTCATTCAAATCCGTTCAGCCGTTTAAGCGTGAAAGAGCAACAAACATCCAATCCATACATACAAACTTTCGCATTTATAATATTAGTAGGATTTTAGTTGTTACGAATAATGATCGTAGGTACTGCAATGAAATTAACTACAATTTCAAATTGAATTTGAAAAGACACAGAACAAAAAAGACAGAAGAAAAACTGTGGTGCTGATGATGCTATTACGCTTAGGCGATTGAACTAAATTTAAAACATAGCTGAACTGACACATATACCTTTCTCACTCTTATTCCTAGCTTATCAGTAGTGTAAATCGATAATAAATTGAGAACGGCATTAGATCTTCACTTGCCTAGTCATTTTTTGAGTCTATTAATTTGTATGGTTTCGACACATTGTTGCCACTCACGTTAAAAAGTTTAGAAGAAGTTTAATTAAAGTTTATGCTATGTCCTTTTGAAAATAATTCAAAATAAATCAGCACCTTAGGTAAAACACCACAGCACCTTAGGCGCTTACTGATAACGTCACACTCGCAGGAACACAACAACCCCTCCAGGGAGTTGTCATTAGAGTACGGTTTTCTGTGAGGAGGAGGTAGTTGTCCAGTCGGGCTGCTTTGCCGTGCCCTGCCTCCCTTAAAAACAACTAGGCCAAGACAGACACGTTCAATCATAAAAAGTCCTGTATGGGAATCGAACCCACGCATTGACGTTAAAATAGCATTACTAACTCGCCATCGAGTTCTTTTCAGCATTGTTATTACTTTGCAAAGTATAAAATTGACATTAATTATAGGGATAAAAGTGAGTTTTTTGACGTTGAACGGTTTCTGTTGCTAATTACCCCTTCACTTGTATTAATTGAGTTTTTGATGTAACAGAGTACGTTGCCTCTATTTGGGACACAATGGGAGTGGATAGCCTTTGATTTTGTGAGGCTTCTGGCCACGGTACGGGGTGAAAGAGGACTTTAGCTTTGTCGTTGAGACTGCATTAGCCCGACGATACACGAATAGAAAAGATATTGACATTTGGGATACAAGAGTTTTTGAAGTGAAAACTTCTTTAGCATCGTTGATTTGAAACTCGATGAAACGAAAAAGCGACAGTAAAAGGAGACGACCACATAAATCTATAGGATTTAATATGCAAGCGAAAGAGATAGAAGTGCAAGAGAAACTTCGCACTCAGCTCAAGTGGCTCCCTATCAGGTTATGTCGTAACTGGCTTGTCTCTCTTCTTTATTCTATTCTCTTCAATCCTACTTCTCCCAGCTACTTGAAGGAACATTTTATTTATCTCAATGAGGTACGGGATCGTCGTGATCGCAATATACGCAGTATTTTCCCCCTTCCTTTAATAACACCATCTCCCTCTTCACAATACTACTCTAAGTCCTTCTCGGTATGGGCTGTGCAAATCTGGAATGCCATGCTAATTTGTATACGTAGTGCACAATCCTTAGCCTCCTTTAAAAATAGGGTAAAATCTTACTATCTCTCTACTTAACTATATACTACATAATTGTATATATATATTTGTCATTACTTCTATCTAAATTTATTATTGTATATGTTCTGGTCTTCTGTCATAAAATGCGCCACCTACTTACTTTTTACATAGGTATGATTGTTTTTTCGTGTTGTATGGTTGTCTGGAAGAGATCGCTTTAGCGATAAGACCGCCTCTTGTACATTTATTTTCTTTTTACGTGTGTTCTGTATGCATTTGTTATTGGCGCAATAAAAAGTATTCTATTCTATTCTGTAGAAGGCATTGTACAGTGTTTATTACGGGGTCCGAGCGTTGTACGTGTGTGTGCGCGCCTGCGTATTACACAGCTTGGGATAAGGCGTCATATCAACCGTGGTGCATTGTACACGTGTATTGTTTACATAAATATTTCATTATTTTTGTTAAAAAAAAATTCAAGAATGCCGAAAACGAATGCAGAATATTGTCGTGATTATTAAGTTCACACTTTTGATGGTTTCGTTTCTATCGAGTATGAACTGCACACATATTTTATTATACACTAGCGCACTTAAAGCATCCTAAAAGTGAGTAAAACTTAACATTTGCAGTTGGATTATCGACTGTAACCATGACAGATGTATGGGAGAACATTCTTTTCAATTGCAAAATTAAATTTGTTCACCCATTGAAGGAAATTACTAGGTACGACTACATTATTACGGAACCCTCTGTGCACGAGCTCCAAATCGCACCTGACCGTTTTTAGGGTTCCGTACCCAAAAGGTAAAACGGAACCCTATTACTGAGGCTCCGCTGTCCGTCCGTCCGTCTGTCACCAGGCTGTATCTCATAAACCGTGATAGTTAGACTGTTGAAGTTTTCACAAATTATGTATTTCTTTTGCCGCTATAACAACAAATACTAAAAAATAGAATAAAATAAATATTTAAGGGGGCTCCCATACAACAAACGTGATTTTTTGGCTCGTTTTTGCTTGATATTGATAATGGCAACAGATAGACGCTTGAAATATTCACAGAATATTTAGTTATATATTCACTTTAGGGATAAATAACTAAATTAAAATAAAACAAATATTACAGGGGGGCTCCCATACAACAAACGTGATCTTTTTGCCATTTTTATGGATAATGGTACGGAACCCTTCGTGCGCGATTCCGACTCACACTTGGCCGTTTTTTTTTTTTCTAAATCAGATCACTATTGAGGTATTAAATACGGATGAAAAGCCCTCTATTTCGAAGTCGGTTGAAAACAACCAACAACGAATACCATTCGGTTAATGTCTGTTTGTTTAGGGTTTCACAGGCTACCGTCAAATTCTTAAGTGACACGTTTATTTGACTGTTTTATTTTGGCAAAGTGTGGCGTTCTTATGTTATAATTCTTAATTAAAAAAGATAAATAAAAATAAAATCTATGAGAAGTAAATGAAATACAATAAAGATTTTATTTAAAAAAATGTATGACGTGTCTAAGTGCCGGCAAGAGCCCAATAGCAATAGGTACAGACATAGAGTACGACTGATGTAACGTATTTTTTTTTGGAGGGGGGCAAACGAGCATTTGGGTCAGCTGATTGTAAGTGGTCACCACCGCCCATAGATATCAGCAATACCAAAGGTTCAGTGATCCGTTGCCAGCCTTTGAAGGGAAACATAAGCACTTTTCTTGAAGGCATCCATATCGTATTTGTTCGGGAACATCGCTGAGGGTAATTTATTTCACAATTTCACCGTACATGGTAGAAAATACCTCAAAAAGCGTACTGTAGTGGATTGCCTCTCATCAAGATGGTGAGGGTGAAATTTAAGTTTGTGGCGAGTGGTACGATAGTGGAACTCAGCGGCTGGTATTAAGTAGAACAGCTCCTTCGAACACTCCCCATGATACAATTTGTACAGAACACAAAGAGAAGCAATGTCTCTTCGTGTACAAAGTGAGTCCAGCCGAGGGGAGATCATTGGGTCGCCGACGATTCGAACTGCTCTACGTTGTATGCGATCAAATGGAGTAAGCAAATATTGTGGGGCGTCGGCCCAAAGATGTGAACAGTATTCCACGTGAGGCCGGACCTGGGCCTTATAAAGTTGAAGGTGATGTTGAGGTGTAAAGTATTGTTTAGTTCTATTGATCACACCAATTTTCTTGGACGCCAAATTAGCATTGCTCTCCAGATGACCGCGAAACTGTACATCGCTCGATATGACGACACCCAGGATACCGATGCTTGGCGTAACGCTAACGGGTATACCTTCTAATCGAGGGGCTGGTTACTTCATTGCAATACCGCTCGAACGTTGCTACCGTCGTACAAATACAGCAACTCCACGGGAGCTTACTGTTAACCTCACTCACTCGCAGGAACAGAACAATTCTGGAGGTAGTTATTACTTGGTTGCGATTTTTCTTCCTCAGTCGGGTTGCTTCGAAGAGCCTCTTTTAGCACGGTATACGTGCTGATGAGATAGGCTTCGACTCCAATCGTTGACCGCTTTACATCGGCCATCATTATTCTGTAAAGAAATCCGGAGCTTACATGCCATGTTATCTAAACTGAAAAAGAAACACATTTGATCTGAAAGAGAGTGTCGGTGTTAAAATAAGAGGCATGCTCCGTTGGTTTAAACATATCGAAAGAATGTAGGGAGAAATAATCACGAAACAGATTGCAACGCGAAAGTAATAGGATGTAGGAGCCGAGGAAGGCCAAGACTTACCAACCATGACCAAATTGATTGTGTTTTATCTGGTTATGCCAGGAGCTTTCAGAAACCGGCAAGCGTGCATAAGAAAAGATGTGAACGTTAAAGAAGCGAGTGAGGTATGTAAGGATCGAGGCATGTGGTAATCGGTTCTCTCTGCCTACACCGCACGGGATTTGGCGTGAACTTATAGAACAGAATAGATTTTTTTACATAATATCGAAAGGTGAACTGTTATATAAACCTCTCCACACAACATGCATTTAAAAACTTGAAACATATGCTACCCATAAACAAGTTGTAACAGGCGTAGGGGTGCAACCCTGGATTATCGTGTTCGCCTTCCCCACCCCTGGGGGCTGGGGATTAAATACGTTCATTTGGAAAATACATTTCCTTAAAGTTTGTTTGCAATATATAAAATATGATAATAAATTAATTTTAAATTAGACAAGTATATACTTTACAATGTTTTTTTTTATATGCAAGTACTTGGACGATTACACTCGCAGCAACACGATAACCTTACAGGGACATATTGGGCGTAGTCAGGCTATGATGCACCCTACCTTTCTTTGCTAATTAACAAGGTGCATTACTTGCATGTGAGGAGTGTAAATATACCTAGATAAATAGATCAATGGTCGCGTACTGTGCGGTTCCAGAGAAGTTTCAATCATTTGTAACAATGATTAAGAAATAGCAACTGAAATTGCTGCTTGGAATGGTGTCAGGAATTTTTAACCTCGTGGCCCAGCGGTTAATAACGCTACTTTGACTCTTCTCATGCACCAACGTACGTGGGTTCAATCCCACACAGCACAAATATTTGTATGCATGAACATGTCTGTTCGTTTTGGTCTGCGTGTTTTAAAGAGAGATAGGGCGCATCAAAGCAGTCTGGAGAAAGTAACTCCACCTCACAGAAAGTCGCAGCAAAATAACAACTACTTGGAGGAAGTCGATGGATGCAGGTGGCACAGGACCGAGACGAATGGCACTCTAGAGGTGAGGCCTATGTTCAGCAGTGGACGAATACGGGCTGAGATGATGATGATGAGGGAGGGTTGTTGTGTACCTACGAATGAGTGAAGCCACCAGTAAGCCCTAAGGAGTTGCTGTGTTAGCAGCGGAGGTGGGATCGCGGGAGTGATACTTAATGTATCGTTAGCGTTCGTAGACTATGGTAACCGCTTTATATAGTAAATATTTTAATTCGAGCCCCATGCTTATATGTCTGCCAACGTTGTAAAAAAAGAATACTTATACTTATTGTAAATTTCCCAGTAAAATTTCAGTCGTCGCCAAATAACCACGATTAAAAAAATAACAAACAGAAATGGCCATTTCATGTCTAATAATAAATTAGCACCATTATAAAATGTTGAAAAGGGAAGCGGTTCAGTTAAAAAGCGAGTTCGTACTCGATACCAATTTGTCGCCCTCTTTCTTACCAAGTACTTAATATTAATATCTTCCAGCGTTATGGACACGATAATTGTGCCGAATATTAAAAGTTACAACGCTGCACGTGACGCCCGTGTGTGGGGAGCCTAACAATGACACCTACCAGGGAGCAAGCATATTAAAATTTAGGGTGTGAACAAAGCTGGTACACTTTTGGGTGTTTCGTAAATATGCATTTTCAAATTGATAAAGAACCGGACTATTGACCAACGGGTCCCCGGTTCGAATCCTAGCATCTATCTATTTATAACTTCACGCCAAGTTCCTTACGGGGTAGGCAGAGAGAACCGAGCGCCACGCGACTCGATCCTTACATACCTCACTCGCTTCTTTAACATTCATTGCTCTTTTCATGCACGCTCGCCGGTTTCTAGGGCTCCTGACATCACCTTCTGATAGAATGATAGGTAAGTCTTGGCCTTCCTCGGCTCCTACATCCTTCCACTTTTGCATTGTATATCTGCTTCGTCATTCTTTCATCCTGCATTCTTTTTACATGTCCGAACCAACGGAGCATGCCTCTTCTTATTTTAACACCGGCGCTCTCTCTCAGACCAACTCTGCTTCTAACCTCATCATTGCGAATACGGTCTACAAGCGTTACACCACAAATTTTGCGCAACGCTCGCATTTCAACCGCGTTTATCCTACTTTCATGCTCTCTCTGCCATACCCAGCTCTCGCTTCCATAAGTAAGAATCCTGGCATGTGCCACTAAATTCGTGTTATCGGATTTATATACTTATTTGTAGTTATCATTGGCGAAAGAAGACATAAAACATAAAGCTGCACGTTCAAGAAATTATATTTTGAAAGATGCGTGACCTAACCTAAGAAAGGTCAGATTTCCCCTATGGGTTGTGAGGTCTGACGGCAGTCGTTCCATGTAAACATCAGTATCTTCGCCAAGCTCTTAGGCTTAGATAGCAGACCCTGCCGATCCTGATAGAAGCGGCAGAAGCGGGATAATGCTAAAAAGAAGCACTATCTATCACTATCTAGAAAGAGTAGTGTTGTTATTAAAATCACTCCGTACCTTTCACTCGTTAGAGCCTCGATCATTAATTAGCGTGATGCACCACATGCGGGTGAGGATGACCGTAGCTCTAAGATTAATAGTGAGCCAATTTCACCTAACAATAATGTAGTACAAATGTTTCATTATTGTACGACTTCCATACACGTTACTTTCATATGTAATACATAAATATACATGTAAAATTTAAAACAAGTTTTAACAATGTTAAAGAAGCAAGTGAGGTGTGTAAGGACGGCGTCTTATAGCGCTCGGTTCTCTCTGCCCACCCCGCAAGGGACCTGACGTGAAGATATAAATACACACATACAAAATTTAAACATCTGTATTTATGTATAAAATACAGGCACTATTTAATACATAAAGAAAGGCAGATGTTTATATCCGCCGCTCCGCTCTGCTGCCCGCGTATTCGCCCGTGTAATGTGCGGCTTCGTATATTTTACAAAGGAACCCTAATTAAAAAATAGTCTATATCACCGATGATTGATGATGATGATAACGTAGCTTTATATATGTATGTTTTTAGAGCACAACTTAACAGTAATTTTGTAAATATTTTACAACTAAAAAATGTATACATGTTTAGTTCGCTCTAAAAGAAGCTCAATCCCATCTGTAGCTGTGGGCTGCTATGCACGCTAAACTTGTAGATGGCGCTAGCGACGCTTTACAGCGATATATACCTACACAAGGAAAAATTCGCGGCCCTCACAAACCTTCCTGGTAGCTCAGTTGGGAGAGCACTCGAGCGACAATCAAGAGGTTATGAGTTCGAACACCATCTAGGCGAAAATGTTTTTTTTTCCATAGCAAAATATTTAATGATGAAGAAGAAGAAGATGGTATCACTGTTGATACCATAGATATCCAGAGATGGGATAATCTCTCAAACAAAAAAACTATGTTTTTTTGTTTGAGAGATTATCCCATCTACATTCAAGCAAAAAAACTATGTTTTTAAAGAAAGTATATAGGCTTTATTTCAACCTTACTGATACGAAACCATATAAGCGAGCATTCTATTATGTATGTACTTATTAATAAATTTATGTATTCCTAACTGTTAGAATATAATTTTCAGAATATTTCTAATTCCGATACGAAACTTTCAATCATATCCCCATACAAAACTTTCAATCGCATCCCTATACAAAACTTTCAATCGCATCCCCATACAAAACTTTCAATCGCATCCCCATACAAAACTTTCAATCGCATCCCCATACAAAACTTTCAATCGCATCCCCATACAAAACTTTCAATCGCATCCCCATACAAAACTTTCAATCGCATCCCCATACAAAACTTTCAATCGCATCCCCATACAAAACTTTCAATCGCATCCCCATACAAAACTTTCAATCGCATCCCTATACAAAACTTTCAATCGCATCCCCATACAAAACTTTCAATCGCATCCCCATACAAAACTTTCAATCGCATCCCCATACAAAACTTTTATTCTAATATTACGGGATCGAGTATCTGTATACTGTATTATGATATAAATTTTTCAAATGTTTTTTTCCTAATTTTCAGTGCCGCTGGTGCCATGTGCGATCGGACGGGTTTCGGCGGCTCCATGGGTCACTTTCCGATGGGCCATATGTCCGCTATGGGGGCAATAGGGACCATGGGCTCAATATCCGCCATGAATGGCCAAATGCCCCAGAAAAAATCCCCCGAGGAGCACATAAAGAGACCTATGAATGCTTTTATGGTGTGGTCGAGGTTGCAGAGGCGGAAAATTGCCCAGGACAACCCTAAGATGCACAATTCCGAGATTTCTAAGAGATTAGGTAAGTTATTTATCAGGAACACCATTCCTATATCAAATCTATGTGTTTGTCTGTGTGTGTGTTTCGCTATTTTTCGAATATTCGAATTTTGACTTCAGATTCGGATTCAGCATAAAAAAGTAGAATAGGAATGTCTGAAAAACCAACCTCCTATCTCTTAAGAAACATGGTCAAAATGGCCGACAAAATAAAAAAAAAAATTGAATTTTATTTCAGATTCGAAAATAAATTAAAAAGTAGAATAGGTATGTCTTAAAAACCAATATCATATTTCTTAAGGAACATGGTCAAAATGGCCGATAAAGTTTAAAAAAAAAAATTGTTATATAATTGACGAGCCAGGTGTTCCTCTGGCAATGCAAGCTTGCGCATTCTCAACTGGTTTATATTTTAAATTTGATCTATGACTATTCGATTAACGTGAAATATGCAGGGTTGGTACTACGCCTCGCAATTTAAATACCTATATATGTAACATCAAATTCATTCCCAAAAATTCGCAGGATATTTTTTATACAGCAGTGAATATGTAACGAAAATATAATAAATTACAGAGCAGTAATTGCCCAGTGGATAAGGAACATTTCTATGGACCAACTGGTCACCGGTTCGATTCGTATTATCGGATTTATGTACTATATTTGTAACTATCACATGCTCGGCGGCGAAGGGAAATATCCTGAGGAAACCCACATGACCAGGAAAATTTTATATTGAAAAACACGTGCGACCTAATCTAAGAAAGGTCTTGTTTTCCCTCTGGGTTGCGGGTAGTCGCTCGCTAAAGTTGTTATGCAATTTCTGAACGCTAGCGCGTTGCTATCTCTGATGCTAACGCAGCAGTTGTTTATGAGTACGGGTAACTTCACTCACTCGCATGAACACAACGACTCTTCATGGAGTCGCCATGTTATTGCCTCCAGTTGGAGTTTGATGCTGCGGCACTACCTCTCTGTACGTGCAGGTGAGGTTGACTCGGAAAAGTATAAACAAATAAATAACTCCAGACAAGTTACACAGCGGCATCGAGTTTCAAACAAAGCAAAACTTTTATTACGGTATTTTTATATACACAACATCGGGAAACATACAAGCACATGGGCCACCTGATGTAAAGCGGTTACCGTAGCCTATGAAAGCATAACTCGCGTGATGCCATCCCCGCTGCTAACGCAACATATCCTTAGAAGTTGTTATTTGACTGCAGTTTTCTGTGAGGTGGGGGCATTTCCAATGACGGGCTGTTTGATGCGCCATACCTCTCTTAAAAACGACCCAGGCCAAGACAAACTGACGTGTTCATGCACACAAATATTTGCCCTGTCCTGGTGCCACCGAGCTCTTCGAAATTCTACTTTCACCATATAAAAACCGTAGCCGAATAAGTTCTCTTGAAGGTCGGCCATACTTGTTTGCCACGCGACTCAGTGCCTGCTGCAGTGCCAGCCGTATTTCCATACACCTGCCTGATATTATTCAAGACACACGACGCTTCGTGTTTGTTATTATAATGCTAAGCGATAGTTTCCGGGGTATAATCTTAGTTTATGAAAGGAGCTCATTTTCATTGCAAATTGAGCTTTTGTCTGAGTAAGGTATATCTTGGTTTGTGAAGGATCCTGTTTTGATTTACATTGCGAAATAGATATTCAATGCGAAAGTGGAGGGAAATAGGGGGCAAGGAAGGCCAAGACGACAAAATTGGGTTTTTTTATATTTACTACTTCGCATACGGGTACGGGCCTATTAACGCTTGAGATATATTAAGTATCACTCGCGCGATGCCTCCCCTGCTGCTTACACAGCAACTCCTTGGGAGCTTACTGGTGACCTCACTCACACGCAGGAACACAACAACCCTCTAGGGAGTTGTTATTTGGCTGCGGTTTTCTGTGAGGTGGAGGTACTTTTCCCAGACGGGCAGCTTTGATGCGCCCTGCCTCTCTTATTTATTATGGTTGAGTTTTTATAGGCGATGCCAGGAGCCCAAAAAGCATAAACCAATGTACCACATGACTGCTCGTGAAGGCACCCTGCATATACCAGCGATTCGAGCGAGTGAGCAAGCGATGTAGTGTTGGAGCAAGTGGATGGAATTGTATATCTTGGAAGCGCTTTTAGCAGCGATGCAAAGTGGAGAGACGAGCGAGTGCAGGGAACAGCGTGAATGGAGCATTGGGTGAACTTCTAGACAGCTGAAACCTTAGTCAGAAGGTACGGCTCGCTGTTCACAGCGCGGTGCTAATCCCAACGCTAACAGATGGAAGTGAAATTTGTTTATGGCAGAGAAAGCATGAAATTAGAATAAATGCGGTCGAGACGCGAGCATTGCGCAAAATTTCTGTCATAACGCTTGCCGACCGCGTTCGTAATGATGATGTTAGAGAGTTGGTCTGAATGAGAGTATCGGGATTAAGATAACAAAAGGCATGCTCCGTTGATTCGGACATGTAGAAAGAATGCAGTGAAGATATATACACAAGTAATTTTTAAATGTAGCAAATTTGATGTGGAAGACATTGATTTTTTATATCACTAAGGTGGCAAAGAAGCATACGCCCTGCCTGATGGTAAACAGTCACCGTAGCCTATGGACATTTGCAACACCAAGGGTGTCACTCATGTTTTGCCGATCCTACTCCGCAACGTTGATTCTGTTATAGGATCCAGAACTATAGAGACCTATTTTTTTTTTATACAACATCGGGAAGCAAACAAGTTTACGATCCACCTGATGTAAAATGGTAACCGTAGCCTTTGAACGCTTGTAATACAGTATCGTTCGCGCGTTGCCACTCCTGCTAACACAGCAACTCCTTAGGAGCTTACTGGTTACCTCACTCAACTGAATAACCCGGGAGTTATTATTTGGCCGCGGTTTTCTACGAGAAAAAAGACTGTCAGTTGCAGGGCATCGTCAGAAGTCAAAATTTCTTGCCATCACAAACATTATTTTTGTGTTGTCAAAAAATATTTTTTAGAAGTATTTTTTATTAGAAATTATTGAACGTATTAATATAGTAATAAAATCATTATTTGATACCTGTTTCATATGAAAAAGAATGATTATCTTCTTAACATAGAATAAAACAAAATTGCTTCCCGCCGTTTGTACGCGTAGATCTTTTCAAATACTCAACGGACTTTAATGCGGTTTTCATCAATAGACAGAGCGATTCAAGAAGGAAGGTTTAAACGTATAATACATGCATATTATAGCCGAGACAAGCTGAGATTTTCAAAGAATTGTAATGTGATATTGTAAAAAAGATATTTTTGTGCACTTACATTGCAAACGCTGGCTAAATCTTACGAGACAGATCACAATAATGTACTGCGGAATTGTATATCATAAAATGGTATACAAAAAAATCTGCGATGGTATATGTCTAAGTGCTAAGTATAACCCACAGTAACCATTTTTATCTTTTGCCAAAAAAATAATGGGTTATTTACGAAGATATTTTAATCAATACATTATTCTTCCTTTTCAAACTAAATACGTTAGATACATTGTAAATTTAATGTAGATGTAGTAAAAATTGCCCTTTACAGGATATCATAAAAGTGAATATGTTAGAAGAATGACGAGCTCGGTGGCGCAGTGGTGAAACGCGCTGTTACGCTACTTTGACACCAACGCTCGTAGGTTCGATTCCCACACAGTACAAACATTTGTGTGCATGAACATGTCTGTTTGTCTTGGTCTGGGTATTTTCTATGTATAATAAGTAAGTATTTAAAAAAAAAAAATATGTTTATCAGTTATCTAGTATCCATAACACAAGCTTTGCTTACTTTGGGGCTAGATGGCGCTGTGTAATTTGTCCGACAATATTTATATTTATTTATTTATATCAGAGATTTAAATTGCGGGGGCAGAGCGGGCCAAGGAAGAAGATCCTGTCCTATACGAAATCGGAAAAAACATGTGATCCACGGCCCTCGAGGGGCTTTAAACCCTAATTCTCTATGTATACGAGATAAAATGTACTAAAAAAATCCGAAGTCATTTCAAAGTCAAACGTCAACTAGCGATTACGGATATCCTAAATATTCTCGACGATCACCAGAACAAGGTGGACAAACTGCCACCGGCCCAAACCATGATTGACAACCAATGCGCCGTTCCCTATAATTCCCTCCTTATAAAAAATTTACACGCTCACATCAACGTAGAGTTGTGAAGTTCAATAAAATCAATCCAATATGTTACTGAATATATAAATAAAGGTAGCGATCAAGCCACTTTCAGTGCAATCACCAAATAATGTGGAGAAAAATCAATCTGGATATTACATCTGCAGCTGCAGCATAACAAAATCCTCCATAGTGCTTCAGCTATGGAGGATTTTGTTATTATGCGTGCATTTGAGCTCCCACTGACTACTACTGAAATACACCATTTTCTAAATGAACTGAAAAATGAGCAGTCCATTTTGCAGTTCATTTAGAAAATGATATATTTTAGTGAGAACAACATACAAGAAACTGTCAATAATCCGCGGGATACAACATTAACGTTTTGCAATGACCATTAATAAGTCGCAGGGCCAAACATTCAACGTTGCAGGCTTGGATTTGTGCGTTGAGTGTTTTTCACATGGGCAAAGAAAATAGGTTTGTATTGTCTCATAAAAACTGCTTTAAATATTGTATATAAAGATATCCTGTAGTGTAGTCTAATCATAATGATAATATGAATTATCACTTCACTCTGAAAACTATCTAGTACCTAGGTATCGACATTGCACCCGTGAGACGGCGGGGCGGGTCACTAGTTGTTTATATAATTCAAACAAATTTATAAATACATATCAATTTTATAAAATTTGTAAACAACAAGGCAATATTTTCGCATACAACTACTTATATATATGTGTGTGTGTGTGCTTTTCCGCTATCCCCAAAGTAGGTACCTAACTAACCTAAAGAACTTTTACTACTTCAAGTTTGTTTTTCAAGTACAAAAGTTACAACAACATAAATAAATACACATGTAAACATACAAAAATGTTTTTTCGCCTAAACCCCATTTGTAGACAACGATTTACTATTTTTCTATATAGTCGTAGAAGCTAGTGCAGTTCAGTCTTACATATAGCCCAATAGATAAAATAAGTCTCATGATCGAAGTCAATAACCGGTACTACGAGTTGCAATCGACACTGTGTCCAGCCAGTGGTATCTTAATTTCCACATTTATCAAAACCCACGTCTGAATAAAATTAAAAAAAAAAAACGCAATCAACCCGCAGAAGCGACGCAGCGGGGCGCACGCCACCGAATTAATCAACGGGACATGCTAAAAGTAAGCAAAGCTCGAAAAAATATAACAAAAACATTCAGAAAAGGGGAGACACCGACGGAGAGTATAGCAAAATGGAGGTAAAAAACTATCCATAGTCCGCCATTCTGGTGGTGACGGCACGAGGAAACGCCATTTCCTATTTTTCCATCTATTTTTAACGTACGAGACTGTTTACTGTTGCAGATAGTTTAAAATTTTCTCCCATCTTCGACATTTTGTCTATGGTATAGTTAGATTCTTTTGTTTGACATAGATTAAAATTCAGATAGCAATTTTGCCTTGACGGTGGTTTATTTACCTACTCATAGAACATGATCGAGCGTAGATACAAAACGACATTTACAAAATTCAAGAAAAACAACGAGCTCGGTGGCGTTGTAGTTAGCAGCGCTACTTTGACACCAAGGCTTGTGGGTTCGATTCCCACACAGCACAAACATTTGTGTGCATGAACATGTCTGTTTGCCTTGGTCTAGGTTTTTAAAAGAGTTAGGGTGCACCAAAGTAGCCTCTGGGGAAATACCTCCACCTCACAGAAAACCGCAACCAAATTACAACTCTCTAGGGGGTTGTTGTGTTCCTGCGTGTGAGTGAGGTTATCAGTAAGCTCCTAATGAGTAGCTGTGTTAGCAGCAAAGCTGGGATCGGGCAAATAATACTTAATGTAAAACAGGCGTTCATAGGCATAACCGCTTTACGTCAGGTGGGCCGTATGCTTCCGATTTTGTACAAAAAAAAGTTAAGATATAGGAAATGAACCGAGTAACTCGGCCGAATACTCGGTCTGGTAAAAACGAAATCGAGTAATACTCGGTTACTCAGTAAGTTGTATACTAGATGCATGTCTACTTTTCACCATTTGAGGTATGGAGTCCTCATTAATGTTACATACATACCTTATCCTGTCTCCCATCGGGGTAGGTACTGTGGAACGCCAGTTGCGTTAATTCAAATCAAATCAAATCATTTTATTTGCAGGCAAACACGGTAGTATACATTGCATATACAGATCTTATGTAATATTGATCGAGCATGTTGCGCCAACAATTGGCATGCAAAAAATAAAATAAAAATGTATTAGTTAAAATTCGTAAAAAACAATAATGTAACAATGTCATTGAGTAGATTGTAATAAAATAAATTAGTCTAAATTGTACACAAATTAACATTATCGAGTAAATTACTATAAATGGGGTTGATATCTTTAAAATTTAATTTTTGCGAATTCATTAATGTCATAGATGCTGTTCCTACTAAGTAGCTTATGCAACAAATCAAACATACCTCTTTCCCTTCTTCAACAACTATAAAGCCATACAAAACTTACGTTTCATTGGATGCCCCTACTATAACCACCACTCACTCCTATGCCAAATCTTTCACAATTTTCGCCGGTAAGCTTTGGAACTCTTTACCACTGGACATAAAAATGTCACCTTGGGATCCTTCAGAACGGCGCTAAGAAGACTTTTTGATAATGCTTCAAACTATTATATCAATAAACAAACTGGCTTTGTAATAACATTAATGACTTCGCATTGCCTAATATCTACATTTGACTTTTTTAGGGTTCCGTACCGTAAAACGGAACCCTATTACTGAGGCTCCGCTGTCCGTCCGTCCGTCTGTCACCAGGCTGTATCTCATGAACCGTGATAGTTAGACAGTTGAAATTTCCACAGATGATTGAAATTTTCACAGATGATGTATTTCTGTTGTCGCTATAACAACAAATACTAAAAAATAGAATAAAATAAATATTTAAGGGGGCTCCCATGCAACAAACGTGATTTTTTTGCTCTTTTCTGCTCGATATAGATAACGGCAACAGGTAGACCCTTGAAATATTCACAGAATATTTAGTTATATATTCACTTTAAGAATAAATAATTAAATTTAAATTAAACAAATATTTAAGGGGGGCTCCCATACAACAAACGTGATTTATTTTGCCGTTTTTATAGATAATGGTACGGAACCCTTAGTGTGCGAGTCCGACTCGCACTTGGCCGATTTTTTATACAACGTCTAGAGATATACAAGCACAATGTTACATCCCACCTGATGTAAAGGTAATCATAGCTTATGAACGCTAGTAATACATTGAACATCACTCGCGTGATGCCATCTTTGCTGCTGACACAGCAACTTCTTAAGAGATTACTGGTGACCTCACTCATACGCAGAAACGCAACAACTTTCCAGCGAGTTGTTATTTGGCTACGGTTTTCTGTGAGATGGAGGTTCCCCCAGTCGGGCTGTTTTGATGCATACCTCTCTTAAACTTGTTCTTTTGATTGTAATTATTTTATTCCACTCTCACGTGTTTATAATCCTCTCAAATACCTTAAGGTTGGCTGCAAGAGATCCCTTAGAGTTAATTCATTCTTTTTTTGCGTAAACTCTTGTTATTTTTGCAATAAAGATAAAATTACATGTATACAAAAACCTAAATCATTGGAATATATTATGAATATTATACTTGGATAGGAAACAATATAAAATTCTGTAAACAAAGTGAAACCGCAGTAAAAATAGGTAGGTATGTGCCTACCGCCGCCGCCGGAGTAAAACCTACCGCTCGTCAATAACGTTAGTTTCTTTTTGCGAATCCCGAGCGGAGGCGGTACAAAGCTTCGCTTACGTAAAAGTGTTCCCTTTGTCCTCGACAAACACAGCGCATGTTTTATTCATACGCTGTCCTTTATGTACTGAATGGAACGTCTGTTTGTTAGATGAAATTGTTTGCTCTGTGACGCTGCATTCGGAAGAATTTGGAATTGATTTTGATTTTCTTTTTATACAACGTCGGGAGGCATACAAGCATACGATCCACCTGATATAATATAGAATGGTTACCGTAACCTATGAATGCTTGCAATATATATTTTATACCACTAAGGTGGCAATCAAGCGTACGGTTTTCCTGGTGGTAAGCAGTTACCTTACCTATGGATATTTGCAACACCAGGGGTGCCGACCCTATTATATTACATGTCACTCGCGCGATATCACCTCGACTACAAGCTTAACAACTTCTTAGGTGCTTAGTGGTAACTTCACGCTATCGCAGAAACACAACCGTCCAGGGAATTGTTATTACTACGTCGGGAGGCTAAAACACGGCTAACATACGGTCCACCTGATGTAAAGCGGGTACCTAGCCTATAAACGCTTGCGATATATTAATTATCAGTCGCGGGATGCCTCCCCTGCTGTTTACACAGCAACTCCTTGGGTGCTTACTGGTGACCACACTCACACGCAGGAACACAACAAGCTTTGTGGTATATGTGTATGCTTGTATCTTTACCAGATAGTCAGTTCTTTGTGCCGTCTTACTGTGATCGTCATTCGAGAAGCGTATGGCCGCAGAATACATTGGTTCTTCAAGCTATATGGCCTACCCACTACCACTTCATCTTCCTGATCCTTGCAGCCTCATCGGTAGCTCCAGTTTTAAAACAATTCAATCCAATTCAACTTATTTAATTTGTAAACATAGGTGATTATCAAGATGTGCATACAATATATAGATGTGTTGCTCATTTTGTATTAAAATCATTAAAATGGAAGTTAAAATGTAAATAATTGAAATAGAATACAATGGCAATTAATATTGTCAATTTAATGAACAACAATCGTGAACTAACGTCAATTTAAATTTCTCTATGATAATGTCAATGAACAATGTCAATTTTATAGATGAAAATAATAAAAATGAATTTATAATGTCAATTTAAAATTTGAAATCTAAAATAAATAGTAATAATGATTATTATTTCTCCATTATACATTATCACTTAGATATTCATTAACTGAGTAGTATGCTTTGTCAATAAGTAATCAAAATACATTTCGCAATATAGATCCCTACTCCGAGCATGGTACCTCCATCGTACGATGAGCCTTGAACTTTCCTTAGAAATTCATAGTCGACTGACAATAGAATGCGCAGCTGTTATTGGCTAATTCACGGATCGACGTCGTGGCACTTATCGGCTTATTGGTTAAAATATTCTCCCATTGGTCAGTAGGCATCGCTGAGATATTTATGGTATATCTCAGCGATGCCTATCGGTTTGTGGATATGACAAACAAAAACTTAACGCTGAAAAACTAATCAACTTGGTAGGAATAAGTTATTGCTTTGCAAAGGTCTTCACGTAATACTTTTAGTAGTACCTACATAGTACATTAAAGGTAGTATCAAAGATGAATTATGTAATCTCGCGTTTATAAACTTGCATCCTTCAACACCTCAGTGGCAGTGGTTTGTTCGAAACCTATTACACGAACTACAATGGCCGCCCCCGGCTTAATTAATATTAACTGCGTAGTCAATACTAGCGACGCCCCTAACAGTTGGCGGGTAGGAATTATTGAGGGAACGTAGATGCACCAGACAGCAATGAAAACAAACATATAATACACACGGTAGTTAAGAATGGTGAGTATGTATACGAACAAGTAGGTTCAGCTACATGAAATTTTCGTATAAAACTTTGCTATAAAAAATAACGTCCGGGGGTCGAGTCGTCGAGAGAATTGAACCCACAAGTATTAAGGAGCAATGGCTACTTAATACTTGTGGGTTCAATTCTCATACAAGACATACAATTATGTAAACAAACATGTCTAGTTGTATTGGTCAGGGTGTTTATAAGAGAAATAGCACGTAGCAAAGCAGTCGGACTGGGGCAGTACTCCACCCTACAGGAATCCAAAGCCAAATAAATACTCACTGGAGGGTTATTGTGTTATTGCGAGTGAGTGAGGTTAGAGGGAGGGAACGCATGAACGATACATTCTGTATTGCAAGCTGTTACGAGTATAGGCAAGGGTAACCACTTTAAAATGAAGTAGATGTATAAAAAGCTTGCTCTAATTTACAAAGTACAAGATTTTCAGTAATTATATCATTCATATTACTACATTTAAATAACAACGATACTGAAAATTAAGTACACATCTACAGCTCAAGCTATGCAAAACTATGCAAATTTCACCTTTACTGTTACGACATAAGATGCAAGGGTTTATATCTTAATTTCTCGGTGTCTGTACATGATATATGAAATAAAATATAAGTTCCTAACTTATTTCATGATAGAGACATACTCAAAGAAAGAAACTAGTATTTGAGTCGGACCAAGTTGTCACTTTTAATTAGATAATTACCATTTTATTTGCCTTAAAAATAAAAATAGGATATCCATTTGTATTTTGACGAGCTCGGTGGCGCAGTGGTTAGTGACGCTACTTTGACACCAAGGCTTGTAGGTTTGATTCCCACATGAGGCAAACATTTGTGTGCATGAACATGTCTATTTGTCTTGGTCTAAGTATTTTTAAGAGAGACGGAGCGCATCAAAGCAGTCTGTTGTGGAAAGTACGTCTACTTCACAGAAAACCGCAGCAAAATAACAACTCCCTGGAGGGTTGTTGTGTTCCTGCATGTGAGGTCTCGTATAAGCACCTAAGGAGTTGCAGTATTAGCAGCAGAGGTTGCTCAGCGTGAGTGATACTTAATGTATTGCAAGCGATTGTAGGCTATGGTAAGCACTTTACATCAGGTGGCCTCCCGACTTCATATAAAACAAAATAAATCCATTTAATGGCATCTTAATAATGACACCCCATATGTCATGGCAACTTTCTTCAGTTTTTTTTTTGAGAATCCCATTAAAATACTTGAAGGGAATTTCTAAGTATTTGTCGTTGTATTTGGGTGAAAATTGTAACAAAAAAATATAATTCCAAATTTAAGACCCATAACTGATATCGTTAACAAACTGATATCTGTGACGTACGGAACAGCACTTTGTTTTATATCCGGTAGTACCGCAGCCACTTCATTTCAATTCCATCATCATCCTCAACTCGCGTTGCGTTTCAACCACACGTCTAAACACAGCGCGTCAATCCAATCGAAATTTATGCTTGTTGGCCGTCGTGACGATTATAATGTTCGTCAATCAGTAAGAGTGTGTGTAAGAGGGAGGTCTAGTAAAAAAGTTTCAAACATACTATTGTGAGGCATACCTTTGTATGCATTGACATCGGAGCGACATTTCGATTGATTCGGCGAACAAAACACGTTTTATACCTCGATTTATTGCAAACGAACAATACGCAATGAGTATTGGCAGGTTGTTAGTACCCATGTTTTGTTTTGTCTGCTCGGCCTTAATAATCTGTTGTTTGGAAAATGGGGTAGTTTTCTGCACTATAATAAAGGATTTTCATTATTATGCCTGCAGAGGACCATGGCCTTTTGGAGCTCATGAAAGTAAATATGACTGGATTATAAACCCTATTGCATATAAAAAAAAAATCCCCGACATAAAAATCTATTAAAAGTAATAAAGTTGTTTTTTTATACAATGTCGGAGGCATACAGACATAAGACCCACCTGATGTAAAGCGGTCACTGCAGCCTGTGCAATAGGTACATTAAGTATTGTTAGTGCGATGCCACTTCTGCTGCTATAACACAGCAACTCCATAGGAGACCTCACTCACACGCAGCAACACAACAACCCCCTAGGGAGTTGTTAATTGGCTGCGATTTTCTGTGAGGTGGAGGTATAGGTACTTCCCCAGACTGCTTTGATGCGCCCTACCTCTCTCGAAAATATGCAGACCAAGGCAAACAAACATGTTATGCACACAAATGTTTGTCCTGTGTGGAAATCGAACCCACGAACGTTGGTGTCGAGTAATCTTGCATAGTTATGTAGCATACACGGGTGTTTTAAATTTTAGGTCACACATATGTTTGAATGTAAACATCCATTACGCGTCTAAAATCCCTACCGCAGCTGACAAAAGAGCTTACCTTCAAACGATTGAATCGTTTTGATGAAACATGTTTAAAAACTACGGCCAAAAAACTTGCCTTCAAATAAAAAAAAACTGCATTCAAATCGGTTTACCCATTTGTAATACTCCTCTTTCCTCCTCTCAAAAAACGGAACATACTGTGAAGTTGCTGATAGATTCAATTTTTTAATTTGTATAGTCGAATAACATCATTACACTTTATTTATCTTAGTCACATTTTAAAATTATTGAATCAATCATAATCAGAATTCTCATTTTGTAAATTAGTATGAAACCTTGGAGTTTCTGGCTACACTGTGCATCGAAATAATCACATGCTGATAGTATGTACAACCCTTATGAAATTATAAAATTCTCGCGTCACAATGTTTGTTACCACACTCCTCCGAAACGGCTAGACCGATTTTGATGAAATTTTATATGCATATTCAGTAGGTCTGAGAATCGGCTACCATACCTCTAAGTGATAAGGGTGGTCCACCCCAAATTTTTATTTTTTATTTTTTGGACAAATTTTTTTAATTTTTTTTTATGATATGGCATTAGAAATACATACAACCCTAAATTTTCACCCTTCTACCATCAATCCCTATTTTTACTATACTAAAATAATCCTAGGAATAATTTATATGGCAGAACAACGTTTGCCGTCAGCTAGTGAAATATAAAATTGACAATGGTTTAAAAAAGAAAAAATAAATATATGTCCTATCCAGAATTAGTAGGAAAGTGTACATTTTATGAAGTATAATATGTATATACATATATATATATATATATATATATATATATATATATATATATATATATATATACACACATATATATATATATATATATATATGTGTGTATATATATATATATATATACGTAGCATATGAACGCTAAGTACGAGTATCACTCGCTCGATGTCACCTCTGCTGTTAACACAGACAGCAACTTTTACGAGCATACTGGTGACCTCACTCATACGCAGGAACACAACAACCCTCTAGGGAGTTGTTATTTGGCTGCAGTTTTATGTGAGGTGGAGGTACTTCCCCAGACGGGCTGCTTTGATGCGCCTTACTTCTCTTAAAACTTGTTTAGGTACTAGTACCATGATTATACGGTCAGTACTGTGGAGAATAATACCACTATAGTGATATGATGGAACAAAAACATGAACAAAATTTACAACTGATCAATTATCTTAGGTATAAGTGGATGACTGTCATCTTTGAGTCAGAGCCGAATTTTCCTGCACGTGATGCATAATTACCTAAACAAATGAGTCTCTTGCGAAATAGAGGCTCGCATCAAAAAAGCTCGACTGGTGACCTCCACCCACCGAACCACATCCAAATAAATTCCTACAGGATTGTTGTGTTTCTGCGAGTGAGCGAGAATACTAGTGCCTCAAAGAGTTGCTGTGTCAACATCAGAGGTGGCAACCCGAAACGTTCATATATTTTACATCAGGTGAGCCCTATGCTTATTTGGCTTCCGACTCTGTATAAAATAGAAATCTTCACATTATATAGGGTCATCTGTTTATTACCCATAATCAAAGATATAGATGTAACTTATTTTAGACTGTAAATCTAGTAAGCGGTTTCTGAAATATGGTTGAAAATAAAATATTTTGTCGGAAATTAAAATTAGACGGAGGAATCATAGTTGGAAACATACCTATCTAGTACCTATTAGACCTCAATTTCAATGTACTTACAGTTTTAGTTTATTTTTGACGTTTAGAAAGTAAATAAAAGTGTTAATAACTGACGTTTTATAAATTAGAATTCTCTACTCGTTTGATAGATTTTGGATAGAGTATTCAAGGACGAGCTCGAAAATAAACTATTAATTATTAAATCGCCATTTTATTTAAGACAAAGGCATATTGCCTACTATGCCTACTGGCCAAGGCTTCTTCCCGCGCTTTTGACGAGTGGTATTGTTGTTATTATCGAAAATTTTTTAAATTCTGTATCAAATTAATTTTATGTGACAATTTGATAGTGCTTTATAGTAAAAGTGTTATTGAAAATTTATTATATATATATATATATATATAATTTATACAGTAATGAAAAATAATTAAGTACTTATTAAGTGTTAGATATTAACACGTTTATAGGCAGCATAAAATTTCTAAAATAAAGGTAGCCTAAGTTACTCCTTATTACATCAGCTATCTGCCAGTGAAAGTCCTGTCAAAATCGGTCAAGCCGTTTCAGAGATTAGCCGGAACAAACGGACAGACGGACAGACAAAATTATTCATTTTGGTATATGTACCGTGTATATATCCATATGCATTTAGTAAAATTTTTTTCGGTTATTTTAATATTACAAACAGACACTCCAATTTTATTTATCTGTATAGATGTATAGATTGTACGTACAGTTATTTATTATGACACTTTGCTGACAAAGACAGGGCATACCTGTCGTTAGAAAGATATGAATATATATCATAAGGTATTTATGTTTTGTGGCAAAACACATATACCTAGATGCGACGTGAGAGCGTGGCCAACTGTCTGCGAGTTGGGCAATTACCTTACTTTCGTATTGCAATTCTAGAGCGTGTACGACGTATCTATAACTATAAAAACATCTTAGTTTATAGGTACATTTTTTGGAAGACGTAAAAAATACAAGTAAGTAACTATACGTAAAAAATGTAGGTTTTCTGGGTGATATTTAAACAGGATCGAGTTGCAGAATCCTTCAAGAGTAATTTTTAGCGGTATTCTTGAGCTGAGATATCTAGAATTAAGAATATTTTGAAATATTTTGGTTTCTAACTAAATACTTGCACTATATGGACTAAATTCCTTTCCTTCAGGGATTAAAAGAACCAAAAAACAAACCGGCAAAAGAGCAGTGCACAGACTAAAAACATTGCATTTCGATTCACTACAGTTACAAGAATACATTTTAAAATCGTTTTTACACTATGTAAAAACATGTTTGATGTCACAAGAAAGAAGGCAAAGGAAATAACTGTTACTCGTCCTAGACGCTTATCGATCCTACATTATAAAAGACAATATTATATGTTCCAGTTCACATATCATCCCTCACAAGCACATGGTTACCATAATCTATCTATTAAGTAACATATGCCCACAACATCAATTTAAAACGATTCTCCCCGCTCCGAGTTCCACAGCGTCGATGATTTTTTCACTAATATATTTTTGTGCCTCCTTTTTTGTTTCTAACGCTCGACGTTTTTTGCGGCAGTATGCAGTAATTAAAGCACCGTATCTTTGCTACCAAATGCTATTGGTCAAAGCTGAGAGAAGCATGGAGGCATGCCCAATAGAAACAGCGTTAATAATCGTATAAAGAACCCTCTTGTCCATTTTTTCCTTACAAATAAAAGCGTGTACAGACGCTACAAATAACCAGGTATTGTATATAGGGAATCTATTAAGGTGTCTATACACCGTAAAATTTTCACAGAATGACTGAACTATTTTGTGAGACTAGAACGGGAGCTGCGTTCAGTTTAACGATCGTTTATTTTTATCGTTTGGAAACTGATATCGTATCAATTACATGATGGATTTTTTTGTTTGTTTCCTTTGCGATAAGCGTCTATTGTAAAGGACATGATTACAGACAGGCAATGGACTCTTTTTAACGTTATCTTAGTAAGTAAGGCTGTACGGTAAGATATAGTATAGTATCAATGCTTAGCGTGTCATTCATGGAAGCTTATCTAAACGTTTAGAAAATAACTAGTTTTAATTTTAATTTTTTTGTAAAAGATACATTACTAGAAAATTCATTCTGCTTTGTTCGCCTACTTTTTTTTGCAGAGACGAGATATCATGAACGCCGGGATATATGGAATCATAGTATTAACTTTTGTTGAACAAAGTCCCTTAGCTGTGACAGCCTTGGTGGCTAAAGAACAGGCCTATTAACCGCTGCAGCTGGTTCAAAGTTCGAATCCTGGTTTGGGCCTGCCACTAAATTCGTCTTTTCGGATTTATGTGTCATTTATAATTATCAAATGTTCGGTGGTGAAGGAAAACACCGTGAGAAAACTCGCACGTACCAGAAATTATGTTTTGGAAGACGTGTGACCTAAAGTAAAATGGAAAATCAATATCTACACCATCCATAGGTTTAGCTAGAGAATCCCACCAATCCTAACAGATTAGGAAACGGGATCACGGTAGGAAGGAGAAGAAAGTCGGTACCTTTTACACGACTGCCCCAAAAATGGGTGTAATATTTGAAATTCATATATTGTCTGTGAGTTTTGATCTAATTCATGATCTGACTCCACCACAGCTATGATCGTTAAAATCCTTACGTTATCCCGGGTGACATAGGCTATGTGACGGTATAATGAAAACAATATGGCGGATCATGTATTCCATATTGTGCAGACTGAAGAACAAACTTCAAATTTATCGAGCGGAGTTTGAAAGACGATTTTAAAACATTACAACTTATATGTCTAAAGCTACTTATTTATAAAAAAATATATAAATTCAATTAATTTTGTACTTATATTTTATAATTAAATCTTAGATGTTTTCAGAAATAAGGTGTGTCTTTGGATTTCTTAATAATATAACTTGTACTATGATTACATAATATACTAAGCATATGTGATATTATATTTCTTGAATGTTCGTTACTACATAATAATCAGTAATTAAAAACAACATAACTGTCTTTCGCTTCCTAGAGTTATACCGTTTCCTAAACCATTAGGCTCGCTACCTAAGCCTAAGGATTTGGCGATGATACTGATTTTGGCATACGAGCACACGTATCATGGTTTTATACAACGTCAGGATGCATACAAGCATACGGCCCACCTGATGTGAAATAGTTGCCGTTGACTATGAACGCTAACGATACGCGAAGCATCGCGCGCTGCCACCTCTGCGGCTAACACAGCTTCCTAGGAGCTTAGTAATAACGTCACTCATTCACAGACACACAACGCTCCAATGAGTTGTTATTTGTTTTCTGCAAAGAGGAGGCACTTCCCCAGTCGTGCTGCTTTAATGTTACCTACTTTCTTAAAACACCCAGACCAAGACAGACGGGCATGTTCATGCACACAAATGTTTGACCTGTTTGGGGATCGAACCCACGAGCGTCGGTGTCAAAGTAGCGTTACTAACTAAACTTTGACATGGAGTGACCGATACCAAATCTTCATAACAGAGAAAGCCAATACTTTGACTACAACTACTTTAAAGACAAAGAAACAAGATAACGTAACAGATTTCTCGATAAAAAAAAAGACTTCGTAATTATTTCTCAGTATCCTAAATTTACGTTTGAATGAAAATTACATAGTCGCATTGAAACACTCCTAATTTTCAAGTCGGTCATAAATAAGTTAGCGCTAACACAAATTTGGTATCGCAGCAAACATCTACCAAATCCATTGAAACTAATGTGCACCAAGCCCACAATTTACAGCACAATGCTACATAACCGCGTATACATAAGCAGGGCGCTTATCATACTGTCGCAGGCTTCGCGCCCTGTCGAGGGCACGCAACAAAAATACAGTTGTTTTGTTGTTTCCTTATTGTCGACGTTGTCGCCCGCTGTTGACGCCAAAGGGGCGTTTGTTTACCGTTGTTTAATTACTAGATGTTTTATGCGAGATATTTTTTTTGTTCAGCTCCTGGACTATAATGATTTTAAAGTATCTTTGCATAAGTTTGAAACTTAACTAAGGTTTGCCCTAATAATCATCTAATTTCGTCTATAATAATTACGGAAATTACAACTGTAATACAAGCACACGTCTTCTTCTTAGCTTAGTTTCCAAATCCATTAGGATTAGCGGGGTCCGCTACCTAAGGATTTGGCGAAGATAGTAATTTTGGCATACAAGCACAAGAATCATGGTTTTATACAACGTCAGGATGCATACAAGCATACGGCCTACCTGATGTGAAGTAGTTGTCGTTGACTATGAACGCTTACAATACGCGAAGTATCGCGCGTTCCCACCTCTGAGGCTAATAAAGCTCCCTAGGAGCTTACTAATAACCTCATTCACTCGCAGAAACAACAATGCTCGATTGAGTTGTAATTTATTTTCTGCAAAGCGGAGGCACTTCTCCAGTCGGGCTGCTTTAATGTAACCTACTTTCTTAAAACACCTAGACCAAGACAAACACATGTTCATGCGCACAAATGTTTGTCCTGTGTGGGAATTGAACCCACGAGCGGTGGCGTCAAAGCAGCCTAAAAGCGCGTTTCACCACTGCGCCAACGAACTCGTCAGGCCGTGATATCGATCTCACTTCAAGCCAATCGCTTTAAATTATACTCCACCACGCTGCCCAACTGCGAATTGTCGGAGGCCAGTGTTTTCAAGCCGCCGGAAGGCCTCTAACTTAGCTTAACGACTGTCAACTATCAGCTACCGACGACTTAACGTGCCTTCCGAAACGGAGAAGCTATAAATAAATTTATTAATGCAATTTACTCTAACCTGCTGTGTGCTATCGCCACCAATTAGTTCATGAGAACTAGCGCCGACGGGCAACTAGACACTACCATTTGTAGTTATATGCCGTCGCTGCCATGACTGCTCCGGTCGTCCTCGCGATTTCTCACCATCTAGAACAGGAACTGGCTGCCCTGGTGTTTCGCCTCTCCATGACGCATGTTAGTCGTTAAAATAACATAGTTTTTTGTAACATGTTCTTCTTCTTCTTATAGTTATCCTGAATTGGCAAGGTCCGCTACCTAAGCTTAACGACTTGGTTTGGTGTGGACACTGATGTTTACATGGAGCGACTGCCGTCAAACCTCCACAACCTAGAGGGAAAATCAGAATTTTCTTAGGTTAGATGCGGTTTTTTTTTCAATCATTTTTAGGTCCTATTATTGGAAATCCGAAAATATTTCTCATACAATTTTACATCATAATGATCACTCTTCATAGAAATATTTAATACTAATGATCGAAAATCCTAATCATTCTAATACATTGCGCTAATATTCATAAATTTGTTTTATACTAATATTTGTTTTAATATATTTCTTAATCATAAGTGTTATTAATCCGCATTGGATTGCAATAGAAAAAAACAAAAGGTACTAGTAAATATAATAGGTACGACGACGAGCGAAGCGAAGGGGGAGTTAAGTAGAACTGCGACCCTACAGCGCGCGAGTCGAGCGAGCGGAGCGAGCGAGCCGCGGCGGTAGCGGCCGGCGTAGCGCCAGAACCGAACAATATGTGTTATGAAGGAAACTGTTCTGAAAAACAACATTATGAGTTGAAGTATGGTCTTAGTAATGACAGTATTAATAAACAAATATGATGTCAGTTATGAATGAGTTCCGTTGGTAATAATGAAAATTTATGAATAAAAAAGTATGAGGAGAAAAATTATGAAGAGTGATTATTATGAACACAAATTGGTAGTAAAACAAAAAATAGTAGTAATATTTTTACGTGAGTCAATATGGACCCTCTTAGGTTAGGTCACACGCCGTTATAAAACATATTTTCTTGGACGTGTGGATTTCCTAACGATGTTTTCCATCTCCGCCGAGGAAGTGCTAATTAGAAATTTGGTACATAAATTCGAAAACAAGAATTTAGTGGTATACATGCCCACGCCAAGGTTTGAACCGGGGACCGGTTGGCCAACAGGCCGTTTTGTAGCCACTGGGCTATCACGGTTTTTTTCTAGCATATTATCATACTATAAATCTATTCATAGATAGGCTGAGGTCAACGTTGGCTAAGCTGCGCATTTAATCAGCTCCTGATTAAGCATTTCTACTCATAAGTGCTTATTGGAGCAACGTAACATGGCTATTACAGAAATTATACTCGTACTTGTGTAAATGTAACATGACACCGACAAACAACTAAGACCTAAACATATACTATATGAATTCGAATGATAAAATACAATATGACGACATTAATTTCAAGTTATACCTATTACACTATATAATAATGAACAAAATATTCCATTGTGTAACCATACTCCTTTGGCAGAATAGGGGGAGTGATTACAATGGGGTTTTCGAATGCAATCTTCTATCCGCCATTGTACTCTCCGCCTATGCACGGCACAGGTCCTCGGCACATGTGATATCGGTGAAATTTGGTGGCAGGTTAATATTGATTCGATATTTGTCCGAAGCAGTATTAAAAAAAGCTAAAACCGGAAAGAGCCTGTCAAACTAACACACGAAGGGTTTCGTATCAATGTAAAATATTGAAGAATTATTACTAATCGGAGTTTTTAGTATTTATTGTTTATATACACAGTATACGGAGTATATATTACAATACACTTTATTGCACCGAAAGAAATATATGTATATAAAAAAAAAACATGAAAGTTCTAAGTTCGACAAAAACGATAATTGTGGTGGCAATTTAGTTCTTTACTTTATGAAAATAAAAAATCCTATATTTGTACTTTAACTACATTATATACATTATGTAAGTAGTTATATTGTACAGTATATATGAGCTATGTTAAAGAAGCGAGTGAGGTATGTAAGGATCGAGTCGGCGCTCGGTTCTCTCGGCCTACCCCGTAAGGGATTTGGCGTGAAGTTATAGTAGTAGTAGTATATATGAGCTATAGACATCTCACGTGGCAGTGTGAGAATAAGAAAATGGATCCTTTTTATGTATAGATCCCCATATATTTTAATAAATATTCGGTTTGGGGTCAACACAATATATCCAAATTTCCGGTCTATTACCTACTCATGTCGAGATACAAACTCGTGACTATTGTAACCAAAGGGGTGTTGAGTTCCTGGAAGTGAGTCTCCCACTCCTAGGAACTCAACTACCATCTAGGCAGTCGTCATTTGGCTGCATTTTCTTCGTAGCTACTTTCCCAGTACACCTCCCTAATATTTTTTTTCTAAATTGTGTTAGGGATCTGCCTAAAATGTAAATACGTAAATTCGTCACCATTATTTGCAACCAAAGCTACCTCAAATAAAATAATCAATAAAATACATTACAATAACCGCCTGAATAAAATATTTATTAGCATTTAATAAAATCATGACCTAAATAACGTTTCTTGGTATTACAATTTTCCGGACGAAAGGGTGGCGGGTGCTCCTTCGCTATGCGTCTTTGTGTGCCCCCTCCCCAACCCCCTGTTTCCCCCACCACCCCCCATTTCACCATTGTCGCATAGCACACAAGCTTTCAGAGTAATGAAGAGTATTTCGTCCGATTTCGAATACAATGGCAGCCTTAATACACGGCACAGAGAGGAAAGTCCTTTGTTGCCGGCTGTATTGTACCTAACATGTATGTGTTACGCGTTGTTTTTTGTTTGTCTGTTTGTTGTTTCAGTGATTGTTCGCGACAATGGTTCTGATGTCTTCGTTGTATTTATGATTTATAGTTGAGTGTGCGCTGGAATTTTGTTGATGGAGTTATGGGGTGGTTATGAGGATCGGTTGAGAAATTTGTTGTTTAATAACGAACTATCTATCTATATATGAGCTGTGATACCTAACCTAGTAACCGGCTGGTATCCTGGTTCGAATCCTGGTCGCTTACTCGGCGGTGAAGGAAAACATCATGAGGATACCTGATTTTTCGAACAAATTACATTTCTAAATACATGTATACTTATGTACTACCTATACTGAGAAAGGTCTGGTTCTCTCTCTGGGTTGTGGAGATCTGACGGCTTTCGCTCCATGTCAAAATCACTATTTTCGTCATATATTTAGGCTTACGTAGCAGAGACTGCCAATCCTAATGGATTAGGAAACAAAATAAAACGAGGAGGAAGAAGAAGAAAACTGAGATATCCTTATCTTTCTATCGGACATGTAGAAATAATGCAGTACGAAATAATTACCATATCGATATAAAAAGCAAAGGTGGAGAGATGTAGAAGCCGAAAAAATACACTACACACCACGACCCAATTGATCCTGTTTTATCACAAGATGAGTTTGCTCCCTTAAAAACCGGAGCTGCATAAAAGTGCTATTAACGTTAAAGAAGCGACCGTATATCTCTGCTCTAACGCATGTAAACATAATTAACCATAGATGTGTTATGAATACTTATGAATGCTATGTCTTTGTAGTTCGAGAGATGGAAGATGCACCCATTTATAAAATAGTGATGATTTTAACCAAAAGCATATGGGATACCCCTATATTTTTTATTTTTTGTTCAATAAAATCCTGTTAATCTTTGACATTATTATAAATTTCGCCCAAAAGACTACTTTTCTTACGAACTTGGGCACATCTAAGCATGACACTGTTAGTGCGTTGATTTCGATAATTTTATGAGAAGTTTCTATGAGAGAAGCTTCTAGCGGACCATTTTGGAAACTCATTCCATACTAATTTGGCGACATAAACACGAACACATTAGCAACATGCATTTTTATGCATTATGCATTAATGTAAAATATAAAAACATTTTAAATTTCAGCATGCCGTGTAGACGTAAAAAAATATCACTCATATACACGTATAGGTATTAATTTGCAAACTAACACAATCGTCGCCCAGAGCTACCAGGCGCATTGTTTTCTACCGGAGTTGTAGGAAATAATTATTGTTGAGTGGCAACACTCGTTGCATCGACACGTGTCTTTGTGAGATTCAATGGAATATTGTGCTGGTATAGTTGTATGCTTAATTATGCTAAGAGAGTGACTGATTTGAGGGGAAGGTAATTCGATAATCGATATGAATCTAACTAAAAAAGCTTGCATCGATATTAATGAACTTGAGTTTTCATTATTCAAAAGATGCGTCATTTTTCAACGAATCGACTTTTTTTTTATTTTCTACCGACATATGTGGTGTGCAATGCGGTAAATAGCGCAAGTAATATGTAGTGATAATGATAGTTTTGTTCTCCATCGATTATTGATGTAGGAAATCATTTTTGTAGAGTGGCAACATTTTAGTGTGTTTAGTACATTTAATACATAAAGTGCCGCGTTTCGCGAGTTAGTTCGTTTGTTTGAACGCGCTAAACTCTGGAATTACTAGTCGTATTTTTATATTTGATATCCCATTTCTTGAGAATAGCTAAAAAGCTATTCAACATCACGATATGACCATTAGAAGCGGAGGAAAAAGAAGTAAAATGGAAAATATGAGTCCTATGGGATACGGGGATACGCGCAAACTGCAGTTGTTTAAAAATAATATAGATCATCAAACTGGTGATCTCTTTAAATTTGACTAGCTCGGTAGAAAAATGATTAGCAATAGCTACGATATCGAGGCTTTTCGTGGGTTCGAATACTACACGGAACAAGGTAGGGTGCACCAACTGGGAAAAGATCCGGCAAGGGAAGTATATACCTCCCCTTCACAGAGAAGTTTAGCCAAATAACAACTCCTTTGAGGGTTGTAGTGAGTGTGCGAGTGAGTGAAGTTACCAGTAAATAATCGAGCGACTATTCCTGTGCTGCAAGCGTTCATAGGGTACGGTAATCACTTTACATCAGAGAGGCCGTATAAGTGTATGCCTCCCGACGTTTAAAAAAAAAAAAAAACAATTATCAATATAACTTGACACCAACTAAACTTATCTGAAGATGTCAAACAAAACGACCATTTGAATAGGTTTCAATATGCATTTGCATTGCGTGCATGCATATAATTAATAAGTACGCATGCATGTGACAACAGCAATATGCAGCGACGCATTAATAATATCCAATGCCATTTACGGCAAATTACCATCACAATTAACTATACTGTTTAGCGACACAAAGCTGCAGAAAAATCACTTCGACGCCCGTTTCTTCACACAGAATGTAAGCCAAAAGTCTTGATTAGGGTTGTCGACAACATATTTATTTAAATAAAACTTTATTGACCGCAATAAGTCAGCATAAAAGCGGATTTAATGCTAATTGTATTTTCTACCAGTCAGCCATTGGAAGTCGAAAAAAAACGGTTTAAATTTACAAATAATTGTATACATAGTTATCACATACAAACTTAGGTTGTATGTGATAACTGTAATATGAAATTTAAAAGATATAATTTGTGGAAAAGACATTGCTTTTGAAATTACGTATATGTTTTTAAAAGTTACAAAAATTTGTGCGTCAGGAATCTCACCTTAGCTTAATATAACATAACAAGGCACATAATTAATATAAAGTTTCTCCGCGTTTTATAGCTTCGATAATTAATTTTATCAAAAAGTCGTTGAAGCTATAAATACAGGGAAATGTTATATTAATTCTGTGCTTTGTTATGTAATGTTAAGCTAAGAAGACATATTTGTTTTTTTCGATAGACAGTACTGTTAGTTGGTACAACTGAAAAGATCCTTATGAAGAAGAATATGATAAATAGACGTCAAAATCCTTAGTGATCAGGAAATGATGCGCAAAGTTAGGAGTTTACACAAGGAATGTCCTCTGAAATTTCAAGCCTCTATTTTCAGTCGGTTAGGTTGAGCGACGATTGTTGATCAAGTTATATAATAATAATACTTTTTAATATCATAACGAAATAGATTTTGTATGTATACTGTGCGTATATTGATATCATATGCAATGAAGTTTGATAAAAAAAACTTAATAAGTAATAGATCACTATCCGTCTCCGATCTCGAAATTGTCGGCGTGCAAAAAAACGTGGATAATTGAATTTCACATGAGACTAAAGGATAAACCATTTGCTATTTATAATAATAAAGTCGGATGTAAATATGAGACAGCCCTATGTCCAGCATCTATTTGCCCGTAATACGCGACTGACAGGCGTGCACTAAGCGTTTGAAGGAAAGCGGACGATATTTGCAAGCGATTGTTCCTCGCACATTATATCACATTGTTTGTTTAACTTCGTGCGTTAAGATACAAATGTGTTGAAATTATCTACGGCTCAGTCTAACGCTGTAGGTTCATGACAACGTTTCCAATCATACCTTCTTTATATCGATTAAGCGATTAGTGCACTAGTCCCGCTAATAAATATCAGTTTCTGGACGATTGAACTTCGTTCAGCATATTTTATATCAGCGTAAAATCGCCTTTTTTGGAAAGGCCTATTAGATAAACTTCAAAAGCAAAATTTTAAAGAAAAGCTAACAATAATGGCAGTTGCATCTAAGTAGATAAATAATCGACCTATTATTCAACGGTCCCTGGTTGCATGGTTACAATCCCAGGATTGTAACCATGCAACCACACCAGTGTGGTCCTATTAATTCGTGTTTTCAGTTTTATATAAACATAAAGAGAACATAGTGAGGAAACCCGCTTATCCAAAAGTTATTACATTTCGTGCGTGACGTGAAAGACGTGCGACCTAACCCGGTCTAGATTTTCTCCCTGGGTTGTGGAGGTATGACGGCAGTCGGTCTAGATAAAAATCGGCCAAGTGCGAGTCGGACTCGCGCACGAAGGGTTCCGTACCACTATCTATAAAAACGGCAAAAAATCACGTTTGTTGTATGGGAGCCCCCATTAAATATTTGTTTTATTTTAATTTAATTATTTATTTTTAAAGTGAATATATAACTAAATATTCTGTGAATATTTCAAGCGTTTATCTGTTGCCATTATCAATATCGAGCAAAAACGAGCAAAAAAATCACGTTTGTTGTATGTGAGCCCCCTTAAATATTTATTTTATTCTATTTTTTAGTATTTGTTGTTATAGCGGCAATAGAAATACATCATCTGTGAAAATTTCAACTGTCTAACTATCACGGTTCATGAGATACAGCCTGGTGACAGACGCACGGACAGCGGAGCCTCAGTAATAGGGTTCCGTTTTACCCTTTGGGTACGGAACCCTAAAAAGCGGTATCTACGCCAAATTCTTAGGCTTAGATAGCGAACCCCACTATGGATTTATTATTCTAATGGATTAGAAAACGGGATAACGCTGGAAAGAAAACAAAAATTAATCCCCAATTTTTAGGCCGTTTCCGTGGTACGAAATAAATTTAAACCAGCTGCACACCGCGACTTCCAATTCCTACTTTCTCACTCTTTCGTCGCCTTATAAGAGTCGTACTATGTTGATTAGTGTATAACGATCTTCAAGAATTGGGCTATGGCTATGGGCTAAATGCAAAAAGATATTTTCAAATCCGACCCGTAGTTAGATATATTAACACATTCAAATAAACAAAGATATATTCAAAACAAATAAATTTTTCGCTTTGTTTTAGTATTGATATACAAGAATTGTTTGTTTAAAGAAATAGTATAGGTTCGTAGCTCGTGAACGGATATGAGAAAGTAAAGTTTTAAAGAATGCTGTATAAGTTGGTCAATGAAGTTAATATTAGTACTAACCTACTGTTGCAAGATTTTTGGTGGCGTTGATCTGAGGAATAGTTAACGCGTTTTATGTAGAGATACAAATGGGAAGAGACAACACCAGAACCAAAACGCGGAGACACAGTTTTAGCTTGCCAGATTTACCGCCAGCAAGTGCGTATCACTGAAAAACATGTCGGATTGGACAATGTTACGCGGGTGATAATGTTAACATGTTAAAAGGGTTACCTAAAGCGATAGGCAAAATACAGTTTTTTCAAGTAGGACTACTTCAAAAATTTGTATTATGCCTATCGCAGATATGTACCTATGTATATCTTCACGCCAGGTCCCTTGCGGGGTGGGCACAGAAAACAAGCGCCATAAGACGCGGTCCTTACACGCCTCACTAGCTTCTTTAATTCATAGCATTTCTCATGCACGCTCGCCGATTCCTATATGGCTCCCGACATAACCTTCTGACAAAACACGACCAATTTGGTCATGGTAGGTTAGACTTGGTCTTACTCTGTTTCTACATCCTTCCACTTTCGCATTGTATATCCGCTTCATCATTCTTTCTACATGTCCGAACCAACGGAGCATGCCTTTTCCTATCTTAACACAGACACTCTCTTTCTTATCATTACGAATTGTTCGGTATGCCAGCTTCGTTTTACAATCGCACCGCTCGCCGACGGTCGGGAATTCATCCACTGGAACCGCAATGGTCGCGCACTGTGCGGTTCTATAGAAGATGTGGAGTGAAATCCCGGCCGAGATTTTCCCTGTAGATTGCAAAGGATTTTGAAAAAAGGTGGGAAGAGGTTTTCTCGGGATCGTCAACGCTCGGTGTTGCAACTGCCTATAGGCTATGGTAACTACATATCATCAGGCAGGTCAAAGGTTGGTTAACTAGGTAGGGTAAAAAAAAATATTTTTCTCAGTGTATAAGTATTTGACCAGAGGGAGACTTTGTACAAAAGTCGTCTGCGTGGGTACCCCTGTCTCACCTATTTCTACCGCCAAGCAGCTATATTTATATAGCTGTATTCCGGTTTGAAGGGTGAGATATGGCAGAGAAATTACTGAGTACTGTGACGAAATAGCCTTAGGTCACAAGATTGGCAGCGCGCGAGTAACATCCCCGTGGTGTTGCGAGCGTCAATAGTCTGCGGTGATCCCTTACAATGTAACGCGGGCCGCATGCTTGTCGGCCAATCAAAATGATATATTGAAAGGTGTGTAAGGTATATGATAATGTAACTAACTGTTCGTACGATGATTCATTTTATACCAAGTCAGGAGACAAACAAGCGTAAGACCCACATATTGTAAAATTGTTATCACACAACGCTTCAAACACAAAGAGTACACCTCTGCTAATACAACAACTCCTAAGATAAGCTTACTGGTTACCTCACCCAGTCGCAGAACAACAAACAACCCACCAAGGAGTTGTTCTCTGCTGGCCGCGGTCTTCTGTGCGTTCGAGGCACTTTCCCAAGCGTCCTGCTTCGATATCTCTAAGTGTAAGTCTAATCCATTTAATTTGCAAGATGGACCACGTGTAGGTAAGGTTGGCATTGGTTCTTAATATGACAGCGAGTCACTTACCCAATCTATTTGACACGTACTGTATACTTATTACATAATATTTTGCTAGTGACGAAGTACGTCATTTAAAAATATCAAAACCGACATTCGGGAAATTACAAAAGCGAAATATCATTTAAAAACCCGTCAACCGTCCGACTGTTGTGTGTACTATTGTCGCTAAATACGCGATCCTTATCATCTGAGACGACAAAGGCGAAAATACCCTCCCCAAAGTATCGACAGAATAATGAGGAACCGGGAAAAACTTCTGTTGCGGAATGAAAAGCGCAAATTCGTCATTAGGCGGCGCTTTCCGCCATTGTTGTTGCTGTCCCTATCTCACTTGTAGTCGAAACCGGGGGTGGGAGTAAGAGAACAGTTGGTCCTTCGAGCCGGATTGTTCCTTTATATGTTGGAGACATTGTTTTCGCTTTTATGCCCGCCTGAATCGGGATTGTCTTGTCAGTTTGAATGGCGAGTACCCCTCCACGGTATCCATACAGCCTTCTATAAATGTAGACAGACAAAGGGTTGGTCTTTTGAATCGAGCTGGGATACAGGTCTTCGATTATATTGTATCGATTCAATGCCATTGTTTTTGCAATGAGGGATGGTTAGAGCAAATTACTTTTCTGTTTTTGTTTTCTCGATAATAGCAGCGACAGATGGTTGTCGATGGCGTTTGTTTGCATGATTCTTTGTTTCGTGTAGTTAGAATTATATACATGCAAAAATAGTTATGTCCCTATGTGTGCTTCTTGGTATCTTAATATAACGTGCCTAACCCCTGAATTGTAACGTAATGTAACGTTATGAAATTTGGTATAGAGTAAAGTTAATCTTGGTTCAGAAAAGGAGAAAGGGTGCTTTTTCCCATAATAACAAGACTCCAAGCATAATGAAAATAATCTATTGGTTAAATTATTTAAATGGTTAATCTTTTTAACAAGTTCTTCTTTCTTTCTGAAATTAATGTTGAATTTTCGAAGGCTTGCGCTTTCCAGAATAATATCTCAAAAATCACTACATTCCATTGTGACATTACGAATATATCTATATGTAGGTACCTATATTAATATATACAGCGGAACAGTTTGTTCATTTAAAGGTGTTAATCTCTGGAACTACAGTCAGATTTGAAAATTATTTTTGCATTTGATAGCCCATTTCTTGACGAAAGGCTTATAGGCTATTCAACATCATGATACGACCCTTAGAAACAGATAAAGAAAGTAAGAAAAAGCGGTTCCCACACGTGAACGAAGTCTTGGAGTGCAGTTAGTATTACTATATTAGGGTTTATGTTCATATATTATTCGATTTTTTCTTGGATTTCAGTATTCATTCATAGTTTTGACAAGCTCGGTGGCTCAGTCGCGAATGACGCGACTTTGAGACCAACGCTCGTCGGTTCGATTCCTACACAAGACAAACATTTGTGTGCATGAACATGTCTGTTTATCTTGTTCTGGATGTTTAAAGAGAGGTAGGGCGCATCAAAGCAGCCCGTCTGGTGAAGTACCTCCACCTCACAGAAAACCGCAGCCGCTCGCCGGTTTCTAAGCCTCCTGAGAATAAACTACGATCAATTTGATCATGGACTTACCTAGTTAGAAACAGAGTTGGTCTGAAAGAGAGCGTCGGTGTTAAAATAAGAAGAAGCATGCTCCGTTGGTTCGGACATGTAGAAAGAATGCAGGATGAAAGAATGACGAAGCAGATATACAATGCGAAAGTGGAAGGATGTAGGAGCCGAGGAAGCCCAGGACTTACCTACCATGATCAAATTGGTCGTGTTCTATCAGAATCGCCGAAACCGGCGAGCGTGCATGAAAAGAGCAATGAATGTTAAAGAAGCGAGTGCGGTATGTAAGGATCGAGTCGCGTGGCGCTCGGTTCTCTCTGCCTACCCCGTAAGGGATTTGGCGTGAAGTTATAGATATACTTACATAGTCTTGGTCTTCCTTGGCTTCCACATAATTCTACTTTCGCGTTATATATCTGTTTCGCAATTCTTTCCTCATGCATTCTTTGTACATGTCCGACCCACAGAATGAGTCTCTATTACACTGGATCATAAGATAGGTATGATGAGATACGCTTCGTGAAATTAATTAATTCTCTCTCTTATTTCCAGGAGCAGAATGGAAACTCCTGACAGAAGACGAAAAGAGGCCATTCATTGATGAAGCGAAACGTCTTCGAGCTATGCACATGAAGGAGCATCCAGATTACAAGTACAGGCCGAGGAGGAAACCTAAGACCTTGAGAAAGGAGGGGTACCCGTACTCAATACCGTATCCGAGTGTACCAATGGATGCCTTGAGAGCTGGTGAGTACTATCTAGATTAAGATTTTCATTAATTAATTTCAACCCAAATTAATTTTCGTGCTGTTTGTGCGGGGTTTCTTAATTTGAATAGCTTATACCATCAGGCTCTGAGGGTTGGTGGAGACTCATTGGCATCCTTTGTGAACGGTATCCTAAAGAAGATAAAATATTATCCAAACACAATTCGATCAATCGAAAACGTGCGTAATTACTCCCCGAAAATACCCACATAAAACCAATTGTATCAATGTTGCCAGTCACAAAAATGACATCGTACACTATCATTACGTGTAATAAAGTGAATGTAAACTTTACAAGCGTCATCAAGTTATCAAAGTTAATGCGTAATACTGATGCACTGCCATTGTCGTATTGTAAAGTTTAAAATGTATTTTGCACTTAGGATAATGACGCCATTTTAAATTTTATTATTCATAAAGATAGCACTGTGTTTTAGCGTGTTTAACACTGTTATATTAGCATGAATAGCTGATTATACAGAGGGCACGTAGTCTTGTCTATTTAAAAGTAAAGGTAGCAAGCCATTATTTAACTTCGATTTATAATCCACTTTAAAATTGATTGCTGACGCAAGAAAGAGAGTCGGTCTGAAGTGTCGGTGTTAAGATAAGAAAAAGCATGCTCCGTTGGTTTGGGCATGTAATGAAATGAAATTGGAAGGATGTGGGAGCGGAGGAAGACCTCGACTACCTGCCATGACCAAATTGGTCGTGTTTTATCAGAAGGTGATGTTAGGAGCCCCAGGAACAAATTATTGTTCAAATTACATCGTATCTACTTTGTCATATCGTAAACCACTGTGGAAAGGGCCACGTGGTACATGGTCTCTGTCCTTCTCGTTCATTTCAGGGAGAGCTATCATAATATTTCATTCAAAGCAGTCGCCTCCTAAAGCATCTTTGACCCTCAAGGAGTTGTGACGTAGGATGAACCGGTTCCACAGCAAACCAATTAATATACCACTTGATTACGCATAAAGGTATAAAGTCAGAAGGCCATCATATAAAAGCCATGCGTGCGCCACAGAGCTCGTCAAAATATAGGTAGTATTCATTGACTACGGTAACTATTTCACATAAGGTGGGCCGAATGCTTGTTTGTATACCCGACTGTGTCAAGAAATGTGACAAACTTGTCCTCAAACAAGAAGTTGTGGCAGTACTTCTAGTACCTTTGTTATTCAAATTTTGTATGCACAGCTAAGAGCAGATCACTCTTGACACTCGAAGTGCCAATGTAACTCTTATAACGTAAGGCACAAGAACGATACAAAGGTCAAAGTGTCAAGTTTGACGTGCACTTACCTGTACGAATATAAATACACGAACGTTGTATAGTATTTTTATACAACGTTACAAAGGGCTGTGTTCGACGTTATCAAGCTATTCATTGGATGTCATCGGATCCGCTACACTATTGGGATTACGCAATTGCGATGCCTCGTTTGAACGCTTGCTACTTTCGAACGGCAATTTGAAAAAAACATAACAACGATTACAGAGTTACAGATTAATTTTAACTCAATGACTATGTATTGCTTATTATTAATTATGTATGCTGCTAAAGCATTTGTCCTGCTTCAAATAGTTTGTTATAATCCCACGAAATCTCTTATCCTATCGTATATACGACAGGAATGGCCAATATTTTTTATGCTGTAATAAACTCTCAATTAGCTAGTCGATGATTATTATCAATTGCACTATCGTCTATATATTGCTATCCTACTAATATTATAAATGCGAAAGTTTGTATGTATGGATGGATGTTTGTTGCTCTTTCACGCTTAAACGGCTGAACGGATTTGAATAAAATTTGGCACGTAGATAGATTATGTTCTAGATCGACGGCGTGGAGTCAAATAACGCAGCCTATGGCTACGTTATTTGACTCCACGCGGGCGGAGCCGCGGGCAGCAGCTAGTTACTAATATAACAAAAAATATAAGTAAATTACAAAAGATACAAATGTATGCGACTTGTAATCCGCCATTTTTATTGTGTCTATTTATTCTTCACATCTCCCTGAATATAGCACTGTGAAGTTATAAACATAACTATAATGCGGCCAAATTAAAAATTAACTTACATCTTCATGCTCACGAACTATTTTGTCCATTGAAAGCTGAGACTCGAGCGTATCAACGGCCATTGTTACCAACATATTAAGTAGTCATAGTATTAAACCTAAATATAAAACTAAGCATAAATAGCGGGTTCGTTTACACAACGCTCACAGCAAATAAACGTTTCAAGGGTGCACGTTTTTGGTTGAAATTGGTGGAACAAGTTGGAACAAGTTTCATCATTCCTTCATTTGTTATGTATTTCTTACTGGCGACAAGATCTTTTCTTTTTACATAGCGAATAACCAACTAACCTGTTACCTACAGGTCCCTGATGATTCGAATCCTAGTGTGGGCATGTACCACTAAATTCGTGATTTCGAATACATATATGCATATACACACATGCTCGACGGTGAAGATAAACATAATAAGGAAACAAGCACGTCGGAGATATTATACTTCAAAAGATGTATGATCTCGCGAAAAATGATATGGTTTTCCCTATGGGTTGTGGAGGTCTGACGACAGTCGCTCCATGTCAAAATCTGTTGCCATCGTTGTCACCAAATCCTTAGACTTAGGTAGCAAACCCCGCCTGTCCTAATAGATTAGGAAACGGGATAATGCTAGAAAGAAGAAAACTGATGCCTCTTCATTTAGTGATCATAAAAAATTTAAAATTTACATTTAATAACCCTCCTGGGAGCTGTTATTTGACTGCGGTTTTCTGCGAGATGGAGTGTACTTCCCCAGACGCCCGTCTGGGGAAGTACACTCCATCTGCTCTGATGCGCCACACGCTTTTAAAAACACCCAGACCCAGACAAATAGACATGTTCATGCACACAAATGTTTGTTCTGTGTTGGAATCGAACTCACGTGGGTTAGTGTTAAAGTAGCGTTACTAATCACTGCGTCACCGAGCTCGTTAAATCATTATATGTATTGAGATCTATGAATTAAAGAATCGAGTGAGAGATGTAGGACAGCATTTTGCGGCGGTCGGTTCTCTTTGCTTATCCTAACACGTCTATATTAATATGATCTAAAGACACCAAATTCATGCGATATAGAGAGAGTGAGACTGATGCTGTGTCGCTTCGTATTGTAAAGCAACTGTCGTTCAGTACTAGCCCAAGCAAGCTTGGTCATGTAAACAGAGCACTCGGGTCGCTCGCCTCGCCGGATGACAAAAAACGTCTCCAGTCACGATTTTTTCTCGTGACTTCCAAACTAAAGCGCAGATAGATAAAATTTCTACACGTAAATTGTATAAAGAAAATGTTTCTATACCCAATAAAAGTTATTAGGCATCATAACGGGACACTTGATCAAACACCTTATTTCGAAATTTGACAGTAATATAATCATTAGACGCACAGAAAATTGGTTGGCTTTTAAAATTAGTTAGAGTCATTGAGTTTCTTAAAAATATTAGATGTGCCCATTTTTACGCGATGTAAAAAATTGTAAAGCTTCTACACTATTGTAAGTAGTCTGTGATAAATTGTAAATGCTAAATGCTCAACTTTTTAATAGCTACACGATTATGTATTAATCTTACAAATGTCTGAAATATAATACTTGGATACATAAAGCCTTATTTGATTTTCGAATGCTTTTTTTTTTAATTTGTCGAGCCCGGCACTCAGGTGGTTAGCAATGGGTGCGATTACTATAGAACAAACATTTGTTTGTATGAATATACATAAATATGTCTGTTCGTCTTGGTCAGAGTGTTTTTAAGAAATGTAGAGTGCATCGAAGCAGTCGGACTTGAGGAATACCTCAACCTCATAAAAATCGGCAGCCAAATAACAACTCTCTGGATTTGGAGGCTTCTTGTATTCTGACGGTGAGGGAAGTTACGAGTAAACTCCTAAGATTTTACTGTTAAACGCGCTAGCGATACTTCCTGTATTTCTAGCGTTTATAGGCTTAAGGTACACCCTTGCACACCCAAGGTGAGGTTGGCTTTACAGCACAGTTGGTAGGTTTACTGTCAAATAGGACACACGACTGTCAACTAGTGATAACAGCCGAAGTCGACAAATTAACGTGACTCCGTGACTCCCGAAGCTCGAGGATATATGAACTCAAGAGAGGTAGGGCGCATCAAAGCAATTTCGAGTGGGGAAGTACCTCTACCTCACAGAAAACAACTCCGGATTGATGGGATTCTGCGAGTGAGCGAGTTTACCAGTAAGCTCCTAAGGAGTTGCTGTGTTAGCTGCAGGGGTGGCAAGGCACGAGTTACAACTTCGTGTATTACAAGTGTTAATAGACGATAACCGCTTTACCACAGCCAGCGGTTATGTTGACTGTAAAGATGGCAATGCGGTAGCATAAATTTCTGTATCCCTGCAATGTTTAAAGGCTATTGTAACCGCATTTCAATAGGTGGCGGTTATGACTGTATGCCTTTCGACCACAAACCAATTAATCACTTGACTGCGCACGAGGCACCCGCGCTCACAAAATCGTTGCGTTTTAGCCCTTAAATATCACAGCCGCGAAATTCGAGCCCACTAGCCAATAGGAAAAAAAATATCCAATAAGACGATATATTACCGCGATGTTGCTCCGTGAATTAGCCAATAAAAGATGCGGGGTCTCATTAATTCTCCATAGATTATTTGCTTCGTGCTTTCGACGTTGTATAAAAAAAATCTATGACATATTCCCAGTAAACCTTTCGATTTTCTATTAAGGCCTAGCACACATCAACCCCCGTAGACAACCCTGGAGCGAACAAAAGATTCCAAACGTGCATTCGAAAATGGAACGAATAGTTTAAACCGTCTTGGCTGCTTTTGACAGTTGACAGTTTTAGCTGTCAAAGTGTAAGTGACAATGGGGGTTAGTTAGGGGGTGCGTCAAATTTCACGTCCGCGTGGGGTTAGGTTATTGACATGCGATTACGATTATTGAAAGTTTTCGGCCTTTAAGGGCAGTGTTATTGAATTTTTAAAGGGTTCCCGTGGCTTTGTCGTGTTGCTTTTGATAATGGCTTCCTATTTTATGTTGTATTTTATGAAAGGAAGATATATTTCAAGTGTACACCGTGTTGTAATCATCACTTGCACTGCGATGAAGGAAAACATCGTGAGGAAATCCGCACGTCCAAGAATGTATATTTAGAACGACGTGTGATCAAGAAATATCTGGTTTTCTTTCTCGATTGTGGAGGTCTGACAGACAGACAAATCATCTATCTTCACCAAATTCTTAGGTTTAGGTAACGAATCCTAATGAATTAGGAACCGGTATAATTTTGAATTAAACAATTTTTAACGGAAGTATCGCGTATTTTATTTATTTTCTTTTCAGTCTTCCTGCGACCACGGACGCTGCAAAGCGTTCGAAACGTCAGGTTCAACAAAATAAATAAAATACGCGATACTTCCGTTAAAAATTGTTTAATTCAATGTGTAACAATCGCGAAAACCTAAGACAATACAACCGGTATAATGTTAGGAAGAAAAAGATAATGTTTGTATTTGGGACAAGATGTTAATACACTGAAAAAAAAGATTAGTTGAATTTACCAAAGAAGCAAAGGTAGGCTATTTTACTAGTAACTTTGTTAATTAATGCAAAAATTTGTAGTTAAATTTGCAAATATATTACGGTTGGTCTTCATACAAAAGTATTTTGTAGCTATCACTATTTTAAATGTATGTATGTATACCGCTAATAAATGGATTGTACATACAATATGGTACAGTTTATCATACTAAATAATAAATTTTATTATTTTTACTGGTACTTCATTAGCCTTTTTTGATTGGTAAAATCAACTTAAGTCAAAGGTAGCCCAGTTCAACCGTCGATTTTGGTGAATTCTATTAGGAATCTGGGAAATCCAACTAAACATTTTTTTCAGTGTACTCTTTATGCACATGAAGAGATTGATTGAGACGGATGTAAAGAGTGGGAGCGGTGGTTTACAGTGCGTCAGTGTAATCAGAAGAGACTGGTTGAGGAAGTACCTCCAAATTTTTAAAAGACCACAGCTAAATAACAATGCCCGCCACACGATGGACAGACCATCTTGTGAAGATCGCAGGGAGCCGTAGGATGCAAGCAGCACAAGACCGATCGCTGTGGAAGTCTAAAGGGGAGGCCTATGTTCAGCAGTGGACGTCTTTCGGCTGATATGATGATGATGAAGAATCAATGTGTGGGATACTTTTTTTATATGAAACATCTGGAGGCATACAAACATACATCTCATCTTATGTAAAGCGATTATCGCAACAAATGATTCCTTGCAAATCAGGAAAATTACTCGCGCGTTTCTACCCTCGTTGCTAACACAGCGATTCCTCAGGAGCTATCTGCCCTAATAGTACATAAGCTGCTTTAGAAACTACTCTCAGCTTAATACCTCTGCAACAGCTGTTCAACGGCTTAACGATAACAATACAGCAGTTGTACAACTATTGAGCTGTAAAGAACTTACTTATACAGGTTGTATTCTAGTCAGGTGGTATCATCATCCACTTGCAGAAACACAACACCCCTTCAGGAGGTTGTTATTTGGCTTTGATTTTCTGTGAGGTAAAGGTACTTTCCCAGTCAGACTGCACCCTATCTTTCTCAATTAACTTAATTGCGTTCCTGTAATAAAATCACCAAGAAACTTCTGATAAGGCACTGCGTTAACATCATACTTCTTGTGTTGTTTTTTTTTGTTGCAAGTGTATATGGCTAGAGTAACCCTAATCAACGTACTCGTAGTATAAGAAAATAAAAACAGAACCTCTTTGCTTCCCATTTTCATGCATTAAACAGGTTGTGCTACCGAGAAAGTGCTGTATCTCTGTCTTACCCTCTTGTCTTCGTTTTAGCGGTATCCCGTTTCCTAATCTATCAGGATTGGCAGGGTCCGCTAACGAAGCCTAAGGATTTGGTGAACATAGTGATTTTTACACGAAAAACCAGACCTCTATTAGGTTGGACCACACGTTTCACGAAATATAATTTCCTCATGATGTTTTCTTTCACCGTGAAGCTAGTGATAAATTTATCACAAATATGTATACATAAGAAGGTGATGTCAGGAGCCCTAGAAACCGGCGAGCGTGCATGAGAAGAGCAATGCGACGAGCTCGGTGGCGCAGCGGTGTAACGCGTCGGTACGCTACTTTGACACCAACGCTCGTGGGTTCGATTCCCACACAGTACAAACATTTGTGTGCATGAACATGTCTGTTTGTCTTGGGGTATTTTCTATGTATAATAAGTATGTATTTACAAAAAAGAAATGTACTTACCTATGTTTATCAGTTGTCTAGTACCCATAACACAAGCTTCGCTTACTTTGGGGCTAGATGGCGCTGTGTAATTTGTCCGACAATATTTATTTATTTATTTAATGAATGTTAAAGAAGCGAGTGAGATATGTAAGGATCGAGTCACGTGACGCTCGGTTCTCTCTGCCTACCCCGCAAGGGATTTGGCGTGAAGTTATAGATAGATAGATAGATGTATACATATATGCGAAATATATAGATATAACATAAATCCGAAAACACGTATTTAGTACAAGCCAGGATTCGAAAAGAGGACCAGTGGTCAATAGGTCGGTTCTTCCACTGGGCTATGACACTGCTCCTTACCCATTCACTAGAATGGGTAATGCCATGTAATTCGGGTAAGGATAAAGAAGTAAAATGATTTCATTGAAGTCGACACCTTTTCCCAAAACAATTATGTGATGAGGTGTATACCTCATTAATAAACACCGGAACACCTTTCCTATATGAAATCTATATGTTTGTCTGTGCGTTTGTCTGTCGCTTTTTTTCGAATACTCGAATTTTGACTTCCGATTCGGATTCAGCATAAAAAAGTAGAATATGAATGTTCAGGAACACCGTTACTATCTCTTAAGGAGCATGGTCAAAATGGCCGACAAATTAAAAAAAAAAAATCTTAATTGTTATATAATTGACGAGCCAGGTGTTCCCCTGGCAATGCAAGCTTGCGCATTCTACACTGGTTTATTTTGAAGTTTTTAAATTCCTAATTTTACTTTTACGATACACTAATACAGTGTATCGTAAATCGTCTATCTGTCTTCTAAGTTTAATTTTTGCGAATATTTGATTTAATTTATTATATCCACGACATAGGATCCTCGATGTGCGAATGTCACTCGCACTTAAGCTCTTTTTTAATTGAAAACCGTTTATTACGTCACAACCATTTAACCTAAACCCTACAAATTTATCCACTACATACTACGTTATAATCCAACGAAGAGGGTAACTCGTACAAGATTTAAGATTAAATTATTAGATATAAAATATTTGGCCCAAGTTGCGGTCGGGCGACTAAACGTGGGCGGGGTCGGCACGTGTGCCGCGGCCCTTAGTTAAGGGTCGCGATGCGACACACTCTAACATGGCTTTTAAGTTAATTGCTACCGCTGGATATAAAATTGGGGTGAATAATTAGAGTACCGAAAGTACTTCTGGGACTTCATGCGTTCTGGTTTGCTCAATCATATAAGTAAAACTATTATTATGCTTGAAACTACGCTCACGAATTTCGTGCGTCCCTGACTAATATTATTCGTCTTCCTAGCGTCATACTGTTTCTCGTCATCTAAGTCTATGGATTTGGCGAAGATACTGATTTTGAGATGAACTGACTGCCGTCAGGCCTCCATAATCCTGTGAGGAATCCAGACCTTCTTTAGGTTGAGGCACACGTCTTTCGATCTTTAAATTTCTTGGACGTCTGGGTTTCGTCACGATGTTTTCCTTCACCGTCGAGCAAGTGGTAATTACAAATATAGTGGTATAAATGCCAGAATTCAAAACGAGGACAAGTTGGTTCAATAGGCCAGTTCTTTATCCAAAGTATCTATTTCTATGAAAATCATCGATGAGCCTAACCTCATACACTGTATTTAACAGTTTAAGGAGATATTTTGTATCCGTTTGTAGGTTACTACCAGTTGTACAATGGGTTGTATTCTTCGTTTTACAACCATACCAATAGCGGATTTTTTCCCACAAACTGAAACCGCAATGATTGCGGACTGCGCGATTCCAGAGAAGTTTTCTACCGAGAACTCTAGTTTTAGAATGAGCTCTATGTCGAGGTATCCCCTAAGGTCTACATGATGAGATTCTTAAGGCGTGAAGTGGTTTTTACAGGGTTGGCAACGCATGAGTGACTCCTACTGTAACCGCTTACAACCAGGCAGACCGTACGTTTGTTTGCAGCCTTAGTTATGTCAAAACAGTCGTCAAGTGTGACTTGAAGGCGAATGAATATAAGTTGGAACATCATAATAAAAATTGATGGATGAAATTACACACAAAATTATGCAGACTGAAGAAAAATATCTCCCAAACCTATCGAGTGGGATATCAAAATAAAGGGGTTTGAAAGGTGATCTCAAAACTATACGTAACATATAATAATATATTTAAAGCTCCGTTCTAATTAATAAAATATATAAACTGTTAACTTTACATATTTTGTGCATTAAACCTTTAAACATATTAATTTAAACGTGTTTTTGTTAGAAATACTGGCAGACGTGTTTTTTAATTGATGTATGTATGTATATATTAATGTAGGTATACATATTCCTTTGGTATGTAAACACGTACTGATTCATTTTGTTTCCGAACCACTGAAACAATAGGGAATATGCTTGTGATTCAAATAAGTGTGAAATATTTTTTTAATAAACTATATTAGTACTTCAAAATTATGCGTTCTTCGATATTTTTGATAATAATTTATTTTTGAACAAGAAATAAGTTTTAAAAACTGCATAGAAGCTCTGGGTATTTCAAATATTTGAAAAGGTCACATCGAATGTGACGTAAAAGTCCACGACAAGAAGTGTCAATGTAAAGTTGTTTATCCGTTTCTTCGATTGTTCCAGAGAGGTAGAAGTTTGTTCCATACGATGTATTAGTCGAAACTAGAAAATTCTGTAAAATTGCAGCAAAACACATTACTTGTTCAACATAATCTCTCCACTTGTTTTTTTGTTGTCATGGACAATGACGTCACGCGCACCAAAATGGCGGCGTTTAAACTGCCCTGTGGCCCGTGGGCTGGCTATTTTTAGGAACACGATTCCTATATGAAATCTATATGTTTGTCTATGTGTGCGGTTGTCTGTGCGTTTGTCTGTGTTTGCGTTTTTTTTTTCGAATACTCAAATTTTGACTTCAGATTCGGATTCAGCATAAAAAAGTAGAATAGGAATGTTCAGGAACACCGTTCCTATCTCTTAAGGAACATGGTCAAAATGGCCGACAAATTTAAAAAATATATATATTTTGAATTGTTATATAATTGACGAGCCAGGTGTTCCTCTAGCAATGCAAGCTTGCGCATTCTCAACTGATTTACTTTAAAAATACTTTAAATTACTTTGTTTTTTACAGTAGGTAAGTGTGTATTGATGTAACTTACCCTTAATTAGATTTTAACTAAATCAAATCAGTACCCATTTACTAATAAAGAAATTGTATCCTTGAATATCTTAAAAAGAGAAGTTGCGTGGTAGCAGCTGAGGAGGCATCGCGACAAGCGTTTATTAGGCTACGGTAACCGCTTTCCGTCAGGTGGGCCGTATGCTTGTACGCCTTCCGACGTAGTATATAAAAAAAGTTGTAATGGTATTTACGAGTAAGTATCCAAAACTTGAAATTGATGAGCTCGGTTCGATACCAAGGCTCAGGTTCGATTCCCACACAAGACAAACATTTGTGAGCACGAACATGTCTGTGTTATTTTAATCAATATATAAGTAAATATTGTCGGACAAATTACACAGCGCCACCTAGCCTCAGGTACTAGACAACTGATAAACATACGTAAATACATTTTTTTTGTAAATACATACTTATTACAAAGAAAATACCCTGACCAAGACAGACAGACATGTTCATGCACACAAATGTTTGTACTGTGTGGGAATCGAACCCATGAGCGTTGGTGTCAAAGTAGCGTAACAGCGCATTTCACCACTGCGCCACCGAGCTCGACAAATCAAGTCAATAAGCCGACAAGTGCCGCGAAGTCGATCACGATCTGCGAACGAGCCAATAAGAGCTGCGCGTTCTACTTTACCCTCCGACCCGTAGCGGTGAGTTGAGTTACTACGTAAAGTCGGTCTCATCGGCTCTCCATGTGTTATTTCCTACATGGACGAAATTGGATGGATCTTATGCTTGTCTGCTTGTCTATTTCTGAACTACTTGCAGCATACACTGTTCTAAGCCGCAACGAGTACCTAAATCAAAATGCGGTCAGTTGTTTAATCGTTATGTACGAACGAATGGACACACTTTCTAATTATATTATTAGTTAAAATATGCTATACGAATTCTTAGTTCCTACCGTCTATTTCTGTAATTGATATAACCTACGTACCTATTTTTTTTCCTCTATATTCTTGTCGGTAACCATAAATATTTCGCCTGAAATTCAGAGATCATTACAGAAATACATTTGTATGTAAATATTTCTTAAAAGCCCTATAAAAAGGGCCATTGCACACGCGACGCGCACGTGTCGCGACGTAAGGGCGGGGACACACTCGCAAACATTAGGGTCGATGCACACTCGCGACAACACGCGCCGGTAACACCCACTATCAGAAGGAGAGGGTAATTTGACCGAAATTGATGGGTTCTCGATTTTGGCTAATGAGATGACCTTGTTAGTGTAACTAAAGGTCAAAATTGTGCGGCATTCACTTCTGACCTTTATAATAAACTACTTATAAAAATTGACTGGTATATTTGAAGTTAACTACTGTATTATGAGTGTAACCATATGATTCCAATAAGTTAATATATATTGAAAATAAAGAAAAAATAATATTCCAAAATTAACAAAGTTCTAACAAGAATCATGTTTTCTAACTGTAATTATTTGACAAATAGAACTTACGAAATTATAAATCCAATGTCTCAAAAAGGGTATCCGTTAGATCTCAACTCTTTCATCGGTGACATCCGAAGTTCGTTTCTAACTAACTCGACCCTTTCAAAAAATAAATGAGTAATTTATCTTTTGTGGGGATTTAATTATTTCTTTTATGATATGTGATAGAACTTATATGATGTAAAGTATTCACACATTCTTTTAATGACAGAATATCCAAAGGAGTACGAAATCATTCAGTACCAGCGACGTATCAAAAGGTAGATACGTTATACACCAACATTATTGTTAAAATGGCGCAAGTAGTACTATATCTACATACAGTTATTTATTATGTCACTTTGCTCTAACAAAGAGACAAATGATAGGGCATACCTGTCGTTAGAAAGAGATGGATATACATCTTAAAAGAATTACGCTTTGTGGCGAATACGTAACCGCGTCGCGAGAGCGCGCCCAACTGAATGTGAGTTGGGCAATTACCTTACCTTCGTATTGCCATTCTAGAGCCTATACGACGTATCTATAACTATAAAAATATCTTAGTTCAGTACTACCTCCACAGAAACATTCAGTGTTTACATACAAATTAAAGAAGAAGAAAAGAACTCAATTTATTAAGAAATTAGAAAACACGCCTACTATTATTTCTAAAAACACCTCAACATTATTAAATAAAAAAATGTGTATAAAATTACTTTTTTACATACCTAGTCCGGCCATAAGTTCTGTTACAAATGAATATGCATTTTTTTTGAAGTAATGTAATCTTAATAAAACTTTTATGTATTATATTTGTGGAAGTCTCAGCAAAATAAAATAAAAATGGTTCTATTCGAAATGGCCACCTTTGACTTTGATACAGGTCTTAAATCTGTCTGGCTAGGAATCTTATGGATTTACGCACTGTTTCCATGGGAAATATAGCCACTGCTTGCTCCAGAGATTTCTTAAGAGACACAATGTCGGCGTGTCGTTTCGAACAGATCATGTCCTCTAAACCTGACCATAATTTGTAGTCTAAGGGGTACAGATCTGGGCTAGACGAGGGTCAGTCTTCAGCTCTTATAAAGTCAGGAACGTTGTTTTCGACCCAGGCTTGGATAGTTCGTGCCTTGTGATCAGCTGCAGATTCCTGCGAAAAGTCCACGGTACATTTTTTCAAAAGTGTATTGCTGAGAGGTTTCACAACACAATCCAGGACAGTCTCGAAAGGTTGCCTCTATAACAACGAATACTAAAAAATAGAATAAAATAAATATTTATGGGGACTTCCGTGCAAAAAACGTGATTTTTTTGCTCATTTTTGCTTGATATTGATAACGGCAACAGGTAGACGTTTGAAATATTCACAGAATATTTAGTTATATATTCACTTTAAGAATAAATAATTAAAATAAAACATATATTTAAGGGGGGCTCCCATACAACAAACGTGATTTTTTTGCTGTTTTTATAGATAATGGTACGGAACCCTTCGTGCGCGAGTCCGACTCGCACTTGGCCGATTTTTTATACAACGTCGGGAGGCGGACAAGCTACTGCCAATCTGATGTAAACTGGTTTTCATAGTATATGAACGCCTGCATTACATCTGCCATAACATAGCTACTCATTACGAACCTACTGGTGACCTCGTGAGTTACTGTGTATGAGACAGTATCACAACAACTCTTAAAGGAGTTATTTCTTTTCTTTCTTAGGGTCTTTACCACTGGTCTGTGACTGCTCTCGCTGTGCCAGAGCCTAATGTGTTACACAATATTACAAATTGTCGCCTCGCCGTGAAAACACAACAAAAAGCTGTAGTTAATTAACGCAACACACAAAACAAACACACATGTGTTCAATAGAGTGTGTTTGTATAACAAATTCCGTATATTGTGTATTCAATATAATTTCAATAGAGAATGTATCATTGTCTCTGTCGACAGACAATGGCCGAGATAAAATGATGTTTACTTTTATATAACGAAGTGTATAAATTTATATAACTGTATAAAGTTATACTTACAGATGTTTAGACAAAAACATCGCCATTGCTGGTCTCTTTTCTGACAATATTTTCCAATAAACTATATAAATCATTTGAGTGTTAAAAGATTTTCTGTATGTTCGTCTGAAAATTTTTTGTATGTGTGTTGATGGAGTAGGTAGTAGTAGCTCAGTGGTTTGAACTAATAAATTCGTGTTTCCGGATTTATATACATATTTGTCATTTGCTCGGCGGTGAAGGAAAACATCATGATGAAACGCACATGTCTAACAAAGGTAATTTTCCCAGTGGGTTGTGTTGTGGTCTGACGGCAGTCGCTCTACCTATATAAAATCAGTAACCTTGTCAAATCCGTAACCTTAGGTAGCGGACCCCGCCAATTCTTATGGATTAGGAAGAATACATTTAAAATTTTCTTTGTATGCAATTTATATTTTACTCCCGAAGGCATTAAAGCTTACGGCCCACCTGATGTGAAATGGTTACCAAAGCCTATAAACACGTGTAAAATTCTCTATCGCTCGTAATATTGTTACAGTATTTATGAACAAACTAACAATATCTATAACTAAACGTGTGACTGATCGGATTTATGAGTTGAAAACCTTTGCATTCTTTTTTTTTTAATTGTTGTCAGCGTATGTTACTTCATAGGTATCATTATATACAGTGTTAAATAATATTAAAATAGACTTTTACTTCTCAGAAAGTGCAAAACTTAAACAAAAACAAGGAAAAACAAGAAACAGTAGACAAAAAGATTAATGTCACGTCAGTCATGATTCATCACGATTTTGACTGATTCGACAAAAAATGCATTGAATAACCATTTTGTCAATTTGTGTTAGGATTTTAAAGGAAAACACAACATAATAATAAAAAAGCAAGTCTGGAAACTTGTACGTCAATAACGAATTTAGAACGATGACGTATTCCAATAGTATGCAACTTTTGTCAGAAATTGTGTGATTTTGTTTAAATTTTTGACGCAAATAAAACAATTATATATGCGAATCGTGCAATTTGATCTAATCTGCTTTGTGTCACTGATTAGTTCGTGCGAACATGCGCCGGCCAGCACCCAACCACTACCGTTAGTAGATGCATACCTTCGCTGCCATGGCTGCTCCGTCTCTGTCTTAGCTGCTACCGTGGTTTCTACGCCCGCCATCTGGAAAAATCACTCTCACTTTGCCACCACCCTGCTAGTGCAGTAACCCGCGGGAGCTTTCTGATGAACTCACTAACCTTTAGCAATACAACAATGTAATCGAATTGTAAATCAACGACGACCTTCTGAAAGATGGAGATACTTCCCTAGCGCGTCTTCTCCTTTTTATAAATACCACTGTGCCTGCCACTCTTTCGCCAGCCTTAAATAAATAAATAAATATTGTCGGACAAATTACACAGCGCCACCTAGCCCCAAAGTAAGCGAAGCTTGTGTTATGGGTACTAGACAACTGATAAACATACGTAAGTACATTTTTTTTGTAAATACATACTTATTATACATAGAAAATACCCAGACCAAGACAAACAGACATGATCATGCACACAAATGTTTGTACTGTGTGGGAATCGAACCCACGAGCTTTGGTGTGAAAGTAGCGTGTTCCACCACTGCGCCACCGAGCTCGTCAGCCTTAGTTTCCCAGTTAGCTAATATTGTTTAAGGAGTGATTTGCTGTTTCAGGAAAATTTGATATTTTATCTCTAAAGAGGAGAGTAGGGGTAAAATGTATAAAATAAATTTAAAATCATAACTTCTGATTCTAGAAGTGCCTTTAAAATTTCAATACTTATTCGGAGATAATAGGTAGAAGAGAATTAGAATAACAGAATGTTTAAAGGAGATCAGGATGTGGAAGGGAGATAAAAATGAAGTGAGTGCTAAATAGGAAATCTTGAATTGTTGGCAATACATCTGATTTATAGTAGGACGTAAAAAGCATGTATGTATGTACTTCACGCCACGTCCCTTGCAGGTAGGCAGAGAGAACCGAGCGCCTTACACACTTCACTCGCTTCTTTCACATTCATAGCTCTTTTCATGCACGCTCGCCGATTCCTAAGGCTCCTTTCTTCTGAAAAAACACGACCAATTTGGTTCTTCCCCGGCTCCTACATCCTTTCACTTTCGCATTGTATATCTGTTTCGTCATTCTTTCATATTGCATTCTTTCTACATGTCCAAACCAACGGAGAATGCCTTTTCTTATCTTTTTCTTCTTTAACACCAATACTCTCTTTCAGACCAACTCTCTATCGTATGTCATTATTACGAACGCGGTCAGCAAGCATAGAAGGCAAGGATAGAATACAAGAGAATGGAATAAAAATAAAGTTTTGCTATAACATGTTGACAAAATAGCAGGGAGAACTTGGTGATCATGTTGTCCACACAATCTTCTTTTCCTTCCTAGCGTAATCTCGTTACCCAATCCATTAGGATTGGTGGGGTCCGCTGCCTTAGGATTTCGCGAAGATATTGACATGGAGCGACTGGCGTCAGATCTCCAAGACCCAAAGGGAAACCAGACGTTTTTTAGGGTTCCGTACCGAAAGGGTAAAACGGAACCCTATTACTGAGGCTCCGCTGTCCGTCCGTCCGTCCGTCTGTCACCAGGCTGTATCTCATGAACCGTGATAGTTAGACAGTTGAAATTTTCACAGATGATGTATTTCTGTTGCCGCTATAACAACAAATACTAAAAAATAGAATAAAATAAATATTTAAGGGGGCTCCCATACAACAAACGTTATTTTTTTTGCTTTTTTTATAGATAATGGTACGGAACCCTTCGTGCGCGAGTCCCACTCGCACTTGGCCGAATTTTACGTAACGTCCACACGTCTTTTAAAATATAATTTATTTGAACGTGGATTAGGATTTGGCGACGAGACTGATTGAGCCATGGTGCGACTGCCGTCAGACCTTCACAACCCAGAAGGACGACCAGTTTCAGAGAGCAAGGAAACACGTGTTACCTCACCTATGAAAGAACTGGTTCTCCTTCTGGGCTATGTAGGTCTGACGGCAGTCGCTTTATGTAAAAAACAGTGTCTTCGCCAAATCCTTAGGCTTAGGTAGCGGACCCCGCCAATCCTAATGGATTAGGAAACGAGATAACGCTAAGAAGAGTTGCGGAAAAATGTCATGTCTAGGTTAGGGTCGCAAGTTTTTCGAAATGCAATTTATATCTTGGTATACGTAACCTGCAACAATACCTACTCGCTCCAGCTATTGGTAACTCTTAAGAGAGGTAGGGCGCATCAAAGCAGCCCGTCCAGGGAAGTACCTCCACCTCACAGAAAACCGCAGCCAAATAACAACTCCCTAGAGGGTTGTTGCGTTCCTGCGTGTGAGCGAGGACACCAGTAAGCTCCTAAGGAGTTTTTTTTATTATTATTATATTTTATTTTGATTCACGGGTATTATCCCGGTCATTTGATAGGCGTGCGCGGGGATAAGGATCCAACACGTAGAGGCCACTTTGAGAAGCTTGATGTAAAGTTGTATAGCCGCCGTGACCTTGTCCAGGGGATATCAATGTGACAATATACCCATTAACCAGGTCACGGCAGGTATTGGGACTATTGTAAATGTGTTGGAAATTATTATTATTATTATTTTATACTACGTCGAGAAACATATAAGCATACGGCCCACCTGATGTTGCCTCCTCTGCTGCTTACACAGCAACTCCTTGAGAGCTTACTGGTGACCTCACTCTGTGGTTGCTATGTCTGGTGTGCTGTCTCTAGAGTTGCTGTGTAAGCACTAGAGGAGGCATCGCGCGAGTGATACTAAATATATTACAAGCGTTATACTTAGGCCGTATGCTTAGATGCCTCCGGATGTTGTATAAAAAAAATGTGCCGTGTGTAAGCACCTTTATACTGCGAAGTGTTACGCCAGGTACTGGGTATATAGTTGACACAGCTGCGTGATATAAACGTTGTATTGTTACAATGTTAACTTTGTATATTTGTCATTTAGTCAAGATAAGGCTCTCTCCTCAACCACTGTACCATCCCCGCTGCAAACACAGCAATTTCTTAGGAGATTCCTACATAAGTTGCTCTACGAAATCACTAAGATTAGAGGCCAGTTTTATAATTTGTGAATATAATTTTTTTATACTATGTCGGCTGCCAAACGGTATACCCGCCTGATGCTCTTAAGATAAGATAGAAATTCTTTATTTGCCTTTAGACCCTCACGGGCACTTAGACAGTCTTACATTTTCAATATTATACGAGTGTCTTATCATTTTCTTTTTTAGTTTTTCTCTTTTTTATATACCACTCTACTATCACAAGCCTTACCTCTTCAAAATATGCTCAACCAACTTTTCGTTAAGCTGTTTTGGTCTTCATTTCAGCGGCACGAGAGTCGCTATTTAAATTTGATGGCTACGAGATTTTTCTATTTTTATACTGTAGTCCGTACATTATCGTTGTCAATGATCAGCCATGCAATTCTCTAAGCGACTCGTAATGGCTGTGTGCGTCGCTGTGATCACAGATGTCACAGCTTTGACATCGTCTACTGCGATCACGGCTAAATTATTTGGTATTCTATAAGGCTGTAAGCGTACGCGAGGCTGTTTGCCTTGTAGAATTCCAATTCCAAACGCAGCCTTGCGGCGCTAGTGTCGCACAGCCATGAAAAGCGACACCAAAGAATTGCAATTTTGTGTTCACAGCCGATGTTTCCGAGGATGTAAGAATGTTTGCTCTTACAGAATTGCATGGCTGCAAAGGCTACGTTAAATTTGACGCTTCGACCTATGTATCGATGATACTCCCCACTTAAAGTTAAATTTCACTTTGAGTTTCAAGCGGGATCTGCTCTTAACATCGCCACAAATGGAGATTGTAATCTGGAACTTCTTTTTATACAACGTCGGGAGGCATAAAGCCCGTTACCGTAGCCTATTAACGCTTTTTTTTTTTTTTTTTAATAGTACTCATATCCACAGGCTAAGACAATAACCAGACTGGGTAAGTAATAGTACTCATATCCACAGGGTCTTTGGCCCGTGCCTTTGTTTGTTTGTCATTTTTTTTGTCAGATTGTTAGTTTTTTTTTTTATCGCTCCGCAAGTGCGATTACAATAAGTGCCTTATTATTATTATTTTTTTTATTACTAGGCCTATTAACGCTTGAAATACATTAAGTATCACTCGCGCGATGCCTCCTCTGCTGCTAATACAGCAACTCTTTAGGAGCTTACTGGTGACCTCACTCCACGCAGGAACCCTCTAGGGAATTGTTATTTGGCTGCGGTTTTCTGTGAGGTGGATGTACTTCCGCAGACGGGCTGCATTGATGCGACCTACCTCTCTTAAACACCCAGACCAAGTCAAACAAACATGTTCATGCACACAAATGTTTGTAGTGTGTAAATCGAACCCACGAGAGTTGGTGTCAAAGTCGCGTCATTCACGACTGAGCTACCGAGCCCGTCAAAATGTAATTTAAAGTGTTTACGTCACTGAATACAAAAACATATACGTCTCATAATTAGGTTATTGTTATCGCCTATACGTGCAAATATAATGTAAAAACAAACTTAATAATTACTGTGTAAATGAGGTCGGACAAAAGGCCTTTCAGACGATTTGCGTGTTCAATATATTTCTATAGGGATGTGTTTATCTATTATAAAAATACCACTAGTAGTTACTCAATGTATTATCATTAAGTTTTTAACCGATTTCAAAAATGAATACGTTCTCTATTCAACTATTTATTGTTGTATGTAATAAATAAACATTGGAATTAAAAATACGTACTTATTATACATAGAAAATACTCAGACCAAGACAAACAGACATGTGTACGCACACAAATGTTTGTATTGTGTGGGAATCGAACCAACGAGCGTTGGTGTCAAAGTAGCGTCACAGCGCGTTTCACCACTGCGCCGCCGAGCTCGTCGATAGTATGTATACCTATACATAAAATCGACGAGCTCGGCGGCGCAGTACAATGCCGTATTGAGCAGTCATAGCTTAGTGTACAAAGATGGCTGGCCTATTAACCGCCTGGTCCTGTAAGCACTAAATTCGTGTTACATTTGGGATATTTGTTGACATTTTCATGCTTTATAATGGAGGAAAAAGCATTGTGAGGACACACGCACGTCCAAGAAATGATATTTCGAAACACGTGTGACCTTCCGTAAGGTCTTGAAGATTAGCCCGGTGGCGGAGTGGTTAACAAGGCTACTTTAACGCCCAACAAACAACTAACAATTCCCACACAGTACAAACATGTTCATGCATGCAAATATGCATGTACATGTCTGTTTGTCTTGGTCTGGGTGTTTTAAAAGTATTAGGGTGCATATAGCAACATGACTGGGGAAGTACCTCCGGCTCATAGAAAACCGCAGCTAAAACATCATAATTAGCATTTTTGCCAAATCCTTAGGCTTAGGTAGCGGTCCCCGACAATCCTATTGGATTAATCACCGGGATAACGCTAGGAAGAATAAATATGTCATAATCATTATAATTACGTCATATCTTTGCCAATTTGTTTTAAAATTGATTGTTTACTGTAAAGTAGGTAGGTACTTGGCGCTTGATTGGTGCCTACAGTTCCTAATTCTACTAAGTTTGGCGAATTTAGGACTTCATTGAAGGCGGGTTTTCACCGTTTTATCCTGTACCTATAACAAAGCCCTATACCTGTAACCGGAACGCGATACCTATTAAAAGTTAAAGTATTCTTTGACATAAACTAAAAGAATATTCACAAATACTTGGACATGTCCCATCACTATAGCTTAACATACACCAATGGCCTACAGCTATTAATAATGCTAATTGTCAACGGGCGTTATTATCGCGGATTGTTTGTTAAGAGTTGTGTGCTTCTGAAAAATATTGTATTCTATTCAAGGCAGTGTATTGAATGCCATTTTTCAGGTATTATAATATATATATACTTCACTTTTATTGCCACCATATTTGCCTATTTTAAATTTTTTCAATACTTAGCGCTGTCATGTACGAAACTAAGCAAAGCTTGTATTATGGACAATAGACAAACGATAGACATACGTAAATTTTTTTTTTTTAAATATATACTTGTAATAAAGGTTTAGGACTCGCCAGCCTATGCCTATGACTAAATTAGTCGAGTTCCAATAAGAAGTCAGAAACTCTAAAAGTATAAAGAAATACGCTAAAATATAATTTCTTCCTTTTCTAAATCGGAAAAAGTCTATGACATCACGTTATCTGTGTATATACCACATCAACCCTTACTCATCCCACTGCTGGGCTGCTTTTAGAGCATACTCCGCCACGCTGCTCAAATGCGGATTGGCGGAGGCTCGTGTTTTCAAGCCGCCCGAGGGCCACTGACTTAGCTTAACGACTGTCATCTATCGACAACAGCCGGGACCGACGGCTTAACGTGCCCTCCGAAGCACGGAGAAACTCCAGATAGATAAACCCTTCCATACACAGGCTGCGGTCAACGTTGCTTAACCTGCGTGTTCGGTTAGAATTACACGCGCAACGATGCCATCGAGCTCTCAATCTCATCTGTCTATAACTTCATGTCAAATATCTTGCGGGGTAGGCAGAGAGAGCCGAGCGCCTCTCGACTCGGCCCTTACACATCTCACTCGCTTCTGTAACATTCATAGCTTTTTAGGGTTCCGTACCCAAAGGGTAAAACGGAACCCTATTACTGAGGCTCCGCTGTCCGTCCGTCCGTCTGTCACCAGGCTGTATCTCTTGAACCGTGATAGTTAGACAGTTGAAATTTTCACAGATGATGTATTTCTGTTGCCGCTATAACAACAAGTACTAAAAAATAGAATAAAACAAATATTTAAGGGGGCTCCCATACAACAAACGTGATTTTTTTCTCATTTTTGCTTGATATTGATAACGGCAACAGGTAGACGCTTGAAATATTCACAGAATATTTAGTTATATATGCACTTTAAGAATAAATAATTAAATTAAAATAAAACAAATATTTAAGGGGGGCTCCCATACAACAAACGTGATTTTTTTTTGCTGTTTTTATAGATAATGGTACGGAACCCTTCGTGCGCGAGTCCGACTCGCACTTGGCCGATTTTTTCATGTACGCTGGCCGGTTTCTAAGTCTACTAATCACCTATTGATAAAAGCACGATCAATTTGGTCTTGACCTTTCTCGGCTCCTACGTCCTTCTGTTTTCGCGTCGTATATCTGTTCCGTGATTGTTTATTCCTGCATTCAATGTTTCTTCCTCAACAAAATTTCATCGGCGATAAACATTGTAGCTGTAATGCAAGTATTGAGTCGTGGACATTAAAGAAGTCAGGGACATTTATTTTTTAGTTAATAGATTCAGGCGTTACTTTGCGAAAGTCAAATTTACAGGCAATTTGATCTGCAACCGGAGCAGCTATGGCAGCGGCGGCATGTATCTACTAACGGTAGTGGGTGGGTGCCGGCCGGCAGTAGTTCGCACGTACTAATCGAGAGCGCAAGCACAAAGTTGTTTAGATCAAATTTATTTTTTAAACGTTTAAACGTATTATGGGTGTTATATAAAGTTATTCGTATGCCGTAAACTTGCCCCCACACACACACACACACAATACTTACAAACAGAAAATACTATCTGTCTGTACTGTATCCATTCTAATGACGTCATCAAATTCTGAAATAGATATGTCCTAGTCCTTACAATACAAATCTAGTATTAGCTCGATATATCTGTAGAGTTGAATCTAACATAGATGCAACTCTTCTTCCTCGCATTAACCCGTTAGATTTGGTGAGATCCGCTACCTAAGCCTAATGATTTGGCGAAGATACTGATTTTAACATGGCGCGACTGCCGTCAGGGCTCCGTAACCCATAGGTAGGTGTTTCTCAATATAATTTCTTAGACTTGTGGGTTTCCTCACGATGTTTTCCGTCACCGCCGAGCAAATGATAATTACAAATATGTATATATACATATCCACAATAGGATTCGAACCAGTATCAGTCGGTTACAAGCGCTACCCCAGTTAACTAAGCAATGTAAGATTTTCTAACACTAGATCGAAATATGTGTGTGACGAACAGACGGACGTCGCAGTCTCAAAATAATATACATCATTAGCGTTCTTTAGACACAGAACGCCAAGCAAAACTAAAATACAAAAACATTACCAAAAGTTCTTTCATCGAAACAAAATAAATATCCCCACGTCCAACCCAAAAAAACCCCTAATCTATACAATAACCCAATAAATTGCCTCATCACGATTACCATATTATATACCAGCAGTTTGTTACTGAACGGAAGTACCCAATCGCGTGCGCCGGAACCTCCCCTCCCCGCCAAACTGCTTCCGGTCACGTGACGTCATTTACATGACACTCGTGAGAGAGCCGCTGGAGAGAGCGGACGTTTTTGTTTATGGATACAGGAAATGATGTGCTGTTTTTTTCTTTTCTCAACCAACTTCAAAAAGGAGTAGTTTTTCAGTTGTTACAAGACGTCCGGTTGGTCTAGTATGAATTTACTATATTAATGACTTCACTGAAGTCAGTTTGAAAGGTATTAAATCTGCTTCTTACGATAGTACGCGGTGCAGGCATCAACTAACAAACGGTGGTTTGACAAAGAAGAGATTATAGCGATATTTAATTAAATAACACGATTGGAGAAGTACCTCCCTCTTATCGAAAACTCCAACCACTGCTACTGCCTGATCTTCTATACCTACTCCAAAGGAATTGTTCACAAATTATGAATAATATTGATACACATGTATATAGAGAGATAGGGCGCATCAAAGCTACCTCCATCTTAACCACAGGTTAATAACAACTCCCTGGAGGGTTATTGTGTTCCTACGAGTGACTATTTTGGACTACACTCCACTTATTACCCTTAACAAGAAAATCAATAGCACAAATCATTATACTGGTAACTAGAATGACAAGCTAAAATGTTGCTGTTTCACATCGTTCACCCTTGTCTATAATTGTGACCAGAGTTAACAAACCGTGGTTAAATTTATAGATTAGTTACAGTTTTCGCAACTCATGTTACAGATACTCCTATAGATATTGTGTTGTTTTGTTAACGGACTTCAGATTAGGTAGTTCTATTTCATATACTTGTGCCATAATGAGAAACTATATATTTTTTTGGGTCACCCCATTTGTTTAAAAGATATATAGTTTTTCATCTCAGAAAGGTCCTGTTGGCAAAGATCAGCCGAGTTTAGTCATATATTTTTTTATACGACGTTGGTAGTGACTCAAGCATACAGTGTATACCTGATTTTAATCGGTTACCGTAGTATGGCACGATGTCACTCCTGCCGTTAACAGCAACTCCTTATGAGCTTACTAGTAACACCAGTCACTCGCAGAAACACAACAACCATACAATGAGTTGTTATTTGGCTACGGTTTTCTACGAAGTGGAGGTCCCCAATACTTTCATGTGCCGTACCTCTCTTAAAAACATCCAGACCAAGACAAACATATATTCATGCACACAAATATTTGTGTTGGAATCTAACCCACAAGTTAAGGTAGCATTTCTAACCGCTGCGCCACCGAGCTCGTCGAGGTGTGACTCTGGCTCTAAAAGCCATTTATTTCCAAAATTTTACCATACAATTCACAAATCTCTCTTAAATTCTCAATAGGATACAAAAATCGTCATTTTTTGCGTTAATTTACCTCATTAACTCATTATCTATAATCGGTAAAAAGGTGGCTTGAAGATAAGTAAAACCATTGTTTTAAAAACAGCTGTACCTATAACGATACACTGCAAGGCCTAAAGTTTATTCGAAGTCTACCTTGGTCATTTGATCTATGTATTTTATATAAGCTAATGCCAAAGAACCTTGCATCCACATGTCCGGAAGCCTTACAAAATCAAAGGCTATCCACTCCCATTGTTATCAAAATAGAGGCAACGTACTCCGCAAAATCAAAAACTCAATTAATACAAGAAAAGGGGTAATTTGCGAGAGAAACCGCTCAAACGAATCAAAGTGCTGCTTTAATGTGGCGACTTTAGAAGTTTATTTAGGGGTTCCGTAGGGAAAATTGTTTGTCAAAGATATATTATAAGTTATTACTTATAATATATCTTTGACAAACAATTTATTATAAGGAAGAGTGTCGGTCTGTAAGAGAGTCGATGTTAGGAAGATTTTTGTTTCGTCCCACCTGATGTAAATCGGTTACTTTAGCGATGCCGCCTCCAGTGCTAACACAGCTACATGTTGTCAGGCGGTGGTGTCATTCCTAGGAACTGGTAAGCGTGCAAGAGCTATGAAGAAGCAAGTGAGGTATGAAGGGAAAGCAAATCTCATGAGGCTCTCGTTTCACCCTGCCTGCACTCAACGTACCGAATTCTTTGATTCTTTAGCTATCAAGTGGTGTCAATTCAACTTTACATGTAAACGATAGGTAACCATCAGTTTTCTGAATTGCCTCCCACTATGGGAACAAAATTAAAGTATATAATTTTGTAAAGTAAATAATTTTGACGTATTCACGACAAAATTATAGACCTAGAATTATCTTCTGAAAGATAATTGTTCTCTTTATTTACACAAATGCAGCTAAAGGGGTTTTGAATGAAGTTACTAATAAATAAATTTGATTTGAATTTAATGTTGGAGTGGTCCAATTTCACACAGAACAAACATTTGTGTTCATGAATCCTCGAAGCATCAATGCAGCAGATTGGGGAAGTATCTCCAGAAGAAACTGGTGCCCGGTGCGACTCCTGGGGGCGGCGTGCACTAAATTCGAGTTTTCGGATTTATGAACTAATTTGTAATTTACACTTGCTCGACGGCGAAACCAGCACGTTTCAGAAATTGTATTTCGAAAGATGTATGACCTAACCTAAGAAAGATGGAGATCTGACGGTGGTCACTATGTAAAAATTAGTATCTCCGCAAAATCCTTAGGCTAAGGTAGCGGACACCGCCAATTCTAATGGATTAGAAAACGGGATACCGCTGAATAAATATGCTGAACCCTTTACATGCGTAGTACACTTCTAATAATTTCAGTGTTGTTAAAATTCGGTTCGAATTTACGCTTTGTACTTCAAAAGTTTTTCCTTAAGAGAATATGAACAAGTCTGTAAACTTGTTTTCATTTCCCTCGAAGTTTTAAAAGCACCTTTCTATAGGTGGCGACGGTACAACAAGTAGAAACCTATAAATAAGCCTTTTGTGTATACACGAAGTATTATCTATCTATAACTTCACGCCAAATCCCTTGCAAAGAGAACCGAGCGCCACATGACTGGATCCTTACAAACCTCACTCGCTTTTTTAACATTAAATAATAATAAATAAATAAATATTGTCGGACAAATTACACAGCGCCATCTAGCCCCAAAGTAAGTAACTAGAATGGTTTTGAATGAAGTTACTAATAAATAAATTTGATTTGAATTTAATGTTGGAGTGGTCCAATTTCACACAGAACAAACATTTGTGTTCATGAATCCTCGAAGCATCAATGCAGCAGATTGGGGAAGTATCTCCAGAAGAAACTGGTGCCCGGTGCGACTCCTGGGGGCGGCGTGCACTAAATTCGAGTTTTCGGATTTATGAACTAATTTGTAATTTACACTTGCTCGACGGCGAAACCAGCACGTTTCAGAAATTGTATTTCGAAAGATGTATGACCTAACCTAAGAAAGATGGAGATCTGACGGTGGTCACTATGTAAAAATTAGTATCTCCGCAAAATCCTTAGGCTAAGGTAGCGGACACCGCCAATTCTAATGGATTAGAAAACGGGATACCGCTGAATAAATATGCTGAACCCTTTACATGCGTAGTACACTTCTAATAATTTCAGTGTTGTTAAAATTCGGTTCGAATTTACGCTTTGTACTTCAAAAGTTTTTCCTTAAGAGAATATGAACAAGTCTGTAAACTTGTTTTCATTTCCCTCGAAGTTTTAAAAGCACCTTTCTATAGGTGGCGACGGTACAACAAGTAGAAACCTATAAATAAGCCTTTTGTGTATACACGAAGTATTATCTATCTATAACTTCACGCCAAATCCCTTGCAAAGAGAACCGAGCGCCACATGACTGGATCCTTACAAACCTCACTCGCTTTTTTAACATTAAATAATAATAAATAAATAAATATTGTCGGACAAATTACACAGCGCCATCTAGCCCCAAAGTAAGTAACTAGAATGGTTTTGAATGAAGTTACTAATAAATAAATTTGATTTGAATTTAATGTTGGAGTGGTCCAATTTCACACAGAACAAACATTTGTGTTCATGAATCCTCGAAGCATCAATGCAGCAGATTGGGGAAGTATCTCCAGAAGAAACTGGTGCCCGGTGCGACTCCTGGGGGCGGCGTGCACTAAATTCGAGTTTTCGGATTTATGAACTAATTTGTAATTTACACTTGCTCGACGGCGAAACCAGCACGTTTCAGAAATTGTATTTCGAAAGATGTATGACCTAACCTAAGAAAGATGGAGATCTGACGGTGGTCACTATGTAAAAATTAGTATCTCCGCAAAATCCTTAGGCTAAGGTAGCGGACACCGCCAATTCTAATGGATTAGAAAACGGGATACCGCTGAATAAATATGCTGAACCCTTTACATGCGTAGTACACTTCTAATAATTTCAGTGTTGTTAAAATTCGGTTCGAATTTACGCTTTGTACTTCAAAAGTTTTTCCTTAAGAGAATATGAACAAGTCTGTAAACTTGTTTTCATTTCCCTCGAAGTTTTAAAAGCACCTTTCTATAGGTGGCGACGGTACAACAAGTAGAAACCTATAAATAAGCCTTTTGTGTATACACGAAGTATTATCTATCTATAACTTCACGCCAAATCCCTTGCAAAGAGAACCGAGCGCCACATGACTGGATCCTTACAAACCTCACTCGCTTTTTTAACATTAAATAATAATAAATAAATAAATATTGTCGGACAAATTACACAGCGCCATCTAGCCCCAAAGTAAGCGGAAGCTTGTGTTATGGGTACTAGACAACTGATAAACATACGTAAATACATTTTTTTTTTTGTAAATACATACTTATTATACATAGAAAATACCCAGACCAAGACAAACAGACATGTTCATGCACACAAATGTTTGTACTGTGTGGGAATCGAACCCACGAGCGTCGGTGTCAAAGTAGCGTAACAGCGTGTTCCACCACTGCGCCACCGAGCTCGTCAAACATTCATTGCTCTTCTTATGCACGCTCGCCGCTTTCCAAGGCTCCTGTCATCACCTTCTGATAAAACACAACACGTGGCAACGCGCAAGCGATGGATGCACGATTGGATACGCTGCACCACAACTATTTTCCGACATATTACCGTGTGTCTCCCAACGATGTCTAAAAAAATTGAATATACATTTCTGAATAGGTAGAGGTTACACAACCAAATAGAAAAGAAATGCACCCCATTATATCCACTACGCCCGGACCGTACATCTAGATTCATCACTATAAATCAGCAGAACGTTACACCGACAGATTTTCCAAGAAATTTAACACATTCAAAGTACAAAAAGTATTGAAAGGGAAACCCGGGAAAATCCCATTTGCGCCCGTGTCCGACCTTTTTGAATTGATCGCACAATGCCCAGGTACTATATTTTCGTATTAACATATTATGTCGGCAAGGAAACCCGGTCAATTTGAATAGGACGGACGAAGTGACGTCGGGTACGAAATTATTCTAAGTATAAAGAATGGGGGATATGTTCCAGGAGATTGTGAAAAATAAATGTATCAAATATTTGATCTTAAATACTTCACTTCCCTTTGCATTTCTAAATCCTACTAATATTACAAATGCGAAAGTTTTTATGTATGGATGGATATTTTTTGCTCTTAAACGGTTGAACGGATTTGAATGAAATTTGGCACATAGATAGATTGTGATCTGGATTAACACATAGGCTACGTTACTTGACTCCACGCGGGCGGAGCCGCGGGCAGCAGCTAGTATTTAACAATCCTAAGCTGTAGCAAGATTTGTAGGTAGATGGATGCAGGTGGCATAGGATCGAGACGAATGGCACTCTAGAGGGGGGGGGGGGGAGGCCTAAGTTTAGCAGTGGACGAATACGGTCTGAGATGATGATGATGATGATGAAGCTGCAGTAAAACAGAGGTAATATTGTAAAGAGAGTAAAATATTTTTTGCCGATTTGTCTGAATGTATGTGGCAATCATGAAGGCAACCTGATGAGATTTTTTTTTATACTACGTCGGGAGGCATACAAGCATGCGGCCCGCCCGATGTAAGGCGGGTACCGTAGCCTATTAAGCTTGCGATATATTAATTATCACTCGCGTCCTCTGCTGCTTACACAGCAACTCTTTAGGAGCTTACTGGTGACCTCACTCACACGCAGGAACACAACCACCCTCTAGGGAGTTATTTGGCTGCGGTTTTCTGTGAGGTGGAGGTACTTCCCCAGACGGGATGCTTCGATGCGCCTACCTCTCTTAAAAAAGTTTGAATCGCTGAGATATTCAGGCGCTTAAATCGCAATGACGGGTGCCTTCATACGCATCAAAATGATTTAATGGTTTATGGCGGCAATCGACGAGCTCGGTGGTCGAGTGTTTAGCAATGGCTACCGTAATACCAAAGTTCTGACTTCGATTCTCACAGGACATATGTAAGAACATGTTTTGGTCTGGGTGTTTTTAAGAGGAGGGAATCAAAATATCCACTGAGCAGGTAACTTTACCTTACAGAAAACTTGACGATTGTATGCTCGTATGTCTCTCTACGTTGTGCTCCTGCGAGTGAGTCAGGTACCCAGTAAATCCCTAAGGAGTTATTACTGTGTTAGCTGCAGCGTTTATAGACCACTGTAACCATTTTATAATGTGGGGGATATGCTTGCCTCTCGACGTTGTCTAACAATATCTCTGAAGTTACTGATCTTGTTCTGAACATTATTTCATTTTAAAAATATATATTTTTCTTGAGTTTCTCAGCCTTCTTAAGGGTTTCTGTATAAAGACCGAAGAGCTGAACTGCAGCAGATGGTGTATTAGAAGCTACTAGCTTTTTATACCACCAAGGTACGTAAACAAGCGTACGGCGTACCGCGCGCCTGATGCTGATAAGGAGTAACCGTAGCCTATGGACATTTGCAACACCAGGGGTGTCACTCATGCGTTGCCAACCCTAACGTTTAATGTGTGACTGAACATAAAAAACATTGTTATAACATGACCAGACGTAATAAACGTCGTGTTGAACGATAAACTCCATATACTCAAGCATCACAATACGTAAATCGCTTGCCCTACATTCCGCAAAATTAATAAAACTCTTGAAAAAAATGAGAAAAAAAAACTTCCAAGTGAAACTCCATCGTTTTCACGCCAATACCAGACAGAGACGCCGAACACCCACAAGAGATGACAGCGAATTTAATTATAAATATAATAAAAAAAAACAGCCCGGTCGTCCCTTTGAAAAACCATCCATAGTCACCGTCACGAAAATAAATTGCTTACCGATTTTCAACCTTATGCTCCAGCTTATAAAGGTATACCAAGCGAAACATTCAATTTTAAATCGGCATACATAACTTTGCAGCTTATAAATATTGTAGAGCCGATTGACGTCACTAAAGAGGGTGTCATATTTTTTTTTATTTAAATTCGTGCGAATATTTACGCGGCAAGACATCAAGTGGTCGATTTCGATTTGCATATAATGGCTATGTGAGGGCTTAGAGTGTCGTGACATCTTAATTTTGCCGGTTAATTTCATTGAAGGACAGATAATGATGAAATTCGGTTGACATTGATTGCGGTATTTAGGTTTTTATTATGGACAAGATTTTATTCGATGTGCCACATTTGGTCAATTGAAATAAATATCTTCGGGATAAAGAATTATTTACATAATTATTGTCTAAGAAATTCGTATAATGGAACAAACTTCTTCGAAGGTATGTAAATTATTTTTAAGTCGAAGATTTTTTTTTTTATACTACGGCATACAAGCATACGGTCCACCTGGTGTAAAGCGGATACCGTAGCCTATTAACGCTTGCGATATATTAAGTATCACTCGCGCTATGCCTCCTCTGCGGCTTACGCAGCAACTCCTTGGGAGCTTACTGGTGACCTCACTCACACGCAGGAACACAACAAACCTCTAGGGAGTTGTTATTTGGCTGCTGTGTTCTGTGAGGTGGAGTTACTTCCCCAGATGGACTACTTTGATGCTCCCTACCTCTCTTAAAATATTATATAATATTTATTTCAATTGACTAAATGTGGCACTTTGAATGAAATCTTGTCCATAATAAAATTCCAATGAAAAATGTATTTTGAAAGATGTGAGACCTAATGAATTCTTCGGTGTTTGGTGAAGTGATCTCAGAAAATGTCGTCTTAGTTCAACAGTCTCTAATTAATTTACCAAAACCTGAATCAATCATTCAGCTTTTACCAAAAATATTTTCTTGTAGGCGCGTGTTTCCTCACGAGGTTTTCTTTCACCACCGAACAAGTAATAATCATAAATCCTACTAATCCTACTAATATTATAATAATAATAAAATATATTTATGTTCTCTCCTAGGTTACAATGTTAAATGTGGGTTACATAGCTTGTTTTGCTTAAACTATTCCTTACAGGAGAGAACTGGTGCCCGTGCTAGGTGGAGTACCCGCCTGTGTTACGAGTCACCAGGCCCCCTCCGCGCTATTATATGCTATAACTATGAGAGAGACAATATACTATGTTCTAATAAACGAAAAGTACTTACATCTGATTATATATAATAAATATGAACGTCAGTTTGTTTGTTACGCTTTCATGCGAAAACTACTCAACCGATCATCATGAAACTTTGTACACATATTCTTGGAGGTATCACAAGTAACATAGGATACTTTTTATTAAAAAAAATATTATTTTTTATCAATGCGAGCGAAGCCGCGGGTAAAAGCTAGTATGTATATAAATCTGAAGACATAAATTTAGTGGTATCTGCCTATATATGGATTCGAACCAGTAACGATTCGGTTAATATGCTAGTTATTACTAGTCTCTCACTGCTCGTAGTTGAGCTCAATTATTTTCGTTCCTTCAGCGGTTGGAGAAAAAATATGTTTACGTACCCACGGACACACATACACCGATATAACATAAATACATACACACCTATCCTTCCATTACAGCATAGAACAAATCAGGACAACATAAACACATTGATAAAATTAGATTTTCTAATTTGTTTTTGATTTATTTTCAGAATCGCAAATATTTAATTGACCTGATATTGATTCTGAAAATCGGACTCGGCTTAGTTTAGTTGGAATTGGAATCAGATAAGACGGTAGATGTGTAAAATCCATACGTTCCGCCTGTCAAATAAACAAAAACTCGAAAAATTCATGAAACATTTTAGGTGTTTGAAAAATCCGACATGTTGGTGAAAACATTTCGGTCATATTGCAACATTTCTAGGCGCTACATATATTTTTACATTTTATCAGTCTGTTGTATAATATTTTCTCTTTTTCCTTTTTGCAATTTATATGTGGAATACGTGAATTTTCGTTGGTTTTTACTGAATTTAACTGAATTGCAAGTGAGGCAGGTTACCAGTAAGCTCCTGATGAGTTGATGTTTTAGTACAAAGCGTAAGTGATACTTCTTATATTCCAAACATTCATTGGCAATCACTTTACATCAGGTGGGCTCGTTTGCGCCGACGTTATGCAAAAGGTGTGTCAGCGTTTTTAATTTTTCTAGTATAAATCCTAGATCTAAACAACATGCCTATTAGGCAGTTCAAAATATTTGTGTAAGAATAGAAGACGAAGTCATAAATTGGTACCAGCCTATTAAATTATACTATAACAGTCGTTTGACAGTTACCTTCGAAAGTTTGTATGTTGGTATGGTTTTTTTAAGTTAGACACAGGAAAATTTGTATTTAGACTGAGTTTCAAGAGTGATTCGTTGACCCTAATACGTCCATGATTACGCGAGGTGGTCTTACGAGGTGGGTTCCCGCTGCTGTGTGTACGTAAACATAACTACAGGAACTCTAGTCAATCACTAATCATATAACAAAATATAGTCTCAGACGAATTCGCAGGCAATTAGTAGGTATTTATAAATTCCATTTTGAAATCATTAAATTTTCTTAAATCAAAACCCAATCAATCATCAATCTTATCAGAAGGTGATGTCAGGAGCCCCAGGAATCGGCGAGCGTGCATGAAAAGAGCTACGAATATTAGAAAAGCGAGTGAAGTATGTAAGGACTGCGTCTTATGGCGCTCGGTTCTCTCTGCCTACCCCGCAAGGGACCTGGCGTGAAGATATGCATACATACAAAACCCAAAAAAGCGGCAGCAATTCGGAGCGTACAAGCACGTATGTTACAAAAAATCCCGTTTTTTGTAACATACGTGCTTGTACGCAACGTATCACACAAAAAGCAAGCGCGGTCAACTCCCGTATCGCTGACGCTTTCTCGATTTTCGTGCCCCTGTGGGGTTTGCTTTAAGACAATTCAATGATTTCAAAAATGTATTTATAAATACTTATTACCTGCGAATTTTTCCGAGATCGTCTATTGCTATATGATGAGTGATTAACTCTAGGCTTCCCATAGTCATGTTTACTTACACTCAGCAGTGGCAACCCACCTCGTAAGGCAACGTCAGTAAGTCAGGTAATCAGGGGCTTATTAAGGTCAACACTTGAAACTCAGTCTAAATACAAATTTTCCTATGTCGAGCTTAAAAAAGTGTCAAGTTGTAACTCAGTCTAAATACAAATTTTCCTATGTCGAGCTTAAAAAAGTGTCAAGTTGTTACGAGTCTGATACCCATCCCTTTAGGTCCCATCCGTTTATTGGTCTATTTTTTTAAAACGCCGAAACACGTGTTTCCGTTTTTTAAGTATAGTCTAAATACAAACTTTCATGCAACTGTTAAAAAATCGGATCCGCAATACCAACTTTATGCGGCACAACTTCCCATATTTTACAATGGAAAATAACCACCTCAAACCTTCCTGATAGCTCAGTTGAAAGAGCACTCGACCGACATCAAGAAATCGCGGATCGAGGAAGGTGTAGTTTTTCCTTGTAAAAATATTAAGACATTAACATCACTACTATGACAATTTCATTTCTTCTCCGTTGATATCTCAGGAAAATATCCAGTTATATAAAGAAGCTTGTAAATCCTTCTTCAAAAGAATCACCAACAAAATCACCACTCTAGAATCCAGTCGCAATTAATTTTAAATTCAACGAACGCTCACACAACCTAACTAAATGAACTAACCCAAACTAAGGCCCATTTAATAAACACCTCTAAGGAACTGACCGTTAGTTAATAGCACTCTAGGGCCGGATCGTGGCACAATGAAATAATTAATTGGTGCTCAAATCAGAGTTCCCGGCGCGCCATTATGAGTGTTGTTGTGTTGGACTGTATAGAGCCTGTCCATTGCCGCGGCCACTTGGCAACTGAGCTGTGAATTAGACTCTCGTTGGCGAATAGTTTAGATGTTTTGAATTTCGAATGAGTTGTATACATTCCTTTTTTCATATTTGTAATGATATTTGAGATTAGTTTCTTTTGTTTTCGACCAGTGTCATCCTGTGGTCAGAAAGTATTAACAATATATTATACATTACAGTCGATCAGGGTAACTTAAGCCTTCAATATAAAATTGGCCCAAAATTTCAAATGCATATTATAGATTTTTTTTTGCTATGATTTTATGTCTTTCAAACTAGATTTGTAAACATCGATTCTAAAATATCTTCGTAAATGCTCAGATTCTGCCAAATAATTGACATCTACCATTGTTGAGAAGTCAGTTGCTTTTTTCTGTGGTGTGAATAGAGCGGTTTGTTACGAAAGCGCCAAAAAGTTGTCTGCTGTGTTGTCATTTGAATACTTAAGGAGGCAAGTGTTATTTTAAAGTGTCTCATATGTGTCTATCTATCATTTCTTTCAAAAATTACGAGAGTTAATTAGCTAATTCCCATGATATTGCCATTAATATTGAACAGGTAAATTATTACCGGTGAATAAGGGTAACTTGAGCCCGGGCCAAAGTTCAAAATTCTCAAAATATTGGGAGGAGATATATTCGATAAGTGTGAAGAAAGGGCAGAGGAAGGAGACATAACATAACACATGAAGAAGAATGTGGTTTGGATATAGCACAGGAAGATTTTTTTCTATAGAAACATACGAAGTACATGACGGTAGACTGGACCTTCAGATGATTGGCGATAATGTGGTAAAGGCCGTGGCTCAGTTTTGTATAATGAATGATACAAATATCATACGAATGCTGAATGACACTAATATTCAAAGAAAGAAAGGTATTTTATCATATAAGACGACTTCCTGGCCATGGAATGGAATGGAAATTTTTCAAAGTTTAACCCCATGTTATGTAGGATTAAATAAATTTTAATTATTTTGATACTTTTTCATCATCTTAGCTATATGGTAAGTCAGTAAATAAGTTAAAAACGCATTGTTGACCAAAAAAATAAGATTGAATAAAAACTGTGTTGATTTTCCTATGGCAACAATTTATTTACCCATTTTAGTACTAATAAATGAAAACGAATGTATACATAATTATTGTCTATGGCTCTCAGCTGTAGTTTTTATGGTAAATATGCAGGCCAATGTTAGCAAAATGCTTTAAATAAAATAAAATAAGCGAAAACATCCTACAATTGGGACCTGGGCCAATCCAAGCCCAACTCACAATCTAACATTGGCCCAGTGGTTAAATGGAATTTTGAAACTATTTTCCTAGAGATTATTGGTAAATGAGTAAATTTTTTGGAAGTAGGCTACATAAAGCCACCATAATAAGTGTATCTTTTTGAGTAACGTATTATTTTAAACATTGGTCTAACTTTTTATGTGCAAACTGGGCCAAAGATAGCCTGATTGACTGTATATATATTATATATATATTATAATATATTATATATATTATACCTAAGAAGTATTTGTCAATTTTAGATATTTTATAACAATATTCTGGGATGGATGAACTTTATATCATTATCTAAAACATAACACAAGAAAAGCTTAAGATATACATTTGAATTGAACATAAATCTAATATACAAGTATGTTATAAAACGCGCACTGAAATCTACAGAAAATGATATAGAGACGAAGGCGATGTATAACAATTTTATTAAAAATGTGGTTATTAAAGCACATAGTGCCATTGATACTGCATTTTTAAAATAAAAAAAGTACCAGAGTATCTTTTAATCATGAGTACTTTTAATTTGTACAAGTTACTTAATTTAAATACTTTTTATTGTAATACTATTGTATCCGGGACACTTTCTTACCGCCGTTCAACTTTTAGCCTTAGTCTAATGAAATTCCTAATAATTTCTACGGATACGAAATCGTCTTTTGTTACTGCGTTTCTAGGATAACAAAATAACACGAATATCTTTTCTTCGGTGATACTTTTAATTTGTATACCTCCATACAACTTTCAGTAGCCATACTTTTGTGAAACCCTAAATAATTTATATCGATACGAAAGCGGCTTTTGTTATTTCATTTGTAGAATAATTAAAATTCCACGAATATCCTCTATTAGTATAGTTCCAATTTATACTGCTCATCGTATAGCATCCATAGTAAAATGTAGTTTCATGCGATCAAGGTGGATAAAAGTTGAGAGTACTGAGACGCGATGCGATGTGTGGAGGCGTACAGAACACGATATCAAGCCAAAGGACACAACTTATTTTGAAATCCAACTCGATAGATTTTATTTTAACAGTTTTTATAGTGGCAATCAAGCATATGCTCCACCTGATATGAAGAGGTTTTTTGGTAAATTAATAGAGGTTAATACATTTTATACATTCCTATAGGTAGTAGATGTGCGTAACAGAAACGACAGTATATGAACAAAATAGACTACAGGCGTTTGCGAAATGTGGCACCTCTGCTCTCAACACAGAACTCCCTCAGTAAATACCCGGTAACTGTCTTCTTATGAATACACAATAACCATAGGGAATCATTATTTGCCTGCGGTATTCTACAAATCTATTCCTCACCAAAATTACGCCTGTTTATAGGGCTCCTGACATCACCATCGGATAAAACAGCAAAAGAAAAACGGAGCGAAGCGAACAGAACCTATAATAATGCAATACCACAAGCCTGAGTAGTTGTAAGGATCCCACTCAATCTCGCGCATGCATCACGTACCATATTACTGACCAGTCACTTCTCTCCACCAGGCATGGCGGGCGGTGGCATGGGGCAAGCGATGGGGGGATACTACGGTGCGGCGTATGGCCCGCTAGGAGCCAGCATGGCGGCGGCTGCCGCTGCAGCTGCTCAGCAAAACGCCATATCTGCAGCACTGACACCGAACGCCCAGGTAAGAGTTATATCAGTTAACCATGAATACAGCATCAGCGTATATACCAAAGATCAAAGTAAATTTTCCAAGGACAAAAGTTTTGAAAACGTTTCTGATGTTTTCTGTGCCGGTTTAATCGGAACAGGCCCACCACTCATACCCACCACTGTGTCTCCTGTGTAGCCAGAATTAACAGCGGCGACCACCAAAAAGGCAATGAACAGTGAAGTTCATTGTTGTCCCGGGGGTTAAACTACAGCTGCCTTGGAACTCACAACCAATTTAATCAGAAGAAATTTGTAGGAGTAGGAAGTTTTGGAATTGACTTTTTCTTTATTCTGTGCCTTTTATTAACTACACACCGCACCATTTCGGTACGCACTATATGGTTTCCTGGTTTCATTCTTCCTTCAATATCTCCCTTACATTTTCCTGTCTCTCGTAATTAAATCTAAAGTACATACCTATAATCACATTTAAGAGAGGTAGGATGCATCAAAGCAGCCCGTCTGGGGAAGTACCTCCACCTCACAGAAAATCGCAGCCAAATAACAACTCCCTAGAGGGATGTTGTATTCCTGCGTATGAGTGACGTCACCAGTAAGCTCCCGAGGAGTTGCTGTGTAAGCACCAGGGGAGGCATCGCGCGATTGATACTTAATATATCGCAAACGTTAATAGGCCACGGTACCCGCTTTACATCAGGTGGGCCGTATGCTTGTACGCCTCCCGACATAGTATAAAAAAAACCGGCCAAGCGCGAGTCGGACTCGCGCACGAAGGGTTCCGTACCATTATCAATAAAAACAAGCAAAAAAAAAAAATCACGTTTGTTGTATGGGAGCCCCCTTAAATACTTATTTTATTCTGTTTTTTAGTATTTGTTATTATAGCGGCAACAGAAATACATCATCTGTGAAAATTTCAACTGTCTAACTATCACGGTTCATGAGATTACAGCCTGGTGACAGACGGACGGACGGACAGCGGAGTCTCAGTAATAGGGTCCTTTTTACCATTTGGGTACAGAACCCTAAAAAACAGTCAAATTCACCCGCACTTGTGACAGATCTGCGAACTCAAAGATCGTGATGAGGCAGTTCTTCACTAAATTATGAAGAATAATAAATGTGTTACTAATACCACCATGAAATAAGAACATCGTGCGAGCAGCATCCCATTAAACACAAGCCTTATATCATCATCAATAGCAGAACATGCTGACACATCGCTCGGACCGCAGCCAATCGCACATCCAATTTGGGTAAATTTAACAGCAGTTAGTAGCATCGGGAGAAAAAAATAAAATGGTCGTCAAAGTGTTAGGATAACGCCTTAAAACACCATATGGCTTTAATATGTGAAACAGATGATTTGGCAGATTCTCTGAGTCCTGTGCTAATTGCATCAGTGACTTTTTTTGTATACAACGTCGGGAGGTATACGGCCCACCTGATGTAAAGCGGCTACCGTAGCCTATGAACGTTTGCAACGCATTAAGTATCACTCGCGCGATGCCATCTCTGCTGCTCACACAGCAACTCCTTAGGAGTTTACTGGAAGCCTCACTAACACGCAGGAATACAACAACCCTCTAGGGAGTTGTTATTTAGCTGCGATTTTCTGAGAGGTGGAGGTACACCAGATGGGCCGCGGTTACCGTTGCCTATGAACGTTTGCAACGCATTAAATATCACTCGCACGGTGCTATCTCTGGTGCTAACACAGCAACTCCTTAGGAGTTTACTGTAAGCCCCACTAACACGCAGGAATGCTACAACGGTCTAGCGAGGTGTTATTTGGCTGTAGTTTTCTATGAGGTGGAGGTATTTTCCAAAGACGGGCTGATTTGATGCGCCCTGCCTCTTTCAAAAACACTCAGACCAAGACATGTTCATGCACACTAATATTTGTCCTGTGTGGGAATCAAATACACAGCCGTCAAAGTAGCGAACTGCGCGTTAGTTTTTCCCTTTGCGTGTTCTACCGATTGTACAGTAGGTTGTGTTCTGAGGAGTTGTTCAATATGACGCAGTCTCGTTTTACAATCGCACTGCTCGCCGACGGCTGGGAGTTCATCCTCATACACTGGAACCGCAATGGTCGCGTACTGTGCGGTTCCTGAGACGTTTTCTACCGAGAACTATTAAGTTGTGGAATGAGCTCCCTGCCGTGGGCCTACAGTATGGGGTTCTTCAAGACAGGCGTGAAGAGGTTCTTACGGAGTCGGCAACGCAAGAGTGACATCCCTGGTGTTGCAAATGTCCATAGGCTACGGTAACTGCTTACCATCAGGCAGGCCGTATGCTAGTTTGCCACCTCAGTGGTATAAAAAAAAAGTTAATAAATGCACTACAATCCAGTTAAAATCATTTAACAAAATTGATTGCTATTGTTTCAATCAAAATGCAGTATTTTTTTGAACTGAAGTTTTAAGCAATCACAAAATCTGCAATCATTGTGATTGCTAATCGCAAATTTTTGCTTATGGCGTGAAGCGAAATAAAGGAAATATGATATAGAGGTATGATTTATCTAATTCACTATATGTTTCTGAAATATTGTAAAAACGATCTATTTCAATACAGAATTTTGTAAAAATAAAATGTATGCATTTAACGAAAACTCAACAAATTTAGAAATTAAATAAAATGTGAGTGAAAGAATTTGAGAGCTCGATGGCGTCGTTGCGCGTTCATTCTAACCAAACACGGAGGTTAAGCAACGTCGCCTGTTTCCCCGTAGGTACTCGGAGGGCACGTTAAGCCGTCGGTCGCGGCTGTTGATAGATGACAGTCGTTGAACTAAGTCAGTGACCTTCGGGCGGCTTGAAAATCCTGGCCTCCACCAATCCGCATTTGAACAGCGTGGAGGAGTATGATTTAAATACCTTCGGTTGAAGGGAGACCCGTGTCCTTACAGTGGGATGAGTAAGGGTTGATACGGTGGAAAGAATAAATCTAAAAATTTCATCCCGCGTGCTAGTAACCCGTTTGTGAAACAAAACGATAATATAGTAAATTGACAATATCTATTGATTCACATTCACTTATATGTTTATGTATGTAAATATATTTACTTGTACTGATATAACACACGTGTTGTAGTTTTTTTTATACCACTAAGGTGCCAAATAAGCTTTCGGCCTGCCTGATGGTAAGCAGTTACCGTGGCCTATGGACATTTGCAACACCAGGGGTGACACTCTTGCGTTGCCGACCCTGTAAGAACCTCTTCTCGCCTTTCTTGAAGAACCCCATACTGTAGTCCCTTGGAAAAACCTTGGCAGGGAGCTCATTCCACAACTTAATAGTTCTCGCTAGAAAGTTTCTCAGGAACCGCACAGTACGCGACCATTGCGGTTCCAGTGTATGAGGGTGAACTCCCAGCCGTCGGCGAGCAGTGCGATTGTAAAACAAGGCTGTTGGCATGATATCGAACAATTCCTCAGAACACAACCCATTGTACAATCGCTAGAACACGCAAAGAGAGGCGAAATCTCTCCTTAGACTAGATACATCATTACAGTCACGAACAAACAAACAACTTCGTAATGTCGATTTTAGTTTTGAATTGATGAATATTTAACTGACAAAGATGTCTGGAAATAATTCAGCACAGACTATCTGTCCTTAATAATCTTTAATTTTACGTTTTTATATCATTATTGTACCAATATGCTAATGTAATTTTATTTTATAATATCTAATTGACAATTTTAAAAGAGACCTATATTGGCAAGTTTCTTTCGGCATTTCTTCTTGGTCATTTACGAAATGTTAGTAGATTAAAAAAAAGTAAAAAAGTAAAATAAGAGAATTAATCAAGATACAATAAGATTATATTTAAAAGAATGTAAGACGTGTCTAAGTGCCCGCGAGGGCCCAATGGCAAATAAATAATTTTTATCTTTATCTATCTTAAGTTGTCGGTGTCGTTAAAAGTCCAGGACCATCGTTTTCCCTGCCGCGCCAACAGAAGTACCTATAACTTAAAAAAGAAAACTATTTATCAGTATTCGAACTGGAACACTACTGAGTACGCGTCGCTGATATACTCGTATTTTCCTATCTCTAGATCTTTCATACGAGCCCCCTTAAATATTTATTTTATTCTATTTTTTAGTATTTGTTGTTATAGCGGCAACAGAAATACATCATCTGTGAAAATTTCAACTGTCTAACTATCACGGTTCATGAGATACAGCCTGGTGACAGATGGACGGACGGACAGCGGAGTCTCAGTAATAGGGTTCCGTTTTACCCTTAAAATTATCGTTACCGTATTCCCTCCAAAACCTTTATATAAAAAAGTCGACTATCGTCTATCTAGGACCATTTTGACATAATGTATATGTAAGTCCTGCATATAACAGCGTGATAGCTCAATGGTGGAGTTAAACAGCGTCTTATACCGAGGGGTCTACTGTTCGAATTCTGGTATGTATATATTATATATCACTTGCTCGGCGATGATGGAAAACATCGCAAGGAAATCCTAGACGTGTGTCCTAGAAATTGTATTTCGAAGGTTGTGTGACCCAACCAGAGAAAGGTCTGTTTTCCCTCTAGATTGTGCAGGTGGGTAAAAAATCAGTGCGTTCGCCAAATCCTTAGGAGTAGGTAGCGGTCCCCGCCAATCCTAATCGATTAGGAAACGTGACGAAATAACGCTATGAAGAAGAAGAAGAGTATTTAACCTGTGGTCTTAATGTCATGAAGACCAATAAAAAGTCAATAAACTAAACAAACTACTTGCCTGATGGCAAGCAGTTATCGTAGCCTAAAGACGCTTGCAATACCACGGATGTCACTCGTGCATTGCCGGAGAAAGCTCTTCACGCCTGTTTCGAAGAACTTCATGGTGCAGTTCCTTGGTAAATTGTAAGCTTTGATTTAAAAACTTAGCGTAAAATATAACTTTAGGGTGATTTGTTCACAATTTCTATCAATTTAACTCCGCACGTACCAAAGGTTATTAAATTTTTTGGCTGTTAAAATTTACGCTGCAAAATTTTAAATTACTCCGAGCGATGTGTCAGCAGTTTTTTAACTGCCCCGTGACGTTTGATGACGTGTACAGGGTGGAAATTTTACGCAAGTTCAACATTTAATTTCGTTAATATTATATATATTTAAAATCATCAACATGACAAATTAGCTATTGGCCTGCCTGATAGTAGCAGTTATGAACGCATTACTAGGGGCAATACTCGTATATCGCCACCCTTGTACAAATTCAAACTGACTCCAACGCATTATGTGAATTTTGTTCCACTAACGTTCTATCGGGCTGGTGATAAGGAAATACTGAGTATGAATAGCCAATAGATGCTTACAACCTCAGAGGAATCAACATTGTTATATTTATTTATCGCATTGTAGATGAGAGATTCAAAATTTGTGTAGTAAAAAAGAACATTTTATATGGCCGCAAGGGATACCATTGTAAATTTTAAAACTGATCGCAATGAAATGAAATGAAAATTTATAACCTCAAATGGTGCCTTACAAGCGACGGATATTATATTTAGGATCTCATACATTTCGACTTTGCAGAGGTGTAATAGATACTGTATTTTTTTTATACACTTATAAATTCGGAAATTATTACATATAAATAAATAATGATTAAGTAGATAAATAAAAAGTACCAATTATTCCAATTACACAAATATTCATGTTATTAACATTTTTTTTATACAACGTCGGGTGGCATACAAGCATAAGGCCAACCTGGTGTAAGGCGGATACAATAGACTATGAACGTTTGCAATACATTAAGTATAACATACACGGTACCACCTCTGCTGCTAATAAATACACTCTCCAAGAGCTTTCTGGTGACCTCACTCACACGTAAAAAAATCAAAATTTGTTTTTTGTAGAATTGGTACTTTAGCTGCAGTTTTCTGTGAGGCGCGGAGGTACTTCCTCAGACAGGGTGCTTTGATAAAAATAAAGTACAGAAGGAAAAAAGTAGACATCTGTTCAAGTCGATGTTAATCTTAAACAATAGTTAGATATTTCCACCCTGTATATTTTCATACGGGTCTCCTAATTTCACGGTGCTGGTCATCCCGTCAAACCCAAAAAAATCGTCTTGATTACACGCCACTTCGGCATGTTACTACTTGATAGGATAATTAAACAGGCATTTTAACAACGGATTTTTTTATGAAAGAACAGATTTTTTACAATTTGTGTAAAAAAAATTTGACCACTTTTTGTATAGACACATATTCGGCTTCTGTCTAAAACGTGGCTAAGAAAAAAAATTGCGCTCGCCGCCATCTTTAGAAGGTAATGTCGCATGTTACATGGTGCACACTGCCGATTAGCGAACAGGGGCACAGCTACAATCTACCTATACATACTTATAATAAAATCGTAAAATAAAAAAGATATACATACTTAATCGACTCTATGACTTTGTAGGTATGTATATATATTTATTCAAATGGTTTCGAGCTGATTATTGTGGAAATTCAGGCGAAGTGCTTGCGCTTTAAGTGGTTCACTATATATCACCTTTGGATTCATAGCCAACGGCCCCTAGACGTGGTGCATCCTGACTTCTTTTTTTATTCAACGTCGGGAGGCATACAAGCATACGGCAAAGGTTCGGTTCCCATACAGGACAAACATTTGTGTAAATTAACATGTCTGTTCATTTTGGTCTGGACGTTATTAATAGAGGTAGAATGCTTCAAAGCAGCCCGACTAGCCTAGACGTGGTGCATCCTGACTTCTTATTTTATTCAACGTCGGGAAGCATACATGCATACGGCAAAGGTTCGGTTCCCATACAGGACAAACATTTGTGTAAATTAACATGTCTGTTCATTTTGGTCTGGACGTTATTAATAGAAATAGAATGCTTCAAAGCCGCCCGACTTGAGAACTACTATCTCACAGAAATTCGCAGCCCAATATCGACTCCGAGAGGTGTTGTGTTCCTGCGTGTGGGTGAGGTAACCAGTAAGCTCCTAAAGAGTTGCTATCTTAGCAGCAGGGATGGCACCTCGCGATACTTTATATATTACAAATGTTTATAGGCTACGGTAACCACTTTACATCAGATGAGCCGTATGCTTGTATGCCTCCCGACGTATAAAAACATGTAAGACGCGTCTAAGTGCACGCTAGAATTCAATGGCAAATATTGTGAGCAAATAAAAGCTAAGGTAACCGCTTCACGTCAGCTCAGATTAAATTGACTGGATCAGTTCGTCTACCTTTCTAAAAACGAATATGAAGTATTTGATTAAAAAAAAACATTCGATAATCAACGAAACGTTTTTATACGAATCAATTTTCATTATAATGATCACCAGCGCATTTGTCACCTGCAATCTTTATTTACACCGACAGATGGCGACACAATCGCTCTACATCCATTACTAGGGGTTATCAAATAACAGAGTCACGTCGCGGCCCCTTCGATGCTCGCTAATTATTTCGTGACGACTCACCGCTTCGGTGTAAACAAAGGCTCCCCGCTCGGTTACGATTCGCTACGGTCTGATAGGAGGAATTGAATTGTTATTGCGTAATGTGTGCATGTGTTTTGATTGTGTTCATTGATAATTAATGAAGGTAGAATTCAAAGCTTAGCAACAACGGCCACTTCAACTGTTCTGGCGGAATATGACATACCTATCATTAAAAGACATTTTTTTTTTAGACTACGTCGGGAGGTATACAAGCATACGGCCCACATATTAACGCTTTCGATATATTAAGTATCTCCTCTGCTTACACAGCAACTCCTTGGAAGCTTACTGGTGACCTCACTCACACGCAGGAACACAACAACCCTCTAGGGAGTTGTTATTTGGCAGCGGTTTTCTGTGAGGTGGAGGTACTTCCCTAGGCGGGCTGCTTTGATGCGCCCTACCTCTCTTATTACGGTAGTGAAGAAAAACTGTTTTTTTTGTCGAATAGATATATTTTTAAATAAGTTTCACGATGTTCCCTACCTGAAATAGCCTACTGAAAAAAATACAATGTAAACCAGTTGAGAATGCGCAAGCTTGTATTGCCAGAGGAACACCTGGCTCGTCAATTATATAACAATTCAAAATTATTATTTTTTTAATTTGTCGGCCATTTTGACCATGTTCCTTAAGAGATAGGAACGGTGTTCCTGAACATTCCTATTCTACTTTTTTATGCTGAATCCGAATCTGAATCAAAATTCGAATATTCGAAAAAAAGCGACAGCCAAACGCACAGACAAACATATAGATTTCATATAGGAACGGTGTTCCTGAATATTATTGCAACCCTAAAATTGCAATCAGAAAATCACAATTTAAAATCCTATCAAAACACTTGACACAAACTTGGACAATTAAATCTCACCCGGGCACCCTCCGATTTAAAAACATCTTCCCTCCCTTAATCTGGGGATGATGTGTCGAGGGGTGCCGGTCTATTGGATTATTTGGTGTTGTAATGATATTATTGAATAAATAATGTGGTAATGAGATTTCGAACAGGAGTTGAGGTTCTATCGTTTTGTACATTCAAACATAGTCGAATGTATGTATATCTTCTCGCCAAGTCCCTTGCGGAGTAGGCAGAGAGAACCGAGCGCCATAAGACGCGGTCCTTACATACTTCACTCGTTTCTGTATTTTTCATAGCTCTTTTCATGCACTTTTCTTAGTCGAATGTCATTAATGAAATATCGGAGGTTCGATTCCTGCCCGTAAAAAATCTTAATGTGTAGTTAGTGCAGGTGGCATGTCTCCGTTTTAGCTATAAGAAATGATCTTTCTTTTCCTAGGGTTATGTTATCACGTTTCCTAATTTATTCAGATTGACGAGGTCCGCTACTTAAGCTTAGATTTAGTGAAGATACCGATTTGGACAAAGACCGATAAACCGCGTTTGTTTGACACATAAGCAGCATAGTCAGCATACTAGCCAACTTGGCGATGTGGAGGCACCCTGGCAATCGGATAAGTACATTAGTTTCCAAGACACATTCGGTCATTAACTATTTCCAATTTTGTTTTTATACAACGTCGCGGGACATACAACCATACGGCCCACCTGATGTAAAGGCTTACCGTAGCCTTTGAATACTTCTAATAAATACTAGTGCGATGCCTCGTCTGCTGCTAATACAGCAATTCCTTAGGAGCTTTCTGGTGACCTCACTCACTCGCAGGATAAAAAAGATAAATGATAAAAAATATTTATTTGCCCGTAGACCCTCCCACCTGCCCACGTCTTACATTCTCATTATTGTATCGTATTAATTTTTCAGTTTTGATTTCTCTTTTTTATCTACCAGCATTTCAGAAATGGGTCATTTCTGAAATGCTGGTATGGTATGCAGAAATGGGTCATTTCTGAAATGCACAATCCTACTAATATTATAAATTTGAATGTCCGTTTGTTTGTTACGCTTTCACGCGAAAACTACTGAACCGATCATCATGAAACTTTGTACACATATTCTTGGAGATATCAGAAGTAAAATAGGATACTTTTTATTCAAAAAAATGTATATTTTTTATCAATGCGAGCGAAGCCGCGGGTAAAAGCTAGTAAATCCTACTAATATTATAATCCTACTAATATTATAAATGCGAAAGTTTGTATGTATGGATGTTTGTTTCTCTTTCACGCTTAAACGGCTGAACGGATTTTAATTAAATTTGACACGTAGATAGATTATGATCTGGATTAACACATAGGCTACGTTATTTGACTCCACGCGGGCGGAGCCGCGGGCAGCAACTTGTATTACATAAATCCGAATACACGTTTTTAGTGGTACACCCATCATATATTCAATAGCGCCGGTTCCTGACATATTTGTAAATGATAATTACAAATATGTCAATCTATCTCTTTACGCCATAAAGAACCAAGCGCCACATGACTCGGTCTTTACACACTCATGCACGTTCGTCAGTTTCCACTGATTGATAACCACTTTACATCAGGTTAGCCCTATGCTTGTATGCATCCAAAAAAAAATTGGGACCTTTCGAACACGTTCGAATTGGAGATACGTGAACCCATCCGTAGACGGCCTGTTTTCGACATTGAGTAACTTGTGAATTACGAGAAATTATTTTATTATTTAAGTAATTTAATATTTGAACATATCTGATGAATCCAGATGTGTTAATTTCCAAGTAAAAAGGTACCTCTAATTTAACTGTGATGACAGAATATATCATCAGCATTATACAATGATCATTAGGTATCATAAAATCATGCTAAACTCACCTTTACCGCTACGACATAAGATGTATAGCTTAACCTGTTGTCATATTGGAAACGCATACTTTGATTTTAACTTTTATAACGTACAGTATAAGAGCTGTTAAGGTATAAATTTGCCATAATTAAATCCGCACAAAATAAACAAACAATCTAATGTCAATCAAGTGGAGAATACCTTCACAAACCATTTATTAAAACAATAGTAGTGAAAATCAAAAGTGCCTTCTCCTGTAGGTACTTGAAATCAATCAACCATTCCTCAACGATTCATGTAACTTTCGAATTTTTAATTTAAATACTGAATACATTTGTATTTGAGCTCGGTAGCGCGGTGGTGAAACGCACTGTTACGCTACTTAGACACCAACGCTCGTGGGTTCGATTCCCACACAGGAAAACGTTTGTGTGCATGAACATGTTCGTTTGTCTTATTCTGGAAGATTTTATGAGAGGTAGGGCGCATCAAAGCAGCCCGTCTGGGGAAGTACCTCCACCTCACAGAAAACCGCAGCCAAATAACAACTTCCTAGAGGGTTGTTGTGTTCCTGCATGTGAGTGAGATAACCAGTAAACTCCGGAGGAGTTGATATGTTAGCAGCAGAGGTGGCATCGCGCGAGTAATACATATTTTCAGGAACACCGTTCCTTTATGAAATCTATATGTTTGACTGTGTGTATGTTTGTCTGTGTGTGTGTCTGTGTGTACGTGTGTCTGTCGCTTTTTTCGAATATTCGAATTTTGACTTCAGATTCGGATTCAGCAAAAAAAAGTAGAATAGGAATGTTCAGGAACACCGTTCCTATCTAGAAGTGTAACAAGCAAGAGTGAATGGTGATGTCGGGAGGGGCCGCCCTAGACGCACACATATAGATCAAATTGGTGATGTGTTGAAAAAGGGCCAAATCTAGAGCACCCAAACCCGAAGAGCATGCTTGAAGAGGTTGATGAATGTGAAAGAAGCGAGAGTGGTATATTTGGATCGGTGCACCTGGCGTTCTATAGTCTCTGCCTACCCCAATGGGAGACAGGCGTGATGATGATATGTATGTATGTACCTAAGTATTTAAAAGTTAGTTACCAATAAGATGAATGAACGTAAGAATTAAATTTGATAATGTTGTACAAGTAAATGATGTTGTGTACCTCGGATGCAATGTTAGCGTGAATGTAAGGTACACCCCTGAAATGGAGAGGCGAGTGAGGGCAGAGAATACTGTGAATGGACCGTTAGGAAAATTTCTTCGTAGCATAAACTTGGCCCACACGGCACAGCTCGCTATACACAACGCGGTGCTAATTCCAACGCTAATGTAAGTCAAAGCTAGGTTTGGCAGAGAGAGTATAAAAACACCATCGAGATGATAGCGTTGCGCAAAATTTGCGACGTGACACTTGTAAATCCATTTTGCAATGAAATAAAGAGTCTGAAAGAGAATAATGGTGTTAAGATAAGGAAAAGCATTCTCCATTGGTTCGGGCGCGTAGGAAGAATGTGAGGAAGTTGTACTATGGACACAAATAGAGACGCCAAACACAAAAAAATCGTAACTGAATTTTCGTTGAGACGATGCCTTCCGTTTTGAATTTTCCGCCTAGTAGTACCCACACTGAGCCGAAAGCTTGCTCCACCCCTCACCGATCGATCAGACCTATTGTCCGATTAATAGACTCGGGAACTATCGGATGAATCGCATTTTTTTCGATTAACGTATCGAATGGGCCCCAAACTTAGGAAACAATATAATCAGCTACCATTCAGGGCATTAACACTACCTGATATTAAATATAGTGATGTGGCGTTTTCCTCGCGGACAGGTAACGCTCGGCTAACGAACCATTGTGGTTTCTGTATTCGATTATTTTGATGTATCGATATTATTCACGGTTAGTCGGATCATTAGTGCTGGGGTTAATACGCCGTGAAATCATACGGATGCGTTGCATATTTGCTAATAGCGACCACTTTGATCGCGGAAGCCGACATTTTTTAATGTTTTGATGTCAGAAGAACTGACAATATCTTAAAAAGGTGTAAACTGCCTCTTAACAAGTCGAACTCCTGGCAAAGATAGTAATTTCTGTACATAAAATGTATAAGTGGCAGTATATATCTCTTCTCAATTTTTTTTGATGGAGTGACAAGAATGTCTGGCTAATAATGTGTGTAAGACGCTTGCGTCACATTAGCCGCATTGAACTCTATAAGAAAATATAAAAAAATCCTAATATTTTATACCCAATTCGACAAATATTCAGAATTTTGACGGAGCGATTAACTGCGTGTAAATAGGTAATTTCAGTGGTTAGTAGCATTGTAATGATAAGTACTTTCTGATATGAGAATACTTTTAGTACTCGTGACTAGAAAAATATCAGAACTTAAACTGTATGAAAAACGTATTTAAAAAAAAATATTTATTTAGAAAGGTAACCAGCATTACGGAGATACGGTATTAGTCATATTTTTTTTCATTTATTTTAATTATTATATGTACATGTTTTCATAATACAGTACCTATTATGCCAAACTGTAAAACAGTTTGTTAGCAGTAACAGTTAGTTAGTATACAGGTTGAGAACGATCTTAGTTCTATTTTAAAAGGACGAGGAGAAGGAAGGAAGGAGAAGGAAGAAATTTGACGGTGCGATTAACCGAATGTGTGCTTCCGCCACCAATTAGATCATGCGGCCTAGCGCCGGCCGGCACCCACCCACTACTGTTAGTGCGTGCTACATGCCGACGCTGCCATGGCTGCTCCGGTAGTCTCTGCCTCGGCTGCTGCGGTCGTCCGCCATCTGGAACAGAATCCGCATGCCCCCACCACCAACGTCGCTGCCACGACTGGCCTGGTCGTCGCTGCGACACGTGTTTCGCCTCTCCATCCAAGAATAACATGCTACAAGTGACTTGTAGCTTCTTATTCCTTATTGGTTCCAATTTTCGGTCGATACAGCGGTTCACCGCGGCAAAATGTTTAACTACAGAGTTTTAGGAAGAGTACGTTCTTTCTTTATACAAATCTTAGATGTTACTGGAAAACCGATCGGTAAAGAATTAGGCATAAAGTGCGAGGGGATCGGGGTATCTGACCCGCACTTGGCCGAATATTTCCTAATAATATTTCAGGGCGCCATATTAACTGTCAAATCCAACACATGGATGATTTAAATACACTTAGTCGGAGATAATGGTTGTGATTTTTGTCTAATCCGCAAGGGACCCAACGTAAAGATGTAGATTTATTTATTTATTTTAGGATCAACAAACAGTGTACACAAAGTTACAATATTAAGCTTAAATACAGGTTGTACAAATATCGTGCCACCAACTCCGTTGACCACAAATAATTTTACAATAAAATGTCGGTGTGGTGGTAAAGACGAGAACTCCCTCCTAGGGTGAACGGAGTCATTTCAAAGAACAATAAAAAGTAAAAATAAAGAAAATGAAATGCTATCTCTGGGTAGAGGTTTAACAATTAACAGTGAAAGAGAATTTAAAAAAAAAAAGAAATTAAAATTGAATGATAAAATATTAATGAAAACATTTTACAAGCCACGGCAGGTGTCACGTCTTGAGCTGAGCCGCTACCATTCTCTTAAAAGTACCAATACGTGTAGCAAAAATGTCTATTGAATTGAAATTCTTGTTATATGAGTCGACTAGTCTGTAAAGTGGTGAGCGCTTTCCAGCATTGGTACGACAAAAAGTGGTAGCAAATAATTGACAGGGATTTCGACAATGTGTTCTAAAAGGAACTCTGTAGCATAACTTGTTATGGAGCGATATACAATCGTATTTATTATGACAAAGATCATAGAGAAGCGTTGTCTCGAGTTGCAGTCGTCTGGACTCTAATGTTAACATGTTATATTTATCCAAAAGGACCTCATATGATAGACGCCTATGGTAACATTTATAGTGCATACTGCGTAAAAATCGTTTTTGTACTAATTCTAATGCATTTATATACTTGTTGTAAAATGGATTCCATACGGGCACAGCATACTCTAATTGTGAACGAATGAGTGATTTATACATATGAAGAAAGGTTGATGGTCGGGTGAAGTCTGAACCAGATCTCATGACAAACCCATACATTTTGTAGGCCTTAGCGGTTATGTTATCTATGTGAATATCTAGATGTAATTTGGCATCCAATGTGACTCCGAGGTCCCTTACAGACTCGACAGATTCAAGGCGAATGCCACATAACATATACGGATAACGACTTACATTGTGTTTTTTTGTGAAAGTTATAGATTTGCATTTACCAATACTTAAGCGTAATTTATTTTTAACACAGTATTCAGAAAATCTGTTTAAATCGTCCTGAAATTTGTAGTGATCTTGACCGTTATTAATAGTGTGAAAAATTTTTACGTCATCCGCATATAAAAGGTAATTGCAATATTTGAAACAGTGGTGTATGTCATTAATAAACATGTTAAATAACAAGGGGCCCATTATGGATCCCTGCTGGATCCCGGAAGTAATGGGAACATAATCAGACTCATAACCGTTGATCACCACCTTCTGTGATCTGTTAGAGATATAAGACTTAAACCACCTCCAAAGATTACCTCGAATACCGTTGAAGGCAAGTTTTTCCAGGAGCAACATGTGGTCTACTCTGTCGAAAGCTTTTTGAAAATCAGTATAAATACTGTCTGTTTGTTTGTTGGCCTCTAGATTCTCAAAAAGATAAGTAGTGTAACTAAGTAGATTACTGGTAGTCGAGCGACGTTGTACAAAACCGTGTTGCTGTTTGATGATAATATTATGAAATGATGGATATATTATATTGTGAATTAGCTTTTCAAAAAGCTTTGACAGAGCAGGTAGGATCGAAATGGGTCGGTAGTTCTCCACATCGTTTACAGATCCACTCTTATGTACAGGCACTATGCGCGCCGTCTTCCAGATTCTAGGAAATATCCCCTCCTGTATACAACGATTGTATAAGTACTGTAGTGGTTGGTAAATGCATTCAGATGTACGCTTGAAAAATAGAGGTGGTATACCGTCCACTCCTGACCCCTTGGTTATATCTAGTGTCTGAAGTTCTTTTAATACTTCCTCTTTGGTAATGTATATACTACTAAGATTTATATTTGATGCGGTGTTTGTGTCGGGGATACTAGATTCATCAAATTCGTCATTGATACTTGAAGGTTCAAAGACTGATTGAAAAAATGACGAAAATAAGTTGCACACTTCGATGGGGTTGTCTGCAGATTTATTCTTATACGTGACATGGGTAGGTATTCCAGCGTTCGCTTTCTGATTGTTGATATATGTCCAAAAATAATTAATATTATTACTTATATTTTCCTCTACAGACGCCATATATTTTTTGTAACGTTCATGGGACAATACCTTAAATCTACTCCTATATATGCTAAATGTCTCATAATCAGATACGTTATTGTAATTTTTCCATTTCTTCCAAGCCCTGTTTTTGTTTTTAAATAAATGTATTAGGGCCGGTGTAAACCATAAAGGATATTTTGAATTTTTACTCTTTTTAACAGGAATATGTGTTTTTATAATCGAGTAAATTAGTTCATAAAATACAGACACTGCTTCCTCAGCCGACGTCTGCTGATTCAGTATATCCCAATCGAGTTTAATCAATTCCGCATTAATCAGTGCATAGTCAGCGTTTATGAAGTCGTAGTAAGTGCCACGTTTGTTTTGCATAGGTTCCGAACAGCCTACCATCGGCATCAACACGTAGAATGGTGGGTGTTGCACATCAATAGGCACTAGCGGTACCTCGGCTAAGTGCGCCTGACAGGTAGGGATGTTGGTTATAATCAGATCTAATATGCGACCCCTAGAATTTCTAAATTTATTAAGCTGCAATCCATTCATTAGGGACATAAAATTATACAGGTGTGCGTTAGCTAATTCATGACGTAAGCTATTAATAACAGGCTCAGAATGAGAACCGCAGTCGCGCCACTCTAAAGTGGGCATATTATAATCTCCAACCACAATATACCCATCTATATCACGCGCATGTAACGCATCAGTAAGATTGTCGAAATGGGCAGTGTATACATCAGCACTCAGACCCGGCGGTACGTATGCAGCGCTAATAATATAGCAACGGTTATGTAGTTGCAATTGAAGCAAGATATGATCAACGAGCGGTGAGACAGTGGCCGCGACGTCGTCAGTGCGACGCTGCAAGCGGGTGGGCAGCGGGACGGCGGTGAACTCGCGGCGGACCGCCACTAGCACACCGCCGCCGTCGCGCCGTCCGCTATTGATACGGTTTCTGTCGCATCTATATATCCTATATCTAGAATCAATAAGTTCACCGTCACAAACACCGCTGTGTAGCCAAGTTTCTGTCAGTATGATAAGATCGTAGTCATGTAATAATATATTCATGTATAAGGTATGCAACTTGGTTCTTAATCCCCGACAATTTTGATAAAACACTGATATTATTTGATTATTATCCATTGATTAAAATTCCAAATATAAATAATATATTTTCGAAGCATTTATATAAAAAATATTTTATAAAAAATAATTGTGCACGTATGGAATCCATGTAAATGCAATAAACATAATTCACAATATATGAAACAATACGCAAATACAAAGTAATTAACAATCCTATATAGAATGCCAGGTTATTTTGTCTAGAACAACGGTTAAAATATAATAAGGTGGCGGTTACCCGCAGTCTAAAGCTCACTTTATGAAAAAAGACATAGATGGATAGATAATGATAATTACTAAGGTGTAAAATCCGTGAAACTTTTGTTCCCGACAAAATTTAGTTCTTCAGTCTTCATTAAATTTCATAAAAAGTGTAGATTGACGCTGGAGCAACAAAAATAGCTTTTCAGTAAATCCAAAACTACCAAATTTCCTTAATTCAATCGGTCGCTAGAATCTTCATAATGAAACAATCAATACCTGGTTACAATTTAGCAAAAGTATCGCTTAAATTAGGTAAGTACACAAAAAAATACAGGTTAAACTTATAATATTTTCTTTTTCAAATCAGTTAAAAAAATCACAAATGTTCATGTATCATATTTGTGGCGAGACGGTTGTATTTTAACGCATTCTATGTCAAAATTAAAGAAACAAGACGAGAGTTACTATAATTTTAATGGGTTTGAACACTAACAAAGGGGCCGTCCACAACACACACTAAAAATACACGCTATTGAAATCCTACCGAGACAATTTCAAAATGAGTTAAAGCGTTTTTCGGGTCCATAAGTTAGACGTAATAAAATGCCGTGGGTACGACGGCTATAAAGCGTGTAGTTGATGTCACCTTGTCGGCCTAATCCTGATTTAGCGGGCTAGCTGTGACCGAGGGCCGTATGTTATGCGCTAACGCTCGATACACACGGAATGTAAGGATGGCTAGCTTTTTATAACTCATTAATGGTGAAAAAACAAATATACGGTCTACCTGAAGGTAAACGGTTGTCGTTGGTTATGAACGGTTGCAATGCCAAGGACATCATTCCTAGAATACCGACCTAGTGAGAACCACTTCACACCTTTTTGATTTTTTTATGTCGCGCTTTTTCCTTTTATACATACTATTCTATTCACGCGGGTATGTAAGGATATATTTTTCAATTCCTTATAATCCTAGCTGAAATTTATTTATTGTAACTAAAAGTAGTCCTTTCTTACAGCTGTCTTGCATTATTTTTTATAACAATTGTGTGAATTTTGCATTATTAATAAACTTCTTAGTCAGCCCATATCTTCTGCCATATATTCGCTGCTGAATTGGCCTTTCACATATTTGACAATAACATTATACTAACTTTTCAACGCTGCACAGGATTTGGAGGAATAGTATTTTCGTTTTTTTTTTTTTAAATAATCTAGGCTCCAAATTGGGACTACACGCATATTCCTCAGGATTATATACTTTTTAATTTGTGAATTCTATTTTTGAATAACTAGCTAACTAACTTAGCACAGTCTATTGACAGTAAATAACATACACTTATTTCTACAGACAAGTTGATTTTATTTGTCTATTTATTTAGTCCTTGTCGTGGTTTGTGGGTTAAATATGCATGTTTAATAAGTATTCTGATGCTACTTTATTTAATTACTCTATGTAAATATTGTTGACAGAACTATCCAGTTGTATGTATTTGCCAATGATATTTTCTTCACAATATAATGTAGAGGCCACTTCATTAAAAGTTTCGAAATCGAAGCGTTATTCTGATCCTTTGTACCATATGATTTGTGTTCTTACACAACCCATATCAAGATTCAAGTACATTACATACTAACGCATACATAAATTGAATTTTATACCTTATCCCTAAGTACTAAAGAAATATATCAAACGGTAAGGTCGTATGGAAAGTTGGCCTATTCATATGAAAATTTTATTAAATTTTCATTGAATTATGGCAGCTGTGAATTATTGTACGACAAAATATTATTATATAAATATAATAAACAACGTTGATACAATATATTGACAACTTTATTGATAAATTGTTCACTATATATTACGATTATCTGTCATAAATTATATTTCTAAATATTTATTATAAATGTTTTATTGTCGCGATTCACTAATTTGATACAACGGCGATTATATCGCATATACTATTGTATTCTATAAATCTCCAATAAATCATTTTCATAATATTATGGAAAATATTTATTTATTATATGATAGATAACAAGTTACTTTATTATATATTTTTCTGTACGTGATAATTTGACAACATCTACGTGAAGTTTGACCTACAGTTTTGTTCAGAAATACGAATGTCAAACACGATTTATTTCGATTTATTGTAGCACTAAATTATAACATTTTGTTCTTATTACAACACTTCATTATAATAACTGTTTCTACTTTGAAATCATAATCACCTCAGATTTTTCTCGAACTATTTCAACTTAATTTCCGCTCTTGTTAGGTATAGATAGATTAAAACCTCGATTCACAATAACCACATATTTCCTTCCTTTAAGTAGCTAAATGTATTTGATTATAAAGGATGTACCTACGAATATTATACTCATATATTTTTTTAATTAATTGCACATCACGAGAGAATAATATAAATAATTGACAAGTAATAAATAATAAGTCTTCGTTAATTATATTAACTTAAATATTTTTATACTTAAACTAAAATAAAACGTTTCATTTGGGTCCAATCAGTAAAACCACGGGATCAGTATGATCACATCATACCTGAAATCCAATACAAAGTAGGAACATGAAGACTGAAATGAAGTCGTAAATACAACATGAAAGTTCAAAAATTAATTTAATCTGAACATAACCTCATTTGTTACAGGTTGGCTCATCAATGGATATGTCAAAATATTCCATAGAAGCTGAAAAATACAGAAGCTATGGTATGTACCCTGATCCTTCTCGAGGGTACCTGGACTCAGCCGCTTTATCCAAAGCGTACATGTATATGGATCAACAGCAACAACGTCCTTATCCTATGGACATCAGCAAGATGTACTCTGAAGCATCAGCTGCAGCTATGGCTGGTCTAAGCTCAGCTGTGAACTCAGCGCCGTCTAGCTTGTCCCCGAGGTCTCCAGCAGAATCCCCTGACGTCACAGGGAAAAGTTCTCAAGATAGGCCAGAAGGCAGTTCATCCTCTGGATCTAACCCGTCCCCTTCACTCCCATACTACCAAGGCTCACCAAGTCTACTAATGCCTCAGTACCCAGGACAGTATACACAGGGGACACAAAGTGGTTCAGAGTTTCGTAGACCGCTGACTGTCATATTTTGACCTGATGCGTAGTTTGGCTTTCGTTAAATTTTTGTTGTTTTAATTTTGATCGGCAGAAGAAATGACTATTGGTCTTTTAAGTATTGCCTCGATGGGATTGTTGGAATTTTGAAAGTTACATTCCTCATGAATGCGGCTCCATTTAAGTTGGTTAATCTTGCAAGCAGTATGAATGTCTTAAGAGGACAAACGGTCTACGTTCTCTCCATACGAACGTTATTCCAGATTTCCTCCCTGGTTTTTGGCGTTAGGTTAATGACTGCTCCGTATTATCCTCATACCTTACACATTCTTGCGTTTTCCTTTTTTTTGCTGACATTTATTTTAATAGTAATGAGGTAAATAAAAACCCAAGAGCACTAAGTTATTGTGTACAAGGCCATTACAAATGTAACAAACAAAAATGCAAAAAAGCAAAACGAACCGGCATGAAATCTTTTTTCGCGATGTTAAAACTATTTTTTTGTTAAATTCCGTGCGTCTGCAGAAGGAAATAGGGATTTTTCAGTAATTTCAGTTTCATAAAATTCTTGTAATATTTCTCTTAATAATACGAGAAGACGTGACAAATTATGCTTGGTATACTGTAAGAGCACATCAAGCTTGCGACTTTTAAATACCACTGTTATGCTGTAACATAATAGAAGTTGAAATTGAATTACGACTATTAAGTTTGATGTGATTCTTACATTTACTTGTAAATATTAGTCGTATAGCGTATGTACTCTTAAGACAGAATTTCATCGGACATTCTTATACAGGTACTTATTAAAAAATCGGCGTACTTATTAGTTCAGTAGTTTCAGTGACACGTTACATATACATGGTGTTCACTTTAAAATCATCATTTTTTGATAAAAAGAAACCTTTTTTTTGTAATTTTTATCCAGTTAGCTGTTATCAAGGACCTCCATTTGTCCACTTATTTGCAAATATTGTATAGTCTTATTGTTTTTCACGAGTTTTTTCGTGATTTCTCCAAAGTTCCTTTTTTTATTTTTCCTCTCGTAGTCTAAAATTAACAATAATATTAATATTGTAGTTAAATATTCCAAATTATATAAACCTGCACTTGTAAATAATACATTTAGCGATATGTTTAGTAATAATAAATAATTAAAAATTACTGTGAATTATCCTATCATGCAAAATAACTGAGTGTATGAAAGTCTAAGCATACTTGAATATCAAAAAGTCACTATGTACCTATATCTACAACGCTAAAACTTATGGTGCGGTAATACCCCTAATAATTACATAAGATTGTTATAAAGAAATTAGTTTTTTTTTCGAAAGTACATGTTTCCATTCAACTTTACATAATCCTGCAGGTATTATCCCAAACTAATATTCTTCTTGTTTTTATACCACTAATCACTAATTTTATTAATGGAAATTATATTTTATATCTAAACAGAGAATGCTTATTCTTGGTATCAAGTTGTGCACAGTTAAGATTAACATTAAAAATCAGAATATGATTTTTCACTACGTCTCCCAATATTTGTTGTTGATTGATGTTTCCGCTTTTGTTCTGTTTTACGCGAAAGCGTACCTATAGTTCCTTTTGCCCGTGTTTGAATGCTTTATATCATTTCATATTTCTTGTCGTAATACGTCGAGTTGAGCTTCTCGTAGTATAACAAAACGGGTTGCACTCCGGGAGTGCCGGCAGTAAAAGTAAAAACTTGAACATTAACGTAGTGCATTTTTAAAAATTTTGGAATGGTTAGGGAATAATTTCGCACGAATTGCTTTGTTTATCGGAATAAAAGTACTGTCATGTATGTGGTAAAATACAATATTCATTTATTGCGTTATCGTACACAAACATGACAATTTATATTACATTAAAAATTTAACACTTCAGAACTATTACAATTATTTTACATTAAAAAGTTTATCTCTCAGAAAAATCAACTTTCATCTATAACTTCAACGGCTCTTTCACATGATGATGCTGGTAATGATGATGTCATTACCAGCATCATCATCGCCAATCTCTAAACTCAAACACACACGCACACTCGCGCAAGCGCCCTGCCCGCATAAACCAAACAGCGATGTTGATAAACTACGTTGAACGAAACGCGTAAGTGCCAAGAATTTCATGGCGCTTACAACGTTTTGGTTGCGAGAAAATAATGCCCTATGAACGATCTAGCGCTTCATGTTTTAATTGTTTAATTAGAGGTAACTAATGTTTTAACGCTGCAGCGAACTCAAGTTCTAATTCTCACCAAAATCTTACGGTCAGTGTCACGTGTCCTGACGCCAGTTTAACATTTTTTACTCATCCCAAAAAGTGCACAACGCCGCTAAAGAAGTTTTCACTTCAATAATATAATAACTATATATATGTAATGGCTGAATTATGAAGCGATTGTTGAAGATTTCGAAAAAAATCACGCCGACTGGGAGCTACGTAGGTATATGCTCTGCTACCCGTGCGAAGTCGTAGAACAAAATTATTTTTATGCCTCAAATACATTATATATAGCAGCTACCTATAATCAAACCGAAAAATGTATAGGTATATTACCGGGCAAAAATAACCAAAAATGAAGAACTTTATTTTAGAGTTTTTCTCGTAATTCCGGAGCTATTTATAAACAACGTTACTTTTATTCGAATAGATAGTAGAAGCTCTACAGATTGCAGCAGGTTTCATTTCTGCTCAAAAATAATATTGAAACAAGACTTCATCAACAATAGGCATTCTCCTTTATCTTAGAAAAATTGTTTGCGGCGCAAACACTTTTCTACAAATCTTTACATCTTGTATCCACATATGTAAGTGTGTAAGTATTCGTGAGATTTAATATCTTTATCTTTAGCTAATAATATCACAGTAATTTTTAATATTCAGGATTTATAAAACAAGTCCGTAATAAATTACAACGACTTTCTATTTAGGTGTGTACATATAAGTAAAAAGTATTTCAAATTTCGCCTGCAGAAATAATATTTTTGTGGCGTCGTCAAAGGATTTGTATAAATAAAAATATTTGAGTACTGCCTATTTATAACAATTGAGAAAAATCTATACTTGATATTTAATTAAATTTATACCTTACAAATTATCCCATAAATTTGTAAAATGTATATTAAATTAGACTTTACTAATTTGTGGGAAAATTATAAAGGATAAGTGATACGCAAAACAAAAGCGGTGATTGTACTTATTAATATGAACTTTTGCTATGCAACCGTCGTCCAGATCGAAAAAAAAAAACGAATTCTTCGACCAGTAAGTAATCAATTACATACTTTGAAAGACGTTGAAATTATTTTAACATTTTTAAAGTACATAAATTAGTTCATACTACTGAGTAGAATTAGCCCCTTTTATTTTGACCAGCACTTTTGAAGTAGATCGCATAAGTTTGTTCATAGTATAGTTTAGAAACAGCTCCTTTCGTTTTGACATCTCTGTTGAAGTAGTCCCCGTAGTAAATTTTTCATAGGTTTCAGTAGAATCAGCCTCTTTTATTATCACGTCAGTACAACCCTGTACAGTAGATTAGCAATATCTGTTTTTTAATCCTTACTCAGTAAAATTTGGTACAATGTTTAATTTTGACATATTAGCAGTGTAGTATTTTTGAGCTAATTTTTATAGTATATCCCGGTGCTTTATTACCGAAAATTTTATTCATGATACTGGTAAAATAGATACTTTTGTTGAAATCCATTTAAATTTTAATTTGTTTGAAATAATTACGTTAAAAAGCTCAGTAGGAATATTAAAAATAATTTAGAATATTTTTTGTAATAACCATTATAAAAAAATATAGTTAAAATTGGCTAATTGGGTGTTTTTGCTTGAAATAGTCCATTTTGGTTCGTACATAGGGCCATAACAGTGCATTTATTGTGTTGCCATAAGTGATTATTATATTTTTATTATATGATTTTTCATACATTGTAAAAATGTTGGCTTAAATGTTAAGAATATGTGTACGTAACTGTATTAAAGAGGAACGTTATACAAATTTACGCAAGGTATGTTTTGTACATCCAATGAGGTGCCAAACAACACTCTTGTTCACATTAATTCGCACAAGAACATGTAATAGAAAACATATAACTACTTTTCTCTCGCCTTATTCATTTCATATAGACACCTTTCAAAAAGTTTCGTGCATAGAACTTGCACCAGTTTTAAGAAACAAAATAAGACAAGCCAACAAAAATATTGAACTATAATTGCAAAAATATATTTTTAAAATTGAGATTAATTTTTACGTAGATGTTGTAAATTATTGGAAATAAATGTTAATTGTTGTAAATGTAAAAAAAAATCTTTGTAAAGTGGAGTCGATTGTAACGATGAGACTATTAGAATTTAATTAAAAAATATATGCCTAATTAAAATTATTAAAAGTCTATGTTTTGATTTATTTTTACTACCATTATTAGTAGAACATGATAAAAATATGCCCTTCACTGCGGGCAGTATGAGGAAGCTCAAGTTCGCCCAGTGTGCTATGGAAAGGGCTATGCTCAGGGTTTCACTGCATCATAGAGTCAGAAATGAATATCCGCAGTAGAACTAAAGTATCTGACATAGCTCAAATGATAAACAAGCCGAAGTAGCAGTGGGCAGGCCACATTACTCGTAGAGCCGACAACCGCTGGGAAAAAATGGCTCTCTAATGGCGTGGTGTCTCCGTACTGGTACACGAAGGTAACCCCTCACTAGATGGAGCGATGACCTCAAAACACGTGAAGGAAGTCGACGGATCCAGTCCACTCAGGATTAAAGCGAGGGACTCTCTAGAGGGGATGATGATAATGACTATTTCGGGCTGGGATTATGATGATGACGATATAAAAAAAAAACATGTATTGTTCTATCTGTTTATAACTTCACGCCTAATCTCTTGCGGGGTAGGCAGAAAGAACCGAGCGCCAGCGACGTATCAAAAGGTAAACACGTTATACACCAACATTATTGTATTTTAAAATGGTGCAAGTAGTATTATATCTACGTACAGTTATTTATTATAACACTTTGCTATAACAAATGATAGGGCATACCTGTCGTTAGAAAGAGATGAATACATATCTTAAGACATTTATGCTTGGCGGTGAAGTAACGTATAACCGCGACGCGAGAGCGTGCTCAACTGAATGCTAGTTAAGCAATTACCTTCGTTTTGTATTGCAATTCTAGAGCGTGTACGTCGTATCTGTAACTATAAAAACATCTTAGCCGAGCGCCTAATGACTCGATGCTTACACACCTCACTTCCTCACCTCACTTCCTCACCTCACCTCGCTTCTTTAATATTCATTGCCCTTCTCGTGCACGCTCGCCTGTTTCTAAGTCTCCTGACATCACCTTCCGATAAATCACGATCAATTTTGTACACTACAACACGTATTCATGTATTAATATTGACTTACTCCTAGCATATAATGCAAGGATCCTCCATGAACAAATTGGTCGTGTTTAGAAAATCCTAGGAACCGGCAAGCAGAAATGAAAAGAGCTACTTTCTTATATTTAAAATAGGTGTGTGTTCGCATGGACTCGAAAACAGCTGGGCCGAATTTGATGAAAATTGCAGGCAGGTTGAACCGGACGTTTCGAATGCTTTGCAGCATCCGTGGTCGCTGGAAGAAACGTCAGGTTCAACAAAATAAATAAAACACGCGATACTTTCGTTAAAAATTGTTTAATTCAATGTATAACAATCGCGAAAGCCTAAGATTGCAGGCATTCTTCAGATTAGTCTAGCGGGTGATCCCGTGAAGTTTGGTCGCGATCGGATAACCCGTGCAAAGTCGGGGTAGGTCGCTAAAGAAGTGTACAGTGAACAATAAAGAACAGTGAACGATAAAGAAGCAAGGAAACCCGTATGAGGACCGAGTCAAGTGGCGCTCGATTGTGTGCACAAGGATCTTATTACGTTACTTGATCTGAAAGATGAACAATATTTATCCGACTGGGGCAAAGCCAAAAAAGAAGGGCTAAGGGTTTGATATGGCGGAGTTTTAGAGCCAAAGTATATGTTATGAAAATATTTTTTTTTCCCAATCCTATGGAGTGGGATATCAAAATGAAGGGTTTTAAAAGGTGATTACAAAAATGTACATAACTTATATGTTTAAATGTAATTGGAAATAAGAAATTATAATAAACCAGTTGAGAATGCGCAAACTTACATTGCCAGAGGAACACCTGGCTCGTCAATTATATAGCGATTCAAATATATATTTTTTTTAATTTGTCGGCCATTTTGACCATGTTCGTTAAGAGCTAGGAACGGTGCTCCTGAACATTCCTATTCTACTTTTTAATGCTGAATCCGAATCTGAAGTCAAAATTCGAATATTCGAAAAAAACGCACACCCAGACAAACGCACAGACAAACATATAGATTTCATATAGGAACGGTGTTCCTGAAAAGGTGTAAGAGAGGGCGATTTTATATCCCCGAAACTCTTCACCGCAGCATTGGAAGATGTCTCTTGGATTGGAATAGAATGGTGAGTGATGTACATCACTACATATACATCACTCACCTTCGATTTGCTGAAATATCGTTCTCATGGCGAAGTCGCTGGAGGAACTTAGGGCTGTGCTCAATGAGCGTTTCGAACCAGGTAGATACCAAGATGACAAGGTTACAGTTGGAAACACAAAGCTCGAAGTTGTTGGCGAATATGTTCACCTACGGCAGATTATCAACATTGGTAAGTCCAACTTCGACCAAGAGGTCAACAGACGAATAAATCTGGGCCGGGCAGCGTTAGGGGATGTTCTACACATCTTCTCGTTCAAAATACCTACACGCCTGAAGAGCAAAGTCTTCGAATAATGTGTGTTGCTGGTGATGACATACGGAACTGAGACGTGGCCCTTCACTGTGGTACATACGGGTAAGCTCAAGGTCGCTCAGCGTGCTACGGGAAGAGCTATGCTCCTTATATTTCGACGACAATTGATAACTCTTCATAGTTCATATATATTTTCACTACTTACGTGTATTTAAAAGAAGAAGTTTAAAAATCGAGGAACTCGTTTGAATTAATTTTTCTTGTAAAACTATTCAACCTACTAATAGTTAGAAATTTCGCACTTTTTTTCTATTTTAATAGTTTGCCTAGTTGTTTGCTCTTTGGCTTGTTATCTGTTAACTATAAAATGTAAATCCGTTATTGGCTGTATGTTTAGTATACAAGTATTGTCATTACGTATCTAAGGGCTGTGGATTTTGTATTAAAATAAAATAAAAAAAAATAAAAAAAATAAATATACGGCAACATTGATAGGAGTCTAGAATTGACGAATGTATAAAATATGTTTGGTACTTCCGGTTTTGTTCTGTTCTATGCGAAAGCATACGTATAGGTAAGTTCGTTTCGCCCGTGTTTGAATGCTTTATATCATTTCATATTTCTTGTCGTAATATGTCGAGTTGAGCTTCTCGAAGTATAACAATAATATAATAACTATATATATATATGTAATCACTGAATTATCACGAGATTGTTGAAGATTTCGAAAAAAAAACATCCCGACTTGGAGCTACGTATATGCTACGGTACCCGTGCGAAGCCGAAGAATAAAATTATTTAGATACTTATTTATGCCTCAGATAGGTACATTATAAATTCACCAGAATCATCAAATCACCAGGAGACTTTGTACAAAAGTCGTCTGCAGGTACCTCTGTCTCACTTATTTCTACCGCCAAGCAGCTATATTTATATAGCTGTGTTCCGGTTTGAAGGGTGAGATATGGCAGAGAAATTACTGGGTACTGTGACGAAACAGCCTTCGGTCACAAGATTGGCAGCGCGCGAGTAACATCCCCGTGGTGTTGCATGCTTGTTTGCCAATCTAGTTGTATAAAAAAAAAATATGGCAGCTACCTATAATCCATCCGAAAACTGTAGGTGATATAACCGATCAAAACAACCTAAAATGAAGAACTTCATTAGCGTTTTTCTTGTAATTCCGGAGCTATTTATAAACAACGTTACTTTTATTCGAATAGATAGTTGTTGAAGCCCTACAGATTGCAGTAGGTTTCGTTACTGCAGAACAAAAATAATACCGAAACCAAACTCCGTAGAACAATGGGCATTCTCCTTGGTGACGGATCGCGGGGGATGATGTGAAGAAACAATAACATCAACTTATTGTTCTTGATAAGAGGTCATTGTAACGGTGTTATGGGTGTTGGAAGATTGAATGGCCTGAATTGCGTAGAAATCAGTTTGGTTCGATGAAATACCTAATAATTCAGAATTTGAAGTAAGAATTGGACTGAACGAAGAGTTTAAGATATAATGAAAAAGTGAAAAGACGAATGCTCCCGATTATATTGTGCTAGCTTGTAACAATAATTAAACTACAACGTATGATATTAGAGGAAGCTGCGGTGGACTTAAGTGCTAATTTGTTAATCAAAGGCATTATGATGATGAAAGACAGAGAGTTGATCTGAAAGAGAGAGTCGGTTTTAAGGCAAAAAAGGCATATCCCATTGGTTTGGACATGTAGAAAAATGCAGGATGAAAGAATCACGAAGCAGATATACAATGCGAAAGTAAAAACATGTAGGGGTCACGTAATACTAAGGCTCACTAACATGACTAAATTGGCCGTGTTTTAATACAAGGTTATTATAAACATCACGACACCGAAGAAGCGGCGAGCGAGCATAAAAAGGGCTATGTATGTAAAATATGAGTTAAGATAAGAAAAGGCATGCTCCGTTGGTTCGAACATGTAGAAAGAATGCGGGACGAAAGAATGACGAAACAGATATACAATGCAAAAGTGGAAGGATGTAGGAGCCGAGGAAGAGCGAGACTAACCTACCATGACCAAATTTGTCGTGTTTTATCAGAAGGTGATGTCAGGAGCCCCAGGAATCGGCGAGCGTGCTTGAAAAGAGCTATAAATGTTACAGAAGCGAGTGAAGTAGGTACGTAAGGACCGCGTCTTATGGCGCTCGGTTCTCTCTGCCTACCCCGCAAGGGACCTGGCGTGAAGATATTCTTCTCCTGGAGAAGAAGGTGAAACTGGAGTCCAAGAAACTTGGTGTGCTCAACAAAGTAAAGCAGTAGGTAGGTACTGTAGTGCGGAACAAAAACTTATATTATACGTCTCAAGTCAGACTGCACATGGAGTACTATAGTCCGTACCTTTGGATGGACGCACCTCGATACCAGCTAGGACGTTGTGATTCGGTTCAGAGACGAGCTTTGAGAATTGTCGAAGATCGCAAGCTTACAGATACGAGACGGTATTGAGCCCTTAAGTTTAAGGCGAGATTTTGGCTCCCTTTGTGCGTTCTACCGATTGTACAACCGGTTGTGTTCCGAAGAATTGTTCGATATAATGCCGACACCTTCTCTTTACAACCGTACCATTGGCCGACGGCGGGGATTTCGCCCTCACATACTGGAACCGCAATGGTTGCGTACTGTGCGGTTCCAGGGAAGTTTTCTTCCGAGAACTCTCAAGTTGTGGAATGAAATCCCAGCTGAGGTTTTCCCAAGGGACTACAGCATAGGGTTCTTCATGAAAGGCGGTTTTTACAGGGTCGGCAACGCATGATTGGCACCCCTGGTGTTGCAAATGTCCATAGGCCACGGTAACTGCTTACAATGAGACAAACTGTGCGTTTAATTGACCTTAAAAGCAAGAAACTATTTTAAGGAATACGGTCGCCATTTGTACCTAGAGACATTTATTGTCTACTAAATTTATATGTATTTGTTCTTTTTTCTATACAACGTCGGGAGGCATACTAGCATACGACCCACCTGATGTATAGTGGTTAGTTTAGTCCATAAACTATTGTAATACGAGGAGTATCGGTCGCGTGTTTCCTTCGCTGCTGTTACCACAGCGGCTCCTGAGGAGTTTACTGGTAATCTCACTCATTCACGGGAACACAACAAAGCTCCAGAGATTTGTTCTTTGGCTACGGTTTTTTGCGAGATTAAGGTTAAACAATTGCGTGCAAGATAAACATTTGCGTGCATGGGCATGTCTGTTTATTTTGGCCTGACTGTTTTTGAAGTTATACTTCTAATGCGACTTGCAAAAAGGTTGCGTTAAACGTTTAACGCTACCATGGAGGGGGAATAGAAAGAGACAGAGCGAGAGTGAATGCGTGGCACTCGAACACAAAAGTACAGGTTGAAGCTGCTAAATGTTTCACGATATTACCGGTAGGTGGCGTTATAGTTAAAATTAAAATATTATTATTTAATATAATTAATATTAAATATTATTAAGTTATTAATGTTAAATATTTATTTAATGATGCCAGAGAAGTATAACTTCTCACGCGCGTACATAAGTACACGCACCCATTTTTTTTTAATAGAGACAGGGCGCATCAAAGCGACCCGTCTGGGGAACACTTCCACCTCACTGAAAACCGCAGCCAAATAACAACTCCCTGGAGAGTTGTATTCTTGCTTGTGAGTGACGTCATCTGTAAGCTTCTAAGGAGTTGCTGTGATAGCAGCAGAGGTGGCATCGCGCGAGAGATACTTGATGATCAGGTACGCCTGCTTGTATGCCTACCGACATTGTAAAAAAAAAGTGTCTCCAAAATCTACTCGAAGGAGTTTACTAAGATCGCCCTTGCGTTTGAAGCAGGAGTATGAAATAACAACGGTATTCCCTTGGTCATTTATGTGTAAGCACTTTCCCATCTATACTACAGATAAATAAAATTGGAGTGTCTGTTTGTAATATTAAAATAACCGCTTTTTACTAAATGCATACGGATGTATACACGGTACATATACCAAAATGAATATTTTTACAATTTTTGTCTGTCTGTCTGTTTGTTCCGGCTAATCTCTGAAACGGCAGGACCAATTTTGACGCAACTTTCACTGGCAGATAGCTGATGTAATAAGGAGTAACTTAGGCTACTTTTATTTTAGAAATTTTATTTATTTTTATTAATATAAATAAATAATATTCCACGCGGACGAAGTCGCGGGCACAGCTAGTTGAAAATAAAAACGTGGAATAGGTACGGTAATAGATCTGTTGGGGCATAGACAAATATCGATATAGTTTTGCTGTGGCAACACTAGAAGTGTCTGTGGTGTGCATCCGCTTACACGTTTTACTTTTAGATACTACTTTTTGCTCTGTACCATGTAACGTTGAAAATCTTACAAAATTATAAGAAATAGCACAATCAAGTGTTTTAATTCATCAATCAAGCCTCTGCTTCAAGTAGAAGCGCAAACATACGTCGTGTGGTCCTTCGAGCCGGATTATACAAAATACGACGCAGCGATCTATGGACGCAACGTGGGCGAACACATCGCAAGCGTGTTCCAGCCTATGAAACGCATGCAGAGGCTCAAGCGACGCCAGGATTATGGTTAAGACGTTGGAGTGACTGCAGCAGGCCAACATAATACCAAAACGCGCATTTCGGTACGGTCAGCCATCCTCCCTAACCTTATCCCGTCCATTTGTATTGTGTAACACCGTGCTTTATTAACGTTACAGTGCTTGTGCTTGGCTTTGGAGTCAGCTTTGTGTCGCAGCTAGCATCCGCTGACCTCACAGATCAGGAGTAACCGTGAGTACATTCACAACCCACCAAAATGAGCGTTGAAGAAACCTCTAAGACCCGTGACAAATCTCCTTATAGGCTACTGCCTTCTAACGAAAAAGATGTTGAATTATTAAAAGATTTCATTAAAACGCGAGGTATTATAAAAGGCAGACTAACTAAACTATCTAACTATGTTAATTATATTACTAGTGAACAGTTAACTAATCAAAAACGCATCGATTTAAGGTTACGTATACAAGGTGCCACCAGCTTGTTTACAGTATTTAGCGATCTTCAAACAAAAATCGAGAAAACCGTACGCGAATGTGACTTAGACGCACAGTTAACACAACGAGAATTGTTTGAAGACAGCTATTACGGTTTGCTGGCTCAGGCTGAGTGTGTGCTTAATTCGTCTGAGGTTACTCACAGTTCTAATATGTGTAACAATAGGCTACAATCGATAAAATTGCCAGTCATATCCCTCCCTGTATTTAACGGCGAATTCGGCCAGTGGATCGAATATCGTGATGTTTATCTATCTCTTGTACATAATTCCAAGGATATAAGTGACATACAAAAATTTCACTATTTAAAATCATCACTCAAATGTAGTGCAGAGTTAGTTATTGATTCCCTGGAGTTTTCGGCTAGTAACTATACTGTGGCATGGGAACTACTTCTTAATAGATATAACAATAGCAGTCTATTGATACATAATCACGTCAAGGCCTTATTTACTATTCAAAAACTGACTAAAGAATCACCACACCTTCTCAGACGGCTTATTGACATCATATTAAAAAATCTACGCGCTTTAAAAATCTTAGGCGAGCCGACTGAGCACTGGGATACGTTGATTGTTTATATTGTCACATCAAAGTTAGATGAAATAACAGAACGCGAATGGGAGCAGCATAAGTGCATTATACGTAAAAATCGTGATTTGAAATCATATCTAAAGGTTGACGATATTCTCGGGTTCCTAAGAGACCGGGCCGACATGCTGGAAACGTTGCTAGTTTCGCACAGTAAGGTTAACTACGATGTTAAAAATACGGCGACAGCACATAACCCGCGTACTTCACATAACACGTCACATAATAAAATCCATTGCAATGTTTCTACCAATAAGCCGGAGCAGAGTCGTAACACTAATGCAAAAAAAATGTGCTCGATGTGTAAAGCCGATCATTCGCTGTATGCATGCCGAAGGTTTTTAGACTCAAATTTAGACACTAAACTGCAATTCATAACCGCACATAAACTTTGTGAGAACTGTTTACGCTCCGGGCATTCGATGGATACGTGTAAGTTTGGCTCATGTCGAAAGTGCAATAAAAAACATAACACGCTAATTCATAGGGACACGCCCACACGCCTGATCACAGGCAAGTGTTATCGCTTCACTCGGCTGACACCGGTGCTCTGCGCGAGAGTCGGGCGTGCTCCTCGGCCCCCGCGCCGCCCGCGGACTCCAACCCCGTGCAAATTCCTTTGTCTCAGGTAAACAGTGCACACATACATAATACACACACATTACACAATCAATCAAATATGCTCATGCACCCAGTTTTATTGTCTACCGCTGTGGTCGAGATAGCCGACAGATACAATAATGTTCACCTCGCCCGCGCGCTCCTCGACTGTGGTAGCCAACATTGTTTTATTTCGAAGTCACTATGTGATCTATTAGATATTAAGTTAATACAGTCCACTTATGAAATTCGAGGGGTAGGTAACTCAATCTCACAGTCAAAAGAAATCTGTGACATTGAAATTAAATCACGCGTCTGTACCTACACTACGCAAATACGATGTTTTGTATTGCCATATATTACTTCCACGATACCAGCGGTTGTATATAAACAAGGCGCGCAGCCTATGATTCCTGACAATGTACAGCTCGCTGATCCGTGGTTTTACGAGTCTCAAAATATTGATATTTTAATTGGTGCAGATATATTTTGGGATTTATTGTGTGAAGGTAAAATGAAGCTGCCCAATGGGCCCTTTTTACAAAACACAAAATTAGGCTTTATAGTGTCAGGACCTATTCGCAATCACACGCATAATAATAATAGGCCTATCCAATGTAACTTCACTCGTTCTATTGACACGCAGTTGCGACAGTTTTGGGAACTTGAAGAATTGCCGAAGGCAGGGGTCGTGTACACTGACGAGGAGCGTGCTTGTGAGGACCATTTCGTTAACACTACCACGCGCAATAGTGAAGGAAGGTTTTGTGTGCGTTTGCCACTCAAGGACTCGCCAGACACCCTCGGGGAATCATTCTCCCAAGCTGAACGTCGCTTTATAGCACTGGAGAACCGTCTACACCGTAGGCCGAGTTACAAAAAACGATATACCGATTTTATACATGAATATATACGTCTAGGTCATATGTTGAAGGTTAATTCGTACGGAACACCACACTACTTTTTGCCGCACCACGGTGTATTTAACGAGCATAGCATTACGACCGCTCTACGGGTCGTGTTCGACGCCAGCGCAATCACGAGCACAGGGGTATCACTAAATGATATCCAGCGTGTAGGCCCTCCTCTGCAGAGCGATTTACTCGACATCTTACTACGCTTCAGGGAACATAGATACATAGCTTGCGCCGACATCGAAAAGATGTACAGGCAGTGCTTATTAGATGAGTCCCAACGCGACCTGCAGTTGATCCTCTAGCGGGACGATCCAGCTGAGCCGTTAGGTATTTACCGGCTGAATACGGTGACATATGGGACCGCATCCGCCCCATACCTTAGTGTTAGGTGCCTAAAACAGCTAGCACTCGACTGTACAGATCCGGACGTCCGAAAGGTAATCATGGAGGATTTTTACGTGGACGACATGATTACAGGTTCGGACGACAAACCCCATTTGCTCGAATTATGTAACAAAACTACACAGGTTTTAAAGTCGGGTTGCTTTTCATTACGAAAATGGATTTTTAACTTTGACTGCAATGAATCATCGGCTCCGTTTTGCTCTTCGAAGGAGCTGACATTAGGAGAGAACGTTCATTGTAAAATGCTAGGTTTGGGATGGCATAATTCATCCGATGAATTTTATTTTAATACTCAGTTTAAAGGAGATACTTGCAAGGTTACGAAACGCACAATTTTGTCGCATGTGTCTCAACTATTCGACCCGCTCGGCTTACTCGGAGCAACAACAATAATAGCTAAGATTCTTTTACAACGCTTATGGTTACTACAATTAGACTGGGACGATGAGGTGCCGCGCGACGTGTTGCGCGCGTGGTCACAATTCATTAATGGCTTGTCAACGCTTACTAACCTCCGGGTACCGCGTCATGTTATAGCTACCTATCCTACACGTATAGAACTTCACATTTTTACTGACGCCAGCCAAGTCGCATACGGTACATGTATCTATGTGCGCACAGTTTCAAATAATCATACTGTATCGGTGAGATTGTTATGCTCCAAAAGTAGGGTCGCCCCTTTAAAACCCGTTAGTATTCCGCGGCTAGAATTATGCGGGGCTTTACTAGGCGCTAGATTATACGACAGAGTACACAAATCGCTTCGTCATCACTTCGACAGTGTTGTGTTTTGGACTGACTCGACCATAGTACTAGGCTGGTTACACATGTCACCTAATTTACAAAAAACATTTGTGCAAAACAGGACGGCGGAAATACACGAGTTGACAAAAGAACTCCCATGGCGCCATGTGAGCGGGAAAGAAAACCCTGCCGACTTAATTTCACGCGGTGTTCAGTTGGAGGAGCTTTCTTCCTCAGTCTTATGGTGGGAGGGCCCATATTTCCTTCGTCAAGTAGATTTTAGCTGTAATGATGTTCCTGCAGAATCGTACGACGCACACGATAGCTTGCCGGAGTTGAAGTCTGGAGTATCGCTTTCTTTTGCAACGGATCAAGTACGCGACTGTTCATTATTTCCGTTTGGCAGATTCTCTCAGTTTAATCGCATGAGACGGACTGTTGCATACGTGTGTAGGTTTATTTATAATGTACGCAATAAGGGAAAAGTCAACAGTCGGCGTTCTGGCAGTCTTGGCATTGATGAGTTGAGAGAATCTGTTATAACGTTAGCTAGACTGTCTCAGCTAGAATCTTTTCCAGATGAGTACATGTCACTCACAAATAATGGACCCATAGTCAATAAGCATCATTTATCTAAATTAAATTTGTTTATTGATGAAAATAAAATCATTCGAGTTGGTGGTCGCATCGTAAATTCTCCCGAATTCACTTTCGATAAAAAGCATCCGATTCTTATTTCTTCTAAGCATACCTTTTCATTGTTGCTCTTTCGATATGAGCATAAACAGCTACTGCATGCGCCCCCACAGGCGCTTTTATACAACTTGCGAGAAACATGGTGCCCCTTCGGCGGTAGAAATCTCGCGAGAAAGGTGGTGCACGACTGCCTTGTTTGTAGGCGTTTGAGGGGTAGAACACCAAGTCCTGTGATGGGAAATTTACCTAAAGAGCGCCTGAGTCCCGGCTTTGCATTTATACGCTGTGGGGTGGATTATGGAGGTCCCATGGTCATCCTCAATCGCAAGGGTAAGGGGGCTAGGACGACAAAATGCTACGTTTGCATTTTCGTTTGTTTCGTGACACGAGCGGTTCACTTGGAACTTGTCAGTGACCTGTCTACAGATGCCTATTTACTAGCCTTAAAGCGTTTTATTTCTCGACGTGGCAAACCTCTAGAAATATTCTCCGACAATGGTCGCAATTTTGTCGGGTTGATGAATGACTTCAAACGTTTCTTAGCTAACTGTTCACCAGAAATCATAGCTTATGCTACGAATCAAAATATTAAATTTACTTTCATACCGCCATACGCGCCCAATTTTGGTGGATTGTGGGAGGCAGCGGTGAAATCCTGCAAACACCACTTACGACGTGTCATAGGGAACGCACATTTAACCTACGAGGAGTTCAGCACGGTGTTAACACAAATTGAGGCTGTCCTGAACTCCCGTCCTTTAAGTCCTATGTCCGCAGATCCGAACGATCTTGCCCCGTTAACTCCAGCTCACTTCCTGGTTGGCCGTCCGCTTACTGCACCTGCTTGTGAGAACTTCGCCGAAACGCCTGCACATCGCCTCAATCGCTACCAACGAGTAGAACAGATCCGCCAGCATTTCTGGTCCCGTTGGGCAAAGGAGTATGTATCTGAGCTCCAAGCGAGAACTAAAGGATGGAAGGCAGCCCCTCTACTGCTGCCTCATATGCTCGTCGTCATTAAAGATGATCATTTGCCTCCTCTCAATTGGCGACTGGGACGTATAATCAGAATCATTCCTGGAACGGACGGCATCGCCAGAGTCGCTGATATTAGGACAGCGTCAGGAATCGTGAGACGCACCTATGCCAAGATCTGCCCTCTCCTCGAAGATTAGCTCCAGCATTTGCAGTGAACTACATTGAAAGCCAGTGCTTCCAAGGCCGGGGGCATGTTGGGGCATAGACAAATATCGATATAGTTTTGCTGTGGCAACACTAGAAGTGTCTGTGGTGTGCATCCGCTTACACGTTTTACTTTTAGATACTACTTTTTGCTCTGTACCATGTAACGTTGAAAATCTTACAAAATTATAAGAAATAGCACAATCAAGTGTTTTAATTCATCAATCAAGCCTCTGCTTCAAGTAGAAGCGCAAACAGATCCATTTTTGCATCAGGAACAAAACAACACTTCTATTCACTTCTACCAATTTTCATGATAAACACTTTAGCTAAAAAATCATTGGATACTTAAACTGTATAAGCTGTTATCGCTCTCATTCCGCTTTTTAAATTCGTTAAAATATCAATTATCTTTCGCGCAACTTGGCGCTTCACTACCTACAAATTTTCTTGACAATCCTACAGCGATAGAAATACAGCTTAGTTTTAGTAGTATACTAGTTTAATAGCTGCAAAATTAAAGTTGTTTTATCATGCTTCAATACTCCCCTATGTTTTTTAATAAAATATGCGCTTACGATAGATATCATTGCGGTCCCGTGCAGGGGTAGTGATTTGGCATAAAATAAACAAGTGGGCTGCCTTTTGTGAGGTAAAATACGCTGGAATAATATAAACAAATGCAGGGAACCCCAGTAATGGTAGGTGTACGGTACCTACGGGGTGATTCATAAAATACACTCTCTTCATAATAATGACAATACGAGAATAATCCATAAACATTAACCGTAGGGTTTTGAGTACTAACATTCTTCAGTTTTCACATTTTATAGGACATTAAGAGAGGTAGGGCGCACCAAAGCAGCCCCTCTGGAGAAGTACCTCCACCTCACAGAAAACCGCAGCCAAATAACAACTCCCTAGAGGGTTGTTGTGTTCCTGCGTGTAAGTGAGGTCAGCAGTAAGCTCCTAAGGAGTTACTGTGTTAGCATCAGAGGAGGCATCGCGCGAGTGATACTTAATGTATTAGGTACAAGCGTTGATAGGCTACGGTAACCGGTAAATCAGGTGGGCCGTATGATTATATGTCTTCCGACGTTGTATAAAAAAAATAACCTTAAGGGTAGGTATAGTATGAGGGAGTAGTATGATGTTAACCAAGAGAAGGAAGAGAGAGCTATTGAGCGAATCTGTCCATGTTCCAGGGTCTTTTTCTTCTTAAGGTTATTCCATTTCCTAATCCATTAGGATTGGCGGGGTCCGCTACCTAAACCTAAGGATTTGGTGAAGATACAGATTTATATATGAAACGACTCCACGACCTCCACAACCCACAGGGATAAACAGACAGTTCGCGTGTATGATTGATTGAATGAATGATTGAATTTGCCCCAAGTTAAACATTTAATATGATTTCATTTCGATTGTATGGAAATAACCTATAGAAAATCGATGATACTATTTTCAATAGTAAAACAATTCACCGTTACGGGTCGGGGGGCAAAGTGGAACCAGCAGCTCGTATTGACTAGTTCCTGGATAGACTCCGCGACGCGCCGTTATTGGTTTAAATATCCTCCCATTGGTCAGTATTTATATATTTAGGCGCTAGAACACTGCGTTTTTGTGAGTGAGGAGTCCCTTGTTGCGTCGTCTAGTGGTTATGGTAAATAACAAGTCAGTTATTTAGATTACCCACTAATTATATACATTTACTATTAAATTCGATGTTTTTGAAGTTATACTTCTTTAGGCGCGTTATGAAAAAATGATGAGAGTGAAATTTTAAGATGTAACACAAAAGTCACAGGTTGAAGCTGTCCGTTAAACCGCTTATTAAGTCACGAAAAATATGCTCAAAACTGCAGCCAAATAACAATTCCCTGGAGGGTGGTTGTGTTCATGCGAGTGAGTGACGTTACTACCTCACAGAAAACTGCAGCCAAATAACAAATACCTGGATGGTTGTTGTGTTCATGCGAGTGAGTGACGTTACCACCCCACAGCCAACTGCAGCCAAATAACTATTCCCTGGAGGGTTGTTGTGTTCATGCGTGTGTGGACGCACCCATTTTTTTTCATATCAGCCAGGATATAATCTTTTTAGAGAACGACGTAAGTAATGTATTTATTTTTTCTATTTTGACAAAAATATACAAGGGAAAGCGGTCAAATTATGTATATTTTTTATCATAACTCAAAACCAAATGAACCTTTCAGCACTTGAATGAAAAAATCTAAGAATATGCTCATTTAATCCTAATTAATGATTATGCATGCCTCCCAACATTGTATAAAAAAATCATTAAAGTTGAAATAAAAATCATTCTGTATACATGCGTATACCCCACACTACCCATTATAATGACAAAACGGAATGCAAACAATAATCGGCAGTGTCGAACGCAGTGTCAGCGGTCTGTTTACACTGCAAACAGTGTCTGAGACTAATAAATACACCTCGCGGATTTTTTCAAGTGGAAGGCCAGGTTTGTAAAAAATATTTCAATACGCATTAATGATGAGTTGGCAGTCATTGCGGTGAGCTTTGTCACTTCAGCTACACGTTCAATCTGACGTCAGTCCAGTTCATCAATCCGGAACGGTTTTGCGATCAGTTATAAAATAGATTAGAGTCCTTTAGTGTAGGATAATATGCATTTTACAGGACGAGCCTGGCGGCAGAGTGGCTAGCGCAGTGGCGTAGCGTAGTGGGGGCGGCAGGGGCGGCCCGCCCCGGGCGGCACTTTTTAGGTGGCGGCAAAATTTGTCAATAAATAATAAAAATATTTGAACCATTTCATATTTTTAGCGCAACTACAAATTTGGAGCAATTGAAAAGAGCACGGAATTTTTCCTTACTTATTCTGTGACGAATTCGGGGAATCCCCTTTCTTTAAATATTTTGTAGCGACTGCTGGCAACACCGTCTATACTGACTTGCGGGGATTCCCCGTAGGTATTTTATTTTAGAAACTATAGGTACGGGTAAGTCCCTTCAAGGAAGTACTTGTTGCTTTGACATTGACAATTCAAAGAAAGTTTTATTGATGGATCGTCTGTTCCGTTTCACATTGTCATTGTCTCGTATCGTAATTTATTTTACGCTTTAAAACTGTAATTTCTGTGCAAATAAGTACGTGTAGTTGTTGTGAAATTATTGAGCTCAGTGAAAAATTGTTTTTTTCCGCTACGTGTACCTACATTCAACAGTGTGAACTGTAACTTTTTAATTTAAAATCTAACCCGAATAATGCAAAATAATGATATGATAACTGTTCTTGCCGAAAAGTTCTCAAGAATTAATGTATGTAATGTATAGTGTACATTAAATTAAAATACCTAAATAAGAGGGCGGCAAAATTGCCTTCCGCCCCGGGGTTGGCCGACACCCACGCTACGCCGCTGGGCTAGCGATAGCTAAGTTAACACCAAAGCTCGTAAGTGAGTTTGAATGCCAGACATGGCAAACATTTATGTGCATGAACATGTCTGGTCGTCTTGGTCTGGGTGTATTTAAAAGTTAGAGCGCATCGAATAAGCCCACCTGGGGAAGTAACTCTACCTCACAGATAACCGCAGTGAAATAACAAATCCCTGGAGGGTTGTAGTGTTCCATCGAGTGAGTGAGGTTATCAGTAAGCACATAAGGATAGCGGCAGATGTGGCAACACGCGAGCAGTACTTTCTGCAAGCATTTCAGCTTTCCGATCCTTACAGACCTAGTTCTACTAAAAATGTACTCATTCTTCAATCTATCCCGCAAAGAAACTCCAAGAATTACTCCATCGCACGCTGTGCAACCTTGAGCTTGTGTACGACCATGTTTTTGTGCCGTAAGTCATAACTGGCCACACACTCTGGTCAAAGACTTATACTGCTAGTGGACTCATGTAGGGTAAGAGCAGGTATTACCGGTCACCTAAGGACAAACATGAATAACTCACAAAATAATCTACTTTTTTTAATTAAACTTTACGAAAATGAAACATAGTCTTACCCGCTAACGAATGACTTGAATTGAGATCAATAGCAATTATATTATTGGTATAATCAACATAAGAAAAAAAATTGCCTTTGACCGACGTTAGACCCCATGGAGGGAAATTCCGGTCACCATGGTTCGAATGCCGGTCAGCGTAGTTTTATGCCGGTCAGTGTAGTTTAATGCCGATCAGCGAAGCCTAAGGCCGGTCAAGCTTTTCTGAGACATATATCACACATGTAGTTTTCGGGTGTGTCTGTACCCGTACATTCAGCATGTGCCCACACAACCCACAAATAACATATCTGAACCAGAGCTCATTGTTTCTCCTGTAATCATCGCATAGAACACACTTGTTTTCCAAATCATTATTTTCCTCTATATCTATGTCATCTTCGTTACGCAGGTCAATCATCTCTACATCAGATTCTGAACTGCTGCTAGTGTTATTTTTTCCTGGAGAATCCTTTTTTTAATTGCGTGGGCTTTATTTTTCTTTCCTTTTGGGTTTTTGCTTCGCCTTTTCTTATTCCCATTTTGATTTTTAGTGACTTTTTAGTAACATTACTCTTCAGAATTTCTCTTGTCTCAGATTTTTTTTAAGTTTTTTCTGTTTTCTTTCTTCTTTTTTCAGATTATTTCAAGTCTCAGATTTCATTTTTGTTTGTTTTTTTCAGTTTTCTTTCTTCTTTTTTAATTGCCGTTTCCCTAATTGGTTTTCCCTCTGCAACCAATCGAAAAGCTATAGCTAGGGTACTTTCATCCCATTTTACCTCCCCGCGTCTTCCTGACATCTGGAACCTAAATTGATCAAACATATTTATATATTACTAATATAATACTACATATGACTATAGTGAACTGCAGTCAGCGTAACTGGCATCAGCCAAAGAAACACATTGATTACCGGCATTACCCGACAAAAACTTTTTAGAAAACTATAGCGCCTAACTCCGGTCACCGTGACCGGCATTAGACGACAGAAGGTATTTTTTTGTAATTTTATTTTTTTACGAAATAAACAACACAACGGTGAGAAATAAGAATAAATATTAAAAAGTCGATCAGTTAGCATTCTGGAAATCAATTAAGTATTGGTTTAGTGTGATAAATTAAAGTCGTACCTCGTATTTTCGATGGACGAAAAATTGTTACAAAATGGCGCGAAAACTAACGACGTCCACTCCAGCTCAGCGTGTAATCGGAACTGAGCGGGGGTGCGCGCGGTGTGGTCGGGAACGATCACGCCACCTTGTTTACATGTGTGTGTGCATTTAGCGAGTCATTTTGTATGTAATAGTGAAGTGACCGGTATTATCTCCTGACCGGCCATACCCGCTTTTACCCTACTAAACAAATATAAATCAGATTTCTTCCATTTGCTTATAGTTTTTTTTTTAATAAAACTTCTTTACGCACGCTTGACTTGGGGAGTAAGCTGGTGAATGCGTGACGAGAGCGTTACGAAAAGTGTGATCGGGCGAGGCGAACGGAAGTTGAGAGGGAGATATAAATTAGTGAAGATAGAAAGAGAGAAAGTTACGTTTCTTATATTACTGTAGGGGCAAGAGAGAGAGGTGCGAGCACAAATTTTCTTTCTCTCATAGCGAGTTAAGTTTCGTATCTAAGACACAGCAAGCCTATTTTTTCCTATTTGTTCTCCAAAGGCGGTTGGAGTCTTCTTTTCGAAATATATTTACGCGGTACCATTATCCTTCCTTGTATTCTTATTTGTATGTAGTTTACGAGGTGTCCTTTACTACGTTTTATCTTCTTGTGTTTTCTACATACGTATATAAATACATACATATATGTATGTATTGGTTATATATGTTTTTTTTTCTATTTATTATTTTTTATTAGTATTTTGAATATATCACTTAGTATATATCTTTAAATACTTAATTACCTAGTCGTATTTCTGTTAATTACGTCTCTTGCTATATATATACCGTATTTTATAAATTTATCTCTATGTAGTTTGTTTTCCAATATTTCGCTTAATCTATTCCTTTTTATTTTGATTCCTAATTTTATTTCTAAATTTAGTCTTTGCATACTATCTTTGGGCAATTTACTATTAAATGTTCAACATTTTCTTCCACTTCTGCTAAGATATCCTGAGAATCCTGTAAGAATTTGCACTAGTATTGGGTTCAATTTTACTTTTTTCAGGATTGCGTGTGCTTTCTCCGCGTCCGGTATGAACATCTTTGTTCCTGCAGCTGCCAGACCCTCTTTAAATCTTCGGTTCCAGACCAACGTGTTCGACCGTATGTATCGTTTCACGAAGGGTCCAGCCCTTATCATAGTCAGGAGCGGTTTTCTTGTAAAGTTCTGCCTGTTTGTCCAGATCATCTGCTCGCTCATTTCCTTTCACTCCCACGGTTTTTTACGGGTTTTCAAGCAAATTAAGCTGTTGATATGAACCATGAAATATTGGGCACACTACACAACTGACAGTTCGAAGTGATTCAAATGGTGTCGGTCGACGAACATTCACCAGCAACAATCACAAGTAGAGGCATTCGTCACTCTTTGATTAAACTATGTAAAACCAGATCAGTAGAACACACATCCGGATGATCAGAAACCATATTAACTTACTCCCGACGTTGAAATATCTGGGATGAGCGTTTCAAGTATAAATAACATGGCAGGCAACGTTCGTTAAAAAATGAATCGCCTTGGTAAATCGAAAAGAGCAAACTGGTCAATTTGTCGCTGGAGGTAAAAAATATTCATTGAAATTTGTCAATTCGTTCTTGAGATATTATAAAAAAGCGTTTCATATAAAATGTACGAGAAAATTATTTTTCTTCATAATTTTTTCCATGTTTTAATAGTTATTCTGATATTCGGAGACAAATCCAACAAAACAAGAATTATAGAAATCGGTCCGACCGATCTCGACTTATAAATGGTGTAACTTTGACTATGTTTTCTATATATCGATCCATTACAATTCTTTACTTAATTGTCTTAGCTTTTAATTAGGTCTTACACGGTTAATCACTCTAAATATAAGCCCTATTCATTGGCCTTACATTGGGTCGTGCGGGTAAAATTTATTTTTATTACTCATACTGTACATACATACGAGTACATCATTTCACTTCAACTTACACACTTCACTCTTTTCATGGGTCTTCAAATTAAGAGGATATCAAGTCCAATTGACAAAATAAGATCTGAACTGTTACAAGTATTACCTACCATTGGAATAGAAGTCATTGATTGTCAGAGAAGTATGAATATATATAAAGTTTGGTAAATACTTTTAAACTTTTTACGAAATTTTTGTACCATTTTTTTTGTACATACTAACTGTGAAGTTTATTATGAAAATCGACTGTCACAAATCTATATTTATAAAAATTTCGTATCACGGTGTTTGTGGTCGTACTCCTCCGAAACCAGCTCGACCGATTTTTATGAATTTTTCGTAAAGTACGAGTATATTTCATAAAAGAAAATAGAAAAAAATAATAAGAAATAATTTATATGACAGAACAACGTTTGCCGGATCTGCTAGTACTTTTATAAATCTGGTTACATACTTTTAAATCCTTAAAAATATTTCTAGCAGTCAATAGTTTTCTGAAAAATATTGTGTCAATAAAATTTAGACTCTATTTTTTATCTTTAAGTAGGTAACCAAGGAGCAAGTGATACCTAATTACAAATATGTACATAAATCCGAAAACTGGGATTAAATGTTACATGTCCTCACCAGAATTCGAAACAGGGACTGGTCCATTAATAGCTTGGTTCCCTGGCCACTAGGATATCACTGCTCTATGTTATCTCGCAGAAGAACGAACCCACATAATTCTATAGTTCATGGATTCTGGCGTTATTTTGCGAAAGTCAAATTTACATGCAACTTGGTCTAACCTGCTTTATGTGCTTCCGCCGTCAATGTTTGCATCAAGCATCTACAGCGTCTGAGGATGCCTCGTGGAGAGGCGAAACCAGGGCATTCATGGCAGCAAAGGTGGCGGGTGCATGCGGTTCCTGTTCCAGATGGCAGGCAATGCGAGTACGACTGCAGCAGCCGAAGCAGATACGACCGGAGTAGCCATGGCAGCGACGGCATGATGTATCTACTAAAGATAGTGTGTGGGTGCCGGCCGTCGCTAGTTCGTGTGAATTACTTGGTGGCGGAAGCACACAAAGCTGGTCAGATCAAATTGCGCCACATAATCTATGTATATAAAACAAAGTCGGGTTAATTACACCATTTATAACTCGAGAATGGCTGGATCGATTTTTATGATATTTGTTTTGTTGGATTTTTCTTCGCCTCGAATAGTAGAACTATTAAAACTTGAAAAAAAATAAGGAAAAAATAATTATGTACAAAATTTTACACGAAACGCTTTTTTATGATATCTCAAGAATTAATTGGCAAATTTCAACTAATATTTTTTTTCGTTCATGTTGGTGAGAGCTGAAACACCTGCAGCGACCAGTTTCTTGTACATTTTCCAAGTGTTCCAAGTGTAATAACGTGGCATATCAGAGGCAAAGTCCGTTTAAAATAGTTTAAATGAATCATTTAATCGAACGTTGCCTCTGATATGCCACGTTATTACACTCATCCCAGATACTTCAGCGTCAGGAGCAAAACAATGTGGTTTCTGTTCATCCGGATGTGCGTTCTTCTGATGCTTTTGGTCGTATTTATATACACAGTTTATTCAAAAAGTGGGGAACGCTTCTACTTGCGGTTGTTGCAGGTGAATGTTTTTTTTGAATCAATGCGAACTGTCAATGGTGTAGGATGCACAATATTTCATGGTTCATGTCAACAACTCAATATGCTTGAAAACGATGCTCATTGGGACATGACGATCGCTGAAGCAGTTGCTATATTTCCAAGTGCTTCCCACGGAAACGACATGAATTATAGAATAAAAACATGTTAAGAGGTAATTTACATCGAATTGGTGTCAGTTCAGGGAATCCCGGTCTCGAGGTAAATGAAGAGATACATAACCAGGCTTTGTTTTTAATCGAAGGCATGTGGTACTATTAGTGAACTTAAGAATGCTACTACCAAATCGTGGAATGAACATCGCTTTTAGTCGAGAATTTCGAAATGCATTGAACCAATTGGTTGGAGCAAACTTACCACTGTTGGACCTCCAACTGAAGAAAGTGTGCGATATTTTATCGAAGGCAATTGATGATGTAAATAGCTTATTTTTCCTCAATGCGTTCGGTGGAACTAGGTAGGTATGTCATTGAATTTGCCCACTTTACCCACTTTTCGCAAGATATCCGAAATTGCAGTTGCTTCTTCTAGGATAACGGTCATGTTACTAAAATAACGCAGAACGACTTGAAATTATCGTGAAACCTTCAAACGGCTGAAAAACCGACATCCAACATTGCAAAACACTCAGCAAGGACCAAAGTTTTGGTAACAAGTAAAATCATCATCAGGGATGAATACACAATGGCGCATAAACGCGTATAGAAATCGTATCTAACGATCTGGGCAAATAGTCGAGATGTTTTGGAGGCGCAATGATTCTAGGGTTGTTTTGTTCCTGCGTGTAAGTGAGGTCACCAGCAGAGGAGGCATCGCGCAAGTGATACTTAATATATTACATGCTTTAATAGGCCATGGTAGCCGCTTTACATCAGGTGGGCCGTATGCTTGTATGTCTCCCGACGTAGTATAAAAAAAATATCTACTGTCTAGTAATTTCCGCCAAATCCTACCGGCCATTTCAAGATCGACCGCTGCCGTTGAAATAAAGCGCTTGCCTTAATTCATTGACTCTGTGGCGCTATGAGACGAAACTTCAGCTGACGGCAAACATGCAAGTTGCCATTGCTAAACGATCCATCTGCCGCAGGTTTCTCCAAGCAATTGTCGGTAACGGTCGTATTCCTGTCGACGAATCTAACGAATTGATTTCGTTTCCACCAAATTTTGCAATTTCTTCGAGCTCATCAACAAAGTGTTCCCAAGCAACTTTGATTATCATGAAAATCACAACCAATTGTGATTAATTCTTGAGGCAAAGAAAAAAATGTAGATCATTTAAACTTCACAATTCAAAATTAAATCGTTGGTCTACTGCATTCCTGCGAAACCACAGACAATGTAACAAATCAAGACGCAGCAATCACATATACAACTGAATGTTTTAACACATTGGATCAGCCTGACTTGGCCCCGCACAATTTACAACTGGAGGTTAATTCAACTCGCAAGCTCGGCAGTCAATTCAACGAAGGGAATCAACTCGAATGCAACCCATCTAGTAAATAGCTTAATATAAAGTAGTACAACAATGATACGCGAATCATTTCATTCGCTTCTATAAAGATAATGCTTTGCTGCCATGTGAATTACATTAGTTTTAATATAATTAAAATACTTTTCGTTTATATTTTTGAACATTTATTATACTTAATTCATTTTTACTAGTCATTTAGACTTAATAAAAAGTAGAATTTACTTCACCTAATAAGTTAACATATCATACCTAGCATAACATATCTAGCTAACCCGGCGAACTTCTCACAAACAACAATATTTGTGATAAGGTCGCTAGTTCTATCATAAAGGGTTGATGTGTTGCTGAGACTTATAATACTTGTTATCACTGAAAGGGTACTGAAGATTAAGAGCAATATGGTGGTAGAATATTAGTTTTGGTTGAGCATATAACCGATCGGATATTCAACAATTTTATCATCACTCTAACTGCCTCTAGAATGATAGCCAAAAAATGTTCATAAATCGAGTTGCAACTTCGTTTTAACATCGCACAAAATATTTCAATCAATCATGTTTTTGCTTCGCTCTCATAACAAACCAACACACTCTAAATTGCTCATTTTTTAGCCACAATTTCCCACCATAAATCAAAACATGTAATCAGGCTATCAACACTTGACAACTACTTCCTTACACGTGCGTTTCGCCACCAACACAACAGTGCACAATTCAATGGAACTGCCAGTATACGAAACCCTACTTTAGTCGTCAATTCAAGCAATTTACTGCTTGTAATTAAATTTCAAGAAACTGTTTGAATAACAGTCATTTTGTTCCGATAAATTAAAGGTGTTAATTTAATTACCGACTAGCAAGCAATCATTAGTGTAAATATTGGTAATTAATACTTTAATAATTGTAGATTTTGGCGTGTAGAATGTAACGCGTGCAGATAGGTAAAGACGTCAAATAATAACACTCATACATACGCCTTCTTACACGGCTATGTGATATCAAAGACAGGAATATATTTTTTTTTTTTTTTTAATTACGTGCACCTGCCATGGGCAAGGCTCTATTTGCAACATATGTAACTATTTTCTACTAAAATTATACATAACATAACATAGATAACACTAACACATTCATACATCATGCTCTCTTTCATTCCACAATACATCTTCCATTCATCATCTTTCAGTTTTATTATTAAAAGATTTTTAATTTGGCCCATCTTCGAACGCCGGTGAAACAATTACATCTATTTTCAAACTTCCCTCCCCATACTGCATCGGTCCAACCACGGGCGATAGCGAGCTTCGCAGCTCCTCCTAGCCACCGCGATTCCGTAGAGGTATACAATATTAGTCCTAGGTGGAGCTGCTCTGCTTATTCCGATCTATGACAGCCATGGCTAGACCGACGCAGTATTTTAAAAATTTAGACCTATTTCTCCCCACAACTACTTCGGAGACTGTAGTTTCGGTGACCCGCATTCCCAACTCCTGCTCCAAGTCGTACCTCTGTTTGGAGAATGCGGGACACCGAAACAATATATGCTGCACTGTCTGGTCCACGCCGGGCTCGCAGAAGCAGGATGGGTCATCCGCGCACTTGAACCTGTGCAAATACGCGGAGAACCCACCATGCCCCGAGAGGACCTGCGTGGTGATGCTCGACGGCACCATTTTGCCCACGACGCCGTACGCCTCCGCCGCACTCGGGAAGAACAGTTTCGTCGTCGAAGCTGTTGTTCCCGATTTGTATCTGCTGTCCCATTCGTCAATGGTCCCCTTGCGGATCATACCTTTGACGAATGAGACAGGGCAGCGGTCATAATCTGGCCGCCTCCGCAACCCCAGTGCGGCGCTCCTGGCGAGTTCATCGGCACGTTCGTTCCCCTCCAACCCCGCGTGTGCCTTGATCCAGAACAACGAGACGCTCTTACCCTGGCTTTTGCACAGTTTAAGAGCGTCCCGTGTCTGCACCGCCAGGGGATGGGGGGACTCGACGTTCGCCACCGCCTGGAGCGCCGCCATGGAGTCGCTGAAGATGCCGATACTGGGTCCATCGCAGCTCAAAGCGTACTCGGCCGCCGTGCAGATAGCCAGGAGTTCCGCCTGGTAGACGGTACAGTAGGACGACAAAGCAAGTTTGAGGGCCTTGGTTTCGGCGTCACCGTTCCATATGGACACAGCAGCGCCAACCCGGCCCTCAATCTTGCTGCCGTCCGTAAATATTCGCAGGGCAAAGTTGGAGTGTGCCCTGCATTGTTCCTCGTCTACCAGGCTGCCGAACTCCAAGCTATCTAGCTCCGCGGGATGCGGGGCCTCGATCTTCGAGGCCACCCGCTCGATCTCCCTGTCCCCGAGCAGCGGATGGGGTAGCCCCCTCTTGGCCTCGTATAAAGAGGCGACTTCGCGCACTCTGAGGTCAAGAGGCAGCACCCCGGCCAGGACAGGAATATATTTTCCACGCGTATCTGGCTACGTGTCAGGTTATTTCTACACCGAAGCATCCCAAAGACCAAGAAATGTAAAAAACCCAAATGGATAAAATTTTGTAGTCTTTATATATAGATATGATGTAACGTAGGAACTTAAAGTAAAGTAAACCTCCAACTCTTATTGGCTAGTTTGCGGATCAACATGGCGGCACTTCTGGGCTTATTGGTTAAAATGTTCTCCCATTGGTCAGTGCCTTGAATCGCTGAGATATTTAGCCGCTGAAACACAACGTTTTTGTAAACGCGGGGTGCCTTCATGAACAATCTAGTGGCTTCGGTATACTCCGAAGCTGAATCGCGGAAGCACAGCGATGTATAAAGTACAGTCGAACGATTGTAGCGAAAGTTCTAGGTTATGCATATTTAAAATAAGAGCCAACCAAATGTTTTACATTCGCATTGTCAGATTTCTCACTGATGATACCAACAATCTGAAATAACAGTTGTCGTCGATGTCATATTTGTGGGCTACCTTTATAGTTCCATAATGATATAATTTAATTAGTATGAGATGATCGACATACTCGAAAGCTTTACAGAAATTACATCTTGAAATTCCTATAAAGCATAGACTTTTCTCAAACCATCGTTGCCGTCCACTCTATACCCAATTCCTGGTTTCCGACTAATTAGGAATGATAGAACATGTACCAAAGATACGGGTAATTCCTCTAAAATGATGGGCTACGGGGGTGTCGCCATTTATTTGCGCAGTGACATAATGTGTAGTGTCATCTCCCAATCCGCACCTGAATTCAAATCGCCTGAGCACCTATTTCTCGAAATCACCTTACACCATTCCAAGATAATGCTAGGTGTCTATTATAGTCCGTCATTGCATATTAATTTCTTTGATTCCTTAGAATCACTTCTTGCAAATCTACGTCCTCAATTTGATCACATGATCCTAATGGGAGACTTCAATACCTGTCTGATCCGGAATGATGGGCGGTCAAAAATGCTATTAGATATGTTGCAATCTCTGGATTTACATCAGCTGCCACTTGGTCCTACCCATTTCCCACATAATGGGCCTCCTTCTTTATTAGATTTAATTATCACTTCTTCTCCCGACATCGTTGCATGTCATGGTCAGTTTAACGCACCCGCTTTCTCGGCTCATGATCTTATTTTCGCTTCCATGAAAATACGAACCCCAAAACGCAAGCATAAGGTGATGATGCTGCGAAATTACAAGACAGTTAATCATGACGCATTGCGGGAGGATTTCTCTGAGGCGGACTGGAGCTCGGTTTTCTCTGGTACAGATCCTGATTCCAAGCTTACCGCTTTTAATTCCATTTTTCTGTCTATTTATGGCAAACATGCGCCCTTTGCAGTCCGTCAAAGTTAAACACTATCCTGCCCCCTGGCTTAACAAAGATATTTAATGTCTCATGGCTAAAAGAGACAGGGCCAAAGTAAAGTGGCGAAATAATCCTTCTGACACTAACCGCCTTAATTATGTCACACTGCGCAATAAATGTAATAAACAATGTAGAGTAGCAAAAAGAAATTTCATTCACTCGTCAATTGACAATTGTCCCCACGATAAATTGTGGAATTTTTTTAATAAGATAGGTATAGGAAAGCCTAGATCTAGTAATTCATCCAATTTGAACGCTGATGACCTAAATAAACACTTCAGCTCAACTCCAAGTATTTTGTCACCTCAGGTTAGATTGGCTACTGTAAGTCACTTGAATTCATCTCCTGGACTAAGCGGTAACCAATTTGAGCTTGGTACGGTTTCGGCGGATGAAGTGGTGAAATTCATAGGCTCCTTAAAGTCTAAAGCAGTAGGGTGCGATGACATGTGCATCGACATGATGGTGCCAATCAATGACATAATAGCTCCGTTATTAGCTGACATAATTAACTGCTCCTTATCCTCTGGCATTTTTCCTGCTTTATGGAAACGTGGCCATATCATTCCACTTCCAAAAACATCAAATCCTTCCTCTTTCGCCGATTTTCGGCCCATCACTATCCTTCCCATTCTCTCTAAGGTTTTGGAGCACTTTGTGCATCATCGCCTTACGAAATACCTTCGTCTGAATAATCTACTGAGTCAGTATCAGTCTGGTTTTCGAGCCGGCCACAGCACTGTTTCAGCACTCATAAATATTACTGACGACATTCGGAATAATATAGATAATAAACTTCTTACTCTTCTCGTCTTACTTGACTTTTCCAATGCTTTCAATATGGTTGATCACGAAATTTTACTAGCAGTGCTTCGGCAAATGAATCTATCGAGTGTTTCTCTTTCCTGGTTTCATTCTTACCTTTCTGACCGGCTTCAATCAGTAAAGATCGACGATTGTAGATCTGACTGGTGCAAAGTCGACGTGGGTGTCCCACAAGGTAGTGTGTTATCACCTCTCTTATTCTCTATTTTTGTTAATGGCATTTCTTCATATGTGTCCTCCTCTATTCATTTGTACGCTGACGATGTCCAAATCTATACAGCTGCCTCTCTTCAAGATTTTTCAAACGCTACAGACGTTATTAATTCAGATCTCAGCGCTATTGCAAAATGGGCACAGAACTTCGGCCTAAAAATTAATGCGATAAAGTCACAATGTATCGTAATAGGCAGCCCTCACTTCATTTCCAGGTTCCAATCAGGAAGTTATCCAAATATTGTTTACAACGGTACAATAATTCCTTATTCTTCTACTGTTAAAAACCTTGGAATTGTCATGGATCAGACACTATCTTGGGGACCCCAAATAAATGCCATAAGCCGCAAATTGTTCTCTTCCCTTCACTCTCTGAAGCGCCTTCAAAATTTCCTTCCAACGGAGACCAAGGCGTTGCTGGCTCAATCTCTTCTCCTGCCGCTCCTTGATTATGCTGATGTAGCCTTTCTGGATCCCTCCGAAGATTTACTGAATAAATTGGACAGGCTTCAAAACCAATGTATCCGATTTGTATTTGGTCTTCGCAAGTATGACCATATTTCTCAATTTCGACAGCAACTTAACTGGCTGCCTATAAGGCTACGGCGTAAAATCCACATTCTAACCTTTCTCTATAATGTTCTTTTTAATCCTTCTTTTCCAACGTACCTCAGGAGGAGGTTTCATTTTCGGATCATGGACGAGCGTCTACGATGTAGCCAAGACCCCATCGAACCATTGAAGGTGCCTGCCTCCCTGACCAACACGTTCGGGAATTCTTATACCGTGCATGCTGCCCGTCTTTGGAACGCACTTCCGCTCGAGATCAGAGCTTCGCCTACTATAAATTCTTTCAAAAAACATCTAAAAAGCTTTTTCAGTACTTCTGCGAGACATTGAGCTTACATTATGTATTATTTTTATTCAATTATATTAAATATTTGTTTGTATTCTATCGTTATTCATTAGTGCGTATGTATCTGTGCCTTACATTTACATTTACATTTGAGTGTCTATATGCTTATCAATTTTCTTAATATATGCTGGCATCAATGTGTTATTATGTTAACCTTATATACACTTTTTGTCTACCACCGCCATACATTATTCCACTCAGGAACTCGAAAGCAATGGTTGGCTGGAAGAGATTCCTCGAAGGAATAAGCCCGCCTTTGCAAATCAAATTCCTATATTTTAAGAATGTAAACATTAACTTAGCAATAAAGTTCTACAAACAAACAAACAAAAAGCATTGAATGGGAACAACCACTTTATTAAGCAGGGTCTAGGTACTATATTTTTTATATATATTCAGAGATAATGCATTGAAGTTTAGTGTCTTATAAATTGTGTCAAGATGATTAATTAAAACATAATTAAGAAAACCTTCCAGAAAGCAATTCTATATACCGTTTTTTTTTATTTCTTATCCAAAATTTCACGAAATGTTCATGAATTTGGTTAAGATAATATATATTACGTATAAACTAAGCAAAAAGCAACTTAAAAAATAAAAAGTTGAATTGACTTCACTGCGGTCGACGCAAGTAGGCAATGATGAAGCAATTGTACTAACTTTTATCCACTTCAAAGCCGTTAGTTTACCGCTTAATAAAAAAAATGCCTGCTTAAATCTTTACGGATATAATTCTTCTGTACGTGTGTATCACCGAACTGCTCCTAAACGGCTGGACCGATCTACAAACCTTTTTTTTTGTTTAAATGTGCGGTTTTCTAGATGGTTTAGGTTCATATTTGGCCTTGTGAGAGGCACTGCAATTTTTCGTTATTTTCGGCCAGTACAATGTCTGTCGCGTCCGATTGTATTATTATACTAATAGAGGGGGAAATAACAATAGATTCGCATGTAACAGCCAACACATCGGGAACAAATATCCTGTTGTCCCAGTCCCAGGTTTCAGTAAATCCTAACCGCAGTTAAGATTATGTTGACATTTTTTTCATGATCATCAGAATCTGATCCGCTTCGGGTTCTTACCATATATTCACATCATTGTTTACTCATACCACTGCGGGGATGTAGGTCTCGCTATAACCCAAGACACATACAAAGCACGTTGCTGAATTACAAACTGGCGGAGACCAGTGTCTGTCAGCCGCCCGAAGGCCACTGATCAATTAATAATTTATTTATTTATATATTGTTTACAAATGTTTATTGTTAGTACCTCCTTTTAAGTATAGAAATACCTGTATTAGAAGGCACTGCTCTTCATTACATTATGAATTAAAGTAAATAATAAACTGAGGGCAACAAAAATACAATACGTAGTAAGTTAATTGACATACACACAGTTAAACAATATCTAAAATTAATCACAATTGCGAAATATTACACAGAAAGAAATGTAGAAATCAATTTAGAGTTAAGAAGATATAACCATTGTTATGTTCAAATGGTAAATAGACACAATTATGTGTGTGTTTATGCATGGAAGTGAATTGTACATATTAATCCTGTAATATTCTGATTATTAGTTAAAATCGCATCAAAATTCGTTGCGTAGCTTGAGAGCATCTAGCTAAACGGACTCAAACTGTAGAGTTTGGTATCACAGCTTGACCCGACCCCGGGTTCCCGCAAATAATTTTATTAAACAACACACTGGCGTCTCTATTTTCTTTCCATTTGACACCCGACCTGTCAACTGTCAAGCAACACGCGCCGGGCGACGGCGCGTGCGGCGACCGCTATCGCGAGATATGCCGGCCGGCGGCCTGTCAATTTTAAATGGTTTTGTGAGATTCGGGAGACAGTGCCGCACCATGCCGCACCATGCGGCACTCATTTCAATTTGGATTTTGCATAACTAATGCGGGAATAAGATTTCTCGTGAATTTTATACATATCATATTAATTAATACAAAAATACATTCCATTTGATCTACCCTGCTTTGTGTGCTTCCGCCACCGATTAGTTCATGCGGCCTAGCGCCGGCCGGCACCCACCCACCACGGCCACCACCCTTAGTAGACGCAACGTGCCGACGCTGTCATGGCTGTTCCGGTAGTCTCTGCCTAAATAAGTTAATCGTAAGAATAATATGCTACGTAGCATATTATTCTTACGATTAACGTCTACTAGTACCTCCACCTCACAGAAATCCGCAGCCAAATAAAAACTCCCTAGAGGGTTGTTGTGTTCATGCGTGTGAGTGAGGTCACCAGAAAGCTCCCAAGGAGTTGCTGTGTAAGCAGCAGAGGAGGCATCACGCGAGTGATACTTAATATATCGCAAGCGCTAAAAGGCTACGGTGCCCGCTTTACATCAGGTGGGCCGTATGCTTATATGCCACTGAAAGTAGTATAAAAAAATATATATTATATAATGCAAGAGTGGAAGGATGTAGGAGCCGGGGAAGGCCAAGACTTACCTACCATGACCAAATTGGTCGTGTTCTATCAGAAGGTGATGTCAGGAGCCCTAGAAACCGGCGAGCGTGCATGAAAAGACCAATGAATGTTGAAGAGGTGAGTGAGATATGTAAGGATCGAGTCACGTGGCGCTCGGTTCTCTCTGCCTACCCCGCAAGGGATTTGGCGTGAAGTTATAGATATATACTGAAATGAAATTATGTCATGCAAAGAAATGATTTCAAAATGGCGGCACTTTCTCGCCGCATGCGATGTGCGACGTGTTGCGTCCTCCTCTACAAATTCTTTGATTCTTTAGCTATCAAGTGATGTAATTAAATTTTGAATGTTTACACCATTTTATCTATCGTTTACGATATATATCCTTATATAGCAAATGGAAGGATACAGTGATGGAATGGCAGACTGCAGAATTTTCATACAACGAAGTTTTATTATAAACTAGCTGCTGCCCACGGCTCCGCCCACGTGGAGTCAAATAACGTAGCCTATGTGTTAATCCAGATCATAATCTATCTACGTGCCAAATTTCATTCAAATCCGTCTGTTGTTGGTGCAATTGTCGACTCACTCACTCGGAAGCAGAACGACCCTCAGATGAGTTATTACTTGGCTGCGGTTTTCTTTGACGTGGTGGTATTTGTACAAATTTCCACAATAAATAATTTACACTCTGTTCAGAACACTTTTGGACTGTTACGGACCTCTAGACATAGTTAATCCTCATTCACGTAAGCCAACCTTTCCAACGCAATTTTAGCTATTATACCAGTCAGGCATACCAACATAGCGACAGCATATCAAAGGGCAGTGTTGTGAGACAGCTATTATGTTGTCACCAGTAACGAGACGGACGGACAGTAGCACCATTTCTACAGTGATAATGCCTTGTTAGTGCAAATGCACACCTTAATTTTATAAAGAAACGTGGGTAATTCTGCAAGAATTTTTGAGGCAATTTGAAAGATATTGTACTTTGTTCACTTATTCTTATTTAATTAACTAAAAAAAGGAGAATGTATGTATTCAATGCTTATGTATGTTTCTTTTTTTAAGATCAAAAGGTAAAAAGTAGATCCCATAGGGACAACCAGAGCACCAGAAGGAGACTTTGTACAAGAGTCGTCTGCACAGGTACCTCTGTCTCAGCTATTCCTACCGCCAATCAGCTATATATATATATATATAGCTGTGTTCCGGTTTAGAGGGTGAGATATGGCAGAGAAATTACTGGGTACCGTGACGTAAATATCCTTAGGTCACAAGATTGGCAGCGCGCGAGTAACATCCTCGTGGTGTTGCGAGCGTCAATAGGCTGCGGTAAACGCCGCGTGCCGCATGCTTGTTTGCCAATTTAACTGTATAAAAAAATTCCTTATAGGATCACTTTGATATCTGTCTCTCTATATGTTCATCTGTCTGTGTATCTGTTTCACAAGTCAAAATCTATATAATTCGCGTTGAAAAGCGCCGTGATGTTAAGCAAGGACGCGCCCGTTGCAATTGCTGCTGCCAACACGGTGACTCTATCGCTATTTTTCAAACTAATTACCAATCCCAATTCCCCCCAATATCTCTGTTCTCGTTTTCCACTTCTTCCACCGCCAACTCGATCCCATCGTTCTTGCTATATAAAAACTTTACACTTCCCCTAGCTAACACGAAATTCTTTTTTAATTCGTTTATCGTACTGCTAGACTTTGGAACAAATTACCATTAGAGATAAGAGAAAGTCCTTCTGTGTTTGCTTTCAAGAAAAAACTAAAGAAGCACTATTTAAATACAAGAATATGTATATATATATACGGTTATATACCTATTGTATGTAAGTATTTGTACCTATGTATATTTGTGTGTTTTATAGTTCAATTCACATTATTAAAATTTTCCTTTTTTACATTTGTTGTATTCTCTTTTCCTTTTTTGTTTTTACTGTAAGAATAAGTTTTTATTTTGCTTGTTGGCACATATGATTGTCGTAACCATTGTACAATTTGTTTCCACGTTGATTACGGTTGGCTGGAAGAAATCTCTTGAAGAGATAAGCTCGCCTTTGTATTTGACAATCATTATTTTGTTTTATTTATGTGCAATAAAGAATATATCTCTTTATGGAACTTACTGGTAACCTCATTCTCTCGCAGAAACACAACAACTAGAACAGGTGCAGTCTTCATGCCCGATGAAGTCAATTCCACGGGCGGCCAATCAGTTTCGTGTCTTATGAGCTGGTGCAGAGTCCTGTTGGAATATCCAGTGTCTGTTTTTAAACATTGTTTGAGAAAGAGGTTCTACTATGTTTGTTAGGACGGTAATTTGGTAAACTACGGCACTAGTTTTCACACCTTTTTCACAGAAAAACATTTCAGTTAAGCCTGAATATGAGACTCCTAGCCAAACCATGATTAATGAAGGATAATGCTCTCGCTGGACCCTGTGAATGCTTCTTCACAACTGTGCATACACCTTATCATTTTGTTTGTTGTAACTTTCTTCGATGGTAAAAACTTTTTCATCTGAAAACAAAATTTCGCGGTATTTTTTCCCCGCGTACCGACGTAACAAAGCGCGGGATCTTTCTATCCTAATTTTTTTTAACGCTCGTTCAAAAAATGTCCGGGTTTGTTTGTTGATTATTTTGTTTTATTTGTGTGCTATAAAGAATATATCTCTTTATGGAACTTACTGGTAACCTCATTCTCTCGCAGAAACACAACAACCTTCCAGGGAATTGACATTTGGCTGCGGTTTTTGTGAGATGTAGATACTTCCGCACTCGGTCTGCTTTGAGTCACACAACGTCTCCTAAAAACGCCCAGACCAAGAGATACAGACATGTTCATGCACACAAATGTCCTGCGCCCACACAGGCTAGTAGGCTCGATTCCCAAGTCGTACCGAGTTCGTATAAAATAACATTATGTAACAATAAATGCATAAACACATCAATAAATACATAATTACATATAATACATTCACATGAGTTGATTATTACACACCCCACTCACTATTTCACAAGTCTTTTTATGAACGCTCGCCGGTGTCTAGTGTCTATATGCACCTTGAACTCTAACTCTCACCTTCTTCTTATCGCTCAAACTGGCAGTGTTACATCTGAGGGTGATATCAGGAACCCTAGGAAACGCGAGCATTGATGAAAAATTATGAATGTTATAGAAACAAGTGAGTTGTTTAGCGACGGAATCCCCTACCCCGTAAGTTACAAGTACTTGGTGTGGAGATATAGACAGGTAGGTATATCATTTCCTCCACTACATCAACCATCCCATTGCAGGGATGCGTGTCTCCCTTCAACGGAAGGAGTATAGAGCGTCCTCCATCCCGCTGCTCAGATGCAGATTGGCGGAGGCCAGTATTTTCCAGCCGCCTAAGGTCCACTGACTTAGCTTAAAACTGTCATCTATCGACAACAGCCTTAACGCGCCTTCCGAAGCACGGAACTATTTTGCCTAAATAGGTAAAGAGAAAAGTTCAGTAGATTACTGAACTCTGTGTTACTCTCTGTTTGTCAATCGATTTTTTTTACTAGCTAATGACGAAAATTCGAAAGAAAGCAAAAGTTGAAAAAATTCATGGGTTCATCCATTACTTATGATCGAATTTCCACCATTTGGGGCGAACCTACGAGGCAAGCTTAGAACCTACAAGGCGTATCCGTTGTACCAATAACGAAAAGATACTAATTTATTAAATAAACATGTTACGAAAGGTCAATGACCATAGCTCAGCTGAGCATCATGGGCCGTTGGCCATTGAACATATTTATTGCAGAGCTTCTACAATGAAAACATCAACTTTGCTTGTCGACAAACATCGTCAATTTTAACATAATGGCAGTAATAGCCCAGTGGATAAATAGCCGATCTATTGTTCTACAAGCTCCTTCTTTTTATACTACGTCGGGAGGCATTTGACCCACCTGATGTAAAGCGGTTCTAATATATTGTCACTCTCGTGATGCCACCTCTGCCGCTAACACAGTAACTCTTTAGGACCTTACTAGTGACTTCACTCACACGCAGGAATACAACAACCCTCTAGGGAGTTGTTATATGGCTGCAGTTTACTGTGAATGGAGGTACTTCCCCAGAGGGGCTGCTATAGACAAACATACCAGTATGCCAATAATATATTATTATACTCATTTACTTATCATTTTAAGCTATAACTGAAGAACCTAAGGATTTATTTTCACGTAGGTATGTATTTTCATGCCAGGTCGTTGTGGGGTAGACAGAGAGAACCAGGTGTCATAAGACGCGGTCTTTACACACCTCGCTCATTTCTTTAACATTCATAGCTCTTTTCATGCACGCTCGCCGGTTCCTAAGGCTCCTGATCACCTTCTGATAAAACACGGCCAATTTGGTCATGATCTTGGCCTTCCTCGGCTCCTACATCCTACCACTTTAGCACTGTATCAAGCATACGGCCCACCTAATGTAATGCGGCTACGGCTAGACTATAAACGCTTGCATTACATTAAGTACTGCTGCTAACACAGCAACTCCATAGGAGTTTACTGGTGACCTCACTCTCACACAGAAACACAACAACCCTCCAGGGAGTTGTTATTTGGCTGCGGTTTTCTATGAGATGGTGCTACCCCAGACGGGCAGCTATGATGCGCCGTATCTCTCTTTAAAACATGTCAGAATCAAGGGAGCGTGGCTTTTTTACCTTATTATTTTCATGAATCAATTTTTATTTTGAAATATCAAGTTGTAAATAGAAAAAGTCTCGTATCTATCAAGCCATCTTCATTAAAAACCAAGCTATCATTTCCTTCTCTACACAAACCGCTTCTGAATAATTCAAAAAAGCATACAATGCTCCATCAGAGAGTAAATTAGAATCACATCGGTATCTCCGCACAGACAGACGGACGCCCATCCTATTATTATGTATAGAGATTGATATCAAACGCGTGGCTCACAATGTACTTTAATTACAAACAGTATTCACGCCTACTGTTGCTCCATAATACATATACAGCGGCTCGTGGGTTCGATTCCTGCACAAGACAAACATTTGTGTATGAACGTGTTTGTTTGGCTTGGTCTGGGTGTTTTTAAGAGATTTAGGGCACATCGACGCAGCTCTTCTAGGGAAGCAGTTCCACCTTCTAGAAAACCACAGCCAAATAACAACTTCTTTGTGCTTGCAAGTGCGTGATCCAATAAAATTATAATTTATTATAATATTTATTAAAATATCTTTTTAATTATAATTTAAAATAAAATTTAGCTCCTAAGGAGTCGCAATGTTAGCAAAGGGGGTGGCAACATGCGAGCAATTCTTCCTGTACTGTCTTGGAACTCATCAACTATAAATACAGACTTATGATTTATAGAAAATCCTCAGACCAACACAGACGTGTCCATGCACACAAATGTTTGTCCTGTGTGGGAATCGAACCCACGAGCGTTGGTATCAAAGTAGCGTTACTAACCACTGTGCCACCGAGCTCGTCAAATGTACGCTACACCGGATGTAACATGCATTCGGTGTAGTGTACGTGTTCTCAAGGAAGTCGTCATCCATCCTCCCGACAACAATGGCCGCGCTCCCTCGAGAATATGATCTTGCTTAGACGAGGATAGTTTAACTTCTTCTTTTTTTTTAAATGCTACGTCGGAAGTCATGCAAGCTTACGGTCCACCTGATGTAAAGCAGTTACCGTAGCATATTAACGCGTGCAATATATTGAGTATCACTTGCGCGATGCCTCCTCTGCTGCTTACACAGGCAACTCCTTAGGAGCTTACTGGTAACCTTACTCACACACAGGAACACAACAACCCTCTAGCGAGTTGTTATTTGGCTGCGGTTTTCTGTGAGGTGGAGGTACTTCCCCAAACGGGCTGCTTTGATGCGCCCTACCTCTCTTAAAACAACCAGACCAAGACAAATAGACATGTTCATGCACACAAATGTTTGTCTTTTGTGGGAATCGAACCCACGAGCGTCGGTGTCAAAGTCGCGTCTTTCACGACTGAGCCACCGAGCTCGTCTTCCTTGCATTATTCCGTTTCCTTAATCCATTAGAATTCGCGGGTTCGCTACCCAAGTCTGAGGATTTGGTTAAAATACTGATTTTGATATGGAGCGACTGCCATCAGACTTCTACAACCTAGAAGGAAAACTAGACTAGTCTTAGGTTTTTTTTTTTCCTGACTAAGTCAGTGGCTACATTTTCTTCTCTGGCGTAACCAGAGGTTTGTTTGCCTTTAATGTTATAAGCTACTTGGTTCGAAATTTAATCGAATGCTTTGATTAATCATTTTGTCTAGTTATTGAGACCATTTATTTTGTCTAGTTATTGAGACTGTCTGTCAAAAGTTTATCTTTGTACTAGTCTTAGGTTAGGTTACGCGTCTTTTGAAATATATTTTTTTAAACGTGCTACTAATACACTACATCAACCCTTGCTCATCCCACTGCAGGGATGCGTCTCCCTTCAACCGGGTTTAGACCATACTCCACCACGCTGCTCGAATGTCGATTGGCGAAGGCCAGTGTTTTCAAGCCGCCCGAGGGCCACTGACTTAGCTTAACGACTGTCATCTATCGACAACAGCCGGGACCGACGGCTTAACGTGCCCTCCGCACGGAGAAACTCGAGATAGATAAACCCATCCATTGACAGACTGCGGTCGACGTCGCTTAACCTGCGTGTTTGGTTAGAATGACACGCGCAACGACGCCATCGAGCTCTCGTGAACGTGCTGGTCTCCCCAAAATGTTTTTCTTCACCGTCAAACAAATAATAAGTACAAATATGTGTGTAAATACGATAACACGACTTTAGTGGTGACATGCCTACACCTGAATTGGAACAAAGCCGGTCTAGGCTACAAACGCTCTACGTAGATGACATCTAACAGCCGAGACCTACCCTCTCATATCATCCTACCTATCGACAAACTACGGTCAACATTGCTCGACTAATACCCGTATGAATGTACCTTTCTATTCACCATCATAATAATTTTCCGAATCTGTAGATAGAAATCCATAGAGACAACAAAAAAAACGTCAATAACTCAAGCAATCTATCTCATCAATACAGAGGGGTAATCTTAAAGAAAGAGAGGGGTTTTAAAGCGGGGGAGGACAATGTTTTTCATACATCCCTCGGCGACAATAGCGTGACGTCACAGTATGGATAAATTATGTGCTTTCAGAAAAGTTTTCTGCGCACGTCGGAGTTCGATTTATTGATGTGTTGTTGTTTGTTTATTAAAATACTCGAAGGTGCTCTTTTTAATTTATTGGATGATTTAGTAATGTGGAATGCTCGAAACTATATATTTTTATTCAAAGTATTGTGCTCGAAATTATTTAGTTTCGTTATAAGTACACGGCGCAGTAGCGTTGAATCAACGTCTAAATAAACTCGTCACGTGAATTGCCCGAGTATTTTAAATTAATTTATTGTAGTAGGTATACATACATAAATAAATAAATAAATAAATAAATATTGTCGGACAAATTACACAGCGCCATCCAGCCCCAAAGTAAGCGAAGCTTGTGTTATGGATACTAGACAACTGATAAACATACGTAAATACATTTTTTTTTGTAAATACATACTTATTATACATAGAAAATACCCAGACCAAGACAAACAGACATGTTCATGCACACAAATGTTTGTACTGTGTGGGAATCGAACCCACGAGCGTTGGTGTCAAAGTAGTGTAACAACGCGTTTCACCACTGCGCCACCAAGCTCGTCAAAGATAGATCATATGATGTTTATAGATCAGATAAAGAAGTAGCACTATAATTATAATAATTCAATTATTTATTTTACAACAAAGGTTGTTAGTAAATACTATTTTACAAGTCTTTACTAAATTTATTATTAACTAAATAAATTTGTTAGTAACATAACACGTATAAAAAAGAAAAAATATCATGAGAAGGATTTTTTTTCTTTTTAAATAACTATTTCCTACTGCCTATCAAGTACATTCATAAATAGGATAAACATAAGACAGTCAGGTTTGTTAGAGTTCTAAGAATCTTGTTCTTTCTTATTATGGCATAGAAGTCATCACATCGCACAGCTCGCTATACACAATGCAGTGCTGGTCCCAACGCCTACTTATGGAAGCGAGAGCTGGGTATGACAGAGAGAGCATGAACGTAGAATAAACGGGGTTGAAATGCGAGCGTTGCACAAAATTTGTGGCGTAACGCTTGTAGACCGTATTCACAATGATGATGTTAGAAACAGAGTTGGTCTGAAAGAGAGCGTCGGTGTTAAAATAAGAAGAGGCATTCTCCGTTCTTCCGCCAGAGCCTTACGCTCACTCTCAATGTCTAGTTAGTTAAGGTCTTCGGTGATGTTTAAATTGAGTAACCCTCCTCAGAGGTTCTCCATTGAGAATGATTACGGGCCGATAAGATATATGCTTCTATGCGCCCTAAATACCAACAATTTACATTTTCCAACATTTGCCAACATTGTATACTAGGGGCACACTAAAAGTTTTGCACATCTAGCTAATCGGAACTATTTGAATTTCGAATGGTATATTTTTTGAAACGTTGCAACCTACTTAGTAATAAAAAAAAACAATTGGCGGGAAATCATTTGTCAATTGTTTTGTATCACACATCAATGTTCTACGTACGCAACGAAAATGGAATTGAGTCGAAAAGATTTTAGAGCGATGAATTTTTATGATTTTAAAAGTTCTCTCTCTCCGCAAGACTGTGCTGCTCGTCTTCAAAATGCTTTTGGGAGAGAAGCACCTTCTTTGAGCACCGTCAGGCGATGGTTTGCTGAATTTGAGAGAGGTCAAGTTTCTTTACATGACGAATTTCGTGAAGGGCGGCCTTCAACTGCCGTCAACGCGAATAATGTGGCTAGTGTTAAGCGGCTAATTGAAGAAACCCCGCGGATTACCTATGAGACAATTCGAGAACTATTGGGGATTGGTATGAGACAAATTCAGAAAATTTTACACGAAGAATTGAAAGTTCGGAAACTTTGTTGTCGTTGGATCCCTCATGAACTGACAGCGGAGCAGAAGCGGGCTCGCGTGGAATGGTGCTCACAGATGCTACTGAAGTACGACCACGGACATTCTAATGCTGTTTATGACATTGTCACAGGAGACGAAACGTGGATTTATTGTTTTGAACCCGAAAAAAAACAGCAATCTTGTGAATGGGTGTTTGAAAATGAGAACAGGCCAACAAAAGTGAGGCAGGCGAGAAACGTTGGTAAAAAATGATCGCGTTTTTTTTCTCAGCTACGGGTCCCATCTGCACAATTCCACTTGAAGATCAAAAGAGTGTTAATGCCGAGTGGTATTCTACCATTTGTTTACCCAGGGTGTTAGAAAAAGTTCGCGAAAGACGACCAAAAAGGTTCATGAGAAGAGGCTATCACAGGAGGCTACAGCCTGGTGACAGACGGACGGACGGACAGCGGAGTCTCAGTAATAGCGTCCGTTTTACCCTTTGGGTACGGAACCCTAAAAACCGCACAGGGTTTACGACTAAGTATACAGCCTAGTATTTTATTGATGCCTTTTTGTGTAGATCTTTATTACTTAATATTTTAGCTGATAATTATAATCGTTATTGCCATGATTGTATTTTTCATGGCTTGACCTGGACTGAAAACCAGATCAAGGATCACTTTTGGTGCTTCCAGCATAGAACGCTGAGTAGGTATGGGTCAATTTTGATTTCACTCGCATCTATGTATAATGAAGTAAATTGTTATATGAAGACAGAATAAAGCATTTCTATTATCTATCTCTGTAAATATTATACTCGGCCCATCCCTAGATCAAACCATTATTTAATCGTATTGAATGCTAGATAACCCAACTTATTTGTACAACCCGTTTGATACACCTACGTTCAATTGTGGCACGGTTACTTTTGGACACAACGCGATACAATTATATTATGATAGTATAATACCTGCCCACGACGACATATTCATTATAGCGTTGGGTAATAAATAAGTACCAAAAGGTTTTGTGGAGGCGTTTTGGATTAGTTTAATTTGATATCTATAAAATTTACGATTTAATAAGGATCTAATAGAAGAGCATAGCTAAATAATTCTTGCAATTTGATCTAACCTGCTTTGTGTGCTTCCGCCACCAATTAGTTCATGCGGCCTAGTGCCGGCCGGCACCCAACCACTACTGTTAGTTGATGCAACATGCCGACGCTGTCATGGCTGCTCCGGTAGTCTCTGCCTCGGCTGCTGCGGTCGTCCGCCATCTGGAACAGAAACCGCTTGCCCCCACCACCGTCGCTGCCGCATGAACTAATTGGTGGCGGAAGCACTCAAAGCAGGTTAGATCAAATTGCATGTAAATTTGACTTTCGCAAAATAAAGCCTGAATCTATTAACTATTTAAATAATTCTTGTTCGTTTGAATGAGTATAGATAAAAGATAAATATAAAATAGTTAATAGATTCAGGCATTGTTTTGGAAAAAAGTAAAGTTGGACTGAGAAAGAATTTGTAGCCAAGAAACATCAGAAAGTACCGAGATAGCTACCGTAGCTCAGCAATTCCGTCGAGCAAAATAACAAAGAGGGCTGCAAGCTGATCGGCAACCATCACTAGTTGGAAAGGCACCTCCAGAAGAAGAAGATTATTTTTCGAAATCCAAATTTATATTAATTTTTTCATGTGAACTAATATCGGACACCACTTATATTAGTAGATACATGCTGTCGCTGCCATGGCTGCTCTGGTCCTCTCTGCCTCGGCTGCTGCGATTTCCCGCCACCTAGAACAGAAACCGCATGCACCCGCCATCGTTCCTGTTCCTGAGTCATGGACTCCCTCTATGCTTGATACATAAAAGCTTGCAATACAATAAGTAAAGCTCGCACGATGCCACCTCTACTGCTAATACAGCAAATTCGCCCGTATCTCGTATTCGTCTTCCCCTCACAAACACAACATTTTGTGTCAAAATTGACCCTATGGACTATGAAGCGTACATCCGTCTGTTCACTTCTACTTCCACTTCCGTCTTTTGCGGGACTAAACTAATCGGCAGCGATTTGCCGAAGACAGCCCGGTGAAAGAGCTCACAGCTCGAGACCTGCACGTATCTGAAGAAGAAGATACAACTTCCTAGGAGTTCACTGGAAGACTAGACTAGACTGCAGTTCACAGTAAGACGGAGGTTCCCCAAACGAACCGTTTTGATGCGCTCTGTCTACCTACCTCTCTTATAAACTTACTACCGGTTCAGTCTTCGAAAAACCAGCTTTTAAGGATACAGACAAATAAAGTCCTAGATACCTGAATTCGATTTAAAATCTACGGTTAAGAAAGATTCTTGACACCTTTCCATTTCTCGAAACAGGAACAAAAATTTCTCGTTCCATATCGCTACGAAAGCGTTTGATCAAAGCTCTGTGCTGCAATTAAGCTTTTAATATTTGCAGCAATAAAGATGAATTTCCTCTAGCAGCGTGTGTGCCAATCGTGGTCCCGACATTCATTGTAAAGCACACACACGAAGGATCTATTGTCAGTTTTGTGATATTATGTGAATTTGATGTATAATATTAAACCCACATAAAGAAGCTTCTGGAAGTGAAATCATTATTAACCGAGTTCAAAAAGGGGAGGTTAAAATTTGGAATAGTTTAAATATTAACTGGATGTACTCAGATTTTGTATGCCTTTATGACCAAATATGTAGAGCTAATTTATTTATGTAACATCTGTATCCACTCAAGTTTGATAGTTAAGACTCAGGCGTTATTTTGTCTAAATGTACGCGCAATTTGGTTTAAACTACTTGCTTTGTTCTAGCTACCAATTAGTTCGTGTGAACTAGCGCCGGCCGGTACCCACCCACTATTACCTAGATGCACGCCATCCTAACCATGGCTGTTCCGGTCATCTCTGCTAGCAGCCAGGACAGCAACGGTGCCGTGTGCGGTTCATATTTCGGATGGCAGGCTTTTGCAGAGACGACTGCAGCGGCCAAAGCAGACGACCGGCTCTAGGAATTAGTATCCTGTTTGATACATACCACTGACGTTTAGAAATAATGGAAAAGGAAGCAGTTGAGAATGCGCAAGCTTGCATTGCCAGAGGAACACCTGGCTTTCTGACTGACTTTCCTATTCTACTTTTTAATTTACTTTTCGAATCTGAAATAAAAATACATTTTTTTTTATTTGTCGGCCATTTTACCATGTTCCTTAAGAGATAGGAGGTTGGTTTTTCAGGCATTCCTATTCTACTAGGAGGATTGTAACACAGGATGCTGCTATCAGTGCTTATAACGGCTATATCAACTCATCTTTACGCTACGGAGTACTAATATGGGGTAATTCCGTGCATAAAGACAAAGCATTTATTTTACAAAAAAAAATGTATACGGGCCATATTTGGGCTAAGACAAATCGAATCATGTCGTTAGGTACTTTAGAACTTATAAGTTGCTCACATTGCCTTGTCTCTACATATTCGATATAATGCTTATTTGTCCATCAACACAAATATTTATTCACGCAAAAATGTCAGGTAATTAGTAGAAATCTTCGCTCTGTATATAAAAATAAACTACATAGACCAAGTACAAAATTAACACTCGTAGCTAATAATACTTACATTATTTGTGTTAAAATTTACAATAAATTACCAGAGGATTTTAAGGAGTTTAACCATCCTGAATTTAGAGCTACTGTTAAAGAATGGTTGGAAAAAAATGTTTTTATAGCATACAAGAATATTTAGATTATAAGTAGAAATATAATAGATTTAGCGTTATTATAATGTGTTTACCTATAAATGTGTATACGCCTAAAAAGGTAGGATCAAGTGTTACTGTTTGTAATCAACAATAAGACCTGTTTTTTGTTACCTTGTTTTCCATACACAATAAAGAACTTACTTACTTACTTTTTTATGCTGAATCCGAATCTAAAGTCAAAATTTGAATATTGGAAAAAAAAGCGACAGACACACACACAGACAAACATATAGATTTCATATAGGAACGGTGTTCCGGAAAACTATTCCCAATTATTATTAGTGGTTGCTAAAATACGGCGCTGTGCCGTATGACAAACAGATGGACATAGTTGCAAAGTCGTAAAGGTTCCTTTTTACCATTTAGGTACGCAACCTTATAATATCGAGCCTCGGCTTTTGATTCCAAGATGTACTAGCTCAGATGTGATAGAATGCTCCAAGTTCAAAACTAAACTAAGTCGTGACTCACCTCAAGCAAGCCGTTTGTTGATTATTATTCAGAGTGCTTTATATAATGTGCTATGCTATCTTCATGTTATTAGTTGCATGGTAACCCTACTAGATGGCGCTGTCACCTGTATTGCCTTTTTTAAATCGCGCTATTAAAGCGTTAATGGTTTAGGTCGGGTAAAATCACAGATTCTATATCTTTACTCTGGTTTCCCTTCATAACGCATAAATCTTTCGCCTTTTACTAAAGATTTCCGTGGAGGGGAACACTCAAATGAGTCTTTAATATTTTTGACAGCTCTACTTCGGTAGAGCTTATCAATAATTTCATTTAGGTACTTTAATTCTGACATACATTATCTTTATTTCATTAGTAAGTATGTTCCTAATTCCATTTATATTATTAGTTATTACTAGTTAAATTATTTCTTATTTTCAGGAACACCGTTCCTATATGAATTCTATGTTTGTGTGTGCGTTTGTCGCTTTTTTCGAATTTTGACTTCAGAATCAGATTCGGATTCAGCATAAAAAGGTAGAATAGAAATGTTCAGGAACACCGTTCCTATCTCTTATTAAGGAACATGGTCATAATGGCCGACAAATAAAAAAAAAATAATTGTTATATAATTGACGAGCCAGGTGTTCCTCTGGCAATGCAAGCTTGCGCATTTTCAACTGGTTTTTTATGAAATATACTTTACGATCTATTCTCATACCTTACCTACCACATATAGCCGTTTAGGAGGAGTGCGACCGTAAACACCGTGGGACGAGATTTTTATAGATTTAGATGTACATTTTCACAGAAATGTACAAATACACATACACAATATAAACGCAAGAATTTATATTTCGAATAGGTACCTAATGTGTGACCTTACCTAAGAAAGGTCTGGTTTTCCCTCTGGATTGTGAAGTTAGACAGCAGTCGCTCCATATAAAAATCAGTATCTTAGGGTTAGGTAGCGGACTTCGCCAATCCTAATTGATTACGAAAAGAAGATATAAACACACTTTCTCTCCCTCTCTCTACCTGACAATAGCGTGATGCAGTGGAAAGATTATAAGCAAATGAAATATGAATTATTTCCACATAAAGAAATTATACTTGTACATACATACAAGGAATATTAATTGCTGTATCCCCGCTGCTAGTACAGCAATTTCTTTCACGTCTTTCGAAATGTAATTTTTTGGACGTGCAGGTTTACTCTAAGTTTATGTTAGTTTACTATAGTAAACATAATGAAAGAAATGAACATGAAATCTCCTCCTTTTTAGGGTTCCGTACCCAAAGGGTAAAACGGAACCCTATTACTGAGGCTCCGCTGTCCGTCCGTCCGTCCGTCTGTCACTAGGCTGTATCTCATGAACCGTGATAGTTAGACAGTTGAAATTTTCACAGATGATGTATTTCTGTTGCCGCTATAACAACAAATATTAAAAAATAGAATAAAGTAAATATTTAAGGGGGCTCCCATACAACAAACGTGATTTTTTTGCTCGATATTGATAACGGCAACAGGTAGATGCTTGAAATATTCACAGAATATTTAGTTATATATTCTATTTAAGAATAAATTATTAAAATAAAATAAAACAAATATTTAAGGGGGCTCCCATACAACAAACGTGATTTTTTTGCTCGATATTGATAACGGCAACAGGTAGATGCTTGAAATATTCACAGAATATTTAGTTATATATTCTATTTAAGAATAAATTATTAAAATAAAATAAAACAAATATTTAAGGGGGACTCCCATACAACAAACGTGATTTATTTGCCGTTTTTATAGATAATGGTACCTACAGAACCCTTCGTGCGCGAGTCGGACTCGCACTTGGCCGATTTTTGCTTGATATTGATAACGGCAACAGGTAGACGCTTGAAATATTCACAGAATATTTAGTTATATATTCACTTTAAGAATAAATAATTAAATTAAAATAAAACAAATATTTAAGCGGGGCTCCCATACAACAAACGTGTTTTTTTTTTTGCTGTTTTTGTAGATAATGGTACGGAACCCTTCGAGTCCAACTCGCACTTGGCCGATTTTAGTTTATTTTAAAAGCGTTGGTAAGGGTAATGTCACATCTAGGAAAACTTTTCTATGTATACATTATATTGAATTGTGATGCAAACCGTTTGTGTGACGAATGAAAACGATGTCCGTAATGGTAGCATTATTTTGTTGTTCATTTATTACGTGCGCGTTTCGTCAACGTCCGATCAAACCCCGGCTGGAGCGAGCAGATAGTGTCAGATCAGGAAATAGCGAGTCTCGAACAAATTTTCTGATAACATTGTACCCAGTCAAAAGACGAGAATTTGCAAATATGTATAAATACAACATACACAATTCTATAATTAATAAATTCAGGCGTCTTTTTGCGAAACTCAAATTTAGGCCCACTTTCATTTTTGACGAGCTCGGCGGGGCAGTGGTTAATAAAGCTACTTTGACACCAACGCTCATCAATTCGATTCTCACACAGGATAAACATTTGTGTCCATGAACATCAGTACGTTCTGGTTTCCGCTATTACAAATATTAATTTTGATTCTCTTTGCATTCAAAGCTGAAATGTGAAATACAAACGTACAAAATATTTAAACAAATACTTAACTGTAAATTATATAAAAATTCTCCCACTAATAGCACCATGCGTGCGGCTCATCTCATCTCTGTCTCTCCCTGTGTCTAATGGACGCTTCCAAGATCAATGGCAACTCTCACACGTTTGTAAAACCGTTGCTAAAGCAATAATTATCCATGAGCTTACAATCAAAGGAGGTAGGTAATTTTCGACGAAAAGTATCAGAGTCAATTCTTCGAAAAACGATCACTTCATAATTGACCAAAGACTGACTGGCTGACTGACTGACTGACCCATTTCACAACATGGCTATATCTGACCAAGGACGAAGGGTGCGACTATATAGAGTTCCACTGGTATATGTTATTTCGAGATGCAATACTAAGTCCTCTGCGGAAGCTAACTATACGTACGCTGTTTGATCTTCTTTCTAGAGAAGTTAAACTTCAACAGCAAGCTGCTTTCGAAGCTTTGACCGCAACTAGTGATAATAGGGATCCTTATGTCTCCTGATACACACACTGAATACTATCTCACAGTTCAGTAGGTAATTCATCACTCATCAGTCTCATAGCCTCGATTGTTATAATAGAAACTTCTTCCATTATAATCCTCCCAAACAACACCATCTCAACAGAGATTCCTGACAATGACGCACCTATAGCAATGAAAATTTTAAATTTAATTAATAGCAAGTGGTGCCACCCGATTATATTATTACGTGGAGTATTGTGTGCCAGACGTCCCCTGCTGCCTCCCCGCGACTAGGGAGACCATCAATGATGTGCGGATATTGTACTTTATACTATTCGTTATATGCACTTACCACCTTCTGTACCCGGATTATCATAATAATATTAAGCAAGTATCTATCAATAACTTCACCTAATCCCTTGCGGGGTAGGCAGAGAACCGAGCGCCAGTCCTCGCGTTATATATATGTTTCGAACTTTATTTCTTTCTATATTTTGGCCATATTTCTTTTGTATAGTTTGGTATATAGTTATGTACGCTCGCTCTTTCCTAGGGCGCTTGACACCGCCTTCTAACAAACCGATTTAGTTGCGGTAGGTAAGTCTTGGCCTTCCTTGGTTCCTACATCCTTCTCCTTTCGCGTTGTATATCTGTTTCGTGATTCTTTCTTCCTGTAAACGAATCGAGCATGCCTCTTCTTATTTTTACACCGACACACTCTTTCAGATCTAGTATGTTTCTTACATCGTCAAGCGGTCGATAAGCGTTACGCCACAAATTTTCCGCAACGCTCGCATTTCAACTGCATTTATCCTACTTCAATGCTTTCTCTGCCATTCTCAGCTCACGCTTCCATAAGTTAGCGTTGTGACTAGCATTGCATTGCGAGCTGTGCCTTCTAGTTCTGTGCGTTAAACAAATATACCTATAGTTATAAATTGAGCAGTTATAAAAGTAGCAACAGACGGAGTTGCTTTCACGTTTACACTGTTACATATTGTAAACTAACTACTACCGGCAGCTTGGCTCGAGTGTAGGTGCTAATATCGCAATAACGAATAGTATACGTCTTTCACAAGTTCCCGAGCAATCCCTTTTCTAAATTGCGTTAAGATCGACTCGAGTTTAGCCACGAAAAGGTGTTATTTACTTTTTTCACAAGCAGACCGTTCTGTTCGTACTTAATTATATGGTATTGGTGCATAGTATATTGCGTAATAGTAGTATAGCATAGAACACAGATGCTAACGCGTTATCTTTCAGGTGTTTCCTAATGTACACGACAACTCTGAACCTATACTTACAATAGGTCAAACTCACCTAACGAAATGTAATATAATGCTACTAATTAAACATTTTTGTGCCCTACTGCCTTGTTTTTTCTTTTTGTTTGCTAATCAGCAAGGTATACCAGGTGTACACGCTATTGCAAATTAGGCAAATAATGTTGTTAATATACGTAACTGATGTGCAAATGCGTGAAAGCATTTTTTTTATTACCGATGAGACCGACATAACGTACTAACTCAATTCATTGCTACGAGTCGGGGGGTAAAGTAGAACGCACAGCTCTTATTGGCTAGTTCGTGGATCAACGTCGCGGTAGTTATCGACTTATTGGTTAAAATATTTTCCTATTGGTCAGTAGGCTCGAATAGCTGTGATTTTTAAGCGCTGAAACAACGTTCCTGTAAGCGCGGGGCCATCATGAAGTAGGCCAAACAGCACATCATGTTCTCTGGGAGTGCGATCTCTGGCGTCGGGAGCGGGGCGATATGTTAAATTCCTTGCGTATCACATCCGGCGTAGTATACCTATTCGGATTTGGTGGCAACAAGGGCGAATTTTACCAGGCGTTTAGGCGGTTCTGCAATCTATATTCTTGGAATCGATGTATTAGATAACAACTCACAATTTAGGTCCCAATAGTGTTAAATATCTGATAAACCGTGGTACAGGGCGGTTGAGCTTCACTTGACTAGTCATCTCTTTGAGGTTTTTTAATGCCTTATTTGTCATATTGGTGTCTCTCACTTTGCCAAGAGGGGAATCAATTCGAAAACTTCCTACTCTTACAAATATCTTCTGATTAAATTCGTTGTGAGTTCCACGGCAGCTGTAGTTTCACCCCCGGGACAGCAACGGACTTCACTGTTCATTGCCTTTTTGGTGGTCGCCGCTGTTAATTCTGGTTACACAGGAGACACATGGTGGGAATGATTGGTGGGCCTGTCCCATGAAGCGCGGGGTGCCTTCAAGTACTTTATTGTTTTGTGACCGCGTGTAGTAATGTAAATTCCTACTTTTTTCAGAACAGCTGGCCGCCCCACCGGGGTATATGCCCGCCCGAGACGCGTTAGGCGTTGCTTTGTTAAGCAAATCCGCCTCGTCTTGCTTATGCTGTGCGCTGTGATTATATTGTGTGCCCTGCGCCATATGGATTTCTACTGTTCACTGTTACTTGTTAATAATAAACGACTGATAAATACATTGTGTGCTTATTAGATGGAAGGGTTGAAGGCTTCGTGGAAAACTAGTTACCTAAATCAATTCTAACGAGGTTTTCCAAATGTGGGCTCTGTATCTTTTTGTTTTATTCCGATATTATTTGTATGAGTGAACATTGACGAACTCGTTGGCGCTGTGGTGAAACGCGCTGTTAGATTAATTTGACACCAACGCTCGTGGAGTCAATTCCCACACAGGACAAACATTTGTGTGCATGAACATGTATGTTTGTCTTGGTCTAAGTGTTTTTAAGAGAGGTAGGGCGCATCAAAGCAGTCCGTCCGGGGAAGTGCTTTCACCTCGCAGAAAACTGCAGCCAAATAACAACTCCCTAGAGAGTTGTTGTGTTCCTGCGTGTGAGTGAGGTCTCCAGTAAGCTCCTAAGCGGTTGCTGTGTTAGCAGCTAAGGTGGCATGGTGCGAGTGATACTTAATGTATCGCAACCATTTATAGGCCACGGTAACCGCTTTACATCAGGTGGGTCGTTTGGTTGTATGCCTTCCAATGTTGTATAATAAAAACACGTGCGTTTGTCTTGTCTGCGTGTTTTATTTGTACATATTTCTTTGTTTAAGATATTTAAAATAATAGTCCAGTGAATAAAAATCTGACCATTGAGCAACTGGTCGCCGGTTCGAATCCTAGCGTGTACTACTAAATTCGTGCTAACTAATTTGTTTTGTGAAAAATACCCGCAATTTCAAGCAATTGTAGGCATTTCGAAAGACGTCTGACCTAACCTAAGAAAAGTCTTGTTTTGCCTCCTGTTTGTGGAGGGTCTGATGGCAGTTGCTCCATATAAAAATTAGTTTCTGTGCCAACACCTTAGACTTAGGTGGACACCGCAGCAGTAACAATGAAGATGTAGGAAAGAGAGTCGATCTGAGCGAACGTATCGGTGTTGAGGGGCATGCTTTGTTGATTCGTGATGATGTAGAAAGAACACAAGGGGAGAAAATGATCTATAACTTCACGCCAAATCCCTTGCGGGGCAAGCAGAGAGAACCGAGCGCCACGGGACTCGATCCTTACATATCTCACTCGCTTCTTTAACATTCATTGCTCTTTTCATGAACGTTCGCTGGTTTCGAGGGCTCCTGACATCACCTTCTGATAGAACACGACCAATTTGGTCATGGTAGGTAAGTATTGGCCTTCCTCGGCTCCTACATCCTTCCACTTTTCCATTGTATATCTGCTTCGTCATTCATCCTGCATTCTTTCTACATGTCCGAACCAACGGAGCATGCCTCTTCTTATTTTAATACCGACGCTCTCTTTCAGACCAACTCTGTTTCTAACATCATCATTGCGAATACGGTCTACAAGCGAAAAGGAAATAAGAAAAAACAGATAGGAGCAGAGGAAGGCCACACACCACTAAAGTGGTGAGATGACGTCTGGAGTCCTAAAAACCGGTGAGTGTAAGGACCAAGATAGTGACAATGTAGGGCAGTACATACTTCGAGTAACGCGCATCAGAGCAATCCGTCTGGGGAAGTACCTCTACCTCAAGAAAATCGCTGCCAAATTACAACTCCCTGGAGGCAGGGGCGCCGACTCCGTGGGTGCTCGGGGGCTCCAGCACCCACGGGAGGGAAATAGTGGGTGCGGAGCACCCATGACGCTAGACATGATATTAAATTATGTAACTAAAATAATCCTCATCTCATTATCTGTTGTTCAGGTTCTCCGTATCTGGTTATTCTAGTAGGTGCTTGCTTGCTTACTAGAATGTGTGCGACGCGTCCTAATGTGATCTTAGTTCCCACCCACCTACTTTTGATGTAGAGCCGTTTTTATGTTTTGGGCAGGGCAGTCTTTGGGGGACGCCTATGTCCAGCTGTGTACGTCTTTCGGCTGAAATCATGATGATGTACCTAGTCATCACAAGAGCATGAGCACCCACGAGGTTTTCCAGAAGCCGGCACCCCTGCCTGGAGGCTTGTTACCTATGTTCCTACGAGTACCTAAGTGTGATCATCAGTAAGCTACTAAGGTGTAGCTGTGGTAACAGCAGTGGTGTCGCGCGAGTGATACTTAATATGTTGCAAGCGTTCATTGGCTACGGTAACCGCTTTACATCAGGCGAGCCGTATGTTTGTAAGCGTAATAATAGTAGCAAAACGGCACGAGTATAAAAAACGAGTGTGCTTTAGACCACACGACTGAAGTTAAACTTCTTTAGCTCCATAGTGTGATACAGACAATAGGCCTGCTCTGTGTCTTACATATACGAAACTTAACTCGGTATGAGAGAAAGAGAGAAAGAAAATGTCTGCTCGCACCTCTCTCTCTTGTCCCTACATATACGAAACTCTCTCTCTTTCTATCTTCACTAACTTTTATCTCCCTCTCAACTTCCGTTCGCCTCGCCCGATCACACTTTTCGTAACACTCACGTCACGCATTCACCAGCTTATATACACCCCAAGTCAAGCGTGCGTAAAGAAGTTTTACTTCAAAAATGACAAATTTTTGGATTTTAATTCTGTAAATGAAAACTAAATTATCTGTGGTATGATGAAAAACAAAGAAAGCGGAACGTTTTCGTCAGTCAATTTAACCCTTTTTCCACTAAGTGTATGTAAATTCCCCAGTCCTTTTTCTGTGAAGTGGTTGACAAACACATTGGCTTTTGATTACTTTCATTTGTTTTCAAGCCTAGGTACCTACTCGTATTTTAATATTGTTTTCGTATATGTAGATAGATAATTCGCTTAGATAATTATATTTTGGAACCCTCACGTACGCCTAATAATGTAGTAATTGGGTGTTCTACGGCAGGTATATTCTCCTCTTCGTAGCGTTATCTAAGAAAACGTCTAACCTACTAGAATTGGCGAGTCCGCTTCCAAAGCTTAAGGATTTGGTGAAGATACTAATTTTTACATAGATCGATTGCCATCAGACCAGAAAGAAATTAGATCTCTATCTATTAGGTTAGGGTACACGTCTTTTAAAAAATATTTTCTGGGACGTGCGGGCTTCCTCACGGTTTATTCCTTCACCGCTGACCAATAATTACAAATGTATGCACAAATCCGAAATTTAGTGTTACATGCCAAGATTCAAACCGGGAACCAGTTGATCAATAGGCCGATTTATTATTCACTGGGCTATTACTGCCGTCTTCTGATAGGTATTTAAATAATAAACTGACAAATTACACAGCGCCATCTAGCTCCAAACTAAGCGAAGCTAGACAACTGATAAACATACTTAAATACATTTTCATACCTATAGGTATGTTTATTTTTCATTTATAAAACACGAACACATCAAAATATAAATGGACACCGTATGTCAAAGTGTTACAAATTATGAATTAGCTAATTATTTTAGCATATTTTAGCTAAACTATTTAGTTCGACCAAATAAAATAAAAAAAAAGTCGTCATATGCGGAGTCTGACTTTGCGTTGAGGCTTCCGTAAAAGAATATTTTCGCAAATTATTTACGCATTTTTTTCTGATGTAAATACAAATTTATGATGTTCTGATTTTTGCCTTTACTTGTGCTACGTGACCTTACTTCTTACCAAATTTCATGATTCTAGGTCTACGGGAAGTGCCCTATAGGTTTTGATTGCCTTACGCGTATCAAAATATGCGCATAATGACCGTATCTTTTGCATGCAATGAGTAAGAAGTTTGATTTTTTCACTGCTTGAAGAGTATTTGATATTAATTTCCGCTTGCAGCAGACACACGGACAACAAAGTGATCCTATAAGACTTCTGTTTTTCCTTTGAGGTACGGAACCCTAAAACGTAAGCGAAGCTGGACAACTTATAAACATACCTACTAATTTATATATTTAATTTACATTTATAACACACGGAAACAGCAACTTAAAAATGGACACCGTATGTTAAAGTGTTACAAATTATAAATTAGCTGAATCCTATTTTAGCCAAACTATTTTGATTGTACCAAATAGTTTAGACTAAAAAGTTAAAATCCATGTTCACAGCGAGAATGGTGGCAAGGAATGCGTAGCTCCCATGCTGTTTTTTGGTGTTTTACAAAAGCGTAACTAAATGTCCTTGTGGAAGGAATCTCTTTGAGATGACTCGGCATCATTTGAGTGGGAGCAAGTTCATTATACCTCGATGATAGGGACTATCATTAGTACAGTATATTCGTTTTTGTTAATTTTTGGATTGAAAGGTACTTTTGATGTGTTTTCCAAAAATATATCTAACAGCAAGCGATGATGAGCTCGGTGGCGCAGTGGTGAAACGCGTTGTTACGCTACTTTGACACCAACGCTCGTGGGTTCGATTCCCACACAGTACAAACATTTGTGTGCATGAACATGTCTGTTTGTCTTGGTCTGGGTATTTTCTATGTATAATAAGTATGTATTTACAAAAAAAAATGTATTTACGTATGTTTATCAGTTGTCTAGTAGATACCCATAACACAAGCTTCGCTTACTTTGGGGCTAGATGGCGCTGTGTAATTTGTCCGACAATATTTATTTATTTATTATATGTCTTAAATCGCACATCTTTCGAAATATAATTTCTTGAAGCGGGTTTCCTCACTATGCTTACCTTCACCGCCGAGCAAGTGAAAATTACAAATAGATTTGTACGCATGATTCTGAAAACATGAGTTTATTGATGCCCACCAGGATTCGAACTATGATCGTCGATTACTAGATCAATTAAATATCCACTAGGCTATCACGACTCGTTTTTAGGGTTCCGTACCCAAAGGGTAAAACGGAACCCTATTACTGAGGCTCCGCTGTCCGTCCGTCCGTCCGTCCGTCCGTCCATCCGTCCGTCCGTCTGTCACCAGGCTGTATCTCATGAACCGTGATAGTTAGACAGTTGAAATTTTCACAGATGATGTATTTCTGTTGCCGCTATAACAACAAATACTAAAAAATAGAATAAAATAAATATTTAAGGGGGCTCCCATACAACAAACGTGTTTTTTTTGCCGTTTTTATAGATAATGGTACGGGACCCTTCGTGCGCGAGTCCGACTCGCACTTGGCCGATTTTTTAATTTATATAGGTATATTTATTTATTCACGCTCGTATGTTCGATTCCCACACAAGACAAATATTTGTATACATGGGCAGGGCATGTCTGTTTGTCTTGGTCTGGATGTTTTAAGAGAGGTAGGGCGCATCAAAGCAACTCGTCTGGGGAAGTACCTCCACCTCACAGAAAACCGAAGCCAAATAACAACTGCCTAGAGGGTTGTTGTGTTCCTGTGTGTGAGTGAGGTCACCAGTAAGCTCCTAAGGAGTAGCTGTGTAAGCAGCAGAGGAGGCATCGCGTGAGTAAAACTCAATATATTGCACGCGTTAATAGGCTACGGTAACTGCTTTACATCGTGCATGACTCCCGACGTTGTATAAAAAAAATCAATGTAAGGATTACAGTTGATGATGAAATGTTGGAACAAGTGGATGAGATTGTATTTCTCAGATGCGCTTTCAGCAGGAATGGAAGGTACACCGCTGATGTGGAAAGACGAGTGAATAAAGCTTATAGACTGTATTCGCAATGGTGATGTCATAAACAGTATTGGTCTGGTGTTAAAATAAGAAGAGGCATGCTCCATTGGTTCGGACATGTAGAAAGAATGCAGGATGAAAGAATGACGAAGCAGATATACAACGCAAAATTGAAAGGATGTATGAGCCGAGGAAGACCAAGACTTGCCTACAATGACCAAATTGATCGTGTTTTATCGGAAGGTGAAGTCTGGAGCCTTAGAAACCGGTGAGAGTGCATGAGAAAAGCATTTACGTTCGGTTAAAGGAGGGAGTGAAGTTTGTAAACAAACTATCAGCCGCAAAAGCTATTATTGCAATTTATTGACTGATAACAAAGAAAATAAGTTACAAACAAGTTAGATAAGCGCTACAAACTTTCAAATAGCTTTAATATTAGGAATAAAAGTACCTAATAGTTTTTCCTGCTTGTAGTTTTTTAGGTTTCCGTACCCAAAGAGTAAAACAGAACCCTATTACTGACGCTCCGCTGTCCGTCCGTCCGTCCGTCTGTCACCAGGCTGTATCTCATGAACTGTGATAGTTAGACAGTTGAAATTTTCACAGATGATGACAGAGAAATAAATCTAAAAATGCCGTGTATACAACACGTAGCGTCGTTTGTACGTAGGTACCTAATCAAACTCTTTGACGACCTCGGTGGCTCAGTCGTGAATGACGCGACTTTGACACCAACGCTCGTGGGTTCGATTCCCACACAAGGCAAACATTTGTGTGCATGAACATGTCTGTTTGTCTTGGTCTGGATATTTTAAGAGAGGTAGGGCGCATCATAGCAGTCCTTCTGGGGAAGTACCTCCACCTCGCAGAAAACCGCAGCCAAATATTAACTCTCTGTAGGGTTGTTGTGCACCTGCGTGTCAGTGAGGTCAGCAGTAAGCTCCTAAGGAGTTCCTGCGTTAGCAGCGGAGATGGCATCGTGCGAGAAATACTTAATGTATTACAAGCGTTTATAGGCTACGGTAACCGCTTTACATCAGGTGAACCGTTTTGTTTCCATCCGACGTGGTATAAAAAAAAATCACCCTAACAATTGACTAGAATTGCCTGCGCGTCAACTTCGTGAATGAAATTTAAAAAAAAAGTCAAAATTCCGATGTTTTATAGTGTTGGGATAACCCAAAATGTATTTATCACTTCCTCTTCTTTCATATTTTTTATAATGTATTGCACTAATAAAGGCAGGTGTTAGCATAAGTTGCACCCAATGATTGGGCAAATGGTAGGTTGTTAGTAACATTTTGTTGTCAATGGGCCTTTATGGTCCACCGCCATATTTTTTATTATGGTCATTCACGTAAACTTTGGTAGCGGGTATATTTTTTTATTTGATTGATAGTTTCGTTATACAAATGAAATGAGGTTTTTTAGTACAACCCTTTTATGAATAGTTCCCATCGCTGAAAGATATACTGTTTGGCTTTTTTAGATCAGACAAAAGCAGTAGGTAGACAGGGTTTTTAAGAGAGATAGGGCGCATCAAAGCAGCATATCTGAGTAAATACCTCCTCACAGAAAACCGTAGCCAAATAGCAAATCCATGGAGGGTTGTTGTGTTACTGCGAGTGAGTCAGGTCACCAGTACACTCTTGCGGGTGCAACAGAGGTGGCGCAGTGGTTAGTTTCGTTTGTTTGGCACCGAGGCTCGTGGTTTCGATTTCCAAACAATACAATCATTTTGTGTGCGTGAACATATCTGTTTGTATTGATTGAGGTGGCGTTAGGAGAGATAGGATGCATTTAACTAGCCTGTCTGAGAAGTATCTCCACTTCACAGAAAACTGTATCCAAATAACAACTCTCTGGAAGGTCTTCGTGTTTCTATATGCGAATAAGGTCACCAGCAAGATAGGGGTTGCTGTTTAGCAGTAGGTAGAGATGGCATCGCGCAAGTGACACATTGTGTACATTAAGTGTCACTCGCACCTGTACTTATTGTAGGTGTTCATAGGCTACAATAACCGTATATATATCAGATGACCCGAATGCTTGTAAGCATATCTTCCGACGTTGTATAAAAAAACTGTACATTTTTCTAAAATACTGTTTATTTTTAATCTTCAGTCGTAATATTTCTTGTAAAAAAAAATTGGCATTTGGAAACCTTTATATCGATGTACTAGGTACCTACACTACATGTAGATCTCAGCATATCTAGATTGTTTATACTACGTTTATTTATCTATCTGTAACGTGACGCCAAGTATCTTACAGTGTTGGCAGACTGGACGGACTATACCTATTCATAGCTTTTTCATTCTCGCTGGTTACCTACTAGGACTTCTGACATTTTCTTCCCAGAGTGGTAACAATTTCTGTTTCATTAGGATTAACAGTGCCCGATACCTAAGCCAAATTTGGCAAAGATAAGCAGTTAGGCCTCTACAACCCAGAAGGAAACCGGACAGGCCCACCACTCATTCCCACCACTGTGTCACCTGCAGAATTAACAGCGGCGACCACCAAAAAGGCAATGAACAGTGAAGTCCATTGCTGTCCCGGGGGTTAAACTGCAGCTGCCTTGGAACTCACAACGAATTTAATCAGAAGAAATTTGTAGGAGTAGGAAGTTTTGGAATTGACTTCCCCTCTTGGCAAAGTCAAAGTCAAAATCTTTTTATTCCGTAAAAATGGCTACATTTGTTTGGAATCGTCACAATTTTTTCCCCTACCGTGTAGTTCATGACTAGGTGAGCACTGATAAAAATACTGCCAAAAAACTCAGGCATCCCTCTTTTGGTATCCAAACAAATTTACATAATTTATTAATTACATTATAATTGGATCGACTCAATCCCAGGCATTTTTATCATTAATATAGTCAGATACTTTATAATATGCCCTGCTACAAAATTTGGCTTTAATAGTAGTTTTAAATTTGTTTATTGACTATATCTATAACTTCACGCCAAATCCCTTGCGGGGTAGGCAGAGAGAACCGAGCGCCACGTGACTCGATCCTTACATATCTCACTCGCTTCTTTAACATTCATTGCTCTTCTCATGCACGCACGCCGGTTTCTAGGGCTCCTGACATCACCTTCTGATAGAACATGACCAATTTGGTCATGGTAGGTAAGTCTTGGCCTTCCCCGGCTCCTACATCCTTCCACTTTTGCATTGTATATCTGCTTCGTCATTCTTTCATCTTGCATTCTTTCTACATGCCCGAACCATCGGAGCATGCCTCTTCTTATTTTAACACCGACGCTCTCTTTCAGACCAACTCTATTTCTAACATCATCATTGCGAATACGGTCTACGAGCCTTACGCCACAAATTTTGCGCAGCGCTCGCATTTCAACCGCGTTTATTCTACTTTCATGCTCTTTCTGCCATACCCAACTCTCGCTTCCATAAGTTAGCGTTGGGACCAACACTGCATTGTGTATAGCGAGTTGTGCCTTCTGGCTCAGGATTTTACTGCCAAGAAGTTTTCCCAACGCTCCATTCACACTATTCCCAGCACTCACTCGTCTTTCCACATCTGCGGTGTACCTTCCATCCCTGCTGAAAGCGCATCCAAGATATACAAACTCATCCACTTGTTCCAACACTTCATCATCAATCGTAATTCTTACATTAGTTCTGGATTCTTCTGTTTATTGACAATTCTCTTATATTGCTGGGAAGTTTGTTATAGAACCGTATACATTGCCCCATAAAAGAATTACTTATTTTGTGGAGACGGCTTGCATGTAACACAAGATTATGCTTAGGTATATCTAGTATTTATGTTATGAGTATCACTCTTTTTACAAAATGAGTCTGTTTTTATGGACATACAAAAGATTTTCATAGATATATTGCGATGCGACTGTTAAAATATTTATTTCTTTGAATTTTTCTCTAAGGCTCTCCCGGGGACCAAATTTGTAGATAGCTCTTATGGCTCTCTTTTGCAATAAAAAGATGGTGTTAATGTCCGCGGAGTTGCCCCAAAGAAGAAAGTAAGAGACACCCAAACCCATAAGGAAAACCAAACTTTTCTTAGGTCAGGTCAAATATGTTTCGAAATATAATTTCTGGGACGTGTGGTTTCCTCACCACGTTTTCCATCATCGCCGAGCAAGTGACAATTAGAAATATGTATGAGTACATAAATTTGAAAACACGAATTTAGTGGTGCATGGATACTAGTGGGATCCATTGTTTTCATCGTTTTACATTCTTCTTCTTTCCAGCGTTATCCCGTTTCCTAGTCTATTAGGGTTTGGGGGGGCTGGTACCTAAGCCTAAGGATTTGGCGACGGTATTGTGTTACTATTTTAATATCGAGCTACTGACCTCCACAACCTACCGGGAAAATCAGAATTTTCTTAGTTTAAGTGTTTTGAAAAATATTTTTTAATACAGTTGCTCAAAAAGTGGCGTATTGCAGGGACGTATAGCGTTCGGGATGTGGGCTATTACATACTCGAGCTTTTTCTTTACCTTTTTCGACCTCGTGCGTTCTCTTTCCCACCTGTCAAAATAATGTCTATTAAAAAGAAAAAGCCAGCCACGAAGTTTTTACTACAAAAAATTCATAGAAGTTTTTATGATTCATGCAAATATTTCTAAAAAGAAGCTACTAATTTGTTTCAATATGAGATTTAATGATTTGATTCAATGAGTTAGGTTAGGTTTCATTTCATTTCATCTCATTAAATTTCATTTTCATTTCATATCAATAAAAAAAATCTATTGAAGACTTGGCTGTATGGGCATAGTTCCCTTTGCCTGCCCAGAATGGGTGAAGAAAACAAAAGAAAATCTCTGCTTATATTCTTTTACGGTTGGCGCCATATTCCTAGTTAGTTGAGTTTATTGTGTTTTTATAATTTTATTAAATTGCTTCATTTTTAGGGTTCCGTACCCAAAGGGTAAAACGGAATCCTATTACTGAGGCTCCGCTGTCCGTCCGTCCGTCCGTCCGTCTGTCACCAGGCTGTATCTCATGAACGGTGATAGTTAGACAGTTGAAATTTTCACAGATGATGTATTTCTGTTGCCGCTATAACAACAAATACTAAAAAATAGAATAAAATAAATATTTAAGGGGGCTCCCATACAACAAACGTGTTTTTTTTTTGCCGTTTTTATAGATAATGGTACGGAACCCTTCGTGCGCGAGTCCGACTCGCACTTGGCCGATTTTTTCGCAACTGTATTACAAATAGTTGTTCAGTACACGTGCGGAACCGTCATTGCAAAGAGTTCCGACTGTCAACCCTCACCTTCGGCTGCGCCTCGGCTCGGGTAGACATTTGTCGGAACTCTTTGCAATGACAGGCTTTCCGCACTTGTAATGAAATATACTATTCTTGCGTGCCGAGCATTGACAAATAAGTACATAAATCCGAAAATACGAATTTAGTGGTACACACACACCCACGCCAGGATTAGAACTGGGAATCAGTGAGTCAATAAGCTGACTGATTGTTCACCAAGCTACTGCTCCACTATTCCCGTGAAGTGTTTCACCATTGCACGTCACTGAACGCGACAACTAAATTCAGAATTTTTTCGTTCAGAAATTTCCGCCGCTGCCGTCAACTCTTCTATAAAGTATTTCCCTCTTAAAAATATGAAGGCACAAACCATAGCTTTCTCTAGCAGCCTTTATTAAACCAATTGGCAATTAGGTCTGCCCGAGCATTGTGACATCAGAAACTTTGATTGGCCTCCAGCAATGCAGAATACAGGCCAATTATATCGAATACAGCCACCCAATTATACCACGCTACGAAGTTTTATTGTACGGGCCCGGCGTCACTGCCAGGCCAGGGTTCAATAGGCCAATAATTAAAACCGCAGAGATCGTCTTCGAGAGATGCTTTTTAATTAATTGAATTGTTTTAGTTCGCGGTGAAATGTGGGTATGGCGGATTGATGGATGGAGTCGGTGAAGGGAATCTCGTGTGAATGGGGGTGTTGGTAATCGCCAGGTGTCTCAGTCAATGGAAATGTCACTTACACTCGGTATGTCCACTTTATTACCAAATTAGCACCTGATTGAATTAAACAATTTTTAACGGAAGTATCGCGTGTTTTATTTATTTTGTTGAACCTGACGTTTCGAACGCTTTGCAGCGTCCGTGGTCGCAGGAAGACTAAGGTGATATTTGTCTTACATTGGTTATTCTATTATTACATCTACCGATATGGATGGCTTAATTATATATGTTCCGATTCACACAAAAATTGCTCACGGTGTACGAATGTTTTTGAGTAGATCTCTGGGTTTGCGACTTGATTATTTTTAGAACTGGATGCTAAACAGGTTGGTACTTGTCAACCATCTTCTCTATTGAAATTGAGGTATTTTCTTATTGTTAATTAGCACCAGGATACCAGCTTGGACCCTGTGATTCGATTCAGAGACGAGCTGTGAGAATTATCGGCGATCCCAAGCTTACACACGGTTTGATAGCGTGCTGTGCGGTTTCAGAGAAGTTTTGTTCTGAGAACTCTCAAGTTCTGGAATGAACTCCCAGCTGAAGTTTTCCCTAGAGACACAGCATGCAGTAGCATTTACAGCATGGGGTTTTTCAAGACAGAAGGTTTTTTAGAGGGTCGGCAACGCATGAGTGACACCCCTGGGTGTTGTAAATGTCAACAGCCTGCGGTGACTGTTCACCATCAGGCAGGCCATAGCATAAAAATAAGCCGAAAATATTCAATTTGAAACACCAACTTTAAACCTTACAGTAGGCTAGGCTCTTTTATTTGCCGAGAAATGTAAAAGGACAAGCGATAGCTACTATGGCATCAAAGCTCGTGGATTCGATTCCTGCACAAGCAAACATTTGCGTACATAAACATACCTGTTTGTATCAGATGTTTCTATTATAAGTATCTATTCACAAAATGTATTCTTATATTACATATCTTTCAGCTTTGCTAAGTTTGTGACTAGATAGCGTCGCGTAATATGTTCGAGAATGTTTATTTATTATTATTTTATAATTTTATACTGCAGAACTGGAGTTACCGACATGGCGCTAAGGATTAACAAGCTGAAGTGGTAGTGGGCAGGCAGCTCGGAGAACCGACGGCTGTTGGGGCAGCAATGCGGGCTGGATCTATAAACAATAATAATAATAAACAGTCCCCGCAGGACAGCTTGTGGCGAGCTGTTGGTGCGTAACGACACCACAGGTACCCGAGTGCTCCAGAGAGTCGATTAGGGCCTTTGTCTCCGGCGTGTCTTCGTCGGTCGAAGTGGAAACTCAAGGAGGCCCGCAGGACTCTCATCTCTGACTTGCCTTCATTGGCCGTCCAGAGAGGAGTCGATAGAGCATATAGCTTTATCAGGTGATATGCTCCAGGGGTGGAAGTGTTAAAGGGCATAAAGCTGCCCTGCGGGAGCTGTTTATTATTATTATTTATTAAATTTCCAGTCATGTGGACACATTATTTGACGAGGTATAAATTGTACCTGATAAATGTTCGTGTTAATGTCCTCTGAATACGGCTGGCTTCAGAAGGCAACTGTCCATTTCGGATAATCCTATTTGACATTTCACCACTTAATCCGATTTCAGAGGAAAATGGGGCGGACACAAAGAGGATAATGGTGAAGCTAACGTATTGATCTGCGATCGCAAATGGAAATTCAGTTCGATTTTTTGCACTTTTCGCCGAGATTTAAGCAACCTGGTTCCAATAGATTTTGTATTTCAATCGTTTATAGGCTATAATAACTTCTTCATATCAGATTGACGTTATATTCGTTTTCTATACATAAAGACAAGTTAATACTTTTGTGTCTTAATGATTAGGTATATGTATTTAAAATCAGATGTAGATAACCGGCTAGGGGTTATGGATCACTTCGAGGTCAATGGCTGGGACTCGCTCCACGGAATACCTATTAATGAAAAATGTATCCATGAGGATTAAGGGGGCAGGTATTAGGACTATTGTGTGTCGAAAATTAAATGGCTATTGATAAGCATTCTAAACAAAATACCACACCAGGATATGAACGAACGAAATTCACTAGGCTGTCCACAACCCAAAAAAACTTCTTGACGACCTTTTATCGCGTAAAAATCTCAGCGATTCGAACCTACTGACTAATGGGAGAGTATTTTAACCAATAAGCCGGTATGTGCCGCGATGCCCATCCACGAAACAACTACTTTGCCCTCCGACCCGTAGCGGTGAATTGAGTTACTACGTAAAACCGGTCTCGTTGGCATATTTCCTGCATAAGGCTGCTTCATTTATTGCACTAAGTGTAGGTAGGTTAAGTTTTCCTCCCCGCCCCTGGACGGTTACCGAGATATAGCACAATAACGAATTGCGAATAAACAAGGATACCTAACAAGCACATGCTTAGATGGAAGCGGGTTTATTTTGGAACTAGATCTCTATTATACCACTCTATATATCTACCACTCGACATCTCTATTCTCTGCACTTTGTGACATTTAATTCCCTATTGTCGAGTGAATTTATAATTCCAAAGTCAAATTTATATCACCCTTTAGTCAATTCACCTACATACTACAAGCGCAAGGGTGTGTGAGGTAGACCAAGGCAATTTTAAAATTACTTATTTATATCTTTGTTTTTCTTTTAACCTGTTATTATTTGTATGAATGAACATATCCGTTTGTCTTCATCTGGATATTTTCTATCCTACGTACTTATCACAGTCGGTATGTATTTACAAAAAAACAAATCACGCATTACCAAATATTTAAGTTTTTAGGGAGGAAGGTTTGTGTTAGCAGCAGAGGTGGCGTCGCGCAAGTGATATAAATGCACTGCAATAAAAATACGCAATAATGAAGATGTATAAAAAAAGGAGTACCTATGTGTGGAGTTACAATGAATTATAGAGTAATAAATAACACGATACGAGAAGAATGTGGAATAAAAGATGATGTAGTAGTTAAATGGGAGTTGCGAAGTATCAGGCAAGAATGAATGGAGATATCGGCAGGGACCGCCCTAGACGCACACATATGGGTAGCTCAAATTGGTAATGTGCTGGAAAAGGGTCAAATCATATAGCAAAGCACCCAAAACGGAAGAGCATGCATGAAAAGGTTAATGTGTGGAACAAGCGTGAGGGGTATGTTTGGAACGGTGCACCTAGCGTTCCATAGATTCTGCCTTTTTTTTTTTGTGACGCGGGGAAAAATGCGTTACGCACACCACCGGTGCCTGGGTGGCCTCCGGTGGTAGTGTGGGACTCCCCGTCGGCTGTCCGACGGTATACCCACTAAATAACCCCGCGAAATGCCATCGGCCGCGTTGGTGTGCTGCCCCGGATCTGTTGGCAATAGGGCATACATAGTTTCTGCCTGCCCCAATGTAAGACAGGGGGCGATTACGCCTGTCTTACATTGGGGAATGACGCCGCGGCATAACATGTACTTATGTATGTTTGATGTATGTAAGAAAGAGTTTTGGTATGAAGACCAACGGCGTTAAGATGACAATAGGTGTACTCCATTGATTCGAACACGTAGAAAGGCTGTAGGAAAAAGAATGAAGAGATAAAAGTACTAGGTAGGTTGTACAACGTGAAAATGGAAGAATGACTTACCTACTGCAGTGACATAGATAGACACTATTGTGGGAATGGGAACAAGTGTGCGCATTTACCGCGAAAAAGTCCCCATTTATCGTAGCTCCCCGATTAGAAGGTTACTATTATATTACTATTATGTTACTATTACCCCTCAGCGTTACGCCAAGCATCGGTATCCTGGGTGTCGTCATATCGAGCGATGTACAGTTTCGCGGTCATCTGGAGAGCAAGACAAAGTTGGCGTCCAAGAAGATTGGTGTGATCAATAGAGCTAAACAATACACCTCAACATCGCCTTCAACTTTATAAGGCTCAGGTCCGGCCTCACGTGGAATACTGTTCACATCTTTGGGCCGACGCCCCACAATATTTGCTTACTCCATTGATCGCATACAACGTAGAGCAGTTCGAAGCGTCGGCGACCCAGTGATCTCCGCTCGCCTAGACTCGCTTTGTACACGAAGAGACGTTGCTTCTCTTTGTGTACCGTATTCTGTTTTGCTGCTGTTCAACTTAATACGAGCCGCTGAGTTCCACTATCGTACCACTCGCCATAAACTTAAATATCACCCTCACCATCTTGGTGAGAGGCAATCTACTACACTACGCTTTTTGAGGTATTTTCCCTACCTACCCTACGAGGGACCTGACGTGGAGATATAGACAGATGGACAAAATGCCTTTAGAGACTGTAAATTTTCAGTACGCCGAACTTATTAAGCAACCGAATTAACAAACCCGAGATAGCGGACGTTCCAAATAGGTACTTCATTATTCAATGTGAAATGTATTGACTCAAAGCTTACATATTAAATAAGTACAAGTAAGTGATAACCTATAGTAGTTAGGTACAGTCTCGAAATGGTAACTGTATCTATCTTGATTCATATTGGTTAGGTTAGTGTACAATTTTGTGCTTTCATAAATTAATAAAGCACTATAAATCGCTTTAGTAGAAGCAGCAGCTCTGTAATTTAAAACTATTAAAGCATCCTTAAATATAACCTTTCTTTTTCAATAATTATGTATTTAGGGTTCTCGAAGATGTGCGATGTTAAAATCCCTGCATTTTTCCCGCATACCTAACGGCAATCCCCAATCAACTTGAGATTCCCCGCAGCTTTGGGAATTCCCCACAGGTTGGCGACGCTGTCGCCGTCCCTTACCTTGAGTTGGAGGAGGGTTAAATAGGGTGAATGAAAAGGTATTTGTTTAGAGGACATTTGGTTTTTAGGTAATTAATATTTTTTACCGCATTTCGAATAAGAACGTTATTATATACCAAATTAATATAATATCATACATAATACATTACGCAAATATATTTTTATATGATTGTTAAATAAAAACCAGTTGAGAATGCGCAAGCTTGCATTGCCAGATGAACACCTGGCTCGTCAATTATACCTATAACATGTCAATTTTTTTTTTTAATTTGGCGGCCATTTTGACCATGTTCCTTAAGAGATAGGAACGGTGTTCCTGAACATTCCTATTCTACTTTTATATGCTGAATCTGAAGTCAAAATTCAGATATTCGAAAAAAAGCGACAGACAAACACACAGATAAACGCACAGACAAACATATAGATTTCATGCCTATAGAAACGGTGTTCCTGAAACTATATTTGGGATGGAAGTGGCTGACCATTATCTCAGAGCCAAAGCTAACTCACCATTAGCGGATTAGCACGAAAGATAGCTAGGTAGGTATATGATTTATTATTTACCTATATTACGTTTTATTTTCTCTATAGTTACATATCTTAATGTAATAAGATATAGGTAGGTATGTATTTGTTACAAATTTTATCGATATTCATAATCGTCTCATAGGTAGGTAGGTAGATAGGTATTTCAGTCGTACCGCGCTAAAACATTTCAGGCACGAACACGACCGAAACGACACGATCTTGATTTTTCTAGAAATACTTAGTAGGTATGTAGGTAGGTAGGTACCTACTATTAAAATTTATAATAGGATAGCTCAGGAATTAGAGAAATGCCATTCAAACGACTCAAGTCTGTACTTCAAAAATGGTTTATCATGAAATGGTTTTATTCTTTGTGAGAATTTGGGTGTAACTTGTTTTTGACTGAAATAGGTAGGTAAGTAGGTATACTAAATGGAAATAACGACATAAGTAAAATTTTGATCTGAAAGAGAGCGTCAGTGTTAAAATAAGAAGAGGCATGCTCCGTTGGTTCGGACATGTAGAAAGTATGCAGGATGAAAAATTGACGAAGCAGATATACAATGGAAAAGTGGAAAGATGTAGGAGCCGAGGAAGGTCAAGACTTGCCTACCATGATCAAATTGGTCGTATTCTATCAGAAGGTGATGTCAGGAGTCCTAGAAACCGGCCAGCGTGCATGAAAAATGAATGTTAAAGAAGCGAGTGAGGTATGTAAGGATCGAGTCACGTGGCGCTCGGTTCTCTCTACCTACCCCGTAAGGGATTTGGCGTGAAGTTATAGAAAGTACCTAATATGTAATGTAACAATTTTTCTACACATAACATTAACAATATTTGACTGGATGTTTAAGAGAGGTAGGGCACATCAAAGTAGCCCGCCTGGGGAATTACCTACCACCACCTAACAGAAAACCGCAGCCAAATAACAATTCTCAGGGTTGTTGTTCTGCGTGTGAGTGAGGTCACCAGTAAACTCCTAAGAAGTTGCTGTGTAAGCAGCAGAGGAGGCATCGCGCGACTGATACATATACCTATATAGGCTATATATTACAAGCGTTAGGCTGGTTACCATCACTTTACATCAGGTGGACCGTATGTTTGTATGCCTCCAGACGTTGTATAAAAAGAAATAGGTAGGTACAGCGGTGAATTATATTTACCTACTCATAATTTATTATAAGTATTAGGTATAGTTTTGTTTTACAAACGTAGAGTAGGTACTGGCACGCGGGATGAAATTTTTGGAGTTACTTTTGTTTTGTTACATGTACGTAAGTATAACTTCTTACGTGCGTACAACAGTACACACAGGTATCGACGGTGACCCAAAAAAGAAGGGCCAATATACTGAAATGGTAATTTAGTAATTCTTCTGAGGTGGCACCCTCCGGGACCCGCGGGAGTGAGGTGGTGAACTATCAACCAGTATCCATGGTCGGCCACACGGGTTATGTCAGATCCCTACTGACTAAACACCACTTAGGTGTTGTTTTTAGCCGGAAGGCTAAGGGCTTCGTGCGAACGCGGGGTAACGCTGCGACGCAAATCGTAATTTTCTTTTTTGTTTTGACGCTCTGTAGGTATGCAATTGACCACTGTGGCCCGTGCTGCATTACCAGACGAGCGTAAAAAAAACAACTGAAAAAATAATAACTCTCGTTTTCAAACTCTACGCCAAACCATAGCGCAATGTAACTTTGACAACTTGTGACAATGACAATTCTAAATGAACTTAGCGGTATACACAACTAGTTTAGTAATTTCTGCCCTGTATTGATTATTCTATATCTGTCAAACTACCGCGATCAAATCAATTGTTTAGTGTCTAGTGTTATTTAACATAGCGTGCAGCCGATCGTTCGTACATATGGAAGTGAGTTACTGTCTGTACGTTGGCGGCAGCGGAGAGCACGGGCGCGGGCCAGACAATGATATCGATCGACGCAGCCCGGGTATTTGGGACACTCGGCAAGAACCCATTGTGTCGTTGCTATGCCCGTTTGTAGCCTAATTCAGACGATTTTGGCTACAACATAATGTTTAGGTATATTGAATCAGTTTGCCTATTATCTACGATTGGAACTTGATAGAGTCATAACAAGGAGGCTTACAGATTAACGAACAAATTGAGCTGCGAAAGAAAATAAATAAGCTTCGAAACGAATCAAAAAAATTCAATATTGCATTTCTTCCTAGCGTTACCTATTCAGTTAACCATTAGGTAGGTTTGACGGGAGCCGCTACCTAAACCTAAGGATTTAGCCAAGATGCAGATTTTTTCATGGAGCAGCTGCCGTCAGACCTCCCAACCCAGAGGGAAACCACAACCTTCGAAATCTTATTTCTTGGACGTGAGGGTTTTCTCACGACGTTTTCCTACATAGGTAAATCCGAAAATACGAATTTTAGTGGCACATGCCAGGATTCAAACTGAGGACCTGTTGGTCAACAAGCTGGTTTGATATTCACTGTTGTAGGTTACCTACGTAAATCGTCTATAGTCGACTGAGCCCAATGAACTTATCCCGTGGTTCAGTAGATCTAATTTTAAATTAACTCTAAAAATTAATATTGGTCGGAAAAAAAATGTCGGTGTTGAGTTAGCTAAGAAAATACATACTATGTTGGTTCGAGCACGTAGAAAGAATGAGTGATGAGAGAATGGTGAAATAAGTATACCTACCTATAGGTAGGCATACAACACTAGAGTAGACGGATGTAGCCATCGAAGACCAATCATCTATCACGACGAAATTAGTTGTATCGTGTGTGATGAAGAGCCTTAACATCGCACAAAAAGAGCTACGAATGTTAAAGAATCGAGTGAGATGTGTAAGGACCGAGTCATGTGCCGCACGGTCCTGCCTACCCCACACGGAAATTGTCGTGAAGATACACATATATACCTGACATGGTGAAAGGAAACAGATAGAACTAGTTATACATAGGTATCTACTTTTAACAGTTTTTTTGTGTGGACATGACACATCTTCAGTAGGTACCTAAATGTGAACCGAATTTGAAAATTCACCATGTGGCCAAGACCTGCCTACTCCAATACCTACCTATGCATATACCTACGTCCAATATTACCCTAACAGGACTATAGTATATACAGAATTCCAGGTGGATAAATACTTCAAAAGAAAGCTGATTATACCGTTATTTCGATAACCTCTTTACTCAAATATAGCATAGTGAAATTATGTATCTTATTCTTAAATTGAAAAAAAAAACCTTCACCAATCAAAACCTACAGAGTTTAGGCAGAAGTTTTCAGCACATGCCACGCCACACCTCTCTGCAGGCCGTTATCAGATTCGCCACCCACGAGCGAACACAATAGGCGAACAAAGACCCACACAATGAGCACAAAGGGAGCTCCAATCTTCCCATTGTGTGGAACAAAGCAAGCCACGCCCACAACAAAGGCGGCTTTGTTTCATCTAGAGAACGACGACGCTGATTGGCAGAGACTTGACTTGCCCGACTAGTACTAAATTGGCCACCCGTCGTTTGAAAAATGTATTAAAAATCGATGCTATCTCCGCTACCGTATGTTACACACGACTTCTCATCTTGTGCAGAATGGAATAAAGTTTACTTTTTAATGTCATGTGTCGGCAGATGGTAGGAGTTCGGTAGGACTTTGATCCGTATTAAATTGACAGTGCTCTATAAATAGCGGTTTTGTTTTTTTTTTTTTGTTTTGAGCTGAAATCTTTATGTAATAGGTGCGAGGTAGAATTTTGTGATAGAGTCAGCTGATTATGTTCGTATGTGGTGATTATTACTGCATCATTGAGTTCAAGGTGGGTCCTAAATTTAAAGTAGGTACTAGGTAACTGTTAATTGAGTAAAATATTATTGAGTTGATGTTATAGAATTAAGACTTGTAAATAGATAGCTATCTGCACAATTTACCCACTCCTGTTTTTGTTTTCTACAATATTGCATCATTGGGAGACATCTAGCAAACTTACGGCCCATCTGTTGTAATTTTCAATATCATGTTAATAACATATCTACCTACCTACCTACTCGTACCTAACGTGAAATCGAAAATCTTGGTTTGAAAACTAGTAGGCAATCTGAGGTATAAATCGCAGGAAAAGTAACTACGTAAAATATTTAAAATTAACCAGTTGAGAATGCGCAAGCTTGCATTGCCAGAGGAGCACCTGCCTCGTCAATTATATAACAATTTAAGTAATTATTATTTTTTTAAACTTTGTCGGCCATTTTGACCATGTTCCTTAAGAAATATGATATTGGTTTTTCAGACATTCCTATTCTACTTTTTTATGCTGAATCCGAATCTGATGTCAAAATTCGAATATTCGAAAAAAAGCGACGGACAAACGCACCCACATACAAACATATAGATTTCATATAGGAACGGTGTTCCTGAAAACATCACCTCTTTCCCCATTGCTGGAATATGTATTGCATACAGAATGGTACCTAATTAATTCCATGTACCATTCTGTATGCACCCCATACAAGGTGTACCTACCTATGTCTCATCCTGCTGCAGGGAATAGGGTCTTCCTTCAACCGAAGTGTTTTAGAGTACCTACTTACCTACCTATACTCCGCTACGCTGCGCAAATGCAGACTGGCATGGCTGATGCCGGTGGTTTTTATGTTCAAGGCAGATCTACCTAATCAAAAAATTGTAGGTAGGTGGAGTACCTACCTACACAGTAAGATTAAATTATTTTCTACTTAATATATACCTAAGACTACCTAATTACCTATAGGTAAGAAATATAAGTAGGTAGGTATATCGAGTTAGAGTGAGTGGTGATATCAGAAGGCCGCACACATATGGATTAAATAGCTGTGGTTTTTTTATACCACTAAGGTGGTAATTAATCATACGGCCTGCCTGATGGTAAACAGTCACCGTAGCCTATGGACATTTGCAACACCAGGGGCGTCACACATGAGTTCACCTCGAGCTCATTCCACAGCTTGAGAGTTCTCGGAAGAAAACTTCACTGGAACCGCACAGTACGCGACCGTTGCGGTTCCAGCGTGTGAGGGTGAACTCCCCGCTATCGGCGAGCGGTAATAAAAAGTAGCTGTGGGCATCATATCGAACATATCTTCAGAACACAACCCGTTTACAATCGGTAGTAGTAGATTTGTGCTGAAAAAGGGCCAAAGCAAAAGCACCCGAAACCGATGAGCATGTGATAATAGGTTGATGAGTGTGGAAGAAGCGAGAGAGGTATGAAAGGATCGGTGCACCTGCGTTCCATAGCCTCTGCCCACTATGTAGATACTGTTGACATCAATAAAGGGCGTTCAACGAGACTAGGTAGGTACTTAATAATGATAAACACTCCCGCCTTTACTGGGTTTCGTTACTATCAAGGGATAAGTAGAGACCTTTTCTCTCGCAAGCGGGAACGTGACGTGACTGCAGCTTAGTGTTGCTAGTTTTTAACTATGGTTAACGGGAATCAGGTCTGCAGGTGAATTCGTCACATTTGGTAGGGTAATATTTACGTGGTTGAGTCGGCAATGATTTTTTTTTACAAGACGGCCCATACAACATACCTACAAGCGTACGGCCCACCTGATTTAAAGCAGTTATCGTAGCCTATTGACGCTTGTAATACATTAAGTTTTACTCGCGCGATGCTTCCACAGCAACTCCTTAGGAGCTTACTGGTAACCTCACACGCAGGAACACAACAACCCTCTAGGGAGTTGTTATTTGGCTGCGGTTTTCTGTGAGGTGGAGGTACTTCCCTAGACGGGCTGCTTTGATGCGCCCTACCTCTCTTAAAACATCCAGACCAAGACAAACAAACATGTTCATGCACACAAATGTTTGCCTTGTGTGGGAATAGAACCCACGAGCGTTGGTGTCAAAATCGCGTCATTCACGATTGAGCCACCGAACTCGTCATGTCATCATTTAATAGAAACTAATGATAAAGCATCCAATTCTGTGATCTATGCCTGTTTAAATATGATACACGGCGTTTTTATATATAGGTATTTAGTAATAACATGTAGGTACGGACCTTTATTTTAATTACAAACTGGTCATAAGTAGTCTGATATTATATTTTTGATTGTTTATCAATTTAAAACAAAAATATGCCCACATTTTAGTCTTACTTTACACAGCCGACTAGTTCCAGTTTTTAAATTCAATTTTGTTAAAGTAATTCCATAATCCACCACATCAACCCTAACTCATACCACTGCAGGGACACGGGTCTCCCTTCAACCGAAGGAGTTAGATCATACATATACTCCGCCACGCTGTTCAAATGCGGATTGGCCAGTGTTTTCATGCCGCCCGCAGGCCACTGACTTAGCTTAACGATGTCATCTATCGACAACAGCCGGGACCGACGGCTTAAACATGCCCTCCGACGCACGGAGAAACTCGAGATAGATAAACCCATCCATAGTCAGGCTGCGGTCAACGTTGCTTAACCTGCGTGTTTGGTTAGAATGAAACGCGCAACGACGCCACCAAGCTCTCAATACATAATAAGTTACTTTAAATAAAAGAGTAATTATACTATTTTTTTATTACATTTCATTTTATACATTTTTTAAAGATAAATGGTTATAAAAATACAATTAAAAAAAAAAAAAAAAACCCCCCGGTATCGAAGCAAAGATCCAAGCTATCGCTGGTCAGGGCTCTAGAGTGAGGAACTTCCTCATAATGCGGGCCGTGTCCAAAATAATTATTAGGTATTATTAAGTGACCTGACAGTAGCGGCGTTGCAGCGACGCTGCAGTAAGTGACTCGCTATTCCGTTAAAAAAGCTGCACTGCACCTGCACGTTTTCTGCAATATAATCGTATTCTGATTAATTGTTTTGACATTTGTATAGCGGTGACAGAAGTTTTGAAGGAGTTTACTTGCAGTTTTGTTAACGTTTGTCTTAAGCAACTTTAGCGAATGTCAAATTATTATTCCGAAGAGAAGATTTATAGTACCTACATAGGTGAGATGTTTGTGAAAAGAAGCTTCTTAATCATATATTCCCATATGATTAAAGAGCTTCTTTTCACAAACATCATAAAAATACCTACAATTTCTTAGTTTGAAATATGGTAACTAGGTGGTTAACATGACATGTTTAAGAGAGGTAGGGCGCATCATAAGAGTGGTAGGGTGTATCAAAGCAGCCCGTCTGAGGAAGTAACTGCCCCTCATAGAAGAACCGCTGCCAAATAACAACTCCCTGGCGGGTTGTTGTGTTTCTGCGTGTGAGTGAGATCACCTCACCAGTAAGCTTCCAAGGAGTTGCTGTGTATGCTGCAGAGGAGGCATCAGCGTGCTCAGCGTTGATGGAAAACATCGCGAGGAAGTCTGAACATTCAAGAAGTTTTATTTCCAAAGTCGCGAGACCTAACCTAAGAAAGGTTTGGTTTGCTGTGGGTTGTGGAGATCTGACGACTGTCTCTTCATGACATAATCCATACCTTTGCCAAATCCTTAGACCTGTATATCGGACCCTACCAATTCTAATTGATTAGGGAACGGTGTGTTTGTGCTTCAGTTTGTAGGACTGCAGGAGGAAAGAATGAGATAGTGGAGTACTAATCGATAGGTATGTCTAACTTTGCCTAAAAACCAATATTGTATATTTATTTATGATTGATATTAAAATCTAAAAACATAGATTGTTGTATCTTTTTTTTAATACCAAATGTTGGATTATAGGTAAGGTATGTTCTATTATCTTGTAAGTACTTAGATATTTACGAAATAGTTTAAAAAATGGTCGAATACAGGCAAAATTACTCAGATTGGTTTGGGCATTCAATCCACATTATGTGGTCCACTTACAGTAATACTTTACAAAATAGGTACACGTTAGGCCATGGTAAATGGGTGTACTTGAAAATGGCAAAATTGGCATGTCGCAGAGGGCACGGTAAGAGGCAAACACATTCCGCTGAGTGTTTCCCGGCCACGACAAATTGGCACTCAAGACGGCCGCTGTGCCGGCGCGGGCACGCTTCGCTGGCTTGCCAATTGCCTAATGATTTTGATCTGATGTGTAATGCTTACAAATGTTATCTTGAAACATGTAAAAATGTACTCTATTCTGAGTACTTAGGTACTAAACTTTTTTTTTATCTACACCGGAAAACCTATGAACGCTTGCAATACAGGAAGTAGGTAACGCGTTCGCCACCCTACAGCTAACACAGCAACTCTTCAGGAACTTACTGGCAACCAACCATTCCAGTGAGTTGTTATAGCTGCGGTTGTCTATGGCTTCCCTGCTGAGGCAGCTATGATGCGTCCAACTTCTTTTAAAGATATGTCCCACTGCTGCTAACACAGCAACTTTTTTAGAGCTTACTGGTTGCCTCACTCACTCGCAGGGACGCAACAACCCTCCAGGAAATTGACATTCGGGTGTAGTTTCTGTAAATTTTCCCACTCGAGCTTCGATGCTACCTACTTCTCTCAAAAACACGCAGACCAAGACAAGTAGATAATGTTCATGCACACAAAACGTGTGTCTTATGTGGGAATCGAACACACTAGCTTTGGTGTTGAAGTCACAACCAGCTAACCATGCGACCATTGGGCTCGTCAAATACCTAATCCTATGTGTATGGCATTCCACAAAAGTCGCAGAATTTTGCTTGTTCTGTGGGGGAATCACACTGCCTCGAAAAGCCATATTCGTAACGAATTCGAAGTGTTTACTCAGATTCCATACATTTTGACAAATTTTCGTTTCCTTTTCAAATATGACTTTTCGAGGCAATATGTTATCCCCACTGAAATAGATAGGTACCTAAATTGTACCTTACACAATGTTAATCTTTATATGGTATTAGGTCGTTAATTAACAACCAGCTGGTGACGAAGTAGGTTTTTTTCAGCTATTCACAGGAAACCTATACAACTTTCTTTAATAAATTTCCTTTTATGTCGGTAGGTCCCAAGCATAATTAGTGTTGTAGTTTTGTGTGATTGTACGCACACAGAGAGACAAACAAACAAAAACAACTGTTAACATGAATATGGTAAATAAATCCACATAAGTACAAATTAATAATCAGCACCTCTACGATTTTGTGCATAATCCTATAATCCTAGCACAGACAGGAAACATACACTACTAACGACATCTATTACGAAAATTTGTACTACTTATTATTAACAGCGCCATCTATAAAAATACTTCCGTAGAACGCAAATAAAAGATGTTCTGCTTTCGGACGTATGCAAACTTAGTGGTTCCAGTTACTACTGCTAGATGGGGGTATAATCATTTAGCATTTTAAACTATTTGCGAATTTTAATACAATATTACTACATTATTTTAATTTATGAAGAAATATTTAAGCGTACTATTTAGTGTGATTCATTTATGGTTTTAGGGTGTTTTGGTTTACCTTCACTTGCGTTTTTCAAGAGGCGCAACAGTAGATACTACTTCCAAATGATATTTTGTTTCCCAGAGCATAAAATAACTAGAATCAAGAAAATCACGGCAGTTTGCGGGATAGAAAAGTAATGTGAAGGGAAGTGCGACTACCATGTGTACATGATAATTATATAAAAACATCATTATTAATTTATACATTGGTTGCTGGATTGTAGTAATGACATCTTGAATCATTACAATGAACTGAAATATTGTTCCTTGTAAAATTCAGAGATGGCTCTGTCACGGGAACTTAAGTGCACCCATGACTTCATATGACACACTTCGCCGTAATACAGAAGTTAACAATCCTAATCCTAACCCATTACGAATACTGGGGTCCGCTACTTAAGCCTAGGGATTTAGCGAAGATATTGATTTTGATATGAAGCTACTGACGTCAGACCTTTACAGCCCAGGGGGTCAACCAGACCTTTCTTAGGTAAGGTAACGTCAAGTTATTTATTCCACCATTACCACGTTATTCCACGATACTATACTATATCTTCAAGCCAAGTCCCTTTCGGGGTAGGCAGGAAGAACCGAGCACCAAATGACTCGGCCGTTACACACAAAAATAAACTCCATCATAAGTAAAATTTATTCATCATTATTCATTTTATTCATTCATTCATCATTATCTTTTTTATTAAGTCATCTTGGCCGTAAGTGACTAGGGATCACTTTAGAGTTAAAGCTAACACCTGCACGTGGTACATCATACTAATTAACAACTGGGAAAGTACGCAGGGTAGACAGCATCCAAGTAACAACTCCTTGGAGGATTGTTATGTTCTTGCAAATAACTGAAGTTACCAGTAAGCTCCTAAGGAGTTGCTACGTTATCAGGGGCCAACGCATGAGTGATACTTCAAGTGACAGTGCAGACTTTGGTAATCGGTTCACATCAGATGGCCCGTAATGCTTGCATGCCGACGTGTTTTCTTCTCTTCACTCAACCTTTATCTATCTTTCACATCTCCACGTCAGTGGGCCAATTCTACTAAAAACTGCAACTGCACTGCTGCGCGGCGTGTGTCAAAATGCGTACATTTTGACGTTTCGGTATTCTGTTAAACGATCTGACAGCAGCGACGTTGCAGGAATGTTGCAGTAAATGAATGGCTATTCTGTTAAAAAACCTGCACTGCAACTGCACGTTTCCTGCAATATAATCGTATTCTGATAAATTGTTTTGGCATTTGTATACCGGTGACAGATGTTTTGAAGGAGTTTACTTGCAGTTTTGTTAACGTTACTCTTGAGCAACTTTTGCGAAGTGAAATTAATATTCTGAAGCGGTAAATTATATTTGCTTTGTTTTGGGAGATGTTTGTGGATAAATATAATTAAGTAAAGCTTCTTTTCGGTTAGAAATACCTCCACTCCGGCAACCAAGGTCAATAGTGAAACTATAGGAGTCAACATTAAATAAAAATCCAGTTTTATTAGATTGAAATATGGCAACATTTCAGGTTATAAGTAGTTTACTTGCAGGATACGCACAGTTGCAGCGTAGTTGCAGTGCCGTTGCAGTGCAGCATACGCGCAGTTCCAGCGCAGTTGCAGTGCAGGAATTTTTAGCAGAATACACCTATCGGCACTGCACTATTCCTGCACGACTCAAGTGACAGGAGTAAACGTGCAGTTGCAGTTATTTAGCAGAATTGGCGAACAGGTCTCACGCGGGGAAGGCAGAGAGAACAGACTTTCACAAGACACGGTCCTTACACGCCTCGCTGGCTCCTTAGCTCTTTTCATTCACGCTCGCCGGTTTCTTGGGCTCCTGGCACCTTTTGATTAGACTTTTTTTCATACAAGCATACGGCCTACCTGATGTAAAGCGGGTACCGTAACCTATTAACGCTTGAGATATATTTAGTATCACTCGCGCGATGCCTCCTCTGCTGCTTACACAGCAACTCCTTGGGAGCTTACTGGTGACCTCACTCACACGCAGGAACACAACAACCCTCTAGGGAGTTGTTATTTGGCTGCGGTTTTCTGTAAGGTGGAAGTATTTCCCCAGACGGGCTGCTTTGATGCGCCCTACCTCTCTTTAAACATCCAGACCAAGACAAACAGGTATGTTCATGCACACAAATGTTTGTCTTGTGTGGGAATCACCACGAGCGTTGGTGTCAAAGTCGCGTCATTCACGACTGAGCCACCAAGCTCGTCAAAATTTTGTTATTTTTCGTATTATTTATATAACTTCTCTCAAAAACACGCAGACCAAGACAAGTAGATAATGTTCATGCACACAAAACGTGTGTCTTATGCGGGAATCGAACACACTAGCTTTGGTGTTGAAGTTGAAGTTATATTTTCCATAGTATGTAGCACATAATTATGTTTAACATAGAGATCTGTAGAATTTATTGACTAATTGTGTGCCAAAGTCATGATAGCACGAGCGTGAGTTCTAGGTCACAAAGAGACCAACGCACTAGTGTGCCTTAATTGGTTTTGATGAACATTTTATTATTATTCAAGAGTCCCTTTAGACAGCGAACTGCTTCTCAGCTTACTGCAGGATGGTTATTTCCCCGATTTAGAAAATGGCGAAGACAATGAATACTTTAACCAACAGCAACTCGAAATGAACTTAGTGTCAGATGACCAAACATTTCCAAAACTAGGACATCGGCAACTCAGCCTACGTAGGAGAACAGATAGAACCTTTAAACTAGTCATGGAGCTATTATCATGTCCAAGGATTGTTGTATACTGGCGACGTAATATAACAATTGAATGAATAATAAAAAATTTAAATGATTGTAGCAGCAATATCAAGAGACAGTACCACAAAGTTACGTAAGAAACTACAAATAGGTAATTGATTCCGATTCGCCGCCTATTTCTGATGCTGAAAATCCACTATGGAAAATGCAGCCTATTATCGACGCTGTTAGAAATGACTGCATCAAACTCTTAGAACACCAGACAGATATCCAGTGGTTGAATAAATGATACCATTGCATTTACGGGCAAATGTCATTTTCGACAACTTGTCAAAAATAAACTTCGTTCGCTGTGTCACTAAAATTTTGTAGTCACAACAAGCAAGAGATTTATGGTGCACTTTGAGATTTATTATGGCAACAATTCTGCTTTCCTTTTGGCTTTGGGCCGTACTTCTTCGTCTGATTAAAAGCGTTCCTAAAGGATGTTGCATTGTCCCTTTGCTGGATGAACTTATAGACTTGCCTATCATGAAACAGATACTATTACTATTATGGTCAATTGTGTACCCGACAACAGCTTAGTTTTATAGATAATAAAAGAAAGAAAAGAGGCGATATGAAAGAGTTTCTAATGACATCGTCGTAGATTAAAAGTAAAATGGCGTCGGGCGGCACTGCGATAAATATACTTTAAAGAAGCAAAAAAGCTTCTTCGATGTCGACGCTCCAAGAATTGTTACCTCAAACAACTCATTTACGGATGGAGAAGATGTGCTGGATCAGTCGTTAGACTTTCAGAAAAACCGGCAAGTGAATATAAAAAGTCATACTCCGCATTATAGACCTAGCCATAGTGAAAACGTGGCGCATTTACATGAGACTTGCTCATTACGTTCTAAAATAAGATGCCGCAAATGTGACGTATATTGTACTTTATATATGTCGCAATAAAGATTGTTTATCACTATTATAATACTAAGTAATTATTATTTTAATAGTATCTATACATTGAGATTCGTTTCGTCTAAGTATTTAATTCAATATTGTCTAGAAAGAAAGCATTTCCGTTTCTTTATTTTTTACGTTTTGTTCTATAACGTGAGATGTGTATATTATTTAGTTCTTTTTCTACCTAAATTTACTATTTCTTCAATAAACTATATTGATAACAAAAGGAAGTAATTAAGAGGAAAAATAATTATTTTTCTATTGTAATTAATAGACAAAACTTAATTTCCATTGCATTTTTAAGTATTTAATCAACTGTTAACTAATAGAAACGAACGTTAGTGAGTTGATACTATTAAGACCCATATGGCACTGTAGTGATATTATTACCTTGGAGAAGTTGTTTACCGATTATTATTTTTTACTATTTTTTCATAAAATCACTGTTATTATTTAAAAAAAATGTGTGCATGTAAAGGTGCCAGTTCGCACCGAGCTGCCAACTGCAACTGCCGACAGACAGCAAGTGCAGCAGCTGCATGCAGACGGCCGCAGCTGCACGACTGTTTTGTATGTATTTATATGAAGTGGCTGCATGTGCCGCCACTCTCAATCATTCCGGGTGCATGCTGCCAACTACAAGTGCTGTCGGCAGTTGCAGTTGGCAGCTCGGTGCGAACTACCACCTCAACCATCACACGCGGTTGAAGTATAACTTCTTTTTGTTCAGAACTACGAGTATTCATGTAATAAAACTTTACTTACATCAATGATATTGTATTTAAAGATGACGTATATTCATACTGCGCGTCGTTATGTTATTGTTCCACTACGACATTATAGTACTTACTTACTAAGGCGTATATAGATTACAACAATGAAGGGGATAGATAATACGGAACGCATGATATAGAGAGAGATAGCTATCTGTCAAGAGTTGCGCTTGAAATACGTCAGCGCATCAAAGAATAGCGCATATTAGACCAATTGGGTTAATTTCATTGCCTCAGTTTTTGCGCGCTAGTGCGACATCTACCTCTTTTTAATACAATATCATTGACTTACATTTATTGACTGCTTGTTGTTAACTACGCTGGCGATTTAGTCTCATCCTTTGAGTAACTGTGGTCTTACCTACTATAATATTTTAAAAATGTTAATTAACCACAAATGTGTGTAAAGAGTCCGGCTTTGCGACAGTTTGGGTTAGTACGGCGAAGAGTATTTTATTTTACTATGAAAACACCTTTTTTTTAACAATGAAAATGTAAAGTTTTAATTAAACTATATAAATAAGAAATATTAATGGAATTAACCACTAACAATTAAGTTAGCAGCTTAATTATAATATATTCACTTTAGAGAACATCACACATAACTAAAAGAAGAAGACTTTCGTGCAAATACACTATGATTCCGCCTAGTAAAAAATATATACTATATATTTATGAAGTTTCCATATGAAGTAGCGTGACGCAATCGCGTTATTTTGTTTGTGGATGCGCTCGTCTGTTGTTCTTATATTGACGATTCAATATCAAAGATTACTCTGTATTTTTTATTAATCATATTTTTCGAAAAGAGCTATGAGATGCTATGCTATGAAATGAGTTAGAGAAGAGAGAAGTGTGTAAAGACCGCGTCTTTGGCGCTCGGTTCTCTCTGCCTACCCGCAAGGGACCTGGCGTGAAGATATACATACGTACATTTTATATTTTCTTTTTTTGTTGACAAAATATCTATACAGATAAATAAAATTGGAGTGTCTGTTTGTAATATTAAAATAACCGCTTTTTACTAAATGCATATTATATCCATATGCATACACGGTACATATACCAAAATGAATATTTTTACAATTTTTGTCTGTCTGTTCGTTCCGGCTAATTTCTGAAACGGCTGGACCGATTTTGACGGGACTTTAACTGACAGATAGCTGATGTAATAAGGAGTAACTTAGGCTACCTTTTTTTTATTTTTATTAGAAATTTTATTTATTTTTATTAATATAAATAAATAATAAAAAATAACTATTCCGCGTGGACGAAGTCGCGGGCACAGCTAGTTTATTAATAAAAAATCGCCGTAACGCATTTCCGTTGCATTGTCGTCGTCCAACTCATTGACTTACTTCATAGTCGCGCGTAAAGAAGTTTTACTTCAAAAAATATTCATCTATGACAAAAAAATCTCAGGATCGAAAGGGGTGGGCCAGGTAGAGCCGCGCGCAGCAGTTAGTACTTCAATAATATTACAGAGTAAATGTTACAAGGCACTAGAAAGCGATCGATTAAAATGCGAATGTATTGAGCTATTTCGACTTAAAGAAACAATGACCGTGTGGCCTAATGGATAAGGCGTCGGACTTCGGATCCGAAGATTGCAGGTTCGAGTCCTGTCACGGTCGCAAAATTACTATTTTTTTTTTTTAATTTACCTGGACGACAGTTTTGTACCTAAATTACCTAAATATACTTAATTCAGTATTAATTTGTACATTGGCGAAAAGAAAATTTATGATTATTATTTCATATGCATGTAAACATTTTTTAGCAATTTCGCTTACATAAATAAAACTTACTCAGGAATTGAGATTGAAATATTTTATTACATTTATAAAAATAAAACTAATTAATATATTTTTTTTATATTGCTCTACATGTACTGCATTTTTTAGGATGAAACATATGTTCAGATGTATGAAAACTTTAGCAATGGTATAACTAAAACAGTTGCGAATATCTTTTTATAAATGTAATTTGAATTACTTTTGCTAGTTTTTTTTCTAATTTATTTACCTACACCTTACGGATTAATGCAGAACTATATATATCAAAATATCAACTGACTTACAAACACTGAATGCTTTTAAATGCTTGTTTGTCAGTTCGACACTTTGGCACTAGATGGCGCAAAACATATACTAGAAGAGGACGTACAAAGCTAAGTGACGCGTTCATTTTGTTTTTATAACGCAAAATTTAAGACCAATTCCATAAAAACGCCCAATACTGGCATTGTAGAATCATATTTATGTGTTTTTAGACATATTCTGTATTTTTTATTTATTTACAATTAGTAATTTTTGATTATTGCTATAAGTGGCCATAATAAGCAATAATTACAATTTTGGTTACTTGTACACAGATAATAAATACAATATAGATATGTTTCAAAAAAACATAAATATGCTTCTACAGTGTCTGTATTGGGCGTTTTTTGGAAAATAGATCACAATGTTGATTGTGATATAAAAAACTAAATCTATCAAACAATACATTAATTATGTAGTGTTTTTAGGGCGAATTCACCATTTCCAAGATTGACATGCATGTACTTAATTGCAAAGCCGCAAAAGTAGGCACCAAAAACAGCCTTTATACTCTCTTGTATTTTTTATTGTTTGAACATAGATACCACCTATGTCGTGATAATTTTCAAAGCAAACAAAATCACATTTATTTGACACTTATAGTAACTACGAGTTATTTGCATATGGTTCGATTTAAATTGATTGCGTGCATCATGGAAACGGCATGCATTTACATTTTATACCACTTAGGTTTAGGTGGTAAACAAGCCTGACTAATTCTAAATAGCAAAGGAGTTTTTTTTTTGACCTTACTATGTAGTTGGCCCCTGTGGGCCGTGACTACGTCACCGGATGGGAGCAAAGGAGGTAAGTATCGTACTTATGTACCTACTGACGTCTATCGTACTTATGTAGCAAAACTTTGGCATTGACAGCAATAAATATCATTGATTGACAGGTGTTTGTCGCAAATATGTGCTCCTTTGTCACTGTAGGTAATTTAACGTTTGTTTCTTTGATAGAAGTAGGTAAAGTACGTTCAGCCGAGATAAAGATGGAAAAGCGTTCAGTGGCGCAAAATATGTTCTTATTGAGTAGGTATTATACTCTCTTTTATTTCCTAGCGTTACGACCACTACGCGGCCACTACTCTTTTCTTGAGTGTAACATAAGTGTTACTATTCATCTATACATATCTTCAAACTGATTTTCTTGCTGGGTAGACAGAGAGAACCGAAAGCCATAAGTACATAAGTAGCGGTTATTACTCATTGTGTATTTTCTATTATGTATTTACTTTATCAAAATAAAAGTTACACACTAAATCCGACTACGATGACAATTCTCTATTGAAAAACTATAGACAAGATTTAAATGTTGACATATTTTTTTATTATAATTGATGAACAATTAGTAATTTCAATTTAATGTGCAGGGATTTCCCGCAAGTAGGTACCATAACTTTTTTGATACCCCATTATGCGATAGGTAGGTACATTGTTTTTTTTATAAATACATATAAGTCGAAGGATGTAGGAGCCGAGGAAGGCCGAGACTAACCTACCATGATCAAATTGGTCGTGTTTTATCAGAAGGTGATGTCAGAAGCCCCAGGAACCTGCGAGCGTGCATGAAAAGAGCTATGAATGTCACAGAAGCGAGTGAAGTATGCAAGGACCGCGTCTTATGGCGCTCGGTTCTCTCTGCCTACCCCGCAAGGGACTTGGCGTGAAGATATACATACATAATTATACATACATACATACATACATATAAGTATTTTTGGGGTTACCCTTATAGGATCACTTTGTTGTACGTCTGTCTGTCTGTCGTGACCTTTTTCCTCAAGGACGGGTGGAGCTATCAAGCTGAAATTAATATCACATACTCAGGTCTGCAGTCCCTTCGAGCAGTGAAAAAATCAAACTTCTAAGTCAACGCAATCAAAAGATACGGCTGTTTATGCGCATATTTTGACACTCGCAAGGGAATCAAAACCTATAGGGTACTTCCCGTTGACCTAGAAGCACGAAATTTGGTAAGAAGCAAGGCACGAAAACTGTAAATTGGTAGTTATCTATATCACGAAAATAATTTGAGAAAATTCCCCTACGAAACCCTCGGAGAGCGAGTGGGATTCGAACTTGAAGAATTTTTTTTAATAGAACGTCGAGAGGCGTTACAAACATAAGATCTTCTTGACGAGCTCGGTGGCTCAGTCGTGAATGATGCGACTTTGACACCAACGCTCGTGGGTTCGATTCCCACACAAGGCAAACATTTGTATGCATGAACATGTCTGTTTGTTTTGGTCTGGATGTTTTAAGAGAGGTAGGGCGCTTCAAAGCAGCCCGTCTGGGGAAGTATCTCCACCTCATAGAACCGCAGCCAAATAACAACTCCCTCGAGGGTTGTTGTGTTCCTGCGTGTGAGTGAGGTCACCAGTAAGCTCCCAAGGAGTTGCTGTGTAAGGTCACACGTCTTTCGAAATGGAATTTCTTGTACGTGCGCGTTTCCTCACGATGTTTTTCTTCACCGCCGAGCAAGTGACAATCACAAATATGTACAGATAAACACGAATTTAGTGGTAAGTACATGCCAAGATTCGAACAGGGGACCCGTTGGTTAGCAGATTGTATTGTACCGGACAACTACATTAGAGCGCGATCCCACAAGTTGTTCGCCTGGCGGAGTAAGAGGACGACAGCGGCGAGTCACGCTCCATTGACTTAGAGCGCTGCGCTTCCTTAATGAAATGTTAATAAAAAAATCGGCCAAGTGCGAGTCGGACTCGCGCACGAAGGGTTCCGTACCACTATCTATAAAAACGGCAAAAAAAAACACGTTTGTTGTATGGGAGCCCCCCTTAAATATTTGTTTTATTTTAATTTAATTATTTATTCTTAAAGTGAATATATAACTAAATATTCTGTGAATATTTCAAGCGTCTACCTGTTGCCGTTATCAATATCGAGCAAAACCGAGCAAAAAAATCACGTTTGTTGTATGGGAGCCCCCTTAAATATGTATTTTATTCTATTTTTTATGTATGAATAAATAAATAAATAACATTTTCTGACTGGAAAATGAGAGAGCGCTCGCAAGGCAGATGTCGCTAAAAAATGAAAAACTGTTAAAATTAAGGGGAAATATCTTCCCCTTCGGGGGACTTTGCAATTTTATTTTTATTATTTTCATAGAATACGTATTTTTTGCAACATAAAATAACTACACATTTTTTATGTAATATAAATAAAATACATACGTTGCCTCCTGTAAAGGTCAGTAGATGGCGCTGTACGAAAATTGAATCGCTTTATGGTTGCATCTACGACCCTGAACTTTGTTTTTTTTTTAAACAAACAATTTCATGTCTACAGAGAAACAAAGGCTACTAAAAGCCCAAATCTCATGCGTGCGAAGCCGCGGGCATCTGCTAGTATGTAATAAGAGTTAATGTCGGGAGGCATACAAGCGTACGACCCACTTGATCTAAAGCGGTTACCGTAGCCATGAACGCCTGCAACACATTAAGTGTCACTCGCGCGATGTCAACTCTGCTGCTAACACAGGAACTCCTTAGGAGTATACCGGTGACCTCGCTCACTCGCACCAACCCTCCAGAGAGTTGTTATTTAACTGTGGTTTTCTGTGGAGGTACTTGCCCAGACGGGCTGATTTGATGCGCCCTACCTCTCTTAAAAACAGATCAGGACACAAATGTATACCTACCTACTTCTAACCACTGCGCCACCAAACTCGTAAAGTTTTAAGCATAATCTGCTCTCAGTTGGGCCTACTTAGTTACAACAGATCAAATTAAACATAGACGTAATAGCTACTCTTCGCTGTACTTTTGGTGATACAAGTGCAGTTAAGTTTGTTTGTTTTGATCTTTGTACCATTGTTGTCGTAGATACTTAATAAATTACAATAATTCGATAGATAACTTCGAGTTTTAAGCCATTTTAAGCGTGATCTTTCCTCAATTGTACCTATTTAGCCACATCAAAGCTTATATACATAGCAACTGTTTTCTGAATTTTTTGTAATAATTCGCAATCGAATAAAAGTTATTGCAAAAGAAATAGAACAGAGGTTATGTCCCAAAAAATGTTATATATCGACTCAATATTGTCTGTGATATTTATAAAGTACCTACAGAATAAAAGTAGCCCGATGTAGTCGCCACACGTAGTTGCAGAAAAACAAACAAACACTTGAAAACACACAACTAAAATTAATCCTGCGTACGCGAAATTTAATAAGTGTACGATACGGATATAGATTTGTAATATAATAGCGCCTAAGAGCTTTTATTTCACTTACAAGCATAATATTAATTATAAGATGTATATTTCTAAGATGAAAATACACGATATAGGTAAACATAAAACGACGAGTGCTGCCAAGCCAACTACTCTACTGCAAAATATGCTAAATTGCTAAAGTACTGTTTAAAATATGCTAACTTATTTCCCTAAATGCCAATATTTTAAAAACACTTTTATTATGAACAAAATTAATCAAAATCACAAATCCTAAAGTAAAATAATAGCTATTAAACTGTAATATTTTTTAAAAAAATGCCCAAACAAATACACCAATTTTAATGACCAGACGAGGCTCTGGCGAAAGAGAGGTAGGGCACGTTAGCCTGACTGGGGAAGTACCTCCACCTCACAGAAGACGGCAGCCACTCCTCACACTCCTCAAAATGTATATTACACTGGATCTAGATGGAATCCAGCCGCTTTCTTTTCTGGACTCTCTTATGATTTGTACCCAATCATTCTTCCATGCATCGGTTGACGATGGAAATCTAAAAAATATTAAAGGTATGAATAATAGTTGTTCAGTAAAAGAATGCTAGGATGTAAGTTTATATGTATGTTTAAACAAAATTAGGTATCTGAATTAAGTAAGAATTACAAGAGAACAAAAGAGAAATGATCTCCCACATTTACGCTAATTTGGAAATGTGAGTTATGGCAACACCGGTCGATTTATTGTTTTGAAAAATTAATTTAAGTGAAAACGATTAGTTAATCAGAAAAAATACTTGCTTACCTATGAAAAGTAATCCCATGGCTTTTTTTAATTGTACCACTATGGTTCCGACTGCTCTTCACTACGCACGACGGCATTATTATTATTTTTCGACAAGGTTATCACGCGGCGAGGTGTCGGTGCGTAATGGCGGGCGGTAGACTTACTATGGTGTGAATGTGCGTGTCGGCTCGTACGTATAGCGACTGACTTACTATGGAGGTGCTTCAGTGTTAAGTTCGGGAGACGGTGTCTGCTTTTTTTATTACGACTATGATGCTAAACAATACTAATATTGGCATAAATTATGCTAAATTGTTAATAGATTCAGGCGTTACTTTGCGAAAGTCAAATCCACATGCAATTTGATCTAACCTGCTTTGCGTGCTTCCGCCACCAATTAGTTCATGCGGCCTAGCGCCGGCCGGCACCCACCCACTACTGTTAGTGCTTGGTATATGCCGACGCTGCCATGGCTGCTCCGGTAGTCTCTGCTTCGGCTGCTGCGGTCGTCCGTCATCTGGAACAGAATCCGCATGCCCCCACCACCACCGTCGCTGCCACGACTGGCCTGGTCGTCGCTGCGACACGTGTTTCGCCTCTCCACGAGGCATCATCAGGCGTTGTAGACGTTAATCGTAAGAATAACATGCTACAAGTGACAAATCCATCGCAGTGCCGTCCCTTATATTGAATTGAGGGTGGGGGTGGATGGTGTGAGCGAAAAGATATTTAATAGTGGGGAATGGTTTACGTCAGTCTGTTTGTTCATGAGAGTAATTTTAGAATTTTTATGTTTATTAATTTCTAATTGTTCCCTAATATTTAGTTTTAAAACTATAGTTTTAAAACTAAATATTATAACTTACAAAACTATAGTTTTAAAACTAAATATTAGGGAACAATTAGAAATTAATAAACATAAAAATTCTAAAATTACTCTCATGAACAAACAGACTGACGTAAACCATTCCCCACTATTAAATATCTTTTCGCTCACACCATCCACCCCCACCCTCAATTCAATATAAGGGACGGCACTGCGATGGATTTGTCACTTGTAGCATGTTATTCTTACGATTAACGTCTACAACGCCTGATGATGCCTCGTGGAGAGGCGAAACACGTGTCGCAGCGACGACCAGGCCAGTCGTGGCAGCGACGGTGGTGGTGGGGGTATGCGGATTCTGTTCCAGATGACGGACGACCGCAGCAGCCGAAGCAGAGACTACCGGAGCAGCCATGGCAGCGTCGGCATATACCAAGCACTAACAGTAGTGGGTGGGTGCCGGCCGGCGCTAGGCCGCATGAACTAATTGGTGGCGGAAGCACGCAAAGCAGGTTAGATCAAATTGCATTATGCTAAATTGACATCACTGAACACAACACAACACTAGTAATTAGTGTATTTTTCTTTTTTTTGGTTCTTTTTATCCCCGAGGAGAGAGGTAAAGGGTTTTAGTCCATACAGCCAAGTCTTCAGTATAGAACCATTTAAAAATTTTAATTCTAGATATTCCAGCTTGAAGAGTATCCAGACCCAATCCTGCAGTTTAAATGCCACCAATAAAACAATAGTAAATTTTGCAGTTTTCTTCACGGACTTATTCATGAATTTTAAAAAGTGCATAGACATTGAGTTTTTTCATTTTTTTACAAGTTGACTAGCACTTATGTTACGAAATACTGTAAAAATAGTCACATGAAAAGAATTTTATGCTGAATCGTAAAAATTCCAAGAATAACAACAACGTCACTCGTCAAAAGCGCGGGAGAAGTCGTATATTATTCTTTCTTTTGTAACGTCATCGTCATCTGTCAGTCAATTTTTGAAAATAATTCGTACAATATGGCCATTAAAATATTCAATCGACTGCCTGAAAGATTTAGTAGGTACATTAAGCATACACATGTTAAAAAAATAATTCAGTATATTAATGAATAAATGATATTATAAGTACATAATTACAATAAAAAAAAATGTATTACTCATGACTAATATTGTTATATTATTTGGACTAATACCGAGAAATACAGAGCTCGATGGCGTCGTTGCGCGTCCTGAAGAAAACCTGAGCCTTCACCGCTGAGCAAGTGATAATTACAAATATATACATTAATCCGGAAACACGAAGTTAGTAGTTCGAATTGGGTACTAGTTGATCTATCATTGCTCTTACGAAACTACGAAAGGCAGATATAGTAACATTTTTAGGATTAGTTTGGTCAACAATACAATTGGAAAATTCATGTGAACGAAATTTGAACTAAAATAAATAGATATATCTATGTAATCAATAGACTGCGCAATATTGCAGAAAACTACTATAACTACTTATTATGAGTATGTCGAATATATACATAAATATGTTGAAGTGAACCGCGTATTAATTAGCCAATAAAAATCTAATAAGGCTATTATTGGCGTACCTCAAGATGTATCCTGTAATGTAAACCATTGTTTCTAAAAATACTACCTTTACCGTGCATTTAAATCATCGAAATATATTTAAGACGAAATGGGCATTTATTTTTAAGAATTACAAAAGAGAAAACAAGTCTCGTGCTGTATGTATCTAATGTCCTTTGCCGCATTTGTTATACAATATAAGAACTAAAAACACAGAAACTTATGTCATGGTATAAACGTGGATTCAAAGACAAAAACATGTATGTATGTATGTATGTATGTATATCTTCACGCCAAGTCCCTTGCGGGGTAGGCAGAGAGAACCGAGCGCCATAAGACACGGTCCTTGCATACTTCACTCGCTTCTGTGACATTCATAGCTCTTTTCATGCACGCTCGCCGGTTCCTGGGGCTTCTGACATCACCTTCTGATAAAACACGACCAATTTGGTCATGGTAGGTTAGTCTCGGCCTTCCTCGGCTCCTACATCCTTCCACTTTTGCATTGTATATCTGTTTCGTTGTTTTTTTGTTCAACAAAAACATGTTTTCCTCAAAAATGGGGTAATTTAGTGCTATGAGAAATTCATTTCAATTAACTATAGAAAAATAGAGTGTTGATATTAAGCTGTCAAAGGGCGTAAAAATAATGATAAAAATGCTGTTCAAAATATTTTCCATTTGCAATAAACAGCAGTTATTTTTCTGCACAAGATAATATATTATATTTAATCGACATCTGACAAGATGCAGGTTTCCAACAGTTAGTGAATAGTTGACACATGTCGTACGCAGTCTTAAACGTGACTGTAGTAATACTATTGATACATGATGCTTTCGATTGATACTTAGGTTTATCGGCAATTGCTCGATAGCTGTTTGTAAAAGTATCGTTTATAAATTATTGGTTAGGACAATGATAATTATAGCAAAACAGATTTCACTTTTTTATGTAACTTATATCTAAATGTTACGCCAATAATTCGTGAATGTTTGTATTGCATTAGGTAAGTATATGACAATATCGATAGTAGCAATAACGTAATGACTGTCTAGGTACAATTCAAAGCATTTAAGAGAGAAAGGACGCATCAAAGCAACACGATTGAGTACGTAACTTACCTCACAGAAAACGGCAGCTGTACACTGCCCATCATATAATTAAACTTTATACAGGTAATCATTTTAACGTGACAGAAAGAGACAGGTAATTATCAAGTGTTGCGTATCTCTCAAATCCGAAAGAGATAGAATGATCTGTCAAAATTAGCTTCATAAAATGGATGCAGTATAATTAAAAAAGTCCTAGATGATTGTTGTGTTCCTGTTAGTCAGTAAGGTTACTAGTAAGTTCCGAAGGAGTTGCTGTGTTAGCAGCAGGGGTCTAAACGCGCGAGCGATACTATTGTGTTGCAAGCGTTCTTAGGTTACAGTAATCATTTTAAATTACGTGAGTCGTATGCTTTTTTGCCACTACTTCTGTAATGTTCTTATTTTGAAGTCCGATGGGCAGTTAATACATATTTATACTTTTATTATAACACTTGAGTAATAACCTAAAGTAAAATTTCACAAAACAAGCAATTACCTGCAATATTATCAGAAAATGGAAGTGTTATTAACCAATTCCAAATTATTTTCGCCGCGTTATTTTTATTACATCTCTCTATCTATCTATAACTTCACGCCAAATCCCTTGCGGGGTAGGCAGAGAGAACCGAGCGCCACGTGACTCGATCCTTACATATCTAACTCGCTTCTTTAACATTCATTGTTAAAACCAGTATTTTCATCAAATTCATAGGCTTTGATAGCGGACTCCGCCAATCAAAGTAGTTTAAGAGAGATAGGGCGCATATTATATAAGTATTAAAAACAAGCTTTCATTATTAGATTTTGTCGGACCATTTAGTTAAGGTGCAAATTGGGGGAAAATAAATTTTAGTAGGCAACATATTTTTGTACAATGTGTGGTGTGGTGTGGAACATAGATATAGTATATACAAGTAGTTAGTATGGAGGCAAACTTATGTCCACGGTCCACGCACATAATATGTGCCAACATCAACACAACAACAAACTTCATTTTATCAACCGCTTTTGTTTATAAGCTCTCCTTTATTTTTTTCTGGATCAAAGTTCACTTAAGCTATCTTGAAGTGAAAATGTTTTAAAACGGTTTCGTGCTAGTTTTTGTCAAATTGTTGGATATTATTATAGGCTTCCAGCGAACTTAAGTTCGGTGTGGGTTTCCCTCAATTTAAAGTACAATTTGGCGTAGATTTCATTTATGTTTATCTTAGGCATTTTTGTATGAAAGCATTCACCTTTTCCGGGACGTTATTTTCAACTTGCCATACCTGTGTAGATACTTATTTCCTTAATTTAGGATGGACATGTTAACTAGACTTCAAAACAGTACTCCAAATAACTTGTTTGCTATCGATGACGAAAAGACAACAAAAAAAAATAGCAAGCAACTTATTTGGAGCGAAAGATATCGCTGATGCAGATATTCATAACATCGGTGAATATTTTTTGCATAACGATACTCTATAACCATTTTATTCTTTAATAGTCTTTTTAAACCGTATTCTTCAAAAGGCCAACCATCGATTTATTAGTTAAAAATCTCGATTTCCTGTTAATCACTGGGGAGTGATTATTACTAAGACAGGTCCAGTTTTCCCTCTTGGTTGTGGAGGTCGCTTGATGTTAAAACCAGTATTTTCGTCAAATTCATAGGCTTTGGTAGCGGACTTCGCCAATCAAAGCAGTTTAAGAGAGGTAGGGCGCATCAAAGCACCCCATCTGGGGAAGTACCCCACCTCACTGAAAACGCAGCCAAACAAGAACTTCCTAGAAAGTTATTTTTTTTCTGCGTGTGAGTGAGGTCACCAGTAAGTTGCTGTGTTAGCAGCAGATGGGATGATACAGGTTTACATAGGCTGCGGTAGCCGCTTTATATCAGGTGCTTGTATGCCTCCCGACGTTGTATAAAAAAAACCTTTGGATTAAGGAACGAAATAACGCTAGGAAGAAGACTGAGGAGTAGTCCACAACTGGTATTTATCATCAGGTCAGCTCTATGGTACTATGTATTATTGGTGGGTATATAAAATATCCACCAAAGGCAAGGCAAGGCAGTTCGAAATAGTCGACGGCGCTTACAATCACACTTCAAGTTCTAAATGCACTGTCGCTTTATAATATATAACATGAAGAAAAATAAGAGTAATAAAGTTAGTGTCAATTAACACAGATGATTGTTCACACGCGAACACAAATTATTGATAACGTACGCGCAGCTGGTTGTCGAGTTATCGCTCAGAGTTGCATAAATCACTGTCTCGTGCGCATGCACCGGCGGGCAGCACGGGACGACTATATGGTGCGGGGCCGCCGGCCAGCTACCGAACGGTATGTTATGCTCACTGCATGGGAAATATTGATGCGGGTAGTGGGTAGGTACATTATTAAATTATTGTATGTACCGTGGTTTGGGAACAAAGGAATAACACATTCATATTGTGAATTATAACTAGTTCAATATCAAACAATTATTGTTTTGTTATCTGCAACTAATCAATTAAGCTTTTATGATGAAAAACATAATTTGTACAACAAATGATGGACGTTGAAATTACAGTACATAGTCATACATGTACGGTCAACATAAACACACCGTATTTACTTAATGACAGAAACTTATATGAAAAAAAAAAAAAATGTGGCATAAATGGGTTTACCAAGAAGTATACCTATTTCTGTGATTTATAAATGGAATACCGAAGTTGGTATACAGCCCACAAAACACTTTAGTGGAAGTAGGTACTACCTAAATTACCTTAACCCTTGCCGCGTCCTGCTCTAATGCATAATGTTAATAAAAACAAAGCGAGCATTATTGAATTAATTCAAACCTTGATTTTCAAAAGAAATGTAATGGGCAATATTAGAACAAATATAGTTCATAAAAATGGAATTTTTACTTTGATACACATGGGTATGGGACAAACCAACAAAGCACTAACTGCGCATGAATGCACCCCACGCTCACAAATACGTTGTGTTTTAGCGCATAAATATCTATCCGATTCAAGCCACTGACCAATGAGAGAATATTTTAACCAATAAAACGATAAGTACCGCCATGTTGATCTACGAACTAGCCAATAAGAGCTGCGCTTTCTACTTTATCCCTGACCCGTAGCAGTGAATTGAGTTACTACATAATATCTCTCTTCATAGGTTATTTCTTTTATGTTCAGAGGTCGTACCTCCTAAGTTATCGACTTCAATAATTATAAGATAAATATACAAGTGCGGGCTTTTTTGTTTTTTTTTTTATATTGGCTCAGCATAGTGGCTCCTCTTCGCCTGTTGGCAAGGGAAAAGAAGAGGAATAGTTGTGCTTTGGCCATGATTTTCTGTGAGGTAAAAATACGCCGAGCAAAGATCGGTCACGTAGGTAGCTACTTATGTACGAGCATTCCTCCATTAAGCGAACATTCCTCTTGTCAACTATATGGAGGTACCATTTTTCATCTGTAGACTACCGTTTTGTCTGGAAAGACATGTATATAGATGAAGTTAAACGCAAAACCTAAATGAAAAATTTGTGACAAATCGTTAGAGCCGTGTACGAGACTAGGTCAGTGGCGCAGTGATTAGTAACGGCACTTTGAACAAACGCTCGTGGGTTCTATTACCACATAGGATAAACATTTGTGTGCACGAATATTTTTTGTTTTTTTTTGTGTATTATAATCAGTCTAGTACCCATTCGCCTCGCTTACTTTGGGGCTCTTGCCCCTGTCTGTCACGCTATGTATTTTGTCCGAAAAAAACGAAATGATAGGAAGTAAACCAGCATCATGTTGACACAGAGAGCCGGTCAAAGGGGCGCCCATATTCAGGCAGCAGGTTAACTCGCCATCTTTCAAGACTGAAGAATTGTTACGATTAAAGGAAAGCTATATACATTTATATACAATATTTCTGTAAAGCTAAGGGACCTTTACAAAAACAACTTTGGATAAAGACAGATATAATGCTTTGTTTATTCATTACTTACTGTAAATACAAAATTCAACTGCGATTAAAACACTCTTTCTAGAGGTATAAAAGAGATTTTAAGGTAGGCAAAAGGAAGGAAGTATATGTTGGTTTTGTACAGCCATAGTACATACACGTAATATTTTTGTCATATACAGCCAAAACTGGATATAACGACATTAAAGGGACCCTCTAACCTCGGTCGCTATATCCGATAGTCGCTGTAAGCCTTCAGAACCCGTTATATACCTTTTCCCATACATTTCGCGGTCATATATGACCACACGGGTTTCGAAGGGTAGCAATATGCACAAATAGACACTTAATTTGAACAACAACCAAGACTACAACCCAGAGGGAACGCCGGAGAAGTAATTCGTCAACATGCTACTAATGGTAGGGTCTCTACTTCCTAATTATCCCGTTTCTTAATCTATCAGAAACCGTTACCCAACCCTAAGGATTTCTCGAAGACACTGTTTTTTATATGGAGCGACTGCCGTCAGACCTCTACAACCCAGAGGGAACGCCGGAGAAGTAATCCGTCAACATGCTACGAGTACTAATGTTAGGGTCTCTACTTCCTAATTATCCCGTTTCCTAATCTATCAGAAACCGTTACCCAACCCTAAGGATTTCCCGATGACACTGTTTTTTATATGGAGCGACTGCCGTCAGACCTCTACAACCCAGAGGGGACGCCGGAGAAGTAGTTAATCCGTCAACATGCTACTAAGGTTAGGGTCTCTACTTCCTAATTATCCCGTTTCCTAATCTATCAGAAACCGTTACCCAACCCTAAGGATTTCCCGAAGACACTGTTTTTTATATTGAGCGACTGCCGTCAGACCTCCGTGACCCCGAAGGAAAACCAGATCTTTCCTAGGTTAGGTCACACGTCTTTCGAAATACAATTTCGGACGTGTGGGTTTCCTCACGATGTTTTCCTTCACCGCCGAGCAAGTCACAATTATGTACATAAATCCGAAAACACGACTTCCATAGTACATGCCCACCGCCTAGATTCGAACCGAGAACCAGTTGATTAGGCCGGTTTCTTATCCACTTAGCTATCACTTTTTAAGTATGTCGATTTAATATCAACGGGAATGTAGTAGCAATGTGAATATATAAATCAGTTGAGAATGCGCAAGCTTGCATTGCCAGAGGAACACCTGGCTCGTCAATTATATAACAATTCATTTTTTTTTAAATTTGTCGGCCATTTTGACCATATTCCTTATGAGATTCCTATTCTACTTTTTTATGCTGAATCCGAATCTGAAGTCAAAATTCGAATATTCCAAAAAAAGCGTCAGACAAACGCACATACAAACATATATATAGAATTCATATAGGAACGGTGTTCCTGAATACTCAAACTATGAACTCCAATGCGACAACGATGGACATATACCTACGTACAAACAACAAGTAAATATTTACCCAAATTATAATCGAATAACGAAAAAACCATTTATCATATGCACGGATCAGGTTATTACGGAATAGGTCGGCGTTGATCCGGGCGAGCGGTCAAAAGGCGCTCATATCCGGCCGGCGCTCGCCCGGTCAACCATAATATAGTGGTTTGATCGAAAAATCCTATGATATCTACTTGCTTCTGCCGTGTATTTCATCCTTTAATATTAAGTCTGCGAATTGTATGTTTCTCTCATAATTATTGATGTCGATAACTTAGGAGGTATGACCTCTGAACGTTAAAGAAATAACCTATGAAGAGAGATATTACGTAACTCAATTCACTGCTGCGGCTCTGAGGTAAAATAGAAAGCGCAACTCCTATTGGCTAGTTCGCGCATAAACATCGCGGCACTTATCTGCTTATTGGTTAAAATATTCTCTAATATATTCTATAATAATTCTAATATTCCATTTTTATGTACCTACTAAGTTTGTTTTAATATTAGCCATTTAATTTCTTTTGAAAACCGGTTTGAATTAATTCAATTATATCGCATATTTATTTATTTTTATAGTTATAAGTTATAGCACTTATGTAGCAAGATAAATAAGTGCAGGTCATAGAATGAATGGAGTGTGGGGGAAAACTTCTAGGCAGCAGAAATATAAGCTAATGAATGAATACATTTATTTGTTTAGAAAAAGGTACATACTATTTTAGTTTAGATGGCGGTTGTAGCTTTGCGGTGTGTAGCTCAACGCGTTGCTGGTCCCTACGGTAACTACGAATAGCCAAAGAATAGTTGATAGAGTATTAAAGTTGAATAAATGCTGCTTAGACGCAAGCGTTGTGCGAAAACTACGGCATAATGTTTGCAGATAGCAGTGACGATATCAGATGTCATTCTGAAATACAATGTAGGTGTTAAGATCTTTATTTCAACAGAAATCAAAATAATGTTTAAACATTATTCTGTTATCTGAAATAATGATGGTACAAATATATATATATATGTCAGAACGTGGATGTAATTGTCGTCAGATGGCTCGTTGTTCATGGCGAATAAAGCAAAATACCAGCGTAGATAATCTTCTCAATATTTAATCAGTCAATTAGGTACTAAAATAATCTTAACAAAAGTTATGCTTAAATCGTAGATTACAACGGATTCAAAATGCGGTGGACGCGACACGTGCGATTAGCTCCATTGCTCGATTCGTAATGCGCTTCCAATGACGGCAGCGAACTTTGACGGTATCTCATCTTGACGTTTTTGACAACTGACAACAATCGACATTTCGAGCAAACCATAACAAACCAACCGGTGTTGCCAATCCAACGATGTCGATTCCACCCAAGCGCCGACTTGACATTTTGATCCGTTATTATTAAAACTAGCATCACGGGGATTGATTTCTTCCGGGCTTCTCAATATGGTGTTGCTACCTCTGCGACATATATATATATATATATAATATATATATATATATATAATAAATGTGCGACTTACCTACGTATTAAAAGGAGTGCGAGGTTTAAGCCCGTATATTAAGTGAAACATGGTTAATCTATATTTCTCCAGTTTCATCAAGTTCCATTACATACAAAGTTTAACAACACGTTATCGCACAATATAATCTTTTCTTTTGTAGGCATATAAGCATAAGCCCACCTAATGTATAGTGGCAACCGTAGCATAAAAGCGCTTGCATTATATTAGGTGTTGTTCACGCGACCTCTGCTGCTGACACAGCAACTCCTTAGGAGCTTACTGGTAACTACAGGCACTCGCAGGATCACAACAATAAAAAAATGATAGATTTTTTTACACGTTAAAGCGTTCACTGTAGCCTATGAACGCTTGCAGCACGTTAAGGGTCACTCGCTCGATTCCACCTCTGTTGCTAACATAGCTACTCCTTAGGAGCTTTACTCATGATCTGAGTCACTCGCACGAACACAACCCTCCAGAGAGTAGTTATGTGGTTGCGGTTTTCTGTGAGGTGGAGGTAGTTTCACCAAACGGGCTGCCTTGATGCGCCCTACTTCTATTAAAAACACCCAGGCTAAGACAAACAGACATGTTCGTGCACACAAATATTTGTCTTGTGTGGGAATCGCACCCACGAGCTCTGATGTCAAAGCAGCGTTACTAACCACTACGCCACCGAGCTCGTCAAACGTCCTATATGCAGAGGAAAATATACGTCTGTGACGGAGTTAAATGGATGAATCATGTGTCACTCTGCTTATCCCGCGAAGGTCTTGGTGTAAAGATTAATCTAAAATTAATTTTCGAGTAGCAATTCACTAGGTACCAATTACTAATAGTTGATAAAATTATTAATTAACTGGATTCTCTCCACAACTTCGCGGGTCGAATTGGATTTCGTTAACGCGGTAATAAGTAATAGTCCAAGAGCTACTCAACCCTCTGAGTAACGGTTTTCTTCTATGGCTAGAATTCTTCTAAATTCTTCTTCTAAAGATAGAATTATGAGTTATAGCACACTGAGGACAATAACCATGACCTGGCAGGCATCAGCCCTGCACGACATCAGCCCTTTTATTTATTAAATTGTAAAATAAATTAGATATAAAAACTTGTTTCTGTAAGCTTAAAAATTTAATATGATTTAGTTTATATTATTCATTGTAAATTATGAAAAAAAATTGACAGGCGATTACAGTGAGCAAAAGTACCTGCCAGGTGAATCGAAAGGTGCCCAGTTTAGGAGGTAAAATAAACTTGAATGAAGAAGATCATTCCAAACTTGTTTAACTCAAGAAATGATTATAACAACAACATAAACAAAACTATTCTTGACATTACAAATTGGTTAAATAATAATAATTTAAAAATGAATGTTAGTAAAACTAAATTAAACAAATTCACAGCCAACGAAATAATCAGAGAGCTAATATAAGAGTACAACGCGATGATCAGATTGTTGATTAATGTACTAATCTGTAATTTTTGGGAATTGTACTTGATAATTATTGCACGTGGAAGCCACATGTAGTAAAAGTGTGCAATGAGTTAATAGTTACTCGTATTCGCTATGGCGGCGAGCCAATATAACAGAACAAAACATCTTTGCTAGCATACCATAGAGAGTAGATAGAGTGTAACCTATCTCCTAAAACAAGTTGTAAACCATATTTTAAATAGTTAAATCTGCTGTAATTTCCGTGCATATATATTTAAAGAACGTAGTAGACTTTCCCTTGTCAGTCTTTAAATGAAAGTTAAGAAAACTACTTGTAAGTTTTACTATAGTATATCCGAAATTTTAAAATGAAAATTATAATTATCTAAAAACTAAACTAGTATTAACAACGTACCCGTATACCCGTTGTGCGGGACTGGGACTGTATGTATTATTAAGAGAAAAATAAGAAGCAAGCTGACAATCAATATTTTACTGAAACCGAACTCTCAAACCTGACAATACTTTAAAAACATTATAAAAAGACATATCAAAGACAATTACAAAAATAGTTCCTAACATCGTCCCCCCCCCCCCCCCCCCCCTGTAGCAGAGCTACACAACTACATCTTCCTGGAGGAGGGCTAATTTACGAACAGGGCGCCTCAAAATACCCCCTTTGGTAACTACGTCGGCTACTCGCACGACTCCATCCTTTCCAGGGTATACCTTTGTAATTCTCCCCATCGGCCAGGCTCCTCTTGGTAAGTTAGAGTCGACCACCAAGACGACGTCATCTATCTTTAAGTTTCTAAAAACGCCTCCCTGCTGTTTCCTTGGTTTAAGACATGGCAAATATTCCTTAAGCCATCTTATCCAAAAATGCTCAGATAATCAAAGAGCTTTTTGCCATTCTTTTCGTAAAGAAAATGCTTTGTCATCTAGTTGAGTTGGCAATTGTTGATTGGAAGATGCACCAATTAGGAAGTGAAAGGGTGTTAGGCTCTGGCACTCTTCATTTCGTGTAACATAAGTCAACGGTCTAGAGTTTACTAGCGCTTCCGCTTCCAAAAGCAAAGTATGAAGCAGTTCCTCTTTTGGTGCCTTTTCGTTTAAAGTTGCTGACAATGCAGTCTTGACTGTTCGCACTAGGCGCTCCCAACAGCCTCCCATAAAAGGTGCCGCGGGTGGAATGAAGGTCCATTCACATTGATTAATAGCTGCGAAATCTTGCACTGATTGGCTGTAGAATTCAGTTAACTGACGCCTTGCTCCGATGAATGATGTACCATTGTCTGATATAATAATACGAGGAACACCTCGACGAGCGATAAAGCGACGCAAGCTACATATAGCTGAATCGGACGAAAGACTTGCAACTATTTCTAGATGAACAGCTCGTGTTATCATACATGTAAATAAGGCAATCCATCGTTTCTCTCGCCGACGGCCAATCGTTACTTCTACTGGACCAAAGTAATCTAACCCAACGTTAGTAAATGGACGAGTATTATTATCAAGTCTTACTTCTGGTAGGTCACCTGTCGGAGGGATTTGTGGTGAAGCTCTGCGTTTCACACAAAACATACATTTTCTGGAGATTGAACGGACTTCACTTCGACAACGCAGAATCCAAAATCGTTGCTTCAGTTCATTGCATACTAATTCGTTAAAAGTATGTGCAGCTTTGATGTTATAATGGCGAATAAGAAGGCGAACAGCAGGATGGCGGCCATCAAGAATAATTGGAGATGCTGTCTCGTAGTCAATGTTCTTCATTCGCTTGATACGGCTGTCCAGTCTCAATAACCCATGTTCATCAATTATTGGTGACAAAGAAAATAGCCTGCTTGATTTAGGCAGGGGCTTAGAGTCGTGCAGTAGCATTAGTTCTTGGTTAAAACAATCTATCTGCGACATTCGCAAAATAGTAGTTTCCGCTTTTTGAATATCTGCAGCGGTTATTAGTGGAAGCTTCGAAGAGGACGTAAACGTGTCAAAAAAGAAAGAAACTTGTTCGCGCATTGATGAATGCGAGCGGTCGCACGCGCCAAACGTGTCCACACACTGAACCGTGCAGGGTCTGGTATTACCGATGAAGGTTCTACCAAATGCGTATATCCCACCAGTGCCCTGGAAGGCTTAAGCTCTTCCAAAGCAGGAGAGATTACCGAAGCCGATGGTTCTTTAGGCCAGTCAGTAACTGGTAATAATAAAAAATCAGGTCCAGAGAACCACCGCTTTAAATCCATTTTACAGTCCTTCATTCTTGTGGTGTCATCTGCAACATTCAGACCACTTGGGACAAATTTCCAATTATTAATATTCGTTATTTCTGCGATTTCACCAACACGGTTGGCAACAAATGGTTTGAATGTCCGAGCATCACTGCGAATCCAACTTAAAACTGTGGTAGAATCAGACCAGAAATAAATTGCATTCGCGTGAAAGCTGTGTCCGGAACATATAGTATTAGCAAATCGAGATGCAGTCAGGGCTGCTTGGAGCTCTAATCGAGGAATAGAGGTGGGTTTGAGCGGGGCTAATCGTGCTTTTCCACCTACGAGTGACAGCCCCACAGAACCGTCCGAGAATGAGAAACGCCAGTAAGCCACACAAGCGTATGCTTGCTCACTTGCATCTGCAAATACGTGGAGCTGCCTATCGCTGATGTGTTTATTTTGAAACCCACATCTATACCACCGAGGAATTGTAAGGTCAGAAATTGTAGATATTTGCCGAGACCAAGACTGCCATTTTTTAACGATATCTGATTGTAACTCAGTATCCCATTCAATACAAGTTCTCCAAGTCTGTTGAAATAAAATGCGTCCTTGAATTACTAGTGGTGTAACTAGACCGAGAGGATCATATACACACATTAAATAAGATAGCACCTTTCGTTTCGTTAACTTCTCATTGTTAGGAATTTGATATCCATGACGGAAACTAAAAGTGTCACTCTGTGGATGCCAAATAAGTCCTAATGTCCTGACAAAAGGTTCTGGTCCTACATGGACGTTTTCAAGTGGTGCAGCACGTAAATCTTCAGGAATGGCAGTAAGTGCAGCGGGTATATTTGACACCCAACCACGCATCTCCATTCCTGCTGACTTGTGAACTCTAACAATATCTGCTGCTAGTTGCGAAGCCTCGTCTACGTCATCTAAACTGCCTAAATAATCATCCATATAATGATCTTCTATAATAGCTCTTGCTGCTGCGGGGTATGACTTTTGTAATTCTCGAGCATTCCTGTTTTTTATATATAAAGCTGTGCACGGACTACATACAGCACCAAAAACTACGGAAGTCATTCTGTATTCCTTTAAATCACTACTACTATCCTCTCTCCAAACAAAGCGTAAGGCATCGCGGTCCTGTTCCCTAATTTTAATTTGTGGGAACATTTCCCTTACGTCAGCTGTTAAGGCAACACGACCTTCCCGGAAGCGAAATAAAATGTGAAGTAAGGATTGTAATAGGTCAGGTCCTGGCAGCAGCAGAGAATTTAGGCTAATTCCTGAGATCTTCGCAGCTGCATCATGAACAATTCTTATTTTATTTTTTTGAGGATGAACCACTGCAAAATGTGGTAAATACCAACGTATTGAATTTTGTGTAGTTACCTTAACGTCATGGTATGTATCTTTAGGACATTCCTCGGCATACCCTTTCTCCAACATATTATTAATAAAAATAGCGTATGCTTTTTTGAAATCTGAATCGCGAACCATACGTCGTTCTAAACTAAAGAACCTCGATAACGCATGAGCATAGCTATCAGGTACAGCAGCAATGTCGTTCCGCCACAGTAAACCAACTTCGAATCTACCAGATGGCAAGCGCTTAGCTGTGGTTTCCAACGTCTCTAAAGCAATTTTATCTAGTTTCGAATACGAATTCTCAAGCTTAGAAATTCCTATGGCATCGAGCCGAAAATAATCTTTGATGAGATCTTCTATAACATGGTCGGCATTATCGTGCCAATCGCTAGTCGTATAGTTCACGAAATGGACTGGTTTAGTCCACCTACTTGCTTTCCCATGTAATACCCAACCCAATGCAGTGCGCGTTGCCAAAGGCTGATTCTTAGATCCCTCTCTGACTTCTCGACTAACTGTTAAATACCAATCTGCAGCACCAAGAAGAATTTTTGGGGTTGCGTCTACGTGAGTAAGTTGATTAACCAAATCTTTAAGATGAGTATACTGCAATATATCACTTCGTTTGACAGTTTGCGTAAATAATGATAGTGAATCTATAGCCTTGGCATTATTAACGGAAAATACCTCAGAACAGCTTCTGCCCCTAATAGAAAAGCTCACATGTTGGATTGGCCTACTTATTGACATACCAGCGATACCGTCAACTTTGATTGAATCAGAAGGACCGGTAACTCCTATACGATTTGCTAACTCAGAATCGATCAAAGTTGCGGTAGAGCCATCATCAAGCAGGGCGTACGTATTATATTTTCCACCAGGACCACTCACTTCAACAGGAACTATTTTTAAAAGTACTTGATTGTGGTCTGGCATATTATTATTATTTACATAAGCGTCAGTAATATTCGTTACAGTAACATTGTGTTTAGGATTATTCTCGCTATTACATGGAAGGGTAGAGTCATTAACAGTTGACGTAAGGGAAATGTTCCCACAAATTAAAATTAGGGAACAGGACCGCGATGCCTAGGGGTGGCCTAGGGGCATATATAACCAGGCCTCGCATGCATATAACCAGGAAAGCTATGAGTTAGAATGTGAACAGGTATCATTATATACAACGACATTTATACACATAATTTTATTGATCTACCTGTGCAGAGGATAACATTGATACGGATCTATTGTGTGGAGAATTATATGCTTTAGTTGAGGGGTAATAAAGACGACGAGAGATAGAAAAGAAATTGTACCCATCGACCGAACCTGTAGTAGGATAAAATCAAGATAAACTAGAAGAATACATTAGTGCAGGTATACATGCTCGATCATCGAGCTCGATGGCGTCGTTGCGCGTGTCATTCTAACCAAACACGCAGGTTAAGCAACGTCGACCGCGGCCTGTCTATGGAGGGGTTTATCTATCTCGAGTTTCTCCGGCTTCGGAGGGCACATTAAGCCGCATCAGTCCCGGTGTTGTCGATAGATAACAGTCGTTAAGCTAAGTCAGTGACCCTCGGGTTGCTTTTCAATTTTTAATGACATTATTAATTTATTAAAACATTTTTTTTCTTGAATTAAACAATTTTTAACGGAAGTATCGCGTGTTTTATTTATTTTGTTGAACCTGAGGTTTCGAATGCTTTGCAGCATCCGTGGTCGCGGGAAGACAGGAAGACTATTTTTTTTCTTTTCAGAGGAGGAAAACATTATAGTCAGATGATGATGAAAAAACTAGTAGTGAAGATAATGATGAGGAAAATTAATGTGAAAACTAATGTAGATTACACTACAATTAATAAAATATAATGTATGTATCATTTTAATTTTTATTTAATGTCACTCGCACTTCACGTTACGCCTCTTACTCGCACGCCCTTAGCATCTTTCCCCTCGCCTGTCAAGGTCTTATGCTATTCAAAACCGCCTGTCATTGTACAGATTTTTTCTAAAACGCATACTCAACACCATATCCAAATTTTAACTATACAGAAGAAAGTTTATTTTACCTCTTAAACTGGGCACCTTTCGATTCACCTGGCAGGTACTTTTGCTCACTGTAATCGCCTGTCAATTTTTTTTTTCATAATTTACAATGAATAAACTAAATCATATTACATTTTTAAGCTTACAGAAACAAGTTTTTATATCTAATTTATTTTACAATTTAAAAAATAAAAGGGCTGATGACGTGCAGGGCTGATGCCTGCCAGGTCATGGTTATTGTCCTCAGTGTGCTATAACTCATAATTCTACAAATTTCTAGCCTTAGAACATATGGACACATCGTCAGTAAATAATGTGCAAAAATGGTTGGTAGCTTTAGGTAGGTCATTTAAGTACAACAATAATAATAATGGTCCCAAAATGCTTCCCTGAGGTGCACCCATGCCATTTATTTTCTCATCAGATTAAAACACTTGTCAATATTTGATACCTCCACTCCACGTATTATGTTCTGTTGTTGATGTACGACTTGAGCCAGTTGTAAGTAGCAGATCTATTTGATGACTACTTCTTTAATATCCCTTACAGTACCACTGACTCCCTTAACTCATCTCCACATGCTGCGGATGAGTTATTAAAGGAGAATGTACAACAAAGTGTGGAGCTGTTTAAATTTACACATATTCAGCCAAGCGACATTATTAAAACTTTTCAACAATTAAACATTAAAAACTCAGAGGATCATTGGGGAATGTCTATAAAAGTATTTTATTATATTATTGAGTCAATAGCTCCACACTTGGCACTTATTTTTAATCAATGTATAGATATGGGTGTATTCCCAGACTTGATGAAATTTAGTAAATTGATTCCATTATTCAAGTCTGGTGAAAAAAGTGAACTGGGGAATTATAGACCCATATCTATTTTGCCAGTATTGAGTAAAGTACTTGAAAAGATAATGCTTGACCAATTGCAACTCTATTTTAAGACCAATGAAATTTTACATAATTCACAATACGGATTTACAGCAGGTAAATCCACTACAGATGCAGGAGTAACATTGGTCAAGCATGTTCTTAGCGCATGGGAGAGATCCCAGGACGCCATTGTGGTCTTCTGTGATCTCTCCAAAGCTTTTGATTGTGTCGACCATCGGACATTATTGCTCAAGCTGTGCCATTATGGAGTTAGAGGTAAAGCCTATAATTTGATTGCAACTTATTTAAGTAACAGAATACAGACTGTTGATATAAATGGGGTCAAATCTAAAGGTAGCAATGTTAATATTGGGGTGCCCCAGGGCTCTATATTTATTTTTAGTATATGTGAATGATCTGCCCTACATGGTGCAGAAAATGGCGGATGTACTACTGTTTGCTGATGATACTTCTTTAATTTTTAATGTTACTCGCCGGTACGAAAATATTGGCAATGTAAATAGTGTTCTATCTGCTATTCTAAATTGGTTCACATGTAATAATCTTTTATTAAATTCAACCAAAACCAAATGTATAAAATTTAGTCTACCAAATGTGCCTTCTGCCAATACAGAAGTTTTCATTAACGATAATATACTAGAATTTATTAATGATACTGTATTTCTTGGAATTACAATAGACTCCAAATTGCAGTGGGTCCCCACATAAAAAAAACTGACGGTTAATATATCTTTAATTGTACCACTTGATCTCACTATATGTACACTCACGTATATTTATTGTAATATATTTTAACGATGGAAAAAAATACCCATATTGGCAAGTTTCTTTTGGCATTTCTTCTTCGCCAATCGTCATTTCCGAAATGCTGGTAGATTAACAAAGAGAGATTAAAAGTAAAAAAAAACTGGAAAATTATTAAGATACAATATGATTTAATTTAAAGAATGTAAGACGTGTCTAAGTGCCCGTAGGGGTCTAATGGCAAATAAATGATTTTTATCTTTTTAAGTATTTCCTTTGAGACTATATCCGTCTCACTTATTCAGAAGATATTGATGTAATAGGTTATCGAAAGCTTACTTATATCTAAAAATATTGCTATAACTTCAATAAATTTATCTACATCAACCAATCAATCAACAACCTCGGACCAAGTCAAATTTTCTAGACACTAATTATTTTTTTTTACTTTTGCTAGGGAATGGGAATATCACTATTAAAAATTACGTTCGTCCACAATCGTTCTCTTTGTATTCGTCTTCATTCAAACCCGTTACTTTCTGGTTATATGCCAAGATTCACATTCATTAGTTTCGTAGTCATAATTATGTATCCACATTCACACACATTACTTCTCTGGTTATATGTCTTCTATCTCTCGTCATAACCTTAGCATTGCATAAATATTGTTAGTGAATGGTGATGGTACTTTTAAAAATGTTTGTACGTTTTAATACGTAATGGTACCATTCTCTGTTCAATGTTAACTTAAAGCAATCTTGCCATCAAATTTTTCACCAACAAACACCCATGTTCTTAATTTTATTCATGACAATATCATCTTAATCGTGAGGTTAACCGTATACAGCCCCGCGGAGTCCCGCAAACCCATTTCCATTTCTCGTCGTACCTGCCCCCCGCCCTCCGCGACGAGCGATCACACCTCGTTGTGTTATATGAGCCGCTATTATTATTTTATGCCACTGTGTATAGCTTTATTGTTATGAAGTACCGTCATGCTGCTGAGTTTGGCCATTACTGACATGTTGGAAGCCTTGGAAGGCCACTCAACTTCAAATAATTTTGAATGTGGAGCATATGGCGTTATTTTTATTACACACCAATTTATTGTTATGAAATACCGTCATATTGCAGAGTCTGGGTCTGAGACCATTACTGACAAGTTGTTGGAAGCATTGGAAGGCCATTCAACTCCTCGTTCCAATTTAAAATATTTAAATCCAATTTAAGATTAGAATTTATTTAATCAATTGCATACCACGGCAATCATTTTATGTCTTCATGTTTATTTGCTTTGTTAATTAATTAGTTAATCCGGAATCTTTGTCTTCTTCTTCTTCTCATTATCCCTTTTCCTAATCCATTAAGGATTGATGGGATTCGCTACCTAAGTCTAAGGATTTGGCGAAGACACAGATTTTCACATGGAGCGACTGCCGTCAGACCTCCACAACCTAGAGGAAGAACCAGATCTATCTTAGTTTAGGTCACACATCTTTCGAAACATATTTTCTTGGGCGTGTAGGTTTCCTCACGATGTTTTCCTTCACCGCCGAGCAATTGATAAATATGTACATAAGTCCGAAAACACGAATTTTGGTGGTACATACCCTCGAACAGTTCGAACTGGGCATCATTTGCTCAATAGGCGGATTCCTTAACGACTGGGCTATTTATTACTGCTCTTAATACTCTAATACTCAATCTTTGTATTATAATAATAAATGATATGTACGTTACGTATCTTGTAGCGGACCCTGGACCCTGGAAAAATATGTAGACAAAAGGACCCCAAATTATTTTTGCCCACAAATTATCATCCCCCCCCCCCCCCCCCCCCCCCAATATATAATTGAATAATACTACCGATTAGGCCTGAAAATGTCACCTCGTGGGTTTTCAGGACTGATCACGATCCCGTCGTCAGATTTCCCAAATTCCTCTTCCCCTTTCTTCTAATTAACCCCCCAGGCAGGCAAACAGGATGCATCGAATGCATCCTATTTCAGCATGATCGGTTGTTATTCAAAAAAATTTAATAATCGACCTATTTTTATACCATATTGACTACACTATTATATCAAATAAGCCGCACGCCTGTGACCGACTGACAGCGAAACACACAAGTGATTTTATAAATTTTCCGTTTTTCCTTGTTGGATACAGGTCCCCAAAATAGCAAGACGAATATTTTTCTCAAACTGTCCGAGCTTTTCCATCTCACGGAACAACCAACCAAGGGATAGTTTATTATAACTGGACACCACATACTTAATTCACGAAAGAAGGGGCGAAACTGTATTTTACGTGTTATACGTCTATTTTCCCGCCAGTACCCGTAAACATGGCCGCCGTTTGTTTACAAATGGCGCGAAATTTCTTTATGCGCCAACCTTTTTGTGTAAATAATACCTTTTTCTGTAAATATTCGCGCAAGTTTATTATGAAGGTCCTCGTGATCGTTCTTCTTAAAGAGATGAAGTGGACATCTTTTTGGACATTGTGTGTCGTTAAATAACCCTTTTATTTTTATTTCGCTCGCATTAGTGCCATTTTTGATATTACCCTGGAAATATTTTATAGAGGATTTCATGTAAAGGTCTTGTATTCATTACGCTTTGACACTAAATAGTGTTTATCCATAAAATCTTTCAAAGAGAAAAGTAGTAATAAACTGTAAGTATTTTTCTTAAAAAATCTTCTTGTCTTTGTGCTTCTTATATCGTTTTTATAGAAGATACATAGTTCCTCATTATATTTAGATATCCCAATAATTTCAGTGTATTTGTTTAAATTATTTTTACATCTTCCGTTATCCCGTTTTCGTGACCCCTTTACCCCTGAACCTAAGTATTTAGTTAATAGATTCAGGCGTTATTTTGCGAAAGTCAAATTGCACCTAAGTATTTGGCGAGGATACTGATTCTTAGGTCACATGTTTTTCGAAATGTAATTTCTTAGACGTGTGGGTTTTCTTCCGGTGTCTTTCTTAATATAAATAATTACAAAATCAAAACTGAAAATACTAATTTAGTGGTACATGCCCACATCAGGGACTGTCAGACAATAGGTCGAGTCTCTATCCAACTGGGTTATCACTGCGTTAAGATTAATATTACGAGTACCTACGTCATTCCTGTTAATTTGTCGCATTTGACTTCGAGACTCTTGGGCCGTGGGGTCGAGGATTTTTTATTTCTTATTTTTATACAACGTCGGGAGGCTTGCAAGCATACGGCCCACCTGATGAAAATCACTCGCGCGTTTCTGATGCTAACCCAGCAACTCCATAGGAGCTTACTGGTGACTTCACTCACACCCAGGAACACAATAACCCTCTAGAGGGAGTTGTTGTTTGGCTGCGATTTCTGTGAGGTTGAGGTACTTCCACAGACGGGCTGTTTCGACGTGCTCTACCTTTCTTAAAATAACCAGACAAAGACAAATTCACTTGTTCATGCACACAAATGTTTGTCCTGTGTGGGAATCGAATCCACAAATGCCACCGAGCTCACCAAAAAGAGGTATGCAAGGGCTCTTCAAACGCTATTTAATGCTTGGAAAATAGCCGAGGGTGTGAAATGAGGGTGACTAGCTGGTGATCACCGCGCTGGCATTATTCTTCGAGTTTTCTCGCTTAAAGGCTTCCCTTAACGACAGAACGCCATCTGCTTTATGGACACCTTACCAAAAAGATCGTTTTTTTTTTTAAATAATTTGGCAATTTTAAAATGGTTTAAAATCTATACATCTATACATCTTCTATACAGATAAATAAAATTGGAGTGTCTGTTTGTAATATTAAAATAACCGCTTTTTTCTAAATGCATATGGATACCTATATACACGGTACATATACCAAAATGAATATTTTTACAATTTTTGTCTGTCTGTCTATTTGTTCGGGACTTTCACTGGCAGATAGCTGATGTAATAAGGAGTAACTTAGCTACCTTTATTTTAGAAATTTTATTTATTTTTATTAATATAAATAAATAATAATAAAACCTATTCCGCGCGGACGAAGTTGCGGGCACAGCTAGTCTTAAATAAAATACTACCAGGTTCAGTTGTATTTTTATGTAAAATTCTTATTTCTGTAGTTTTGATACGATGGTATTTTTGGTATGAAGGGAATAATGAAAGCTCAGAATACAGAATAAACCAGAAACCGCATACACACCCAAAACTGAAGCCATACAAACTACTCTCAATTAGAGTAGTTTGACATTTGGACGACTAGTATATATTTGGCCACCGTGTCTGTTACGCGTAAAAATTTCTCGATAGTTTTTATTAAATAATGCCGTCTTGTGCGGTTCTCACCTGCAAGAATGCAGTTAGAAGCATAAAAAAACAAGATGGGATCACATTTCATGTGTAACTAGCGCATTTACATCTCATTTTATTTAAATAATGAATTTCTTTTACTCGTTGATAGTGGTAAACAATTTGGGCGAGTCCATTTTGTTCATGTTGCCAGTTTTACTGGTTTCTTTTCCCTACTTTTTTATAAAGTTGACATTGATGAAATAAATAATAAATGCATGTTAAGTAATTAAGAAAATGTTTGATTAATATAAAATATATAAATACATTTATTTAATTTTAAGGTATTTACGATATGGTAATGTAAATATAGGCTTACATTATTTGACTTAATAATAATGATTGAAATACTAAACTACTGTTTTTGGTATATAGTCTGCATATGTGAAATTGTGTATATAGTAGTTTTTTTACAAAAATGTTTTGTGTAAAACTATTCTAATTATTATATATGGAATTTCAGTTCCCCACTGATGAAATTATAAAAGCAAAGAGCAAGACTTCTTCATTTGTCGAAACGTAAAAATGTATTGATTACCTCAGAATCAAAACGGCAATATTATTAGTACAACAAAATGTACTTAAGTAAAGACATATTTTTTGTAAATTATTTGTGTTTTATTTTACTAAAGCATTTTTTTATGCATAACAGTATATTAATATAACATCTTTTATATTAATATAACACTTTTAATTTACCCTAAAAGAGGCGAACTCTCACTAAGCTAGCAATACTGTACGGGTGGGAAGTATGAGTCCAGAAACATTTCGCAATCCCCCGCACTCCTGTGCGGGGGATTGCGATATGTTTCTGGACACAGCGGACCGCATGTATTATCGGCTGTAGGCTCCTTCTGGTTTATTCTGTATTCTGAGAATGAAAGTGGACAAAGCGAAACAAGTATGTAGGGATCGTAGCAAGTGGAAAGAAGTGGTCTCTGCCTACCCCTACTGGAAAGAGGCGTGATTATATGTATGTATGTATTTTTGGTGAACATTTGACGATAATCTAAAAAGCAATGAAATGAGAAATTCAACAGAAAATTGAATTCGGCTTCATTGAAATCGACTCCAGTTAAGATCAAAACAAAGCTGTGAATAGGTTTTATTGAACTTTTTCACTTCAATCTTACATTTATGCATTATTGTTCGATAATTCGAAGAGACCGTTCCACAAAAAGTCGTAATGAGATTACTACAGGGTCGGCAACGCATGAGTGACGGCTCTGGTGTTGCCAGTGTTCATAGACTACGGTAATTGCTTACCATTAGGCAAGTCGTAAGCTTGTTTTAAAAGAGCTCTAAATTTTCTAAATACAGTATGAACTGGTTACAATGGCAAGTTAACTTAAGATTATATTTGTAGGATGAAAAAATCACTTCTGGAGATTTAGTATATTATATATATATTTATATAGTCATTTATAAAGTGGAAGCGTTTGTTCGTTTCAACGCGATCATTTCTGGTACAAACAGGCGGATTTGAAATTATCTTTGTATTTGATAGTCCAATTATTAAAAATGGTTATAGGCCGTTCAGCATTACGATACGACCCTTATGATACGGAAGCCGAGGAAATGAAAGAGTGAAAAAAAGTGCTTCCCATGGGATATTAGGATACGAGCCGACGATGTGGCGGCCTTCAGCTATTCTGTATAGGCATAAACAGTCATAAAAACAGCTGAGAACATTTATCGCCTCTTTTTTTAACAGCTTTTCTTTTTTTATTTATTAATTGAAGAGTTATCAATATCATTGATAAAAATATTGTAAAAACAGTAGAAAAAAAGTTGCAAGCGTGCAAATTCATATAATGTTTTTCCTTACATTTTTAGCCCCCGATGAAAAAAAGAGGGTTCAATAAGTTTGAACGCTATGTGTGTCTGTGTGTATCTTTGCCTGTGTGTCTGTAGGTTACCATAGCTCTTAAACCGGAGAAGCGATATGGATGCGGTTTTTTTTATTTGAAAACAGGTTTTCTAGCGGTGGTTCTTAGACATGTTTTATCAAAATCGCTTCATCCGTTTCAAGGTCATCATCTTTTGTTAGCTGCGGTAGGGATCTTAAACATAATGGGTATTTACTTTACTTTCAAACCTCTATGTGACCTAAAATTTTAAACATCCATGTATGCTACATAAATAACTATGCAAGATTATGTTTTTTTTTTACTTTTAATTGCTTTTTTGTGTCGGGAGTTTTTTTTTTATTTTAGCTAACAATATCTAACGATTAAGTATGATCCAGTTTCAATCATTGTAGCAAACACTAGTTAACCTATAGAAATCGATTTTTCGGACTACTCAGTCTGGACACGCTGTATTCATAAAATTTGTTTCACCGTTAATTAATCAAAGATTTAATTGTATGAGATAATGGTGAGTACTGTTATCACCAATGTCAATACAAACATCACCAGCCCGTGATGCAACCTTCAACAATCTTGTTCCTAGTCAATGTTTCTTGATCTGGGATTAAACTAAATTTTCTTTTAATACCACTAAGGTAGTAAGCAAGCATATAGCCTGCATTATGGTAAACAGTCACCGTAGCATACGGACATTAACAACACCAGGGGTGTCACTCGCGCGTTGCCGACCCTGAAGTTTTTGCTTCTGGACTTCTTAATGGTTACAATCGTCGCAATGGGGTTCATATAGACCACTTTGAAAACCAAGCTTCTAATCTAGAGGGTGACTTCCCCGATCGGACCGCTGCGTATTAACAGAAACTTATCTAGTTCTTTTGTGGCCTTATTTCGTCAAATCCTTGTTTGATATAAGGTATTAATGAACTATGCACTTTATACATTGTAACTTTTTCATTTGTTGTCTGAAATAAAGGATATGATTAATGTGATGTTGCTGAAAAGAGGTACGGTTGCTGCAAATCATAGCAGTCCAACTGTAGAAGTATCTCCATCTCACAGAAAACCGTAATCAAATAACAGCACCTGGAGGATTGTTTTCTGCATGCGAATGAGTAGGGTTACCAGTAACTACCTTTGTGTGTTCTACCGATTGTACAACGGGTTGTATTCCGAAGAACTGTTCGAAATGATGCCGACAGCTTCTTTTTATAACCGCACCGCTCGCCGAAGGCGGGGAGTTCACCCTCACACGCTGGAACTGCAATGGTCGCGTACTGTGCGGTTTCAGAGAAGTTTTCTTCCGAGAACTCTCAAGCTGTGGAATGAGCTCCCAGCCGAGGCTTTTCCAAGGGACTACAGCATGGAATTCTTCAAGAAATGTGTGAAGAGGTTTTCAGAGGGTCGGCAACACATTAATGACACCCCTGGTATTGCAAAAGTCCATAGGCTACGGTGACTGTTTACCATTAGGCAGGCCGAATGCTTGATTGCCACCTTAGTGGTATAAAAAAAAGGAGCTGCTGTTGCTGTAAGCAGCAGAGTATTGCAAGCGTTCAACAACGGTTATCGCTTTACATCAGGTAGAGCGTATGCTTGTACGCCTTTCGACGTTGTATAAATAAAGGTAGGTGCACCACGTGCATGTGAAGTTGACCATAGTTTTGATGATAGTGAGCTATTTGCACCCCCATTCCAATGAAATGATTCCGAGATGGTTACATTTCTTTTAATCCTCAGCACGCAGAGAAATATGACAGAATAAAAAAAAATGGCATCGTATATCTTGCGACCGTTACTGTGCTATCGCCTCTCTAACGAATGTCTTTAAGAGTTTTCCATCAATTTTAGAATTGCCCTATTATTCACCCGCGGATTCAAACTCAATTGCACCATCTTAAAACCGCTAAGATCAAAAGTGGTTTTACTCCTACTTCTTCAAATAATACGGACCATTCACATTCCACGGAGAAGAAAAAATGTGTCTATAACTTCACACCAAGTCCCTTGTGGGTAAGCACAATAGAGATCCTTACCACAAAGCAATAACACGGCGTGTAAAGGTCCCTCTCACTCACCAAAACGTATAGCGGACGACCGCAGCAGCCGAGGCAGAGGCTACCGGAGCAGCCATGGCAGCGTCGGCATGTTTTTTTTTTTATATCGTGCACTCCTGCTATGGGCAAGGCTCTTTTCTTACGTTTCTATTTATTGTACTTTGAAACTATTTTTAAATCAAAGCAGCCCATCAGGGAAAGTACCTCCACATCACAGAAAACCGCAGCCAAATAAGAGGGTTGTTGTGCGCATGCATGTGAGGGAGGTCACCAGTAAGCTCCTAAGGAGTTGGTGCGCTAGCAGCAGCAGGATGCATCGCGCGAATGATACTTAATATACAACAAGCGTTCATAGGCTACGGTAACCACTTTACAGGTGGGCTGTATTCTTGTATGCCTTCTGAAATTAGATAAAAATAAAATTCATTTTTATTATGCTTAGTTTAATATGCAAATATTTTACGCTGAAGATTTACTATTTGTGTTATTCAAGGGTCTAGGCAATATGTCATGTTTGACACGATAACGTCATAACTTCCCAACAGGCGACGTCCCTGGAGGACATTATCAACGTAGACAACCCACCGTTGGCAAGTTGAGCAAACGCTCCAGGGGACAGCCGAGCAAGCCGAGCGATGAAGATGTAGCCCGATAAACGAACGACTGATAAACAGATTGTTTGTTTGTTATATCGTTATTGTACGTAATAACCGTCTATTTAGAATGTTGGTAACATTTCTACTTTTGACGAGCTCGGTGGCGCAGTAGCAAAACGCGTTGCTACGTTACTTTGACACCAACGCTCGTAGGTTCGATTCCCACACAGGACAAACATTTGTGTGCATGAACATGTCTGTTTTATCTTGGTCTGGGTATTTTAAAGAGAGGCTGGGCGCATCAAAGCTACCTGTACGGGCCCCTTCGATACGACCCGTACACTTTCGTAAATGAATATAAAAATAATAGAATGTAGGTACTGGCGGGCTTCGTTCTTCGACCTCCGGTTGTAAGTCGCAGGTCTGTGGGTTGGTGCAGAATGAAACGCCTGATGCTGTCTTCAGAAGTATGGAGCCGTAGGTACTTGCTGCTAGGTCTGGACTGGCTTGGTTTCGGAGTGACTTGGCTGGCTATTTCACTGCAGTGTGAGCGCTGAGTGTAGCGGACGACTGGTGCCGATCGACGATGTATGGCCCATATTTATACCCCCGTTGTGCGAGCGAGAGACACATGTGTGGGAAAGAGATAGCAATAGCCAAAATCGCCCAGACCTAGAGGCAATACCTGATCGTGCTCGCTTTATTTGTGTCTAAAATGTTTGTAAGTTGTACTATTATTTCATACATTTGACCCCTTTTCATATAAAACCATAAAAACTTTTGCTAAAGTTATTGTCAAAACTTATGGGTCAGATAAGTTTTACGTATAAATGTTTTCATTACAAACTTAAAACTACGTTAATAGGTACATCTATGCACTATTGAGCTGTTGCAGCCACTAATCAGACGTTTATAACTTTATTATATAGTCTGGCTTGCAACAGCTCGTACCTATACTAAAAACATGTAAAACTTATCTCTAACAAAGTATCTATATAAACTGTGTAAACCTATTCTAATCCTTACATAAACAACTAATACAAACTATACATAAACAACTATAACTATATAAAATGTGCATCACTTATACTACGCGCGACGGTTATCTATTTATTTACATAGTTGTCGCGAACACTACCCGTCACGGTAAGTAGAAACAAAACACTTCACAGAAACCCGCAGCTAAAGTAACAATTTCCTAGAGGGTTGTTGTATTCTTTTGTGTGAGTGAGGTCACCAGTAACCTCCTATGGAGTATCTGTGTTAGCAGCAGAGGTGTCATCACACGGGTGATACTAAATGCAAGCGTTTATAGACTACAGTAACCGTTTTACATCAGACGGGCTGTATGCTTGAATGCCTTCCGATGTTGTATATCTTCACGCCAGGTCCCTTGCGGAATAGGATTAGCAATATAATAACAAAAGTTATTATATTGATCGCGATTACTTTAACGAACGTTCGATAGGAGTATTTATATAATTGGCCACAACACATAGTGAAGTTATTGCACAGAATCGAGTCTCACAGGATGATATCCTAAATACATCATTTTGGTCTTCAAAGGGTTCTGAGCTCATATACTAAGGAACTCTCTTTTGGTACCCACGGATGTCATAATGCAGAGTCTACAGTCATACTAACAATTGAACGGCCAGCTCTTAGTGTTTCAGTCTGCGTATTAATATTTCAATTCATTCGTAATTAAGGAGGTTAACTAGATGATCATATATTTTTATTTTCTCCAGATTGCTACTTGCAACTCTCACATAATATCAAGTCCATGTCATAGGGTTACGTCACACTCTGCAGCGTCCGTGGTCGCAGGAAGACTGAACTGAACTCAGGAATGTCTTCCGTGTTTGTGTATCTGGGTTCAAAGTTTACAAGAGATGGAAAGTGTGAGAGTGATATTGAAAGAAGAGTGAATGCAGGGAACATGGTGAATGGAGCTTTGCACTCCTTTATGAGCAGTCGGAAGGTGTCTAACAAGGCTCGTTTGGCTGTGCATGGGGGGGTGTTGGTTCCGACACTCATGTACGGAAGTGAAAGTTGGGTATGGCAGAAGAAACACGAAAGCAGAATAAATGCAGTTGAGATGAGAGCGTTAAGAAGTATGATAGGAGTTAAACTGAGTGACAGGATAAGAAATAGTGAGATAAGGAAACGTGGTGGTCTGAAAGAAGATGTAGTGACAAAAATTGAGAAAGGTATGCTGAGATGGTTTGGCCATGTCGAGAGAATGAACGAAGAACGATTGACGAAAAAAGTGTATAAAGCGAGTGTGAATGAAATTGTTGGAAGGGGTAGACCTAGGCGGACGTTTCGAGATCAAATCAGGGACGTCCTGAAAAAAGGCCAGGTACCAGTACCCTAAACCGAAGAGCATGTATGAAGAGAATAATGAGAGTGGATGAATCGAAACAAGTATGTAAGGATCGTAGCAAGTGGAAAGAAGTGGTCTCTGCCTACCCCTACGGGATAGAGGCGTGATTATATGTATGTATGTATGTCTTCCGTCAGTCCGTCTTAACGTCAGGTTCAACAAAATAAAACGCGCAATACTTCCGTTAAAAAAAATGATTAATTCAATGTATAACAATTGCGAAAACCTAAGACAATACTATGATATAAGATCTTGGTTTGAACTCTCGTATAGAGGTCTACTCATCAGAACTTTTTCCAATTCCACGTGGACAGAGTCGCGGGCAGAAGTTTGTATTATTAGAATTGAGAGAGAGACAGAAAAATCGCTCCGCCACAAATTTATACAGTAAAGAATACCTTCATAAAATTGTCAACACATAGTTAACGAACCTGAAACTAGGCGGGCAGGTGAAACGACACAGCTCCGAAAATATCATGTTAACAGAATATAAGCAGAGCTAGGATAGCCGCATATTACCAAACCCGGCACGTAGGGGCCGAAAATTCGCTGTTCTCAGATCAACAAGAGATCTGGCTGGGAATCATCGAAGCGAAAAAACACACCGGATTCCGGGGTTGCGTGTGGTGCAAGTTGATAGTTGATACCGTAGCGAGTTCATTAGCTCTAGCGATTTCATCTGGTATGTTCTGGTGATATGGATTCATTTCATTCATGGATTCATTTCATGTTTGTAGCTCATCATCCTTTTTAGAGTCGAGGTCAGTTCCACACTTGGTGCACCAAGTTAAATGCGCGAAAGAGCGGTAAATAACGAACACATCGAAATGACAACAACACGGAAATTTGTCATATTCCTATATGTGAATGAGTTCGTCAGTAGGCTTGTGAGGAGTTATTGTGTTAGCAGCGGCGGTTGTAACAGTCTCAGCGATACTTTTTCTATTGCAAGCAAACATACGGCACGCCCGACTTTTTCAATAATTTGTATCCTGTGAACCCCTTCTCTATATATAGACCGCTGATAATGTATGAGATTTATTGGGTCGATTTTTTAATACAGAGTCAGGACGCACACAAGCGTACAGCCCATTTGATGGTTACCACGAGCTATGACGCCTGTGATTCAGGAAGTTTCGCTATAAGTCATCAGTAGCTTATTGGTAACCTCACTCACTCGCAGGAATACAACAACACTCAAAGGAGTTGTTATTTGCAGCGGTTTTCCTTTGAGGGGAAGGCATTTCCCCAGTCTGGTTATTCTGATGCGCTCTACCGCTCTGCTTGTCAGCAAGTGTTGTTTAAAAAGGCCATCAATTAAGAAAATCGTATTATGTACTTTCAAATTTGGGATTGTAATCGCTAGCGCTTGTAATATGTTCCATTAGCCCGCCATTCGCATCACGTCTGCAAAGGTATCCCGGTCAAAAAGTTAACTCGTGCGTTCCACTCCACGCAAGCCCTGACAAACATCCCTTTGAGAAATCATGGATTTTTTACTTATGCGCCTTCTGTCTAGGGTGACGGCGCTGTGAAAAATGTTTTGTGTTTGCTGAATTACGGGCAAGGTGTGAATGCTAATGCGAAGGTTACCTTATTTAGGGCGCGTTGTCGGTCCTTCTACACCAGCAGCATATAAGACAGCTGTACCCTAAGGGCACGCAGAGCAGTGCAGTGTTAAGAAAATTGTATCCCTATATAGTGATTATTATCTCACTAGCTTGTGGAGTATGGACAATAAGAATTCGTCATACGCAAGCTTAGAATAACAGCTTCAGGCTTCGTTCTGTTGAAAAATAATCGGAATGAGTTCCCAGTGTCAATTGAATTGAATAGATTTTGATATTGTGACGAATATAACGTCCAGTGATAGTGCTAATGAAAAACATTTCACTGGGAAACTATTCCGATTTCATGTACCTTTTTTTCGATTCCAATAAGAAATTTTCATATCAATGTGAATATCTCTGCAGGTTACTTAAATTAACTAATTGCACGTTCTATTTTTATATTATCGTTCATCGTCTTTGATGTTACAATGTTATGATAATGGTAGGTATTTAACACCATTCCTTTTTTGTAATCAATCTCAAACATCATTGAACTACTCGCGAGCGATATACGACGGAATTCACGTACTTTTTTGGGCTAGGAAGTGCAATTAAATAGCTTACATATAATAAAATTGAACAAATCTACAATGAACAATTAATTGCATGGGAAATTGTTTGAAAAAAAAACAACCCATTCACTTAATCAACACTAGTAATTTTTATATGGAAACATTAAACAATGTAGTTTGACATTTGGCGCTGTCCATTTACTGAATCGAATGAAAAGCCGGAGTATACAGTTCGGTATGACTAGAGACTTCGACAATATGAACTATACTCGTAAATAAGGTCTTACAGACTATAAATGCTATAAATGTTACGATACCAAAACAATCAAATAAAAAAGTCGTTTGTGTTTTGTTGAAATATAATCTCATGCTAAATATTTTGAGTGTTTGTAACAAAATATCAAATGAATGCATATTATGCAGTGTCCGTAGCAATATAAATTACTACAATTAAGATTTTAATTGCGATGTTTATATTCACGGAGTCCGTAGCTAGGGTTACATCTTAGTCATAGATATAATAGCTTGCGTATATACGTAGACAATTCAATTCAATTCAATTTATTTATTTCGTGAACATAGGTCAATACATGATAAATTCTCAGATAATATAAATATTAGTAAAGGTTTTGAGAGCAAAGTCGTTCTATTTCCACGATATATATGTCGCAGGGAAATGAGGATTTGAATGAATGAGCACGGCAGATGTCGCATAATCTTTTCTATTCCCTCTTCTCACTGTTAATATGTAGTATGTCTTCACGCCATGTCCCTTGCGGGGTAGGCAGAGAAAACCGAGCGCCATAAGACGCGGTCCTTACACACTTCACTCGCTTCTCAGACATTCATAGCTCTTTTCATGCTCGCCGGTTCCTAGGGCTCATTACATCACTTGATAAAACATGACTAATTTGGTCATGTTAAGTTTAGTATTATTCTTCCTCGGTATTAAAAATATGTAGTGATATGACAAAATACTGACATATATATACGTCGTTTCACTAAACAAAATCTAGCAAAATGAGAAACCGCTATATAAGATAAAATAAATTAAACATAATGGAATTAATGGAAAAAGTTTGAAGGAAATAATATTTGCCAAGTTGACTCATTTTGCGAGAACAAAGTAGTAATCTTCCGTTGAAATTATTACATCAATTGAGTCTGATTCTGTCAGGCAGAATCAAATCTTTTAGTTGGTCAATATCACATCACATACTAACATTTGAATCTCTTCAACATATCTTGTATTCAAAATCGGTGCCGATTTATATAAACAAGTTTAAATACATTTTAAATGTTATCAGCAGACCATAACGGCTTATCTCTCTCTCTCTCTATTTTCCTTCCGAAATATTTATAGTAATTGGACCATTAAAATGGATTAGTAGTACACAGTCGCATGGGCTTTCGGGCCACAAAACGGCACTCGTGGAAGCGAGATAGAGGCATGGCTCGTATCTTATTCCATCATGTCTGGTTTTTTTACATTTTACTAGATAGTATTTATATTTTGTCATATCACTAGACATTTTTATTTAGAAGACGCAAAATTTCGTCGTCATTTCTCTGCGACATATACAGGTTCTAGGATTTTGTATAAGAATGGAAATTGAACGATAAAAAAGGTCATGGGTAGGATTTTTTAGGCAATGGGATAACCTGGGCAATTTCCTAGATACGAATAGTTGGAAAGACACCAGTACTAATAGAATTTAATAATTAGCAGAATATAATAATAAAGAGTAGGTATTATTATATGTAAACTTATATGACATGTACTAAAGATTACTATATAATAGTCACTTGTTACGAAAGTAAGATTGAAAGGCTGTCTTATCATTAAAGCGATCATTTGCAGCGCGAGAGCGATACTTCCTGTATTGTAAAGTTCTTAGTGTACAGTGACCACTTACATCAGGTAGACCGTATGTTCGTATATCTCTGTACATTGTATAAAACTTACCACGTACAATCAAGAAAAAACGTATCAGCATTTCATCATCGCACAGTCCATGTAGCTATGACATCATTGTCGTCGAAACAGCCGCATTTCAGAAATTTGCATATAAACGCATGTAATTATACAAAATTGCGAGCAACGCATTAATGTGTGGATTCCACGGCGCTTGTATGTTACTGAGATGTTTCTACTAAAATATTTGTTTTAAAGCTTTCTGTTTATTGCCTTGGCTATTTGCTTTGATAATAACTTCATTGTAGCAGTATTTGAAATGCCATTGTCGTAGTATTATGCGTCGTCGTAAAATAAGTAGCCCCATAGTAACGTTTTGATGAATCTACCTACTAAATTAAAATGCCTCTAAGGCTCCACGAATTGAATTACATTACAGAAAGAGACACATCGTTAATTATAAGTTGGTTATGACGTTTAAATTTTTTTGAAGTGTAAACTTCTTTAGAACGACAAAAAAATCACGTTTGTTGTATGGGAGCCCCCTTAAATATTTAATTTATTCTATTTTTTAGTATTTGTTGTTATAGCGGCAACAGAAATACATCATCTGTGAAAATTTCAACTCTCTAACTATCACGGTTCATGAGATACAGCCTGGTGACAGACGGACGGACGGATGGACGGACGGACGGACGGACAGCGGAGCCTTAGTAATAGGGTTCCGTTTTACCCTTTGGGTACGGAACCCTAAAAACGGCGAAAAAATCACGTTTGTTGTATGGGAGCCCCCTTAAATATTTATTTTATTCTATTTTTTAGTATTTGTTGTTATAGTGGCAATAGAAATACATCATCTGTGAAAATTTCAACTATCTAACTATCACGGTTCATGAGATACAGCCTGGTGACAGACGGACGGACGGACAGCGGAGCCTCAGTAATAGGGTTCCGTTTTACCCTTTGGGTACGGAACCCTAAAAAGCGACGACCACATACATCAATAGGATTTAACGTGCGAGAGAATGAGATAGAAGGCATTATACACTGTTTATTACAGGGTCCGAGCGTTGTACGTGTGTTAGTATGTATGTGTGCGCGCCTAGGTGTTACGAAGCTTGGGATAAGGCGTCATAACAACCGTGGTGTATTGTACACTTGTATTGTTTACATAAATATTTCGTTATTTTAATAAAAATATTTTTCGAGTGTGTCGAAAACGAATGCAGAATATTGCCGTGATTATTACATTTTTGAAGATTTCATTTCTATCGCGTGCGAACTGCACACATATTTTTTTTATACATCGTCAGTAGGCTTACAAGCATATTGCCCACCTTATGGAAAGAGGTTACCGTACCCTATGAATGATTGTAATACATCAAGAATCACTCGTGCGATGCCATCTCTGCTGATAACACAGCAACTATTTAGGAGCTTACTGGTGACCTCAGTTACGCGCGGGAACACATGAACACATCTTCGAGAGAGTTGTTATTTGGCTGGGATTTTATGTGAGGTGGAGGTACTTCCCCAGACGCGCTGATTTGATGCTCCCTACCTCTCTTAAAAACACCAAGACAAATAAAAATATTCATGCACATAAATATTTGTCCTGTGTAGGAATCGAACATACGACTGCGGGGGTTAAAGTCGCGTGGCAAACAATCGGTTTTCTATTGTATGCGCCAATTTTTCATGTAAATGATGATGACATGATGATGGCTGATGGCAGGACTTGAGATCAGAACATCGAAGTCGAACATGTTAAATGATAAATGTTTCTACAGCGTCAAAGAATTCACGGACAGTAAACATGAATGATATATTTACTGCATAATTAAAATTTACTATTATACTACTATAACTTCACGCCAAATCCCTTACGGGGTAGGCAGAGAGAACCGAGCGCCACGCGACTCGATCCTTACATACCTCACTCGCTTCTTTAACATTCATTGCTCTTTTCATGCACGCTCGCCGGTTTCTAGGGCTCCTGACATCACCTTCTGATAGAACACGACCAATTTGGTCATGGTAGGTAAGTCTTGGCCTTCCTCGGCTCCTACATCCTTCCACTTTTGCATTGTATATCTGCTTCGTCATTCTTTCATCCTGCATTCTTTCTACATGTCCGAACCAACGGAGCATGCCTCTTCTTACGTAACACCGACGCTCTCTTTTAGACCAACTCTCTTTCTAACATCATCATTGCGAATACGGTCTACAAGCCTTACGCCACAAATTTTGCGCAGCGCTCGCATTTCGACCGCGTTTATTCTACTTTCATGCTCTTTCTGCCATACCCAGCTCTCGCTTCCATAAGTTAGCGTTGGGACCAGCACTGCATTGTGTATAGCCAGCTGCGCCTTCTGGCTCAATTTTTTACTGCCTAGAAGTTTTCCCAACGCTCCGTTCACACTATTCCCAGCACTCACTCGCCTTTCCACATCTGCGGTGTACCTTCCATCCCTGCTGAAAGCGCATCCAAGATATACTAACTCATCCACTTGTTCCAACACTTCATCATCTACCGTAATCCTTACATTGGTTCTGGTTTCTTCTCTTTCAAATACCATTATCTTTGTTTTCTTCGCATTTAGTAGTAAGCCTTCCTTCATACATTCGTCTTTCATCATTGTGACTAGTGTTTGCAGCTCAGATGGTGTTTCTGCTAATAGGACTGCATCATCTGCATACAGCAGACAGTTCACCACTAGGTCACCCATGCGTAATCCTACATTCGTCGATCTTATTCTCTGTAGACAACTATCAAGATACAGAATAAACAGCCTAGCAGACAACATGCAACCCAGTTTGACACCAATTTTGACATCAAACCAGGGTGACATGTTGCCATCTATTCGCACACATGCTGAGCAATCCTTGTAAGTGGACTGCACAGCACGGAGCAGTGACCCGTCAATCCCACATATCGGCAATATGCACCACAGTTCCTTTCGCACAACCCTATCAAATGCCTTCTCAAGATCCACAAAACCGCAGAAAACCTTCTGGTCTGTAGCCAGATGCTTCTCTACGATATTGCGGAGCGAGAAAACTTGATCCGTACATCCCCTTCCGTTTCGGAAACCTCCCTGTGCCTCCCACAGCATTTCGTCAGATTTCACCCTCATTCTCCTTTCAATTATCTTTCCATATGCTTTTGCTGCTAAGCTGATCAATCTGATGGCCCTATAGTTGGCGCAGTCCATACGTGATCCCTTGCCTTTATACAAGGGTACGATGCAGTCCATTGGGACCCTTCCAGTTCTCCAGCAAAGGTTGCATAGGTACCAGAAGGCGTCCCGGACGTAAGTGCCACCTAGTTTGATCATCTCAGCTGTGATCATATCAATTCCCGCAGACTTTCCATTTTTCAAACTTCGTATCGACCATTCTATCTCATCCATAGTTATACCTTCATCGGACGCCGTCAACGTGGAGTGAGCATCAGACTCACTCTCATTGTCAGCGTCCGAGGCATATTCATACATTTCTTCAAAATATTCACTCCACCGTTCTAACACTTCCTGAGTGTTTGGAAGAATGATACCAGCTTTAGACTTAATCTTGTTCATACTGGATGCCGACGAACTACCCCGAGACTTCTTTACCTCTCTCCAAAAGAGTTTGGTATTTGCCTCGAAGTTTTTCGTCAGCCTCTCTTCCTCATTCATGATTTGTCTTTCACGCTTCTCTTTCATTAAAGCCTTGGTTTCATTCTTGCATAGACGGTACATTTCTTTTTTCTTCTCTCTCATACTTTCATTTAAGGGCAAAGATGATACATAATCCAGCCATGCTTTCTTCTTTCTTGCTACGGAGGATTTAACCTCCGCATCCCACCAGGCATCTCCTTTCAATGTTTTATGCCTCTTTGCGCATCCACACGTAATTAAAATTTAATGGAATCTATAATATTATATTACAAATATTTTATATCATTATTTAATACATGCATCTAACTATATTAAAAAAAACAAAAAAATAATTTGGACATACAAAAAATTTGCAGTGACTATAATATAATACTGAATTGACTGAATTTTAAACTGTTTAAATACATACCTTATATTATTTTAAACTTATCAAGTTGTGCTTTGATTTCAATTAATATTTGTACGCCTGCGAGCAGGTTGAATACATTAATTACATTGTTAAGATCGCTATATGTATTGATGTACTAATTGCAAACAAATGATGATTATGATTATGTGGGAAGTTCAGAGGACGGTTGCATAAAGTACATGGGTTACCCGTTGCCGATACTACACGGCGTCGGTTAGCTTATCATATAGGTTTATAATATCATACCTATATATATATATATATATATTTATATTATATATATAAAAAGAAGAAATATTTGTCTTTGTACTTATGGTGTAAAACGTGTTGTCTGAAAATCTGATTTTTAGAACTGAATAATCAAAAATGTCTAATAATTATATTTTTAAGACCGATTAAATATCAAATTTAATAAAATGTGATAATAGAGAAAACGTAAACCCGACTTCGCATTCCTTAGGACGATTACAACTGGCTATTTTCATGAACACCGTTCCTATATGAAATCTATATGATTGTCTGTGCGTTTGTCTGTGTGTGCGTTTTTTTCGAATATTCGAATTTTGACTTCGGATTCGGATTCAGCATAAAAAAGTAGAATAGAAATGTTCAGAACACCGTTCCTATCTCTTAAGGAACATGGTCAAAATTAAATTAAAAAAAAAATGTATTGGTATATAATTGACGAGCCAGGTGTTCCTCTGGCAGTGCAAGCTTGCGCATTCTCAACTGGTTTTTATTTAGAATGATATGTTCAATTTAAGTCTCCCTTCAACCGAAGGGCATACTCCACCTCGCTGCTTAGCTACGGGTTGGCGAACTTCACCGACTTCACGTCGACGCTCTAAGGTATTTAGCTTAGCAACTATCATCTATCTATATAGGTATAGACTATAGGTAATTCATGTAAAAATGTAACATCAATTGTTACGATTTTGACGAGCTCGGTGGCGCTCTGGTGAAACGCGCTGTTACATTAGTTAGACACCAACGCTCGTGGGTTCGATTCCCACACAGTACAAACATTTGGCTACATGATCATAGTATTGGCTTAGGTTTTCGTCATGTCTTAGGTACATGATCATGTTCGATTGTTTTGGCCTGGGTATTTTTAAGAGAGGTAGGGCGCGTCAATGCAGCCCGTTTGGGGAAGTACCTCCACCTCACAGAAAACCGCAGCCAAATAACTCCCTGGAGGATTGTTGTGTTCCTGCGTGTGAGTGAGGTCACCAGTAAGCACCTAAGGAGTTGCTGTATTAACACCAGAGAATTTATAGGCTACGATAACCGCTTTGCATCAGGTGGGTCGTATGCTTGTATGCCTTCCGACGTTGTATGTCAATCATCGAAGCCACTGATAAAGTATTTGCCTAAGATATTTTTAAAGTTATAGATACGTCGTACACGCTCTAGAATGGCAATACGAAAGTAAGGTAATTGTCCAACTCGTATTCAGTTGGCCACGCTCTCGCGTCGCGTCTATACGTACTTCGCCGCAAAGCATAAATCTCTTAAGATATATATCCATCTCTTTCTAACGACAGGTATGCTCTATCAATTGTCTCTTTGTTAGAGCAAAGTGTCATAATAAGTAACCGTACGTAGATATAGTACTAGTTGCGCCATTTTAAAATACAATAATGTTGGTGTATAACGTGTCTACCTTTTGATACGTCGCTGGTATTTGCACAGTAGATCACGGCGGCCAGGCGCCCCACCGCCGACCGGCCGCGGGCTGCGGTGCTCTCAAAGCATTCGAAGGATTATAATAATTTTCATTCTATGCACGGACACGCCTACTTAGTATTCAGATAGGATTTAAGATTTTTTCCCTTGCGGCGAATAAATTTGGGACACCCTCAACAGTTGATCAATAAAATTCAATTACTTGCAAATTGATGCGGTCATCGCTTCCTTTCAACTTTCCGTTTTCTCTGGATTGTTTTAGAAAAACCTTAATTTCATTATCAATGTCAGCTTTTGAATCGGCACATTGATTATCCCTATGCAGGTTTGGGAGGAGGTGGCATATGTGTTTTTTTTTGTAATTTCTCTTAGGGTATATCTCAAATTTGTTCCATATTTAGGTTAACGATTGATGATTAGCTATAAAAATATTATCAAATGTTCACCTAATTAACAATATAATAATTATGATATAAAAGTCTCCTAGTACTCAAGGCCCACGAGGTCCTTTTGGCAAAATATTTGAACAGAATTAAAAAAATATCTTCATATTTTTAGTTTATTTTGATGATAAACTAACACATAAGTTATGAAATAAAAAAAATAATCACAGTATATAGAAGTCAACGCCAGTAGAGATTAAATGACAACTTCAATAAAGTCAGATTCCACTGTTATATTATCAAGCGTTTATTGTACAGGTTAGTTAAATATTTTGTGAGTAAATAATTTCCTCTTTTACGCACATCTACATACTATTTTGTGAATTAGCTTTTAGGTACTGCTATTTAAACGTTAAAACAACCCGGATACGTTAAAAATGTCGCTGAACGGACCTCTTTCCATTTAGAAGTATTTCTATCATAGGCGCATTGTACCAAAACTGTACTTTAAATTATTTATTAAATTTAAATCATTAAAGTGTTGACTTGTTTATAATTTGTCTGTATATCATAAATCATGTTCGTACTTAATTTGTGTTTTTAGAGACAGAGCGGCGGCACGAACATGGCGGCAGTCCTGTATGTGTAATGCTAATATTCTGAGATGAGTGAATAACTGATAATGCCAAGAATTCCAATTGTAAAAATAAGTTTATACCGCCAGAAGGAAATTAAAATTTATTTATTTCAATATTATCAATATTCATACAATACATTTGTTTTTAAATTACATTAATCATTTAAATTACATGTATTCAGGATATATGGAGTAGGAACGTATGTTCAACATTTTCGCATGGTCGTAGAAAAGCAGTACCTAAATCCCAAATACGCTGCAATGCCAAAGTAGCCCTATCAACGCCCTAAACGCATTATTATCTCTGTCGTGTCTGTCGCTTTTTTTCGAATATTCGAATTTTGACTTCAGATTCGGTTTCAGCATAAAAAAGTAGTAGGTTGCACTCCGGGAGTGCCGGCAGAAGTGAAAACTTGAACATTAACGTTGTGCATATTTGAATATTTTGGAATGGTTAGGGAATAATTTTGAACGAATTGCTTTATTTATCAGTATAAAAGTACTATCATGTATGTGGTAAAATACAATATTCATTTATTGCGCTATCGTACACAAACATGACAATTTATATTACATTAAAAATTTAAGACTTCAGAACTATTGCAATTATTTTACATTAAAAAGTTTATGTCTCAGGAAAATCAACTTTCATACATAATTTCACTATCATCATTAGCAGCATCATCATCGCCAATCTCTAAAACTCAAACACACCGCGCCGCTTAAACCAAATAGCGATGTTGATAAACTACGTTGAACGAAACGCGTAAACGCCAACAATTTCATGGCGTTTACAACGTTTTGGTCGCGAGAAAATAATGCCCTATGATCGATCTAGCGCTTCATGTTTTAATTGTTTAATTAGAGGTAACTAATGTTTTAGCGCTGCAGCGAACTTAAGTTCTAATTCTCACCAAAATCTTAAGGTCAGGATCACGTGTCCTGACGGCCTGACGCGAGTTTAGCATTTTTTACTCATCCCAAAAAGTGCACAACGCCGCTAAAGAAGTTTTCACTTCAAAAAGTAGAATAGGAATGTCTTAAAAATCAATATCATATTTCTTAAGGAACATGGTCAAAATGGCCAACAAAGTTTTAAAAAAAATATTTATATTGTTATATAATTGACGAGCCAGGTGTTCCTCTGGCAATGCAAGCTTGGGCATTTTCAACGGGTTTTATTTAGAATAAATACGGTTGAGATGCGAGCGTTGCGCAAAATCTGCGGCGTAACGATCATACACCGAGTTCACAATGAATGATGGACAGAGTACCGGTTTTAAGATAAAAAGATATTAGATTGAAAGAAAGAACACTGATTCTTACTAGTCGAAAGAAATCAAGAGGAAAAAATGACGAAACAAATGTACAACGCAAAAGTAGAAGGATGCTTGAGCCGGGAAAGCCGACACTCATCCACCAAGACTAAATTGGTCGTGTTTTGAAGATGATGTCAGTCAGGAGCCTTAGGAACCGGCGTGCGTGCACGTAAAGCGTTATGAATGTTAAAAAAGCGAGCGAGGTGTGTAAGGATCGGGTCTTATGGTGTTCGGTACTCTCTGCCTACCACCCAATGGACCTGACGTGAAGATATACCTACACATATTCAAAAGCAAGTAAGTAGCATATTTTTTTACGGAGACTCCATAACAGACAAAATTTAAACTTAGCAATAGATTTTCGGTTTTGCTTTTTGAGTATCTGTTCTCTCAGGTGATATAAGTGGTAGGCACTATTTGTACTCACAAATTCACAAGAATCAATTTGCTTCCCAAGAACCTCTAATTTAAAACGTGGAAACAACAAATGAGGGTAGTACACGTAAGTAAGTGCCACGGTCTGCTCTGAAGGCTGAAGTAATCAGTCTCTCTTCGATCGCCAAAGAGGCCGGACGCGTGGAGCGCGGTTAATTAAATATTAACTGGTTCAAGGTATCTGACATGCTTTATGGTCAGTCCAGTTTGTTTATGGCTAGGTAAGAGTTTTTAGGTGATTAGGGTTAGATGTTTGCACGAACATAGATTTTATCTTTGTTAATTTAATAGGTGTTAAAATAAAAACAAGAAGGTACTAAAGGAAGAACAACACACGCAAGAATACTTAATTGCTGTAGTTGTAACAAAAAAAAAATATATATTCAGATACCTGAAAACTAAACTTATTTTTAAGCGGCTTCAAAAAAGGAGGAGATTCTCAATTCGACTGTATTTTTTTGTATGTTTGTTAGGCAATTATTCCGCCAATTATGAATTGATTTTGATGATTCTATTTGTTTGGTAGGTCCATACTTCAGAAGTAGTCCCATATAAATTTTATCGATATTGATTCAGTATTCACACATAATGATTTGGTTTTTGATGGGAACTTTCAATCTCTGTTTTTTTGAAGTGAAAACTTCTTTAGCGGCGTTGTGCACTTTTTGGCATGAGTAAAAAATGTTAAACTCGCGTCAGAACCCTGATGTAAGATTTTGGTGAGAATTAGAACTTAAGTTCGCTGCAGCGCTAAAACATTAGTTACCTCTAATTAAACAATTAAAACATGAAGCGCTAGATCGTTCATAGGGCATTATTCTCTCGCGACCAAAACGTTGTAAGCGCCATGAAATTCTTGGCGCTTAAGCGTTTCGTTCAACGTAGTTTATCAACATCGCTGTTTGGTCCGCTTGTTCAAGTTTTCACTTCTGCCGGCACTCCCAGACTGCAATCCGTTTTTTTTATTTTCACCACTAAAAAGCAAAAATAAATTATTTTAAAATAAACTGATATTATCAATTGATACTATGCGGCTGGCATCGCCTCCAAAAATCGTAAGTAATTGTGACCAATTATATTTCACTTTTTATTTCCCGGGTGTTGTTGATTGAAGGCGGTTTCTTTAATTTAAAAATATTTTTTTAGTAGTCTTGTTTGTCAGCCCATTAGTAATTGAATAAATTAAAAGCGCAATACGGAGAAATGGCGTTGGCAATTTCTTGTATTGTGCAGCAATACTTGCAATGCGCAATGGTCAATTAATAAAGTTTTGTTTCTACCCTTTTAATAAATCCACGGAAAAAGCTGGAACTTTTAATCCCAAATGAAAATTTATATAAATCAGGAGTCATGATAGGTGGTCTGATTTGTATTACATATTTCTAGAAAAGCAATATATATAGAGGTAGACATTTTTCAGACTGATTCCTGGCAGTTTAATTACTATAAACAATTATGTAATTGTTGAACTAAATCCCTTAATATTTCTTGTATAACGCTTTTGGCGTTTCTAATTTCAGCGAAAAACACGAGAGATCACGTGACTGAGAGAGCCACTCTGGTAATATTATATAGATGTATGTACCTATGTACATATATTGACATCATTTTATACGAGATTTGCGGCGTATACGTGGTTTTATAAATGATTGTTTACCTTTGTTTTGTCAAGAATACTAAGTGGTTTTCTTTTACAATTTCGTATACGAAATATTTTTTCTTGGTATGAAACAAAAGCATCTATTATTCCACCTTTCTCGTATGTCAACCGTGTAATATAACGCTTCAATTGAAGAGTATTCAATGTAGTACCGAAGAAAATTGGACGTAATCTGTAACGCGGCAGTTTCACTGAGATACGACCCAGAAGCATCGTAAGCGTCGCAATCGACGCCCCCTGTTCTATACTCTGTTGTGGACCATAGAATAGATATCGACTATTTTATAGATGCGCTACATTTTTGTCTGGCAACTTTGGTGCGAAATATCTTTAAAGTTGAGCAGTGGACAAATAACCGGCCAATTGACCCACTGGTCTCGACATTCGAATTCTGCAATGTAGCCCTAAATTCGCGTTTAAGGATTTATATACATATTTGTACACTTGCTCGGCGGTGAAAGAAAATATCTTGAGGAAACCAACAAGTCCAAGAAATTATGTTATTAAAAACGTGTGACCTTACCTAAGATAGGTTTACCTTCTGGGATATGGAGATCTGACGGCAGTCTCTTCATGTTAAACCCAGTACCTTCGCCAAATCCTTAGGTTTAGGTAGATACCCCTAATGGATTAGGAAACGTGATAATGCTAAGAAGAAGGTTTTTTAAGACCGCGACGGGTGCTAGCACAAAATTTGTACTGTAACAAAAAATATGTTATTTAGTTATGCCATGATAATTATCTAACTTTCTTAAAGGCGTGTCATGACGGTAGGTAAATACACATGGTCAGGTCACTGATATAATTTTAAGTTGACGTTGTTAGTGAGCAGGTCGATCACAAGAGAAAAGTTGTAAATACGTCCTATTTTAAGTAGTGTAAAATTTTTACTTTTTTTAATTAGTACCGATTCGATTAAGCTAGAAATGCTATTACCGATAAAATCTAATTAAGGAAATGCTATTAGGGATAAAATCTACTGCTCAACCAGTGAACGGCCACTCAATATATAAATAATTTTCTTGTCATATATTAATTCAGCTATTAACATTAATTGTTATATTCTCTTTGTAACTTTACAGCTTTTTTAGTTTGTATCCCCGTGTGTAACAGCACTAACAAATGGCAGGGTTTTGACTTCATTAATTCCATATTATATTACGATGTTAGTTATTATTGAAAATATACTCTAAGTTAGTAGTAGATAGAGAAAACTGAGCACATGACTCGGTTCATGTACATACACGTTTCATCAACATTCATAGATCTTTTCATGCACGATGATTTCTAAGACGACCAATTTGGGTAAGTCGTGACCTTTCCTCGGTTTGTATTACTTCGTATATCATTCCACTTTCGGGTTATATATCTGTTTCGTCATTCATTAGACCTTTATAATATATTATGTAATGTTCTATTTATCATAACCTTACGCCAAATCCCTTGCGGGGCAGGCAGAGGGAGCCGAGCGCCACATGACTCGATTCTTACAAACCTCACTTGCTTTTTTAACATTGGTCTTCTCATGCATATTCGTCGGTCTAAGGCTCCTGATATCATCTTCTGGTAAAAAACGACTAATTTGGTCGTGGTGAGTAAGTGTTGGCTTTCATCGGCAGGGATCGCGAATGAGCACGCTTCTGGCACATGACCTCCAATTTTCCGGCCTACAAATATAAATTTATTTAATGTACTAATTTGTATTTCATTTATTTTCTTCGCATCGGAATCTGCGACATTTTTAAAGCGACGTTTCTGCGTAAATTTTTATAAACGTAATCTATGGAGATGGCGCAAAACGGTTAATATTCATGGCAGTCTGCGGGCTCGAGTGAAATTGGTTCACATTTTTTATGTCTAACGCCGACGCCTTGCTTGCTTGCACAGTCAAACAAAAGTCTTCTTATTTTATCCACTACAATGTTGGGAGGTTTTTTAATAAGTTTTTTCTTTGAGGAAAGAGTTGTATTTGTAATTTTGAATGTACACGCTTTGAAAAAACCATTAGGAATAGCGGGGTCCGTTACCTTAGCCCTATGATTTGTTTAAGAATCTGATATTGAAGTGTTGAGGGACTAACGTCAGATTTCCACAGTCCAGAGAAAGAACCAGACCTGTTTTTGGTCACATATATTTGGAAATATAATTTCTTGGATGTGCCGGTTTCTTCACGAGTTTTCCTCCGCTTTCGGGTATGTGATTATTCCAATATGTACATAAGTCCAAAAACACACATTGAGTAGAATATGCTCGCGCTTGGATTTGAAACAGGGTCCGGTGGGCTAATAGGCAGGTTCTTAATCCACTAAGCCAATACTACTAATAATACCCCTGTTCAATGTTCTATTGCAAATGATGAATGTGAAAATAATCTTTCGTTTGCCATCTCAGTGGTATAAAAAAAATAAGTAATGCCTCATCTGCTACTGACACAGTAACTTCTTAGAGCTTACTCCTCCTCCTCAATGACTTGTAGGAATACAATAATCCTTCAGAAAAATGGCCGCGGTTTTTTATGAGGTGGAGATGCTTCCCCAGACTGGCAGCTGTTTTAATACGCCCCCAACAGAGCAAGACAAACGTTTGAGATGTTTGCCATGTGTGGGAATCGAACCCACGAGCGTTGGTATCAAAGTAGCGTTACTAACCACTGCCACCGAAAAATTTTCAATTTCAGTAGGAAGCAGTGTTTTGTCAGTTGGGTTGCTTCTATACGCTTTACCTCTCGCCGAAATTCTTATATGTTAATTGTCAAAGTGCACAACGTGCGATTGAGGTGTGTTTGACTATAAAGAAAATACTGAGTCCCTATCACAGTGAAATATAATTATATAGTAACAGTGTTACTAACAACTCACCCCGACGAGCTTGTCGAAATACTTTATAAACACTTCTTTTAGTAAATGTCCCTTTTACAAAATCTGACCTATACGCATTATTAGACCTAAATATGTTATCAAGCGAAGGCTCGGTAGATTTGATGAAATTTCCGTCCTCCTACGAAACTCGTTCACTGGCCGGATATTACGACGACCGGCTGACCGAACCAAACAGGTCACTTGGCGTCAGTCATTCATTCAAATAGATAGTCATCGATGGATACTGAAGACGCGTCTGAGAAAATTGAGCTCCGTGGAAACAACGTTTCGCTCAATACAGGGCTTGTTGGTGAAACTTTTATATGTAATTTAACCTTTATATGGATGCTTCTGCTTTTTAGTATTATCCCGTTTTGTAATTCCTGGGTCTGCTACCTAAGTCTATATTTGGCTAAGATATTGAGTATAGAGTTGTTGTATTAGGAACTGGGGTGGCAACGAGTGAGTGATACTTTCTATATTCCTTTCTACTGTAAATCATTTGGACTGTATGCTTGCCGAAATTGTATTAGGGGGTTAAAGTATGAAATTGACGTTTTGTGCATGAAAATTAGAACTAGTTTTTTCCAGGATATAATATATTTATTTAATCAAAATCTTTACCCTCATTGTCTATATTATACACTGCTGCCATCTAATCGGAAGTTTGTTTATGCCTTTGCGATAGAACTCTGGGGATCTAGGTTCGATAAATTGGGAATTTGTACTGCCTCCTGGGAGATTTTTTTTTACCACGTAGAAAATTGACTTTTAAAAGAAAACCCTTATAGGTATCATGTGAAACCATGAAGATTTAATATCAATTCAAAGTATCTATGACTATATAACGGCAATTTCATACTTTAGCCCCTATTATTAAAAATGTATCTGTTTAAATAGGGTGCCCGTAAGGTTTAGGAGAGACATGCAATTTGATCTAACTTCCTTTGTGTACTTTCGCCACCAATTAGTTCATGATAACTGGCACGAGCTGGCACCCATCCACTACCGTTAGTAGATGCAACATGCCGCCGCTGCCATGGCTGCTCCGGCCGTCTCTGCCGTGGCTGCTCCGGCCCTCTCTGCCGTGGCTGCTCCGGCCCTCTCTGCCTCGGCTGCTGTAGTTGTCCTAGCCCACCAACTGGAACAGGCACCACATGCATCCGCCACTGTTGCTGCCATGACTGCCCTGATCGTCTCTGCGGCAGGTGTTTCGCCTCTCCACGAAGCATCCTCAGGCGCAGTAGGTGTTAGTCGTTAGAATAACATGCTACAAGTCTCCTTTAGGAGTGACTTTGTCTCCTTTGTGTTCTACCAATTGAACAATGGGTGTGTTCCAAGGAGTTATTTGATATGATGCCTACAGCTTCATTCTGCAACTGGGATCCTGTCTGTCGGCCTTAATTATCGCAAGTTTCTCAGTACGTGTTGGGCCTGATTGAAGCAAGCAGGTACAGCCACACTGGGGAAGTATACACATCACAGAATACAGCAGCCAAATAACAATTCCGTCCAGAGTTGTTTTGTTTCTGCGAGAGAGTGACGTTACCAGTAAGTGACTGAGTAGTCGCTGCGTTCACTGTTTTTTTTTGTATACAACGTCGGGAGGCATACAAGCATATGTCCCACCTGATGGAAAGCGATGACGGTAGCATATGTGCGCTTACAACATAAGCATAACATAACATTATAAAGTGCTATCTAAAATGGATCAGAAGCTGATTGATCAAATGGTCAAGGTTCTCCAAGGATTCATCCTTCCGATGGAGTTAAAAATTAACTCATTAGTGGATACAGTTCGGTCTCTGGAAACAAAAATCGACAATTTGCAAGCTTCTCAATCACAACAATTACAGACTGCGGGTAAGCAAGAAAATATAGTTGTGTCAACACCTCCAACATTTGCCGGGATTACTAATCGTCCCCCGCCTCAACGCTTTGCCCCTCCTCCATCACCAAAGGCACAAACACGAAAGCAAAAAGCGGCTGTGGCAGCAAACTCTTTGCGCACTGACATTCGATGCTCGGATATCGCTTCTGCCTCTACTCCCGCGCACCACACTGCCTCTGCGTTATCATTCGAACGTGGCTCATACTCAACGGTGAATGATGCAGCCCAAACTATACGTGACGGCGGAACCGGTATTGAGGAATGGACGGTAGTACAGACGAGGAGGCGGCGTAGACCAGTCATTCGTGGTACAGGAGAGGTGGATGATGAGTTAACAGGAGTCGAAAAGCGCAAAAAAATTCACTTTGACCACAAGTGAATTTTTTTGCGCTTTTAACGATGATTGAACGATGTTACAGCTGAGAAAGTGCAGTTATATATGGCTAAGAAGAAACCTGAATTTGGACCGTACAACGTAGAAAAGCTAGAATTAAGACATCAAAATTATGCATCGTTTGTTGTGACAGTACCAGAAACCGCATTCGAGTTCTTTATGACTTGTAGTAATTGGCCTCCGAACACAGAGTTCAATGAGTGGTTTCGGAAAAGAAGTTACCAAAGAAGGAACCCAAATATTAATGAAGGAGGAAGTACATCGCAGGCGTAATAGATTTCTTCAAATCTATTATCAAAATGTTCGAGGACTTCGTACCAAGCTCCATCAATTTTCTTCTTCATTGACGTCGTCTGCGTGTCAGGTATTTTTCATTACCGAAACCTGGCTGCAGGAGGGTATCTGTGATGCTGAAGTTGTTCCAGTTGGATTCACGGTACTGAGATCTGACAGACTAGGACCGAGACGCGGAGGTGGTGTTGCGTTGTTCGCCGCTCCCGCTTATGAGTTGCGCCGTATCGAAGTCGGACTCGGTGCGGAAACAGGTTGTGAGTTAGTGTGTGCCGGGTTGTATCTTAACAATAATTTATTATTTGTAGCATTGTGTGTATATATACCACCGGGCACGGGTGAGGACGAATACTTAGTCGTCTTCGAGACAATCGAACAAGTCAGTGCTCTGTATAATAAAATAATAGTATGTGGAGATTTCAACTTGAACTCGGCTTCGATGACAGTTAATGCTAATTTCGTATGTCTATTGTCGTTCTGTGACTTATGCCAGGTAAACAACATATTTAATAACAATGGTGTTACTTTAGATCTTGTTTTGGTTAGCTCAACACTGGAACAGGTATCGGTGCAACGAGAAGAAGATAGCTTGGTTCCGGCGGACGCTTATCATCCGCCGCTCAATATTACAATTACTAAAAACTTCTCATGTGTACCTCGTCATAGTCACAGCGAAAGCAATTCTAAGACCGTTGGAGGGTGGAACTTTAAAAAGGCAGATTTCTTAAAATTGTATTCACAATTAGAACTTATAGATTGGGAATCACTTTATAAAATTAACGATCCGAAAACAGCTGTTTCGTATTTTTATGACCTAGTTAACGCTTGTATAGACGACTGTGTACCTAAGAAAATACATCACTCAGTACAGTCTAGATATAGTTATCCGGAGTGGTACTCGGCTGAAACAAAACGTAACATTAGAATTAAGCATTTCTATCATACACGCTATAAAAAAAGTAAATCTCTAAGCGATCGAATATTTTTTTCACAATATAGGGCGTTAGTTAAATTGAGCATTAAAAAGGATTTTAATGAGCTAAAAGTAAATATGGAGCGTGATATAAAAAATAACTCAACATCATTTTGGCGTTATATACGTTCTAAAAAAAAGGGTAAACGCACTTTTAAGCAATATTTTAATAATGGTCAGTTGATACCTATAGAGGACTCGGCACAGTGTTTTGCGGACTACTTTCGGTCGGTATATACTAATGACCCCCCAAAATTAGACGTGGGAGAGGCTATGAAGTCGGCCAGTAAGGACAGTCATTTTGTGCATATCTCTCATATACTCCTGGCTGATGTTGAACTCGCACTTAGGTCGCTAAAGCCTAAAATATCTGCTGGGCCTGACGGTATTCCGCCATACATTGTCAAAGACTGTAGGTCAGTATTTAGGTATCCTTTGCTGTACTTGTTTAATTTGTGTCTAAAAAATAACTACTACCCTAACGAATGGAAGATTGCGCGTGTTGTGCCCGTACCAAAGCATGGCTCGAGTTCTGAGGTCAAGGATCACAGACCTATAGCAGTGTTGTCTGTTTTCGGCAAGTTGTTTGAATCAGTACTTTATAGTAGAATTGGCTGTCAAATTGAAAGCCGTCTAAACAATGCTCAACATGGGTTCCGAACCGGCCGTTCTACTACAAGTAATCTTATGTCCTTTTGGACGTATGTCAATGGTGTAGTGGACGGAGGTTCGCAAGTCGACACGATTTACCTCGATATGCGGAAGGCATTTGATTTAGTCAATAAAGACGTATTATTGAAAAAATTCGCAGCTATTGGTTTCACTCCTGCACTATTGCATTTTTTTTCTTCGTACCCATGTAATCGAAGGCAATATGTAGAACATTGTGGCAACGATTCGGGTCTTTATTACACCCATTCTGGAGTTAGTCAAGGTTCGAATCTGGGCCCCTTGCAGTTTTTAATTTTAATTAACGACTTGCCGGAGATAGTCACCACGGCAAAGTGTTTATTATTTGCTGACGACTTAAAACTGTTTTTGAAAGTTGATAATGAACATGACTGCGATGCCATCCAACGAGATTTAGATAATATCGTCAGATGGAGTATAGACAATGATATACAATTTAATATTGACAAATGTTTTGCTATGACATACTCTCGGTCACAGAACCCTCTCCTAGCTAACTATTTTATGGGACAAGAGTGTTTTCTGCGAACGTTCTCAATAAAGGATTTGGGTGTCACAATGAATGCAAATCTATCGTTTAGTGATCATATTGATAAAATATGCAAAGACGCCTATAGAATGTTAGGATTTGTGTTACGACAGGCACGTCACCTAGACTGTATTACAGCAATAAAAGTTTTATACAATGCATATGTGCGCAGTAAGCTAGAATGTAATGCAGTCATATGGAACCCATATGAATCTAAGTATATGCTTATGCTAGAAAAATTACAAAGAAAATTTATCAGATGGTTATACAATAAACAGTATGGGTATCACGTAGGTTATCCAACCATATACCCCAGTGAATTTTTATTGGGTATGACTGGATACAATACTCTGGAATTGAGACGTACGGTCTCAATGATGGAGTATGTATTCAGTCTGCTTAGGGGATACAAGCATGATCCGGCGGTGTTGGAATTGCTATCCCTGTATGTACCAGATAATTACAATCGGGCGCGATATCACAATTTGTTCGCGCTCCAGGCCACCAGAACAGCTGCAGCAGCTTACGCTCCTATCAATCGAGCGCTGCGATTGCTTAATGCATTGCCATTAAAATACCCGGCGGTCGACTTGTTCACTTGTACTAAAGTACAGTTTCACAGAACGGCTGTAGAATATGCCGAGAGTCTTAGGTAGTACGAAATATATACGAATGTATTTTAATTATAATTGAGTGTATTTAATATATAATTGAATTTATGTTTACCTAATAATGATAATGCCAATTTTTGAACAATATTGAGCGTATTGGATTTATCTGTAAGGCTCAATATTGTATGTAAATAATAAATAAATAAATAAATAAATAAATAAATTAATTATCTCGCGAGCGATGCTACCTCTGTTGCTAACACAGCCACTCATGTGTGTCAAAATGCGTACATTTTAACGTTTCGTTAAGCGATCTGACAGCAGTGACGTTTACCGTAATGTCAAAATGTACGCATTTCAACACTCGCCGCGCTGCAGTGCAGTTGCAGTTTTTTATTAGAATCGGCCTACTGATTCGTCACAGAACATTTGTGAGGTCAGCTCGTGTGTGTAGGGACATTTTGAACATAATGTACTAACTATTTATCGATGTATATTTTCAACCGAGTGCCGCAACACGCGGTTCTTATACACCTTACTTTTGCATTTTCAACATTTATAGCTGTCGTTACGTACGTTCACCGGTTCTAACACTCCTGACGGCGCCTTCTGATAAAAAATTACCATTTTGATTGTGGTAGGCGAGTCTTGGCTTTCCTGGCTTTTTACGTCCTTCCACTTTCGCGATGTGTATACATATTTCGTCGATCTTTTATCCTGCATTCTTTCTACATGGCCGTACCAACTCTCTTTCTTTCATCATCATTGCGAGCGCAGTCAGCATGCATTAGCCATAGATTTTACGCAATGCTCACATCTCAACCCCGTTTATTCTACTTTCATGCTCTCTCTGCCATGCCCAGCTTTCACTTCCATAAGTAAGCGTTGGTATTAACACGACTTTACATACGAGCTGTGACTTCTTACTTAGGTTTCGGCTGCCATGGCGAGACGAGTGAGTGGAGGAAAAAGTGTGAATTAACAACATAACTTCTATTTCTCAACGCTCCATTCACACTGTTTCCTGCATTCTCTCCTCTTGCCACATTGGCAGTGTACCTTCCATCCCTGCTAAAACTGCTTAAAAGAAACACGATCTCATTCAATTGTAAACGAATAAATAAATGCTTCGATTATAATGCAAATTTGCAGTAAGTACCATGTCCTTTGGGACTTAAGGTAAGAGAAACAAATAATTTTGGATCGCCCCGAAATAAATAAATAGTATATAAAAAACTGGGTATTAGCCATAACAGAGCCGTGTTTCCAAAGCAGAACGAAGGAAAAAATAACCGGCCACTATTCCACGCAATCTCGACCATAAATTTCAAGGAAAAAAGTCTTAGATCTGAAATTATAATTGAAATTGCTTCACAGCTTTATATTTCATGAATGTAATCTCTTTTATCATGTCCGAAAAAATCTCGGATTTAGTGTCTTTTGAGAAGTGACAAGTTTGAGTCTCGCAAGTGTAGAGTTCCGTATAAAATTTATCTCGATTCGCTTATAATCGTTTCGATTATATTTTCATACTTCAGAATGCATAGTCCTTTTCCTTCTTCCTAACATAATCCCGTTTCCTAATCAATTTTAGGATTGACTGGGTTCGCTACCTAAGCCTAAAGATTTAGCGAAGATACTGATTTTGATATAGAGCGACTGCCGTCAGACCTCCATGACCCAGAGGGAAGTTTTTCTGGATGGAGTTTCGAAATATAACTTCTTAGACGTGCAGATTTCCTCACGATGTTTGCCTTCGTATTTACATCGTATTAAACACTACTGTTAGTTATACAAGCATACAGTCCAATTTTGTCTATCCTCATCATCATATCAGCCGAAGGACCTCCACTGCAGAACACAGGTCTCCCCTTTAGACTTCCACAGCCATCGGACCTGTGTCACTTGCATCATTTGGCTACCTGCGATCTTCACAATGCAGCCGTGAACAGTTTCGGAGAAACAAGGTCACCCTGTCTCACTCCTCTCTGCAATTGGATAGGTCTCGTACTCTGGTCCTGTAGTCGGATCGACATGGTCGCATTTACATTTATACTCCTCAACGCTTCGATAAACCTATAATCAATGCAGCACCGTTGGAGAGACTGGAGCACAGCTCAAGGGAGCACAGCTTAAGTCTCGATGGAATCGAAAGCTTTCTAACAGTCCACAAACGCTAAGCATAGTGGATGGTTATACTCTTCTGTTTTCTGTATAACCTGCCACAGCGTATGTATGTGGTATATGGTAGAGTAGCCTTTCCGGAAACCGGCTTGTTCGGGAGGCTGGAAGTCATCAAACCTGCGTGCAAGACGATTCGTGACGACCGCACCCTTGAAAATAGATTATAGACATTGCTCAGAAGAGAAATGGGTCTGTAGTTTTTCAATAAGGCTTTATCAACCTTCTTGAAAAACAACACCACTACGCTTCTGCCCCATGCCTGTGGCGCTTTGCCCTGGAGGATGACGGAATTGAAAAGCTGAAGGACCCTGAGTACTGGTTTTCCATCCGCTTTTAGAAGTTCCGATGTGATTCCATCATCGCCTGGAGCTTTGTTGTTCTTAAGCTGTTTAAGAGCCATCCTAATCTCGTACAAGCTAATGTCCAGGATATCCTCGGTGTAGTGTCGGATCAATTTGGCTCTTGGGACTGATGTCGAACCAGAAGCGCGTTCTGGTGATTTAGAATATAATTGGTAATAGAAACTCCCAATCTCCCTCAAGATCTCTGGTTTGGACGAGACAATGTCGCCACTCTTCGTCTCCAATTGCGTTAACTGGCTGTGACCAACAGACATATTCCAGACCCCGCCTATCTTAATGGATTAGGAAGCGGGAAAACGTGAAGAGAAAGTCGTCCTTCGGTCGAAGGGAGACCCGTATCCCTGCGGGATGAACTAGGGTTGATATAGTAGTCTTCACATAAATTTACTGTTTAGATTGTTTAATAGCTGTTATACCTTGATTGTTATATCTTATTTTTTTAACCTGAAATTTAAGTTAAAAGTAAGAATACATATAAGCATTACTAACTAAATCAATAATCATTACATTAAATGGGTCTTTTAACGTTAATTTAAATAACTTTTCAAACTCGTGAAGATGTTAGCTACCAAATTTATACGTAATCAGTCTTGAACATCGTGCAAAAGACTTAAATCCGTACAGCAGTTCTCGAAATCTCGATGAAAATATATAAAAAATAATACAAGCGACGAAGAACCTCCCCATTTTTGAAATTGGTTACCTGTACCTCTTAAATACTTGAACTTTACTCTTACACGAGGGGTCGATTGTTCAAACTGTATTTAGGTGGGGAGGGAATTTGTTCACTTAAATATTTGGAAAATTTGCGTTATGTTTCGTCGGACGAACATGCGGGCAAAGAATTTAGCTCTCACAGTTCCTGTACAATCAAATTACATCACTTTATCTTAGTAGTATATGTTTGGAAGAGCCGACACAGAATAGTTTTCCACTGTTACTGGATATACAGTTGAATAGAGACTACTTTTGATGTAAACAGCTTATTCGTACATGCTTTCAAAGGGTTCCATTCTGCAGCTAAATAAAAAAGTCGTGTAGGCGTTGTTTCGTTCCAGCCATCAAATCCAGGACATTTCAATCAATGAGATCGTACTAACATCCTGTCCAGGTAGGGTGGCCATCGTTTGAAATGAGAAATTAGGATATGTATGTGCCATTTCGTGGTTATTAATGGAGTTTTAGTAGATCGAATGTATATAACAATCAATGGACCCCACCACAGACCAATAAACTACTGTGCATGAATGTACCCCGTGTTTACAAAAACTGCGGCCTTCCACCATCTGGAACAGAACCCGCATACCCCCACCACCGCCACTGCCTGGTCGTCGCTGCGACACGTGTTTCGCCTCTCCACGAGCCATCCTTTCCCATCCCATTTGACGAGCTCGGTGGCGCAGTGGTGAAACGCGCTGTTACGCTGCTTTGACACCAACGCTCGTGGGTTTGATTCCCACACAGTACAAACATTTGTGTGCATGAACATGTCTGTTTGTCTTGGTCTGGGTGTTTTCTATGTATAATAAGTATGTATTTACAAAAAAAATGTATTTACGTATGTTTATCAGTTATCAGTACCTATAACACAAGCTTCGCTTACTTTGGGGCTAGGTGGCGCTGTGTAATTTGTCCGACAATATTTATTTATTTATTTATCTTCTGGCGCTGTAGACGTTAATCATTAGAATAACATGCTAGAAGCTTGTACGAGTATGTTATTCTCACGCTAAGGAGACTGACATTTATTCTAACATGAATTGACGATTTAAATTTTAAATTTAAAAAATATCAGCTCTGCCTACACAGCTTGCTGTTATTTACTAGTGTAAATGCTGGTAGATTAGTAATGTCGAGCTCGGTGGCTCAGTCGTGAAAGACAAAGACACCGAAGCTCGTGGGTTCGATTCCCATACAAGACAAACATTTGTGTGCATGAACATATTTGTTTGTCTTGGTCTGGATGTTTTAAGGAGGGAGCATCAAAGTAGAAGTACGTCTGTAAAGTAAGTCTGGAGAAGTACCTCCACCTCATAGAAAACCGTAGCCAAATAACAACTCCCAAGAGGGTTGTTGTGTTCCTGCGTGTGAGCAAGGTCACCAGTAAGCTTCTAAGGAGTTGCTGTGTAAGCAGCAGAGGAGGCATTGCGCGAGTGATACTTGACATATCACAAGCGTTAATAGGCTACGGTAACTGCTTTACATCATGTGGGCCGTATGCTTGTGTCATACAAGACGACCCCGATCCCGACGTTGTATAAAAAAAAACAAATTAAAAAAGAAAAATAAAAAATCCGGCGTCTATAAGCTGTTCTGCGATGAATATGAACACGTTTATATCGGTCAAACTGGTCGTAATTTTAAAAGACGATTCGGCGATACACGAACACGTATCGGCGTATAAAAACAAATCGCCCAGAAAGGTCACACTTCGCCGAGCATCTCATAGACAAAGGACATAATTTATCCTCCACTAATACATGATGACGGCACTGCGATGGATTTGTCACTTGTAGCATGTTATTCTTACGATTAACGTCTACAACGCCTGATGATGCCTCGTGGAGAGGCAAAACACGTGTCGCAGCGACGACCAGGCCAGTCATGGCAGCGACGGTGGTGGTGGGGGCATGCGGATTCTGTTCCAGATGGCGGACGACCGCAGCAGCCGAGGACTTACATGTAAATTTGACTTTCGCAAAATAATGCCTGAATCTATTAAGTATTAATTTATTATTATGGTTAGGAGCTAGCGATCGGCAGACTTACGGTATTTTAGCAAACTGAATATTGACGCTAGTTGTACTATTAGACCTGACGTAGGCGAAATGGAGATTCACTATCCTTTGCGATGGTTCCTTTGTCCAGCAGTCCAAAAACGACAAAATTGACTTTTAAAACATGGACGCACGTTGTCTGACGTTTTAATATCTTAAAGTATACATTTTTGTTATTTAAAAAATCAATAGCAGACTCTTACTGCGCTTCTAAGTATATGTTTTACAAACTTATTTTTTTTTATAAGCGTTATGTCAGCAAAGCAAATTTGTACTTATATGTTATTTACATTATGCTCTCAATCCCCTGTAAGAGTGCGCGAGTCAATATCGCACACTTTTATTAGTACGACAGAGAAATCATTAACATTTGCCCGCGTGTTGGACCTGCCCTGTGTCTGTTTCTTTAAATATATGCGTATTATAATAATAAAAGGGGGCACCCGCCGGCAACGAAGTGAAGATCCAAGGTACCGGTGGTCAGGGCTCTAGAGTGAGAAACCGCCTCACAATGCGGGTCTTGTCCAGAAGAACTGCCTTCTGTATCTGGTTCTTGACCCAACTACCAAGCGAGAGCCTCTCAAGATAACGGTCGAGGCTTTTCGCTATAAGGCCGTTTGCTGTTACGACTATCGGAACAATACTTGTTGAGTCCACACACCACATGGCGGCAACCTCGTGAGCCAAGTCCAGGTACTTAGAGAGATTCTCTTTCTCGGCCTTCACGAGGTTGTCGTAATGAGGAATGGTGACGTCAACAAGAACGGCACGGCGTGTCTCCCGGTCTATTAGCACTATAGGCTAGTTCGGACTAGGCTAGTAATTTAGTCGAGTGGTGAGTATTTTAGTAGCTAAATGTGTGTGAACACCATAAATTTAGTCGAGCAGGTTAGTAAATAATTTAGTCAAGTCAATGCATTTTCTTCTATTTTTACGGGTGAGTAGCGCCTCCCACCACGCGTCCCGGCTCACTGGATCACCAGGTAAACAAGTCCGAACCTGTCGACTTTAGTCAAGTTCATTAGTTTCAAAAATGTCTTTTCGCTGGAGCGAAGAAACAACTTTAAAATTTGTTTCCAAATATGTAGAGCATGACTGTTTGTGGAATATTAAATCCCCTCATTATAAAAACAAACAAACGAAACAATAATTGATAATTGATTAATTCATTGATAATAATAATTAATTCTATTCTCCTAATTGATCTCTTCTTCCGATCCATTTTCGTACCCATCGCTTCTTTTTACTAATCATGCAAATTTCTTCATCCACCTCTTCTAAAATAGCCATTGTGATTAGCTTAATCAGTTTATTTACTTTATTGCGTTGTAGTCTGTTCATCTTGCAAAACACCACTCACTAAACTAAAACCACTCCCTACTAAAACTGTAGTGCGAACGGTTTTTTGGTCAGTAGCAAGTGTTTTAGTTACTAGACGCGAGTTACTCGACTAAATTACTAGCCTACTCCGAACTAGCCTTTAGTCAGATCTATTGGCGATAATAATAATAATGTAAATAACATATATAAATTTTTGAAATTTTGTAAAACACACTTGGAACCGTAATAAGTGTTATTGCCATTGAATATTTTAATAAGAAAAATTTTATACTTTAAACGGCAAACAACCTGCGATCACGTTATAAAAGTCAATTTTAACGTTCTTGGACTTCTGGACACGCTCAAAGGAACCATCGCCGGGGATGGTGAATCCCCATTTCACCTAGGTCTGGTCTAATAGTATAGCTAATATCAATATGCACTTTGCTAAAATACCGTAAGTCTGCCGATCGCTGGCTCTCAGCCTATTAGCATACTAACTCTTACAGCCAAATATAATACATGAAGAAATAGTAGACTAACACAATTTTTTAACAAACAAATTTTGACGAGCTCGGTTGCGCAGCGGGTAATAACGCGACTTTGATACCAACGCTCGTGCGTTCGATTCCCACACAGAGCAAACATTTTGTGTTTCACACGTAGTTTGACCTAAGAAAGTTTTGGATTTCGCTCAGCGTTGTGGTGGTCTAACGGCAGTCGTTCCATGTAAAAAATAGTGTTACGCCAAATCCCTTAGACTTAGGTAGACCCTTTAGAGACTTAGGATTAGGAAAGGGATAACGCTAAGAAGAGGAATTAGAAACGAAAGACATGATACAGTGTTAATAATTGTCCAGATTTATGTAACACAGTGGACATTCTACACCATAGCAATTCACGTATGCAAATTGTTCATCAGCTATTCAGTGTTTGGACATTCGTTATGCGCGTCCGTCGCACGTTTGTATGTTACGCGACTGCGTAACGTGGGTTAGTCAGTGGTCCAAGAGATCCGAGACAGCGGAATTATTAAAATTACATTGTCATGAATGGTTAGTCTAAATATATCTTTTAATTGAAAATAATGCTCTATTCTCATGCGCATGCTCTATTTCGTTTAAGTATACATTTTTTGAGTAGGTAGTCAAAAATTACAATGCAATAATTGGTAATAAACTTCTTGCCCTGTCTGAATTCGCGGTTATTAATATTAATTGTTGCAAAAACTTAGAATCTAACGAAAAACTTTAGTAAATAGTCCTGTGGTAAACAAGCGCAAGGAGGATCAAAATGTACCTTTTTTAATATTAAGAAAATTGTGCTGGTGGCCTATGCCTCACGGTTTTCTCAAAATTATCAATAAAGGCAGCCTCTAGTTGTCTTACATAGTTATGAAACGCATCCAGTGGTGATTTTAGCTTTCCGTAGATTGACGAAGTTTTATTAAAAACTTTTGAAATAGATGAACGTTCTAGATTCGTTTAAACGTAGAACCTTCTATAATTGTGCATCATAGGGGCAGGTATGATATGTACAAGAATTTTCAGTAGGTAATTAGAAAAAAACAGGTTTTTATTTCTTTGCTTATTTGACGTGCATCCATCCACTGCACATAAATAACCAGGTGGCATATTTTTTTTCGGTGAATACGAACTAATAAACTAATCTGAGCTGCTGTGCTACGCATCGCAGTCGATAACAGAAGAAACGTGCGTCGACGGGCGCTTGCGACAGCCCAATAAATTTGGATCGCGAGAGGTCAGACGCGGCCAGTCCACTCGGTAGGCAAATAACGCGGATAAGTACATGAAGTGCAGTAGGCCTGACGCGAGGGTGATTACAATGATACGAAAAAATGTAATACAGAATCGTTGAACCTTTTAATATTAAGTGTATTTTATTATTATAACTAGTCGTATAAGGAGATATAAAAAACGGACGGGCGTTCATGAAATGAGCTATGAAGTGGGTTAGGTGTCTAAAGACACAGCCATGTTCACTTCTCTCTCCTTGGGTCCTGACGTCAACAAATAAAAATTTATGACAATTGATAAACAATTTGGGGTCTAAGTGGTCACTATCGTTTTAAAACTCAAAGTCAGCCACGAATATTAATTAACAAATGAATGAGGCTCTCTCGACAGAGGGGTAGAACCCCTTAAGAAAGCCCGACTGTAGACTAAAGTAGCTCTACCTCACAGAAGTCCGCTCGTTTGCGTCCTGACGTTGTATTAAATGACTGTGATGAAGTTGTCCTGCTTTTGGGACCCTCGAGCTTTTTCGAACTATGTTACGAAGCTAAATTACATGAACTCATTCTTTACTTTCCGCTACCGCTTATATCTTACTCTAATCACCAACTGGGGCACTCAAAACGGAATGTTTTATGTCGCTGCGCCCAAAACCTGTACGTAATCGTTTGATTGACGCAGTGGATTTAGTCTAAATTCCGTTCCATCATATATTTGAGTTATTTATTGAAAATGTTTGAGTTACGACGCTGGAGTGTCAGAGTGTTTAAAAAATGACAAATAACTTAGGAGTAATAATATCGAATACTTTGTGCATAAGCATAAAAAAATCACATATGAACACCGGATGGTGGAAGGAATTGCTTTCTATTTTATTAGGTTTTATAATGAATCAAGAAACTAATACACACGCTTTAAAAATATCAACTATACCTATATATATACATAGGATGCACTAAAAGTTTTGTAACTCATAAATGAAACAGGAACAAATTAAAGTACTTATTGTTTTTCAAATACTTTTTTCATATTTTTAAACATTTTTAACCGACAACGGCGAAGCAAACAGGAGTTTATGATTTTGACCGGTACATATGTTTGTATATATGTTGGAAGTATGTTAATCGTCCGCTGGTTATAGGCTATTTGACTTCACAATAAATTTAATGTAGCCCCTCTAGAGGACATAAAGGCATGAACTAAAAAAAACAAAAAGTAATGATGCCGTGTTGGGTATCAAATGGCTTAATTAGTCACATTTCAAATAAATATATATATATAGAATGAGACAGAAAAGAATGCCTCTTCATGACAATGCTTTTTCACGTACGATGTACCAATAAACAACACCAAAATTAATTTTAGTATCTGAAAAAATACAGTTCATGGTCCATCCTGCACGTAGACCGGATTTTGCTGTTGTTCAGGAACACCGTTCCTATATGAAATCTATATGTTTTGACTGTGCATTTGTCTGTGCATTTGGATGTGTGTGTGCGTCTTTTTTGAATCTTCGAATTTTAACTTCAGATTCGGACTCAGCATAAAAACGTAGAATAGTAATGTTCAGGAACACCGTTCCTATCTCTTAAGGAACGTGGTCAAAATGTACGACAAATTAATTAAAAAAAAAAATGAATTGTTATATAATTGACGAGCCAGGTGTTCCTCTGTCAATGCAAGCTTGCGCATTCTCAACTGGTTTCTATATGAGTTACGTCGAACTTTATATTTGCCCGGCGTATTATCTATTGATAATGTAAACGAAAACACTGAATTTAAAATTAATATGCTAATAATTCCCATGTAACCACCGCTGACATTCACAAGGCGAAGTTTACTTTATTCGAACCTCAGTAATGACGCCCTCGGGGCAGGTGTGCCTTTGTTTTAAGTACAAAGAGCACTCCAAATTTTGTTTTATATTATTCTCGTGTGACGCAACATTTTGAGAACTAGTGGTCAATGATTGCGTTTTAGCTGTTTTTATTTCAGTAAGTTCGACGAGTTCGGTGGCTCAGTCGTGAAAGACGCGACTTTGACACCAACGCTCGTGGGTTCGATTCCCACACAAGACAAACTTTTGTGTGCACGAACCTGTCTGTTTGTCTTGGTCTGAATGCTTTAAGAGAGGTAGGGCGCAGTAAAGCAGTCCATCTGGGGAAGTACCTCCACCTCCCAGAAAACCGCAGCCAAATAACAACTCCCTAGAGGGTTGTTGTGTTCCTGCGTGTGAGTGAGGTCACCAGTAAGCTCTTAAGTTGCTGTGTAAGCAGCAGAGGAGGCATCGCGCGAGTGATATATGTTGCAAGCGTTAATAGGCTACGGTAACTGCTTTGCATCAGGTAGACCGTATGCTTGTATGCCTCCCGACGTTGATAAAAAAAAAAGTTACTTGTCAATTACTACACTTGTAGCCTAGTTATTTTTTTTTCTGTAGTTGTAACTAATAAGATTCACGTTTTCTTCGTCTTTCATGCCGTTTTGACATGGAGCGACTACGTCAGACCTCCGCAATCTAGAGGAAAAATCACATCTTTCTTAGGTTTAGGTTACCCGTCTATCGAAATATAATTTTTAATACAGTTGCTCAAAAAGTGGCGTATTGCAGGGACGTATAGCGTTCGGGGTGTGGGCTATTACACACTCGAGCTTTTTCTTTACCTTTTCCGAACTCGTGCGTTCTCTTTCCCAACTGTCAAAATAATGTCTATTAAAAACCAACCACGAAGTTTTTACAAAAAAAAAAATCATGGAAGTTTTTATGATTCATGCAAATATTTCTAAAAAGAAGCTACTAATTTGTTTCAATATCAGATTTAATGATTTGTTTCAATGAGTTAGGTTAGGTTTCATTTCATTTCATTTCATCTCATTAAATTTCATTTTCATTTCATATCAATAAAAAAAATCTACTGAAGACTTGGCTGTATGGGCATAGTTCCCTTTGCCACCCAGAATGGGTGAAGAAAACAAAAGAAAATCTCTGCATATATTCTTTTACGGTTGGCGCCATTTTCCTAGTTAGTTGAGTTTATTGTGTTTTTATTATTTTATTAAATTGTACTGTATTAAAAATAGTTGTTCAGTACACGTACGGAACCGTCATTGCAAAGAGTTCCGACTGTCAACCCTTACCTTCGGCTGCGCCTCGGCTCGGGTAGACATTTGTCGGAACTCTTTGCAATGACAGGCTTTCCGCACTTGTAATGAAATATACTATTCTTGAACGAGTTTCCTCACGGTGTTTTATTTTGTCGCCGAATAACTGATAACTGATTTTAAAACGGAGCGACTGCCGTTAGATCCCCACAATGCAGAGGGCAAACTAGACCTTTCTTAGCTATGGTCATATGTATTTTGGAATTTGATTTCTTGGACGTGAAGACACCCTCACGATATCAACAGGAATTGAGGAAATACTGCAAATGGGATTTTCTTATTGAACGTGCAGACATTTGTTTGAAGCTAAGCGGTGTGTAAGATACATTAGAAGATCAGATTGTGATCCTCTAAATGCTACGAGTCGTCTGTTCATCACATGCTCCATCATCTTGAATCTTATAAGCATATATATATATATTTATACCACTAAGGTGGCAAACAAGCGTACGGTCTGCCTGATGGTAAGCAGTTACCGTAGCCTATGGGCATTTGCAACACCAGGGGTGTCACTCTTGCGTTGCCGACCCTGTAAGAACCTCTTCACGCCTTTCTTGAAGAACCCTATACTGTAGTATTTACGAGAAAAACGTCGTCAATATGTGTATCACACAGTATAATCATTTGCCTGAGGACATTAAACGCTTAAAACGGAATTGTTTTAAAAACTATTGACTGATTGGATTCTGGGCCATCGCTTTTATAGTGTCTCAGAAGTCATGAAATTTAAATCTTAAAATTGTATTAATATGACATGTGAACTTTAATAATTTAAAATTTTAATTTCAATTGACTTGTATATTAGAACTTGTATATAAATACATTATAATTAGTTAACTAAGTTACATAACTAAGTTAACTGTGATATTTTGCACGCCTGCTTGCGGGCTGAATGCACTGTGCCTGATTTTTGTATACTTAAGACCTTTATGTACTGTATTCAGCAAATAAAGATGATTATGATTATGATTGAAGAGAAGGAACGACATAGTTATAGGCCTGTGATTCTATTGGTCTGATCTATCACCCTTTTTGGGCACACGAGCGATCGCTGTGGATAAAAGAAAAGTAAAAAAAATGTCTTGAGATTTTTTTAAAAAAGGTTTGGTATTAAAAATATCTTTGACTTGTTAAAAAAAGGCGATTGATGTGGTTCTCGCTAAATCACTAAAATTGATTGGCCTAACTTGCACCCGGTAAACTTTAGGGGTATCGATAAACCATATTCTGATACTGGTCATCGCAAGTATCAGTAGGAAGCTGTACTTCGCTTCCATTAGTTCTCTCAGAAGGTTGCAAAACTTTCTACCAGTTGACACAAAAATTGCGCTTGCACAATCCTTGCTCTCTCCTATTCTCGATTACGCTGATTCATGTTTTCTTAATATAACTGAAGAGCAATTAGACAAGCTTGAGCATCTACAGAATCTTTGTATTCGGTACATATTTTGATTTGGACTCTGTAAATGTCTCTGTCCTGTACAAATACAAAATACAAAAATGTTTATTTCGTAACAGTTGTTACAAAACATAGAGGCTGACTCCTTCTTTTAAGTGTGTAAACACCTGTACCAGAAGGAGTCGCTCTTCCATAGCAACACAATATTTATTTACCTAATTATATAATATAATATTACAAAGGTGCATTTTGCAGTAACAGGATGTATATTAAGGTTGTGTGTGAGTGAGGAGTTCTTGGGAGTAAGTGTGGTGTGTTTGGGTGTGAGTGTAAGTAGTGTGTAAGGTGTTAGTGCAGTATATTCCAGTGTGTAATTATGTATGTACATGGGGTATTTTTGGTTAATTGTAGTGTGTTTTCGAGTATAGATATTGTGTATGCATTGTAAATGTATGGTATGGATGATATCCTCCCACAGTTCCTGTACATGGTCACGTATCTAACTTTGTCTCAAATCTCAAGTGGCTTCCCCGTAGGCTTCGCCGTAATCAACACGTTCTGTCCCTTCTTTTTTCTATTCTTTTTAATCCTTTATCCCAGACTATTTGAATGAGCGTTTCTCTTTTCATGATGGTGCGCAGGGTCGTTCTATTCGTAGTGCTCTCGCCCTTCGTGTTAAAACGCCTTCATACTCTTCCCAATATTACACAAAATCATTTTCAGTGCAGGCTGTGTAGCTTTGGAATGCTCTGCCATTAACAGCCCCTAATGTACAAACTGTGTTTAGTTATGTTCAGTTTTAAAACTCAAGTCTTTCTCTTACCTTACTTAAGCAATTCGGTTCTCTAGACAGACTGGCTGTCGCTGAACTCACTGCTAAAAACTATGATTAAAATGTTATGTATATCTGTATGTGTACGTATGTATACAGATTTATGTAGTTATTTTTATGTATCGGTACATACATATGTGTCTCTGTTTGTACATTTATATGAACTAAAATATTTAACTTAAGTAAGTTTATAATTTGTGTTGCGCCACCTACCTATTTTGTTATTTTTTCCTCTACCCTAAGGTTGTCTGGAAGAGATCGCTATCCGATAAGACCGCCTTTTGTACTTTAATTTTAAGTTGTCATTTTAATATGTATACTGTTCTATGTGGTGCAATAAAGAGTGTTGTATTGTAAAAAATGATTGTACTACTACTACATGATTATACTACGCTCGGAGGATTCCGTACATCTTTTGATTCCGAATGATTATTAATTAATACGCTTTTATTGCTCACAAAAAAACAGTAAATATATAATGTCCATTTCCGTTGTCTATCTATAATCTATAATTTCACGCCAAATCCCTTACGGGGTAGGCAGAGAGAACCGAGCGCCACGCGACTCGATCCTTACATACCTCACTCGCTTCTTTCACATTCATTGCTCTTTTCATGCACGCTCGCCGGTTTCTAGGGCTCCTGACATCACCATTTCCGTTGTGATCCAGTAAAATACGTTCGACGGCTATGGCAGTATAAACTTTAGTTTTCCTTCAAAATGTAGATAGAGGTACTCGTATATATACCATTTTGATTTTTATTCGATATGTAGGATAACAAATAACAAAGTTTCGAATTTCTGAATGTATATAACTCAAAAATTACCCAACGTACATTTAAAAGAAAGAAATAACTTATGTTAATGTGCTGAACACTTTCATGTACATTATATGATATAAATATAGTTATTTTTCAACTTTTGTTTTACATATACTGATATTAGTATAATCTATAATTCCATCTACATTTGTATATATAATGCTTTCAGAAATAAATGCGACAGACGACAGATATTCAGATATATACGTGAGAGATCTTATAAAAGTTACATTGTTTTCTCTAGAGTACAGACTCCTAATGAAGCTCTGAACACCAACAGAAAAATCTTTTCACATTATTTTTTTCTAGAAACCCGACTGCACAACTTTATTTAACCGAGAAATCAAAGTTATCTCGAATAATCCCAAATAAAGTCTGAAAAATATGGAACTGAATTATCATAGGATCCGTTTTAAAACGCTGTTTGCCAGCTGTCGCCCGCTCCGGCGCGCGTTCAAATGACATCTTCACACTTGTGCATCAAAGTAAACGGAATATTCCAGTGGGAGAGAGGAAGCTGGCTTTTACTTTATATTGCTTTGCTCAGTGATTTGGTAGAGGAGATACTATGTAATTCTTACATCGGGGTCACAACTTCCTACTTCAAATCACACGACGATTTTTGATGGTGGTAGTTGGATTGCCCAGTAAGGGTGTGTGTAGCAATGATCGACATCGACTCTGAGACAGGAAAACATTTGTGCACACCCAGATTAATACAAACAGACATGACCATGTCTGTTTGTATTAATCTGGGTGTTTTAGAACGGTAGGGCCCTTCAAGCTTTTTTCATAATAAATATTTTATTTATTCCACAACTAGAATATACAAAGATGGTTATTTACACAGTTTTTGCGCCTATGTGTTGTGGACGACTGGTGCCTAAACTAGGCTAGAGGCCTGCCATGCAATTCTGTAAGAGCAAACATCCTTACATCCTCGGAAACATCGGGTGTTATAGCCTTGAACACAAAATTGCAATTCCTTAGTGTTGCTTTTCATGGTTGTGCGACACTAGCGCCGCAAGGCTGCGTTTGGAATTGGAATTCTACAAGGCAAACAGCCTCGCGTACGCTTACAGCCTTATAGAATACCAAATAAAAAGCCGTGATCGCAGTAGACGATGTCAAAGCTGTGACATCTGTGATCACAGCGACGCACACAGCCATTACGAGTCGCTTAGAGAATTGCATGGCTGTATAGATCACCAAGTCTCCACCCCACAGTATACGCATATAAAAAAATAATAATATTATGTTTTGAAAGCTAACATAAACAGATAACACAAAATGAACAATATTCAGGAACACCGTTCCTATATGAAATCATATATATTTATTTCCTATGTGTGCATTTGACTGTGTTTTTTTTTTCGAATATTCGAATTTTGACTTCAGATTCGGTTTCAGCATAAAAATGTAGAATAGGAATGTTCAGGAACACCGTTCCTATCTCTTAAGGAACATGGTCAAAATGGCCGACAAATAAAAAAAAAAAAATTATAATTGTTATATAATTGACGAGCCAGATGTTCCTCTGGTAATGCAAGCTTGCGCATTCTCAACTGAGTGTGCGTGTGTGTGTGTCTGTGAGATTGTATGTTTACAATGTGTGCGATGTGTATTTATAATTCACTTAGTTTGTCTGGAAAAGTATCTTTTAGAAAAATCGCAGTCAAATGTCAATGCTCTAGAGCAGGTATGGGCAACCTTTGACATGTTGTGGGCCAAACTTTAGCATGCAAACACGTTCGCGGGCCGCGTATAAAAGTAGTGCATATATATAAGTAGATTCCGTGAGTACTTATATTTAAGTAGTGTACTTAATTTTTTTTTAATTGGGTTTTTTCAAAATGTCTCGCGGGCCGGATTAAACCTTACAGCGGGCCGGGGGTTGCCCACATGTGCTCTAGAGGGTAGAGTTGTTGTGTTCCTACGGGTGAGTTAGGTTGTTCGTAAGGAGTTATTGTGTTAGCAGCGGAGTTGGTATCGTACTTCAGATATTTAGATTACTAATTATTCAGACACATCGTGCTGCAGACGCGATACATCGTGCTGCAGACGCGACACATCGTGCTGCAGACGCGACACACTGTGTTGTAGACGCGACGTAACGTGTTGCTTACGCATCCAACGCGTGATAGCCGTTAATGTTGCCTCTGGATGTATTTATCAGTAGACTTCGTTACCCCAGTGCACTGACGTCACGATAGGGGAGCATAGGCAAAGAGTTGTGCACAATAAGATCCATTATTTCTTATTAAATAGTATTTAATAAGAAGCAATAATCCTGGGAAGTGCTTACAGAAGAGCTTAGCTAAATAGCAATTCCCTATGAAGAATTCTTGTGTTAGGTTTTAAGGTGGTGTTCTGGTGATGTTGGATGACTGGTTTGGATTGGTGATTTGAGTCATAAGGGAGCTATTGAGCTGCTACCAAGTCAACAGAGGCTGTAATTTCCCCGTGATTTGGCAAGAGATGGTAACCGCATTACAGAGCCATATACAAACTTTTCACTTGAAGACAGTATAAAAAAAGGTACTTGACTCAAATACATGGCGAGCTCGGTAGCGCAGTGGTGAAACACGTTGTTATGCTATTTTGACACCAATGCTCGTGGGTTCGGTTCCCATACAGGACAAACATTTGATTGCATGAACATGTACGTTTTTAAGGGAGGTAGGGCGCATTAAAGCGGCCCGTCTGGGGAAGTACTTCCACCTCACAGAAACAGTAGCCAAATAACAACTCCCTAGAGGGCTGTTGTGTCCCTGCGTGTGAGTGAGGTCATCAGTAAGTTTCTGAGGAGTTACCGTTGTAGCAGCAGAGGTAGAATCATGCGAGTGACACTGAATGTATTGCAAGTGTTTATAGGCCACGGTAACCGCTTTACATCAGGTGGGCCGTATGCTTGTATGCCTCCCGACGTAGTATAAAAAAATAACTCTTGGCTTCAAAAATAGCCACAGAAACTTTTGACCAAGACAAAAGAGTTACCATTTACAACAGGAGCCACCATTTTGTAGTTACGGCGAGTGTTGCAACTTTCCAACTTCGTGCAGCAAGCTATTATACTGTTGCAACTTTTATTTCTATTGTGCAGTTACAAATTTTACTGTGATAAAGTACTATATTTGCATTCGAGTATCTGTTATTTGTAGGAAAGAAATACTTCTTCTTAGCGTTACTCCGTTTCCTTATCCATTAGGATTGATGAGGTCCGCTATCTGAGCCTAAGGTCTTGGCGAAGATACTGATTTTTACGTGAAGAGCCGTCAGATCCCCACAAGCCAGAAGGAAAACCAGTCTTAGGTAAGTCACTCGGCTTTCGAAATATAATTTCATGGACGTGTGGTTATCCTCAAGGTGTTTTCCTTCACCGTTGAGAAAGTGTTAATTACATGTACATGAATCTGAAACCACGAATATAGTGGTACATGCCAGGATTTGGAGACCTGTCGCTCAACAGGCTGGTTCCCTATCCACTGCTATCACTGCATTCGTTTGCGTATGCACTGCATTAGCGATAAAAAAGAATAATACAGTTTGGATCATTGCAAACATTCGCTACTTAATTGTAAGGAAAGTAATACTGTAGTCTATAATAAAATAAGGTACATGTAATCTATATAAATAAAAATCAATGCATATATGTTTGTCCTCTATGGACTCGAAAATGGCTAGTACAGATGAAATTTTCAGGAAATCTTGAGGTTAGTACTCGTAGTCAGTTAGCCCAGCGGGTAATCTTGTGAAGTTTTGCAATGATCAAATCAGCCGTGCGAAGTCGGGGTGGTAGTATTGTATAAAAGAACCTTCTTTTATACAATACGACTCCTCACCATATTTTTTATGCATCGTCGGAAGGTACCCCGGTTGACAACACAACAACTCCTTAGACGCTTACTAACAACCTCCCTCACTCGCAAGAACACAGTACCAGTGGGTACATAACGTGCTGTGCTAGTTGGCGTTCAGAGTCTACGGTAATCATCAGGTGGTATGATTGTATGACCGACGTTGTATACAAATTACTTATACTGACTGTACAATATAACTAAACTGTCTCATATATTTTTTTAAAGAGACGTATGACGCATCAAAATAACCCGTCTGGGTAAGTACCTGCACCTCACAGAAAACTGAAGCCAAATAACCACCCCCTAGATTTCTTGTGATCCTGCATGTGAGTAAAGTCAACAGCAACCTACTAAGTAGTTGCTGTGTTAGCAGCAGAAAAGGCACAATACAAACATTTGTGTGCATGAAAAGTAGCCCGTCTGGGGATGTACCTCACAGAAAACGGCAGCCAAACAATAACCCCCTTTCCTGCGTGTGAGGTCACCAGTAACCTCCTAAGGAGTTGCTATGTTAGCAGCAGAGGTGGCATCGCGCGAGTGATACTTATTGTATTCATAGGCTACGGTAACCGCTTTACAACAGGTTGGCCGTATGCTTGTACGCCTCCCTAAGTGGTATAAAAATTTATATAGCTTCATATATACTGATCAACGCAGAAAATACCGCGGAAATAACTTCGTAAAAGGCCCGAGGCAGAAAAAAGGTAATTGAAGCAACAGTACGGCAGAATGAAAAAAGTTCACTCGTCCGAGAGGGGCGGTTCCGGATACTTGGCCGTGGAGTGCTCTTCGAGAACGAGGTCAAGGTCCTTCTCAATAGCAGAGGCAGTTTGTTTCGCAAACGCTCGCAGTTTATTCTCTTTTATTACAGTGTATCAAATCTGAGAAATACGAAACGCCTGTATTGCATCGGAAAAGTACAGACAGCTGTCAACTTATGTCAACTCATGCATTTAAAAGAGATAGATTGATTTCTTGGCGTCGTTGCGCGTGCCATTCTTACTGAACACGCAGGTTAAGCAATGTCTACCGCAGCCTGTCTATGGATGGGTTTATCTATCTCGAGTTTCTCCGTGGCACGTTAAACCGTCGGTCCCAGCTGTTATCGATAGATGACAGTCGTTGAGCTAAGTCAGTGGCCCTCGGGCGGCTTGAAAACACTGGCCTTCGCCAATCCGCATTTGAGCAGCGTGGTGGAGTATGCTCTAAACCTCTTCGGTTGAAGGGAGACCCGTATCCCTGCAGTGGGATGAGCAAGGGTTGATGTGAAGATTGATTTCTCAAAACATATCTCCGATTTAATTGACTATTGTTATTATTTAGTATAAAAAAACGATGAAAAAATACGTCACGTGTATGGGGAACTTTATTTATAGAAAAATGAGGTACTTCAAAAGAGACTGAATACATTTTTACAGGGCCACGTACTGTGACTGCCTTGTACTGCAAGTATCCATAGGCTCAAGAAACTGCTCACAATAAGGCAGGCCGTTAGTATTTTTCTACCTATCTATACGCTAAGTCCATTGCGAGTAGGCCATGAAGGAAATAAGCTATAGAGAACCGATGAGATCGACTTTACGTAGTAGCTCAGTTCACGGCTACGGGCCGGGGTAAAGCGGAACACGAAGCTCTTATTAATATCGCGGTACCTATACGCTCATTGGTTAAAATATTCTCCTATTGGTCTTGAATCACTGAGATATTTTGGCCCATAAATACAACGTGGGGTACTACTTAATACCATGGAGGGTTGTTAATAGATTCAGGCGTTATTTTGCGAAAGTCAAATTTACATGCAATTTGATCTAACCTGCTTTGTGTGCTTCCGCCACTAATTAGTTCATGCGGCCTAGCGCCGGCCGGCACCCACCCACTACTGTTAGTACATGTTAGTAGTTAGTACCATGGAGGGATGTTGTGTTCCTGCGGGTGAGTGAGGTCACCAGTAAGCTCCTAAGAAGCACGAGCTCGGTGGCTCAGTCGTGAATGACGCGACTTTGACATCAACGCACGTGGGTTCGATTCCCACACTAGGCGAACATTTGTGTGCATGAACATGTCTGTTTGTCTTGGTCTGGATGGTTTTAAGACAGGTAGGGCGCATCAAAACAGCCCGTCTGGGGAAGTACCTCCACCTCACAGAGAACCGCAGCCAAATAACAACTCCCTAGAGGGTTGTAGTGTGCCTGAGCGTGAGTGAGGTCACCAGTAAGCTCCCAAGGAGTTGCTTACACAGCAGCAGAGGAGGCATCGCGCGAGTGATACTTAATATATCGCTAGCATTAATAGGCTATGGTACCCGCTTTATATCAGGTGGGTCGTATACGTGTATGCCTCCTGACGTTGTATAAAAAAAAACGGGTTGCACTCCGGGAGTGCCTTCAGAAGTGAAAACTTGAACATTAACGTTGTGCATTTTTGAATATTTTGGAATGGTTAGGGAATAATTTCGCACGAATTGCTTTATTTATCAGTATAAAAGTACTATCATGTACGTGGTAAAATACAATATTCATTTATTGCACTATCGTACACAAACATGACAATTTATATTACATTAAAAACGCCAACAATTTCGTGGCGCTTACAACGTTTTGGTCGCGAGAAAATAATGCCCTATGAACGATCTAGCGCTTCATGTTTTAATTGTTTAATTAGAGGTAACTAATGTTTTATCGCTGCAGCGAACTTAAGTTCTAATTCTCACCAAAATCTTCCGGTCATGGTCACGTGTCCTGACGTGAGCATTTTTAACTCATCCCAAAAAGTGCACAACGCCGCTAAAGAAGTTTTCACTTCAAAAAGTTGCTGTGTAAGCAGCAGAGGTGGCTTTGTGTGATTGATACTTAATGTATTACACGCGTTCATAGCCTACGGTAACCACTTTATGTCAGGTAGGCTGTATTATTGTATGCCTCTCAACGTGTATAAAAAATACCTAGTTTTACTACAATCCTATCTTCCCAAAGAGTAATTTTAAGGTTAAAAATCATCTAGCTATATACTTACTCGTACTTCAGGTCCCTTGCGGGGTAGACTGAGAGAACAGAGCGCTACAAGACGTAATATTTACACAACTCGCTTGCTTCTTTAACATTTATAGCTCTTTTCATGAATTGGCTGCCGCTTTCTAGGGCTCCTGATATGCATTATATATCCGTTTCGTCATTCTTTTGTCCTGCATTCTTTATACATGCCCGAACCAACGAAGTTTGCCTCTTCTTGTCCTAATTGATAATATCTATTTCCGATCATCTGTTTTCCTTATTTAGTTTCAAAACTTAAGATGAAGATTCTTTAAAATCACAACAGTGGTTCATTAGTTATTAAGTAAGGCTAGCCTCGAGGTAGAGCGATCTCCACTCATTAATTCAAAGTAGCGTCTGCGGGTGGCCTTAATAATGCGTATAGGTGCGGCGCACAGTGAACAAGTTTTCTTAAAGATTATTATATTATATATATAGATATATATTACTTCTATGAAATTATACTTATATTTTAAACAGAACGCTAAATATCGAACTCAGTATAAGAAGTATTAATTTACTCAAATATTGAAATTTTTATAGCGCTGCGAATGAAAAAAGGCATGTAGTAATTAATAATAATAATAATAATAAAGCCTTTTAATCCCAAATCTAATTTAACAAGATTGTAACAAAATAAAAATAAATTCTGTAGTGTTGTGGGTGTGTATCGGGATATCTCCAATAAAAAACACCGATCACTTACGTATGTGTTGTAATGTTCCATACACACAATATAAAAATACAGTAGCAATTATTACACTGGCACAATACACAAATAACAGCGGAAGCAAGAAGAGAAAAGAAGAGTACAGATTCTTTAGCGGGAAGCGCAGGTACGTAGCAACAAATATTGATCAAAGCAGCGTGCGTCCGGTATGCGAGCCATCAGCGGAGTGCGGTGCGGGTGGCGGCGCTCGCGACGACTGATCGAGTGCCGTGACATCTCCCGACACGACGCGACGATGCTCGACGACTGGCTCACGACACGACTGTGGATCTTGAAGGTAAGTGTCTTATTTTTGTATGTAGATAGTGTATTGTATATGTGTATATGTTATTAAATATATATTTATATATATCATATTTACTTATATATTTTATTAGTTTATTTATGTGGCTTCGCCACATCACTCCCCTCCAGAGACCGTCAAGGGCGAAAGTAATCTGGGAAGCGGATGCGGCGTCCAGACCGAGTATGTCTTTCAGTCTCGCCTTTCTCTTCAACTTTCTCTGATTCTATTTCTTTTTGTTTTTCAGTTGCAGAGCGTTCACACTGATCTTCTTGGATGTCATCTAGTATGTAGGCCGGCTTGATGCGGTCGATGGATACTGTGACAGGTTTGCCTTTAACTATAATTTTGTACACCTTGTCACCTCTTTCTAGCACTGCGTGCGGTCCTGTGTAGGCGGGTTGCAGAGCACCTCGCGCAGCATCTTCTCGTAAGAAGACATGGCTGGTGGTACTTAAGTCCTTGTATACGAATGATGTCTTCTTACCATGCCGTGATGCCGGCACAGGTTGAAGGTTCTTCGTAATATTCGTCAGGCGCGCAGTGAAGTCTGTTATATCAGTAGTGGTGACGACATGAGGCGTGAAGAAGTCTCCAGGTAATCTGAGAGGCTCTCCATAAACGAGTTGTGCTGCGGATGTTTGTAGGTCATCTTTGTACGCGCTTCGTATCCCCAGCAAAACGAGTGGAAGTGATTCTGTCCAGTTTGTGTCGGCGTGACAGGTAATGGCTGCTTTCATCTGTCGATGGAATCTTTCCACCATTCCATTGCAGGCAGGATGGTAAGCCGTTGTTCTTCGGTGTTTGAAGCCTGCGATTTGACCTAGATGCCTAAATAACGCAGATTCGAATTGGCCGCCGCGATCTGTGACAATGGTGGTCGGACAGCCGAATCGAGATATCCAGCCTGATAGTAGCGCCTTAGCTACTGTTTCTGCGGTTATGTCCTCTATTGGTATTGCCTCAGGCCATCGCGTGAATCTGTCGATGGCGGTAAGGCAATATCGAAATCCATGTGATGGACGAAGTGGGCCGACTATGTCGATGTGGACTTCTGTAAACCGAGCCCTTGGTAATTGGTAAGAGCCTACGGGCGCTGATACATGCCTTGTCACTTTTGAGCGCTGACAGTCTATGCATGCTCGTGCCCATTCTCTGCAATCTTTTCGCATTTCAGGCCACACAAATCTCTCGGCGACGAGTTTCGCGGACGCGTTCGCGCCGGGGTGACTCAAGCTGTGCAAACTTCTGAACGCTTGTTTACGTAACTGCAGCGGGACGTAAGGTCTGGGAACCGATGTGCTGTCATCGCAGTACAATTCAGTATGGGTTCCAGGTATCGTCACTTTCTTCATTTGAAGAGATGTGCTGCCTCCGAGAATTTTCTTCAGCTCGGTATCTTCAGCTTGTAGTTTGGCCAAAAATTGCAAGTCGATTGGTTGTTCCAGCTCTTCGATCCTGGATAAAGTATCAGCTACTATGTTGTCTTTTCCGGAGATGTGACGTATGTCCGTAGTGAACTGAGATATGAAATCCAGGTGTCTAAATTGTCGTGGGGAACAGTTTTCTTTCCTTGAGTCGAAAGCGTAACATAGTGGCTTGTGGTCCGTATAGATTGTAAACAATCGTGCTTCCAACATGTGCCTAAAATGTTTTATTGCCATGTAAATAGCGAGTAGTTCTCGATCATATGGAGAATAATTTTGTTGGGCTGAGCTAAGCTTCTTTGAAAAGAACGCCAATGGTTGCAAGGAGTTGTTCCGATATTGTTGCAAGACTGCTCCTACTGCAACGTCTGAAGCGTCGGTGACCAGAGCTAGTTTGGCCTCACAATCGGGATGGGCTAGTAGTGCAGCGTCGCATAAGCTCTCCTTGCATTTTTCAAAGGCCTCCATAAGCTTTCCATCTAAATGGACTGGGTGGGATCCTTTCACGGAACCGGTGAGAAGGTCATTGAGCGGGCCTTGGTGTTCTGCTGCTCTTGGAATGAATCTTCGGTAGAAGTTTATCATTCCTAAGAATCTCCTGAGCTCTTTCACGGTTTTCGGAGGTGGGAATGCCTGAATAGCTTCAACCCTTTCTTTTAGAGGTTTCGCGCCTTCCTCTGTGATCAAGTAGCCTAAGAATTTTACTGCAGGTACACCGAAGTTGCATTTGGCTGCATTGATGATTATGCCATATTCCCTGAGCTTCTCAAATACTTGACGTAAATGGGATTCGTGTGTCTTCTCATCCTTGGAAAAGACTAAAAAGTCGTCCAGGTACGTAAAGACGAAATCCATGCCTCTGGTAACTTCATCAACGAAGCGTTGGAATGTCTGGCCGGCGTTTCTCAGTCCGAACGTCATATATGGAAATTCGAATAATCCGAATGGCGTCGTTATGGCGGTCTTCTGAATATCTTCAGGGCTAACGGGGATTTGATTGTACGCCTTTACAAGATCGATCGTTGAAAAAACTTTGCATCCTGTTATATTGTGCGAGAAGTCGTGAATATGACGGATGGGATAACTATCCGAGATAGTTCGCGCATTCAACATACGGTAGTCACCACACGGTCGCCAACTGTTGTCCTTTTTTGGGGCAAGGTGTAGCGGAGAAGACCATGGGCTTTCAGATGGCCTAGCTGTACCGTTTTTCAGCATAGCTTCGAACTCCTGCTTTGCAATTTTGAGCTTGTCTGGAGCCAATCGACGTGGATTGCTATGTACTGGTGGTCCTGCTGTCGTTCGGATGTGATGAACAGTGCTATGACGTGGTTCACGATGTACTCCATACGGGCGTGTGATGTCAGCGAAGTCCTTGAGGATCACGTGATACCTCGTATCGCCGAACAGGGTCTTCACTGAAGATATTGTTTTCGGTGAACTTGCTGCTGCTGCTCGTGCTGATAACGATGTGGTGTTGTCTAAGAGCCGTTTGTTTCTGCAGTCGACTACTAGATTATAATGTGACAAGAAGTCGACGCCTATGATGGCCTTTGTGACGTCAGCTACGATAAACTGCCACCTGTAGTCACGACGTAGTCCAAGGTTCAGTTGGAGATGTGCGTAACCGTACGTGTTGATGACAGATCCATTTGCGGCATACAGTTGGTAGGTAGTCTTCGGTCTGCGTTCATTCAGCGAGGATTTAGGAAAGACGCAGACGTCGCTTCCAGTATCGACGAGGAACTGCGCCTTTGAGCGTTGATCCATCACGAATAGGCGACCGGAACTAGGGCAATCGTCGGTCGCACTTACCGATCGCCCTGAAAGTTTCCCGATCCAGCTTTGAAGTCGCAAGGTTTCACGCATCGCGTAGATTTGTCACCAAACTTCCAGTGGTACCAACAATTTGGGTGTCGACGATAACTAGATTGCGATCTGCTGGTGCTGCTTCTCCTTGGCGATTTACCTGTGCGCCTGCTCTGCGGTCGTGATCTGGAGTTAATCTGTGCTGACAGGGACCTTACCTGTCTTGTGAGTTCAGCAATCTGCCTTGCCATTTCATCTGATGCTGTACTCTTTGAAGTGCTGGCAATATGTGGTCCTGCTGGCACGATTTCTTGAACGCGGTCTGCTAAATCTGCTAAAGCTGTTAAAGACGCATCAGGCTGTGACGCAATTACCGTTTGGATATTTTGCGGCAACCGGCTCGTCCATATCGTCTTCAAAAAATCGTGAGGTACGTCTGGGCCGGCGAGGTGTTGTAGATGTCGCAAGAATTGGGACGGTTTTCTATCTCCCAACTCCTCGTGAACGAGTAGCTGCTTGACCTCTTTTTCTCGCGAAGCTGAAAGTCTTTTGATTAGTTCAGTCTTTAATTTATCATATTTGTTGGTCTCAGGTGGTGATAAGATAATATCTTTGACTTCGGCTGCATACTGGTGGTCAAGTTGAGACAGTGCGTAATAGTACTTGGTGCTGTCTATCGTAACGTTCGCCAATGCGAATTGACCTTCCAATTGCGCAAACCAAACGCCTGGTTCTTCTGGCCAAAATGGTGGGACTCTGATACCGACACGACATAAGTCGGATGGTGTAAATGACATCGTCGGCGGTTCGTTTTTTGCAGCGTCATTAACGGTTTCTTTGTTAAGTGCCATTATTAAATAAATAAGTATAATGCTTACTGTTTTCCAGTATAGTTAATCCAGTCCAGATAAGCGTTGTCCAATTCGGGGTCACCAATGTAGTGTTGTGGGTGTGTATCGGGATATCTCCAATAAAAAACACCGATCACTTACGTATGTGTTGTAATGTTCCATACACACAATATAAAAATACAGTAGCAATTATTACACTGGCACAATACACAAATAACAGCGGAAGCAAGAAGAGAAAAGAAGAGTACAGATTCTTTAGCGGGAAGCGCAGGTACGTAGCAACAAATATTGATCAAAGCAGCGTGCGTCCGATATGCGAGCCATCAGCGGAGTGCGGTGCGGGTGGCGGCGCTCGCGACGACTGATCGAGTGCCGTGACATCTCCCGACACGACGCGACGATGCTCGACGACTGGCTCACGACACGACTGTGGATCTTGAAGGTAAGTGTCTTATTTTTGTATGTAGATAGTGTATTGTATATGTGTATATGTTATTAAATATATATTTATATATATCATATTTACTTATATATTTTATTAGTTTATTTATGTGGCTTCGCCACAAATTCTTCAAATACTTTTAGACATTCATGCATTATTAGTATATATAAAATTATATTTAAAATATTAATTGAAATAAGATTAACGACAATAATATTTGAAAACAAATATAGATTTAGTAAAATTATCTTTTAAAAATATACTTCGAATTTATTCTAAACTATTTTGGGTACCCAAATTCGGATAAAGGCCTCCTCCATGCATTTCCACAGTCCTCTATCTTTGGCAAGCCTGGTCCAAGTGTGTCCTGCGACTTGCATGATGTCGTCACTCCAGCGGCGATGCGGGCGGCCGCGGCGACGTTTCTCATCGCGCGGCCACCAGTGTAGTACTCGTTCGCTCCAACGTCCATCGTCTGCCCGCGCTAAGTGACCAGCCCAACGCCATTTTAATCTACAGGCTAATTCTGCCACATCTACCAATTTGGTTTTCAGTCTGATTTCAGAACTACGTATCTTATCGCGTAATTTCAACCCTAGCATGCTACGTTCAACTGCTCGCTGGAATATTTGGAGTTTATTGATAATTTCTCTCGTTAGAGCCCAACTCTGACAACCATAGAGTAGTGTGGGGGAAATCACTGTCTCAAAAGCTTTTTTCTTCAGAGCGATTGGAAGTTTAGATTTAAAAATATGTTTTAGTGACCAGTATCGTTTCCAAGCCAGTTTTATTCTGCGCTCTACTTCGCCGATATTTTGTTGTTTGAATGAAATTCTTTGGCCTAGGTATATATATTCTTTAACATATTCTATCTCACTTGCTGATATTTTGACTGGTACATGTTCACCGTTGGTCATTATGCATGTTTTTTCCAAATTAATTTCCAAACCACATTTTCTGCTTTCTTTGTCCAAAGTTTGTAGCATGTATTGTAGTTGCCAGTGTTCCTCGCAAATAAGTACAATGTCATCGGCGAATCGCAGGTGGTTTAATAGCTCCCCGTTTACGTTTTTGTCACATGTAATAACTACCTTGTTAACGACAGCAATGGCAACACCATCCACGCTCTCTTGCGCATCCACCGGCCGCAAGCCGCACACGCTTCTTTGTCAGTCGCTTACTTATATAAATAAATAGTTCAGTAAATAACGAAATATTTACTTCAATACCACCACGACCAAGCATCGAACAGCCCACGCAACATGGTGTCAGAGTGGTAGTTAATTACATCTCATATTTTTCACGACCGAACAAGGTCGAAGCAACAAAATGGCGCACGCGACCACGAACATTAAATCAAGTCCAAGTCGGGAGCAAAGCTTCGACAATCACAAACAGTCAAGTAAGCCTCTTTCAGGTCTCGAACCACTAAATATGTCAGGTAATAATTTGCCTTTAAACTTTAAAAATTGGCTAACAAGATTAAAAATATATCTACGCGCCAATAACCTCGAAGGAGAAAACGACTCGAGGAAAGTTGCTATATTTTTACACTACATAGGATCCGATGCACTTAATATATTCCACTCTTTTAATGTCGATATGGATAAGATTAGCTTTGAAGAACTGTGCAATAAATTCGAAAACTATTTTTTACCTGAAATCAACATCATGATGGAGCGCCATAGACTTTTTAACAGAAGGCAAAATGAATGTGAGAATTTAGATACATATGTCACCGATTTGATAAACATCAGTTTCCAGTGCAATTTTAGCCATTTACGAGAAGACATTCTAAAAGACATATTTTCTTTCAACCTACATCATACATATTCATATGTTAGAGAAAAGCTCTTGGACCACAATCCTCCAACTTTATCTAAAGCAATCGAAATCGCAAAAAATTGCATAGCCACAAGGAAAAACAACATACTATTAATGTCTCCAGAACAAGCTTCGTTGAATACAATAGCTATCGTCCATAAATCAAGAAGTGAACATAATCAGCAATCAAGAGCAGCGTCAAAGTCTCCATACAGGCGAAACAACAATCGGAGCAATTCACCTAATAAGAAATGTGGGCAATGCGGTCAGCAGCACAGATATAAATGTCCAGCCATCGGCGTACAATGTCAAAATTGTAAAAAATACAATCATTACTCATCCATGTGCAGAAGTAAATTCATAAAACAGGTATCATGCAGTCATATTAAGTATAATGATAATAACTCAGATTGTTTATTCATAGGAACGGTTTCACTTGTTAACACTCAAGGTAGCGAGAACAACAATTGGAATGTAGATTTTGTTATTAATAATAAACTTATTTCATTCTTACTGGATACTGGGGCAGACACAAATATTATTTCAGTTGACACCTTTAATAATTTAAACATTTCGTATCAACAATTATATCCTAGTAATCATAAACTATCCTCCTTTAGTGGTGAAATCATTCCTACAATAGGACAATGCAAACTTACAGTATATTATAATAATAACAGTTACAATGTATGTTTTCACGTTGTAGATTTGAATTGTCAGAACATCATCGGTCGACATACCAGCAAATATTTAAAGTTAGTTAAAAGAATAAATACTGTAACATTTGATAACAACATTACTCAGTCAGATGTATTCGAAGAATATGCAGATTTATTTCAGGGCATTGGCTGTATTAGAGATTTCGAATGTGATTTAAGATTAAAACCTGATGCAATACCTTCTATATCTGCTTGCAGACGTATACCATTTCAGCTAGAAAAACCATTAATTAAGGAACTAAAAGAACTTGAAGATAATAATATAATAATTAAAGTCGAGGAACCAACCGAATGGGTGAGTCCAATTGTCATCACTAGCAGGAAAAATGGTAGACTTAGGTTGTGTATAGATCCCAAAAAATTAAATGAATCAATTATGAGACCACACTACCCATTTCCTACAGTAGATGAAATAAAGTCACATTTACAAGGTGCCGCTTATTTTACAACTTTAGATGCAAATAAAGGATTCTATATGTTAAAACTTAGTGAAAAGTCATCTAAACTATGTACCTTTATCACTCCACAAGGGCGATATCGTTTTTTGAGGTTAGCTTTTGGTATTAAATCTGCACCTGAAATCTTCCACCAATTAATGACTGAACGGTTTAAGGACATACCAGGAGTAAAAATCATGATGGATGATTTTCTAATTTTTGGCAGGAGCAAACATGAACATGACGAACGCTTAGAAAGAGTACTTAAAAGGGCTAGAGAAATCAACTTAAAGTTCAATAAACAAAAGTCAGTATTTTGTCAGAATAAAGTCAAATATTTGGGTCACATTTTCAGTAAAGATGGTGTTAGCATTGATGAGTCCAAAGTAGAAGCAATACGAAAATTGCCACCACCTTCAAATGTAACTGAACTACAGAGATTCTTAGGTATGATAAATTACCTTGGTCCATTCATTAAAAATTTGTCACAAGAAACGTCTAGTCTTAGGTCTCTATTGTCTAAAAATACAGTTTGGTGTTGGACAGACCAACATGAATCTGAATTTAATAACTTAAAAGATATTATCAGTTCAAATCCCATCTTGGTTTATTATGATCAAAATAAAAACATTACCTTGTCAGTAGATTCATCAAAAGACGCTATGGGTGCAGTAATTTCACATGATAAAAAACCCATTGCATATGCATCAGCATCTTTAAATAAATGTCAACAGTCATATTCACAAATAGAAAAAGAAGCACTAGCTATCTTGTTCGGATGTACAAAATTTCATCAGTACATTTATGGAAAAAAAACTTATGTTGAGACTGATCATAAACCTATTGTTACATTGTATAAGAAACCATTACATAGTATACCACCTAGATTGCAAAGAATTATGCTAAGATTACAACCTTATGATCTGGAAATATCATATAAGCCAGGTAAATATCTTTACATCGCTGATGCCTTGTCCCGCTCTGCATTACCGAATCATGAATTAACTGATTTAGATGAAGAAATAGATTTACATGTTAATCTAGTCATGTCTAATTTGTCACTTAGCAAGGAAAGAATATCACAAATTAGAGAAAATACTTTAAAAGATGAATGTTTACTTAAAATAATACAATTCTCTAGTAAAGGTTGGCCAGAACATAAACGACAAGTAGATGATAATTTAAAACCTTACTTTTCAATTAAAAACGAACTTTATGTTGTCAATAATGTCATATTCAAGTCACACTGTATTGTAATTCCTGAGTCGCTACGCTTAGATTATTTAAGAATTATACATGAAGGTCACCAGGGAATAAATAGTTGTAAGCGCATTGCTAAAGATTCTGTATTTTGGCCTAACATTTATAATCAAATTGAGAATTACATAAATAATTGTAATATTTGCTTAACTTATCGTAGAAGCAACAGTAAAGAACCTTTATTAAGTCATGATTACAAGTTGATACCTTTTCATAAAGTGGGAGTTGATATATTTGAATTTAATCAACAAAAATATCTCATAGTTACAGATTATTTCTCTAAATTTATAGAACTTGCACTGTTACATAGCAATAGTACCTCCAGTAATGTTATTGTTAATTTGAAATCAGTATTCGCTAGACAAGGAATTCCATACACATTAATATCCGATAATGGTCCACCATTCAATTCACAAGATTTCAGCAATTTTTGTAAAGATTGGGATATAGAGCACATCACTTCAAGTCCTTATTTAAGTCGCTCAAATGGTTTAGTAGAAAGATCAATAGGTATCATTAAAAATATGTTAAAAAAGTGCCACGCAGATAAATCTGATCCATATTTAGCACTTTTACAGTACAGGAACACACCAAAAGATAATTTATGTTCTCCAGCTCAATTATGTTTTTCTAGAAAATTAAGAACAAAATTACCTATTTTAGAAAAAGATCTCAAGCCTAAAGTGTACAATTACAAGGATTTTAAAATGAAACTACATAATTACAGAGAAAAGTCTAATATTTATTATAATAAAAACAGTAAAGAATTGAAACCTTTAAAATTAGGCGATCATATATTATATAAAAAACAGCCACATAGTTCATGGATACCAGGTATTGTCACCAAAGTCGGTCCAGAGCCACGTAGTTACATGGTACAAAGTCCTGAAGGTGAATACCGTAGAAACCGACAGCATTTGTTATTGCGTAAAATTCCAATAGATACTTCATCACCACAGAGTGCCTGTAGTGATAATGGCAATGTAGACATTTCTGATGAAACTATTCAGGTTAACACTTCAGATCAACACATTTCTCACGATAACACTCGTAAATGTACACGTTCTGGGCGTGAAATTAAACCGCCGTTGAAATACTGTCGTTCAAATTATTAATTAATGTGTTTGTTTGTTATTCATACCACATGAATAATATGTAAAATTTGCATCATTTGTTTACTTTTATTTTCGAGGCGAATGTCAGTCTACTGCTACAGATTACGCCAAAACATTATTTTTTCTTGTTTTCACGGCCTTGGATACAGAGTTTATTTGCGTTCCGTTTCACGTTGTATCATGTTCCATGTTGTTAAATTAAATAAGTATAAAGTTATTGTTTTATTAAAAAAAAAAGGGGGTGAAGGTAATAAAATATAATAAATAGTAACGATTAAAGCTAAGCGATAGTCAAAATTGTATTAGTCAACAAAATTAGTCTAAGAAGCCGAAAACAATTGTCCTCTGTAAAATAATTGTAAAGTATGGACGATGTTGCCATAATAGAATTTAAGTTTTCAATGTAACTTATTTCAAAATAAAAAAAAGGAAGATGTCACATGTAATAACTACCTTGTTAACGACAGCAATGGCAACACCATCCACGCTCTCTTCCGCATCCACCGGCCGCAAGCCGCACACGCTTCTTTGTCAGTCGCTTACTTATATAAATAAATAGTTCAGTAAATAACGAAATATTTACTTCAATACCACCACGACCAAGCATCGAACAGCCCACGCAACATATTGATCCCTTTAGACTCCCATTCAAGGTTACGGAATATACTTTCGAGAAGAGCAGTAAATAGGTTCGGAGATAAAGGATCACCCTGACGAACTCCGCGTTGTATTTCGAATGGTCTACCTTGTCTCTCTAATTTTATTTTTGCTGTGCTCTTGTTGTAAATTTCTTCCAGTATTTTCCTATACTTGTGTGGCACACCTTGCTTGTCTAATGTGCTCCAAAGCGCTGAATGGGAGATTGAGTCAAAAGCTTTCAAGTAGTCTACGAAAGCGATGTAGAGGATTTTGCCATATTCTTCATACTTTTCGATGACTTGAGTCACAGTATATATGTGATCTATTGTAGAAAACCCTGAGCGAAAACCTGCTTGTTCTTTCGGTTGATTTTGTTCTAGAAATGGTATTACTCTTTTCAGTAGCACCTGAGTAAATACTTTGTATGTTGTTTGTAATAAACTTATAGGTCTGTAATTTTGAATGTTCTCAGGGTTACCTTTTTTATACAGAAGCGTTATGATTGATGTCTCCCATTGTAAAGGTATGGTTTCATAAACTAAAATTTTATTAAACAAGTTAGTAAGGATGGGAGACAGGGGTTCCAGTAGGCATTTAAGGATGTCATTGGTGATTCCATCTTCTCCTGGGCTTTTTAAGGGTTTGAGAGACTTTATAGCATTTACAACCTCTCTGTCCATGAACATTGGTACTTCTCCATATTCATTACATGACCTTATTATTGCACAGTTCTCGCTGTTTATGTCTCTACGTCTATACAAATCTTCATAAAAATCTGTAGCAATTTCCACCAACTTTTCTCTGTTTGAAGTTGGTTGTCCTTCTCTGGAGTTTAATGTAGGAATCCATTTTTGTTTACTATTTAGACGTTGTTGTCCTCTTTTTACTGAACTATTAATAGTGAGCTCCTGTTCAATTATTTTTAATCTATCTGCATGTCTTTTTCTATTTATTTTCCTCTTTATTTTCCTATATAAAGTAGTGAGTTCTTTCTTTTCTGTCTTCGTTTTATTTCTCTTATGTTTTAGAAGTGTTCTTCTCGCTATTAGTGTAGTTACGTTTGGTGGAATTTCTACATTTAGTTTACGAGCTGTAGAGCTGTTATTCAGCGGTAAACTTATATTTTTAATAGTTTCAATAATCGACGAGTACAATTTTTGAACATTGTTAGTGTCGGTCAAAGAAGCAGAAGCGTCTGTAAATTTATTTTTCAGTGTTTCTTTCTCCAAGTCAGTTAGTTTATGAACTCTATTTTTGAAACATTTTCTTGATTTTGTATGTGCCTGTATTGAAAGTTTTGCTCGCAGAAGTCTGTGGTCAGTAGGATGTGATGTGTTTATAATATTTACATCCATAAATATGTTTTTATTAAATGTTATAAAAAAGTCGATTTCATTGTAGGTTTTACCATCAGGGGAGCACCATGTCCACTTTTGTTTTTTATTCTTTTTAAAATAAGTGTTCATTATATGAAATTGATGTTCTATGCAAAATTCTTTAAGCAATTTTCCCCTTTTACTTGTTGTATTCTTGTATCCCCAAGGGCCCATTATGCATCTGTCTTCGGGCTTAGCGGCCCCAATTTTTGCATTAAAGTCACCCATAATTATGGTATTTGGTCCTGTATTGTATATCGATGTAATCAAGTCAGAGTAAAAGAGTTGTATAGCTTCATCGTTTGACTGTTCTGTTGGTGCATATACCTGAAATAGTAATCAAAGTATTATTAATGTTCATATCAAGTCTGGCTATTCTATCTGAGATCGTTTTGAACTCTACAATATGTTTTTTCATGTACTCTTTCAGCATAAAACCAACACCGCTGTAACCATTCCGGGTTCCTGAGTACATAAAAATATAATTCTGTTTCTGAAAGATTTCTGTGTACTTTATTCTAGTCTCAGATAAGCCTATAATATCCCAATTAATGTCCTTCACCGCATGTAGTAGTTCAGTTTGTCTTGTTTCACATACTACTGATCTGACATTCAATGTGCATATATTAAGATTTTGTATATTATTCCTACTTCCATTGCAATGCAGAGAGGGTTTCAGTCGATCACTCCCGCGGGGACCAGCCGTATTGGGAGATCTTATGTTTGTTGTTTCTTTTCTCTTATTTTTTGTGTTTAGCTCGGAGGGGGCCTGTAGATATCATTCATCATAGTCGCTATGTATTGTTTTAGCAGATTGTTCCAGATAGCTAGTGATTTGATTATATGATTTCAATTTCTTTTTGTTGTTAACTATCCTGGCAGAAGGATGATTGTTTGTTGCGGGAGGAGAGTTGGAGGGTGCCCGTTTATTATTTGATTTTTCATTAGTACGTGTAACAATGAGCCTGTCATATTGAATAAATGCTTCATTTCCTTTTGCTTTTTCTAGTTTAAGCTGGTCTTTCAATTGTTGTCTGATTTTCAAAACTTTTGTCGGGAACTCATGTTTAATATAAATATTAGAGCCCACCAGTTCCTTTTTATTTTTTAATATCTTTATTTTCATTCCAAGAGTCGTAAAGCCAATGGCCACTGGTCTAGTTTTCTCTCCTTTTTTTCCAATTCGTCTTATCGACTCTACCTCAAACTCCTGAATATTAACTTTTATCTTTCGTCGTATAATGTTTACAATTTTTTCTTGTAACTGGAAGTATGACGTTTCTCCTTCTTCTACTCCAAAAAATATCAGGTTTCTTTGCTTTATATTTTTCTCTATTTCATCTAGTCTCTTCTCTTGTTCTTGTATTTGTGAACTTAAGGTGTTCAAGTTGTCACTTAGATTTTTAAACTTGTCATTGACATTATTATTTATGTTAAGTATAATTTTATCTTCTTGGGTTGTAAGAGAAGTTTTGATGGATATAAACTTTTGTTGTATCTCAGATTTCATATCCATAATTAGTTTCTGTAATTCTTCCATATTGATATTATTGATTGACAACGTAATAATGTATCCCTCTGTCGGTATCAGTGGCAATTACCTTAATACGTTATAGTCGAATAAAGTTTAAATGCTTTGTGGTTGAAGTAGTTCCGCTGCTCGATACTAGATGGCGTTGTCGTGAATTATTACTTGTATATTTGATGAAAGGTAGTTAAATATTTATTCTTTGAGGTTATTTTATTCTATTGTATAGTGTTTCTTTCACAATTCACGATTTATTGTTCAAAAGTCACTAATTTTTACACCCACACAGATAGTTTTCATGAGAAAACTCAGTTCTAAATGTTGTATTTATGTTCGAATAGACCGTTACTTCACAAACTTAGTATCATATTTATTTGCGTCCACAGTTTATATGCACTTATGTCCACACTTTATGTTGTCAAACACTTTTAGTTCTTAATGTTTTCCGTAGTTAAATACTTAGAAACACTGTAATGAGGTTTATTTAAATTAATTAACACAGAGACGATGTTGACATGAGCACGGTGGCGCCCTCTCTCACTCTCATGTAGTAATTAGAATTTAGAAAGGCATGAAATTGAAATATTATTAAAAATCTCTAGATTGGACAGACGAGATAATACTCGTATTTGCCAATCAGAACTTGGTACCGTCTAAGTCGTCTAAGAATGAAACGTGGAAAGTCTAGGAACCTTTTCTTTTTGGGTATTTTATTAATTCTCACTAGTTTGAGAAAAGAAACATGCCGGGATTATGATGCATTGTACGTGGAAGTGTTTACCATAAGGTCACCCTACCTGGGTGAACTTTCACGTACGGGTGTCACATGCCCCTGAAACATTTCGTTAATGATTTCAAATTGAACACACTTTGCTATTAGTCTGGTACGAGAGTAAAACACTTTTTCATGTAATATATACAATTATTGAAATAACTAATAAATTCAGAAGTTATTTTGCTGCACGTATCGGATACAAGGCTGTCTTACATTGCGTTATCCGGTTTGTGATCGCCATTCGAGAACCTTTTTGCCCTAATGGCCATTGTTTCTTCGAGTTTTGTGGCCTGCCCACTACGTCTTCAGCTTACTAATCCATGGAGCCACGTCTTTCTATATAGTTTGTATATCTATTTATATATATATATAATATTTTGTGTCATAAATAAATTTAATTATTTACACAAAGATTTCTTGAAACTCTGTTACTACGCATCAGTCCTTAAGATAAAGGGGAGCGCGCACTTAATCTTAAAATTTCATGCCGCGGTCCGCCAGTTTTGCTTCCGTCTCAGCTTATACTCAAAGTCAGGTATTTAAAACCGATGTTAAGCCCCTGGGGATATTTGACTCTTGTAAGAATAGCTTAATACAGATTGTTAATTATTTAGTTGCTTGACAAGATACAGTCGTCAATAATAAAATGTTTTATAGCTATCTGGATAGTGTTTTTCAGCATGTGTTGTGTATTAGTAGGTATACTTATTGTTTATATATATATATATATATATATATATATATATATATATATATATATACTTAGTCTGGCCATAAATACTGTTACAATTAAAAATAAACAAAATATTACATTTGAATTTGGAATCTGTCATTTTTATATGATTGTTCATTGGGTTTTCTCATTTTGGCGTGAATACATTGTACAACATTTTGCGATATTAAAATGGAGTGGGGTGATAAAGAGAATCGAATCGCTGTGATTGCATTACACAAAGTAGGTATGGAGCCAAATGCAATTTTTAAAACTCTCCATACGCTTGGTATTAGTAAAATGTTTGTGTACCGGGCTATTAATAGGTACAATGAGACCTCCTCTGTTTGTGACAGAAAAAGATCTGCCCGTCCACGTAGTATTCGTACGAAAAAGGTGGTCAAAGCAGTGAGGGAAAAAATTCAAAGAAATCCTGTCCGAAAGCAAAAGATTTTATCTCGGGAGATGAAGTTCGGGAATGTTCAAGAACACCGTTCCTATCTCTTAAGGAACATGGTCAAAATGGCCGACAAAAAAAAAAAAAATTGAACTGTTATATATTTGATGAACCAGGTGTTCCTCTGGCAATGTAAGCTTGCGCATTCTCAACTGGTCTTATATATGAAATGAGCATCATTTGCAGCATAAAAATAAATATATATATATATTAATTTTTATCTTCGAAAACTAATAACTGGTAAGCCGTCAGGTTGTATGAACGGCGCTCCGTAGACTTTGCTGGAGGACTTCTGTATTTCTGAGGGCGAGGTAAAACGCAGCTCTCATTGGCTAGTTCATGGTTCATCATCACGTCACTTATCGGTCTATTGGTTAAAATATCCTTTCATTGGTCAGTAATTGCGAATCGCTGACGTACCTAGATGCTAAAACGCTACGTTTTGGTGAGTGAGGTAGGCCTTCATTTTTTGAAGGACTAAAATATGAGAATAGCTAAACAATGAAAGGAATTTTATGTGGGTATTGAATTAATTAAATTAAATATACCGAAAGCCCCCACACTACTAGTAGATTGAAAAAGTAAAGACCCATTTAGTGATTGAATCTACATATATTCGACTAAGCTTTATCGGGCAGAGAAAATAAATTGGGTAGACCTTTATAACTGCTGGGATATAAATAATTAAAAGCCTTAAATCCGTTTAAATAAACCAAATAAGGACTCAATTTGGATTTTGAGAGAAATAATAGAGAACAAACACTTTTTTGAGAATGGGAATTGAACCCGTGCTAGGTGGTGTAGGTAGGTGAGAGTGTATCCAACTGAGTTACGCAGTTTATCCGTCACAAACTTTCCTTTATGACGAATGAATACACATTCAAACAATTCATTACAGACATTTTTAGTTAAAGTTTTGTGTTGTTTGTTTGGATTTGACGAGCTGGGTGGCGCGGACACGTGCTGTTACGTTACTTTGACACCAACGCTCGTGGGTTCGATTCCCACACAGGGCAAACATTTGGGTGCATGAACATGTCTGTTTGTCTAGTTCTGCGTATTTTAAAGAGAGGTAGGGGGCATCAAGGCAGTCCGTCTGGGGTAGTACATCCACCTCGCAACTCCCTAGAGGGTTTTTGTGTTCCTGCGTGTGAGTGAGGTCAAAGTCAAAGTCAAAATCTTTTTATTCCGTAAAAATGGCTACATTTGTTTAGAATCGTCACAATTTTTTTCCCTACCGTGCAGTTTATGACTAGGTGAGCACTGATAAAAATACTGCCAAAAAACTCAGGCATCCCTCTTTTGGTGTCCAAACAAATTTACATATTTTATTAATTACATTATAATTGGATCGACTCACTCCCAGGCATTTTTATCATTAATATAGTCAGATACTTTATAATATGCCCTGCTACACAATTTAGCTTTAATAGTAGTTTTAAATTTGTTTATTGACAATTCTCTTATATTGCTGGGAAGTTTGTTATAGAACCGTATACATTGCCCCATAAAAGAATTACTTATTTTGTGGAGACGGCTTGCATGTAACACAAGATTATGCTTATATCTAGTATTTATGCTATGAGTATCACTCTTTTTACAAAATGAGTCTATGTTTTTATGGACATATAAAAGATTTTCATAGATATATTGCGATGCGACTGTTAAAATATTTATTTCTTTGAATTTTTCTCTAAGGCTCTCCCGGGGACCAAGTTTGTAGATAGCTCTTATGGCTCTCTTTTGCAATAAAAAGATGGTGTTAATGTCCGCGGAGTTACCCCAAAGAAGAATTCCATATGACATAATACTATGAAAGTAGCTGAAATAAACTATTCTAGCCGTATCAATATCAGTGAGCCGTCTAATAGTTTTCACTGCATAGGCTGCAGAACTTAGTTTTCCTGATAATTTTTCAATTTGTGGGCCCCATTGTAGTCTGGAGTCAATTGTTATACCCAAGAACACAGTTGTCTCCACAGGGGCTAAATTAGTTCCATTAACATGTACATTGGTAGCCACCTGTCTTACATTAGGTGTTGAGAACTTAATTACTTTAGTCTTTTTATCGTTTAAAAGCAGATTATTAACACTAAACCAATGAATAACTTTAGAGAGAGCATCGTTAACTTCGTCATAATTACCTAACTGTCTATTAATTTTGAATGTCAAAGAGGTATCATCCGCAAACAATACAATCTCATGTTTATCCCTTACATAATAAGGTAAGTCATTTATATAAACTAAAAATAAGAATGGACCTAGAATTGACCCCTGTGGGACTCCCATAACTACAGGGGACCCCGAAGACCTTTTACCATTAACATCGACCTTCTGTATCCTATTGCCCAGATAAGAAGACAGAAGTTCGAGAGCCTTGTTCCTGATACCGTAGTGGTGTAATTTTCTGACAAGAGTGTCATGGTGCACGCAGTCAAACGCTTTAGACAGATCACAGAAAATTCCCAAGGCATCTTGCGAACCCTCCCATGCCGCGAATATACTTTTAAGCAAATGAATCCCTGCGTCTATAGTTGAACAACCTCTCGTAAATCCGAACTGTTTCCTATGAAGCAAATTATGTGCATTGAAATGTCTGAGCAACTGGCTAAGCATTAGTTTTTCAAAAATTTTACTGAGAATGGGCAGTATGGAAACAGGTCGAAAATTCGAAGGGTCCGAACTATCAGCAGATTTAAATAATGGAATGATTTTACTATGTTTCATCAAGTCAGGAAATACACCAGATGCCACACAACAATTAGGTCACCCGTAAGCTCCTATGGAGTTGCTGTGTTAGAGCAGAGGTGGCATCGCGCGAGTGATACTTAATGTAATGCAAGCGTTCATATGCTACGGTAACCGATTTACATTAGGTGGGCTGTATGCTTGTATGTCTCCTGACGTTGTATAAAAAATGTAGAGACTAATTTCCAGAACTACTGAGCTGATTTTGAATAAAACAATAGGTAGATACATTGTCTCTGTGTGTTATAGCCTTTTTTTTTTTTTTATACCACTAAGGTAGCAAATAAGCGTACGGCCTGCCTGATGGTAAGCAGTTACCGTAGCCTATGGGCATTTGCAACACCAGGGGTGTCACTCTTGCGTTGCCGACCCTGTAAGAACCTCTTCACGCCTTTCTTGAAGAACCCCATACTGTAGTCCCTTGGGAAAATCTCGGCAGGGAGCTCATTCCACAACATAATAGTTCTCGGTAGAAAACTTCTCGTGAAGCGCACAGTGCGCGACCATTGCGGTTCCAGTGTGTGCGGATGAACTCCCAGCCGCCGGCGAGCTGTGCGATTGTAAAAGCCTATTTTTAAACATATGTCGAACTTATGTAAAGTAGTCTATGAAAGCTTGGCATACAGTAACGTTCGCGTGTTACCACCTATGCTGCTAACACTGTTATTAATGACGAACTCGGTGGCGCAGTCGTGAGTGACGCGACTCTGACACCAACGCGCGTGGGTTCGATTCCCACACTAGATAAACATTTGTGTATGTCTTGGGCTGGATGTTTTAAGTGAGGTGGAGTGCGTCAAAGCAGCCCGTCTGGGGAAGTAGGAGGTGGAGCCTCACAGAAAATCGCAGAAAAATAATGACTCCCTAGAGCAGTGGTTCTCAAAGTTGTCTGCACTACGACTCATCTAATACAAGTTCCCAAATTCGGGACCCACCTACAGGAAATTTAACCGTTACCAACATACCTAAATAAAGGACTTTTCAAATAACAAACAAAGTTTAAGTTTTTTTTAAGCGCCGCCCGCGCTTACAATCCTTCCGGGCGGCTGACAGTCGCCCGCTGCCCAGCGGTTGGATCGGGAGGTTGGTTTGCTGTTCTGCAGGCAGGGCCCACTCAATGTTCGCTCGCGACCCACCACTGGGTCGCGACCCATAGTTTGAGAAACCCTGCCCTAGAGGATTGTGAGGTCACCAGTAAGCTCTTAAGGAGTTGCTGTGTTAGTAGCCGAGGAGGCATCGCGTGAGTGATACGTAATGTATTACAAGCGTTCATAGGCTACGGTAACCGCTTTACATCAGGTGGGCTCTATGTTTGTATGACTCCCGACGGTGTATAAAAAAAAACTGTAACTCTTTAGACTCCTAATCCTAAGGATTTGTGCTGTTACTGGTAATCTCACTCACTTGCAGGGACACAACAACCTTCCAGAGAGAATTATTAATGGGCTGCAGTTTTGAGGTGGAGGTACTTTCCCAAACAGGCTGCTCTGATGGGCCCTACCTCTTATAAACAGGCAAATCAAGACAAACTGATATGTTAATGTTCACAAATGATTGTCCTACACGAGAATCGAATCTACGACCCCTGGTGTCTAAGTTTTACTCATACTACTACAGGACTATTATTATTTAAAAACAAAAAATGTTGATGGTCGTATATTAGAAATTGTTAGTGTCTGTCAGAGTAAAACTACTTTGTGATATAACATACTGCAACTAGTTATGCTTTACTTAACCAGGTTTTTGCTAAAAGCTTGTAACGCTAAAAGCTGCAAGCACGTCATATTAGCCTGCGGTTTGCGCTGAAAAGCCAAAGGCGTGTTTACGTTAAAAATGTGTACTTTGAGTATAGGGGTGAATTTTTAAAAAGTCCATTAGGCAACTCTACATACACTACAATATTAATTTAGTTACCAAAATTATTCAATTTTCTTATAAAAAAAAATATTATCTATAAGTACATATAAATAAAATTTAAGTGTCTGTGACTTCAAAATAAAGCCTTTATCTTAAGCTCATATTATTATTTTCACGTTACCAAAGCCTAAACATGCATTTTTAACTTTTTTGTCTGGCTGAGTGTCCGGGCTAATCTTTGAAATGGCTGAACCGATTTTGACGGAACTTTCACCGGTAGGTGAATATAGGCTACTTTATCCCGGAAATATTTAGGGTTCCTGCGTAAAAAATGAAAAACTGTTAAAATTAGGGGTAAATATCTTTAACTTTGCAATTTTGTTTTTATTATTTTCACAGAATACGTATTTTTGTGACATACGTATGTATGTCACAAAAATACGTATTCTGTACGTATTAATACGTAAAAAATGATAATAAGTACGCATATTTTATGTAATAAAAATAAAATAAATATACGTTGCCTCCCGTAAAAGTCAATAGATGGCGCTGTATCAAAATTGCATCGCGAAATATTTTATATATGTTTGATGAAGTCTAGGGTAATCTATATCAACTGTGCCACCGACACGCTTCATCCGACACGTGTACATTACATCAAATTATTGTCCTGACATATATAAAACAAAGTCGTGTTAGTTACACCATTTATAATATATGGACCGATTTTTATGATTTTTGTGTTTTTGGATTTGTCTTCGTCCGGAATAGGGTAATAAGTATTAAAAGAATTTATACCATCTAATAAGTTAACACACCATTTATTGATCCTGAGGCGGTACGAAGTTCGCCGGGTCAGCTAGTTACTTATAAAGAAAGGCCCTGAACTTTGATTTTTGAAGTGAAAACTTATTTAGCGGCGTTGTGCACTTTTTGGGATGAGTAAAAAATGATAAACTCGCGTCAGGACACGTGACCCTGACCGTAAGATTTTGGTGAGAATTAGAACTTAAGTTCGCTGCAGCGCTAAAACATTAGTTATCTCTAATTAAACAATTAAAACATGAAGCGTTAGATTCATAGGGCATTATTTTCCCGTGACCAAAACGTTGTAAGCGCCATGAAATTCTTGGCGCTTACGTGTTTCGTTCAACGTAGTTTATCAACATCGCTTTTTAGGGTTCCGTATCCAAAGGGTAAAACGGAACCCTATTACTGAGGCTCCGCTGTCCGTCCGTCCGCCCGTCTGTCACCAGGCTGTATCTCTTGAACCGTGATAGTTAGACAGTTGAAATTTTCCCAGATAATGTATTTCTGTTGCCGCTATAACAACAAATACTAAAAAATAGAATAAAATAAATATTTAAGGGGGCTCCCATACAACAAACGTGATTTTTTTGCTCATTTTTGCTTGATATTGATAACGGCAACAGGTAGATGCTTGAAATATTCACAGAATATTTAGTTACCTATATATTCACTTTAAGAATAAATAATTAAATTGAAATAAAAGAAATATTTAAAGGGGCTCCCATACAACAAACGTGATTTTATTTTTTTGCTGTTTTTATATATAATGGTACGGAACCCTTCGTGCGCGAGTCCGACTCGCACTTGGCCGATTTTTTTAGTTTAAGCGGCGCAGGGCGCTTTGGCGAGTGTGCGTGTGTGTTTGGGTTTGGGTTTTAGAGATTGGCGATGATGATGCTGGTAATGATGATGGTGAAAGAGTCGTTGAAATTATGGATGAAAGTAGATTTTTCTGAGAGATAAACTTTTTACTGTAAAATAATTGTAATAGTTCTGAAGTGTTAAATTTTTAATGTAATATAAATTGTCATGTTTGTGTACGATAGCGCAATAAATGAATATTGTATTTTACCACATACTTGATAGTACTTTTATACTGATAAATAAAGCAAGTCGTGCGAAATTATTCCCTAACCATTCCAAAATATTCAACAATGCACAACGTTAATGTTCAACTTTTCACTTCTGCCGGCACTCCCGGAGTGCAACCCGTTTTTTTTTAACAGAAAGAATTTGAAGGCTGGAGAGTAACAAAGGCTACTAAAAGCTCAAATCTCACGCGTGCGAAGCCGCGGGCTTCAGTAACGTAGTGTTAGAAGAAGCGAATGAGATTATATAATCTTGGTAGCGGTTTTAGCGAGGATGGTTGGGATACCGCTGAGTATCGAGTGAGTGCAGGTAACAGTGGAATGGAGCGTTGAGCATACTTTTAGGCAACTGAAACCAGAAGGGACAGCTAGCTGTACACAACACGGTGCTAATCCCAATGTTAAGTTATAAAAGTGAATTCCGGGTATGGCAGATAGAGCATGAAAGTAGAAAAGACATGTTTGAGATGCATTGTGTAAAATTTGTGACATTCCACGTCCACGATGATGATGAGTAAGAAAGAGAATTGGTCTGAAAGAGAGGGTCGGTATTAAAATAAGAAAAGGTATGTTCTGTTGGTTCGAAAAAAGATGATACAGATATGCAATGCGAAAGTGGTAGGATACAGGAGACCCGAGGAAGACCAAGACTCACCTACCACTACCAAATTAGTCATATTAGAAATCGGTACATGTTAAAGAAGCGAGCGGGGTGTGTAAGTACCGCGTCTCGTGGCGCTCGGTTCCCTCTCCCTACGCCGCAAGGGACCTGGCGTGAAGATATACATACATACACGAATCTCGTGCTATCAGCGGCGTCGATTTCAGGAATAATCTCTCTAACTTGCCAGGCTAGGTATTAGATACCATAAATACCTCATCTCCACTGCATACTATCTATATATCTATAACTTCACGCCAAATCCCTTGCGGGGTAGGTAGAGAGAAATCTAAATCTACATCTCCACTGTATACAAAACCGCATAAATATCTTCCCTCCCTCCCTGGGGAGTTGTGTTTCTTTGAATGAGTAAGTTTACCAATAAGGTCGTAAAAGTAACCGTTTCTCCTTAGGCAGGCAGTATGTATGTTTCCCACATTAAGAAATCCGTGTCAAATGCATTTGTAAAGAAAAGAAATATCGTCTTTGTACTCTCTATTAATAAAGGAATATAAAATGTTAACTGACAGCTGTATATGACAGACAGAATAATGTCGCGATTATAATTTTAAGGCATGAATAGTTCAGCAGGAGAACCGACGGTAGTTGCTCCATGTAAAAATCTGTATCTTCGCCAAATCCTTAGGCTTAGGTAGCGGACCTCGTCAATCCTATTGGATTAGGAAACGAGATAACGCCAAAAAGAAGAGGATGTGCGGGATGCCTTACAATGTGTACATAAATTCAAAAGTATGGATTAAGAGGATCATGCCGAGATTCGAACCCGAGAACAGTCGGTTCACTTTATCAAGAAGAATGAATGTTTACAATGACACGTAACTTAAAAAAATGGTAGTTTAATAGATTTATTTAATTTAGAGATATTTTTAAGAGATGTAGAGCGCTACAAAGCAGCCCGTCTGGGGAAGTACCTCCACCTCACAGAAAACCGCAGCTAAATAATAACTCCCTAGAGGGTTGTTGTGTTCCTGTGTGCTAGTGAGGTCACCAGTAACCTCCAAAGGAGTTGCTGTGTAAGCAGCAGAGGAGGCATCGCGCGAGTGATATTTAATATATCGCAAACGTTAATGGACTACGGTACCCGCTTTTAACTTCCCGATGTAGTATATAAAAAATAAATAAATTCAAAAGTCAATACGTAATTGAATTAATGTGAATATTTTCCTACTTTTCCGAACAAGTACAGTTTGTTCAATCATCACCATTACTAGGCAATGGTAGTTCATTGCATTCCCACTGCAGTCTTGTCCGAGACTGGGCCGTGGCGGCAAAACCCCATTAATTTAAATGGTCAAGTGAGTTTGGACATGAAGCAGGCGTTGTCAACAGTTTTAGACATAGACAGTCTATTTAAGGCGAAATTAAAATCATATTTACTAGAAAAGAATTATTATTCCATTGATGATTATTTTAAATAAGAAATTGGACATTTGTATTCTGAAGTGACATTGTTTTTGTTTGTTAAATTGATAATATTTATAAAATGTTTAATACCTAGTTTAGTAATAGTTATAATGATTTCAAATACGATGTAAATTGTTTATGAATAAATATTTGAACTCGAACTTGAACTTGAATGTGTTAGTATTTTGATATTAAGTAGGTATTTTCAGGAACACCGTTCCTATATGAATTCTATATGTTTGTCTGTGCGTTTGTCTGTCGCTTTTTTTCGAATATTCGAATTTGACAGATTCGGATTCAGCATAAAAAAAGTAGAATAGGAATGTTCAGGAATACCGTTCCTATCTCTTAAGGAACTTGGTCAAAATGGCCAACAAATAAAAAAAAAAATGAATTGTTATATAATTGACGAGCCAGGTGTTCCTCTGACAATGCAAGCTCGCGCATTCTCAACTGGTTTGTAAGTGCATTTCGATTCATATCTTTTTTAACGTGGAAAACGTCTAGTGTGGCGAATAGAATAAAATTTATTTGTATAATACAAATTATAGGAAATACGGTATAAAATACTCAACAAATGTATTAATATATATATATTACCTGTGGAAACTCATTTCAGGGTCGGCAATGCAAGAGTGACGCAGTGACACCCCCTGGTGTTGAAAATGTCCATAGGGTACGGTAACTGCTTACCATCAGGCAGGCCGTATGCATGTTTGCCACCTTCGTGGTATAAAAAAATACTTGCTATTATTGAAAACTATTGGTGTAGCTAAATGGTTCTTAACAGCTTGTGTGAAAAAGCAATGGTAAAATATTAAGAGGTTAAATAATACATATTTAAATTTAATGATTATAATTCTGTAAAAAAGTTCTTCAAGGCTGCCTGGTAAAAAAATCTCATTATCCCCGGATTTTTTTTTTGTATAATAATTATTTATATTTATGTACGTAACAATTGTAACAAACAGCGCTTCAATAAAACAATACAATACTGTGATTTGCTAATGTATAATGACATTGTTTTGTAGCAGATTGCAACTTTATAATTTCTATATTTCTCTACTATCTTTCTTCTCTTTTACACATCTATGAGTTTCAGAGTTCACTTGTCCAACCTTAAAATACAAGTGTTTTCGTCCAAAATACGAGTGGTTGCCATCCGGTTGTTCATTTTCTTCCCTTCAACCAAAGGGGTTTAGAGCATATTCCACCAAGCTGCTCAAATGCAAATTGGCGGAGGCCAGGGTTTTCAAGACGTCTGAGAGCTACTGACGGTTCGGTTCGTGTTTGGTTAGAATGACACGCCCAACGACGCCATCGAGCTCTTTTCCTCCATTATAGTTGGAGTTATTTATCTTGTTTTCCATTACAAATAGTTACGACGTCAAATCGAGACAGTTTGCTACAGATGACTATACAGACAATTTCATTTGAACTATCCTCTGAATGATAACAGCCTGTAAATTTGATTTTCGCAAATTGGCGCATGAATCAATTTACTATTTGTGTGGTTGTCTTTCTTAACACTGTAACTGTGACGAGATCATCACTGTTCTGATTCTGATAGTACATTCTAATTCTACCTCATTTTATTAAAATGTTTATTACTCCTGACATAGACTGAATTATTGCACAGAACTGTTGTATGATGCACAAGTCGATTCACGACCGCTGTGTCTCTGCAGCAGCTCACTGTAAATTGAATTATTAATGTTTTATTGCGCCTTATAAATTTTAGATAATTTACATAATAATTAAGTCAATTTCAACAATATTATTATTTTTACAGCAGTAGAGAACCATTTTGGTCAACATTTCATTATCCACTGGGCTAGTGGATAAGGAATTGACGAGCTCGTTGGCTCAGTCGTGAATGACGCGACTTTGACACCAACGTTCGTGGGTTTGATTCCCACACAAGGCAAACATTTGTCTGCATGAACATGTCTGTTTGTGTTGGTCTGGATGTTTTAAGAGAGGTAGGGCGCATCAAAGCAAATCTTCCCGTCTGGGGAAGTACCTCCACCTCACAGAAAACCGCAGCCAAATAACAACTCCCTAGAGGGTTGTTATTTGGCTGCGGTTTTCTGCGCGACATTACAATGAACATGCAACAAAAACAACACTCTGTGTGTGAAACGTGAGCGCTTTATAATTTTGAATGACCCATTTTGATGAGTTTTGTTATGGGAATATATTTTAAGGTGATATCTATCATCACCCCTCTGGTTGGCCTACATTGACTACAAAAAGGCGTTCGATGTGGCGATGAGGCGGTCTGGGTCCTGACCAAAGACAGCATTAACAAGATACAGGTCGCCCAGAGGAAATTAGAGAGAAAGCTCGTGGGAGTTACACTGATGGACGACAAACATGGCTTAGGGGGCGGAGTGGAGTCGCAGATGCCGTAGAGCGAATGGCGAATCTGAAGTGGCAGTGGGCGGGTCATATAGCCCGAAAACACAATTCATTGTGTAAAATGGCCCTGGAGTGGAGGCCTTGGGAAGAAAAGCGGCCTAGAAGACCACAAATGCGATGGAAGGATGATATTACGAAGATAGCAGGGTCCAACTGGATGCAAGTTGCACAGGACAGAGAAAAATTCTATCGTTATCCATTAGTGTGTATATATGTATCTGTGCCCATGTGTATATACATTTAAGTGTGTATATGCATATGTACATAAATTAATATACTTGAAAATCCTTTCTTCATTTTCTTAAAATATGTTGGCATCAATATACCTATAGTTGATATGTTAACCTTATATGCCTACACTTTTTTATCTACCACCGCCATACATTATTCCACTCAGGAACTCAAAAGCAATGGTTGGCTGGAAGAGATTCCTCGAAGGAATAAGCCCGCCTTTGCGAATCAAATTCTTATATTTTAGGAATGTAAACATTTATGCAATAAAGTTCTACAAACAAAGAAACAAAATTGATGGATGGATTGATTTCTAGATGTAGTTAAATCCAAAAAGTTAAGTGAATTATTTTATTTTCTTTCTATAGTGGATTTAATTTTAGGGTGAATTTTATTTAATTGTGAAACAAAGAGCTCCAATTGAGATGTAGTTAAATCCAAAAAGTTAAGTGAATTATTTTATTTTCTTTCTATAGTGGATTTAATTTTAGGGTGAATTTTATTTAATTGTGAAACAAAGAGCTCCAATTGATCTCTGTCCAACATATAAGAATATCGTCGACATATCTATAGTAATAAAATATGTGTGGTTTACCGATTACATTTTCACGTTCGTAATTGTCCAGAAATAAGTCAGCCATCAATGGACTAAGAGGGGACCCCATTGCTAACCCTCTTGGATGTAATATTTATTATCAAACTCAAAGTAATTTTCGAGACACGCAAAGTCCTGTCAGTCGTAATATGTCATCTGTGAAAATAAATATTTCAGATAAATTACACGGTGCCTGTTTACGCCGTATGCTTGTTATACATATAGGTGACATTTTTATAACCCGGAAGGGGTCGCTTCAGTCAGTTGCCAATGAGACACGGTGCCGTATGCGCATGTTTTATGCAACTCAAATAATTGTTGATTGCAACCGCGCCGCGCGAGACATATGTGCTCATATATATATATATATTAAACCTGCTCCTTATATATCCACCCATCCAACCATCCATTTCAACAAAGGTGACGGAAGAAACCTCAAGGAGAAAGAACCTCGTCAAGGAGTCAGTCGGCCGACTAGGAGGAATATATCTCAAGAAGAGGTTAGTCCGTCCTTATATTTTCCATATCCTTTTCTTTAATATAAATACAGTCCATTAATCATATTTTGAACCATAGGGTTATTGGTGAAGAATTTCATAATTTTAGAATATTCCCAGACCCGCCCGCGTGGCAACGCCACATCATTTGGTCCTTCGAGCCGGATTTCATTCCGATTTAATTTGTCTAAATATAAATGGAAAACTACATATTCTGCCTATATACGGTAAATGTCACTTAATAGAATTATCTACTGTCTATACCTATTGTTAGGTTTTTGGGTTTTAGCTAAACAGCGGGATTCCTTGCATTGCACTACACGCATTATATACGAGTACCTACATTATACACACATAAACTCACCGCTTAGCAACTACTCATAACACATTGCACAGATACGTCGAGTGCTGCTTAAATGTTATTTTTTTATTAAAATAATATAAATTAACCCGCACCGCGCCGGCAATAATATGATAAGTATCTATTGCCGATGCATTTAAGCAGGACAGGACACAATAGATTATGAAGTAGGTACATTTAGGCTCATAGAATATTCAGGTTTCTATTTATTATGATAACTATTTATTGAATACACATTTACTCATATCTATAATTTTAGTATAAGTAGCCGTATATACATTGGAAATTGAGGGTGGATTTGCATTTCAACGACAGTACCTAGGTACCTACGCGATTGTACTTAATTAACCGCGTTTATTGCATATACATATGAAGGCTAGCTCAGTCGAATTTATCGTTACTTATTAACTATATATACTTCCCGCGCCGCGCAGAGACGTCAGTCTGTCTGTCTGTCAATAATAATGGTAGATATCTCCATATTCTTCTGAGTTAGTTATTTCTACCAAAAGCGTAGTCGTACACTGTCAATTAATGATTACGTACGTTTATGTACGAGTTAAGTTCCGCATACATTAGCCATTGGAGACGAACATGGTTATTCAATGTTTTTAACGACTTATGAAGTTAATCAAGTAGATTAATTACTCCGCGAATATAACAGCTAGCAGTCGCCAACTTATATAGTTATAAACCCCGCGATTGATACCTTTCAGACGACTTTATTATTAAATATACCGCGCCGCACTTAACTATCTATTAATACTGCATTAATAGATGTTTTGTATTCGTTTGATCGAGTATTAAGAAGGTAGGTACTGCTGTTGAAGCTACAATTTGTATTCGTGTGTGCATATTTGACCGCACCGCGAACATACATACACTGGCTATAAGGTGTATTGTAGTTTAAGGCACGACACTCCGCACATCATTCGCTAACAACGCAGCACTCCCGCGTGAGGCGCTTACATAATTACATAATTGTTATTTGTTTGTTGCTAAGGAGGCGCCGGCGTGTGATTAGCTGATCATATTTTCGCATAATATTATAAAATTTGATCGTATTTAATATATTAAATATATTAATTTAATACCGCGCGCTTATTATAATATTTTAATCATGTCTAGAGATAAAAAAGAAAGTGATAAGGCCAAGTCCGAACCCACGCGCAATATTCAGTTAGATATGATAATAGCAAAACGCAATTCGCTATTTAAGCGTTTACAAAGAATTTATGATTTATCAAATAATATCGAGTTTGAAGCCAGTAGGGATGCATTTGTCTCGGCGGCTATATGTATAGATACTCTGCGTTCCGAGTTCAGTGGAATCTTAGAGGAATATAATTTATTGAACATGCAGACAAATGCTGATGCCCAGCCTGACTACCACGCATGGGATTCCTTTGAGGACATGTACTGGAAAGTAAAACACGTCCTTTCTAATATTGATAAAAGCAAGAGTGAGGCGTCTGATGGACCAACGCTGTCACGCATGCGACCTGCACTGCCAGCGATTCAATTAATGTCCTTCGACGGCGATATTCGCTCATTTCAAATATTCTATCAAAGTTTCAAGGCCACCGTACACGATAACCCCGCTCTGTCTAATGCTGACAGATTGTATTACCTGCTTGGTAAGCTGTCGAGTAAGGCGCAGGCTGCCTTTGCAGGCGTCACCCCGTGCGCAGATAATTATGACATTATTCTGCAATCTTTGATAGATAAATACGACGATAAGCGTGCTCTCGCGTCTACATATTTAAAACAGATATTCGAATGTTAGTCGTTTAATACTGCGTCCGCGCATAATCTCGAGTTATTTCTCGACAAATATGTTACCGCAGTAAGTGCTTTAAGGAATTTAAATATTTCCGATTTAGCTGATTTTATTTTCTTACATACCGCGTTAAATAAATTAGATTCAGAAACGGTTCGCTCGTTCGAGATGCATTCGCGTAAGGAGAAAATTCCGTCCTTTAGTAGCTTGAGTTCATTTTTAAAAGAACAATTAAATATTGTGCAAAGATCCGCACACTCGAGCGCAATGTCAGGTTCGACTTTACGTAGTGGGCGCTCTGACCACAAAAGGCCTGAGCCACCTCGGCCTCAATCTTACGTTGCAATTTCTAGCGCCTCCAAGTGCTTGTGTAAAAACATAATACATGAGCATTTGTATAAGTGCTCGGCATTTAATGCTATGAACCCGCGCAGTCGCTATAAATGTGTGAAGGAGCGCAATGCATGCGTAAATTGCTTAAGTATTAAGCACAAACTATTAAATTGTAACTCGAACGCTGAGTGCAGACGTTGTCATAAAAAGCATCACAGTATGTTGCACTTTGACTCGCAGGTTAGTGAACAAAAGATAGATACAGTTCCCGCAACCTCCGCCGCGAACCCGTCTCCTACTGACGTATCCTTATGTTCGACTTATACAGCACCGCCCTCAAGCCACGTGCTTAGCGCGCATTGTTCAAATAATACAACGGTACTACTGGCGACAGCTCAGGTAATCATTTGGGATGAGAGGGGTACCGAGCACATAGTTCGCTGTCTTCTTGACAGCGCGTCTCAGACGAACTTTATCACTTCTGAGTGCTGTGAGCGACTAAATTTAAAGATTTCAAATGAGGATAACGTCAAGGTCATCGGAATTGGGGGTACCGAAAAACGAGCAAATGGTACCGTTAAATTTAAATTCGCGTCCCGCTATAATATAAATTTGAAATATGATATTTCATCATTGGTTGTCGACCAAATAACCGAAAATTTGCCGTCTGTACCGGTCGACGTCACCGCCTTGCCTTTCATAAAGGGCTTGCCCCTCGCTGATGAGGGTTTTTTCGCACCCGCGCGCATCGATATTTTAGTCGGTGCTTCTTTGTTTATGCAGCTTCTGTTACCCGGCACTGTGCAGAATAATTCTGCTGTGCCACCCGCGATTCAAACCACGCTTGGTTATGTTCTAATGGGAACTGTTCCCATATCACCCGCGCGAAAGAGAGGAGCCACTGTGACTTGCTGTAGCATATTATCTGCAGAAAAGGAGCAGCCATCTCTAGATACTCTTGTTAAACGATTTTGGCAGGTTGATGAGTTCCCTGGCACCGCTCCGCCCGCTCACTCGCCTGATGAGATTGAGTGTGAACATCACTTCCAGTCAACTACTGAACGTGATCTAGATAGCGGTAGATATATTGTATCCTTACCGTTTCGTGGTGACATGTATGAGCTCGGAGACTCCTTCGACACTGCGCGACATCGTTTTCTTGGTTTAGAACGAAAGTTCAAATTCTCGCCTGAGTTGAAACATGCATACGACTCAGTAATCTATGAATATATAGAAAAGGGGTATATTTCCCCCGCGCCCGCGCCTGCTGAGATAGATGCGTCTCAACCTGTTTATTTTATTCCGCATCATGGCGTAATTCGCAAAGATAAATCTAGTACGAAATTGCGGATCGTACTAGACGCAGCTAATAAGTCCGCCTCTGGTCTCTCATTGAATGATCTGCTTCATACAGGTCCGAATCTTCAAGGAGATCTATTTAATATAATCTTAAATTTTAGATTATTTGCTGTAGCGCTTTCCGCCGATTGTAAGCAAATGTTCTTGCAAATTATAATGAATCCCCGCGACCGCCGCTTCCAGCGTATATTGTATCGGTTTAGCCCTGAAGATCAACTCGCCATTTATGAATTTAATAGAGTATGCTTTGGACTTAAGAGTAGTCCATATCACGCGCTTCGTGTAGTGCAACAACTCGTCGCGGATGAAGGTGATAGGTTTCCGTTGGCCAAGGAAGTCGCCTCTCAGTATCTATATATGGATGAAGTAGTTTTTAGCGCCATCTCGGACGAGCAAGCTGTCTCTACGGCTAACCAATTAATATCACTGTTCAAATGCGGACAGTTCGAATTAGTGAAGTGGGCGTGTAATAAAGATTCGGTTTCAAATGCTATCCCCGCGACGCACAGGGCTTTAGAGCCCATCGAGTTTGACAAATCCGCGCAGCCGAAGATTTTAGGTCTCAGCTGGTCTAAATCTGAGGACTGTTTTCAATTTACAGTGGCTCCACATAGTGATCACTGTACTAAACGCGCCATCTTAGCCACTGTGGCTAAGATTTGGGACATTATGGGCTTCGTAGCACCCGTGGTTCTGTACGCAAAATTAATAATAAAGGAGCTGTGGCTGTTAAAGCTGGATTGGGATGAAACTCCGCCGCGGCATATAGTGGATATATGGCATAAGTTTTGCAAGGAGCTCCCGTTTCTTAATGAGGTAAAGATTCCGCGGCACTTGGGTGTTCGCGAGGGTTGTACACTACGTTTGGTGGGCTTTTCAGATTCGAGCGAAGGAGCGTACGGTGCAGTCGTCTACGCCCACATAACCATGGCGGACGAGGTCGTCGTAACATTAGTGTGTGCCAAATCGAAGGTTGCGCCCATTAAGACTCTGTCTATCGCAAGATTAGAGCTCTGTGGCGCCGAGTTGATGGCGAGACTCATGCGACGAGTGTACGATATTTATAACCCGCGCTTTCCTATACGCGACATATATGCCTTTACCGATTCAAAGGTAACTCTGTGCTGGCTCAATTCCTCTCCGCACCGTTGGCAAACATTTGTAGCCAACCGTGTAGTTAAAACATTAGATAACATACCCGCTGAGCATTTTTACTACGTGGCAGGTACTGACAATCCCGCAGATTGTTTGTCACGTGGTCTCCTTCCAGGGAAGCTGCTTAATCACCCGCTATGGTTTCAAGGTCCATCGTGGATCCTATTAGACCCCTCCTTTTGGCCAATAAATAAATTAGACCAGTCAATGGTGGGCTCTGTGCCTGAAGAACGGGTGACAGCGCACGCCATCACTGTAGACGAGGTACCCTCAGTCATACAGCAAGTAGCCACCCGCGTTTCATCGTGGAATAAACTCTCCCGCGTCTTAGTCTATGTATGTAGATTTATTAAAAAATTGCCGCGTGCTGCGACACTTGCAGTCACTGCGTCCGAGTTAGATTTTACGGAGAGCCTCATCATTCGCGATATACAAAGTCGTCATTTTCAGTGCGATTTTATCAATTTGAAAGAAGGCAGAGAATGCTCTAGACTACGGCCTTTTATAGACGATAAAGGAGTAATCCGCGTGGGCGGCCGTCTCAGTAACGCCGCTGAGAGTTATAATTATAAATTTTCAGCTATATTACCGCGCCGCGACCCGATTGTCGAGTCGTTGATTGATTTTTATCATAAGAAATACTTACACGCTGGCCCTGAGCTTCTGATGTCGTTATTGCGTCAGAGGTTTTGGATTTTAGCTGCCCGGAGTGTCGTACGCTATAGAATAAATAAGTGCAATACTTGTTTTAAATCAAAACCGCGACCGCAATATCCGTTAATGGCGGACTTACCATCTTCACGTGTCACGCAAGTGGTTAAAGCTTTCAGTCATACAGGCTGTGATTTTTGCGGAGCTTTAGCATATACGCCCATTCGCGCACGTGGAGTTAAATCTCGCAAGGCGTATATATGCATTTTCACCTGTTTAACTACGCGCGCTATCCATATAGAAGTTGCAACGGATCTCAGCACCGTTTCGTTTTTAGCGGCACTGAAACGCTTTCTGTCAAGGCGAGGTCCGGTCCAATATATATATTGTGATAACGGTACAAATTTTGTAGGTGCACGCTCGTATCTCCGCGATTTATATGATTTCATTTCGAAAGAATATCGACCGCGTTTGGAAGAAGAGTTAGCGGAAAATCGTATTCAATTTAAATTTATACCTCCCGCGTCGCCACATTTCGGAGGGGCTTGGGAGAGCATGGTAAAATGCGTTAAAACACACTTGTTCAAAGTGATTGGACAGCAGATTCTCTCCTATGAGGAACTGATAACAGTTTTAGCACAAATAGAATGTTTGTTAAACTCACGACCGCTTACTGTGCTTAGCCCAGATCCCACGGAGCCTTCAGCTCTAACTCCGAGTCATTTTTTAAATACGTTACCACTTCGATCATTGCCTGCGGCCGAAGTAGAGTCGTCTGCAGACAATTTATTACAAAGACATTCGCTCTTAGATAAGCTTGTGCAAAGCTTTTGGCGTCGTTGGCGTACTGAGTATTTGCATCGCTTGCAAGCTCGGCAGAAATGGAATCATACTTCCGTACCTATTCGTGTTGGTACTGTAGTCATTATAATAAATGAAAATTCACCGCCTCTTTCGTGGCCCTTAGGTATTATTGAAAAGGTGCATCCGTCAAAGGACAATGTAATTCGCGTGGCTACAGTCAAAACGGCCAAGGGAATATTAGTCAGACCTGTGGTGCGTCTGTGTCCCTTGCCTACACAATAAACAGCTAACTCAAAGCTACACACAACGCATCTGTATATATATAGCTATATATATGTAAGTATATGTTGTATTTAATTCATTTATTTATTGTACCGCTCTAGGCTATATACCCATTCCAATTTATAGGGATGCCTCTGTGCTATATACCCATTTTCAATTTATAGGTTTAGCTTTATGTTTAATACTCATTTCAGTTTACAGAGTTAGTAACTCTGGTGCAGTATAATTATACTGCAATATATCCTTTCTTTAAAGGGGACCCTTTAAGGGGGGGAGAATGTTTACGCCGTATGCTTGTTATACATATAGGTGACATTTTTATAACCCGGAAGGGGTCGCTTCAGTCAGTTGCCAATGAGACACGGTGCCGTATGCGCATGTTTTATGCAACTCAAATAATTGTTGATTGCAACCGCGCCGCGCGAGACATATGTGCTCATATATATATATATATTAAACCTGCTCCTTATATATCCACCCATCCAACCATCCATTTCAACAAAGGTGACGGAAGAAACCTCAAGGAGAAAGAACCTCGTCAAGGAGTCAGTCGGCCGACTAGGAGGAATATATCTCAAGAAGAGGTTAGTCCGTCCTTATATTTTCCATATCCTTTTCTTTAATATAAATACAGTCCATTAATCATATTTTGAACCATAGGGTTATTGGTGAAGAATTTCATAATTTTAGAATATTCCCAGACCCGCCCGCGTGGCAACGCCACATCAGTGCCATTTAGTCCTAAACTAAGAACATCTTGCTATGGATACTAGAGAAGTGATAAACACAGGCAAATACTTTTTATAATACATATGTACTTATAGTTATATCCAGACCAAGAAAAAAAGACTTATTCATGCACAGATAATCGAACCCATAACCCTCGGTATCGAAGTCGTCATTCACGCATTCATGACGTACATGATACCGCTTCAGGGTAACATGAATGAAGTCGGTTAGAATTATTGTTGATTTTACAATTTCCTTGTATTATCCTGTTTCCTAATCTATTAGAACTGGCGGGTCTACTTAAGCCTAAGGATTTGGCGAAGATACTGACTTAGAAATGGTGCGACTGCCTTCAGATCTCCACAACTCAGAGGGAAAAACATATCTTTCATTGATTAGGTCACATGGTTTTCGAAATAAAATTTCTTAGACGTGCAGATTTCCTCGCAATGATTCATTTTTCATCCGAGTAAGTAACTACAAATATATACATAAATTCGAAGACACGAATTTACACGCCACGCCGGGATTCGAACCATGATAAGTCGGTTAATAGGCTGTTTCTTTATCCACTAGGCTATTGCACAAATCTAACTATTATTTTAGAATGTCGTGCGGAAAAAACACCCCAAAACATACCCTACAGGCTCTCGTAAACGTTTCCAAAGTGCGCCCTACTCTGCTTGCTAAGGGAATCATTATGAATCATTACGAACGGATTTTGGAAGCTCAAAGCAATATGATCCGTACTGAATGAAATCCGAAAGCGACATCTGTACGAGAACGACAGCAGTGAAGAGTTGCACCAAATTGCATAGTCACTCACTCGGGATGCCACAAAGCAAGGCACGAGTTGTCATCCATTTTAAAATCTGTCGTGAAGGTGTGTGACTCAATAAACTGCGAAACTATGCACATTTACTACTCGTGTACCAGTTATATAAATAGCAGTGACACGAGTTTCAATTTAATTAATTACGTTAAAAATGAAAAGAGAAAATAAATGAAATGAGGAAATTATATTAAAAAATCTACAGTATGTAATCAAAAATAAAAATGAACATATGCGAGTTGAATTAGCGTGAAGAGAATTCTAATATATGTACGAAAATCATATTTTATTTTTAATGTGACCCGAAATCATTTATGATAAGTAACTAAGATAGTGTGTACCACGACAAAAATTAACGTTGTAATTGAATAACGTATTATTTTATACATTCTAACAACAAATGTAAGTTCGTATAGGTACATAATGTTGACATGATTATATATTATTTTAAGTCAAAGTCAATGATTGTGAACTACAGGTGTAACAAACAACATGGAAAAGCGAAACAAAACAGTGCAACTGTGTTCCGCCTCGTAGACATACGAGTACAATACATTAAGGTCAAATTTCTTATTGTGAGCAGGGAAAGAGCTTTAAATGTTAAAAAAACGTATAAGAACCGAGTAGTGTGACAAAAACCAGCTTATTATCCGATAGTCCCTGATTTGAGGCGTGTACTTTTTAATTCATGTTTTCGGATATATGTACATGATTGTAATTATTGCTTGCACGGCGGCGAAGGAAAATATTGTATGGAAACCAGCGAACTTAAAAAGCATAGAATGATAATTTAGAACAAATTCATAGTGCATAATCGACACCAAAACAATCACGCTCTCGTATTTGAAAACAAAACATCATTTCTCGAAAATGCAGTTAGCGAAAAATATGCCTTACCTCCAAAACATAAGCCGCACTTTACGATAATTGTTTATGGTACAAAGGAGTCATAGAAATGTAAACAAAATTTTCTTGTCGATGATTGGCTGCATGCGATCTCGCACGATCGAGACACGAGTTCACTCGATGTGGCGACATGTACGCGCCACGAAAGTAAGGCCGTTTATTGCAATAAACAACCACGAATAATATATCTTTACAAATAATTATCTTTACAAACAGAACTACACTTACCTATGAAATGTGATTCCTGAGCATTTATTATTACTGGTAGTGTTATTTACACACCATTTGACGTCACAAGAAGGCATTATTACGAAAAATCTTGAGAATACATAAATTAAGACATACTGACACGTCGTTGTTTCAAGCCGACTGACTAACACCGACTGTCAAGGCGCGCGGCCTCATTTCTAAGCCCCGCCTAACCCGGCCTCTTTTTCGTTGGGTCATTTTTGAAACGTTATTGCTACTTCTATGCTTTTTAAGTTCGCTGATGGAAACCCATACGTACCAGAAATTATATTTTGAAAGATGTGTGACATAAGAAAGAATAATAAAGGTAAAAAGTAAAAAAGTATTTAATAAAAGTGTAATCTCGTAAGAAAGGTCTGGTTTTCCCTGTTAGTTGTGGAGGACATACGGCAAAATCAGTATCTTCGCGAAATCCTTAGGTTTAGGTAGCGGTCTTCGCTATCCTAATGGATATAGAAATCAGATGACGTCAAAAAACGAAGATATCACTGCCCAAAAACGTATTTTGGAAAGAGTTCCAAATGTATATGTGTTACGTTCAATGGACATAAACAGCGGCTGATAAAGAAACTTTGATTAGGTAAGAAACTACGTTTATATATGTGTATGCGTACCAAGTAAAATTTATATATACACATAGATAGATACGACAAAACATATATAGGAAGAAAACATTTTTTTAGTATTAAAAAAATATATACAGTAGGACTAAAATAAAAGGTACGCAGATGAGCATACACATTTATACTAATATATAAAGCGGATTTCTTTTTTGTTTGTACACGCTAATCTCTGGAACTATAACTAGCTATCTCTCTATACTAGTCGGATTTGAAGAATTCTTCTGTATTTGATATTGGACTCTTAGAATAAAAAACAAAAAGTAGAAAATACGGTTCCCACAGGATACCGGGATACGCACGAACGAAGTCGCAAGCTGCAGCTGGTATATAAATATACATATAAATATATATATAGTACTAAGAATTTCAAGTTGTCTATACTTACACTTTCAACAACGTAACATCTATTATACCAATAGCTTTATTCAATTTGATGCTAAACAACACGATGTAAATAAAGGTACAAGATTCAAATAAACTGCCGTATTTCGCAATGTTCGTGGTGGCATAACAGGTAAGGTATGAGTATGATTTATGGAACGGTGCAAATGGGTTACGGTGACAGCGGACGTATGATGCTCGCCGGTACAATTATGCACTATGCATTTTGACAAATGGAATTCTACTTTGGAGGGGCAGTACCTCTTACACAATGAGGTTTAGGGGAGAAAGTACACGTGATTTTGTTTTCACAATACAATATGAATTTTGGTAGGTACTTAAATGTTCTTTTTTTGATAGCTACTTTTTTGATAATGTCAATTGATTGCTTAGTGCTTTTTAAGTTCGCTGCTTAGACCATAGCCGTCAACTCACGAATATCTCATTCTTTTCATACGATATTTGTTTTGACAATACAATGTATTGTGAAGTAAGGTACACGCAGAGACATGTTACTAAAGGACTCGCCATACGCGTGATTCTGTTAGTAAATAATTCTGCCATTTTTGACGGGGGACGAGGTAACTACTACATAGAAACGAAAATAATGTTTTAAGGAAATGTCAACCTTATTTCGAGGCGTCTACAGTTCAAAGTTATTTTCTTACCGCTGCATGCCATCTGTTGTGGAATAGCTGAACTTCTTCGTAAATCGAAGCAGGTAGATTCAAAATTACGAAACGTCTTATATACTTTTTTGTCTTTAGCTAAATTAACTCTATTATACAGCATGAAGGACTGTTTTGTTTTGCAGTTTGTATAATTTACGCTAATTTGGGATAGGAGATATGCGACCAAAGTCGCGGAATATGATTCGATTGCATTCGATTGCAGTACTCGATTACTGAATCGATTTCTCATGTAATAATCGTTATCACACCATTTTAATTTCTTTTATATGAAACCAAATAAAATAATACTTGCATGTGAAAGGTAACTCAATATTTTTGCAAACTAGAAGTGTTCGACCTTTTTTTGCATGATATAACTGCACAGTTTGGCATTTTTAGTGTAACACTTTATGATGTTACCTGAGCGATAACGATTACAAGACTGTTAGAGAATCGATTACGCACGAAGTATTTATGCGCGCAATGGATCACAATATCTTGTACCATGACAGAGGGGAATGATCCTACGAGGCTGGTCCTTTAGTAACATGTCTCTGGGAACACGTATGTTTATTTTGAGAGCTACTTTTTGATAATGGCAAGCAATTGCTCAGACCATAGACGTAAACTCACGAATGTCACATTCTCTTTTCTACGATATTTGTTTTGACAATACAATGTATTGTGAAATAAGGTACACGTATGTTTTTTTGAGAGCTACTTTTTGATAATGGCAAGCAATTGCTCAGACCATAGACGTCAACTCGCACATGTCACCTACTCTGTCGCGTGAAAAAACTCGTAGCATTGCAAATATAAAAGATCGTTTCTCCCCTGGAGATGGAGATCTCACATACGTATGCTGCGACGAAATACAAAATTATATGTATGTATGTATATCTTCACGCCAAGTCCCTTGCGGTGTAGGCAGAGAGAACCGAGCGCCATAAGACGCGGTCCTTACATACTTCACTCGCTTCTGTGACTTTCATAGCTCTTTTCATGCACGCTCGCCGGTTCCTGGGGCTCCTGACATCACCTTCTGATAAAACACGACCAATTTGGTCATAGTAGGTTAGTCTCGGTCACCCTCGGCTCCTACATCCTTCCACTTTTGCATTGTATATCTGTTTCGTCATTCTTTCGTCCCGCATTCTTTCTACATGTCCGAACCAACGGAGCATGCCCTTTCTTATCTTAACACTGACAGTCTCTTTCAGACCAAAATTATATCGAATATCAATATCGTCGGTATGATATGACTGTGCGTATTACATTAAAGGTTCAAACATTAGCAAACATTACACTAGTTAACCAATGATACCAACTCAAGGACAATGGGATTAGTCCAGAGAGACGGGAACAGCGGAAGAGGGGCTTCGATCCGGGACGAGATTTTTAGTAACATTCGTGTTTGTATGCAACCTGTCATACAAAAACCGATCGCGTCTGTTTTTTTGCAACATACACGAATATAAAAAAAATACCATCCCATTTAGCTGCAGCTTTCCCGTTTTTCCCACCCGCGGTTTTTGTTTTTAAACTTTTAAGAAAATACTTCATCTGAAAAAGAACATATAAAGCAAAATATTTTGAAAAAGAAAGAGATGATCACTTTAAGAATAAGCACATTTTAAAAAGTACTAATTTCAAAGTACTATTAAATGTTAATTATTAATTATTTTCCACGCGTATCTATACGATAGATCAAGCTATACAAAACTTTCAAAACTTAACTTTATTGCAACGGCATAAGACACATAGGTGTATAGCTTGATGTAACGTTGTGTGTTTATTTCTCGGTTCCGTTCTCTTTTTTGCGTTCTGTTGTAATCCATAGTAACGCTCTTTTTAGGGTTCCGTACCCAAAGGGTAAAACGGAACCCTATTACTGAGACTTCGCTGTCCGTCCATCCGTCCGTCCGTCCGTCCGTCCGTCCGTCCGTCCGTCCGTCCGTCCGTCTGTCACCAGGCTGTATCTCACGAACCGTGATAGTTAGACAGTTGAAATTTTCACAGATGATGTATTTCTGTTGCCGCTATAACAACAAATACTAAAAAATAGAATAACATAAATATTTAAGGGGGCTCCCATACAACAAACGTGATTTTTTTGCTCGTTTTTGCTCGATATTGATAACGGCAACAGGTAGACGCTTGAAATATTCACAGAATATTTAGGTATATATTCACTTTAAGAATAAATAATTAAATTAAAATAAAACAAATATTTAAGGGGGGCTCCCATACAACAAACGTGATTTTTTTGCCATTTTTATAGATAGTGGTACGGAACCCTTCGTGCGCGAGTCCGACTCGCACTTGGCCGATTTTTTAGGAATGCGTTTAGCAGTTTATACTTGTACGTCAGTCTCTCAAGAGACGTCTTAACATACGACTTACTTCATGTCATTTTCTCCAATTTTCTCTAATGTTGTAACATTTTTTTTGCCCAATTTTGGCAAATTCTAAGTCAACTTTGGTACACAAAAGGTCCATACGCATAAAAAGGTTGTAAATAAGTCCATGGCCTGAACGATGGTAAGCAGCTACCATGAAACAGCCTATGAAACCTGGGCCGCTTTTACGCCTACGTGCTTTGCCTTGCTTGCACGTTGTCGACTCTAAAACCTTCAGGTGGTCATGAAAGTTGGCAGAGATCTAGCTTCGAAGGTGCTTTCCAGTCCCGATGACTAATACGTACCAGTTTTGTGGTTGCTATTAATTCGCATGCCCTACCTTTCATTTTTCATGAAGTAGTCGGCAAACGTTCACCAGAATTCTGTCATGGAGTCTGTGCCCGGGAGCTACCTGCTAATCACGCAACTAGTTTCAATGAGTTCACTGGCGTAATGGTTAGTAACGTTACTTTGACACCAACGCTCGTGGCTTCGATTCCCACACTGGACAAATATTTGTGTGCATGAACATGTTTGTTTCTATTGGTCTTCGTCGCAGTCTTCAGTGACGAATGGTCGTGTGCGTATCCGCGCTCGGTATTTTTAATTTTTTTGTTGAATTACCTCCTAACTCTTGGTAGTTTCTGTGTAGTAATCTTGTGCTCCTGTTGCACGTTTGCTGTATTGATCCTGTTGCGGCTTCTGTGGGACATCGGCGAGTGCATGTAGTAAAAGTTTAGGGTGTGTTTGCAGGTCGTTCGTCCGGTTAACCTCGTCGCCCTTCGCCAGTCTCGTGAATGATTTTGAATCTGCTGAACTTGGTGATGTCCGTGCAAATACAATATCGCTGTTTCGTTTGTGTAGTACATATGTCGATATATTTTTAGTGCCTTTAACCAGTGACTGTGCTTCTAAATCTAGAGTTCTTGGTAGTTTATAATGTGGCACCGGCCGCGTGAAACCATCTAAGAGGTGGTAGCTTTCAGCTGCTTGCTTTGTGACGTTGCGCTTTTGTTTAATTATTTATCTTGGACTGTTAAGTACGTGAACGAAGCCAGAAGTTTCGTTTTGTACATAGGCATAGGTGCACGATCGGGGTCAGAAGGGTTCCATTCGTGTAGGTACGATATCGTACTACACGAACTATTCAGGTACATGTACAAAACTTTTGTATATGTACAAAACTTTTGTACACAAGCGGGATCGTCATCTCATGCGAGCTGCATGAGCGACGAAGAATGTAAGGAGTGCGAGCGTGAGCAACGGTCAATTATTGCGCGAGGCTCGCGGGTGAGGTAATTCTCCCGCTTGCCAGCGTCCAAGGACTGGGGGCACTCACACTTGTTTATAAGTGAACGTATAATGTACTTAGACCTGGAGACAGGCGAGCACGGCGACGTGGCCGGTAAGGTCGAGGGTCCGTACGGGCGGCTGCTGCCTCTCACCATCAAGGACCCTGCTGGCCATACCGCACCTCTCCAGGCAGTTCCACCTGCTCAAACTGTCACACGACGTGAGTGAATAGATAATACATTTTACATGATAGGCAAACGTATCAACGTATTAAAATATGAATAGTGGCCTAACTTGCGCGATGCCTCCTCTGCTGCTTACACAGCAACTTCTTAGGAGTTTACTGGTGACCTCACTCACACGCAGAAACACAACAACCTTCTAGGGAGTTGTTATTTGGCTGCGATTTTCTGTGAGGTGAAGATACTTTCCTAGATGCGGTGCTTTGATGAGCCCTACCTCTCATAAAACTGTTTGTATTTACTTGGGAACGTCGTCTAGTCAACTAATAAACCTTCTTGGTAAACGGCGCTCACACCTGCTGCACAGGTTCTCGTAACTCATTTAAAATTTTAACCGGTCCGATTTGAACGCCCCCAGTCAAAACTGGCGGGCTGTTAATTAGGGTGCTATCAATTTTTAACTTGGCCCGTTTTTTTCACAGCCCCTGAATAATAGAGCGTCGAGTGAGTCTAATTAAAAGTTCGACGTCATGGGACAAAGCTATCAAATTATAGGAAGGTATTCTATACAATTTTTAACCAACGTTCAAACGTAGGAGTGGCTCGACTGCACCTATGTTTTCGTGTAAATTTTTAGGATTCCGTACACTAAAGGTGCTAACTGAACTCAGACTACGCTGTCTGCATAAATAAATAAATATTGTCGGAAAAATTACACAGCGCCACCTAGCCCCAAAGTAAGCGAAGCTTGTGTTATGGGTACTAGACAACTGATAAACATACGTGAATACATTTTTTTTTTTTGTAAATACATACTTATTATACATAGAAAATACCCAGACCAATACAAACAGACATGTTCATGCACACAAATGTTTGTACTGTGTGGGAATCGAACCCACGAACGTTGGTGTCAAAGTAGTGTAACAGCGCGTTCCACCACTGAGCCACTGAGCTCGTCTATTCATAACTTCCTAGTCATAACTTCCTCTCTGTCTGCATAGCTACCATTCTGTCTGCATATGTTTCTTCTGAGTGTTATCCCGTTTCCTGGTCCATTGGGACTGGCGGGGCCCACTACCTAAGCCTAAGGACTTAGCGAAGATACTGATTGTAACATGGAGCGACTGTCGTCAGAACTCCACATCCTAAAAGAAAAACCCGACCTTTCTTAGGTTAGGCCACAAGTCTTTCCAAATATAATTCCTTGGTCGTGCAGGTTTCCTCAGATGTTTTCCTTCACCGCCTACCAAGTGACTATTGCCTAATATACTATTGAAACTCATCATATCAAAAATACAATTCTAATGTTGTCTTTTCATGGTACTTAATGGATAAATACTATATGGATAAAGATCCATACACCCCTTGAATTCCTACAGCTTAGTTTTTTAGGGTTCCGTACCCAAAGGGTAAAACGGAACCCTATTACTGAGACTCCGATGTACGTCCGTCCGTCCGTCTGTCACCAGGCTGTATTTCACGAACCGTGATAGTTAGACAGTTGAAATTTTTACAGATGATGTATTTCTGTTGCCGCTATAACAACAAATACTAAAAAATAAAATAACATAAATGTTTAAGGGGGCTCCCATACAACAAACGTGATTTTTTTGCTCGTTTATGCTCTATATTGATAACGGCAACAGATAGACGCTTGAAATATTCACAGAATATTTAGTTATATATTCACTTTAATAATAAATAATTAAATTAAAATAAAGCAAATATTTAAGGGGGGCTTCCATACAACAAACGTGATTTTTTTGCCGTTTTATAGATAATGGTACGGAACCCTTCATGCGCGAGTTCGACTCGCACTTGGCCGATTTTTTTTATACAATGTCGGGAGGCATACCAGCATACTGCCCACCTGTTGTGAAGCGGTTATTGAAGCCGCTGAACGCTTGTCATACGTTAAATATCACTCGCGCTATGCCACCTCTGCTACTACCACATCAACTCCTTAGGAGCTTACTGGTGATCTTACTCACACGCAGGAACACAACAACCCTCAAGGAAGTTGTTATGTGGCTGCGGATTTCTGTGAGATGGAGGTACTTCCCCAGACGGGCTGCTTTGATGCGCCCTACCTCTTAGATCTTTGGAAACTTATACTTTATTACACGTCACTATTGCAACGAGCGAGCACTTTGTAGACTCCTTACGTAGCAAGATTTTATAGGCTGCACTAATTGCTTCAATCAAACCAAGGAAGCTCTTGCGTTTGTTCCGTAAAAGGACACATGCAATACATAGAGTAGTGATATTGAGCAGTCACAGCCTAGTGAATAAAGAACTGGCCCATAGAATCACTGGTCCCCAGTTCGAACCGTGGCATGTGCCACTAAATTCAGTCGCTCGCGCGCGGCGGATGGCTTCGTCTTAGATCGATGTACATGTTGCAGTCAAAGCTCTTAACCAATCAAAAGTACTTTTGAGTAGCAAAATCAGTCTATAGTACTTTTGACCGCAAGCTCTAGACAATAGTACTTTTTGAAATTAAACTATTTTTAACGGAAGTATCGCGTGTTTTATTTATTTTGTTGAAACCTGACGTTTCGAACGCTTTGCAGCGTCCGTGGTCGCAGGAAAGACTCAAACTCTTTCCTGCGACCACGGACGCTGCAAAGCGTTCGAAACGTCAGGTTTCAACAAAATAAATAAAACACGCGATACTTCCGTTAAAAATAGTTTAATTTCAATGTGTAACAATCGCGAAAACCTAAGACAATACTAATAGTACTTTTGACTGAAATTACAGTCAAAAGTAGTTTAGTTCAACAGAGCTGGTTAAAAGTAGTTTTGACTGATTATCGACCACCTTAACTTATTAAGAGTTTTGACTAATATTACATCAGTCAAAACTCTTAATAAGTTTTGACTGATGTAATATCAGTCAAAACTCTTAATAAGTTAAGGTGGTCGATAAAAACTACAAAGAAACATACAAATAATTTTATTATAGAACCGGCAATATTACAGTACCTGTTTTTGAAATATGAGTGAACACGAAAAATAAGAAGTCTTTTTATATATAGAATTTTAACCAGAAGACTCGAAAGACAGTTATTTTAATGTCATGACTAAAGAAGTTTATAGAATTAGAAGGCGCAAAATTTGCGGAGAATAAAACACCGCTACAGTACAGTAGACTAACGCATTAACAGCCATTGAAGTCTGTAGTTAGAAAAAGTTAGTTACAAACACAGAACCTATCAAATATTTTTTACCTGCTGAAGAAATCTACGACATAATTGGACGCTGCTCATACGTCTATTGGACACGGTGGCCGTGACTTAAGAATGAAACGGCAAAAAAATTACAACAGAGATAGTTAATAGATTCAGGCGTTATTTTGCGAAAGTCAAATTTACATGCAATTTGATCTAAATTGCCGTGTCGGCCGGCGCTAGGCTGCATGAACTAATTGGTGGCGGAAGCACACAAAGCAGGTTAGATCAAATTTCATACAACAGAAATGATTAACATATAGTTGTCTATGAGCGAGTTGTGTCAAAGAAAGAAGAGTAAGAAAGATTGGCCGTCCAGAGATGAGTCGCTAGAACATATTGCTTTATCAGGTGATATGTTCCAGGGGTGGAAGTGTTAAAGGGCATAACCCCGCGAGCAACTTCGGAGAAAGCGCAGCACACCTCTTGACACCCCTGAGTCACTCACACCGGTGTTGACCCCGGCCGAACTTCTCTGGGATTTCGGGGGCCAACTAGTGAGTGGCGAGCCACCGCCTGCCTACAGTATCATCCGATAATGATAGTTATGGTAGGCGTCCGTCCCTCTTCTGCAATAGCCCAGTTCTAATAATACCTCCAGATATCATTTTTACAGGCCACTTTTTTCCGACATATTTCCAATAGTCCCAATACCTGCCGTGACTACAAAACGACTGCACTAATTTTAAATTTCACAGAATTGATAATCCACAAAATGGCGCCACTCTATATAATATACCTTCGAGTATCACGAATCTGTTGAGGTTTTGTAAGCGCACATTGGCTACGCTAACCGCTTCACACCAAGCACGCGTTATGCTTGTTTACTACCCACATAGACATATCATGGGCACAAAGCATAGTCGTATTAGAACTAGTAAATACGTATTTAGCAATTCACTCGCAAGTTTTGAAACTACAATGAATCGACACCACAGTTCGGAACTTGTGACTAGTTGCTGAGATGTTGCATAAGAACACACACACATCGTACAATTAGTTTGATTCAATTGAGAAGTTCTAACGATTGTCTACAACTTTATCGTATTGGGGGTCACTCCATTTTGCAAGGTTGTCTTTTGAAGAACTTGTGTTTTCAATTTGCGTACTGACTGCTTCGCGTAGGGAGCCTACCTCTCTTTGTGTTTTGTGTAGACAGGCTGTAAAATGGTGATTCTCGATTTTCAATTTTTTTTGTTTTTATACAACGTCGGGAGGCAAACAAGCATACAGTCCACCTGATGGATAGCAGTTACCTTAGCCTATGAACGCTTGTGATACATTAAGTATCACTCGCGCGATACCTCTTCTGCTGCTAACACAGCAATTCCTTAGGAGTTTACTGGCGACCTCATTCACACGCGGGAACACAACAACCCTCTAGGAAGTTGTTATTTGGCTGCGTATGCGTTCTGATAAATACATTAACCTGCTAACTTCTAATAGGCTACATAATAGCCGAAACAATTGTCGTCAGTGCTAACAAGGAGGACCAGTTCTACTGTTCGAATTATAACCCCATTTTTACAATTTGGATATATATTTACTTCTGAGCTTACCAGCATAAATCAAATATTTATTTCTTCACAGCCTCTGTGTTACATTTTATGTTAATTAATTAGATACCGTCTACAATAAGAATTTATTACGAAATTGTAATATCTATATGTTATAATATTCTTTAGATTTAACTAGCACAACAACGGCCAACATGGGGTGCCACTTGTCGCATGGGTTAGTGCCCCTGGAGCAAGAAGGGCCGGTAACTACTTGAGATGTAGAAATACAAGGGCAAGACAAGATGTCACCGACAAGGGTTAATTAATACAAGAAAAATTACAAAGGTTAGGGGGTCATTGGTATGTTTGCTCCCGAGACACTTATCTTCTCTCAGAGGCTACAAATGGCAAGCCGTAGGTGAAATTGGGGTGGTGTACTGCGAGCTTAGCGCAATGGTGCAGCGTGGCGGAGTTGCAGTCCCGACACGTAAGTTGTGCGCAGGATCGACAGCGCTAGCGGCATTTTTCACCCGTACGGAGGAACTCTGTAACGCACACGTCCAGTGGGTCAGTAACTGGCACCGCCTTGCCTCCCGATTGTCTTCCCGCCTTCGATTCTAGCCGCGGAGAGTAAAAGTTAAGCGTATAATAAGCAGTTTGATGATGTTAGAAACAGAGTTGGTCTGAAAGAGAGCGTCGGTGTTAAAATAAGAAGAGGCATGCTCCGATGGTTCGGACATGTAGAAAGAATGCAAGATGAAAGAATGACGAAGCAGATATACAATGCAAAAGTGGAAGGATGTAGGAGCCGGGGAAGGCCAAGACTTACCTACCATGACCAAATTGGTCGTGTTCTATCAGAAGGTGATGTCAGGAGCCCTAGAAACCGGCGAGCGTGCATGAGAAGAGCAATGAAAGAAGCGAGTGAGATATGTAAGGATCGAGTCACGTGGCGTTCGGTTCTCTCTGCCTACCCCGTAAGGGATTTGGCGTGAAGTTATAGATAGATAGATATAGTATAATAAGCCAGCTAGCAATCGAGAGAAAGAAAACGGCAGAAGAGTCGACAGGCACGCAAATTTGCGCTATCCCTCGACCTAACTCAGCTTGTCGACCAATCAACCCGTGTGCCGGATATCGATGGCCACACTGCCAATTGCCTGGACCTTCTGCTGACATCAGATCCAGACAGATATTCGGAGCAAAGTTGATTGAACGCATGAACTGGACTTTGGAAGCTGTATAGGGTAGGGTGAAGCTAACATGTTCAAGTTACCAAACTGTCAAACTGTAATAGATTTTGTTAACGCCATTCAACCCCGTTTTGAAATAACCCAAATTCTCAGTAACCACGGATACCACAAACAATACCTTCACCGCTTCAAAATTACCGACGACGATATATGTCCCTGTGATGATACTACCACACAAACAATTGAACACCTAATACAAACTTGCCCTAGATTCTCAACAACCAGACTAGAACATGAAATAAGCAGCTCAATTCTCAACATAGATCCATACAATTTACAAAATATCATCAAGAAAGAATCTACCATTAGCACCTACTTAAAACACATTCATTACATAATAAGCCATTTAAAAGATTTCAACAAAACTTAAATAAATAAATCACCTTTCACCCATTCGTAATAATTAGCAGTTGATGACAAAGCGTAAACCAATAGCGCTGAGTCATCAATGAGCAACCATTTTGCACATTAAAAAAAAACATGATCAAGTTGATGATCTGCTTGGCTTTGATTTAACATCCAATCACAATTTCGGTCGCTCCATTGAGGCGAGAGCAGCAACTGCCGCTAAAAAACTTGGAGTACTCTTTAGGGTGAGGTGGTACTTCACATCTGAACAGCTTCTCAAATTATACCAAACTCAAATTCGATTTTGCATGGAGTACTGTATCCATCTGTGGGATGAATGTGCCAAGTATCAGTTAGCTGCCCTCGACTCTGTTGAGCAGCGCGCGATGAGATTGATAGGTGAACAAACACTTACAAAAGCAAAAGTCCAATAAAGTTTTAATGTCTGGAACACCGTCATAGGGTGGCTTGCTTGTCGGTATTTTACAGAATTGACTTTGGTAAATGTGCATATGAGCTTCATGACTTAATTTTTATCTCCCCCCTTCCGCTACCGGAATACAAGACGAACACCCGGGTTCCACCCTTATACCGTTGAGATTCTGCACATTCGCACGAAGCGATTTGCTTCTTATAATGCGTACGGCTAAGGAGTGGAATGCCCTGCCCACATCGGTGTTCCCTGAGAAATACGACCTGGGTCTCTTCAAGTCAATGGTGAATGGCCACATTCTGGGTAAGCGCGCTCCATAGTAGGTCTCATCATCGCTTGCCATCAGGCGCGATGGGACCAAGTGCAACCCCATACAATTAAAATAATAATTATTATTATAAATAAATGATCCTGGCAGGGCAGCTTGTGGCGAGCTGTTGGTGCGTAACGACACCACGGGTATCCGAGTGCTCCAGAGAGTCGATCAGGGCCTTCGTCTCCGGCGTGTCTTCGTCGGTCGGAGTGGAAAACTAGGAGGGCCTGCGGTACTCTCAGCTCTGGCATCCCTTCATTGGCTGTCCGGAGAGGAGTTGATAGAGTATATCGCACTAGCAGGTGATATGCTCCAGGGGTGGAAGTGTTAAAGGGCATAACGCCGCGAGTAACTTCGGAGAAAGCGCAGCACACCTCTCAACATCCCTGAGTCACTCACACCGGTGTTGCCCCCGGCCGACTTTCTCTGGCATTTCGGGGGTCCATCTAGTGAGTGGCGAGCCACCGCCTGCCGAAAGTAACATCAGGTATGATAGTTATGGCAGGCGTCCGTTCCTCTTTTGCAATAGCCCGGTTCTAATAATACCTCCTAATCTCATTTTAATAGCCCACTTTTTTCCGACACATTTCCAATAGTCCCAATACCTGCCGTGACCTGTTCATTGGTATATTGTCCCACTGATATCCCCGGAGTGGGTCACGGCGGGTGTACAACATTACAGTCTTTTCGAAGGGGCCTCTACGCGTTGGATTCTTATCCCCGCGCACGCCTATCAAATGACCGGGATAATGCCCGTGAGAATAATGATATGATAAATAAATGATAACAATGAACAAAACAAAATTGTGGTTTGTGAAACTGAAGACTAGAAAATACTGAAAATTAAAAGCCTCTGGTTAACTAATGGCCACTCCATTAAAAGTATAGCTTAATCCTCAAAAAGTTTTCAAATTTTAGCGGGAAAAATGCCCGACTTTGATATAGTTGTTAATGTATATAATTTTTATGTCGCTTCGGAAGACGTGCAAGCATTCTACCTGGTGTAAAGTGGTTACCGTAGCATATGAACGCTTGCAATACAGCAGCGCTCGCGGGTTGCCACTCCTGCTGCTAATACAGCAAGTCCTTAGCAGCTTACTGGTGATGTCACTCGCACAGAAGACAATGCTCCCAAAAGAAAGGCTTGCAAGCTGCTCAACACTTCTACACACTATATTGAATTTTAGAAACCATCCGTTAATATCCTGTATTTTTCAATCCATGAGAAGAGGTTCGAAGTTGTTTATATGTATAACGTAGGGTGATATATAAATATGCATATCACTTGATAAAAAATGGTTACTGTAGCCTATGAACCCGTGCAATAAAGGAAATATCGCTTGCGCATTACCGCCTCTGCAGACACTGCATCTTTGTAACTTCACTCACTCACAGGAACACAACAACCCTCTAGGTAAATGTTATTTGGCTGCCGGTTTCTGTGAGGTGGAGGCACTTCCTCAGATGGGCTGGTTTAACACACTACCCCTCTTTAGTTCAAACCGCCTAAACATTTTCCACGAACTTGCAGTTGATATCGTCCGGTGTTGTACAATCATTTAGGCACTGAAGACGATTCTGAAGTTCGAACTGAAAGTTTTCGGGCTTCAGAATCAGACACGAGATGAACGGAGCGTAGACTTCATCAGACGAGGACCTTTCCAGTTTCATAATAAGGTTTAAAGTGCCTCTTACCATCCGGTGATCGCTTCTGATTTTCACCCTGTTGATCAAATATTTTATTCTTTGAACAAACGCCGACTGGTCCTCAAGATGAAGTCTAACTCGTTTTAGTCATACCATCCGGGCTACTGCAGGTCTACTTATACTGCACTTGGAGAAGGAGTTTATAAATAGTCTCTTCTTCTCCACGAAATCAAACAGCAATTACCCCCTACGGTTTCGTTGCCCAATTCCAAATTGCCCCTACCGTCAACTCATCGTTTTGTTTCGTGCCCAGTTTTGCATTAAAGGCACTCTCTATCTCTAGTGAGAGAGTCATACATTTTGGAGATGTCTTCATATATAGCCTCTAACTTGACATCGAGATGTTTCTCATAATCACATCATAAGATAAGATAGTCAATGGTTGAAAGTGTTCCTAAGTTTTTTTCGTATCATTTACCTACTCACCCTCTCACACATATATTCACCCTTATATATAAATCACAAAGGGGTTCATCTCTACACACCCTGAGTTTCTTATTTCTGTATTGGTACGAGTATGTCACTTAAAAATTGCAATTTGTAGACTATTTTGTACTACTATATTATGTCTCAGCGGGGAGTGGCACCGTACGGTGAAATACGGGTGTCAAACCTAGTTCGGCAACGGATGCTGTTAATTGCAACAGTGATAATGTACTAGCCTAGTTGATAAACATGAAATGTGTGTTACTTTTTTAAAAATAACAAACATATATAAATATATATATATTATTCATTCATTAATATAAATAAAAAACATCTTATTAATATTAAAATTATTTAGTTTTTAATTTCAACATTTTAAGAAACCTCGTACAGTGATCATTACTCGACACGTCATAAAGTTGTGACCATTTGTTTTCGAAAGTGCGCTTATTTGTGAAGTTTCTTTGAAGTTATTCTACTTTTATCTACTGTGATGCACTTTTGATCAAATTGTCTAAATTGTTGTTTTGTTTCGTGCCATACAAGGCGCAAATGTTCCGTAGTATAACATATTATGTTGCTTAAAATGTTCCGTGTGTTCTCAATTTTTAATAAAGTTAAGTGCAACTTACCTGTGGCTTAGAACACCGCGGCCGCATCGCGCGCTGAAAAGCTTTAAAATTACAGCTTTCAACTTTAATATAGTTAACGATATTACACATTATAAGGCTTCAAAAGATTGTATAAAGTTAATCAAAGTTTACAGTTTTGAATTTCAGGAACATTAATGAATTTTAAGTTATTATTTAAAGCACTTTTTCCGTAGATTGTTTAAGTACGCCTAACAGTAAATGGCGAAGTCCAGTCAATTCGTTGGCGGTCTCGTCATCGTCGATGTTAAATATCTAAGGTTAAATTCGGTTTAATTAACTCGGAGTACTGTTGTAGGTAAGTAGTTTTAAATATTTGTTTTTTTTCTGTATTTATGCCAAACCTCTTGGCGATATAGTTAATGTCTTTAATATGAGCCTTGTTTTGGTTGGTATAATTCCCATGCAGGACAAACATGTATGTGAAAAGTGCAACGCTTATATATATTTGTCATTTGTGAAACTTTCAGAACTCTACTTTTTTATACTTTCTTATATTCTTAAATTTATTTGAAAGGTTTTTTATATCATATGAATACACTTCTTGGATGTTTAATATGCAATGGAAGAGGCATACAAGTATACGTACGGCCTACCTGATATTAAGCGAATACCGTATAGCCTATGAACGCTTGCAATACATTGAGTTTTACTCATGCGATGGCATTTCTGATGTAAGACAGCAACTCCTCAGGAGCTTACTGGCGACCTCAAACATAGGGACGGGAAAAGCGGCAGGCAGCGTTCCGGGATGGAGCTTTTTTGTAATATTCGTGTATGTATCACATAAAATCCCGCACCAGACCACTACCGCATTCCCGCTTTTTCCTCATAAAAATTAAAATTAAAAAAAAATTAAAAATGAAATTAACAAAAAAAATAAATTATAATGAAAAATAAAAATTAATAATACTAAACTAATATTAATACTTTTGTTCGTAAATCACAATGGGCACGGCACACTAAGCTATAATATTACACACACTGCGACCGCGTCGAGTTACGTACGCCATGCGATCAGTGTACTAAAGAGACACTCTAAACTTTTCAGTTTCAGCTGAAACTTTGAAATGTAAATCAGGCGTAACTACAACATATGCAATGTATGGAGATAGCATACATTGTAAAGGTCTGTTTATATTGGGCAGTCCAGCAGGGACAGTGAAACCGAAAGGTGAAAAGTGATTCTACTCATGAACAACTTTTTATTGTGGGCAACTTTTCATAGCTCTCTCCTGGGAGGATCTCGTAGCAGAAGAGCACAGCCTATAATACGTTGCTAGAGGACTGTGACCCTGCCTGCGAGTGAGGTTATCCTGAAGCACTTGTAGCCCATTGTCTTGTAAGCTCATAGCGTTTGTTTTCAAGCAGATAGTATTTTTTTACAACGTTGTGAGGCATACAAGGTAACGGGCTATCTGATTTATGGTAACCGCAGTTTATGAACGCCGGTTATACAGGAACAATCGTTGCGACATCAACTGCTAATACAGTAATTTATTAGAAGCTTACTAGTAAACTCCATTTACTAGTAGGAACACTACATCCTTTTAAAATTAAATATTCTTGCCACATTTGAAGAGCTCGGTGGCGCAGTGGTTAGTAACGCTGCTTTCTCACCAATGCTCGTGGATTCGAAGCATACATAGGGCAAACATATCTGTTTGTCTTGGTCTAGGTGTTTTTGAGAGAGGTATGGCGCATCACTTCCTGTATCGCAAGCATTGATAACTTACGATAACCACTTCACATCAGTTTGGCCGTAGGCTTTGATGCCTAAAAAATATATTGTGAATATATAAAATTTCAGAGACCAAGTTTCAACCACTTCTAATTGTTGTAAACATGAAACTTGGTATTAAGTATTTGACAATGCAATCATGTTATCATATTCTATATTCTATCATTGAATCTGAGGATAGTAGGTCGAAATATACGTTTTTTTCGAAGGAGAGGCCAGAGGGGCGAGACGGAATATAAAAAATGTATGGCGTATTCAATTCTCGTGTCGTGCGTCTACAGTGGATATGGTTTGAATTGGCAAGGATGTGTGAGACGAGAATTGAAAATTATATGGCAAAATATTAATTCTCGTCTTATGCCACACGAATATGTTTGAATTAGAGAAGATGAGCCGACGAATTTCTAACGGTTTATCCATTACAAGCTGCATAAAAATCCCAGTTCCCTAAATTAAAAAAGTTCTAATCAAAATAATTGATAAATAAACTTAAACAAAGTAAATACATTCAAATCTTACCTTAAAAACATTACAACTAACGCCATTTAGTCGGTAAAATGCATATGCTATTATGTATTATAAATCGGTCCTATCTGACCACAAAGGTCGTAATAAGACGAGTTATGTCTATTATTTTTAATAATTCAAATTCATCAAATTACTTTTCAAAATGTATAATTCTAATATTCTATTACAAAATAATTCTCAATTTTGATTTTAGGTACATCATCCCGGCAAACGGGTCAAAGTCTGGTGTCGATAATAGGAGCTCATTTAGAATAGTTATTGCATTAGGTTTCCTCTTTCCCACGTGTACTGCTGACGGCTGTATAACTTTAAGAACTCTTTTTATAGATGGCCAGGAAAACGAGAGCTGCTCAGTTCTAGAGCCTTTATTGAATTTTCACGAAACGTGACGATGATACACCTTGCCATGATGCCTGAGTGGTGATATAGCTTTTACCTGGCCTCAAGTAGTCATATCGGTTTACTAAAATTATAATATACAATTTTAATAAAACTTGCATTTAATAAAAAAAAAAAGGAAAGTTGAATATAATAATGCCATAACATTAAAGTTAGCTACTTTGTAACACGCGCTCATAAGTGCTAAGTTTCCTCTTTTTAGCCATATGGGAATAAACAAGTTCTCCATTGTCGTTGTGACACATAAATTCTAATGAAACGCAAAGTTGTACAATGTACATAACCTGAATATAGTACCAGTTTGATAAAGTGGATAACGCAATTATAGTAGAGAATGAAGTAAACTCTGTACGAGGAAACACACTTATGCGCTTTCTTTGGCGCCCAGGCCTAAAAAGTACTTCAAAAACGCATTTAATTATATACAATGGTTCACAAATGTTACTTTTAAATAAAGTTATATAACTGTTATAATCATTCCTAGTACTTTAGCGCCAGCTAATATTCGATTATAAATTCAAATAATTGTGCAAAATTTTTATACCACTATGGATCCACTGGCACACTTCTCATACTCATTGAAGTACCTTCAAAACCTCCACAAGGTAGCGAGTGATGTTAGCGCAGTCTATATCCGGTTGTTTGTTGTCTGGTGCAGGCACTTAGATATGTATGAGACAGTGGTTCGACGAATCAGTGACGTATTCACTAATCAGTCATATTCATCTGGACGTACAGACAGCTGAAAGCCGAACAGAGAGTTTGTATTGTCCTCTATATACGGTATTGTCATTAAAGAAGGGTCCAGATAAGGGAAACCATAGGCAGGAGCCAAAAGAGATCTTCCAGCGTAGTGAGTGAACCAAGAGCGAAACCACTCGGCACGATGACTGTCTCCCAAAATCATCAACTTCTCCGTACTCTAATCAATGAATGATAAAACCAGCTGCGTCTGTATTTTCACTATGGAACTTGTAAAATATACACGTATTATCACGTAGATATGGGCTACCACTCTCCTAGCATTTAAGTTTTGTAAGATGTATAATGGCCTAGATCGCAAGGCATAGGAAGTTAATAGTGGAGGGGGAAAGTAGAGGTAAAATATTACGTTGGTGTTTTGTTGATTACTTGGATGATTATTACATTTCATCAAAATAGACTTATTCTTGAGCTCTTGTTTTGAGCTGAGTCAAATGTGCGGCTGCTGAGTACTTTCATTAAGGTGTGACGAGTCGGTTTGTTGATTGGTGTTATCACAGAGGTAGATAATGGCGGCGTAATCTAGCTTTCGAGTCACCCACAGGTCCCTGGAATGAGTATATGTCTCTGGGCTTGTTTTGACAAATAAGTTTTGGGAGACGCCTGGTTGAGAGCTCAGAAAGAACCTTTCAGATTTTTTGCTACTCCATCTGACTAAACTCCGCCTCACAGAAAACCGCGGCTAAATCAAGAGGGTTGTAGTATTCTTGCATGTGAGTGAGGTCTCCAGTAAGCTCCTAAGGAGTTGCTGTGAAAGCAGAAGTGGCATCGCGCGAGTAATCCTACTAATATTATAAATGCGAAAGTTTGTATGTATGGATGTTTGTTGCTCTTTCACGCTTAAACGGCTGAACGGATTTGAATGAAATTTGGTACGTAGATAGATTATGATCTGGATTAACACATAGGCTACGTTATTTGACTCCACGCGGGCGGAGCCGCGGGCAGCAGTTAGTACTTAATGTATTCCAAGCGTTTATAGACTACGATAACAGCTTTACATCAGGTGGCTCATATGCTCGTACGCCTCCTGACGTTATATATAAAAAAAAATCTGAGAAAAACCTTTTCGAAGTATGCAAACATTTGGTACATTTGAATAGATAGGCTATTCAAATATATTAATACAACATTATACAATTAAATAAAAAAAAATCACTTATTGATTGTGTCGCTTTCCACATACAGAAATAATATTAAATGTCCATCGACTTGCTTCGATCACTATTGAATGAAAATATTATCGAAATGAAACTTACACATACATACATATATTTACGTATGAAACATTGAATGAATTTATTTGCATAACATACGATTACATAAATACGAGTAGGTATTATAATTACAACATTAAGTTTCTCGTACTTTACCAACTTAGCCACGCAAATGTCATGAGACATGAGACACAAAGTACTGTTATTTATTATGTATTTGTTCATGTACTTAGGTAACTAAATTTTTAAATTTCTAATTTTATCATAACATTACGTCATACTAATTAATTTAGGTACATATAAACGAGTAACTTGTAAAAATAATAGTTTGCAAAAAGAATACTTGAAAACAATGCTTTTAGACACAAGTTTTTTGTGAATAATAATGATTTACAAAAAATCCTTTTGTGAAACGTTGTTTTTAGAAACAAGTAATTTGTAAACCGAGTTCGAGATTAAAGACATAAGATAGAGCGTCTGAAAGAGAGTATCTGTAACAAGACGAGGCATGCTCCGTTGGCTCGGGTATCTAGAAAGAATGCACGGGGAAAAATTGACGAAACAGGCATACAACGCGAAAATGTTATGTAGGAGCAGAGGAATGCCAAGATTCCCTTACCTATTAAGACCAAAGTAGTCGTGTGTGCCAGGAGACCTAGAAACGATTAGTTTTCTCTGCCTTGTCCGCAAGCAACTTGGAGTGAAAATATAGCTAGATAGTGTAGGACACAACTTGCGTTGACACACTGGCCTCTTCTCACCTCCATCCCAAGGCAGGCGAGGGGCTGAGGCGGCCGAACTTTTAAAAGTAAATAAATACAGGGTCATGGCTCCGAGTACAACTTTGTTTGCTTTCGGAGTAGAGAACCTTGGTCCGTGGGGTCCGGGCGCGCAGTCGCTTTTTAAAGAACTAGCGAGACGTCTGGCAGACGTCAATGGCGACTAAAGCGCTGGTAGCTTTTTTGCTCAGCGCATTAATATTGCGATTCATCGAGCGATGCGAGCATGATTCATGCGAACATCGTTGGTAGAACGCCGCGGGGGCCACACTTTTTAGATTTATTTTAGGTTAATTTTTTTATAGATTTATTAGGTATTACTCAATTTTAGATGTAGTGTTAGTATTATTGTGTAGGTATCTATTTATTTTTTATCTTGAATTAGATTTTATAAAATTGTGTTTGCTAGATAGAAATTAATGGAATTCCCGACAAAATTTATCTGTACACCAAGACTATTATAATACAATATAGAGCCTGTATGAAATTATCTTCAACATCACTGTATCCATCGACTTATATTACCTCGTAGGTATTATAAGTCGATGACTGTATCAGTACAAATTAGAATTCACAGAGGACATTCGATTATTAGCTTAAGGGTTGAACACTCATTATACTCGTATTAAAGCCATAATGTTCAAGTACCATTAAAGCAGTGTAATTGTGAGTGTCTGAAACAAGAATCTGATGGACAATGTTTATGTATCTACCGTGAGTGTGTGTGTGGGCTGAACTTGCTCCATGATCGTTGCTAGTGAAAGTTGTGGTGATTGTTTGTTCGTGGTAGTGATAGGGTGTTAAGGCTAGCGTGAAATTGAGGCGTGAGTGTGTATGTAGCGTGAGATGCCAGTGTGTGATTATAGAGTGTGATATTGTGTTTAATGGGTGGTCGGTTCAAGCCTGCTCTCAGAGAGATGGAGTCAAGGTGGCGGAGTTGTTAAAACTACCACACACTTAGTAATACCCAATAAGCTTGTGGTAGTTACAACCCTTAGTGAGATGCGAAATATCGACAAAAAATATTACATGCTGCGCTAGGATGAAATCCATTCTATCGTTGTGCGAATTGCCTTTAACTTTAATTACGAGACAATACTAAATAATACTAAATAATACTCTTTACTAAATTTCGTAATCATAGATTAGCTAAAGAGTCGCTGTCTCAGCAGCAGGGTGGCAATGCGTGAGCGATACTTCCTGTATTGTGTTCACAACATCAGGTGGGCCGTATGCTTTCATGTCTCCCTATGTTATATATTAAAAAAGCTGTACCTAGATCTTGATATTTGTCAAATTTCATGACTAACTATTATGTATTACAGGTATAAAAGGGTTTGTGATTTTCTGTCATATTGTCACATAAATAGACAACAAAGTAATCCTATAAGGGTTGCTTCCTACCTGTTCTGATACGGATAAAATAATATTTAGTTATATATAAATAACTACGTACTGCTTCTTGAGTTTAATAAGTCACAAAGCCATCGTAAAGTGAGAACAAAACGACAATAGATGCTATATTATGTCGTTCTGCTGAAACTGTGACTTACGTCGCGATTATTATGTAAAGGCCGCAATTTGTCTTCACCCGTGACACACGGTCCTGTAGTTCGACGAAACAAACATTCCAAAAGTTGGAATATAATTGTCTATAATGGGCAATGATGCAAGTTGTAAAAAACATAAGAAACCTTACTACCATATCATTAGATATATTAAACATTGCAGACATGGCGCTCTGGAATATTTAGCTATTATACTTGTAGTTTGTCGCCGTCAGAAATGCTGGTCTATTTTCTTTTTATACAATGCCGGATGTCATATAAGCATACGTCCCACTTGATCTAATTTAAAGCGGTTGCTGTAGCCTATGAATACCTGCAATATATTGAGCATCACTCGTACTATGCCATATTTGCTGGTAATACAGCAACTGCTTAGGAAATTACTGGACGTTACTTCCTCACAGGGACATAACCATTCTCAAGGGTATAAACATGCACGTAAAGTCGTAAATACCAATTTAGTTATTAATATACGAAGGTTGAATCATTGAAAGCTGTTGGTTTATAGGCTGGTTCTTTATTCACTGAGGTATCACTGCTTATCACTGAACAAGTGCGTACTAAATATACGTAAATACATTCCTTTCTTATAAATATGTACTTACAACAATATTCCGACGTTAACAATTCGCCGAGTATTTCAAAATCTACAACATCGATTTGAAGAGTGCCAAGCTGCCTAGGGACGGCATTTAAACAATATAATTTTTAAATCGTAAAAATTCCATGATTTAAATTTTCTTAATATAAAAATAAAAATGCTGTATGTTCGCGAAATTCTTAAGGTTACATAGCGGACCCCGCCAATCCTAAACCATTAGGAAACGGGATAAAGCTAGGAAGAAGATTATGTATCACCTTATAAAATTAATACGCACCATACGTTCGGCATTCATCACGGCAGTATTCCCCGCTCGTTACCTGAGTCCTTGAAGGAATCTCCAAAACTCCCCAAAGCCCAGGCTTGTGGGTCCTTCATTTGTTATCATTACCGCGGTGTCGTATACCGGGACTAGGTATAAGCTATAACACAGATATATTAATACCATCATTTATATATCTACTAGCTGTTACCCGCGGCATCGTCCGCGTGGTGAAAGGGAAACGAAGCACATTTGCCTGTGGGAGTAAGATATTTTCCGCGGTAAAAAATAGCCTATGTCACGCATGTCGGGCATGTATTTTGTATGGAGAGCATAAATCTGCATACAAAAAAAAAAACAATCCGTCGCTAAGTTTATATTTGAAAAAAAAAAACGATAAACCGAAAAATAAATACGCTTTTACATTCATAATAGTACGAACCCCTCTAAGATATTTGGACTCTATGATTTTTTGAAGTCTATGATTCCCTCCGCTCTAGATCTATTTCACGGGAGCCGTTTATTTGCTGGGAATAAAAGTGAATCGCTCGTACCTAATAAAATAGCAAACAGATTTCTAACTCTTGAAGGCGATCGACAGAGCACGGTTTCCTTCATCCTTGCATCCCAATGGTTATCATCTTCCAGCAGTCTTAGTGCCTCGCATGCAGCCCTAAATGTTTTTAAATAGAACATCCATATTTAATAAGATCCGAACATTCAAACATCCATACTTTTACATTTATAATATTAGTAGGATTTACGACATTATATTCTCGAGTACCACGAATTTTGATGTTAGTTGCGTGTCCTCCATTTACCGTTGATCTGCGTCTATGTAGGTGGACAACCATTTTCATTTGTTTGCGAAGGATACCCTTCAAAAGCGTCCGAGGATACTTTTTGGTGCATTTTCCTTGCTTCATACACGGAGACGATTGGTTTAGTTTAGAGCACCACAGGGACCGTGAATCATAATAGTAGTAGTATTGCATGAAAAGCCGTTGATACGTGAAAGCGTAATAAAATATCCATATTTAGTGAGATTCAAACATCTAAACATCCATACTATCCCACGGGACCATGTCACCGGGATAAAAAGTAGCCAATGTGTTAATCCACTACCTCATCTATCTAACAAATTTCCTCCAACCATCCATACTTTCACATTTATAATATTACTAGGATAAGCGGTAATAACGCGATAGCAGTTGTGTAATGCTTACTAATACAGTAATGAATAAACTTAAAAGTTAATAGATTCAGGCGTTATTTTGCGAAAGTGAATTTGTACGGTCTATGACCTACATTGGTGTCACTCCCGCAATCGCCTAGTTAGCACTATAGCAACGCTTGTGAGACACATAATTACTTACATGTTTAGTATATGACCATGATCAAATTGGTCGTGTTCTATCAGAAGGTGATGTCAGGCCTAGAAACCGGCGCGCGTGCATGAAAAAAGCAATGAATGTTAAAGAAGCCAGTGAGGTATGTAAGGATCGAGTCACGTAGCGCTCGGATCTCTCTGCCTACCACGTAAGGGATTTGGCGTGAAGTTATAGATAGACAGATAGATGTTTAGTACAATAAGTTCCACTTACCAGTTCACGATTGATCACCAAATATATCGTTTGTGTTTTACCATATTCATCTACCATACCATGTACAAACCATTTTCATATTAAGTTTTAATTTAATTGTTTTTATTACATAACCGAATAAAGTTTATTTTGTTCATTTCAATTGACTTTTATAATGTCTACCATCTTAGTGTACAAACCAACCTGAAAAGAATTTAAAGGCAATTTCATAAAACTACTTTGTGAGCTTCCGCTACTGATTAGTTCATGCAAACTAATGCTTACCCACTACCATTAGCAGATGAATGCCGCTGTTGGCGTAGCTGTTGCGGCCGTCTCTGCTGATGAGCACCCAATGCAGGCTGTTCATGGTTCACATGGTGGACATTCGCAGAGACGACCAGAGCAGCCATGACAGCAGCGGCATGGATCTACTAACGGTAGTGGGTTGGTACCGCCCGGAACTAGTTTTTTCTTAACGGGACAGGCGCACCACTCATTCCCATCACTGTATCTCCTGTGGAGGCAGAATTAACAGCGACGACCACCAAAAAGGCAATGAACAGTGAAGTTCATTGCTGTTCCATGGGTTAAACTACAGCTGCCTTGGAACTCACAACGAATTTAATCGAAAGAAATTTGTAGGAGTAGGAAGTTTTGGAATTGACTTCACCTCTTGCCAAAGTGAGAGACAGCAATATGACAAATAAGGCATTAAAAAACCTCAAAGAGATGGCTGGTCAAGTGAATCTGAACCGCCGTGCAACACGGTTTATCAGATATCTAACACTATTTGGATCTAAATTGTGAGTTGTTACCTGATACATTGATTCCAATAATATAGATTGCAGAACCGATTAGGCCTGGTAATTCTCCCTTGTTGCCACCAAATCAGAATAGTATACTACTCCGGATGTGACATGCAAGGAAAATTCCTTAAAACACACCAAGATTCGAACCAAGGACCGTCAGATATAATAGGTGTTCTTCACCCACTGGTCTATCACTCGTTCAATAAATAATTGCGTCATTCCTGATAAATTAGTTAAGATTTGTAGGTAGCTTATTATTTCAATCCTAATTATATATATATTTCGCACAACCCTATCAATTGAATTCTCAAAATCTACTAAATCCCAAAAATATCTTCTGGTTTATGATCAGGTGCTTCTCCATAATATTGTGGAGTGAGAAAACTTGATCCGTACATCTCTTTCCATTTCAAAATCTTCCCTGTGCCTCCCACAGTATTCCATTGGATTTCACCCTCATTCTCCTTTCTATTATCTTTCCATATATTTTATTTTATAATTATTTGTTCACATAAAAACTTCATTGCAATGAAAATACTACACCCTTGTTATTTTGTAAAACTTCTTTATCAATACGCCAGTAATTAACAAAAATACACCCCCACCATAATAGCATGGAAGGTAGCATTAAATGTATATTTTAATAATTTAGCTTTACAATTTTCTTGGGGTCATTTAGAACCACCAAATATAAGCTTTATATATGTGTGAGAGGAACATGAATGGCTTATTGATGACTGTATATGTAGACTGACATGACGGAAATCTAAAAATGGAAATAAGTAACGTTCAATGCACCGAAATAAATCTCATGTCTTCCTATTTATACGTTTCTTTCGAATAAAATAAGGGGAATTGCAATAAATAAACGAAATGAAATAACGCAACCGCATTTCATTTAGCAAATCCGCGGGTGACACTCAATCTCAATAAACGTATCAATGTGATTGCTACATTTGAGCGAACCGCGCGACTCTTTCATCTCATTTCATTCGGGTGCGATAGCATCATGAGAGGCAGCGGGAGATATAGCGGATGAGAAAGCGACGCAATAGTGTATATAACTTCAAGAGGCAAAGCATACGGCCTATCTGATGTTAAAGTATCGTGCATTGACAGCCTGATGATGCTAACACAGCAACTCCTTGCGAGGTTACTGGAGACCTCGCAGGAACATATCAGTTGAAGGACATCCACTGCTTAACATTGGTCTGCACTTTAGTCTTCCACGGCGATCGGTCCTGTGCTGATTGCAACCATCGGCTCCCTGCGATCTTCACAAGATCGTCGATCCATCCTGTCCATATGCGTATTTCGGTTTATGGTCGCCGTTAAAGAACCTTTTTGCCCGAACGGCTATCGGCGCTCCGATCTTTGTGGCTTGCCCACTGCCACTTCAGCTTCCTGATCTTTAAAGCCACGTCGGTAACTTTGGGTCTCCTACGGTTGCGCTCATTTTTGAATCACCTCGCAGAGAAACTCCGAGCATCTCTCTCCATCGCACGCTGTGCAACCTTGAGCTTCTGTGTGGGTCCCACGTTTCTGTGCCGTAAGTCATCTCAGGTAACATATACTGGTCAAAGACTTTCGTCTTGAGACATTGAGGTATTTTGGACGAGAAAATCTTTCGCAATTTCCCAAACGCTGCTCATTCCAGTTGTATTCGATGAGGGGCCTCTTTCTCGAAATTGATTCTACCTAGCTACGAGTAGATTATGTTTACCTAGAAAGAACAGTCATGCACATGTCAGTAGACATACTCATCCAAAACTTTTAGATATTAAATCTAAATACGTCATGACATGCACAGTCTATTTGTTTAATTGGTTATTAACATTATATTTTGCAGAAATAATTTTAATTGCTCAAAAATCATCATCTGAGCGATAATCCCGGTCGCAGCAAAGTACGTACACAGATGTTATTAAATACAAATACAATTGCTTATTTATTGTATGCTTTGTACTAATAATTAACACGTCTATCTGTACATTAAGTAACTATAGCATGCTTAAAACTAATTATACTTTACTTCCATTCAATACATTTTCAAATCTCAACTTTTGTCATGTACCGATCTAATACGATTCATTAGTTAGTTTATTCTGACTTTCTCCGGTGACAACGGTTACATTCACGATGCGAATGAATCACAATGTAGTTTCGTTTATACCGATGTAAACATTTATTGTTCTACAAATTCTCTAGAATTATCTATCATTTCATGTCACACTTTTAGCCATTTTTCTAAAGAAAAATGTCTTGTACCCTCAACATGGAGTACATGTGAGACATAGGCGTTACCTGTAATATCAAATACACATATTTCTGTTGGAACAGCGTTAAAAAATCTTATTCTTATTTTTATACAACTAGATTGGCAAACAAGCATGCGGTCCGCATTAGATGGTAAGCGGTCACCGGATGTTAATCGCGCGCTGCCAATCTTGTTGCCTAAGGCTGTTTCGTCACAGTAACCAATAATTTCTCTGTCATATCTCACCCTTCAAACCGGAACACAGCTATATAAATATAACTGCTTGGCGGTAGAAATAGGTGAGACAGAGGTACCCATGCAGACAACTTTTGTACAAAGTCTCCCTCTGGTCTCAGGCTTTGCTACGGGTAACCCCACTCATTCGCAGGAAAACACGGCCCTCTAGAGATTTATTTAAGCAAATGTACACAGCTAAAGAGCATGCTCGTTTTAGGCATGCTAATAAGTATACTTTTTACTTTTTTAGTAGCATGCCTATCTGTACCTTTGTTTCTACTGTACTAATAGAGCTATCTTCAAATTTGGTCCCCGGGAGAGCCTTAGAGAACAATTCAAAGAAATAAATATTCTAACAGTCGCATCGCAATATATCTATGAAAATCTTTTGTATGTCCATAAAAACATAGACTCATTTTGTAAAAAGAGTGATACTCATAACATAAATACTAGATATAAGCATAATCTTGTGTTACATGCAAGCCGTCTCCACAAAATAAGTAATTCTTTTATGGGGCAATGTATACGGTTCTATAACAAACTTCCCCAGCAATATAAGAGAATTGTCAATAAACAAATTTAAAACTACTATTAAAGCCAAATTGTGTAGCAGGGCATATTATAAAGTATCTGACTATATTAATGATAAAAATGCCTGGGATTGAGTCGATCCAATTATAATGTAATTAATAAATTATGTAAATTTGTTTGGATACCAAAAGATGTATGCCTGAGTTTTTTGGCAGTATTTTTATCAGTGCTCACCTAGTCATGAACTGCACGGTAGGGAAAAAAATTGTGACGATTCCAAACAAATGTAGCCATTTTTACGGAATAAAAAGATTTTGACTTTGACTTTGACTACTCACAGACGACGTGTCGTTGTCCGAACATGTTCAAAGCGGTGTCGCTTCGCTCGTCTGCGTGGTTACAGTTTAAAATTGGAAGCAAACCGTCTCGTTAGGTATTCCGTCAGTGAATAGTTCGCTTGTTATCCGTTATGATAGAGAGGGTATTATGGAACTACAGACTTCACGGAGTTAACTACACCAATATTACGGCATAAATTCACGGCACGTGCGGCGGCTTCATTGCTGTAATTAAAAGTTGATAACTGAAACAAATGTAGTTTTAGACATTCGTGTCGGTTATGGAACCCGAATTGTTTTTTTTATACCTAGGTGGAAAATAAACATACCGCCTGCCTGATGGTAATCAGTTATTGGAGCCTACGGACAGTTGCAATACCACCACTTGTACCAGTTGCAGTGTAAGAAGTAAGGTGCTGACCATGTAAAAATTATCAAGGCTTTTTTTTAATAGGCTTATGTAAAAGCTGTCTTTTGATTGTTCACGAGTCTTGTTCGTTGCTAATGGAGCTCTCCACCGATAACGACTTCCGGTCCTAGCGGCCTTCCTTCCGCGCAGCAACATCACGACCCTTCAACTTCATCTGTACTAAATAGCTGTCATCTTCTGAAAAGAGGAGACACATCGCTAATACGGGAAATTAAACTATGTTTCCATCTCCTTTATCAGAGTGTTTAGCTTTAGATATGGTGTACCATGTGCAAATGAGAATGGCTTTGAATTTAAAGTTGACTAGCTGTGCCCGCGACTTCGTCCGCGTGGAATTTATCAAAAAAGTTATTGTTCAGTTATAATTTTATTTATTTGATTTGATTATAAGTACCTAAATAAGCAGAGTAAAATAGCGAACAGCAAATAATAATAGATATGTATTATGTACTTCGTCTGCGCGGAATAGTTATTTTTTTATTATATGTTTATAAAAATAAATAAAATTTCTAAAATAAAAGTAGTCTAAGTTACTCATTATTATATCAGCTATCTGCCAGTGAAAGTCCCGTCAAAATCGGTCCAGTTTTCAGAGATTTTTCGGAACAAACAGACAGACAGACAAAATTGTAAAAATATTCATTTTGGTATATGTACCGTGTATACATCCATATACATTTAGTAAAAAGCGGTTATTTTAATAATACAAACAGACACTCCAACTTTATTTATCTGTATAGATAATGAGTTATTTACGCCTCTAAGGTGACAAGCATACGGCCTGCCTGTAAAAATCTCTTCGCGTCATTTTTGAAGAGACTCACTTGCAGTCTCTGCGGAGCCGCAGATGACTTAGATGTGTAAATAAAATGTCAATGGGGATGAATTCTCTGCCAATGGCGAGGGGTGCATTAGGAAAAAGACTGCGGACGTCATATCGAACAACTTCTCGGAACATTCATTGTATATAACATATATAAGAATACACAAAAGGACACAAAGTCCCTTCGTAAACTTCAGTGCTGGATAATGCGGGTAAGTTTTGAATCATCAACTGTGTGTAAACTCAAGGCCCGAGCATGCAGGTGTGCAGCCATGCAATTCTCTAAGCGACTCGTAATGGCTGTGTGCGTCGCTGTGATCACAGATGTCACAACTTTGACATTGTCTACTGCGATCACGGCTAAATTATTTGATATTCTTTAAGGCTGTAAGCGTACGCGAGGCTGTTTGCCTTGTAGAATTCCAATTCCAAACGCAGCCTTGCGGCGCTAGTGTCGCACAACCATGAAAAGCGACACCAAAGAATTGCAATTTTGTGTTCAAGGCTGTAACAGCCGATGTTTCCGAGGATGTAAGGACGTTTGCTCTTACAGAATTGCATGGCAGGTCTGACCCGAAGATGACAGTAACCTAACTCATACAACATATTGTATCAAACGCATAACTACGTATGTTTGTGAAGACATGTCTTTCACGGACAAATTTCGATATGCAGTAAGATAGCTTAGATAATTTCTAAAAAAAAAAAACAGTTGAGAATGTGCAAGTTTGCATTGTCAGAGGAACACCTGGCTCGTCAATTATATAACAATTCATTTTTTTTTTTAATATGTCGGCCATTATGACCATGTTCCTCCATGAGATAGGAACGGTGTTCCTGAACATTCCTATTCTACTTTTTTATTGCTGAATACGAATCTGAAGTCAAAATTAGAATATTCGAAAAAAACTCACACACAGACAAACATATAGATTTCATATAGGAACGGTGTTCCTCTAAACAGTGGTATTTAGATACATCATTCTATGATAAGTATATACCTAATGTCTCATCAGCTGTGATTATTTCTAATTTGCTTTACAAACTATGTATTTGCTGTCTGATTTGAGACTTGTACAGCATAAGTCTTTGACTCGCGTTGAAGTACTGCTTCTCTCTGTTAAGCACGCTACGTTCCTTGGAATTTCTTAGAAGTAAACATTTTCATTTTCTTTTAATTAATATACATATCATCATACATCGTTCGTTCATCGTTAACAGTGGACGTGCTGCTGGTTATTTTTATCATTTATATTTAAGTGAATACGTAATTTAAACCTAAGTGTACTGGACAAAGGTGTGAAATTTCTATGCAAGTGGAAGTTAAAAATCATTCGGCGATTCTCAGCTCACATTATTTCCGCACCTTGTGAAGGTGAATCAGAAGCAACTCATCTCTGTCACACATACTCATAGGAGTGCGTCGGCGGCGGCTACGTCGTGCATCCTCGGACGAATTCGCAACACACTCGGCTGCCGACACACAGAACAAAGCGGAGCCTTGCATCGAATGCGCACGGTTGCATTGAAGTGATATACCTACTTACTAGCTTATAAATACTACCGATAAACAACAATGACAGCTAAATGTGAGGCGTGCGGCAAATTTGTTGCAATTAATGATACTATGGACTGCGCCGTATGTTCCCGTTCATTCCACTATCAATGCTTGAACATGTCCTCAGACGACTTTAGAAAACTCTCTAGAGATAATAGGAAGATTAAGAAGTGTTCAGTATGTAAAATGAAGGAAAGGAGTAGTCTATCTCCCGCTGGGACCGTGTCGGCCGGCGACCAGACAAAATCTGTAAACCGCGCGGCGGCATTTCTTTCGCCATCGGCCGTTAACGCCACCCACTCAAGCTTACCAATAACCGATCAGTATACGTCTTGCCTCCCTACTGATATGGAAAATAAACTGCAAGATATGATAAAAAATGCAAACGTTTCTTTAATAAATCAAATCCGAGAAATAATTAGAGACGAGATAAGTAGACATACAGCTTCTGTAACCACTGAATTAAATAATAAAATATCATCTCTTGAAGAAAAAGTGTCGCAAGTTGACAGTTTACACGAGGAACTCGAGCACTACCAGAATCGTGTTTTCGAATTGGAGACTCAATTTGGTGCTCAACAGCAGTGGATGCGGATAAATAACCTAGAAATCTCTGGGGTGCCTGAGCGCTCGAATGAGTCACCAAGAGACATAACAGTAGAGATTGCCCAATATGCTGGTGTTACACTACAGCCCGGAGACATCGAGTCTGCCCATCGTGTGCAGCCTCTTCAGCCGCAACCTGGTCGTCCCAAAAATATAATAATAAAGTTAAGGAACCGTTCACATAAGGACGCCATAATATCAGGACTCCGTAGGGCTAAAGGTATTACCACGTCAGACATCGGCTACAGTGGAGACTCGAGGAAGATTTTCGTGCATGATCATTTGACACCAAACAATAAAAAACTACTAAAGGAATGCAAACAATTGTGTGTTGCGAAGAATTATGCTTATGTTTGGGTAAAAAACTGTAATATCTATGTACGAAAGGCTGACCAAACTCCACTAATACATATAAAAAGTTCGGCTGACTTTCGTAAAATTATCTAATTGCAGTTCCAGTGCGGGAGTAACTTACACCTTGGTAATAATTATAACTGATTTAGTTACATTATACTTATGCAATTCCTATCATATAAAATTGCATCGCATTAAATATTATATTGTTTACACAGCACACATAATACATACCATACACTTACATGCAATGTACGCACAGACTATACATAACTGTTATACATTTCTATCTATATGCGTGTTGTATATATTTATCTACATACAAAACTTATATCTAACACAGACTATACATAACTATTATACATTTCTATCTATATGCGTGTTGTATATATTTATCTACATAAAAAACTTATATCTAACCAAATCAAATAAAATTTACTATTTACAGGTATTAAAAATCGTAATGTTTATATTTTATTATAATATTCAGATATTACTTTTATTATATATATACAAATATAACCGTTTACAATTAAAAATCATGGATAAAATAGTTATGCAATTGAAATACATTTCTACTCGTGGCGATCGTATGTCAATTTTATATTTATTATTGAAGTTATCGCGCGACGGCGCAGCAGTTATTTACCACTGCGGTACCTACTCGCATGCTTGTGTACCAGTGGTTTCGCGCCGCCGCCGCCACCTCCGGCCGCACTTTTTGCATTCAATGAATGACAACGAATTAGTCAATCCTATTTTATATTTGTTTTTTCACTTTTACTACGACTCAGTACTTTACAATTTCATTTTAACTTGTGGCAAATAATCTCTCAATTTTTTATCAAAACACTAGGGGTTTGAGAACAAAAACACAACTTTTATATCAAAATATATTAAGTAACAATTATGACATTATCATTATCACAGAAAGCTGGCTTAGTGATGGCATAGCAGATACGGAACTTTGTGATAGTCGCTATGACGTTTTTAGAAAAGACCGAAATCGAACTCTAAGCGGTAAGTCGGATGGTGGCGGCGTTGCGATTCTTATTTTACGTACTCTCGGGGCACGCGCACGTCCGGAGTGGTCCGGTGAGGATTCGGAGAGCTTGTGGGTGACGGTTCCCGCTTCCTCATTACGAAAACGATGCATGTCAAACACTAGAGCCTCAGTGCATGATTTGCACCTGTGTTCCGCGTACGCTCCGCCGGGCGCCTCTCTAGCAAACCACATTTCAAATATTGCGTCACAAGTGGGAGTCGTGGCTTCGGTATCGCCCGACTCAAACTTTTTTATCGCCGGAGATTTTAACCTACCGTTCATTCAATGGGATACTGACAATAATCCCGAATTTCCTCGCCGTGGCGCATCTGAGACTCTAAATGCTGGAATTAATCTGATAGAAACACTGTATTCTTTAGACATGACACAATACAACATAACCAAAAACAACAGTGGTAATATCTTAGACTTAATATTTAGCAACTTTAGTATTGAAGCACACAGATCTACTTGTCCATTAGTAAAGGAGGATCCCCACCATCCGTCGCTAGAAATTAAAGTTAGTGATATATTCTCTGTACCTCTCACAGAATCAAACACACCTAGACACAGGTTTCATAAGGGGGACTATGAATCCATTAATAAGGAGTTAAGTAATGTGGATTGGTACAGTTATCTGTCGGCTTCAACGCTTGAGGAATCTGTTACTAAGTTTTATGATTGTCTCTATAATCTAATAAGAAAATTTGTCCCACTCGATACGAGAACTAAAAAATCATGTTACCCGATTTGGTATAGTTATGCTTTAATACAGGTCATTAAAGAAAAAAACAAAATGCATAAGAAATGGAAAAAATACCATAACCCTTTAGATTATGACGAATTCAATTTGTTGCGCAAACGTCAAAATAAACTTCAGGAAGAATGTTGGTGTACTTACGTTAAGTCAATGCAAACCAACATTAAGCAAAACCCAAAACAATTATGGACCTATGTTAAGGCACGCCGCGGCAGTTCCTCTTATCCAAAATCTTTTGAGTATAATGGCACAATATTAGACGATAATCAAACAATATGCGAAAGCTTTAGCGATTTTTTTAGCTCTGTATTTATCAAACCGGCACCTTTATATCCTGAGTATGACCTGGCACCACCTTTATGTGACGCACAAGAGACAGTTTGTTCTGCAAAAATAAGTACTAATCACATTTATAAACTGCTTATAAGTCTAGATCGTAATAGTGGGGCTGGCAGTGATGGCATACCCTCAATATTTATAATACATTGTGCTGAGAGATTAAAATTACCATTATGTATATTGTTTAACAGATCGCTATCAGAAGGTAAATTCCCAGAAAAGTGGAAAGAAGCACTTATTGTGCCTATATATAAAAAAGGTTCAAAACTTAAAATTCAAAATTATAGACCTATATCAATATTAAATCAATTTGCTAAAATATTCGAGAAAATTGTTCTAAATAATATATGTTCAACTTTGAATAAGGCTATTCCATTACAACAGCATGGTTTCACCAAGGGCCGGTCTACTGTCTCTAATCTAAGTGAGTTTGTAGGGTTTGTTCTCTCTCAGATGGATAAGAGAAAGCAGGTTGACGTGATCTACACTGATTTTGAGAAAGCATTCGACCGTGTGGATCACGTCATCTTGCTGCGCAAATTATTCAGACTGGGGCTTAGGGGCGATTTATTTAGATGGATGTCTTCATATGTAAAAAATAGACGACAAGCAGTTGTACTTGGTGGCTCAAGGTCCGATTTCATTTTTGTTCCCTCGGGAGTGCCTCAGGGTTCACACCTGGGGCCGCTTTTATATAACGTCTATCTATACGATATCTACACGGTTTTACTTCACTCAAAATTCTTGATGTATGCAGATGACAAAAAAATTTTTTTACAAGTAAGCAAAATAGAAGACTGTAATAAATTACAATGCGATTTAGACCGCTTGAATCGTTATTATGATTTAAATCGAATCAGTATAAACATTAGTAAATGCGCTCAAATCACTTTTACAAGAAGTTCAAACCCCATTTTATTTGACTATCGTATGAACGGTGAAAGTGTACGAAGAGTTAATAATATACGGGATTTGGGTGTGACCCTCGACAATAAAATGTTGTTTGATCATCATATCGACGATATAACAACTAAAGCGTATCGAAACTTGGCATTTATTTACCGTGTCTGCGAGCCATTCAAGGACATAGCTTGTCTTAAACTAATATATTTCTCCTACGTTAGGAGTTTGCTTGAGTATGCATCGTGTATCTGGTCGCCTCAATACATAACCCATAAAGAACGAATCGAAAAAATTCAGCACTCGTTTGTACGCCATCTTAACTTTCGTGTAAAAAAATGGGACGTAGACTATGAATCCGCTTATGCACGACACAAAATTATAAGTCTTGATAACCGGCGACAGCTTCTAGATGTTTGCTTGCTGCACGACATCATTTCTGGTCGCATGGACAGTCCTACACTTCTGTCAGAAATTGCCTTTAACACGCCTTCTATTCGCACACGTCACAAAAAACAGACACTTTTTGCCATTCCTTTCGTACATACAAATTATGCACAAAACTCCCCGCTTGTGCGCATTCTTCGCGATTATAATAAAAAATTTGCTGATATAGATATTTTCAACTGCAGTAAAAACGTATTAAAAAATCACGTGCTTAAATTATTTTTAAAATAGTAATTAATTTTAATGTTATTTATTATTTATTCTCTTCAGTATAATATATGTATATGTTTGTGTGTATATATATATATATATATATATATATGTATAATATGTGATGTATGTATATGTATATATTTATAAATAACTATGAATGTCGATCGTACTTTACACATACACAACACATACATACATGCACACGCACACATACACTCACACAAAATCATCTTGCTGGAATTATGGTAGGTAACCTTGTCACGATGAGTTATTGTTCACGCATGATGGTTTGTTTTTTGTATCATAATATTTAAGCAGGTAACCTAACCGTCTACAGTTAATATTGTTAATTTTTGTGGTCATCTTTCATTGGCTTTGTTATTGATGTTTATGCACTGTATTTAATTTATATGTTATGCTGTTGATGTCCCTAATAAAGAAAATAAAATAAAAAAAATAATAGCGGTGCGCCTTGCTTCATCGAGTGTGCTAGCTGTATTTCAGCGGATCACAGCAAGATATGCTTACCAACCAACCTGTTATAATATGCCAGCTTTCTAGCTATAGAATCCAGTTATCGCTATAAACTCTACACTAAAATACATAAAAAATATATATAAAAAGAAGTTTAGTCGCCAAAAGGTTACTAGCTGCCGCCCATGACTTCTGCACGTATATCCCGATATCCCGTAGGAACTGCGTTTACAAATTTCTTTCGTTTTCCTCTGCTTCTAAGAGTCGCATCATGATCATCATACCTATAATAGCCTATAAGGTACCTCAAGAATCGGGTTATCAAATACGAAATATTTTTTCAAATACCATTTCCAGTGATTCACGCCTTCATATAAACGAACAATCAATCAATCAAACAAACAATGAAAGCTTTATATATTATATAGGTATGAATAGAATCCAATTTATGTATTAAATACTATTTCCTTCACGAGTTAAATTATGAAAATCGTTTTATGAAGTGTGCAGTTCAGAATCGGCTTACGAAATTCGTAAATGAGTAATTTCATTATTACCACTGCGGGCAAAGCCGATTCACAAGAATATCAAATTTGGGAGGCAATCCACTGATGATAGTAAATATTAAATTGAGTTTAATTTTACATGAAACTGACGTAAATATTAAATGATTTATCTCAATTCTACTATTATCTATCAGTCTATGCTACTTTGCGCTCGGTAGCGCCGCGGTTAATAACGCGACGTTGACACAAACGCTCGTGGGTTCGATTCCCACACAGGACAAACATTTGTGTTTCTTTTTCTACTACGTCGGGAGGTATACAAGCATACGGCCCACCTGATGTAAAGCGGGTACCGTAGCCTATTAACGCTTTCGATACCTATATTAAGTTTCACTCATGCGATGCCTCCTCTGCTTACACAGCAACTCCTTGGGAGCTTACTGGTGACCTCACTCACACGCAGGAACACAACAACCCTCTAGGGAGTTGTTATTGCGCTGCGGTTTTCTGTGAGGTGGATGTACTACCCCAGACGGGCTGCTTTGATGCGCCCTACCTCTCTTAAAACATCCAGACGAAGAAAAACAGACATGTTCATGCACACAAATGTTTGCCTTGTGTGGGAATCGAACCCACGAGCGTTGGTAGCAAAGTTGCGTCATTCACGACTCAGCCACTGAGCTCGTCAAAATCGTATAATGAAAAGATTTGGTCTGAAACAGAGCGACGGTGTGAAGATAAGAATAGGCATGCTCCGTTTGTTTGGGCATGTAGAAAGAATGACGAAACAGATATACAATCCGAAAGAGGAACGTTGTAGGAGCTGCAGAAGGCCAAGATTCATTATGACGATCAAATTGCTCATGTTTCATCAGAAGGTGACGTCAGGTACCCATGGAACCAGCGAGCATGCATGAAAAGGGCTATGAATGTTGAAGGACCGCATTCAACGGCGCTCAGTTCACTCTGCCTACCACTTAAGGAATCTGTCGTAAAGATATACATGCATACATACTAAATTTACTTAAAACTTAAGCTAACTCCCCTTAAACTCAGACGTAACTCAATCAGATGCAACACAAATACAATCTAGTAAAGCAAACACAGATGCAGTCTGAATCTGCATAATATACCTACCAACATATCGTATTTGACATCCCCACACACGCCCGATGACGGCACGCGATCAGTCGCCATTGTTCAAATATAACAAGCTCCAAATTCTCCTACTGAGGGTCTCATCCACCATTGTTTATATATTGGCATATATGTCAATATTGTCGGAATGATATAACATTTCATTCTTTCTTCTTTTTTGTCAACATTTTATTTTGTTAGATCGTCAGGAGGCAATAATACGTACCATCTGATGTGAAGCAGTTACCGTGGCCTATGATACTTGCAATATATGAAGTATCACTCTCAAGTTGCTACCTGCTGATGACACGGTAACTTAACCATAAACTGGCAACCTCACTTGCAGGAACACATCAACTCTGAAGGAAGTTTTTTTTTATACAACGTTGGCAGGCATTGCAGTACTGGGCCTATTTGATTTAAAACGTCACGGTAACCTATAAATGCTTTCAATACATTAAGTACCACTCGCACGATGTCACCTCGCTGCTAAAACAGCACCTCCTTATGAGTATGCCGGTGATCACAGTCACACACAGGACCATGACCCTCCAAGGAGCTGTTATTTGGCTGCGGTTTTCTGTGAGCTGATGGTGCTTTGTCAGTCGGGCTGTTTTGATGCGCTATACTTCTTTTGAAAACATCTAGACTAACACAAACATACATGTCATGCACACAAATGTTTGTCCTGTGTGAGAAACGAGCTCACTCGCGTTGGTGTAAAAGTAGCATTGCTATCAAACTATAAAAACGTGAAGGATATACTCGTATTTCACACTAGAGGATTGTCGCCGCTTCTTATGCTTTACCATGCCTATATTTCGACATATTCACTAAGAAACCCAATGATTATATACATATATTTTCATTGTTTATAATTATTGTCTCCAAATGTTTATGATTGGATATGGCGATCCAGTGGTTCAGGTTGTGCGCCGCCTGTCGGTCAGTAAATCAGTTACCGTACATTTTAGAAGTGAAATTTTAAGGATAAATACTATAGCTTCCCAAAGGGATCTGTATAAAGTAATATACCTAGAAGTCAATATCGTCATTGCCTCCTAGGGGTCGTAATGCGTGCAAGGCGTCTGTACATTTTGTAGATTAGTAAAACGGACAGAATACGCAAAAGAGAAAATATGCGGTTAAGGGTTTACAGGATACAAGTGATTGATAATCCTCGGTTTAACGACGCTACTTTACATTTTCGAAATATATTTTTTTTCTGTTTTTCAGTAAGGGATCTACTTTAACTTACTTTTCAACCATAAGCTATGAGGCCTATTTTCATGTTCGTATCTATCTAATAACCTCACATCAAATTCCTTGTAGCGTAGGTAGTGAGAACAGAATCATTATACACTTCACTCGCTTCTTTAACATTTGTCGCTCGTCTACTGCATCGTGTTTTAGCAGAAGGTGATGTCAGGAGCTCTAGAAACCGGCGAGCATGCAAGAGAAGAGCTATAAATGTTAAAGACGCTTCTTTAACATTTATAGCTCTTCTCTTGTATGATCGCCAGATTCTAGAGCTCCTGACATAACCTTCTGCTAAAATGCAATCAATTTGGCCATGGTAAGCGAGTCTTGGCCTTCGTCAACTCCTACATGTTTCTGCCTTTATAAATCAGAATTTTTATTAATCAGAATTACATATTACTCAGAATTATACCCAGAAATATAATTCTATACTAGACCTACTCCTAGGAAATGTTGGCGTCACGTTGTTGTCAGGGATAACATGCGTGCCAATGGTCTCACAATAAGGAATGTGGAAGACCGCGGGAAGTATATCGAGTCTTGTAAACTTATTATACCTATATATAATAATGTTTACCAATCCATTAATTCCAATAGTGGAAAAATACGACCAAACATATTGCGGAAAATCTTAGAACAACATACTCGTAGTAATTTCCATTTTTCAGTTTTCAATTTCCAAACTATTTTGAATTTGCCTGTTTACATTTAAATACTAGCTTTAATAGTCTAAGATAAGTCTTAAGAGGGCGCATAAAGCTAGCGTAATTTCAAATTTCACCCGCGCGTCCCGCCCGCCCCTTTAGTGTTCCCGGTTGATCACGACCGCGGCGCCACAGACAGCGCACCGAACGAGTGACGTCACACGGATGAGCCTTCGTAGTATATGCGTAAGAAGGAGATAAAATATTTAAATGTGTTATTAAATGTCTTCGTGTGCAACGAGATCACGTACTTGTTGTGTATTTTATCTTGAAGAATATTAGAAACAATACACTAAGGTATGTAGGTAATCGATTTTATTCTTCACAATATGTTATTTTATTGTAGGTATGTTTTTTTTATTTTTTTACCACTATAAATATATAAGTAGAGTAATTTTTTATACTCCACATAGTATTGGTAATAATTGACAAATTTTTCCATAAGGAAAATATAATTGGCTGTTTTTGGGCTATATGCACAACACCATCACATTTAAAGTCAAAGCAACCTCAAACTCATTTGCATATGGGCGCATGTTTTTTTTTATACGACGTCGGGAGCAATACAAGCATGCGGCGGATCTGATGTAAAGCGGGTACCGTAGCCTATTAACGCTTGTAATATATTAAGTATCACTCGCGCGATGCCTCCTCTGCTGCTTACACAGCTACTCCTTGGGAGCTTACTGGTGACCTCACTCACATACAGGAATACAACAACCCTTTAGGAAGTGGTTATTTGGCTGCGGTTTTCTGCGAAGTGGAGGTACTTCCCCAGACGGGCTGAGTTGGCCCAGAGTTTCAAACAAAAGAGATGTAGTGCACAGCGATAGCCGGATTGGCGAAGTACAACAACTACGAGAGATGTTATGTCAAGTAGGGGACTTGACATAATACATCTCCCGTAGAAGTAGTTGTGTGAGCGAGTTCAATAGGAAGGAGTCGTTGCATTACCAGCGGGGTGGCAACGCGCTGGCGATACGCCTAGCTTTGCAAGCATCTGTAATGTAACCGGTAACATCAAAAAGGCCGTATTGTTGTTTCCCATCAGACGTATTAGTAGAAAGTTATTTATAATTTTGTACTAGTAACCATTCCAATTTTATATAAATCAAGTTACATTTTTTAAGATTTCTAAATATATGTTTATGATTATTTCATAATACATGTATTACGAGAGTTTGGGCTGCACACTATCGCTGCTATTTAAAAAATCAAACCCTCAGCAGTGTCATGATAATAAGTTATGCTCTTAACTTTTCTTTGTCACTCAAAAAGACTAAAGTATTTTACGTCATTTGACGCCTTGAGGCCCATTATATACTTGGCGCCGTACGTACGTTATTTCCTTCTTGAGGATCGATAAAAAAATATATAATCTTGAATCCGATCACGAGCTATAATTATTTATAATGGCGGCGCTAGTGTGCAACCTAAAGGTCATAATAATAAGAGCATTTATACTTGAAATTGAAAATTAACATTAGGCGTTAGTAGACTATAATATGACCCTATGGTAGTCTACTAACACCGATATTAACTTACTACATAGCTAGCCTAAAATAGGAAACAACAATTATGTTTTTTTTATAAATAAATATGGTTTACGAACACGGCCTTATCCCTAAAACTTGACAATTTTATTTTGTCAGTTCAAGAAAAGCGCTATGCTGTTTATCGTAAGTAAGATAACAGACAATAAAAATACTATATAATTTAAGAATTTAACACCTTTATAGATTTACAAATAATACAACTTATATAATAAAATTTATATTATGTTGTCGCAGAGTCGAGAAATGCGCTGTGCTATATGTGACAAATATGGTTAGAAAGAATTTTGGTGAAGAATTTAATTATAAACCTACCCAGAATATTGATGTACACATCAAGCTTGATATTATAGTTCAAAATTAGCTCAACATGAAAAACTATACAAACGTCAAAATGACAAGTTTGAAGTGGTATTAACTGTAGTCATATATTTGAGGCACTTCATCAATATTCTGTCAAGGATAAAACTTTTTCCAACTGTATCAGGGGTTCATGAAAAGATTTTTCATTATCACAATCGAATTCGCGTTCGACTCGGTTTCGGTGCCAATTCTTTTAAAAAAGTTAGAGTCGGTTGGCATCAGAGGAAATCAACTGTCTTTTTTCAGGAGTTATCTCAGTGATCGTACTCAGTGTGTCGTTATCGATGGCAACACAAGCACTTCTCTGCCTATTATGTATGGCGTCCCGCAAGGAAGCATTTTAGGCCCCACCTTGTTTCTCGTCTATATAAACGACCTCTGCTCCCTACAAATCCCTTCGTGCAGAATTATATCGTACGCTGACGATACCGCTCTTATCTTTTCTGCTAAAAACTGGAAAGACACATTCTCGAGTGCACAAAATGGCTTCGACTGCGTCTCTCACTGGCTCCGTTCCAACCTACTAACTCTCAATGGAGAAAAAACACAGTATCTTACATTCTCTATCTCCAATATCCATCAAAACATACCTTCTTCATACACTATCATATTTCACACACATACCAACTCTAGTCCCTTACCTTGCACCTGTCCTGCATTAAAGTCCAGCAAAACTATTAAATATTTAGGAATTATTATTGATAACAGATTAAACTTCCAATCCCACCTAAATGTCACATCAGGGCGTATTCGTAAGCTAATGTTTATCTTTAAGAAGCTCCGTCATATCGCGAATCCTAAAATCATTAAACATGTTTATTTAGCACTCTGTCAGTCTATACTCAGCTATGGGATAGTATCGTGGGGAGGAGCGTGCAAAACAATCCTGCTAAAACTTGAACGAGCTCAAAGAGCACTCCTTAAGGTGTGTACATTTAAATCAATTCTCTTCCCAACATCTGAACTGTACCAATTTTGTCAAGTTCTCACTGTTCGCCAACTTTTTATTTTAAATGCCATCCTAAAACAACACACAATGACCGAATATAATCCTTCTGCATACCTTATGCGCCGAAATCATTTAGTGGCAAAGTCCTGTTCTTTCAAAACCGTCTTTTCAAATAGATTCTTTTGTTCCCTTGGCCCATTCTTATATAATAGACTCCACAAAAAGCTAGACCTACTATTTTTAACAAAATTTTTAATAAAGAAGAAAGTAACGAAGTTTCTACAAAATCTAAGTTACTTGGAAACTGAAAACCTTGTCAAACCAATTATCTGATGAAACTAACAAACTAAATGTGTCTCCTATGTCATTAAAACAACACCAGTTTAATTTAACGAATTCACTCATTCGTATGAATCGCTAATCCATCAATAGACAACTATTATTATTAATTGCCATCCATGCGGAATGCTAATGCCCAGCCTCTGTTGGATCAGTAAGTCGACGTTTTTTGGGTGTTATTTGCTACCTCAGTTTCATGTTTCTTGTTTGGCGTGGGTCGATCAATTCCGGCAATATGTGTTCCATATAAAATTCCGTAAGCTTTCCAACCATTTTCAGTTCCCAAAATTCATCATCACGAAAGATTTCTTCAACTGTAATACCATGATTTTCACCACACCATACTGCAAAAAGACATATCTTTCTTTCACTTATATGAAGTTGTCCTTGGTGTTGATAATAAAAAAGTACAGTTATGTATGTATGTGTAACTGTACGCCACATCCCTTGCGGGGTAGGCAGAGAGAGCCGTACGCTACATGACTCAATTCTTAGATATCTCACTCGCTTCTTTAGCATTTATTGCTTTTCTCATGCACGCTCGCTAGTTTCTAAGACTTCTGATATCAACTTCTCGTAGAACACTGTTATGCCTTTGTTATATAATTTATTTAATGCAAGTATGAGAAAAGCATTAACTCAAAAAATCTAAACACCGCAGCAACGCTTGCAGAATGCAGCTAAATAACAATTTCTTGGAGGGCTGTTCTGTTCATGCGAGTTGGTGAAGTTCATATGCTGTGTAACCATTTCACGTCAGACAGATCGTATGCTTATTTGCCAAGTCATTTTTATAATGCGCAGGGTCTTATTGTAAAAATGACTTGTGGATCATTTTCAGATAATATCAGTTTTTTTCTGAGACATTAAAAAAAGATTGGTCACATAATTTTAAGTACACGAATATGGAGGAAAATGCATAAAATGTACATATGAAAAGTAATTATACTTTAACTTTATATAATGCAAGGATTTTCTGTTCTATTAAAATAAATATCGAACTTGTTTATTATGAAATCAAAAAAAAAATGTACTCGAACAACTCTTAAATAGGTTTTAATCAGGTCTACTATAAATATTTCAGTACCTATTATACGATACAGCAACTACCCGTTAGGTCGTTAAGAAGAGGTCGAGAATACTTACAAAATCAAACTGGGAGTCTCGTGAACGGAGTTTACTCTATGGACCGATTTTATTTTCGCAGCAAATCTGAAATAACACATGAATTGTGAAATGAAATGAAATGCAAATACTAGAAATTCTAGCGACGAAAGAGAAGCAGTCAAAATAAAACGTCTGTGTGTTTTGCATATACTATGCGCACGTATGTAGATATAATATTATAAATGTGAATTTTCGTTTGTTTCTTACGCTTTCACGTGAAAACTATTTACCCGATCATCATGAAACTTTGTACACATATACTTGGAGGTATCGGAAGTAATATAGGATACTTTTTATTAAAAAAAAAAAAAAAGTAAAAGCTAGTATGTAATAAAACTATTGTAAGTACGACCAATCGAACCAATTGTATGTAACCAAATTGTATGTACATCAAATGTGTGTAAGTTCTTACCATCCCCTTTAGGGCTAAAGTCAACATCACTCGCACGTAGTGCACCCTCCCGTATAACAAATGCGGCCCTGGCTTTACAGCTAGAAGTACAAAAATAAAAAGAGACACAGCGATAGCCCGACTGTGGGAAGTACCTCCTCTGAAAGATTATAGTGTTACTGCGAGAAAGCGAGGTTGGCAGGAAATTTGTGAAAAGTTGCTGCGTTAGCAGCGGGGGTAGCGGAAACCGCTTCAGATCAGGCAGACCGTATGCTTCTTACACATCTGATGTACTGGTACTAAGTCAGGTGAGTAAGAAGCATACGGCTAACGCAGCAAGTTTTCACAAGGTTCCGGGCAACCTCAATCACTCGCAAGATCACAATAATCTTTCATTGGTGGTATTTACCCAGTCGATGATATATATATATATATATATATATATAATATGATATATATATATATATATAATGACTGTATAAAAGTCAGTGTTGTATGTCATCTACATATATATTTATTATTGAAAGCTGCAGTCGAAATTTCCATGCGAGATCTTACGTTTACAAAAACAATTTATGATCTCTGTAGACCTACCTATAGATAATTAACATTTACCTACATAGGTACTTAGAAACCAAATACATTCGAAATATATAATAATTTACTTACTTTCTACAATTAGCCATTATTTGAATGTTTTTCCTTCTCAGCTCTCGTTTGTTGACTTGTTTTTTGTTCTCCTTATTAGCCATTTCTTTATCCTGACTAAAATAAAAATAAAATATTTTCGGGACGCGGGAACGCGGCTGCAATGCACATAAACACAGTGTTCACGTCTCAAACGAGCGATCACGACTGATCGCTGAAACAAAACATATCGGGAACATCGCGTGGCATGAGACAGAAATAACTGTATCGCGCGGAATAAAAATGACGTAATCGCCATATACAAATTTTCTTTAAAAACGTTAATATCTCGTAAATTATAATATATTTTTTGAAATTCCTAATACAGGCACTTGGTAATATATAAAAGAAATAGTATAATTATTTTCGGCTCACTAACATGCGTCACTATGACAAAAAATGTAAAATCCATATCTGTGTCGAGGCAACTTTGGGATTTTTTTCTATCGAGAAAATTTTTATTAATTGTGATTTCGATCAATCTAAGACCTTGCAATTATAGTGTAGAATCCATAGATTTTTTTTTAGTTAGTTTGAACTGAATTTAGTTAGCTAAAATTGAAGTTTACGGGTGGCGATTTATCTTTATGCCCCCTCTTAAGTCTAAGACGTATACGTAATAGATGTCGACCTGCACCGATCAAGTAACCGAACGAAATGTGTTTTTTATGAAAAAAAATATGTTAACGAATGTAAGGTAGATACGTTGCCTAATTAAATCTGTTCAAGGTTATATTTAATTAACAATTAAATATTTTTTTCCATATCTTCACTTATCGAGTAATTATTTATTACTCGATAAGTAATAATACGTCAAAATAAAGCTTATTTTTTCCCAATACGATGGTATAATGGTGTAATATGTTTTTATGCAAAACCTTGCAAAAATCCATTCATGTTTTGAAATTTGAAAATTCAAGCGTATGATATTGTGCGGGAGAGAGAGAGAATTCTGTGCGATAGAGGAAGACGCAGCATAGCAACAAGGCTCACCTCTTGTGACGTATAATAGAGAAAAAGAAATAAGCTTTACTTATTTTGATGTATTATTTATTTGGTTACTCGATCGGTGACGGAATTATTTTCCATTTAGCTAATTAAACCTAGCAATCGTAAATCCTTGGAACAGAAAAAGGTAAGCAACCGTATGTTTGCATATTCTACTGGCTTCATACTTTCAATTAGAGTAAATTTTTTTTGATTATGAGATCGATGAAGATATGGAAAAAAATATTAAATTTGTAATTAAACATAGCCTTGAACAGATTTCATTAGGCAACTCATCTACGTCACATTCGCTATAATTTTCTTTTTTAAAAAACACATTTCATTCGGTTACTTGATCAGTGCCTGTCGACATTTATTGCGCATCCTGTACTATAAGTAGTGACATCATTATAAGCCCGAAATTTTTGAAATTTCATTTTCGGTAAGCAGGAAAAGCTTCTTTATTGCAATGCAAGACGACACCATCCCTTAATTTGAGTGATGTCAGAAACTTGACATAATTTTTGTCTATCTACACTTCTCTCTCTCTTCTCATCTATTAGCGGCACCCCGTGACTCTGTCCGGAATCCCGTACGAACAGCTTTTACGTAACGTGATGTTGAACACCTTCCTCAAAAATTGGGCTGGTAGTTCCAGAGAACTGTTTTCCCTTATCCCACTCTCACCCTTCCGTCGTAAAACCACACGTGTAGGTTTGCGATGTCATTGTTCTACTGTTGAGAACATTTCTTCGCGAACCTAAAAATTCGGCAATTTCTATCTCTGTCGTACCATTAAAAAGTGGAACGCCTTGCCTACACATGTGTTTCCTAGTTCCTACAATATATATCTTTCAAATGAAGCGTGAAGAAGCATCTTGTGGGCCAGCATGGCAGCGTCAAGTGACAGGACACTGTAGTCTTTTGTCAGTTGCCGTTGCGGTTTGGGCTCCTATTTCGCTTACCATCAGGCGAAGCGGAGCCACAATGCTAAGCTTATGTATATAAAAAAAATTTGCGCGTTCAAACATATAAAGAAACTAACTCTTCCACTTTATATACTAGTATAGAGTATAGATAAGGAACATGCGCGATTTTATTTGCACATATCCAGCAAGTATTTTTGTCAGTCGGATCGGCTTCCACCATCTCCTTCAATTCAATACCAAACTGAGACTCACCATGACCAAATTGGTCGTGTTTTATCAGGTGTTTTTATACAACTAGATTGGCAAACAAACATGCGGCCCGCATCAGATGGTGTGCGGTCGCCGCAGCCTATTGTCGCTCGCAACACCACGGGGATGTTACTCGCGCGCTGCCAATCTTGTGACCTAAGGATATTTCGCCAGTACCCAGTAATTTCTCTGCCATATCTCACCCTTCAAACCGGAACACAGTTATACAAATATAGCTGCTTGGCGGTAGAAATAGGTGAGACAGAGGTACCCATGCAGACGACTTTTGTACAAAGTGTCCCTATGGTGAAGGTGATGTCAAAACCCCTAGAAACCGTCGAGCGTGCATGAAAATCTATGCAATTTATTATAACTAATCGATTAACTAGATATCTTCCCGATAGGCTGTCGTGATCGATATCATATCTTTATGCGCCGGCACCACGCACACGCATATTTCGGCGTCCTAAATGTTAAAGATGCAAGTGAGGTTTGCAAGGATCGCATCTTATGTTCTCTCTGCCTACTCCGCAGAAGACCTTGAGTGAATGTATACATGCCTACATGAAACAAAAAGGTGTACAGTAATTCCTTCCAGACAACCCTATGGGACAAGAAAAAGACGAAATTGACAAAGTAAGCGGTAGAGTGCAGTACTGTACATTCAAGTCACTGCAACCACACTCACTTTCGTAACAATCTGGAAACCCTCAATGGAAACATTCTCGTAAGTCGGTAGCTTGACGGCAGATTGAATGGAAATTAATTGAATTTTTTTTATAGACATAATTTTTTAATCATATTATATGTCAATAAAATCTCAGTCACACGTCGTCTTTTAATGCCACCCGTTTAAAATTTCAAAGCACTGCGCAAACATAAAATTGCAATTTCTTTACAAACCCCCTTACATTTTCCATCCGGATCAGCGCTATGCGGATGTGATAGAGTTAAATATTCGTTAAAATCATAGCACATAAACATTGTGTAGTTTTACACAGCCTTTCAATTGAAAGTGCCAACTTTACGATCGAGAGTCGTAATCGATTGAACGCGTGACGTGTGTACCAATGCAGTGCACTGACTGTGAAGATATATTAGATCATTGCGAAATGTGTATTATGTAGGAAATATATTTACCAAATTCATTGCCGCATTCGATATATATGTTTCTTCGATACTCGATCAGGAGTCTAGAAGTGACCGGGAATTGGAGTTAAAATGTAGTCAATAATATCAAAAAGATATAACCTTGTTCATTAAAGATGAAATTTTATATTATTTGTAAGCAATAGTAGGTCAATAGAATTCCAGATTTTATTGTAATGCATTTTTATGGATTTTCTTTTGAACTTACCAGAGGGAGACTTTGTACAAAAGTCGTCTGCGTGATGAGAGTGAAGTTTTACGCCCCCATACATCTAAAATCGACACCACGAAGTTGGTTGGTAAATATTAATATCAAGTTTTATTCGAGATTATATCCCAAAACTATTTTTTTGAATGTACACCACGTGTTTTATAGCAGTACAGATAGGATATATTTATGTAATTATGTCTGTAAATTATATACAGTACAGTACAGTAAATGATATATAATGATAATTATATTATCGTTGTGTAAATGCATGCCTTTATAATAAATAGATTTTTGCATACATAAAACACCTACAAGGTTTTATTAGCTTATACTTGGTGCGTTGCTCCCATGCATTGTCGTTTGTCGTCAGTGAATTATTAGTATGTAAGATGGATAATAGAGGGCGTTGTTAGAAAATATTTTTTTTGAATCTTATCGTCATCTTTGTTCAATATAGGTTTTATTTTAACTACTACGGGAGGCATACAAGCATACGGCACACCTGATGTAAAGTGGGTACCGTAGCCTCTTTAGTGCTTGAGTGTTTTAGTGCTTGAGATATATTAAATATCACTCGCGCGTTGCCTCCTCTGCTCCTTACACAACAACTCCTTGGGAGCTTACTGGTGACCTCACTCACACGCAGGAACACAACAACCTTCTAGGTAGTTGTTATTTTGGCTGCTCTTTTCTGTGAGGTGGAGGTACTTCCCCAGATAGGCTGCTGTGATGCGCCCTACCTCTCTTAAAATATCCAGACTAAGACAAACAGACATGTTCATGCACACAAATGTTTGCCTTGTGTGGGAATTGAACCCACGAGCATTGGTGACAAAGTCGCGTCATTCACGACCGAGACACCGAGTTCGTCAAAATTTAAATATTTAAATTTAAAATTGTGGCGCCCTGCATCCCCTGGGGCGATCGCTTCCGATGAAGCCTTTCAACCCTTCCCGGCTAAAGGCATCCCTAGGCGGTGTTTAGTCAGTAGGAGTCTGACAACTCGTTCGGCCGTCTGAAAGGGTACTCATGAGAGTTCACCGCCTCCCTCTCATCGGGTCCCGGAGGGTGCCCCTCACGGAAGAATGACTAACGCACACCCGGGTGTGGGTTAGTCCTTCTTTTGTGGGTCTATATTTTCATGGGCGAAAAACAAAAAAAAACAGTTGAGAATGCGCAAGCTTGCATTGCCAGAGGAACACCTGGCTCGTCAATTATATAACAATTATAATGTTTTTTTTTTTTAATTTGTCGGCCATTTTGACCAAGTTCCTTAAGAGATAGGAACGGTGTTCTTGAACATTCCTATTCTACTTTTTTATGCTGAATCCGAATCTGAATCTGAATCAAAATTCGAATATTCGAAAAAAAGCGACAGACAAACGCACGGACGAACGCACAGACAAACATATAGAATTCATATAGGAGCGGTGTTCCTGAAAAGAATTTAAACTGCCGGAAATAAAAATAATAATGCCATCATGACAAACAGAATTCTGACTTTGTTGAAGTCATTGTAAAGTAGAAGAAAGAAGGTTTGGTTTTCTCTCTGGGTTGACGCAGTGGTAAAACTTGTATACAACATGACATGAAAAGTAGTGTGCATGTTTATATTATACTAGCTTATGCCCGCGGCTTCGCACGCGTAGATTTTGGAATTTCAGCAGTTTTACTTATTTTTATTTTACTTCTTATTTTTTAGTACAGTCGGCATTAAATACGAGTAGTTAGTAAAAGTATCATTATATCCTTATTTGTATAGTAATGAAGATATGTCACGGCCTGTTCGGTTTTCATTAACTATTTGATACTGGCTGTATACACTCAAAGCACCTCTTTATTCTCAACATTGCCTATTTTAAAAACATAAAAGTTTCAAGCCACTTAAAAAAATATCTGCCTGGGTTGAAATTCAAAAAAATCTTTCTTATCTCTCATATGCATTACAAAAGGAACTTATTGATGAGTCAGTGAATTAGACAGGAACTCCATTTCTATTAATATAGATTAGCCTCTCGCTCAAACACAATTTCAACCCCCTTTTCACCTCACCTCACCTCGCTAAGGATGGAATTTTTGAAAACGTTGAAACCAATTTTTTTGATTCTAATAAAGAGTATGTATACAAAGTTTCAAGTCACAAACTTCAAAAAGTTTTCTGCTCCATAAAAAAACTGTCAACCCCCTTTTCAGCCCCTAAATGTGGAATTTTGAAAAACGCTGAAATTACTTATTTGACGTCTTGATTGAGAGTATATTTACAGTCTAAAGCAGCTCACTTTAAAAAATAACAATTTCTTAATAATTCAACTTTTAGTTCAAGAAATACCTTTGACCTCTATTACACCCGGGGTGGAATTTTTGAAACTACTTTTTTGGATTTTAATAAAGATCTGTAATAAAGATCTGTTAAAGTATCTGTATAAAGTTTCAAGTCACTAACTTGAAATAATTTTTCACCTCCATACAAACTGTCAAGCCCCTCTTCACTCTCGTGAGAATTATAAAAGTAACCTCTTTGCAAAATTTCAGCTTTCTAGGTTCAAGAGTTTGGCTACGGAGTTGATGAGTCAGTGAATTAGTTAGGAACTCCAGTTTTATATATATAGATATCCGCCTTAGATTGTGATAACACGTCCTATTGTAGGCAATTTCTTAATATTACCAATCTCTTAATTTAGTATTATGGAAAGAGATCTTGTTTCCATAAATATTTTTATAAACCAGCGTACGGTCTGCCTGATGGTAAGCCGTCAGCCTAGTCTATGGACATTTGAAAAATCAGGGTTGGTTGTTACTCGTGCGTTGCCGACTCTGTATTAAAAATAGAATAAATAATAATAATTAATCCGAATATTGCAACAAATTTTTTTTGTTATAATAATAATCAAAGTGATCATCACCTACGCTACGTCGAAGTACGAATTAGAACATTCAAATCAGTATTTTTTTTTTTTGACCTGACTATGTAGTTAGCACCGAGTGGGCTGTTACTACGTCACCGGACTCAAGAGGCGGGCGTGAGGCGCCTAGCAAAACTAAGTATAACGACAGCCTAAGTGGCCCCCGAGAGGGGAAGAACCTCGGCTTAGGACGTCGTTGGGGAAACTAATCGAACACGCGGACAATCAAATCAATCTCTTTTTTTTTTTTTTTTTGACCTGACTATGTAGTTAGCCCCGAGTGGGCTGATACTACGTCACCGGACTAAAAATTAATCAATCATCACTGAGGTCTATACTTTATGAGCTACAAAAGAAACCATAGACGAAATAGAACTTAAAATTGTAATTCAGATCTGAAATAACACTTTACACGAATATAAACGTTAATTGTACGCGAATGAAGTCGTATATTGCAAGAAATCAGCTATAAACTAAGCAGGATTCAACCATTGTTTGGACATGACATCTGATGGCATCAAAGCCAATGTGTGACATCCACGCGAGTTATATCATCACAACTTTTATAACACAGCTGATAAACTAAAAATTAAACCGAAATAGGCTTTAGTACAGGGATGTAGGGTTGCCGATATTTGTAGTTAGGTGTGTAGGGAGTGTTGTTAAAGTTTACATACCATAGTCGAAGTTTGCAATGCAGATTGGCCAGTTCGGTGAAAATGCAAATAATGCTGGCCCATTGTGTCTGACCCCGGACATATCCGTTGGATTTCGTTATGCGGTTTACGCGATAATCTACCGGATTAATATTCGAGCAAATGTTTGTCGAGATAAACAGAAATCATTGCAAATTGTCCAGTTCTGCAGAAAATTTTAGCTGTATGACATTTCTACCAGAGGGAGACTTTGTACAAAAGTCGTCTGCACGGGTACCTCAGTCTCACCTATTTCCACCGCCAAGCAGCTATATTTATATAGCTGTGTTCCAGTTCGAAGGTTATGGCAGAGAAATTACTAGGTACTGTGACGAAACATTCTTTGGTCACCAAGATTGGCAGCGCGCGTCCCCGTGGTGTTGCGAGCGTCAATAGGCGGCGGTGTCCGCTTACCATCTGATACGGGACGCATGCTTGTTTGCCAATCTACACACATCAAAAGTGTCTAGGGATCAAGCATTTTTATGCGGATTTCTTGAGATTGAGATGTGGCTTTGTAATAAATTTATGATTTTATAAATTTATATGGATCCTTTTTGGTGCATTTCATAATTTGAAACAGGAACTGTCAATCAAATTCGAGTAAAAGATGAAAATCAGCTGTCAATATTTTCCCTATAAAAACATACAACGCATTGAAGACATTATTAGTGCTACTGTTTCCCTACTACTGATTAAAACCAACGTTATTATGGAGCGGCGACGTCATTTAAGCAGGGAAGAAATGCTCAGAGCCGTGGGAATGATAGAAGCTGGTTCCCGGCAACGTACTGTGGCTTTAGCTCTGAATACAAGTCAGAGTGTTATCAGTCGACTTTGGACACGTTACCGAAGCACTGGTACCGTGGCTGAGCGCCATGGAGGACGGTATCGCTGCACCACACGGAGACAAGACCGATACATTCAAATCACAACTCGAAGAGCTCCAACAATAACCGCCATGATGTTAGCCGTGACGCTTCATCACTCTTCAGGGAACTTAATTAGCGACCAAACAGTCAGAAACCGCTTGCATGAAGTGAACCTTCATTCCCGAAGACCGCTAAGGGTACCACCTATAGCAATGCACAATCGTAGGATTCGATATCAATGGGCTCTTGAACACAGAAATGGCAGAAGGGCAGAAGAACAATGGCGTTTCGTGTGCTTTTCTGATGAGTCTCGTTTTGGTATGAGACCGGATACAAGACGTATACGACACTGGAGAACCCCTGGACGCCAACAGCGATTAAAATCCTGCCAGGAAGTCCATCCTTATAGTGGTGGAACCATCATGGTATGGGCGGGTATTTGGATCGGCGGAAGAACTGAGTTGATTTGGATCAGAGGCAACCTCAACGCTCAAATTTATGCTGAGACGATTGTATCAGACGTCATCGTTCCTCTACAAGTGCAAATCGGTCCCTTATTTCAGTTAATGCATGATAATGCACGACCGCACACCGCAAGAGTTGTAAGACAGACTCTCGCCGCAGCTAACATCAATGTCATGCCCTGGCCTGCTCAGTCGCCAGACTTGAACCCGATTGAGCATGCATGGGATATGCTACAGAGAAGAGCTCTGCCGAATATGGAGGGTATCCAGTTGCAAGAAGACCTTTTTTTGTTGTTGCAACGAACATGGGCGGCCATTCCACAGCGTGATTTGGATGAACTCATTTTGAGTATGCCAAACCGATGTTCTTGTGTTGTTAGTGTTCGCGGTAGAAACACGGATTATTAATTGTTTAAGTTACCCAATAAAATTTTAAAGAAAACTGTTATTTCAGTCTTTTTTTCGAACTTTAATGTTAGTGGTTAAAATGTCAAAAATCCCTTTATTATGAAAATGGCAAATTTCTTTATTAATGCAAAGGTGACTTGGTTTATCGTTACTGTAGACAAACGAAAACACTTTATTTGATGAATCCTTAAAGAAAATTTTAATTAATATCGATCAGGAGAAAAGTTATTGCAAAAATATATGTTGATCCCTAGACACTATTGATGTGTGTAGTTGTATAAAAAAATGAAAGGGTTTGATTTAATAACATTAACACAAAAATATTCATCACATATTGAACAAAATTACATGCTTCATCAAATGCCTACACTCACGAAAGAAGAGTTGAAAGCGTAAACAAATCAAAAACACAATGAAAGTTTTTGAGTTTAGTTTATTCAACGTCGGGAGGGATACAAGCATGCCGCCTGATGTACATCGGTTACCGTGGCCTATGAACGCTTGCATTAAGCATCACTGGTGCGATTCCACCTCTGCTTCTAATATAGCAACTCATTAGGAGCTTACTGGTGACCTCACTTATTCGCAGGAACACAATAACCTTCTAGGGAGTTGTAATTTGGCTGCGGTTTTCTGTGAGGTGAGGTAGCTGCTTTGAGCCTTACGTTTCTTAAAGCATTCAGTCCAAGACAAGTCCTCAGTGGCGCAGTGGTTAGCATCGCTGCTTCGACACTAATGCTCGTGGGTTCAATTACCACGCAGGACAAACATTCGTGTGCATGAACATGTGCGGCATCCTGGAGGGTTGTTGTATCTGCGTATGAGTGAGGTCCCCAGTAAGTTTCTAAGGAGTTGCTGTGTCTGCAGCAGAGGGCACATCGCGCGTGTGATACTTAGTGTATAACAAGTGATCATAGGCTACGGTAACCGCTTTACATCAGGTGGGCCGACTATCAGTCGCCATACTTCATTGCTTCTCAAACTTGTATATTTATATATAGCGCTATGGTGATGGTCACGCGAGTTCGGTGCTTTTCCCCATCCGAAAAGTGCCTAACGTGCCTGAAGAAGTTTTCACTTTCAGTAACATTGCTTAGTTTTGCCCAAAACAGGGAACAAATTCCCAAAGGAACATGGATCTTAAGTAGTGATCGCTTAATCCTAACCCTTTATTAAATGTTTAGACTTTACGAAAGTTAGTTTATACCATAATCCGTCCAAACGTTGGCACCCACCCAATTATTGGCATCCTTGCATTTATAGATAACTAGCTGTGCCCGCGACTTCGTCCGCGTGGAATAGCGCCAAACCAAAAACCTTGGATAGCATTTTTAATTAAATTATTTAGGTTTATTATTTTACAAATAAGACACATACGTATAAATACTATAATAAGCTATTTGCAGTGTTTCAATGTATAAATATAATGTCAGCATGGCAGCGTCAACTGACAGGATACGGTGTAGTATTTTGTCAGTTGCAGTTGCGATTTGGGCTCCTCTTTCGCTTACCATCAGGCAAAGAGGAGCCACTATGCTGAAGTAATATAAAAATATAAAAAGTGTTTATATGAGCTTATTTAAGTACATTTTTATAAACTACGTTTTGTGTTTTCCCATCTTTTGCCAAAACATAAAGATTTGATACACGTGAGCAAGCCACATAGAGTTGCCCATGGGAAAAACATTTATTTTCTAAATGAACTCCTGCAATTTTAAGCGTCTGTCCTTGAGCTTTGTTAATTGTTATTGCAAATACTGCCTTCAGGGGAAACTGCAATCTTTTAAATTCAAATCTATCTAGAAATGGCAAATCAGTCTGAATCAATAATTCAGACTGATTTGCCATTTCTAGATAGATTTGAATTTGAATACGGGGAATCAAAATATTTTCTCGTTTTGCCATTCCAGTCATTGTAGCTTCTATAATGTTGTGCCCCAAATGTGTAATTTGTAGCCGTGTACCATTACATAGCCTTGGCGCGTCAAGATTTCGCATTAATAGGACTGAAACACCAACTTTCAGCCTCAACTTATGGGAAGGTACTCCTGATAATTCTAACCAGTTGACTCTATAGGGTACGTGACTTGTTCAGTGTCCATAACATTGTCTACTGAGAGGTATTCGACAACATCCCCCTCCATGTCTGACATGATTTATTCGATTATTTTATTAACTATCTCATTAGTCGGCGCCAAAATTGCCATTTATTTGAAGCTATTCTCGATTGGCCATATTTATTTGAAGACCACGATATACATTATTTTTAGGTCATCTGTGCTGTGCATCGACAATTTGACAGAACTCACGGCTCAGTGTAATCATATAGTTACTGTCAGTTGGCATACAATCTTCTCTGATTTTTAGAAGAGCAGCTGCATATTGGCCTGCTTGAGAATCATTGTGAAGTTGTAGTCGCATATTTGTAGTGAGACAAAACCTTTTTACGTGTACCCGTAATACAGATGCCTTCAAACAGGCATTTACGAGTATATCATCTGCTGGCGTACCCCTAGTAATAACCGGTAGGGTCTGTCTAAAGTCACCAGCTAGAAGTACCACCATCCCTCCAATGATATCCTGGTTGCCTTTGATATCCTTCATTGTGCGATCTAGTGCTTCGATTGCTCTTTTGTGGGACATCGTACATTGCTGCTGTAACATTCTTCCGCGCTCACTGCTTTTGCGCATGTTACACACTGGCATTGCCTCATTAGCTAAGTTCAATGGTAGTTTTAGAACTGAGCGCGCTGTTCATCCCCCAGCTATTCCAGAGGAAGCTACTGCAACAGCAATTCCTTTTTCTTTCCGGATTTGGGCTAATAATAAATTTAAAAGATAGGTTTTGCCAGTGCCTCCTGGAGCATCTAAAAAGAATAAACGTCCTTGGTCACTGGTAACTTTTGAATTATTGTGTCAAAAATTATTTTTTGCTCTGAATATTAAAAATTAAAAACAAAAGAATATCTTCTACCTAAAAAACGAAAAAATTAAACAAAAGAAAATCTTCTACCTTACACACACGAATCAAAATGTTAACCTCTTGGTTAGAAAAGTATTATTATTAAAACAAATTACCAAAACATCTATAACTATTTACACTTTATTTTACTTTTGACCGTAAAAACAGAAAAAAAAACTTAATTTAAGAACATAATCAAAGCAAAATACTTTTACTTAATTTTTTTAAGAACATAACTTAAGAAAAAGAAAAATTGTATTGAGATTGTTCGTAATTACATAATAAAAAAAAGGAGTTACCGTTCTTAGGTACCTACCTAATATCCAAATGTACAATAAATAATAATGAAGTAATTTACTTACTTACTACGTAATACTTTTGACGAATGAAATAACTAAAAGAATGACCCAAATAAAGAAAAAAATATTTAATAATCTAACCCAAAAAAGCCAAAGAAAATAGTTTCATCGTTCTAGCTTCAAAAATGACGAATTTACATACAAACTTTCATCCCCTATTTTATTTTACCCCCTTAAGGGTAAAATTTTTACAAGCTTTCGAATTAAAAAGTAGCCTATGTCCTTTCTCAGGGTCTAGACTATCTGTGTACCAAATTTCATTTAAATCGGTTCAGTAGTTTTGGCGTGAAAGCGCGACAGGCAGACAGACAGACAGACTTACTTTCGCATTTATAGTATTATTAAGGATTAAAGATAAGATGCTAATACTGTGGACATAATGTGCCAATAGTTGGGTTTTGTGTTAGCATGTGAATACCGTAAACCTTTTCAGGAACACCGTTCCTATATGAAATCTATATGTTTGTCTGTGTGTTTATCTGTCGCTTTTTTTCGAATATTCGAATTTCGACTTCAGATTCGGATTCAGCATAAATAAGTAGAATAGGAATGTTCAGGAACACCGTTCCTTTCTCTTAAGGAACAAGGTCAAAATGGCCGACAAATAAAAAAAAAGTAATTTTGAATTGTTATATAATTTTGACGGCTCGTCAAAATTGCCGTCAAAATTATATAACAATTCAAAATTACTTTTTTTTTTATTGTTGTGTTTAACAGGTGTTCCTCTGGCAATGCAAGCTTGCGCATTCTCAACTGGTTTATATTAACTAAGTATTAGACAGTTAGGTAATTATGACGAAGTTAACGATGCTCTCTCTAAAGTTATGCATTGGTTTAATGTTAATAATCTGCTTTTAAATGATAAAAAGACTAAAGTAATTAAGTTCTCAACACCTAATGTAAGACAGGTGACTACCAATGTACATGTTAATGGAACTAATTTAGCCCCAGTGGAGACAACTGTGTTCTTGGGTATAACAATTGACTCCAAACTACAATGGGGCCCACAAATTGAAAAATTATCAGGAAAACTAAGTTCTGCAGCCTATGCAGTGAAAACTATTAGACGGCTCACTGATGTTGATACGGCTAGAATAGTTTATTTTAGCTACTTTCATAGTATTATGTCATACGGAATTCTTCTTTGGGGTAACTCCGCGGACATTAACACCATCTTTTTATTGCAAAAGAGAGCCATAAGAGCTATCTACAAACTTGGTCCCCGTGAGAGCCTTAGAGAAAAATTCAAAGAAATAAATATTCTAACAGTCGCATCGCAATATATCTATGAAAATCTTTTGTATGTCCATAAAAACATAGACTCATTTTGTAAAAAGAGTGATACTCATAACATAAATACTAGATATAAGCATAATCTTGTGTTACATGCAAGCCGTCTCCACAAAATAAGTAATTCTTTTATGGGGCAATGTATACGGTTCTATAACAAACTTCCCAGCAATATAAGAGAATTGTCAATAAACAAGTTTAAAACTACTATTAAAGCCAAATTGTGTAGCAGGGCATATTATAAAGTATCTGACTATATTAATGATAAAAATGCCTGGGATTGAGTCGATCCAATTATAATGTAATTAATAAATTATGTAAATTTGTTTGGATACCAAAAGAGGGATGCCTGAGTTTTTTGGCAGTATTTTTATCAGTGCTCACCTAGTCATGAACTGCACGGTAGGGAAAAAAATTGTGACGATTCCAAACAAATGTAGCCATTTTTACGGAATAAAAAGATTTTGACTTTGACTTTGACTTTGACTATTAATACTGAACGTAGTGTATTGATAAAAAGTTTGAGAGACTCATCCACATTCATTATAAGTGATTTAAATCGTATTAGATTCATTGACATTCAATATTGCTAATTATTTCAAGATTACTTCTTGGAATGCTAATAATTGAGTAGATTGCCCTAGACATAGTTTCAGGAAAAAAGATCATGTTTATAAAGTATCGCCCATTTGGGAATTTGTTCTGTCTTTTGGGCAAAAGTAAGTGCTGCAATGTACCTATCACAAACCAACGAACAAGCTAAATGAGTATGAAGGCATCTCGCGGTCACGAAAACGTTGCATTCTAGCGCCTAATAATCTCAGCCATGCGAACCTACTGACCAATAGGAGCCAATAAGTGACGCGATGTCCGTCTGTGAACTATCCAATAACAGCTACGCGTTTTACTTTGTCCCTCCGACCCGCAGCGGTGAATTATTTTACTACGCTAAATAGTCTCATCAGTTTTCAATAGGTTATTTTCTTCATGGGTTTGAGCATGTATACCTAATTAACTAAGTATTAAGACTGAAAGTAATGTACTGATAAAGAGTTAGAAACATATATCCGTATTCATAACCTATAAAGATAATTAAAATTGGAGTGTCTGTTAAATACTAAAATAACCTTTTTACTAAATGCATATGGATGTATACACACACGTTACATATACCAAAATGAATATTTTTACAATTTTTGTCTGTCTGTCTGTTTATTTCGGCTAATCTCTGAAACGGCTGGACCGATTTTGACGGGACTTTCACTAGCAGATAGCTGATGTAATAAGGAGTAACTCAGGCTACTTTTATTTTAGAAAATTTATTTATTTTTATTAATATAAATAAATGTAATATATAATAATAAATAAATATAAAAATATTCCACGCGGACGAAGTCGCGGGCACAGCTAGTAAGTAATAGAAATAGTATTAGTCCATTTGATATCAAAGAATTCTAATTATTTCAAGATATTCAAGTGCCAATAGTTTTTTTTTGTATTTACGCCCGACGTAAATGGCGACCCCACAAAAGAAGAACTAACTTACTTAAATCGTGTGTTGATCATTCTTCTGAGGGGAGCACCCGTTGGGAGGAAGGTGGTGAACTCTCATGTGTACTTTTTCGGCAGTCGAACGAGTTATGTCAGACTGTTTGTCACTAAATACCACCTAGGAACCGCCTTTGGCCGGGAAGGCTTTAAAGGCTGTCCCAGGGGAAGCAGGGCGGCGACGCAAAATGCCAATAATTATGACCCATGTTCATTTTTGACGTGTTCGGTGTGGCAGCGGTTAATAACGTGACTTTGTCACCGACGCTTGTTGGTTCGATTCCCACACAGGAAAAACATTTGTGTGTATGAACATGTTAGTTTGTCTTTAAGAGAGGTAGGTCGCATCGAAGCAGCCCGTCTGGGGAAGTACATCCACCGCAGAATACCGCAGCCAAATACTAATTATCTGGAGGGTTGTTGTGTTTCTGCGTGTGAGTGAAGCCACCATTAAGCTCTTAAGGAGCCTTAAATGCTTCCACGTTGTATAAAAAAAAGTACTGCCCCTTAGGGAACTTGTTCTGTCTTTTGGGCAAAACTACATGCTGCAATGTACCTATGAACCAAAGCCCCATCTCGATACATGGGCTCTTTGGTTATCAGCACAGCCATTGAAACTATTGTTCCTGTGTTGTCTCTATAATCGATTAAATTTAGTTTACCAAATCGAATAATAGAGTAGCTTCTCTACAATTAGGCCCACTCCCGTGGGATGGCATGCGAATTATTTGCAAACAAAAGTTGTTGTACATAATCAAATTAGTCTCAATATTAATCATATTCGGAACGGCTTTTCAAAGGGGTGCCGTGTCGTTATTAATTAATTACCTACTGTGAGACGTTAATTAGATTTCTGATTGAGTAGGGCGGCGGCACACGGAATGTTTTTAACCGATTTCAACAAAAAGAGTACAATACTTCATGTATGTTAGTATCAGGGTAGGCATGGAGCACGGAGCGCCACAAAGTCTCCTAACTCATTTTGTAGATTTTTTAATTTTTTTATACCCGTAAGGTGACAAACAAGCGTACGGCCTATGGACATTTGCAACACTAGGGGTGTCACTCTTGCGTTGCCGACCCCGTAAGAACCTCTTCACGCCTTTGTTGAAGACCCCTATGCTGTAATCCATTGGGAAAACCACGGCAGGGAGCTTATTCCCCAAACTAATAGTTCTTTGTAGAAAACGTCTCTGGAATCGCATAGTACGCAACCATTGATGTTTCAGTGTATGAGGATGAACTCCCAGCCGTCGGCGAGCTGTGCGATTGTAAAACGAAGCTGTTGGCATAATGTCGAACAACTCCTCAGAACACAACTCATACAATCGGTAGAACACGCAAAGGGAGGCAAAATCTCATCTCATACTCAAGAGCTCATTACCATGTATGAGTTCAGGATCATCAATGATCCTCACTGCTCGTCTATGCACCGAGTCACAAGGTCCTAGCTGCTATACAGGTGCTTTCGGCCAAAGGTAGCTTTCATGTAATTTCACCAGTTTCTAGGACTCCTGCCATCATCTTCTGATAAAAGACGACCAATTTGCATGTAATTTGATCTAATCTGCTCTGTGTACTGTGTACTTCCGCAACCAATTAGTCTCTCTCTCTCTCGGCTGTTACGGTCGTCCCCGCGATTGCCTGCTATCTGTAACAGGAACCGCACGCATCCATTGGTGCCTGGGTCGTCTTTGGTCTCTTCACGAGGCATCCTCAGCTGCTGTAAATGTTAGTCGTTAGAATAACATGCTACAAGCTGAGACAGAGACGACCGGAGCAGACATGGGAATGATGGCATGCATCCACTAACCAACAGTAGTGGGAGGGTGCCGGTTTGCGCTAGATTGCATGAACTAATAGGTGTCGGAAGCACACAAAGCAGGTTCGAAAAAATTGCATATATATTTGACTTATGCAAGTTACTCATGATCTCAATTCTTTCTATTTCTCGGCACTTCCGTCAGCATTGGCATTATATATCTTATAGCTTGTTTAAAGTAATAGGGAACAATGTGGAAAAAGATAGTGATGTTAGTAAGCTTTGAACTGAGGACCTTTGTGACTGTATAAGATACTCGTAGACTCCACAACCCAGAGCTAAAACCAGATCTATCTTAAGTAAGATTACATGTCTTTCGAAACATAATTTCTTGGACGTGCGGGTTTCCACACGATGTTTTCCTTCATTGCCGAGCAAATGACAATCATAAATATGTACATAAATGCGAACACATGAATTTAGTGGCACATGCCTGGATTCGAACTGAGGACCTGTTGGTCACAAGGCCGGTTCTTAATCCACAAAGCTATCCCTGTTCAAATGAAGTCGTTAGATCCAAGATACACAAAATACATTTATATATGTATATACTTAGGTACTGCTCATTTAAAGTAATGAGGAATATGTAACGCAGAACGCGAAAGTCGAAGCCTCGAAGGATGTAGGAGCTGAGGTAGGCAAAGACTTACCTTCCAAATTGATCATGTCTTATTAGAAGATGATCTTTCGAACCATATAAACCGGCGTGCGTGCATGAAAAAAGCTATGAATGAAGTTAGGTATGTAAGGACCGAGGTATGTAGCGCATAGTTATAGATTAATAGTAGAAATAACAATAATATGCTGATATCGCTCACTAAACTAGGTATCGATCTCCGAGCTAAGTTGTGTTGAAGTAAAATTTAGAACTAAACTTTACCAGAATATTAACCTTCTCCAATATCGCGCATAGAAATTATCTTTGAATAGTAAGTCTGGTTTCGAAATAATTTAATAAAATCAAAGATAATCTATAATTGGTTTTAGAGCAGCTATCCAATTATGTAGCAAATTGATAAATTTGTTACTAAATCACAAAGGAGAATATAATCCAGTAAAGATAATATAAATCTCTATAATTTCGCGCCAAGACCCTTCCGGGGTAGGCAGAGAGAAGCGAGTGCCACATGGCTCGGTCTACTCTTCTCTCTCTATCTATCCATAACTTCACGCCGAATCTCTTGCGGGGTAGGCAGAGAGAATCGACCGCCACGTGACTCGATCCTTACATGCCTCTCTCGCTTCTTTTAAATTCATATTTCTTTTCATGCACGTTCGCCGGTACCTAGGACTCCTGACACCACCTTCTGATAACACAGGACAAAGTTAATCGTCTATTTGGACGAGCTCGATGGCCTACCGATGAACCGCACTGTTACGTTACTTGGAAAGAGGTGGGGCACATCAAGGCAGCCCGTCTGGGGAAGTACCTCCACGTCACAGAAAACCGCAGCCAAATAACAACTCCCCAGAGGGTTCTTGTGTATAAGTGACCTCGCCAGTAAGCCCCTAAGGAGTAGCTGTGTTAGCAGCAGAGGTGGCATCGCGCGAGTGAGACTTATTGTATTGCAAGCGTTCATATGCTACGGTAACCGCTTTACATCAGGTGAGCCGTATGCTGTTATGCCTACTGATGTCGTATAAAAATATTGGTAGGTACCTAATTGTAGGCTTTCTTCGGCACCAATTGATATCCTTGTTAAAATTTTTTTAATTTATAAAATTTACTTAATTTAATAAAAAATACTACTTACCAAATCACATGAAATCATTATATCAGCGCCTTAACTGATTTTGGTTGCCTTAATAGTTATTCTGTCTTATTTTTCAAAACCCTTACACATATGTTGAGCCCTTTCATAACTATTATGTTGATACTGTTGATTGTAGGCACTTGGTGGAATTTTGAAGACATCGCGTTAATGTTTCAAGGCATTATCAAGGTTGCCGTGAAGGCGAAACCGGTCGGTAAAAATAATTATTAAATAAAATTGTGAAGTGGAATCTGTACAAGTGCAAGTATTAACATTAACGCGATGCTTTCACAACTACTTTCAAACATTTGTAGTTGGATCTCGATTCTTTTACGAAAGTTCTCTTATCGATAGATATAGCCGCGTCATACTGAAATTCGATGTATGACTTTATTTTCATAGTATATCACTATTGTAACTATGGAACTTACCGCGATTTGTTATTGTATTGTCCCGATATTTCGGCAACTGAATATTAGAAATCACCACTGAATATTCACATTGAATATTTGATTATTTTATTTATTTTCAGGCAGCTTTCTCGCGCAAAGACTCTCCTTAGCAATCCAACGTGGGAACGCTGCCTTTGGGTATCTTACCCAAAGGACCCAACTTTTGAAATATTTTTTAATAATTTTAGTTTAGGTAATTTTAGTTTGTAGTTGTATTTTTAATTAGGATACTATTATTATTATATTTATATAAATTTTTTGGTTGACCAATAAATAAATAGTTTTTCATTGAATATCAAAAATCCTTTCACATTTCTTTACATCATTATTATTATATTCTTATTAGTATTATATTCTTTGATGTCAAGTGTCCCGATCAAAGAATATAATACTCCCTGACGGGATATATGATACTCCCCCGATATATCAGTGATACAGTAGACGTCATGGTCTATATTTTATTTAATTTTGACACCAGTGTAAATAGGTCAAATAAAAAAAAAATGTCACCCGTAACCACAGTGTCTGCAAAGTCGCCGAAATATCCAGAAAGTACAAAACAAATCGCGATAAGTCCCGTGCCTATATCAGTGAAAAAGATTATATAATAAAAAAAAAAACATTGATTTACGAATAAGAGTTACATATTTTCCCATTTATTCAGAGCGTGAGCGTGTAAAAGTGATTGTATAGAAATAATTGTTCTGAGTAAACCACATTTAATATCAAAACTCCCGACCAACTATCGAAAATAAACATCGACGAAAGAATTACACATTCAAATCAATTACTATCGAGCAAAATACACATCAGGCCACTCAAATGCATACACAAGGATTTCTATTGTAACCGGGCGTATTACATAAACGAGTTTGCATTGCAGATTGCTTTCAGCAGAAATGCAAATACTAATAGATGCCATCCATTGTACACTGCGGGACAAAAACACGCCGGCCGCAGCAAATTGAATTTTCATAGATACGTTGTGAGCGTTATGCTTTTATAATGGGCGTGTGTTGGCGTTAATTCGATGTGATGCCTTTTTAACCTACTTCACAAAGAAGGCGTTCTCTATTGTTTTAGAGGGTATGTTATGCAATATATTCGTCGAGTATGAGAAGTTTCGAAAAATCCATTTTTTATTCTAGCTCCTAGTCCCCATTTAAAGTTAGATTAGTCCCATGTAAAGTTAGCCAGGTTGTGACTTCACTAATATTAATAACTAGCTGAACCCCGCAACTTCGTTCGCATGTATACAGATAGCCGATAGGGGGCACTTTTCCTACTTTTTTTCTCGGCTACTGAGGGCCGTATCATGATGTTAAATAGCCTAAAGCTTCCTCAAGCATTGGCCTATCAAATGCAAAAATATATTTTCAAATTCGATTGGTAGTTCCAGAGATTAATAGACAAACTCTTCAACTTTATATAGTATATTTTAGTATAAGTAACATATAGGTATACTATATGTCGCATCCGGTCATGAGTATGGATATTTAAAACGAAACGAAAGCGCGCGAACTACGGCGAGCTTTGGCAGAATCAAGAGGTCGACACTGGGAGAAATGGAGATTTAGTGCAAACGGCGCCAAGTGACGACGTCTTGGATTGGATTGGGATACTACGTCGGGAGGCATACAAGCATACGGCCCACCCGATGTAAAGCGGGTACCGTAGCCTATTAACGCTTGCGATATAATAAGTATCACTCGCGCGATGCCTCCTCTGCTGCTTACACAGCAACTCCTTGGGAGCTTACTGGTGACACTCACACGCAGGAACACAACAACCCTCTAGGGAGTTGTTATTTGGCTACGGTTTTCTGTGAGGTGGAGGTACTTCCCCAGACGGGCTGCTTTGATGCGCCCTACCTCTCTTAAAACATCCAGACCAAGAGAAACAGACATGTTCATGCACACAATTGTTTGCCTTGTGTGGGAATCGAACCCACGAGCGTTGGTGTCAAAGTCGCGTCATTCACGACTGAGCCACCGAGCTCGTCATTGATTACAAGTGTTGATTGACAATTATAGCGTGATACGAATTGCATTGGATTTCTCATTGCACAACTACCCACCATACATAATATCGGATAGACCGAAAAATCATACGAATATGACATATATATTTAGTCTCAGTAACGAAAATGTAGGGAACTCGGGGAACGGTATAAGGAGTGAAATTCAAAGGGTTAAAATAAATTAAAAAATAATAATTGGTCATTAGTTAAGTACAAAGGTGCTAGTTCGCACCGAGCTACCAACTGCAAATGCCGACGGCACGTGCAGCAGCTGCATGCATCGCCTTTTGATGAGGTGTTTGCTGGATGTGCCGCCACGGTCAATCATTCCGGCTGCATGCTGCAACTGCAAGTTCTGTCGGCAGTTGGCAGCTCGGTGCGAACTACCACCTTTATACTTACCTTTTACATGCTTTTACTCTACCCTAACACCTTGAGAAGTATGTGGATGGATCAGAATGGCATGGGAGACGCCGTAGTATGAATTTCTTTCGGCGGATTGCTGATACAGTTGACATTCAACAAAGAGAGCATATCAATGTACCTATATTAAGATAGGATCATGGCCATTAAGGTTGTCTAAGTGTAAAAGTACAGCAACGGCATATTAGCAATTCCAATATGCGACGCGGTTAATTTTGACGAGCTCCGTGGCGCAGAGGTTATTATCGTTTTTTAATACAACGTCGGGAGAATGATGTGAAGCGGTTGCCGTAGCCTATGAACACTTGTAATACATTAAGTATTACTAGCGCGATGCCACCTCTGCTGCTGACACAGCAACTCCTTAGTAGGTTATTGGTGACTTCACTCATACGCAAGAACACAACAACCCTCTACGAAGTTATTTGGCTGCGGTGATTTGTAAGGTGGAGGTACTTAACCAGATGGGTTTCTTTAATGCGCCCTATCTCTCTTGACAAACGTTACTTGACCGATGATCGTGGGTTCGATTCCCACACAGAACAAACTGTAACGATGCACCGGTAAAGGTAGCCAATGGATATAGATTAACTACTTATGGAGTTTATAGTGATTGTTGGATGGCCATAATTATACCCGAAGGGCTGTTATGGCATTTCAGGCGTATCTTTTTTTTATTTATCGGGAAGAAAGCACTAACTAGCATGATGTGATTACAGGCTTGTGTTATATGGTTATAGGAAATGTGTGAAGCTTGCATGAACGAGCTACTTGCAACTCTGAGACAATAACAAGTACATGCTAGGATTACATCACAAAACATCTGTGCGCATGATCATGTCTTTTTGTGTTAATCTTCGTGTTTTTAAGAGTTGTAGGGCGCACCAAAATAACCTCAAAGACATGTAACAACTCCATGGAGGTGGTCGTGTTCGTGCGAATGAGTGAGATTACCAGTGTGCTCCTAAGAAGTTGCTGTATTTACTGCAAGAGTCGCAATGCGCGAGTGATACTACCTTTATTGCATGTATTCACGTGCTACGGTGATCACGTATATGCACAAACGAATACACCTCTTGATTTCGCATGAAAGCCGCGCTCGCTCACCAAAACATAGTGTTTTAGCACCTAAATATCTCAGCGGTCGTGCCTACCGAGTAATGGAAGAATATTTTAACCAATAAGCCGATAAATGCCGCCATATTGATCCGAGAACTAGCCAATAAGAGATGCGCCTTCTATTTTATCCCCCGACGCGTAGCTGTGATTTTATTTCCTACGCAAAATCATATGATATAGTCTCTACAGATTATTTCATACATACATATCCTCATGCCTGTGTCCCATTGGGGTAGTCAGAGACTATGGAACGCCAGGTGCATCGATCCAAGCACAAATCTCTCGCTTCTTCCACACTCATCAATCTCTTCATGTGAGCATACATGAAGATTCGGTTTTGGAAACTATGTAGGTTATTTCCCACCTGCGTATATGCCTCCCGATTTAATTTGAAAAAAGTACTAGAAAAAAAATGTCTTTGTCATATATTTAATGATTTAGTCTGATTACTCTTGTTGTCTATTATAGAAATGCATGTTCCATTGGTTCGGACATGTGCGCAGAATTCAGGAGGAAATATTTACGAACCAGATAAACAACGCAAAAGTGGAAGTATGTAGGAGCCGAGTAAGGCCAAGACTTGCTATGACCAAATTGATCGTTTTCTATCAGAAGGTGTCAGGAGCCTTAGAAACCGACGTGCGTGCACAAGAAGACCAATGAACGTTAGAAGTGAGAGAATGTGCAAGGATTGAGTCACGTGGCGCTCGGTTCTCTCTGCCTACCCCGCAAGGCGTGAAGTTATAGATAGATAGATCTATTGAAGAGAGAAAATATTAGAGGACGAAATTTATATCAGAAGACGATGTCGTATAATACGTAGAAGTAGGTAACCCTGCGGAGCCAGCCGCGGTCGGCATGACCATTTAGGCTGCGGCCGCATTTGTCACGCGACTCAACCGCACTCGCGTACCATCTGTCATTTGCTCTTGAGTTGGCCAGGGCGGGCAAAGATTATGTAGCTCAGAAACGACACATGTACACAGGCAATTATATTTATTCTATGTACTACTACTGCTTTATTGTGTTTCATGCGTAGGTTTCACGCCACTAGTTAAGATCAGTGATAGCTCAGTGGATAAGGAACGGCCCTATTGACTATATGGTTCCCGGTTCAAATCCTGGCGCCTACCGCTAAAATTGTGTTTTCGGGTTTATGTATATATTTGTAATTATCACGTGCTCGGCGGTGAAGGTAAACATCGTGAGGAAATTTGGGCATAAAAGAAATTATATTTTGAAAAACGTGTGTCGTTACCTAAGATAGAACTGGTTTTCTCTCTGCTTCGTGGTCTGCTAAATCCTTAGGCTTAGGCAGCGGATCCCGCTAATCGTAACAGAAAAGAAGGGATAATGTTATTACGAAGAAGAAAACGCCACCAGTTACTTCATGCTACCCAACGCCGTACCGCTGCCACCTTCTACACTTAGCATGCAACCGCCATCGTTGTAGTCATCTCTGCGCATGTACAGCTTCTTCTTAGCGTTCTCCTGTTTTCTAATCCAGTAAGGTTGACGAAGTTTATTACCTAAGTCAAAGAATTTGATGAAAATACTGAATTAGAAATGGAGCGACTGCCGTCAGACTTCCACAACTCAGAGGCAAAACCAGACGTTTCTTAGGTTAGGTCCCACGTTTTTCGTAATATAATTTCAGCAAGTTATAATTACAAATATGTACATAAATTGGAAAACACAAATGTAGTGGTACATGCACACACATCTTTGGAAACAAAATTTGCCGAACTTGAGTAGTTTACAAAGTTTTTGTCCCGAAAAAAAAAAATGGGTGCGTGTACTTATGTACGCGCGTGACAAGTTATACTTCTCTGGCATCATTAAATAAATATTTAACATTAATAACTTAAATTAAAAAACGTCTATCAAGTAGTAGCGGCGATGTTTATGGAATGTATTACAAGTCAAATGTAAAATACAAATGTTATACATTTTTAACTATAGCGCCATCTACCGGTAATATCGTGAAACAATTTAGCAGCTTCAACCTGTACTTTTGTGTACGAGTGCCACGCATTCACTCTCGCTCTGTCTCTTTCTATTCCCCCTCCATGGTAGCGTTAAAAGTTTAACGCAACCTTTTTGCAAGTTGCATTAGAAGTATAACTTCAAAAGAACTTGAGTAGTGTGTACGTGAGAAGAGCTACGGGTGTTAAAGAAGTTGAACGTTGAACTTCGGAACCAGAATTCGGAGGGCATTTTAACTTGTGTTATATAATGGATGGTAAAATATCATTTACGATTCCTTGATGATTTGCTTGTTTTATATATTACTAGCTGACCCGGCGAACTTCGTACCGCCTCAGGATCAATAAATGGTGTGTTAACTTATTAGATGGTATAAATTCTTTTAACACTTTTTACCCTATTCCGGACGAAGACAAATCCAAAAACACAAAAATCATAAAACTCGGTCCAGCCGTTCTTGAGTTATAAATGGTGTAACTAACACGACTTTGTTTTATATATATAGATAGATATGCCAATTCGTACTTGAGATAAAAAAAGAATTTCATATAAAATGTATGAGAAATGTAATTTACTTCTTTTTTTTGTTATTTTTCCATGTTTTAATACTTATTATCCTATTCCCGATGAAGACAAATCCAAAAACACAAAAATCATAAAAATCGGTCTAGCCGTTCTTGAGTTATAAATGGTGTAACTAACACGACTTTGTTTTATATAGGTATATATATATATATATATATATATATTTATTATTATTATTATATTTATACTGAATTATTAGATATTTCTGAATAATTATTATTCTTATAACTATTTGCTCGATGGACATATCGATTTATTTTAAAAGTTTCTTCAAACGTACTTTAAAAAATATCAATAATAAATTTGTCACATAGTTTAAGTACCGTTAATATCAATTGAATGTTACTACAATTTATGCTATTATCCCTACAGGACAGGCCTGGCCTAGTGGTGGAGTTTTAGACTACGCAACAAGTTTGTAATTGTTTTATATGTTAAATAATGATATTATTATTATAGTAGAATCCGTCCCCAAATTAACAAAGATGATATTCGTTTACATACTTATACATAGATTTAGAGATCTATGTAGTTATAAAATAATAATTTTGACGAGCTCGGTGGCTCAGTCGTGAATGGCGCGACTTTGACACCAACGCTCGTGGGTTCGATTCCCACACAAGACAAACATTTGTGTGCATGAACATGTCTGTTTGTCTTGGTCTGGGTATTTTCTATGTATAATAAGTATGTATTTACAAAAAAAAATGTATTTACGTATGTTTATCAGTTGTCTAGTACCCATAACACAAGCTTCGCTTACTTTGGGGCTAGATGGCGCTGTGTAATTTGTCCGACAATATTTATTTATTTAAGTAGGTAGGTACGTATAATATGCAGCTATACTCACCACAATAATTAGCATACACCACGTCTTTCACCTCTCCACGAGGCATCCTCAGGCATGTTAACCATTAGAATAACATAAAAAATGCCATTTGTTGGATAGCGTCGGCGGGCATTCGCAGAAACGACCGCAGCAGCAATGGCAGCGACTACTGGAGCCGCCACTGCAGCGACGGCATGCATCTGCTAACACTAGTGGGTGCCAGTGCCAGCCAAAGCTAGCTTGCATGAAATCGGCAACGGTAGCACACAAAGTAATTTAGCACTTGTAGCATGTTATTCTTACGATTAACGTCTACAACGCCTGATGATGCCTCGTGGAGAGGCGAAACACGTGTCGCAGCGACGACCAGGACAGTCGTGGCAGCGACGGTGGTGGTGGGGGCATGCGGATTCTGTTCCAGATGACGGACGACCGCAGCAGCCGAAGCAGAGACTACCGGAGCAGCCATGGCAGCGTCGGCATGTACCAAGTACTAACAGTAGTGGGTGGGTGCCGGCCGGCGCTAGGCCGCATGAACTAATTGGTGGCGGAAGCACGCAAAGCAGGTTAGATCAAATTGCATATAGATTTGACTTTCGCAAAGTAACGCCTGAATCTATTAACCAAAGTAATTTAGATCAAATTACCTGTAAATTTGACTTTCGCAAAATTACACTTGACTCGATCAATCTATAACTTCATGCCAAATAAAAGTCGGCAAAGAGTAGATGACTTGGTCCTTACACACCTCACCCGCTTCTTTAGCATTCATAGCTCTTCTCATGCACACTCGGCCCGTCTTCTGATACAATATGACTAATATGCTTCTGGTAGGTGATTCTTGGACTAGTTCCACATTCGCGTTGTTCCTTTTCGTCATTCTTTCATCCCACATTCATTCTACACGAGGCTCTTGAAATCACTTTCTGACAAAACGCGATCAATTTGGTCATGGTAAGTAAGTCTTGGCCTTCCTCGGCTCCCACACACTTCTACTTTGACCTCTTTCTTTCTACTTGCATTCTTTCTACATGCCCGAACCAATGGAGCTTCTTCTTATTTTAACACCGACACTCTCTTTCGACCACCTCTGTTTATAACATAGTCACGCATGAATCTATTATCTATTTACCTATTGCCACCTCTCCGCGGCTCGCACCGAACAATCTATGATCGCCCTCAAGCAGGCATCTGTTAGGTATCTGATTATTGCCCATTCCACCGGTCGCAAGTGGCGCGTTAAAATATTACACAGTATTACCCGACGCGTGGCGAATATTACGCTATATTACGCGGTAATAATTCGAGTAGTGTTATAAGTGCGCACTGTTTCTGGTCGTGTGTTTTATGTACTCGCCCAATTTAGTTTGCGTCGTGTTTGTGTCTTTTTTTATCATCGTGTAATGAGTATTTTTACGTTCCCGGACGAATTACACTGCGACATGTAGTCCCAAACTAAGTAAAGGTTAATAGTAGTTACTGGGTATACGTATAATTTCTCTTTGTAAATAAATCTTCTTCTTAGCATTATACCGTTAACTAATCCATTAGGATTAGTGAACTCCGATGCCTAAGCTTAACGATTTGGCGAAGATACTGAATTACAGATGGAGCTACTGCCATCAGACCTCAACCCAGAGGGGAAACCAGACCATTCTTAGGTTAGGTCACACGTAACGTTTCTTAGTAAGTGATAATTAATTCTAAAACACAAATTTAGTACACGCACACACTAGAATTCGAACCGAGGACCAGTTGCTTATTAGGCTGGTTCTTAATCCACTAGGCTATTTACTATTTTCAACCAAATTTTCATTTTGATTTTAATGCGACTGAAATAATTCCTCCTGCAATAGTATCCTGAAATTATTTTGTACATGACAACGAAGTCAGCGCTGATCTTAATTGAATAAAACCCCATCTTGTAACTCATCATCGTGTAGGATCAATGTGGGATGAAAGAATGATGAAACGGAACAACGCTAAAGTGGAACGAGTCCAAGAATCACCTACCAGAACCAAATTAGTCGTACTTTATCAGAAGACGGACCGAGCGTGCATGAAAAGAGCTATGAAAGTCAAAGAAGTTAACGAGGTGAATCACATCTTGTGGCACTCGGTTCTCTCTGCCTACTCCCCATAAGCCTCTTCGAGAAGTCAATAGAATAGACACATCAAAAATACTCTATGTAAGAAGGGTTATTATAGAATCGATGAATATCTAACTGACAGAGATGTATGGAAATGATTCAGCACATGAATTAATATAACTTTAATTGTACCACTTGATATCACTATATGTACACTCATGTCATTATATTTATTGTAATATGTATAAGATGATTTGGAAAAAAAAGACCTATATTGGCAAGTTTCTTTTGGCATTTCTTCTTCGCCAATGGTCATTTGAAATGCTGGTAGATTAAAAAAGAGAAAAACTTAAAAAAAAATGATAAGATATAATATTGAAAATGTAAGACGCGTCTAAGTGCCCGTGAGGGTCTAAAGGCAAATAAAGAATTTTTGTCTTTGTCTTTGTCTATAGATAGATTCTTATATAATATATATATGTAGATTTTCATACAAATCACTTTATAAATTGTAGCAAGCCTACGTTGCTACATGTTCATAACCGAGCAAGTTAACGATGCCATTAACGTAGATTATTGCGTTACCTGCTCCCATGAATTTATTGGCATATACATCAGTTTGTTCATCTACGCTTAACCGACTTCAAAGAAAGTGGTTCAATGTTCTGCGCACAGTTCATACAAATCTGCAACTTTTAATAATTCTTACTCAATTCTAAGAATGGTCACTGAATATTTTAATCTCTGTTCTGGTATGTATACTCACTATCATATATAGAGTCAAAACTAAACCCATCTGCACGTGATACACCCTGTTAATAAACAAGCGGAACTCTGGCGATGGAGAAGTACGGTACACCGAAAAACGTCTGGCTGCCTCTACCTCCGAGTATGAGTTCCGTTTAATAATTCTTTGCCTCTACCTCCGAGTATGAGTTCGGTTTAATAATTCTTTGCCTCTACCTCCGAGTATGAGTTCGGTTTAATAATTCTTTGCCTCTACCTCCGAGTATGAGTTCGGTTTAATAATTCTTTATTTTTCATTAAGACACTCACGTATCGCTTACAATTAATAAAATATAAACATTTGTTGTCCGATAGCAACTTAGTTAAATGTAGGTAAACATATGGTATTGACGAGTTCTGTGGCTCAGTCGTGAATGATCAAACTATTTTAAACAGAGCATAACAGAGTTTTTTTTTTATACAACTAGATTGCCAAACAAGCATGCGGTCCACATCAGATGCTAAGCGAACCGCAGCCTATTGACGCTCGCAACACCACGGGGATGTAACGCTCTGCCAATATTGTGACCTAAGGATGTTTCGTCCATTATACCCAGTAATTTCTGCCATATCTCACCCTTCAAACCGTAACACAGCTACATAAATAAAGCTGCTTAGCGGTAGAAATAGGTGAAACAGAGGTACGACTTTTGTACAAACTCACCCTCTGGTAAAAATTATGATAACAACATAAGTAGACATGCATACGGCACAAGATCCTGCTTGATGCCTCCTGACATTGGCGTTTTTGTATCGTATCTTTTTTTATATACATGGGGCACACTAAAAGTTTTGCACTTCTAGCTAATCGGAACTATTTGAATTTCGAATGTTATATTTTTTGAAACGTTGCAACCTACTTAGTAATAAAAAAAAAACAATTGGCGGGATTACATTTGTCAATTGTTTTTTATCACACATCAAAGTTCTACGTACGCAACGAAAATGGAATTGAGTCGAAAAGATTTTAGAGCGATGATTTTTTATGATTTTAAAAGTTCTCTGTCTCCGCAAAACTGTGCTGCTCGTCTTCAAAATACTTTTGAAGTTTTTTAATTACCTATGAGACAATTCGAGAACTATTGGGGATTGGTATGAGCCAAATTCAGAAAATTTTACACGGAGAATTGAAAGTTCGGAAACTTTGTTGTCGTTGGATCCCTCATGAACTGACAGCGGAGCAGAAGCGGGCTCGCGTGGAATGGTGCTCACAGATGCTACTGAAGTACGACCACGGACATTCTAATGTTGTTTATGACCTTGTCACAGGAGACGAAACGTGGATTTATTGTTTTGAACCCGAAAAAAAACAGCAATCTTGTGAATGGGTGTTTGAAAATGAGAACAGGCCAACAAAAGTGAGGCAGGCGAGAAACGTTGGTAAAAATATTATCGCGTTTTTTTCTCAGCTACGGGTCCCATCTGCACAATTCCACTTGAAGATCAAAAGAGTGTTAATGCCGAGTGGTATTCTACCATTTGTTTACCCAGGGTGTTAGAAAAAGTTCGCGAAAGACGACCAAAAAGCCGCGTTCTCCTACATCATGACAACGCTTCTTCACACACGGCCAACAAAATAAAGTAATTTTTAACTTCCGAAAAAGTACAACTCGTTACCCATCCTGCGTATAGCCCCGACCTAGCACCCTGTGATTTCTGTATTTTCCCCAAAATCAAAGATTTGATGAGAGGTTTCACTTTTACCAACTCCGAAGAGGCAGTGATAGCGTTCAATCAGCACGTAGAAAACATGCCTTCAGATCTGTGGTCCTCCTGTTTTAAAAAATGGTTCGATCGCATGAAAAAATGTTTAAAATGTAAAGGAGAGTATTTTGAAAAGCAATAAACATAATATTTTGGTTATAACATGTTGTTTTTTTAAGTTACGCAAAACTTATAGTGTGACCTATGTATAACACTAAGATGGAAAACAAGCATGCGGCCTGCCTGATGGCAAGCAGTTACCGTGGCATATGGACATTTGCAACACCAGGGGTGACACTGTTGCGTTGCCGACCCTAAAATATCTACGAGTATTCTAAAACAAGATGCTGCCCGCGGCTTCATCCGCGATGAGTTTGATTTAAAAACCCAAGACCGAAAGAAATATTTGTTTCGTAGGTAAACACGAACCAATAAGCCTGCGCATGAAACGCACCCTGCGCTCACAAAGCCTTTGTACGAGTATTTTAACGTCTAAACATCTCAGCGATTCAAACCTTCACCAATGGGAGGACATTTTAACCAATAAGGTGATAATGCCGCGATGTTGATTTACGAACTAATCAATAAGAGCAGCGTGTTCTACATTACCCGTACCCGTAGCGGTGAATTGTGTTACTACTTCAAATCGGTCTCACTGGTTCTTCATTGGTTATTTCCTTCATGGGTATAAACGTTGCACTACAGCTGGGATTATGAAACTAAGCAAGTTTACAAAGGAATCATAGATCGATTTGAAAAACCGACAACCCCGAAAAAGTGCAATTTGATCTACCTTGTTTTCTGTGGCTCTGCAACCAATTCAACTACCACGCAATCAAAAAAAGCTGGGTAGATCAAACTGCATGTAAATTTGATTTTCGTAAAATAATGCCTTTTTATACAACGTCCGGAGGCATACAATCATACGGTCCACCTGATGTAAAGCGGTTACCATAGCCTATGAACGGAAATTTAGCCACTGCTTGCTTCAGAGATTTCCTAAGAGACACAACTTCGGCGTGTCGTTTCGAGCTGGCCATGCCCTCTGAAACTGAACATAATTTGTAGTCTGAGGGGTTCAGGTATGGGCCAGACGACGGCCAGTCTTCAGCCCTTATAAGGTCCGGAACGTTGGTTTCGAGCCAGGCTTGGGTAGTTCATGCCTTGTGACCAAGTGCAGAGTCCTGCTCAAAAGTCCACGGTACATTTTTAAAAAGTGTATTGCTGAGAGGTTTTACAACACGATCCAAAACAGTCTCTTGATATGCTTTGGCTACAGTTTTCACTCTTTTATCACAAAAATGAAGCTTCGTGATTCCTAGACATGACACCCCTGACCAAACCATAACAGACACAGGATGATGACCACATTGTACCTTTCCGACTACTTCTTCGGCGGCTTCTATAGAACTGTGTGTGTACACTTTGTCATTTTGCTTGTTGTAGTGCTCTTCAATCGTGAATTTTTTTTCATCACTAAAGATAATATTTCTGTACCTTTCACCTGCGTATCAGGACAGAAGGCATTTTGATCGATCCACTCTGTTCAACTGTAGGGATTGACTTAGGGCATGTACTGCATATCGACGATAAGCGATGAGCTTTAGGTTTTGATTTATTATACGTGACAGAGCCCTAGCGCGAATCTTCATTTCTCGCAATAAGATTTTTGTTTCCTAATGGGATTTCGGCAAATTGTGGCTTTAACAGCGTTAACAGCCTTTGTAGTGTACAGCGCGCGATCGCCCTGATCTTTTATGGTGTTCATACGAATATACGGCTTATACCAAGCTTTTGAAGTGTCTAGAATATGACCGACGGCTCCAAACCCACTTTGTGCAAGGCAATCACTGCAATCATATTTTCTTTAACACCCTATTCCATATTGTAATTTGATAATAAACACGAAAACAATATGTAAAACGGCGGGAAATTGAAAAAAGTTTTTAACATAATAAACGCGTTCCCAATTCAAAATAATTAAATAGTTGAAAAAAATAACAGTTGCTATGTAGCAATATTTATGGCCAGACTAGTTAGTTCCCCAAAATTGTATTTCTAAGAATGCTTTGAGCACGAATTAATCGCGGATTTGCACCGTTATTTGCATCCTTGCTACCAATGCAGCACTTCAACGGAGGTATTCACATTGCCTCGGAGAGCCATATTCGAATCGGAATCGAAGAATTATCTGTCAAAATGTATGGAATCTGAGTGAAAACATTTCCAACCTGTTTCGAATCTAGCTTTACGGGGTAATTGTCAATACCCCCATTGTGTCTGTTTTGAGAATAAAACAAAAATATTTGCCATTTTGAATATAAGAACAAGATATTTCAATCAAGCATATCTATAAAAAAATAAAGCTAACTTACCATAAGTACGTACTCGTGTACGTGCATACACGACTTGCCCCTCAAAAATGCCAGACATCTAATAGAATATTGCACTGAAATTTATGGGTTTGCGCCATTTTTATAGCCTCCTGTGTTTAACGTGTCTGCAGTCAACGATTATGAAAAGATGTATTATGTTTGTCACCCCTGTATCGCTCCTTGAGGGTTGGACGTAGATTAAAGATATATAATAAAGAAGTGTGTAGGTGTGACAATGCATTACTTTAGTGTGACAGTAATATTTTGTAGTACACTGCTTGACTATAGTATTTACCTCGTAGTAAATTCCAATTCTGGCTTCCGAAATGAATATATACGAAAGAGTGTTTATTTTATTTTTTATTTAACTGAAAAGATTTTGAATACATTTGGCATGACTATAGTTTGGACTGCAAAAAATAAACTATGTTGCCAAATTCTACACGAGCAGAAGACGAAACAACTTCTATTGTGAATTTATAAATTTGAAATTTAATTTCTCACAAGAATTAGTTACAGGTTAAAATTTACTACTATTACTATCTCACGCCAACGCTCTCGAGGTAGGCAGGAAGAATCGAGCGATACAAGCGATACTTACAAACCTCACTCACTTCTTTAGCATTCATTGCTCTTCTTTTGCATGTTAGCCGGTTTCTAAGGTTCCGGACATAACCTTCTGATAAACCACGATCAATTTGTAGGTAAGTCTTGGAGAAACTACTGATTTTAATTATCCTTTTAGGCAAATACTCGTACCTTTTTCTAGTGGAGAGAATACCTTCAGTTCCGGTGATATTTATTTTCAGCTTCATTTTTTGAAGACATAAGATTCCAGAGTTCCATTTTCATTCATCCCTCAATTTTATTGATATTGATATATTTCGATTTTCTTTAGTTAAAAGTACGTTGAATAAAAATAAATAACTAATGGTAGTCATTTCATGCAATTTTACGTTTTTCTACATTTATATAAATAGTGGTGTCTGAATAGCATATTTTTAAGACTGTAGAAGTCATGCCTTGCCAGCACATGTGTTTCCTCCTTTCTACAATATGGGATCCGTCAAACGAAGCGTGAAGAAGCATCTTGCGGGCCAGCATGGCAGCGTCAACTGACAGGACACTATGTAGCATTTTGTGTGTTGCCGTTGCGATTTGGGCTCCTCTTTCGCTTACCATCAGGCGAAGCGGAGTCAATATGCTGAACTTACATAAAAAACGAAAATGCGTAACATGTGCGATACTAGTAAAAATGTATGCGATCAGCTGCATTAATTCTTATATGACTAGCTTGCATTGTAGCAACGCTATGTATTTCTCAAAATTTTCCACCCCAGTACCACTATCGTATATTACAAAAGTGGTACGAGAAGAAATGTGGGATTATTTATATTAAATTATAGAGGGCCAGCGGCTGGAGTTCGCGTCAGCGTCGGGCGGGCGGCTTACCTCATAATATTAAAGATAAATAGCCCTAGAAAAGATGATTAATAGTTTACTGTAATTGTTGAACAGTTTAGGGGCCCAGTGTAATTTATTTTGTATGAATTGTTCATCAAATAAGTCAGCTACCAACCTTAGGTTTCACATACACGTCTTCAATTAAAAATGTATATTTTCGCCTTTAAAAATGTTTATTCACGGATTGTTACGTACCTCGGTAACTTTCTGATGATTTCACGCACTCGCGTTAACAAAGCAGCATTGCAGGTTGGCTTTAACGATATTTTTTTTATACTACGAAGGTGGCAATCAAGCGTACGGTCTACCTGTAGTGAGCAGTTACCGTAGCCTTTAAACATTTGCAACACCAAGGGTATCACTCGAGCGTTGTCGACTCTGTAAAAATCTCTTCACGCCTTTCTTGAAGAACCCCATGCTGTAGTCCCTTGGTAAAACCAGGGCTGGGGGTTCATCCCACGACTTGTCGGGGGAGAAAACTTTGCTGGAATCATACAGTACACAACTATCGCGGTTCCAGTGTGTGAGGGTTGAGTCCCCGCCAGCGGCGAGCAGTGCGGTTGTAAAAAGAAGCCTATTGTACAATCGGTAGAACACAAATGGAGGCAAAATCTCGCCTTAAACTTAAGGGCTCAATGCCGTCTGATAATGATTCAGTGCCATCAGGAAGACACTGACATCACAATAAAATGAATCATTGGTGTTTGGTTACATCGGACCAAATTCAGTCGTCTCCTGTCAGATATTCGGTATAGCAAGCAGCCTTTACGCAACAGCTGCACAACAAGCTAGCAACCCATTTGCATAAAGCCTCGGGCAAGCAGTACAATCGATAAAATACTACTGAACGCCTTCGCATCTAAGCTTACAGGCTAAATCTTATATTGACTCTTTATTGCCAAAGTCCAACGGTAATGTGATACAATAAAAGATCACAGGTTTGATGCGCCCTATGATGTCCACTAGTAAAGACAGTTCTCCCTCTTAGAGTTTGTATGGTCATCTGCGCCTGCTACTCTCAATAAAGATTAAATCAACTGAGTGAACCTATAGGCCAGGAAAAATTTATGAGCAGATCTCACCTAGACAGGGGTTAGAAAACGAATATACTCTGTTGAAGGACTTATCCTGTTACGCCTCGATAACTTTGTCAATTGTCGTAGGTGCTCAAATTATCATGCCGTGTCTGTATCTCCGCTAGAATTTATTAACTTATGGCAACATATAAGTATTGGGATTATGGTTATACCACTGGCCAGGAGAGATGTGACTCCTCGCCAAACGAGACTGCCTTGTCTTGTTCTTGATTTATAAGTTTGATAAAATATAGATGTTTTTTATACAACGTCACGACGCATTCAAGCAACCTGATGTACATGCGTTAATAGGCTACGGTAACTGACCGTAGCCTATTAACGCATGTAAATACATTAAGTATCACTCGCGCGATGTCTCCTCTGCTGCTTACATAGCAACTCCTTAGGAGCTTACGGGTGACCTCACTCACACGCAGGAACACAACAACCCTCTAGGGAGTTGTTATTTGGCTACGGTTTTCTGTGAGGTGGAGGTACTTCCAAAGAAGGGCTGCTCTGATGCGCTTTACCTCTCTTAAAACACCCAGACCAAGACAAACAGTCATGTTCATGCACACAAATGTTTGTCTTGTGTGGGAATCGAAACCACGAGCGTTGGTGTCAAAGTCGCCTCATTCACGACTGAGCCACAGAGCTCGTCAAAATACAAATATTATATAAATAGATACAAAAAGGCAGATAAAATAAACCCATCTTTATCCATTTCGGCTTAAAATAACACTGACCACACTCCGATATAAAAACACAGACATATTATACCCCAGACATATTGCGATAGACCATTCGCAATCGAGTTACGACGACTCCATTGTTTGCGGAAAGTTATTATCTCTCAGCGAAGATACTCGGAAAATATGCCGCCGAAGACAATATTTTCGGTTATCTCTGGTAATTTATGCGAAAAGTTAGCAACTTGGTCACTTAAAGACGATCCGAGATGTCGATTTCGATAGGGTTTCGTTCGTTCTTGTTTTGAGGGTTCCGAACTATTGATGATCAATCATTGTTTAGTGTACTGAGGGTTCATTAACGTTGGAGATATTCTTTCTTTATAGATGTATCTAAATAATGTTTTCACTAGCGAAACATACTTGCATACGATATGATTTGCTTAGAGACTGGGGTTTTCAAAGTGGAATTTTCGTCAGGTCATACACTCAGAAATATACTATAAAATAGTGCTCATATTAGTGCAGCTATCGACAAGGATAAAAGCGTGACGTCCGACCAGGCTCGGGGATGTAGACCGGTTGGATGCGGCAAGGCTGTGGCAAGGCTGTGGCAGTGTGTCCCTTACTCAATAAAGGCAGACGGTACGTGTAAATAGACCTCCAGCAATGGCAGACAGGCAGCATAGGTAGACGGCCTGACGTGTGAAATCTGAAATGTTTAGGCTTATATAGCGGACCCCGCCAATCCTAATGGATTAGGAAACGGAATAACGCTAGGATGAAGAGAAGGAGAAGCGCATAATCCCTTAATGATCATGATAGTTAGATAATTAGGGTAAGAGCAGGTATTACCGGTCACCTAAGGACAAACATGAATAACTCACAAAATAATCAACTTTTTTAAATTAAACTTTACGAAAATGAAACATAATCTTACCCGCTAACGAATGACTTGAATTGAGATCAATAGCAATTGTAATTTTGGTATAATCAACATAAGAAAAAAAATTGCCTTTGACCGACGTTAGACCCCATGGAGGGAAATTCCGGTCACCGGTCCGGTTAATGCCGATCAGCGAAGCCTAAACTCGGTCAAGCTTTTCTGACACATATATACCCGTACATTCAGCATGTGCCCACAACCCACAAGTAACATTATCTGAACCAGAGCTCATTGTTTCTCCCGTAATCATCGCAAAGAACACACTTGTTTTCCAATTCATTATTTTCCTCTATATCTATGTCATCATCGTTACGCAGGTCAATCATCTCTACATCAGATTTTGAACTGCTGCTAGTGTTATTTTTTGCTGGAGAATCCTTTTTTTAATTGCGTGGGCTTTATTTTTCTTTCCTTTTGGGTTTTTTGCTTCGCCTTTTCTTATTCCCATTTTCATTTTTAGTGACTTTTTAGTAACATTACTCTTCAGAATTCTCTTGTCTCAGATATTTATTTTAAGTTTTTTTTCTTTTTTCAGATTATTTCATGTCTCAGATTTCATTTTTGTTTGTTTTTTTTTCAGTTTTCTTTCTTCTTTTTTAATTGCCGTTTCCCTAATTGGTTTTCCCTCTGCAACCAATCGAAAAGCTATAGCTAGGGTACTTTCATCCCATTTTACCTCCCCGCGTCTTCCTGACATCTGGAACCTAAATTGATCAAACATATTTATATATTACTAATATAATACTACATATGACTATAGTGAACTGCAGTCAGCGTAACTGGCATCAGCCAAAGAAACACATTTATCACTTTTATTAAAGTGACCGGCATTACCTGACAAAAACTTTTTAGAAAACTATAGCGCCTAACTCCGGTCACTGTGACCGGCATTAGGCGACAGAAGGTATTTTTTTGTAATTTTATTTTTTTACGAAATAAACAACACAACGGTGCGAAATAAGAATAAATATTAAAAAGTCGATCAGTTAGCACTCTGGAAATCAATTAAGTATTGGTTTAGCGTGATAAATTAAAGACGTACCTCGTATTTTCGACGGACGACAAATTGTTACAAAATGGCGCGAAAACTAACCACGTCCACTCCAGCTCAACGTGTAATCGGAATTGAGCGGGGGTGCGCGCGGTGTGGTCGGGAACGCTCACGCCACCATGTTTACATGTGTGTGTGCATTTAGCGAGTCATTTTGTATGTAATAGTGAAGTGACCGGTATTATCTCCTGACCGGCCATACCCGCTCTTACCCTACTTTGCTGAGTTCAATGCTTATGCGTTCCTAAACTAACTAAACATCCTCCATGTGTTCTTCAGCACAGAAAAAAACAGCAGTTTATGAATGATTATCTCATTTTAGGATCAAAAAAGTGTTAATGCTGATTGGTACGTCGTTTGTTTACCTAGTGCGCTTAAAAAGTACAAGAAAGACGACAGAGAAGCGGCATCTTCTTGAATTAGGACAATGCTATTTTTAGTTTCCAAAAAAGTCCTACCCATCCTATATTCAAATGAGACACTAGTGATTTCTCTGCCTTACTGAAATAAAAAGCTGATGACGAAACTGAAGAAAGCAACACCACGGGGATGTTACTCGCGCGTTGCCAATCTTGTGATCTAAGGATGTTTCATCACACTACCCAGTAATTTTCCTGCCATATCTCACCCTTCAAACCGGAACACAGCTATATAAATACAGCTGCTTGGTGGTAGAAATAGGTGAGACAGAGGTACACACGCAGACGACCTTTGTACAAAGTCTCCGTCTGACTTTCCATTTACAACTGAAAAATGTTTATTCTCCACGTTTTTTGATAAATAGTTTCACCGAATATATATATATATATCTCTACATGTAAAGGTGACTTTTTTGAAAAACATTGAACAACATTTAGCTCTCAACTTGTTTTATTTGTAGGTGAAACTTTTAGTGCACTCTACTACATACTAACACCATACATAAAACGCTCATATAGTACATGTACTGAATGCATCTTAACAACGCATAATAAATAAACATATACCTAGTAAATGCACAGTATAAAGCAGACAGTCTATCCAGTTGAGTGCGAACGAACGTAAATCTATTCGAACACCCGCTTGCCATTTGCGCGTAAAACAGAAAGCGCATTGAACTACGTCACATAAATTTAAAAAGGCTGGCATTGTGCATTTTTGTGGTTATTAAATAAAATATTGGATTTTTTTAGGCATTCGGTGTGACTTTTTTCCCATCAGCATTTTGAGGTTAGATTTCAAGGATTTACTAAAATTTACGATCCAACGTAATGTGGGTTTTACACGTCGCCAAACGTACGTTGGAAAATCGCGGCCAAATACCAACTCTCTGGAGGGTTGTTGTGTTTCTGCGAGTGAGTGAAGTCACCAGAAAGGATCTAATGTGTGTAGTTGTGATAGCAGCGGAGGTGGCATCGCGCGAGTGACTATTTAATGTGTTGCAAGCGTTCATAGGGTACTGTAACCACTTTACACCATATGCCGTATAGGTACTTGTATACCTTTCAACGTTGTGTAAAAATAGCAAGCATCGTTATAAGAAGACGGTAGGAATACAATTCTTTTAGTATTCTCAACAATATCCGTTAACTGTGAAGAATTTTGCTTTATCGTTTTTCTTAAGGTAACTTAACAGCTTGGTTTGTATTTAGAAGTCGATATGCATCTATCCTATGTCACGGGTTATAATCCCTTATTTATGGCGTGCGCGGGGATAAGGATCCAACGCGTAGAGACGCCTTTGACAAGATTCATGTAATGTTGTATACCCGCCGTGACCTGCTTCAGGGAATATCAACGGTACAATATACCCATGAACCAGGTCACGGCAGGTATCGGGACTATTGCGAATGTGTCGGAAATTACTGGGCCATTGAAATGAGATCTGTAGGGATTATTGGTACTGGACTATTACACGAGATGGACGGACGCCTACCATAACAATCATATCTGACGTTACTTCCGGCAGGGGGTGGCTCGCCACTCACTGGATGGACCCCCGAAATACCAAAGAAAGTCGGCCGGGGTAAGCGACTGGTGTAAGTGACTCGGGGGTATCCAGAGGCGTGCTTTCTCCGAAGTTTCTCGCGGCGTTATGCGCTTCCACCCCTGGAGCATATTGCTCTATCGTCTCCTCTGTGGACGGCCAATGAATGCAAGCCAGACCTCAAAGTCCTGCGAGCCATCTTGATTTTCTACTCCGACCGACGAAGACAACGTCGGACACGAAGGCCCTGGAGCACTCGGGTACCCGCGGTGGCGTTACGCACTAACAGCTCACCACAAACTGCCCTGTGGGAGAGAAAGAGATATGCATCATTATTAAATACTTGATAATACACTTAGCGGCACGGAATATAGCCCAAGTATAAACAAAGCGATAACAATTTAAGTGGGTGTCGCATATCAAAACCAGTGGAGGGGCCACTGATTTCTACACTCATTTTTTCTCGGTTGAAGCAGCGCGCCTGTGGAATGCTCTGCTTTCGATATCCGGAATGCTCAATTACTTCAATCGTTCTTGTCAAACTTCATTATCTTTCCCTTAACATTACGTAATTAGTATTATTTTCTTGTCTTTCCCCTCAGTCTCATTTATTGTGTGTATATTTTATTCAATGTATTTATCAACTTGATAAACTGTGTGTATGCGTATACTTGGATATATATAACCTATGTACTTATGTATGTTTGTGTATTTATTTATATAATTACTTTATTTCCTTTAAGTTATGCTCTGCGTCACCCTACCTTCTTTCTTTACTTCTCTACCCTAAGGTTGTCTGGTAGAGATCGCATCGCGATAAGACCGCCGTTGTACTGATACTTTGTTATTGTTGTTTTTATATAATTATCACTTAGTCTTAGGTTTCCGCGATTGTTACACATTGAATTAAACAATTTTTTAACGGAAGTATCGCGTGTTTTATTTATTTTGTTGAACCTGACGTTTCGAATGCTTTGCAGCATCCGTGGTCGCAGGAAGACTAAGGTGACATTTGTCTTACATTGGTTATTCAGTTATTACATCTACCGACATGGATGGATTAATTATGTATGTTCCCATTCACACAAAAATTGCTCACGGTGTCCGAACGTTTTTGAGTAGATCTCTTGGTTTGTGACTTGATTATTTTTAGAACTGGATCCCAAGCAGGTGGTACTTGCCAACCATCTTCTCTATTGAAATTAGGGTGTTTTCTTATTTCAATAGCCTCGCGTAGCATTCTAGCCATGTGGCGATTCTCCTTAGCGAGGATTTGTGGTTTATCGAACTGCATGTAATGGTTTGGCTGGTCCAGTGTCACATACTGCAGAGTTTTTATCACGCCTATTCTTCATGTCAGCAATGTGTTCTTTCACTCGAGTACCTATGCTTCTCTTTGTTTGCCCTATGTATGATAAACCACATTCACAGTCTAATTTGTATACTCCTGCATCTTGTAAGGGGATATTACACTTGATAGGTCTTAGAAATTGACTGATCTTCTTATGGGGCGTGAAATAAGTTTTAATTGAAGCTCGCCGTAAGATGTTGCCAATTTTGTCTGTGACTCCCTATGGTATGGTAAGATAGCTATGGTATGGTAAGCGGTAAGATATGGTAAGACGTTCAACTGTAGGTGGCTTCGGGCGGCTTCTGTGACGCATGCGAGGGAGTTTGTGATTATTGTTCGGCAGTACTTGTTTGACATGTTGGAGTTACGTTGGAGTAATTATCATTTGTTCGATGGTGAAGGAAAACATCGTGAAGAAACCCGCACGTCCAAGAAATTATATTTCGAAAGACGTTGTGACCTTACCTAAGAATGATCTGGTTTTCCGTTTGGGTTGTCGAGGTCTGACGGCAGTCGCTCCATTTAAAGCTCAGAATCTTCGCCAAATCCTTAAGCTAAGGTAGCGGACCCCGCCAAACCTAGTGCTATAACATAACATACAAACAATTAAATGATTATTCGGATTGTTGCTGCAGGTTAAATGTACCTAACATTGCTGCGTTTTAAACACACAACATTTGCTTCAAAACTTCTAAAGATAAAGCAACCAGAATTTCCAAATAAGAGATAAGCCAACGCTACACATACCACTTTGAAGATTAACAGCTAAAAGGCCCAACATGAATACTAACTTAAGACTGCAATACACCTAAATTCCTAGCAGTTTAAGTTGTACAAAGCGACACGACACCGCACAAAATGAAGCCGAGACAAGTGAAAAACTACAGCATTTCCCTTGTTAAAACAGACTATAATTCTACGTAGACCGGCGGTTTTGCATTTCCGCGTTAAAATGGGGATGCCGCGTCTCTGAGATTTATAAGCCGCCCTCGGAAATTGACTGGGGAGCCTTCATATTATTAATAAATAAGAATTTGTGTGATCCGATGTGGAAACGGCTACGTCTGGAAGTTAAATTGATTTCAAGAGCGTTTCTCCTCGAAATATTTTTAGGAAGTTCAATTCAGATTTATTGTTTAAGTGATTATTCTCAATAGACAATAGGAATTCTACCAATATAGGTGACTTTATTGTTAGTTTTCTGTTAATATACTAGAAAGTATAAAAAAAAAATAGAATCTTATTACCGCGTTATTTACCGGGCTTATTGTGAATCTGAACTATACAGGAACTTCACAAAGACGCATAAAGAAGTTCATCAAAATACCGATGTAATTTTGTATGACAAATTCATTAATATACAGATCTACAGAAGAGTCGCATATATACAAGCAGACACGACAGACGTTATCCTGTCCGACAATAAATAACAAAAGTTTCCTAAAACCCGATTGGAGCACCACCTACCGTGTTGAGAATCTACACAATCTAAACCATCCGTTCCAACCTAAAACGCGCGCAAAAAAATCATCAAAAAAGATCAAGCCGTTTAGGAGAAGTTCCGTGACGCACAGAAGAATTATGTATTATAAAGACATAGGGTGTAACAAAATTAACTAAAATTAATAATTAACTATTAACTCACGAACCAATAAACTACTTGACCGCGTATGAAGGCAGCCCGCGCTCATAAAAACGTTGAGTATTAGCGCCTAAATATCTTAGCGATAAGATGGGAGGGACCAATGGGAGGATATCTTAACTAAGAAGATGATAAGTGACGCCATGTTGATCCGTGAACTGGCCAATAAAAGCTGCGCGTTCTACTTCACTCCCCGACCCGTAACGGCAATTTAAGTTACTATGTAAAATCAGTCTCATTGGTTATCCATGGATTGTTTCCTTCATTGGTACGCTAGTAAAACCTCCTGGTCATCTAACGTCCGTGTTACCGTACCTAATAGAAAATACAATGTATGTATGTATATCTTCACGCCATGTCTCTTACGGGGTAGGCAGAGAGAACCGAGCGCCATAAGACGCGGTCCTTACATACTTCACTCACTTCTGTGACATTCATAGTTCTTTTCATGCACTCTTCTGGGGCTCCTGACATCACCTTCTGATAAAACACGACCAATTTGGTGGCATGGTAGGTTAGTCTCCGTCTTCCTCGGCTCCTACACTCTTCCACTTTTGCATTGTATATCTGTTTCGTCATTCTTTCATACCGCATTCTTTCTACATGTCCGAACCAACGGAGCATGCCTTTTCTTATCTTATCACCGACACTCTCTTTCAGAAAATACAAAATCTTTTTATTTCACGTTTTCCAATACTTTATTTCTTGAAAATGCCCATTGGACTACTATTCATTGTCTCGATATCAATGCTATTGATCCAGGCCATTACTCCACATTTCAACTATATTAACAAAATGAACCTTCCTGTGACGAAAAGTAATTTATTGTTGGCCGTCACCCCGAATTTTATCGAAGAAAAATACATCTTTTTCATCCCCCGCGTTTTGTCAATGTCCAAAAGCGATTCGACGAAATGAGACCCATTTGATATAAACTTCACGATCACCACTTGAATTGAGGAAATGATTTTTTGAATTACCGTCACTTCAGATAGATACATGTCGTATAATGCTGTATAGGACAGTGCAAAATACTAGATGTGGTAGCCCAGTGGATAAAGAACCATTATCCGACGGACCTTGGTTCAAATCTTGTTGCAGGCATGTACCGCTAAATTCGTGTTTCTGGATTTATGTACATATTTGTAATTATCACTGTCTCGGTGGTGAAGGAAAACAGCTTGAAGAATCCCACACATCCAAGAAATTATATTTCTAAAGACGTGTGACCCTATTCAAGAAAGGTCTGATGGCGGCCGTTCCGTCAAAATGAGTATCTTCGACAAATCCTCAGGTTTAGATAGCGGACCTTGCCAATCCTAATGTACGAGGAAACGGGATACGGCTAGGAAGAAGAAATAAAACAGTGCAAAAGGTATTATTTATGCTTTGTTACGTCTCAGCTTAGGGATAAATAGGTCATCAGCATCGAAATGTGATTCTTAGAGCATACGTCACTGGATATGGTACGAAATCATCTAACAATATTTTAACCACTGTTTGAGGGAAGTTAGGTAAACACATATAGGACGCTACTGCAACAACTATGCATATATAGCATGAATGGCCAAAATAGCCATATGATTTGGCTCGTTCGCCTTTGTCATCTCCAGTGGCGAATGAATGCTCTAAGCGCGATATAGACTAGGTACTCTCAGAGAGCCACGGAGTCAAGAAACAAGAACTTTTACTAAATGAGGCCTTGAATGCCTGGTTAGCTGGGCCAAGTCCAAATTTACTGCCCACACCAAAAAAACAAAAGGCCTAGGACATAATAGCTTCTACCGCTACCCTTAATTACGAGTACCTTATGGACAAATCCATAGGTAGAGATAGATACAGGCTGTTGGCAGTGTCCCGGTTGGAGTCGGGATACTGGCTTCACGCCTATCCCTCGCCCAACACTGGAACTTTCATTGGCCCCAGTATACTTCGAATCGCGATTGGTCGGGGCTGAAGTTTGTGTTGATCTTATGTTGATACTGTTGATTGTAGGCACTTGGTGGAATTTTGAAGACATCGCGTTAATGTTAATACTTGCACTTGTACAGATTCCACTTTTATTCACAATTTTATTTAATAATTATTTTTACCGACCGGTTTCGCCTTTACGGCATTATCGAGGTATTTTATACAACATATATCAATATCGTCGTATCATTTGTGTTGATCATTGCTGCACCAGTGTAGATCGCCTCGGATACCACTGTCTTGCCTGCCTTTCCGTCGCGGGCCGTCACTTCCGCCACGCTGCGTTCAATGACATCCTTAGAAGGGCGCTTGCCACCGGCTACGTTCCCGCGGCTCTAGAGCCGCAGATCATGCGAAACGATGGCAAGCGTCCTGACGGGATGTCTCCGATACCGTGGAGGAGGGGACGTGCGTTGGTGTGGGACGCTACATGCGTCGATACGTTAGCGGCGTTCTACCTCCCGGCGACTAGTAAACAGGCCAGTGCTGCGGCGGATGCCCGTGAGCGGCTTAAGAAGGGCAAATATAGTTGTCTCGATGCCCAATATGAATTTGTCGCATTTGGCGTCGAGACCCTTAGTCCATGGGGCCGAGGCGCGCATGGGCTCTTCAAGGAGCTCAGTTAACGGCTGAGGGAGGCTAATGGAGATCACCACGCAGGCAGCTTTCTCGCCCAAAGACTTTCCTTAGCAATAATGCGCGGGAACGCTGCCTGCGTTATGGCACCCTTTTTTTTGTGACGCGGGGAAAAATGCGTTACGCACACCACCGGTGCCTGGGTGGCCGCCGGTGGTAGTGTAGGACTCCCCGCTGGCTCTCCAACGGTATACCCACTAAACAACCCGCGAATTGCCTTCGGCCGCTTTGGTGGGGTGCCCCGGATCTGTCAGCGACAGGGCACCACTGCGACTGGCCAGCCCCTCAGAAGGGGCCGGACTTCTTCACTCTAGGGGCTATCCCGGCAAATTGGGACAGCCCCCCCGGCGGCGGGACCACTATGGGGCCAGGTTTCCATCCTGACCCCTGGTCCCACATATTAGGGAGGCGGCAATAGTTGCGCGTAGCGCCTACGCCGCACTCCCGTCCGCCGTCTCCGGAGCGGGACAGCCTCGGGATCATCCTCCCTGTCCCGCTCCGAGGCCTCCTTCTGGGACATGACAGTTTTACAGAAGGAGGCCAATGCCTCCCAGGTACTGTCGCTCCCGAGCATGGAGCGGATCACGCTCGGGAGCGAGAGGTCGTCGTCTCCTAGCACGGCCACCAGACCGTGGCGCTGCCGAGACCACCTGGGACACTGCTCCAGTGTGTATCGGGCAGTGTCCTCGGCCGCGCCACAATCGTGGCAGACCGGCTCCTGCTCTCGCCTCGCAACCCGGTGCAGATACTCACCGAAGCACCCATGTCCAGTGAGTACCTGCACCATGCGGAAGTTGAGGGGTTTCCTGCGTATCCAGCTATCTAGGACCGGGCGCAGCGCCTCCGCAACGCGGGTTCCATGCCGCGGCTGCGCCAAGTCCTTCCCCCACCTCCGCATCATCTCTGCATGCCCTCGCTGGCGATATCGCCCTATTTCCTCTAACGTGGGGCGCTTGCCGAGTCCTGCAGATGACACGGGTCTTCCTTCACAGAAAATCGCAGCCAAATAATAACTCCCTAGAGGTTGTGTTACTGCGTGTGAGTGACGTCACCAGTAAGCTCCCAAGGAGTTGCTGTGTAAGCAGCATTAATAGGCTACGGTACCCGCTTTACATCAGGTGGGCCGTAAGCTTATATGCTTCCCGACGTAGTATAAAAAAAAACGTTCCGTTACTGCACGATCTTTCCAATATTAAACATAGAGCAGAGTGCAGTGCGAAAACATGGGGCGTGTATGGATTTGCGACAGATACAGACGAGGTGCACGGCAGTCTCTTTGAAGATAAATTGCGTGTTTCCCGTGAAATCCAGTGATTTTCTCTACGTGCTAGTGTATAATGGTGAATGTTGTGTTGGTGTACGCAGGGTGCGGGAAATTTGTACGACTACTCTGCACTCTCGTACTACCTGAAGCTTTTCGTTGAGAACAGAAACTAATAGAGTGAAAAAAAAGTATGTTGGGCATTTGTCGGAGACCATCATATTAACAAATAAACCTACAAGTACGAGTTAGCTTTGACTGTTTGACTACTGTGGCCATATCCGTTAATTGTCTGATTCTCCTAACCGCATATACAGCGGAGCTGAGTTTGCCGGTAAGTTCATTTATGTGGGGGCCCCATGTAGTTTAGAGTCTACTTTAATTTCAAGAAACACGATATTTTTAACAAATACTAATTTATTATTCCAAATGATAACTTCTATATTGGCAGAAGTCACACAGACGGCCCGTGCGTACGTACTACCTACTAGTTTCTTGATTTATTAATCACTGCGATGAAATATTACAAATTAAACCTTAATTTAAACGAAAATCGACGCGTAATTTAGAGATTTATATCACAATAAACCAAATTTAACGAAATATCACACACACTGTACAATAACAACGAAGTAAAATATTTAAATAAGCAAACAAATACACGGAGAAAATAAGCGCACCCGACTTGCGAGGAAGCGGGAGGGGAATTGCTCATCATCAAAATCATCAAGGGTAGTGGAATTAGGAATATCGTTGGGAGTTATGGGCTGGGCGTGGGAAAGCTCTTTGACACCCTGGAGATGTGGTGTTGCAGAAGCCTCAAATGCCTCTATACTGAAAGAGCTAAAAATCGAGAATAGGCTATCGTCGAGTCTTCAATAAGAGGTGGGTCAATGATTGGTTAAAAAATTACCAAATAGCCAAAGAACGTTTGGATATTGTTAGGCTCTCTATTGAGTGCACTATCAAGGTATCTTGTGCTGAATTAGAAGATTATATAATTATAGTACCTAGTGGCGATTATTTGCTATTTGAGCAAGTAATGGAGGATATTTTAAGAAAAGTTTTCAAAAGCAAAAAAGACATAATCGTCTGCGGTGATTTCAATATTGATATATTAGTAGAAACACAAACAAGTATTAGGTTTTTAAATTTATTTAAATCCTTTGATCTAGGAAACTTATTTCTGGAGCCTACGCGTATAACGGCTACATCTGCAACTTGTCTTGATAACGTTTTTTGCAATTGTGACCATATAAATAAAACAATAATTGGCAGCTTGCCCTCAGATCATTGCGGTCAGTTGGTAGTTTATCAAGGTTCACATAATACAGATTTGAGAAATCATCTCTTGTACAGACCAAAGACCAGAAACAGACTTATTAGATACAATAATGTATTGGAGGACAGGTTGCAATTGTTGGATTACTCTGTAGATGATCCAGATTTTCTTTATACCAATCTGTTTCATGCTATATCCAGTGAATATCAAAAAATATTTAAACGGAAAAAAATTGATATTACACATAAATTAGAGTTAAATGATTGGGGTAACTACAGGTATTCTGCGAAGTAGAAACAAAATGTTTGATTTGTATGCAGAAAAGTGTTACAGATTTGACCCAGTCTTTGTCAATTATGTCAAGAACTATTCCAAAATATAATATATACAATATAATGTAATATATACAATAATAGTACAAGTGTTGATAGGCTACGGTAACCGCTTTACATCAGGTGGGCCGCATGCTTGTATGCTTTCCGACGTTGTATAAAAAAAATCACTGCGTCACAAAGTTTGTCAAAGCCGAGTATGTGCTAATTAAATAGATAGGCAACATTTTATCTTCAAAATATATACAATTTTTGTGGAAAACTTGAGGAGTCGAACTGCCAGCCAGTGGAGCCAATGGCAAAGATTCGTTATTTATAAATATAAAAATAGTAATGGTCCTAAAACACTACCTAGCGGCGATGCAGTTGGCTTTGGCTCTACACAAGATGGTAATAACTTAATTGCGTACATGTACTATAGTTATTAACTGCATAATATTATTGCACAAAAATTATGTTATGGTACTTTTCGCAAAGGTATCTAAATTTCTGTCGACGATCTACCACAAAGGGTGCAAAATTCACATAAATAACTCCGCCGCCCCAAGAAACTTAACGCCAAATTAAACCACAATTTGGAGACAGCAGGGTGAATAAATTTCTCGTCAATATGCTGTATGTAGTAATTTGAAAATAATACTAAGTGAGATTTAATTCGCAACTTGTTTGTTTATTTGCGCAAGAAAAATAAAGATGTAATTTGAAATCTGTTTGAAATGATTCGTTTAATAATGTATGAGTGAATGGTAGTAATAGTGATAGATTGAGAAGTATATATTAGTAAGACGAGTCATCTGGCGAATATTGCTGTATAATTGGTGTCCAGCAATCATAATCCTTGTCGAGGCAGGTGTATAGTGCTTTTGTCAACATGTAAGGAGATATTAAAAAACATAAAGGAAAGTTTGTTATTCATCTTGTTCTTTTGACTTCAGTAGTAACAAGTCTTGCTTGGTCAATGTTATCTCTTCAAAATTAGTCAAGCGGAGTTTCATTTACTGTTAGTAAAATATAGTATAGCTACTTTAAATATTATTATACAATTTTTCCTTCCTTTGGAACCCACTTTTTTTTTTGCCTAACGTATAAGATGACACATTGAAAAATGAGAAGTAGGCTACAGAAATGGTATCGTACTCATTTTACTGAGGGTGCATCCTCCGAGACCTGATAGGATGGAGGTGGTGAATTCTCATTAAATGCTCTTGCGGACAGCCGTACGGGTTATGCCAGACTCTTACTGACTAAACATTAAACACCATCTAGGGGGTTGCCTTTAGCCGGGAAAGCTTAAAAGGAACGGAGCGACGCAAGCGTCACTGTTAACAAAGCATCCTGTTAAGGATGATGGCGTGCCTTGTAGAGACGGCCATTGCTGCTATATGGGTCTCGTGTGACCACGAGGTGCTCGGTTGGAGGAGTTTTGCTCCAAGGAGGTTTTGGCCGCAGCAAAGTGAAAACTTGTTTGGAGGCTCTAAAAAGACATTACACCGCTTGGTTCCATATCAAAAACCGGTATCTTCGCTAAATCTCTAGACTTAGGTAGCGATCAACTCCCCATTAATATTGCTAATAAACAAGTAGTTACAGTACAGTTGGCACAAAAAATAAATTATAATACTAAATTATAATAATAAATATTTATGCACTAATTTCACAGGGCAAGTAAATTCTTTTTTTATACAGATACATATAAAATCTTACACACAGTAGATAAAAGATTAAAACTGAATATTAGGGAACAATTACAAATTATTAAACATAAAATTCTAAAGTTCTTTTATGAACAAATAGATCTAAGCAACTACCCTTTATTAAATATCTTTTGACTCACCCTTTCCACCTCCTCTACCAAGTCTATATGAGGGACGGCACTGCGATTGTTTTGTTTTCTTCGCCCGGTTTCCCCTGGAGCGATAGCCTCCGATAAAACCTTTAAAATCTTCCCGGCTAAAGGCGGTTACTAGGCGGTGTTTATTTAGTAAGAGTCTGACATAACTCGTTCGGCCGGCCGAATGAGTACTGAATAAGAGTTCACTACTTCTCTCCCAACTAGTCCCGAGAGGTCCATCAGAAGAATGAATAATGCACGATTTTAGTGGATTAGTCGTTTTTATGTTGGTCGTTGTTTACATTACTTATACTTACTTATGGAAGCGAGAGCTGGGAATGCCAGAGAAAGCATGACAGTAGAATAAAACGCGGACGAAATGCAAACGATGCGCAAAATTTGTGGCGTAACGATTGTAGACCGTATTCGCAATAATGGTGTTAGAAATAGAGCTGGTTGAAACACAACAGAGAGCGTCGGTGTTAAAACAAGAAGAGGCAAGCTCCGTTGATTCGGACATGTAGAAAGAATGCAGGAAAATGTAAAAAAAATAGATGAAAAGGAAGGGATGCCTTACTGTCCCCATGGTAAGTAATGTGGGCAACAATGTCCATACATTGTCGAGCACGGCCGCAATTTCAATTTACGAGTAGCGATGCTATAAAATTGGCACGTGATCGCGTCCAGACAAATAAGGAGATCGCTTATATGTGTATTAGCGATATTGGCAGGATGTGTACTAGTTGAGGTGAGGAGCGAGGCAGATAGCGGGGATCCGGAGAAAATTTTAGCTCGTGGGTTCGATTCCCACACAGGATAAACATTTATGTCCATGAAGATGTATGTTTGTTTGTCTCAAAGGATATTCACACGTATACATAGAGACGGAATGACCAAAAATGTGTGATTAATTTGATTTTAATAGATAGACGTCTCTTAAATTCTCTAATGGATACAAGAGCCTTTAGAGGTTCCACTCCAGAAACGGACACCTAACTGGTGGTAAGCCGGTTTGTGGGACTTTTCAAGAAGTGTAGGCACTGGCGAGTGCTTATCCCTTACAGAGATCATTAAAGGATAAGGAGCGAAAAATTGCAATATGAAAGTGTAAAGATGTACGAGTATGTACATCTAGCAAGTCAAAGACTTCCGAATGCAAGCCTTTTCGACTCAGATATCAGATATTGCTGGAAATTTCTGAAAGAAAGTATGGTGGATAGTGCAAAAGGAGCTTGTGGATGCGCAAAGAATAAACATTGAAAACATTGAAAGGAGATGCCTGCGGTGGTTGAATCATCCGAAGCAAGAAAGAGGAAATCGTCTTAAATGAAAGCATGAGAGAGAAGAAGAAAGAAATGTACATGTGTCCATAGTTATATGGATGAGATCGAATGGTCGATAGGAAGCTTGAAAAGTGGTAAGTCAGCGGGAATTGATATGATCACAGCTGAGATGATCAAACTGTGTGGCACTTACGCCCGAGACGTCTTCTGATACATAAGAAATCTATGCTGAAGAACTAGACGACAGTTTGTTTATTCTGTATCTCGATAGTTATACGCAGAGGATAAGGTCAAAGAACGCAGGATTACGCATGATAGACCTAATGGTTAACTATCTGCCGTCGGCACCATTGGATCTGCAAACACTGGTCACAATAATAATAATACTCACCCGCAGCGCAGCTTGTGGCGAGCTGTTGGTGTGTACCCACCAGTACCCGAGTGCTCCAGAGAGTCGATCAGGGCCTTCGTCTCCGGCGTGTCTTCGTCGGTCGGAGTGGAAAGTCAAGAAGGCCCGCAGAACGGTATCAAAATCATAACCGCGATTGAGCACTAGATGAATTGCTACGCGCCTTAACATCCGTTCCACTTTCGTCGTGTCCAGAATATCATCGATCCCGACTATGCCGCGCATTCAGTGTTTAGTGCGTGGATCATTTAAATAAGAAGCGATTACTTTTAATTAAGCCTTAATTTTTTTTTCACCCTGATCGAACCAGGAATGATTAAATGTGCTACCTGCGCTCAAGCAGACGTTATGTTCAAGCAACAATAACGCTTAGACGTGAATAGATACAATTATGATTGTGGTACCGTTATTTAGAACTATTATAATAAGAAGATTTTTGGAGTAAATTAGGTAAACATAAATTTTTTGGAAAATTTTCGTGTTTTAAAACGATAATTTAATTTTTTTTCTAATGTTTCACAACTTTTTGGATACTTTATTGAATCCTATTCATTTGCCACTACTTATACCTTTAATTTTTAATTAAAATTTGTTTCAAGTTAATACGACTCCAACTTCTTGTAATATTGTATTTTTAGTACACATACGTAAAAAAATATCATTAAAAAATGTAAATGGGGGTGGATCCGAGGGGGTTGAGTTTAGCCCCTACATATATAAGGGTTTTTTGGATTATATTGAGTGTAGAACCCGCCCTTAAAGTTTGTCGGGTGCGAGCACAAACACATTGTATACAGTTATTATATATGTAATGCTTATGTATGTATATTTACTGTGTGTAGGAATTTTAATTAAGTATATCTAATTAATTTGCTTTTTTGTTTTGAGTGCCGATTTCCTGTATATTTACTCCTCCGTAAAGTTGTCTGGTAGAGAATGTTATTAGCATTAAGTCCGCCTATGTACCCTAGATTTGTGGTAAATAAAGTTTAAATAAATACCTACTACTAATACGTTTATACAACATTTTTATTGTTGAATCCGCCAGTCAGAGATCCCTGTGGGTACAGTCGAATCGAAACACATATTGCGTGACCAAAATTGGAACACAAGATGATAAACGATGCACTGCTGGATAAGGCAGCGGCTCCTTCAAATTGGACACTGTGATATAAGCGATGTGATTTGTTCAGAAAATTGCAATCGTATATAAAATTTATCTTTTTGCAATAGAAACCCCCGCTTATTGCGTTTATTTATTTTCACTAGCTAATTTTTGAAGTGAAAACTTCTTTAGGCACGTTGGGCACTTTTGGGATGGGATAAAACACTGAAATAGCGTGACCGTCACTTTCCGTTACATACATATTATATATAAGGGAATGTGTATATATATATATATATATGTACATATATATAAGATATATATACGAAATACAGACCTTTTGGAATGGGGCAAAAGTGTGCCCATCACGCTCAGATACCTATATATAGATGTGTGTGTGTGTATACATAGCACTTTTTACTATCAGATTTTTATATAGATATTATATTAATAGGAAGAAAAAATTAATAAATGGTACATTATGGTACAAGTGTGTAATGTTGGTGATTACCGCTGAGGCGCCATTGAGACCCGAGCCGTAAGGTGAGGGTCTTAAGAGAGCCGAGGACGGTAATCATCAATACACACGTGTATCATACGACGTTCTCAACACCTAATGTAAGACAGGTGACTACCAATGTACATGTTAATGGAACTAATTTAGCCCCTGTGGAGACAACTGTGTTCTTGGGTATAACAATTGACTCCAAACTACAATGGGGCCCACAAATTGAAAAATTATCAGGAAAACTAAGTTCTGCAGTCTATGCAGTGAAAACTATTAGACGGCTCACTGATGTTGATACGGCTAGAATAGTTTATTTCAGCTACTTTCATAGTATTATGTCATACGGAATTCTTCTTTGGGGTAACTCCGCGGACATTAACACCATCTTTTTATTGCAAAAGAGAGCCATAAGAGCTATCTACAAACTTGGTCCCCGTGAGAGCCTTAGAGACAAATTCAAAGAAATAAATATTCTAACAGTCGCATCGCAATATATCTATGAAAATCTTTTGTATGTCCATAAAAACATAGACTCATTTTGTAAAAAGAGTGATACTCATAACATAAATACTAGATATAAGCATAATCTTGTGTTACATGCAAGCCGTCTCCACAAAATAAGTAATTCTTTTATGGGGCAATGTATACGGTTCTATAACAAACTTCCCAGCAATATAAGAGAATTGTCAATAAACAAGTTTAAAACTACTATTAAAGCCAAATTGTGTAGCAGGGCATATTATAAAGTATCTGACTATATTAATGATAAAAATGCCTGGGATTGAGTCGATCCAATTATAATGTAATTAATAAATTATGTAAATTTGTTTGGATACCAAAAGAGGGATGCCTGAGTTTTTTGGCAGTATTTTTATCAGTGCTCACCTAGTCATGAACTGCACGGTAGGGAAAAAAATTGTGACGATTCCAAACAAATGTAGCCATTTTTACGGAATAAAAAGATTTTGACTTTGACTTTGACGTTTTTCAACACACTTGTTAAGAAAATAAGATAGATTATTTACTGAAATACTTTCATGTTCTATTGTTATTTGAGATGGTTCGTTATTCGTGTAGGTGTAGGTGAAATCCAATCATTGGATGTACTTGGTGTTTCGCCAGTAGGACGCGCCTCAGAATCAGGTCTAATTCTTTTTGTGATTTTTGCACAAAATTTCTTCTTGTTTTGTATGGAATCTTCTACTTATGATTCTGCTACATTGCTAGAACGCCACCCACCATGACGCAAAGTCATTATATCAGCTCCTGAATTAGCCAGCAATGTAGCTGAAGTTCTTCTGTAACTATGTGTATGTTTAAAGTACGCCATGAACACATTTTCTGAAAAAGAATGCGTATTCTTGTTGTTGTGCCATTGTATGAAATTTTGATACGCTAATAGATATTTTTCTTTGGAGTTTTCAGGTAGTAAACTTTCCATAACGTTAAGGGCTTCACATCTTATATCGGGCGGCGTACAACATAAATCATTTTCTTCATAACTAGTACTTTTGATTAATAAATAACTATAATTTCAACAGTGAAAACGAGTTGTGAAATATTTTTCGCAATGGCGGGAAAAATTAATCAGTTTTCCTATGCGCGCGCATCTAACAAAGGGATTGGCCATAGACTAAAAGAATGAGGTTTCTTGTTTTTGGCTTTTCGCGGATAGCGTTTTAGCCAAGTACAAAATGGGGAATTTAAACTTTTTTTTATTACAGAGAAAACAAAAGTTATATTTGAGTGAAAGTTTTATTTTTTAAACACGTACAAGTTGAAATTATCTATTTAAATACGAAGTTGCATGAAATGAGCAAGCAATAGATACATTATTTGTACTATTGAACACGATCTTTTTTGTATCGAAACTTTTTTAAGAACAAAGCAACTCAACCAATAAAAAAAAAATCTATAACTCACTTGTGAATAATAGCAATGAAAAAGTCACAGTTTGATTACAGGTGTCATTATGTGCCTAATTGCGGTGAAATTAAAGCCACTTTATGAGCAAGTGTGTTGAAAAAAATATTTTACATATTATAATCAAGATTTTTTTTTATTTCGCTCTCTTTAGGATGCCGCTCTTCAGCACGCATGCGGTTTACAATGTATATAGGAAGCTAAGAGGTTTTAACTTCTGACGTGCAGACCTACGACAGTCATTTTTTTTCTTTTCTTTACACAACATCGGGACCCTTTGGACGCTTGTAATACATTAAGTATCACAGGCGCGATGCCACCTTTGCTGCTAATACATCAACTTGTTGGGAGCTTAATAATAAATAAATAAAGCTTACTGGTGATTTCACTCACTAACAGAAACATAACAATCCTTGTTATTTGGCTGCAGTTTTCTGTGAGGCGATCGTATTTCCTAAGAAGACCCGGGCTACTTTGATGAGCTTAATCTCTATTAAAAACACCCAGACCAAGACAAACATGTACGTTCATGCTCACAAATGTTTGTCCTGTGTGGGAATTGAACCTACGACCGTTGGTGTTAAAGTAGCCATTGCTAACCACTCCGCCACCCGGTTCGACACCTAGTTAATATAGAAAATTACATGGGACTACAATTACATACAAAACCTATTAAAATATTCATACCTCCATAAGTACAGTACATTGCACATAAAACTGTACTAAAATATTCACGCATTACAACACCTGCACTTTCCGCAGATCATTAAACTAGAAAGAGACATAAACGATCGTGCGAACGAGACAGCTGACCTTTTAAATGCCCATAAAACCTATCTGATCATTAACGTACACTTTCGGGGTATGAGCTAAGACGCAATAAACCGCCCCTCGATATCAATAATTTTCAAATTGCAGGGGCTAGCCACCCCAACGTTAGTGAACAATGTACAAATTGCAATTCTATATTTCACGATGCTGTTGGCTCCTGGACAAATACCACAGATTAGTAATGCATTTTATACACACGACGTGCATGTAGGATATTCTATTTAGTACTAATACTTGGATTTTCTCCAGTACTAAGAGAGGTAGGGTGCGTCTACGCAGCCCGTCTAGGGAAGAACCTCACAGAAAACCGCAATAACAACTCCCTAGAGGGTTGTTGTGTTCCTGCATGCGAGTGAGTGGGGCATCGCGCTAGTGATACTTAATGTATTTCACGAGTTTAGAGGCTGAGGTAACCGCTTTACATCAGGTGGGTCGTATGCATGTATGCCTCCCGTCATTGCATAAAAAAAATAAAAGAAAAGTACTAATGCAATCTCTTTTGTTTATGACGAAAGCAATTGAGTTTCTAATAATATATTGAGACAGTTTTCAGAATTCAGTGACAAACGCACAATCGTTCAACTTCCTTTTTGATCAAATATATCTGAACTTTAAAAACTGAAAATTTGTTAATAGATTCAGACGTTATTTTGCGAAAGTCAAATTTACATGCAATTTGAATTGCACACAGATTACACACAGGTTAGTGCTGTGTGCTAGTCTCTTGTACTAATCAAGACTTGTAGCATGTTATTCCAACGATTAATGTCTACAGCGCCTGAGGATGCCTCGTGGAGAGGCGAAACACGCACGTGAACACAGCGACGACCAGGCCAGTCGTGGCAGCGACGGTGGTGCGGGCATGCGGTTTCTTTTCCAAATGGCGGACGACCGCAGCAGCCGAGGCAGAGGCTACCGGAGCAGCCATGTCAGCATCGGCATGTTGCATCTACTAACGGTAGTGGGTGCGTGCCGGCCGGCGCTAGGCCGCATGTACTAATTGGTGGCGGAAGCGCACAAAGCATATTAGATCAAATTGCATGAGTATAATCGTTCAACTGGTCCTTGAGCTCAAATGCATCCGAACTCAGTGACATTAGCACAATCACTTATTTGCCCTTTTGATCAGATGACATCCGAAAATAATGATATGACTAATATGTTCAACTACCCCTTTGGTCAGATGAACTCAATGTCATGAACACAATCGTTCAACTGCCCTTTTGATCAGATGACATCCGAAAATAATGATATTACTAATATGCAATTTGATCTAACCTGCTTTGTGTGCTTCCGCCACCAATTAGTTCATGCGGCATGGCGCCGGCCGGCACCCACCCACTACTGTTAGTACATGGTACATGCCGACGCTGCCATGGCTGCTCCGGTAGTCTCTGCCTCGGCTGCTGCGGTCGTCCGCCATCTGGAACAGAATCCGCATGCCCCCACCACCACCGTCGCTGCCACGACTAGCCTGGTCGTCGCTGCGACACGTGTTCCGCCTCTCCACGAGGCATCATCAGGCGTTGTAGACGTTAATCGTAAGAATAACATGCTACAAGTGACAAATCCATCGCAGTGCCGTCCCTTATATTGAATTGAGGGTGGGCGTGGATGGTGTGAGCGAAAAGATATTTAATAGTGGGGAATGGTTTACGTCAGTCTGTTTGTTCATGAGAGTAATTTTAGAATTTTTATGTTTATTAATTTCTAATTGTTCCCTAATATTTAGTTTTAAACCTTTGTCTATGGTGTGCAAAATTTGATATGTATTAGTGGGGGATAAGTTATGTCCTTTGTCTATAAGATGCTCGGCGAAGTGTGACCTATCTGGGCGATTGTTTTTATACGCCGATACGTGTTCGTGAAATCGTGTTATAAAGTTACGACCAGTTTGCCCGATATAAACGTGTTCACATTCATCGCAGAACAGCTTATATATCAGCTCGAAATATTTCGACAACTAAATACACTGCGAGTTTGTCATACCTGGGTAAAATCACTGACAAAATAGTTCACATATTTAGAAAAAATAACATACATGTTGCTCTCAAATCCCATAATTCACTCAGGTCACTTTGTAACACTAAAGATAAAATCCCGCCCAATAATAAATTCGGCGTCTATAAGCTGTTCTGCGATGAATGTGAACACGTTTATATCGGGCAAACTGGTCGTAACTTTATAACACGATTTCACGAACACGTATCGGCGTATAAAAACAATCGCCCAGATAGGTCACACTTCGCCGAGCATCTTATAGACAAAGGACATAACTTATCCCCCACTAATACATATCAAATTTTACACACCATAGACAAAGGTATAAAACTAAATATTAGGGAACAATTAGAAATTAATAAACATAAAAATTCTAAAATTACTCTCATGAACAAACAGACTGACGTAAACCATTCCCCACTATTAAATATCTTTTCGCTCACACCATCCACCCCCACCCTCAATTCAATATAAGGGACGGCACTGCGATGGATTTGTCACTTGTAGCATGTTATTCTTACGATTAACGTCTACAACGCCTGATGATGCCTCGTGGAGAGGCGAAACACGTGTCGCAGCGACGACCAGGCCAGTCGTGGCAGCGACGGTGGTGGTGGGGGCATGCGGATTCTGTTCCAGATGGCGGACGACCGCAGCAGCCGAGGCAGAGACTACCGGAGCAGCCATGGCAGCGTCGGTATGTACCATGTACTAACAGTAGTGGGTGGGTGCCGGCCGGCGCTAGGCCGCATGAACTAATTGGTGGCGGAAGCACACAAAGCAGGTTAGATCAAATTGCATGTAAATTTGACTTTCGCAAAATAACGCCTGAATCTATTAACTATATATTACTAATAATTATGTTCAACTACCCCTTTGGTCAGATGAACTCAATGTCATGAACACAATCGTTCAACTTCCCTTTTGATCAGATGACATCCGAAAATAATGATATAACTACATATGTTCAACAACCCCTTTGGTCAGATGAACTCAATGTCATGAACACAATCGTTCAACTGCCCTTTTGATCAGATGACATCCGAAAATAATGATATGACTACATATGTTCAACTACGCCTTTGGTCAGATGAACTCAATGTCATGAACACAATCGTTCAACTGCCCTTTTGATCAGATGACATCCGAAAATAATGATATGACTACATATGTTCAACTACGCCTTTGGTCAGATGAACTCAATGTCATGAGCACAATCGTTCAACTGCCCTTTTGGTCAGATGACATCCGAAAATAATGATATGACTACATATGTTCAACTACCCCTTTGGTCAGATGAACTCAATGTCATGAACACAATCGTTCAACTGCCCTTTTGATCAGATGACATCCGAAAATAATGATATGACTACATATGTTCAACTAACCCTTTGGTCAGATGAACTCAATGTCATGAACACAATCGTTCAACTACCCTTTTGATCAGATCCTGAACTTAATGACAAAATAAAAACTTCGTATAAAACAAGATTTAGCGTGGTTATTTAATAATGCTACGTTCGGAAATATGCTTTAAATAAACATGCCTAATAAAGTAGTTAATCAAACCTAAATGATTGCCCAAACATCTATAGCACAGAAAAAAAAAACTTTTGTTACTGAACTTGGCAACCCATCTATTTAATGCGCAAATAAATCCAAATACGCCGCGAAAAAGATACATTCACAACCAGGCCGTAAATCGAATCACTAACGAGTTCGTACGACCGCACTGGAATTCCAATCATGAGGCGGGGCATCACGTGTACGCACTTAGTACTTATAAAATATTTGTTGAATGTCTCAGTGAAAAAACACTAATGTTTGTGTTAGAGTAAACATATCTTATATCTGTCGACGGTCTCGGTGGAAACGCGGGACTTTGACGACGTATCCACACAAGATAAATATTTGTGTGCATGAACATGTCTGTTTGTCTTGGTCTGGGTGTTTTTAAGAGAGGTAGGGCGCATTAAAACCGTCTGGGGAAGTACCTCCACCTCACAGAAAACCGCAGCTAAATAACAGCTCCCTGAAGGGTTGTTGTGTTCCTGCGCGAGTGAGGTCACCAGTAAGCTCCCATGGCTATCAACGTTCGTAGGCTACGATAACTAATTTACATCAGGTGGATCATAGGCTTGTATGCCTCCTGACGTTGTATAAAAAAAAATCCAGTGCTTTTACATGCTTTCACAACTGTTAAGAAGGAAAGTAGAAGGATGTATGATCCAAGGAAGGCCAAGACTTATCTACCATGACCAAATTGATCGTGTTTTGTCAGAAGATGATGTCAGGAGTCTTAGAAACTGGCGACCGTGCATGAAAAAAGCGAGTGAGGTGTGTAAGGATCGAGTCACGTGGCACTCGGTTCTCTCTGCCTACCCCGCAAGGGATTTGGCATGGAGTTATAGATTCATGGTTACAACTTTTCATTTTATGTGACGCGTGGTAAACAAGCCAGTCTGATGTGAAGTTACCGTGTAATATAAGCAGATACATTACAATGCCAACTTCGCAGGTATATACTATACAGAATATATTCTAGAAGCCTCGCTCATTTCTCAAGAAAGTAGTCATTTTAGTGTCTCGTATCTCCGAAGTCTGCCAACCGACAAATCTGAAATATATGCAGATGATTCGACACATATTCAGAAAACAAATAGTCATTGACACAAATAGCACAGAACTTTTGTGTTATCTATAATGCATATATTCATTTGCTTGTTGCATATTAACTAAGTTCTTTCATTCACATAACATTATTTGCCTAATATGCGGAAATCTATATATTTCAAGAGAGGTAGAGCGCCAAGCAGCCCATATAGGGAAGTATCTACACCACACATAAAACCGTAGTCAAATAACAACTCATAGGGTTGTTTTAGTCTGCGTTTGAGTGAGGTAACCAGAAAGTTCCTAAGGAGTTGCTGTGCTAGTAGCAGAGATGGCATCCCGCGAGTATCACTTATGTAATGCGCTTATAGGCTACGGTAATCGCTTTTCACCAAGTGGGCCGTATACTTGTAATTGGCTCAATTTATTACTAAACTAGCTTTTTAAGGTAATTTTCTGCTGTTGGTTTTCCAAAGAAACTAAAATAGAATAAAAATAAATATATGTACCAAGAAAGTGTCAACTGCATTAATCTCAAGACTCACTACTCTGTGATTATAGTCCAAGAGCTGGCTGCGAAAAGTGGCAGATGCTGTTAACGCAATTACAATAATCGTTTGTGTAAATAAATTGCTGTCGAAACTAGATTAGGGTATAACTATTTGGTACAGAGTAATGGCGGCTCTATGGGAAGGAGAGTTTGCCAAGCAGCTGTTGTTATTTATTTCGTTTGTAATTTTATCTGAGCGAAGATCCAGTTGTGGACATTCTCAACTAAGTTTTGTATTTGTTGTCTCAACTTATTTTACTGTTTAAGTTTGTAATTTATGAATTTATACGCTTTTGTTTATGTTGATGTTTTAATTTCGTTTGTCGTGTTTGGGAGTTCATTTTTGGTATATTCTTGCCACGAATTTCTACTAGTATTGTTAATTTCCTTCTAAATGTGTTCACTAACAGAAATTATGAATTCATCACAGAACGTACCAAGCAAAGAAAGAAAAGTATCAAGCGTGTTATACATATATTTCAATAACATAAGAAAACTTCGTTTCCCTTCTAAGAAAAGTAAGTCATTAGTAAAACTGATATGTGATCCTTAAAATGATTGCTTTGTCACTAAGGGTTGGGGTTCAATTTTTACAAGACATATTCAAAAATTAACATGACCAATGATCGTTGTATATTAAAAAAAAAATAGTGGCCGTCACGGGACGCCCGGCAGATGTGTCATCTTAGCGAACATTCAATCTTTTAATAAATAAAAATCATAAACCATCGGATAGATATAGTAAACAGCTCATGCAGAGAAGCAACGGGAGTGTCTAGTATACGTACGCAAGGGAGCCGAGAGTGGCGGCGGCGTAGAGGGGGCATGACGACATGAGAGTGTCATGCCATTTGCCGTCACAGCATAAGGTTCGATTTTACTGCCAAGGTGCGTCAATAGATGTTTCACCTCAAAAATGATTAAATATGCTACATACTTATATAACAGCAGTGATAGATAGATAGATAAGGAACCACTAAATTCGTGCTTTCGGATTTATGTAATATACAAGCTTTTACCCGCGGCTTCGCTCGCATTTTTTTTTAATAAAAAGTATCTTATGTTACTTCTGATACCTCCAAGAATATGTGTGCAAAGTTTCATGATGATCGGTTAAGTAGTTTTCGCGTGAACGCTAACAAACAAACGGACAGTTACATTTATAATATTACTAGCTTTGCTTCGCTCGCATTTTTTTTTAAATAAAAAGTATCCTATTTTACTTCTGATACCTCCAAGAATATATGTGCAAAGTTTCATGATGATCGGTTAAGTAGTTTTCGCGTGAACGCTAACAAACAAACGGACAGTTACATTTATAATATTACTAGCTTTACCCGCGGCTTCGCTCGCATTTTTTTTTAATAAAACGTATCCTATGTTACTTCTGATACCTCCAAGAATATGTGTACAAAGTATTTAACAATAAAGTTTTTAAACTTTACCACTGGAACAGCACATTATGATTATGATTAGGATTAGAATATAAGTATTTGTAATAAGGCGGTGAAGGAAAACATCGCGAGGACACCTGCATGTCCAAGAAATTATATTTCGAAATATATTACCAAAGAAAGGTCTGGTTTTCCATCTGGATTGTGGCTGTCGTTCCATGTAAAAATGAGTTTGTTCTCTTCGCTAAATCGATGGATTTATTTAGCGGACCTCGCCAATCCTAACGGAATAGGAAACGAGATAAGGCTAAGAGGAAGAAGATATTAATATCTTTAAAAAGGCACGTTGATATATTGTGTCAGAAAATAAATAGATAGGTTTTTGTCTTAAAAAATCTTAGACAAACAGTATCTGTGGAAGCAGCATTAATTAACAACCTAAAGGGGAAAACAGACCTTTCTTAGGTTAGTTCACAGATCTTTCGAAATATAATGTCTACGACGTGTACGTTTGCTAACAATATTTTCCTTCACCGCCGAGCTAGTAATAATTACAAATATATTTTGTTTACTTAATATTGACTCAGTCGTGAATGACGCGACTTTGACACCAACACTCGTGGGTTCGATTCCCACACAAGGAAAACATTTGTGTGCATGAACATGCTGTTCGTCTTGGTCTGGATGTTTCAAGAGAGGCAGTGCGTATCAAAGCAGCCCGTCTGGGGAAGTACCTCCACCTCACCGAAAACCGCAGCCAAATGACAACTCCCTAGAGGGTTGTTGTGTTCCTGCGTGTGAGTGAGGCCCCCAGTAAACTCCTAAGGAGTAGCTGTGCAAGCAGCAGAGAAGGCATCGCGCGAGTTATACTTAATATATCGCAAACGTTAATTGGCTACGGTATCCGCTTTACATCAGGTAGGCCGTATGTTTGTATGCCTCCTAACGTAGTATAAAAAAAAATTCATCCACCAAATTACCTGTCTGAGTAAATTCTTGACAATTGACTGTAATTTCTCTTCTTTTGTCGACTTTAACAATGATACTGTAGTATCATCTGCAAACAGTGTACACATGTGTGAAATAGCTTGCAGAGGTCATTTATGTATACTATAAATTGTAATGGTACTATAAATAGTTGTTTAATAGAGGGACTGACCTAACATTCTCTTTTATGATCTAATTTTGTGTACATATTGTTTTTGTTACAGCTGTGTATGTAATTCTTTCTACTCTTTAGATAATCATTTAAGCACTTTGCTTCAAACTCCACCAATATCATTATTTCTAGATATGTTAAAGCTGTCGATTACAATTTTATTTACGAAATAAAAATGGCTTGTTAATATTATCAGAAATATATTGATCTAAAATAGAGTGTTAGTGATAAAATAAGTTAAATAATAAAATAATCTCCGTTGGTTCGGATAAGTAAAAAAAATGCCGAAAGAAAGATTTACGAAACAGATATAGAACGCGAATATAGAAGGATATGATACGTAGGTCACACTATAAGTTTTGCGTAACTTAAAAAAACAACATGTTATAACCAAAATATTATGTTTATTGCTTTTCAAAATACTCTCCTTTACATTTTAAACATTTTTTCATGCGATCGAACCATTTTTTAAAACAGGAGGACCACAGATCTGAAGGCATGTTTTCTACGTGCTGATTGAACGCTATCACTGCCACTTCGGAGTTGGTAAAAGTGAAACCTCTCATCAAATATTTGATTTTGGGGAAAATACAGAAATCACAGGGTGCTAGGTCGGGGCTATGCGCAGGATGGGTAACGAGTTGTACTTTTTCGGAAGTTAAAAATGACTTTGTTTTGTTGGCCGTGTGTGAAGAAGCGTTGTCATGATGTAGGAGAACGCGGCTTTTTGGTCGTCTTTCGCGAACTTTTTCTAACACCCTGGGTAAACAAATGGTAGAATACCACTCGGCATTAACACTCTTTTGATCTTCAAGTGGAATTGTGCAGATAGGACCCGTAGCTGAGAAAAAAAACGCGATCATTTTTTACCAACGTTTCTCGCCTGCCTCACTTTTGTTGGCCTGTTCTCATTTTCAAACACCCGTTCACGAGATTGCTGTTTTTTTTCGGGTTTAAAACAATAAATCCACGTTTTGTCTTCTGTGACAATGTCATAAACAGCATTAGAATGTCCGTGGTCGTACTTCATTAGCATCTGTGAGCACCATTCCACGCGAGCCCTTCTGCTCCGCTGTCAGTTCATGAGGGATCCAACGACAACAAAGTTTCCGAACTTTCAATTCTTCGTGTAAAATTTTCTGAATTTGGCTCATACCAATCCCCAATAGTTCTCGAATTGTCTCATAGGTAATCCGCGGGTTTTCTTCAATTAACCGCTTAACAGTAGCCACATTATTTACGTTGATGGCAGTTGAAGGCCGCCCTTCACGAAATTCGTCATGTAAAGAAACTCGACCTCTCTCAAATTCAGCAAACCATCGTCTCACGGTGCTCAAAGAAGGTGCTTCTCTCCCAAAAGCATTTTGAAGACGAGCAGCACAGTCTTGCGGAGAGAGAGAACTTTTAAAATCATAAAAAATCATCGCTCTAAAATCTTTTCGACTCAATTCCATTTTCGTTGCGTACGTAGAACTTTGATGTGTGATAAAAAACAACTGACAAATGATTTCCCGCCAATTGTTTTTTTTATTACTAAGTAGGTTGCAACGTTTCAAAAAATATAACATTCGAAATTCAAATAGTTCCGATTAGCTAGAAGTGCAAAACTTTTAGTGTGCCCCTAGTATATAGGAGCCAAAAAAGGCCAAAACTTATCTACCATAGTCAAACCTGCGAATAAAAATACCATAGTAAAAAATGCGAGGACCTCATGGTGAAGGAGAGATGTTACTCATATTTCCACGAGCTACTGAACAAGCCGCATAAAGAAGTGCAGCCACCGGCGCTCCCTCCTAATTAGAGACTAGTGCCACCTACAATGCCTGAAGAAGTCCAATAGGCTCTTCGTCGCATGAAGAATAGGAAGGCAGTTGGAGCCGATGGAGTCCCTATCGAAGCCTGGAGTACAATAAGACCTCGTGGTGTGAGTATTTTAACCGACCTATGTAACCGCATACTCCTCACCGAAAAAATCCGAACCAATGGAAACTGAGTGTCATCACTCTAGTTTACACAGGGATCTGTGTGGTAGTTACCGCGGTATAAAGATCTTGATCACACTATGAAACTCTTTGAGCGGATAATTGACTCCCGGATCCGGCAGGACTGCATTGTCTCGGAGTGTTTGTATGACTTCCGACTTCGACAGGAACTATGGACCCCGTTTCTGCTCTAAGGATCGTCATGAAGAAATACAAGATGAAGCACACGACTCTGCATTTTCCGTTTTTAGAAATGGAGAAGGCCTTCGAATGTTTTCCTCGTGCGTTGATCTGGTACGTACTGAGTTCCAAACGGGTGCCTGAAGCGTATATTGATAAGTGCCGGGTCATTTATCTCGATTTTGGTTCCATGGTTAGGACTGCCGTTACCGATACACACCCCTTTTCAATCACCGTTGGGATCACACCAGGGATCCGTCCTTAGTCCGTTTTTGTTCAGCGTAATATTAGTCGTAGTGCTGGACAGCATCACAGACATACATGAACAGCCTCCGTGGTTGCTCATGTATACTGACAATAAACTAAATGTGGCAAGTACTTGGACTGCAATGTCTCAGATCCTGCACCTGTTCGCATTGATGAAGACACGGTCGAGCGCACGGACCAGTGTGGGTTTTTGAGATCTGTACTCTATGCATTGGAGACATCGATTGCGACGTCAAGGCACGTAAGTCAGCAGCTTGGGTCATGGCGTGAGATGGCTAGCATCATTTGTAATCCATTGAATGCTGGTTAAGCTAAAGGCGCAGGTTTATAAGTCCATAATTAGACATTTCTTTTTATTTTACCGTTTACTTTTAGACACTATGTCGGTGTGTCGTTTCGAGCTGGCCATGTCCTCTAAAAGTGACCATAATTTGTAGTCTAAGAGGTTCAGATCTGGGCTAGATGAGGGCCAGTTTTCAGCTCTTATAAAGTCCGGAATGTTGCTTTCGAGCCCGGCTTGGGTAGTTTGTGCGTTGTGACCAGGTGCAGAGGCCTGCTAGAAAGTCCACGGTACATTTCTAAAAGGTATATTGCTGAGAGGTTTCACAACACGATCCAAGACAGTTTCTTGATACACTTTGGCTGAAGTCAGATAACTGAGGAGTCGTTGTGCGGACGGCGGAGGGATCGGCGGATGTCGATCCGCTACTAGCAGTGTGGGCGCGGCAGGCTGCCGCAGCGGTCAGCGTGACCCGGTGAAACGGTTGACCGCTGGCCGCCCGCAGGTTAGTAGGGTTCCCGAACCCGGGGAATACTTAATCCCCGCCCCGGGAGACTGAACCACCAGCCTGTGTAAAGACCCTGTTTGTAGTGGTCGTGCCGGAGAAGGAGACCAGGATGGACCCAATTACTGTAGCAGGGGGTGGGACCGGGGGCCCTTTCGTCCGCCGCGCCAGTAAACCGCTTAACCCGTACCATACTGTGGTGAAAGACACCGCGCCTTTGTTCTTTACGCTGTTCGTTCACCGACTTCTCATATTTTTACTCCTCACGAATATGGCAAAACAGAAAAAGAAAAATGGTTGCACAGCGGCCACTCCCTCCACAACGAATGTGGACTTTTGCAACATCAGGGGTTTATACTCGAACATCAACGCAGTACATCATCACTTGGAGATCGCGCGGCCAACCATTATTTTCCTTACGAAGACATAAACATCCTCACCGGCCGACATATATTATTTAGATTACCCCGGGTACAAACTAGAGCACTTATTTATGCGTGGTGCCGTGGTATGCTTGTTCGTTCGGGAGGTTATTTGTTGTCGCCGACTGCCCAATCTTGTAGGCAGAGACCTGTCGGTTTTATGGGTACGTATGGATCATGACGGCAACGCCCGGATCTACGCGTGCCTTTACAGGTCCCATAGCGGTTATACAGGCACAGCTCGTTTATTAGAGTGCTCCTAAGTTATGTTCTGTATTAACGCGCCTTATCGTGCTTTTCCACTCCACTGGGCAAGTCCCGTCTTCGTGGAATACCGCCAATGTGCACCCGGTGAAGTTAAGGTGAGGCATTGGTAGTCAGCCTATATATGGCAAAGGCGGTCGATCGGGTCTGACATCAGAGTCTTCTATCGAAGGTACCATCATACGGGCTGCCCGAGGGTTTATACAAATGGGTTGCCAGCTTCTTATCAAACAGATGCATAAAAGCCGTGGTTGACGGTGGCTGCTCCGATAGTATGGATATCAATTGAATTTATTTTTAACGGAAGTATCGCGTGTTTTATTTATTTTGTTGAACCTGACGTTTCGAATGCTTTGCAGCGTCCGTGGTCGCAGGAAGATGGATATAATGCTGGCGTCTGACAGGGCTCTGTACTGTCTCCGACGCTGTTTCTGCTTCATATCAATGATATGTTGTCAATTGACGGCATTCTGTGTTATGTGGACGGCAGCACCATGAACACTTATTAAACAGGCCGAGCTAACATTCCTCGTTCCCTCGTGGAGGCAAGCCGCTGGAGCGATGGAACTTGGTCTAAATAAACCCCATAAAGAAGTTTGCGCATTCATCGCTAAGAAAACTCCATTTGCTGTGGTTCCTCAATTCCAGAACACACCACTTAATATCGCCAAAAGCATTGGGTTTCTCGGTGCCTAGATCTCCAGTAATGTTCAATACCGGCATCATCTGGAGGAGAAGGTCAAACGAAGGTAGCGTCCAAGAAACGTGATGTGCTCAACAAGGCAAAACAGTACTTCCGTGCGGAACAAAGAATATTATACAAGTCTCAAGTCAGACCGCACATGGGCTACTGTAGTCACTTTTGGGTGGACGCACCTCGATACCAGCTAGGACTCGTGAATCGGTTCAGACACGAGCTATGAGAATTGTCGGCGATCCTAAGCTTATAGATTGAATTGCGCTCTATGTTTAAGGCGAAATTTTGCTCCCTATGTGTGTTCTATTGATTGTACAACGGCTTGTGTTCGAAAAAATTGTTCGATATGATGCGACAGCTTCTTCTTACAACCGTACCGCTCGCCGATGGCGGGGAGTTCGTCCTCACACATTAAAACCGCAATGGTTGTGGCAAAGTCTTCTTCCGAGAACTCTCAAGTTGTGGAATGAACTCCCAGCCGAGGTTTTCCTAAGGGACTACAGCATGGGGTTCTTCAAGAAAGGCGTGAAGAGGTTTTTACAGGATCGGCAACGCATGACTGACACCCCTGGTGTTGCAAGTGTGCATAGGCTACTGCTTACCATCAGGCAGACTGTACACTTGATTACCACCTTAGTGGTACGATCGTATAATAAAAAACTTCACACCTTTTTCACAAAAATGAAGCTTTGTGACTTCACGATAAGACACCTCCTACCAAACCATTACAGACGCAGGGTGATGACCACGTTGTACCTTTCCGACTACTTGGGCGGCTTCTTTAGAACTGTATGCGTACACTTTGTCATTTTCCTTGTTATAGTGCTCTTCAAGCTGTGAATGTGAAATGTGTGTGAATTTTTTTTCATCAGTAAGTAGGATATTTGTGTGCCTGTCACCTTCATATCGGGACAGAAGGTGTTTTGATCGATCCACTCTACTCGACTATAGGGATTGATTTAGACCATGTCCTGTATATCGACGATAAGCGCCGAGCTTCAGATCTTCTCTTGCAGTCCTAGCGGGAATCTTCATTTCTCGCGATAAGATTTTTTGTTTCCTAATGGGGTTTCGGCGAATTCTGGCTCTAACAGCATTAACAGCCTTTGTAGTTCTAACAGCACGCTATCGCCCTGATCTGAACTATTTGGTCTTCAACAGAGGAAGTGTTGGTATATCTGTCAATAGTACGATATACTGATACCAAGCTTTTGAAGTGTCTTGAATATGATTGACGGCTCCATACCCACTTTGTGCAAAGCTGCAATCCTATTTTCTTTAACATCCATATTAAAATTTGATAGTAAACACGAAAAGAATATGTAAAACGGCGGGAAAACGAAAGAAGTTTTTAACATAATAAATGCGTACCAAATTCAAAATATTAATGAGTTGAAAAAACAAAAACATCTATGTAACAGGATTTATAGCCAGACTAGATATATATACATACATTCCTACTTATGTACTATAATGCACATGCACACATAATTACGCGCAAGTACATATAGCCTGTCATTGAACTGATTCAAACCAATATCTAGACAATACATTTCTCATTACTATGATATTAGTGATAAATACACCCCAACTGTGGTAGGTTAACCGCCTTATTAACTAAATTAAACACGTTTGCTCTCTGATGAAATATGTATTTTGTCAGTTATTTCTAGAACAATGCTCAACATAAAGATATTTTTGTATGCTGAAAGAAGTGGTGAATTTATATTGAGCTGTTTTCCTCAAGAAGGTTATATCTGCAATCTTTCGTCTGTCATGCAGTAAGAGTAACGTGATTAACTTCTAATTAAAAGTATTCACTTTACGTGTTTTACATTTTATCATCAGTCTGTGCATACTTATTATTACACTATAACTCGCTCGTAAATATCCTAAAATAATAAACAGGATTATCTAAAATTCAGTAGGGAATGCGTGAAGCTTTCAAGTCCGAAGGAAAATTTTAGACTACGTTATAAACTTTTGGGTTCGTTACGTAAACCATTAGGATATGCGGGTTTACTTCCAAAGCCTAAAGATTTGGCGGAGATACTGATGAAACGACTACCGTTAGACCTTCACAACAAGGGAAAACCAGATTTTTCTTGGGTTAGGACACACATCTTTCGAAATATAATTTCAGGGACGTGCGGGTTTCCTCGCATTTTCTTTCATCGCCGAGCAAGTGACAATTACAAATATGTACATAAATCTGATAACACAAATTTAATGGTTCATGTCACAATTCGAACCTTGGTCCAGTAGGTCAAGAGGCTGCTTCTTTATATACTAGACTATCTCTGATCTTATATTAATGTTTTTTTACGTATACGCGCTATGTTAGTACAAAGTTTTCAACCATAGAAATCCCAATAGAAAACAAAAAGAAAAATATATGGTTGAAAAAGAATCATGTGGCTCTTGGCCCTCCCTGCCTACCCAAGGAAGTTAGAGTGAAGATATAGATAGAACTTTAAGAGAGGTAGGCCGCATCAAAGCAGCCCGTCTGGGGAACTACCTCCACCTCACAGAAAACTGCAGCCAAATAACAACTCTCTAGAGGGTTGTAGTGTTCCTGCGTATAAGGCATCGCGCGAGTGATACTAAATATATTACAAGCGTTAATAGGCTACGGTGACTGCTTTACATTAGGTGGGCTGCATGCTTGTATGTCCCCCGACGTAGTATATATATAAAAAAAGAAATAAAAATACCAATCGAAATCTTGTTTTAAATAATAAACACGGGTTACGAACTGAAAAGGTTTCCAAACCCAAATGAGCTGGACTATGGCTATTAGCAATACGTAATATAGGTACATATAGTACAATAAAACCAATTTATAAAACATTCTTGAAACTCGCACGATTGTAACGAGATTTGGTAAAAAAAGGTCGCAGTCCGACAGTCCGTCTGTCTTATAAATCACTTTACATCTCTACGCTGGCAAACTTTTCAATTACAAGCTTTGAGTGGAGCGCGCAATGGATGTAGGAATATTACATGAATATGGTATTTTAAGTAGTATTTTATTCAGTTAAATCACAATTAATTTCTCTTTATACACTAGGTTAGCGCAGCATTTATATTAATGTTTTTTTTTTGATGCGTACATGCTATGTTAGTCACTTTTCAACTCTATATTAATGGTTTTATGGCTTAACAGGTTCCAACAGGCCAACAAGACATAATATACCTCGGGAATTGTTTCACTAGTATAAATATAAGTAAGTCCATGCGGTACATGTACGTCATGGCCAATGATGTAAATAATGCAGTTGATCTTTCGGTAAACAATAGATTTTATAGGTATTATGTTAGTTTTTGTAAAAAATTGTAAACAATGTGCAATTTTTCATACTGTTCATTCACTTGATACCATTTTAGCCTTTATCCGTCTACTTTTGCCGTCAAATTTTCATTACGTTTCTTTAAGTTATCCTTGAATTATTTCCTTCAAAATAAAATAAAAAATCTACTAAAAAAATCACGTAAGAAAATATTTCATATCCTTTGGAAGTTATCGATATAATGAATTTAAATCACTATGGCGCATAAATGCTTGAAGGCAATAATGACGTAACTTAATATGAATCTTCATGAGTGTTAGTCATTATTACTAAGGGGACGTATCGAAAGGGAGTTTCAATTTGCTTCGGGACTGCGAACCTGTTAAAATGACAAATTACTACACCAGAATTTGATGGTCAGGAGTAAAACACAGTAAAAGAATGCTGCGCCAGTCATGGTAATGGGCCTTTTCTGTAATTTATTTTTTAAATTTTCACATCGCAAGCTATTAGGCAAAGTAATTAGAGAGAATATACAGTAATATTTATAATAAACAGACGACGTAAGGGTAAGAGAGGGGCGGTATGGTACAGGACAAGGACCGGATACCGATACAATATGCGACTGCTGCACATGGTTGCTGTTGGGACATTACAGTAGGTACGTTTCACATCGTTTTCTTTTAAGACATTAGTACCTGATAGCTCGATAAATGACTTCCTCGCCAACTTTTCAGATTTATTCTGTCTATGTAATTTTAGTTGTTAAATACTTATCAAATATACTGATCTTGTGATGTGGTTTGCCTGTGTTGTCAACTATAACTATTAAAGCCAGGATTAGGTACATTTAGGTATGTTTTAATTCTTTTCGACAAACCCTAACAACCTACTTTTTATTTACATTAATTGGATATATTGTGACTAAATACGATTACAGAAGATCGCATTCAAATGACAACTCATTGTAGGGTTGTTGTGTTTCCGGGAGTGAGAGAGTTTACTAGTGAGTTGGCGTAATCAGCGGGTTCGGTAACGTGCCAGAGTTGGCCCTGACGATGGTTACATACATACGTACATAACCTACGTTAACAATCAGGAGGACTGTTCACTTATCAACTTAAATTATCCTGTAGCTGATAACTGATACATTATTAAACAGATCGAATGGAAATTAATGAAGGAAGTTAAACTTTTGTATTAATTGTTCATCTTCATATAAAACGTGACCAATTTTAATATGATCTTACGGCTCCTACATACTTCTACCTTTTCAGAAACATAGAGTAGGCAATCCTCTCAGCCTGTGAAAATATTGAATAGTCATTGCATAGTGTCAACATTGATGGAGCTCACCTGCGCCTAAGCTTGTTCGCCTTCAACAACGATGGATCTGACACCAATACCTGGGCCTCATCACGATCTCGCTGTAAGCATCTCACTCAATCGAGCCTGCTTGTAAAACTGAGGCACTAGTGGGATACGAGACAAGTGGCTTTCACTAAAAACCACCTACTTTTATGTGCTCATACAAAAAAGAACATCCACGAGGTCGAATCTTTTTTTCGTACCTCCATTCTGACAAGACTGGGCTCGTAGCAATCTCAAGAAACACAGAGAGCTGCGCCTTAATAGAAATTTGAATAAAATCAATTTATTTTAACGCTCCTCGCGTTTATCGCGCCCTTAATAGATTGCTGTTGTGAAAAATTATGCCAAGTCTTCTTAAAATAAAGCTTAACCAGGTCAAATATATGGTCGACCAGCAAGGATGATCTCCGATAGCAACGATCTAGGAGGCGTGTACCTGACATTACCTTCGTGACAATTAATAAATCATTAATATTTTCAGTACCTGTTTTTTTTTACAGTCGTGTATTGTATATTTTGTCGTGGACGAGTTCGGTGGCGCAGTTGTGAAACGTGTAGTTACGTTACTTTGACACCAACGCTCGTGGGTTCAATTCCCACACAGGACAAACATTTGTGTGCATAAACATGTCTGTTTGTATTTGATTTTCGAATTTCAATTGATTACATTTGATTTTCGAATTTCAATTGTTTCTTTTTTTCAGCTTAAACGGGAAAGATCTATATTTCGAAAATTCCGACACGAAACTAAGGCGGCAGTAACGGCTCGCAATATCAATGCTGCGTTTGGAGAGGAGACCGCTAATGAACGCACTGTACGTTTTTGGTTTAAACGCTTTCGTAATAGAAACTTCGATTTGAAAAACGAACCACGTGGAAGACCACACAGGTGAATAATGCTGAATTGAAGGAGATGGTGGAAGCCGATCCGAGTCAAACTACCCAGGAATTAGCGTCATGGTTTAACGTTACATTACCTTCAATATTGACACATTTGCATCAAATCAATAAGATAATAAAATATGAAAAATGGGCGCCTCATAATTTGACTGACCTGCAGAAAGAAGCGCGTGTTGAAACTTGTGTTGCCTTGTTGAATCGGTACAGAAATGAAGGAATATTGGATCGAATTGTGACATGTGACGAAAAGTGGATTCTTTACGATAACCCTAAGCGAAAAATGCAATGGCTGAACCCAGGTCAAATACTGTAACAGTGCCCAAAAGCAAAGCTTATCAATGAAAATATTATGGTAACAGATGTTTACTGTGCCGAACTTCGAACAATGATGGCGAAACTGGTAGTGAAACAGCCCCGACTCGTGAATCTATCTTCACCATTATTGCTCCATGATAACGCAAGACCTCACACTGCATGAGAAACCGTTGTAAATCTATAGGAGCTGTAGTTAGAAACCATACGTCATCCTCCGTACTCGCCAGACATTGCTCCAACTGACTGCCATTTTTTTCGTTATTTGGACAATTTTCTACGTGGTAAAAAATTTCTACCCAGGAGGAAGTACAAAATGCTTTCACACAGTTTGTCGAATCTAGATCCCCAGTTCTATCGCAAAGGCATAAATAAACTTTCGATTAGATGGCAGCAATGTATAGATAATGAGGGTAAATATTATGATTAAATAAAAATGTCACATCTTAGAAACAACGTGTTTTAATTTTTCAGTACAAATCCAGAATCTCATATTTTAACCCCTAATATATACGAGTAGTATAAGGTGCGACTTTTATACAAATGTCAATTTATCAGTCCTTCAATATCGTCATAACTCTGCGACTTTAGCCAGTTAGAAAGTCTAATTTTACATTGATGGTATGATGTGAGATGTAATGGATAGTTTTATTGATGTTGTTATATAATTGAGCTCATTTACAGTTAAATTGCCTGCTTGCATTCCTTGTTCTGACGGAAGATTTAGGAGAAACTGATATTTTCTCCTCCGTTTAATGTGATTAGGGTCATAAGGCAAGATTCTATGAAGCCTCTGAACAGCGTGAAATATATACATTTATAGTTCTAACAGCATGCGGTCGTCCCCATCTTTTATGGTCTTCAACAGAGAAAGTGTTGGTATATCTGTCGATAGTACGATATACGAACATACGGCTGATACCAAGCTTTTGAAGTGTCTTGAATATGACCAAACGGCTCCCTACCCATTTTGTGCAAGGCTAGTTATATCATGTTGATACTGTTGATTGTAGGCACTTGGTGGAATTTTGAAGACATCGCGTTAATGTTAATACTTGCACTTGTACAGTTCCACCGGTAAAAACAATTGTTAAATAAAATTGTGAAGTGGAACTGTACAAGTGCAAGTATTAACATTAACGCGATGCTAGTTATATCTGTTTCATCATTCATTCAGCCTGCGTTCTTTCTGAATGTCCAAACCAACGGAGCATGCCTTATCTTAACACCGACACTCTCTTTCAGACCAAGCCTCATTCTTACATCAGCACTGCGAACGCGGTCAGCAAGCTCGACAAAACAGCTTTGTAACAAATGAACTAAATTCGACTTCGCTTCGACATTTGAAGCAACTACGCTAACTTAACTTAAAATATAAAGTTTGTAACTTTAAAAAAAACGTTTGAAAATATTTTCCAATTTTAAACTATATTTTATCGCGATAACCATCCATAACATTAACAAATTCAAAATAAGCGAACTTCTTATCGCCCGTTTGAAAAATTAAGAGCGGGTGTTCGAAGCAACTTCACGCATATTTGAATCGAGCAACTTTGAACTTCTCGCATAAATCATTATGATCATCTTTATTAAGGCAATTTTCGGTGTAAATTATATTCTGGTGTAATTTAGTGTTCCATGAGCTGACGTCAGGTGAACTGCCTCTTTCAAGTTGTGTTTTAATTAAATTGTGGTCACTGAAATTCCTGTGGCAATGATGTGGTGGTAGCAATGTTACGAGGTAACTGGTTGTTAAGCATGCACGTATGGGATGCCGTAGCAACTCAGGCATGAGTTTGGTTACTAAACAGAATGAAGAATACCTATGAACAAAAACAAAAAATATTTCCTGAAAGAGTTTCTAGGTATACCTACGAGTACATTTGTAGTTGAAGTTTCCTTTTAGGCATAACAATGCCTGTATTAGGAAGCTTCGCTCTTCCATAACTAAATCTAACTAAACTATACTCGTACTATTAATATATTATAATCATACAATAAATGCGAAAGCACGTGTGTGCATTTGTGTGTATTTGTGTGTGTGTGTGTAAGAGTATTTTCGTATGTGTATGTGTGCGCAATACATGAATGCGCGTGTATTTGTTGTATATATAGTTTATGTAGGTATCAATTTTGGTGATGAGATGAGAAGGATCTTACATACGACGCAATTTGCCATTACGGATTGGTGGGTAAAATAGCTCTTGTTGGTTAATTCGCGTATTGCCATCGCGGCACTTATCGGCTTATTGGATAAAACATCCTTCACTGGTCATTCAGCGATTGGTCACTGGTATTTTCGAAAAGCTCGGTGGTGCAGTGGTTAAGAATGCTACTTTGACAGCAACTCTCGTGCGTTCGATTCTCACACTTGATAAATTTTTGTGTGCATGAACATGTCTGTATGTCTTGGTCTGGATATTTTTAAGAAAGGTGGGGCGCATTAAAGCAGCTCATCTGGAGAGGTATCAAAGAAGCCCTCAGCTAAAAGACAACTCCCTGACGCTTTTGTTGTGTTCCTGCGTGTGAGTGTGTAAACCAGTTAGCTACTTAGGAGTTGGTGTATACAGCAGAGGTCGAATCATACTTAGAGTATAGCAAGCATTCATAGGCTACCGTCGGCCGTATGCTTGTATCCCTCCCGACCTTGTACATAAAAACAAATCCGTAGCTTAACCCATCGCTGGTGGAAAGCAAGCTTACATCGCGTAGACCGCTTATTTGCCATCCAAGAATTGGAGTTTGTAATGAAGTTCCATAAAAAGATATGTCAACAATCATGAAGAGGTCAAACACGAAGAGAGGGAAAGACTTTTAAGGGAGGCAGAAAGTATCAAAGCAAACCGACTTCACACTTCCACCTCACATGAAGCCACAGCCAAATAACAATTCCTTACTGCCTTTCTTTTTTTTTGCGACTGAAATACACAATTATCATTATAATATATATATTATAGTGGTATTTTTACTAAATTATGTTATTTTATTTTTTAATGTTCTCGTATTTCATTATGCAGTTAGAATCATAAAAATAAGTAAATAGTATTTGGCGAATTAAGAATCCATTATTTTTAAAAGGCGGTAAGTTATTATTAGTTAATTAGAAATTAAATTGAAAATAAATTATATATATTTACAAAATGTATTAACAAATAGCAAGTAAGTTTTGCAAATTTATGATTTAGAAGTTAAGTTAACGGAGCCAATGGTTTTTATTTGGTTACAGATCATGAGCTGAATTTATCACTTTAACCAAGTTTCTGGTTAGTTATTATTAATTTCGCACACTAACATATACAATTTACATATACACAATTTCCATATACACTCGTACATTTAAACATTACAAGCATATTTTTTAGTTTTCTAAATTATTACTTGTTTGTTTGTCAAAGGTATTTTTCTACAAAAGTTAATCATAAATTTCCCAACGTTGCATTTTTCCATCAGACAATAGAGCTCACAATTGCTTGTTCACTGTCGGTGTTGTGATTAATTACTACATTAATAATATAATTAATATAAATTATTGCTTACAATGTTACGGTGGCCATGCGGTTCAGGGTTAAGGGATATTTTGTTCCCCCGGGACGGCAGTGAACTTCACTGCCTTGGAACTCACAACGAATTTAATCAGAAGAAATTTGTAGGAGTAGGAAGTTTTGGAATTGACTTCCTCTCTTGGCAAAGTGAGAGAGACAGCAATATGACAAATAAGGCATTTAAAAACCTCAAAGAGATGGCTAGTCAAGTGAAGCTCAACTGCCGTGCACCACGGTTTATCAAATATCTAACACTATTGGGACCTAAACGTGAGTTGTTACCTAACACATCGATTCCAATAATATAGATCGCAGAACCGCCTAAACGCCTTGTAATTCTAATAAGGGATATTTTGTTGATTTCTTTTTATCGGAAACCGTACAAAGGTATGTCATCTCTGACGTAAAGCGGTTACCGTAGCATACGAACGTTTAATTGCGCGATGCCACCATTGCTGCTAACACAACCACTCCTTCGGAGCGTACTGGTGACCTCACTCACACGCAAGAACACAACAACCCCACAAACCCAGGGAGTTGTTGTTTGGTCGGGGTTTTCTGTGAAGTGGAGGCAGTTCCACAGACGGGCTGCTTTGATGCGTCCACCTCTCTTAAAAACAGACATGTTTGTCCTGTGGGAGAATCGAACCCACGAGCGTTAGTGTCAAAGTAATCTTACTAACCACAGCGCCACTGAGCTCGACAGAATATTTTTTATGTAGAAGTCTATTTAAACATGACATTGAGCCGCATACAAATCGAAAACCTCAATAGCCTTAGGATTCGCGAAATCAAATCGCTCTGGAACGGTACGCGACAAGTTTGGTTTCAATGCGGATAGTTGAATTCCATGTCGGTAGCAATCGTTGCGATTATTGAAGCCTGTAGGTATCATATCTTTCGTCACGAGTTCTTCGATGACCAAAAGATTTTGCGTAGTAACTCAACTCACGTTGTGGGGTAAAGTAGGATGGTTAGTTCACGGGTCAACATGGCTTAATTTATCGTTTTTTTGGTTAAAATATCCTTCAGTCGGTGAGGATGGATGGATGGATGGATGGAGGAGGAGGAGGCTCGAATCGCTCAGATATTTAAGCACAAAAACACTATGTTTTGGTGAGTGTTCGTGACTAAAATACGAGACAATCCGTGGCACCAGGTGTTGTTTCATTACAGTTTTATATACATAAAAATGCGTCTCGGGACGCCCGACAGAAGTGATAACTTAAACTAATCCGCTCCATGTATGCGTGAGAGAAAGGGAAGCCAGACAGACTGGCGCCGTAACGCGTTACGTAACGAAGCGGTTAACCCTCCAATAAGAATTTATCCCTTCAAAAAATCAAATGACCGTCCTTGAAAATGCGCAACCTAATTTGCAAATATCGAAAGATAACAACAACTTCAACCAACAGATGGAATATAATGTATAAGCGTCATACAAATTAGTTATATAAATAACTGAGACATTTTCAGCCCGAGTAAACCATGGTCACAATACAAGTGATGATGGATAACGACAAACGTATTACAGGGTAGAAACATAAATCATCAGCGGGGCAACAAGCCGTAAAAAGTAATTTCTCCTCTCGGCGAATTCCGCCATTTTGCCTTTTTTGTAGGTACCCAACTGCGGGAATAAATTGGTAGGAGGCTCGCAGCAAGTCTATCTAAAAATGTCTAAAGTTTTAAAGAAAAAAGTGCGAAACGAGCCTCGGGCAATAGGATTCCCATAATAATAGGTGGGAGTTTTTTTTAATACTGGTCGTGTTTTATTATTAAAAAATTACGAAACGTCTCCAAAAATCTTTACGAATATTATGAATTTTAAATCCTTAAAATAACCCACTTCAGATTGCAGTCAAAATTAATGATAATTTCTGAAAAACTGCATTAGAAACATCTTATGATATATTTTATTCACGGCTGTTTCTTGATAATTTCTAAAAAACTTAAACAATTTTTTAAATCATATATATTTACTGGGTAACGATTTTTTTTATAAAATTCTGTTGATGAAGCCTCCTTTTAAGCAAAAATATGCTTGTGTGGGCTCCGCTCTTTCTTAAGAAAAAGATTTAATGATACCAAATAAGCTATGCTAGCTAGTTTATATATTCACACAATATAAATTATATGGTAGCCAACATGTACAGGTGTGTATGTGTATATCAGTGTTTGTATGTCAGTGTGTGTGTTTGTGTGTGTATATGTGTCGGCGTGTGTGGGTTTATATGGAGGAATTTTAATGAGTGTCTCTAGTTCGTCATAAATTTTATTTGTCAGCTAGGTCGTTAACATTGCTTTACTCATACTCATAGTACGGTTTAAAATAACTATTATACTATTATGGTCAGACATAAATACAGTTACATACAGACTTTTCTTTTTTTCAACTCTTTAAATATTTTTAATTTGGAACGCGTTTATTATGTTAAAAACTATCGATCGACATGTTTTTTCCGTGTTTATTATCAAATTACAATATGGAATGTGGTGTTAATGAAAAGAGAATTGCAGTGGTTGCAAGTGGATATGGAACCGTCGGTCATATTCAAGAAGTATATCGTATTATCGACAGATATGCCAACACTTCCTCTGTTGAAAACCATAAAAGACCGAGGCAACCACGTGCTGTTAGAATTACAAAGCATGTTAATGCTGTTCAAGCCAGAATTCGCCGCAACCACATTAGGAAACAAAAATGTTAACTTGAGAAATGAAGATTCCCGCTAGGACTCTGTCGCGTATAGTAAAACAAGTAGAAGCTCGGCGCTTATCGTCGATATACAGGAAATCCCTAAATCAATCCCTACAGTTGAAGAGAGTGGATCGATCAAAACGCCTTCTGTCCGATACGCAGTTGAATGGCACAGAAATATCCTCTTTACTGATGAAAACATTTTCACGATTGAAGAGCACTACAGTAAGCAAAATGTCAAAGTGTTCGCACACAGTTCTAAAAAAGCCGCCCAAGTCGTAGCCGTAAAGATACAACGTAAATATCCTCTTTACTGATGAAAACATTTTCACGATTGAAGAGTACTACAACATACAAAATGACAAAGTGTAAAAATGCCGCCCAAGGTGTCGGAAAGGTACAACGTGGTCATCATTCTGCGTTTGTAACGGTTTGGTAGGGAGTGTCTTATCAAGGAGTCACAAAGCTTCATTTTTGTGAAAAAGAAGTCAAGACTTCATACAAAGTGTATCAAGAGACTGTCTTCGATCGTGTTATGAAACCTCAGCAATGCACTTTTTAAAAATGTACCGTGGACTTTCCAGCAGGACTCTACACCTGGTCACAAGGCACGAACTACCCAAGCCTGGCTCGAAACCAACATTCCGGACTTTATAAGAGCTGAAGACTGGCCCTCGTCTAGCCCAGATCTGAACCCCTTAGATTACAAATTATGGTCAGTTTTAGAGGAAATGGTCTGCTCGAAACGATATTGTGTCTCTTAAGAAATCTCTGGAGTAAGCAGTGGCTAAATTTCCCATGGAAACAGTGCGTAAATCCATAGGGTCGTGGCCAGACAAATTAAAGGCCTGTATCAAAGACAAAGGTGGCCATTTCGAATAGAATATTTTTTTATTTTTTTGCTGAGACTTCCATAAATTTGTACAGTTTAATTAATATTACATTACTTCATAAAAAATAAATGCATATTCATTTGTAACAGAACTTATGGCCGGACTAGGTACTCGTATATACATCACTACATATTATAAAACAAAGTCCCACGCCGCGTCTGCCTGTCTGTCTGTTCGCGATGAAGTCAAAAACTACTGAACGGATTCTCATGCGGTTTTCACCAATAGACATAGTGGTTCTGGAGGAAGGTTTAGGTGTATAATTTGTTGATGTTTTGTTTAAATCGGTTGTAAAATGGCAATAATTGTTGAAATTGTCGAAAAAGTCAACCCACCTGGGGGCTTTCATCGGATATTATACGTACTTATATACATTATTAATCCTTGTCAACTTAAATACGTTAGTTACCTTAAGTACGTCATGCACGTTATGATAATCCTTTCCACCATATAATTTAAAGTTCGGCGTACTTCAAGCGTTACAAGCGGACAGGTCAATTATATGCTTAGACAAATACATCTTATAAAAGTTCGGGCATGTTCATGTGAGCGTTGCGCAAAATTCGTGACATAACTCTCGCTGACTGTAATGATGTAGGTAAATAGAGATGGTCTAAAAGAGAGTGCCAGTGTTTAGATAAGAAAAGGCACGCTTCGTTGATTCGGACGTAGTTGTAGTAAGAATGCAGGATGTAATAATGACGAAGCAGATATACAATGCGAAGGTGGATGGATATAGGAGCTGAAGAAGGCCAAGACTATCCTACCATGGTTAAATTGATCATGTTTTGTCAGAAGGTGATGTCAGTGAGCGTGCATGAAAACAGTGAGTGAGATGTGAAAGGACCGCGTTTATGCCGCTCGGCTCTCTGCCTACCTCGCAAGGAACTTGGTGTGAAGATATACACAATTAATTGAAAGTAATAAATTGATAACTGATTTTATTATCGTATTTTAACAAATAATTCATTTATTTTATTTCAGAATAATACAATACATAAATTACTAAACTAAAGTTAAATAAATACACAATAAAACTAAAACTAAATTACATCTAAACTTTAATAAATCGAAAATAATAATAATAACCTAAAATAAATCTAAAAAGTGTGGCTCCCGCGGCATTGTACCAACGATGCTGGCAGCATTCCCGCGCTGAATCGCAATACAAATGCACTGAGGGTGAAAGCTGTCAGCTCTTTGGTTCTTTAAAAAGCGACTGCGCGCCTGGACTCCATGGACCAAGGGTCTCTACTCCGAAAGGAACAAAGTTGTTGTCGGAGCCAAGACCCCTACATTGTATTTATTTTTAAGTAATTTGAAAGTAATTAGATAAAGATTTTATAAATAGCCAATGTCATTGTAGAATGTTTAAGCAATAAAGTTGTACAAAAAAATACTAAAGGACGTCAAAATCGAGGTGGCGGAGTGCTCCACTGCGTCATCTCGATTTTGCGTGCGAGCTTCGATATGTACATGTGTGAAGAATGTATACCTATGTGTGAAGCGGTAGATATATTCATATTTTGAGAAGAATTTCCACACGACACGTTCATAAAGTAAAGTCACAGGTGACGAATACACTTTACCAAATAGACGAACATTAGATGAACTTTTTGTGAGATTGCCTGCCGTGAGAGTGATGTACGGGCATAAACTATTACATTTTTTCGAATATTTTGTTATGCGATACTAACATTATGAGACGCTCCATGAGACGATATATGTGTACACGTCGAGCGCAGTCTGTCTATGGATGGATTAGCTTTCTCTCTTCTATGATTCGGAGCTTACAATCGATCTCGGCTGTTATCATTAGAAAATAGACTAGACATTATTTTGTACTACGTCGGGTTTCTGTAGTCTATGAACGCTTGCGATACGTTTATCACTCGCGCGATGCTGCTAACATAACAACTCCTTACAACTGGTGAGCTCGCTCATACGCAGGAATACAACAAACCTCTAGGGTGTTGTTATTTGGCTGTGGTTTTCTATAAGGTGGAGGTACAGATAGACGGGCAGCTTTTGATGAGTCCTACCTCTCTTAAAAACAAGCAGACAAATGTTTGTTCTGTGCGGGAATCGAATCCACGAGCGTTGGTGTCGAAGTCCTGTAACAGCGCGTTCGTCAACGGTTCAAAGTTATGTAAACATTGATCCGCATAATTTATTAGCAGCAATGTAGTACTAGTTATATACAATGTCAAAATGGGCAGAGATAAGGATCTCGTCTGAATATGAATGTGTAAAATGTGTCTTCTTCTTAGCGTTATACCGTTTCCTAATCCATTAGGATTGACGGGATCTCTACCTAAGCCTCAGGATTTGGTGAAGATACTAATTTTTACATGGAGCGACTGTCCTCAGACCTCCACAACCGAGAGGAAAAATTAATTTCTTGGTCTTTTTTGTCAATATTCTTATGAGAAAACATAATCCTTGAGTACATATTAATATTGAAATATAAAAGCGAGGGCACTTAATTTTCAGCTTTTGATGATAAAAAAGATAATAAAAAGTAAAATAATCATTTAGAGAAAAGGAAATGTACAACTGTTGACAACTTGACGCAGACAAGGGAAAGTAAGAAAGTCTAGTGTCTCTAGTCTAAAACTCCTAAAAACACAGTTATTCTTCCCTTTTTATACCATTAAGGTAGAAAACAAACATACAGCCTCCCTGGTGGTAAGCAGTTACCTCAGGTTATGGACACTAGTAACGCTAGACGCATCACCTGTAAAAACTTCATCACCCCTTTTTTGAATGATGATGCTGTAGCCGCGTTCATTCAACAACTACATATATAGCAAAACAAATAGGCTGCGATTAATCCCAAGTACAAACCAATAAACCACTTGACTGCGCATGAAGGCATCACGTGCTCACAAAAGCGTATTTTTGCGCCTAAATATCAATGCAATTCGAGTCTGCTGACCAATAGGATAAAATTTTAACCAAATTTTAACCAACCGCGATCATTAAACCAATAAGAGCTGCGCATTCTACTTCCTACCGTAGTGGTGAGTTTGGTTACTACGTAAAATCGCTCTTATCGTTCCTCCATAAATTATTTCCTTCTAGTACATACAGTTTGCTCATTAATAAAAAAAAGTCAAGGCCTACATTGGATCGGTCTAAAGGAATAAGTGTTTGTTAACCTAAATTTCAAAGGGCCAGATTTTAAAGAAACCCCCAACATCCTTTCACGAAATAATGACGATTCAATTAGTACGGAATTCTTTAGATATACTCAGACGCGTGAATGGGCAGCTTTGAAAAGGAAGGCCGCCGCCGTGTAAAAATAACGTGAAATATAAATAAATAGACGACACCTTCATATCTGTACTGTAATATCTTAAAACTAAAGAAATAAAGTTTCAAATTGAGTAGCATCTAGTTTTAGAGATGAAAATAGGAGTTGGTTTACGCAGGAATAGGGGCGGAATTGTACAAAGAGTGGGTCCATATTCATGCAAGTCCGGATGAAAAAGTTGGTACAATACAAGCGCGTCATTAGAGCTGGTTGTATGGGAAAGTGGCAAGTTGGGGGTAGCGGGGAGTGTACGAACGCGAGTCGGCAAGTAGCGAGTCAAGACCGAGAGAAAGTTTGTGTTGCACTAGAGACATGTCGCATAGTATGAAATGTTTTTGTTCTTCAAAGATGGGTCATATTTTTCTTTTATACTATGCTGATTGTTTCTTTTTTACTATTTCCGGAGGCATACAAATATATGGCTCACCTGAAGTAAAGCGGGTACCGTAGCCTATTAAAGCTTGCGATATATTAAGTATCACTCGCGCGATACCTTCTCTGCTACTTACACAGCAACTCCTTACGAGCTTACTGGTGACCTCACTCACACGCAGGAACACAACAACCTTCTAGGGAGTTGTTATATGGCTGCGGTTCTGATCTGCGGATCTGATATGGAATGGTAACCAAATATACAACCAGTATCGCTGCTGAGCTTACTCAGCAATTCTTCAGTCTACTTAGTACTAATCTCGCTCACTTACAGGAACACATCATGATATGGAGTTGTTAGTTTTCTGTGAGGTGGAGGTACTTCCTCAATCGAGCTGCTTTGCTTGTCTACCTCTTATATGTATAATAGTAGTTTATGATGATACCATCATAAGCAGTGCGTTGGGGTGGCATTTATTTTTAAATGAACCACGAATGAAATCAATTCAGTCCATGCACCATGAGTGAATGAATTTTGCGGCATTGAATGCATTCAGAATATGTTCAACACTGAAATATTTCTTTTACTTCGATTCTGTTTAATTATCAATATTGAATGCGAAATTTGTTGTTGTACGAAACTATATGATATTCCAACTGTCAAACATTTTTTTAAATTTCCGATGCATTAAAAAAAAAAAAAATGTTTTATAAACCCCTACGCTAACAAATATAGATAGATGATATAATAGTAATAGAGAGAAGAGATATATCAAAATCCTCATTTTATCTCTATCTCTCTTTTTCTCTCTTGTCGTAAGTGGCTAACCATCTTTGCTAACCATACCTGTAAACGAGTTTCTAAAATAGGGTTAGGGTATGGCTTTATATATTTCATAATTATAAGAAACCCTAACAAAGTACTTGCTTGGAGAAAAACGCCTAAATAACAATTCCCTGTAGGATTATCGTATTCCAGCAAATTAATGAGGTGACTAATAAGCTCCTGAGGAGTTATTGTGTTAGGAAACAGAATGCCATAATGCGACCGATACTTCGTTTATTGCGATTATGAATGCTTGCCATACAGTTTATAGCTACGTGACCACTTTACAGGTGGGCCGTGTGTTTGTTTACCTCCCGACGTAGTATACATATAAAAAAGAGACGTAAAAATTGCTTACAGTGCAATTATATAGCGTGAGGAATGTTAGGATTTATTGATATAATCACCCGCAGAATTTTAGGCATTCACTATTGACAGGATGCCCTTCTTCCGTCACATCACAGTATATGATTCTGATGGTGGAAACGACTTCCGTGAAGAAAACACTCGAAAGGATCGAATATAAGAGAAGAGTAGTAAGTGGAGCACGAGAACGTGTCTTTGAACTATAACCGCCTCATATGAGGCGAGTATACGCTTTCGTCACATAAAAAATATATAAATGTATCTGTTTTCTCGTTTAAAAAGATAATACATATATATATATATGTGTGTGTGTACATGTATGTATGTTAAGTATCTGTGTACATAACTTTTATCCAGACACATACAGCTATTCCGGTACTAACAATATATCCCACAGTTAGAGGTTGGCTGGCAGAGATCTCTTTTAGAGATAAGCCATGCAATTCTGTAAGAGCAAACATAATTACATCCTCGGAAACATCGGCTGTTACAGCCTTGAACACAAAATTGCAATTCTTTGGTGTCGCTTTTCATGGTTGTGCGACACTAGCGCCGCAAGGCTGCGTTTGGAATTGGAATTCTACAAGGCAAACAGCCTCGCGTACGCTTACAGCCTTATAGAATACCAAATAATTTAGCCGTGATCGCAGTAGACGATGTCAAAGCTGTGACATCTGTGATCACAGCGACGCACACAGCCATTACGAGTCGCTTAGAGAATTGCATGGCTGCTCGCCTTTGCGAATTAAATACTTCAAATATTGCATCTATTCAATTTGTTGTATACAATAAAGGATAAAATAATACAAACATTTCATTAAAGATAAAAAATACATGCATATTTCAGGATTAGCATTCAATCCTGGATATTTGACATGCCCCACCACCATCCCATGGCTCCATCAACCTTGCGGTCATTTGAGCAGGAACACGGGAGATGCAGTAGGCTCTCTGACGTGACGTGGGCATTTCTTGACTCGCTAAAAAATGGTATAAAAATGTCTCCACATGTCTCTGGTTAATCGGTGGTTTAGTGGTAGACTGATAGCTATTACAGTTTTTCTTCGTCAAATATCAAGGCAGGCGAGCTTTGATATTCGACAAAGAAATACTGTAATAGCTCAAAAACGTATTTTTAATATTTTATACCAGGCAATACATATGTTCGGAACAAGCCAGGCGACTGACATAGTTATTAGAATTGCAACTTCTGCCGTAACTCGCTGTCCTGTGGAAATGAAACAAAAATAGATGGATGTATACGAGTTCGTCTCTCACTGCAAAATTTCTAATGTTTATCTATATATCAGTAACTTCACGGCAAATCCCTTGCGGAGTAGGCAGAGAGGGCCGAGCGCCACATGACTCGATCCTTACATACCTCACACGCTTCTTTAACATTAATTGCTCTTCTCATGCACGCTCGCCGGTTTCTCAGGCTCCCGATATCACCTTCTGATAAATTTGGTCATGGTAGGTAAGTCTAATGCTTACAGCATATAAATATAACTTGTCTACAGTATTATACGTTTTGAGGAAGACATGATATTAGACATGATATGACAGATGATATTTCTATTAAGTCTGAAAAGGACAGACAGTTAACAATCCTGACAATTCAAAAGAGATAATGTTTTGACAAAAGGTTCGGTTTGGTATAATTCCCGCAGTTTGGTCTATTCGTTAATATGCCAATCAACCAGTATCTTATTTTTATATACACAATCTAAACATCGTAGATAGCCACAACTGAATTGTGACTGGAAACTCAAATGAGCTGAGAAGTTAGCAGAATTTTAAAAGTGAGTAAGAATAGACCACTTTTCAAGGAAAAGTTAGGCGTAGTATTCTGGTTAACTGTACCGCGGAGTGAGATGAACTAGATATGACTTAATTAAAAAAAAATAACATTATTATATTGCTTTGTGTACTCGTATTTGGGCAATATATTATGAGACGCCATTCTGCAGAAAAAGCGTAAACTCTTCGTATCATAAATCATTACCATTATCATCATCATCTCATCAACTGCTGGGCATGGGCCTCCTCTCTAGAGAGCCACTCACCTTTCCTTTAGGCCTTTTGAGATCGTCACTCCATCTAGTGGCGGTCGTCCCACACTGCGTGTATCAGTACAGAGACGCCGTTCGAGAACCTTTGTCCCCAGTGATTGTCAGTTCTACGAGCAGTATAGTCAGCCCACTGACACTCTAGCTTGCTTATCCTTTGTGTTATGTCAGTTACTTTAATTCTACTATGTATATCCTCATTTCAGATTCTATCTTACAACGAAACCCCGGGTATAGTCCTTTCTATAGTACGCTGAGCAACCTTAAATTTTCCCATACGGCCCGTAGTGAAGGGCCACATATTAGTTCTGTATGTTATCACTGGCAACATATATTGTTCGAAGACTTTAGTCTTCAGACATTGAGGTACTTTGGACGAGAAGATTTGCCGATGTATCCCGAACGTTGCCCAGCCGAGTTGGATTCGTCTGTTGACCTCTAAGTGAAAGTTGGACTTACCAAACTAAATATCCTACCCTAAGTAAACATATTCATCAACATCTTCGACCTTAGTGTTCCTGACCGTGACCGGTACAGGTGTAACATGGACATTTGACATGATCTTAGTATTGTCATCATTGAGCATAGCACTAAGACCTTCAAGCGGTTTCGCCATGAGCACCAAATTGTCGGAAAATCGAAGATGAGCGATGTATTCGTCATTTATGCCCTATCCCTTCCAGTCCAAGAGCTTGAAGACATCACTTAATGCTGCGGTTAAGAGATATGATCTCGCCCTGTGTTACATCATTTTTCACTTGAATCGGTTTCGTATTCTAGTCTTGTTTGCAAAATTGAGGGAGGAAGTGCGTCAAGAAATCTGAGTAGTGTAAGACCTTGGTATGCTATTTTGAGCATGACGTATTTCTCTGAATGGTGACGTTCGTGAAGGCCTTCACTAGTTGCCACCGAGGAAAACGTGGTTACTCAACATGAAAAATCGATTAATTGAAGAAAACGAGGTAGTTCAAGGACATTCGGAGATTAACATGAACAAAGTTAAAAAAATATATGATTGATCATTAAAAAACTAAGAGTTAGGAAAGTTTGATGTCGCAGGAGTTTTTCGAACAGTTTTGTGAAGAGAAATTTATTTGAGTGCTTGTAATCATCATCCAAAATCAACATACTTTCATCAATAATGAGAAATTATAATGTTAGTGGAGTGCAGGGAAATCACTTTCATTACCTGTACTGTAAACTCTATTTAAACTATATTCAAACAAATTTTCGATCTCACTAGATTCCCCAACAATTTTGAAGCCACATCCAGAACAAAAACGAGTATATCTATAATCCCGCATTTCTCCAAGTTTTGAGAGAAATAGTTAAAAAATTCTTTTTGTAAAGAGTGGTCTTAAAACTCTCAGCCCTAATGGAGGGAGCCATTAGACATTCATCGATTCTTAATTTGTCTTTCTTTCTAATTGTACTTTCTTACGAATCTCTGAGTTTTTTAAATTCGATTTTTTGTCAATATCCACAGATAAGTTTCAAAATTTTTTATATTTTATTTTAAGAAACGGTTATGGAAAAGCAATAAGTAAGCATAAACTTTACAAACTCAAAAAGGTTCCTGATCGGCGTGCCTTTATTTCTTTTTTATTTCACCGTATGTACGTAGTAGTATGTATGTATGTATTTTATATTTTGTTTTATTATTTATTTTATTCTAATAATGTAGGTCTCGGTTAGTATCCATTATTTGTTAAAATTTTAATTAGACGCACATTAATCGAGTTTTCCTTGCATATTTGCTCGGCTAGACGTCGTTGTTTATTTTGCGATATTCATTATTCTTTTGTTTTAATCGAATTTGATGGCCCCGTGCTTCAAAATCCGCTTTATCGGTACGTGCTACATCCTGCTAGTTAACAAACGAAGCTCTGGTGAAAGAGAGGTAGGGAACATGAAACACGATTGCGGAAGTACCTCACAGCAGATCGTAGTCAAATAACAAATCGCTAGAAGATTATTGTGTTAATACAATTATTTCTTAGATTTCACTTAGATGTTCTATGTGTATTTTCCAGGTTAAGTCATGGTTTAAAGTTACGCCTAAAATTCTGATGTATGTCGAGTCCCATGTTTTGATATATTAAAGCTGTCAATAGAATTGTATTTCGAGAATTTAAATTTTCTTAATTGTATTAAGTAGATTTAACTAAGTTGATATTTAAGTTTTATTTTTGTCATTTTTATAGTCAATTATTTTTGTGTTCGAAATTACAATCTATACTTACTAATATATAAAGCAGAAGAGTTTGTTTGTTTGTTTGAACACGCTAATCTCAGGAACTACAAGTCGGATTAAGAAAAATCTTTTTGCATTTGATAGCCCAATTCTTGAGGAAGGTTTTTAGGCTATTCAACGTCATGATACGACCCATAGAAGCAGAATGTAGGTGAAGCGGCACCTACGGGATATCCGGATACGCGCGGACAAAGTCGCGGGGCGACTCTCAGATTTACGGATGACGGGGTTCAGCTAGTTATAGATATATAGCTGAACCAAGTCATCTGTAAATCTATAGTAATATGTAAAGCGGAAGAGATCTCTGCAACTACCGGTTGGATTTGAAAAAATATTTTTTGGCATTTGATAGGTCAATTCTTAATACAACCTTTAGAAGTCGTGGGAAAAATAAAGAAAATGGAAAGAAGCTATCCCCACGGGATACTGGGAAGGGAACGATGTCGCGGGCCGCAGCTAGATGTATACTTTAGGATTTGTCAATTCTGTTATATCATATATGTAGAGCCGGAATAATATTGGCTCCTTCACACTATCCTGTGCTTTATTTACCGTTTGTTACTTAAGTTGGACGAGCATGGTACTAACTCTTTGGGTTCCGTACCCAAAGGGTAAAACGGACCCTATTACTGAGACTCCGCTGTCCGTCCGTCCGTCCGTCATCAGGCTGCATTTCATGAACCGTGATAGTTAGACAGTTGAAATTTTCACAGATTATGTATTTCTGTTGCTGCTATAAGAACAAATACTAAAAACCAGAATAAATAAGTATATAAGGGGGCTCCCATACAACAAACGTGATTCTTTTGCTCGTTTTTGCTCGTTATTGATAACTGCAACAGGTAGACGCTTGAAGTATTCACAGAAAATTTAGTTATATATTCACTTTGAAAGTATATAAGAATTAAATTAAAATAAAACAAATATTTAAAGGGGGCTCCCATTCAACAAACGTGATTTTTTTGTCGTTTTTATAGATAATGGTACGGAACCCTTCGTGCGCGAGTCCGACTCGCACTTGGCCGGTTTTTTTTATTATATTTTTGATGACCACATAGTCTGTATGAAATAAACAATGCTATCTATCTATCTATAACTTTACGCCAATCCCTTACGGGGTAGGCAGAGAGAAACGAGCGCCACAATAAACAATGCATTTTTAATAAATCAGAATATTGAATATGCTTATTGTTATTTATGGTTGATTTATTTTTATAGTAGTTATGTCGCAGATTACTGCTATTAGGAGTAGGTTTCAAGCTATTTTCGAGTCCTTTGCTCATCTAGTTTTGTTTCGATCCTTTCCTTTTATAAAAGAGAAACAGGGATTTTAATACAAACGCAGTAGTAATTCGTGAAATGTTTTAAAGATTTAGTTTCATCGAGAACAATCATTACACATGGATAAGGTTATTAAATATATCCATCGGACGTATTTAATAACCTTCTCAGATGCGATGATGATATATTTACATTATTGTCATTTACACCACTACGTATTTTGTCGACTTTTGATGTAATGTCATGTAAATTCTGTAGTGCCGAATGTTTTAATTATTCGGCTGTGTGAGAGATGGGATCGCATATATTTCGTGGTAGGTTTTCTCCTAAAATCCTATCAAAGCATATCGATAGGTGATCCTATTGTAGTATCGTCCTACGATGAAGTAACGACTTCATTAAAGTCGGTATTCACGGTTTTTAATCGTTCTTTATTACTTGATCAGTATTTAGAATCTCTAAAATATAGCAAACTTGTTTTTTCTGTCACTTGATACGTTATTGAATTATATTTATATTTTTGTACTCAGATATATTCATCTCTCTCTCTCGATAAAAAAAAAAATAACTTATTTAGATGTAATGTCCATCATTGATATAATTTAGTACTTACGAGTAGTATAAAAGTTAGACTTAGCAATTTAGGTTCTACAGTGAATACATGTAATAAAAATAAATATACATATAGTATATATATGTATATATATATATATATATATATAGATTGCCAAAATCATTACGCTTCCTTTTGATTTGCTATAGTCGAGTAAAAAATAATATTGTACTACTAGTGCATAAAGAAAGTAGAAGCTGAGGAAGGCCAAGACTTATCTACCATGACCATGTTTTATCAGAAGGTGATGGAGCCTTAGAAGCAATGAATGTTAAAAGGGCGAGTGAGGCATGTAAGGACATAGTTACGTGGTGCTCGGTTCTCTCTGCCTATCCTGCAAGGGATATGAAGTTATAGATAAATAAATAGTACATAAAGAGGTACAACATTGTTCCTAAACTTTCGTAAGCGCCTTTATTAAAAAAGAGACGGTTTATGTGTCTGTCCATATGTCTGAACTAAATCACCGTACATATATATTTTTTTATATACAAGTAGATTGCCAAGCAAGCATGCGGCCCGCATCAGATGGTAAGCGGCCACGGCAGGCTATTGACGCTCGCAACACCAAGGGGATGTTACTCGCGCGCTGCTATTCTTGTGACCTAAGGATGTTTCGTCACAGTACCCAGTAATTTCTCTGTCATAAAATGTAAGGACATCTGCCCTTTCCATTTCCCAAATTACATCATTGCAATAAGTTCTGTGTGTAATAAACAGCATCACTAACTTAGCGTGACTCACGGTGATAATTTTCAAATGAATTAAAATCCAAACAATTTCATTGATAGTAATCGTAATTAAGCAAGCAATTACAGAAATATTATTTTTCCAATAAATTTTACAGATAAATTTAATTGCCCAAGTTTGACCTGATCTGATAATTCGGTATCTTCATTCGACAAATTACTGGAAGAAATAAATGCGTTTTAAACAGCTACGAAATATATATTTCTGATTCGAGTAGGTAATTAGCTTTTTTGGGGACGATTTTTATTGGCCAAATTAAAGAAATGAGTTTAGAAAATTTTAAGATGAAGATAGAGAATATGAGATACTGGCACACGAAGAAGTTGTAGGTATCCGCTGTTAGAAGCTACCGTGACAAAGGGGCTGCTGATACGTCAGCAGTAAACTGGTGTACGGAGCTATAATCTGGTCTCATTATGAGGTCATATATATCATGATTTTGGAGAAAGTGTCTCTCATCTCAAATTCGTTCTCTTTTATAGTATATAGCTACTATCCATTCATGTATCCTTTTTATACGTTCTTGGCATGGTTGAAGTCGATAAACTTTCGCTTAGGAGACAAGTTATATTAATTAATCACGCTCTGTGACCAGCTCGATGGTGGAGTGGTAAGTAAAGCAAGTTCAATTCCCACACAGGATAAACGTTTGTGTTCGTGAACATGTCTGTTTGTCTTTTGTGTTTTTAAGAAAGTAATCCTACTGAGAAATACATCCACCGCACAAAAAACCGCAGCTAAAAAACAAGGTGGCATATTATGTTCCTGTGAGTGAGTGAGGTTAACAGTGGACTTCTGAGGAGTTGCTGTATTAGCAGCAGAAGTGGCATCGCTACGGTAACCACTTTCTGTTAGATGGAGAGCATTCTTGCGTGCAGTTGTACAAAGAAAAATTGCACCCCGCAAGTTGCCATGGGGGCAGTGGCGCCGCGCTTGCTGGAGCGGCCTCAGCCGTAGCTGGCCTGAGCTTTACAGCTGATCGGGAACATGCTCGCTCAGTTCGACAATTTACATTCATTTGCTGACAGTACGTCTACTTGGTGGAGCCTATAGATACCTTGATCAATGTACGCTATGTGTAATGTACTCTAATTCCCGTTGGTAATACTATTATTCTAAAATTAGCTTAAATTTGTTCCATATGTGTTTTTGACTATGCCCTTTATATTTTTTTTTAAACAATGAATATTCCATTTAGTGATACGAATGTTAAATGTGATTTATTACATTTTCGTGATAGGTTACTTAGCCTGTAATATTCTGTAGAACTTTATTTTTTTTACACAACATCGGAAGCATACAATCGGCATACGACCCACCTGATGTAATTGACTCCTGTGAAAACTTACAATACATTAAGGGGCCAACTATAATCAGTGTCAAAGAAAAAAAGTATCACTCACCTGATGCCACCTCTACTGCTAACACTCCTTAGGGCCTTACTGGGGACCTCAATCGTACACCGGAACACAATAACACTCCAGGGAGTTGTAATTTAGTTGGGGTTTGCTGCGAGGTGGGTTGTGGGCTACTTTAATGCACCCTACCTCTCTAAAAAATATCAAAACCAAGACAAATAGACATATTCATGCACACAAATGTTTGTTCTGTGTGAGAATTGAACCCACGAGCGTCGGTATCAAATTAACGTTACTAGCCACTGCGCCACCGAGCTCGTCAAAATAAATTACAAAATAAATAAATCATTGTGAAGTTCATAAATAAATTAACAGAAGTATGTAAATCACTCAGTTAATTTTGATACCAAAATGTACCTAATGGAGCAAGAAGTAAAATTATAATCATAAACAAAAAGTAAACACGTCACTTTTAAAAATAAAACGTCAAATCTGACAGTGACATTTCTATGTTCTTGTGAAATTCTAGTAGATAAAAATATACATGTTTTAATGGACGGCTATGCATATCCATATTCACAGCAGTACCCGCAGATGCCATCTCCTGGAGGAGAGTACCCTGATCGTGGAGATGGGTTCGTGGATTACTACGGGATGGGAACCTTGAAAGAGGAACGGGAGCCCGGACGAAGGTTAGAAAGACATTTAAAATGCTAAATAGTGACTGTACATTTACATGTCATGTAGTACTTTACTTTTTTTATTGCACTTAGGTGGGAAACAAGTATACGGCCTGCCTGATGGTAAACAGTCACCGTAGCTTACGGACATTTACAACACCAGAAGTGTCGTTCAAGCGTTGCCGGCCCTCTAAAAACCTCTTCACGCCTTTCTAGAAGAACCCCATGCTGTAGGTCCCTTGGGAAAACTTGGGGTTTGGAGTTCATTTCACAACTTCAGAGCGGTATTCATGGACATGTAGCAAGAAACCGAAAGTGGAGTGACGTAAGAGCTATAGACGACCACGACTCTCCTTCTTCTTTTTAACGTCGTCCCGTTTCCTAATCCAATAGGATCGGCGTAGTCCGCTACCTAAGCTTAAGGATTTGGTGAAGATACTGATTTTTTACATGGAGCGACTGCCGTCAGACGTCCACGACTCAAAACAGAGCTTTCTTGGGTTAGATCACAATTCTTTCGAAATATGATTTCTTGGCCGTGCTGGTTTTCTCACAATGTTTTCCTTCACCGCCGAGCAAGTGATAATTACAAATATATATGTACATAAATCCGAAAACACGAATTTAGTGGTACATGCCAGGACTCGAACCCAGAACCGTCGGTCAATAGGCCGGTTCTTTATCCACTGAGCTATCACTGTTCATAACGACTCGCCTATAATGCCCATATTGGTCACATTTTATCAGAAGGTGATATCAGGAACCCTAAGAACCGAAAAGGAACCGTATGAGAATATAAAAATCTACTTCGCGTCGAAGTGTCCTCGAAAGACAGTCCTAGTGCACACGAAGGAGGCTCTTATGAAAGCCATCAAGCCATCCGATGATGGTTTTCAAATCGTAGGCGTTAAAAAAACTGCCAAATCGGGTGTAGTTTTACGTGTATCAAATGATGCTCAGTTACGGAAGCTGCAATCGGCAGAAGGTATAAAATCGGCGGGGCTTAAACTCGAAAAGCCCAAAGGACGCCGACCGCGTATTATTATAAAAGACATTCCCGATAAAATGGACGACACAAAGTTTTTGTCAGCGTTATATAATCAAAATATAAAAAACGAAATGAACATTACATTGTCTGAGTACTTGAAAGATATAAAAATAGTGCGTCGTCGTCCTGTAGCCTACGGTAGAAAATGGATGGGTATCGAACTATCCCCGGAAATACGCAAGCACCTTATTTTAACAAAAGAAAAAAATTTTATCGACTTTGCCACATGTAGATTCGTGGATGACATTGAAGTAGTACGTTGTTTAAAATGTCAACAATACGGTCATGTTAGCAAATATTGCACAGAGACTAAACCAACTTGTGCTCACTGTGCTGAATCTCATGACACGCGGGAATGTACTAAGAAATCGGAAAAAGACTTTAAACCGATATGCGCACCATGCGCACGGCTAAAGAAGGTGTCTGACCACAAGACCGGGTCAGAATCTTGTCCAACTTACGCGGCTAGGTTGGAGTACAATATTTTAAATACCAGATATGGATAACGTCGTGATTGCTCAATTAAATCTTCACAACGATAAAATTGCAACATCAGAGTTAGATAAGCTCGTTGCGGACTATAAGCTCGATTTAGTCTTAGTTCAGGAGCAATACCAACGAGCCCAACTAACCAGTAAATTCCTACAGCTCAGTAACAAGTCACGCGCGGGTATTTATGTTCCAAAAAGCGGTTTAACTATAACAGCGATAAATAACTTAATGTCCACGCACTGTGCGGTAGCTGAAGTAACATCGCCCTATTTAAGAGTGTTCGTAGTGAGTTGTTATTTTCAATATTCAGACCCAGTAGGTCCTCATTTACACCATCTGCGTAGAGTTTTACATGCGCTTTCTGGTCATAAAGTAGTTGTAGGAGCTGACGTAAATGCATCATCGCCATTATGGTACGGTAAGCTGAGAGCAACCGATGCTGACAAACGCTCTGCTGTTGAAGAGTTCATTGCTGAAATGAATCTTCTTATTCACAATACCCCAGAAGCACCACCTACATTTAGCAGCCCAATGGGCGAGTCTTCTATTGACGTCACACTTTCTAGTGTAGACGTCCGAATACAAAACTGGCGCGTTTTACCTGAGGCTTCTTGCAGTGATCACCGTCTGATCGTTTGTAACTTCTCCCCGGTTGTAGACAACTTACACCCGCAACAATATACTGGCTTTCAGTATAAAACTAAAAATGTCGATTGGGCAGCCTTTGCTTCTCTTTTCGCTTCTCGCGCCGGGGATTTCACTCGTGCTGAACTTACAGTCACAGAAAGTGTTCAAATTATGTCTGATACATTCACATACTGTGCCGACGTTATTATGGGCCGAAAAGCTATAGTTAATAAGAGACGTTGTGACTGGTGGAATGATACGCTTGTCAGGCTGCGTAGGAGTCTCCGCTGTGCCCGACGTAAGATTTCTAAATTAAGAAAACGTAAAATCGAAGGAGAGCCATACCAAACTGCTCTGAGTAACTTGCGTATTGCTAGATCTCACTATCGCGCCGCCATCGAAAAATCTAAGGGTAATTTGCTAAAACGAATAGTAGAAAGATTAAATTGTGAGGGACCGTGGTCTCCCCTGTATCACGAATTTAAGGCAAATAGGCGCATTGATCAGGCCTTTGTTTCTAATATTAAACTTGATAATACCCACACCCTCGGTATAGAGGAGACTACTGATGCACTTTTGCATGCTTTAATTCCGGATGATTGCCCTGATAATGATAGTGACTACCATCGCGAGGTGAGGGCCGCGGTAGATCTGTGCCCTGCCACTCCAATGTCAACTGTGGTGTCAATGGACGAATTTCTACATGTTGTAAAAACATTACCAACAAATAAAGCTTCTGGTGATGATAAAATCTCAAACAAAATGATCAAGGAAGCTTGTAAAGTAGCCGCTGAACCTATTTTAAAGGTATTAAACCGGTGTATTGTAGAAGGCAACTTTCCTAGCGTTTTGCGTAGTGGTGTTATAAAGATAATACCAAAAAGCGGTGATAAGCAACCCGACGATCCGAAGTCTTATCGCCCTATTACCCTACTGCCATCGTTGGGTAAATTACTTGAACGTTTAATTGTACCACGTCTGTTGCCCGGTGGCCCTCAATTTCATAAAAATCAATTCGGCTTTACCATCGGCAAGTCTACTGTTGATGCGGCACTCGTAGTGCGTAAAATTGTGGAACTCTCGGTTAGTAAATACGTTGTAGGTATTTTCTTAGACATTTCAGGTGCCTTCGATAATGCTTGGTGGCCAATGTTGTTGCTGAAACTAAAGGCGAGAGGTTGCCATAGCAACATATACTCCCTTATTCGATCGTACTTTTTTAATGGTACAACTAAATTAACATTTGGGCATTATGCTGCTTCGAAGGTGCTTACGCAGGGCTGTCCTCAGGGTTCGGTGTTAGGGCCGTATCTTTGGAATATCGGTTTTGATGACTTTCTTAGCCTACCCTTACCGGAAGGGTGTTCGTTAACTGGCTACGCCGATGACGGCCTCTTATTAATAAAAGCTAATTCCAGATCAAGTATAGAAAAACTAGCCATTACTTGCCTTGGCCTCATTTCAGACTGGGGTTATCGTAACCGTCTCGATTTCGCACCTCACAAAACATATCAGCTCTTGCTTAAGGGAAATTTACAGGTTCCGCCGCGATTCCACTTCAATGGAGTATCAGTTGCAAACAAAAACTCGGTTTGTTACTTGGGATTACTGTTAGACAAAGGTTTTAATTACATTGAACACATAAAGCAGGTTGGAGAAAAAGCCAAAAAGAACTTTTATGCGTTAACTCGAATTTCCACCTCGACCTGGGGCTTAACTTTTAAAACGTTAAAAATTATTTACACAGCCACATATTTAGGATGTATTACGTACGGTTCACCTGCATGGGCTGATAGGGCTACCATAGGTGCTGCGCGTCGTAAGTTGCTGCAAAGTCAGCGGCTCGCTTTAATATTCTTATGTAAATCGTATAGAACTGTGAGTACCGAGGCACTACCAGTGCTGGCAGGCGTATTACCAGTTGACTTAGAAATTCAACGCCGGGCTTCAATGTACTACACCTCTAAAAACATACACCCTGACTTTCTAAAACGCCGCGATATTGACAAAATTCTTAGATTGTTCAAACCAATTGACGAGGTATTTGAAACTTTACTGTCTGAATGGCAAGAAAGATGGGAAACTTCTACTAAAGGACGCCACTTGTATCTGTTCTTTCAATCAGTGCGAGACAGATTAAGTAAAGAGTGGTTAGAAGTCGATCATCCTGTTGCGCAATTTTTAACAGGGCATGGAAACTTTAGGGCAAAGCTCTTTTCATTTAGACTTGTGTCATCGCCTTTATGTGAGTGTTCTACGACAAATCATGAATTCGAGCAAACAGCACATCATGTTCTCTGGGAGTGCGATCTCTGGCAACGGGAGCGGGACGATATGTTAAATTCCTTGCGTGTCACATCCGGGGTAGTATACTATTCTGATTTGGTGGCAACAAGGGAGAACTACCAGGCGTTTAGGCGGTTCTGCAATCTATATTATTGGAATCGATGTGTTAGGTAACAACTCACTGTTTAGGTCCCAATAGTGTTAGATATTTGATTATCCGTGGTGCACGGCAGTTGAGCTTCACTTGACTAGCCATCTCTTTGAGGTTTTAAATGCCTTATTTGTCATATTGCTGTCTCTCACTTTGCCAAGAGGGGAAGTCAATTCTAAAACTTCCTACTCCTACAAATTTCTTCTGATTAAATTCGTTTGTGAGTTCCAAGGCAGCTGTAGTTTAACCCCCGGGACGGCAATGGACTTCACTGTTCATTGCCTTTTTTGTGGTCGCCGCTGTTAATTCTGGCTACACAGGAGACACAGTGGTGGGTATGAGTGGTGGGCCTGTCCCGTAAAAAAAAAAAAAAAAAAAGTCCTAGTGCACAGACAGAGTGTAAGGTGTAAGGAATCAGTCAGGTGTCATTTGATCCTTTTTATCTACCTAGCTCGCAAGGAACCTAGCGTGAAGACTTCTAATATAGGTTGACCGCTGCAACAAATAACTGCTGAAAAAATTCAGTTCGCGGTTGGCTTGTGACCGCGGGGCTTATCTACGAACGTATTCCAGTAGTTAGCGTGGGTTCACAGGCTTTTGAGCGAGTAGATTTTTTTTTATTCCACTAAGGTAGAAAACAAGCGTATTGCCTGCCTGTAAGCAGTTGTCGGCAGCATAAGTATCCGTTGGCTACAACGGGCACTTGCACTAAAAACATCTTCACGCCTAATCTTGAAGAACCCCATGCTGCAGTCCCTTCAGTAAACCTCGGCTGGGAGTTGATTCCACAGCTTGAGAGTTCTCGGAAGAAAAAATCTCTGGAACCGCACAGTACGCGACCATTGAACCGCGGTCGGTGAGCGGTTGTAGAAAGAAATTGTCGGCATCATATCGAATAATTCTTCAAAAAGACCTAGTAGAAGAAGTAAAAAACCTAGGTAAAGTGTTTAACATTCTTCTTTGAAGAAGGTTAAAGATTTTATATCAAATTCGAAAAGTTCTCACTGATAGTATGCGAACTTTTTGTGTTAATCCATGGTGCTCTCGAAATTAAATAATGGAGACTGGTCATGTTGTTCTTCAAAAAGAGTGATAAGACCCTTTTGAAGATGCCGATATAGCTTCTGAACCGCGTTTATGTACTGTTTTCCAGAGTCATCATAAACCGTCTCGCATGCAGACTTGATGAATTCCAGCCTTCCAAACAAGCCGGATTCTGAAAAGGCTTTAGCACCGTAGATCACATAAAGACCGGTCGTCAGATTATACAGGACACTGAGCAGTATAATCTGCTGTTATATCTGGCGTATGTAGACTACGAAAAAGCCTTTGATTCCGTTGAGACATGAGCGATGCTACAGTCTCTCCAGCGATGCCCAATTGACTATCGGTATATCGAAGCGTTTAAAGCGCTTATACAGTAAGACAACGATGTGTACCCAAATTCAGTACCACAGAACGAAACCGATCCAAGTGCAAAAGGGTGTAAGACTGGGCGATGTTACAGAACTCTTCATCATAGCATCGGAAGATGTCTTCAAACTGTTGGACAGGAAAGGATACGGTATAAACATCAATGGCGAATACATCACTCGCCTTTGATTTGCCGACGATATAGTTCTAAAGGCGAAATCGCTGAAGAAATTTAGCGCTATACTCAATGATCTCAATAGTGTTTCCAACCAGGTAGGTCTCAACATGAACATGGACATGACTAACATCACGTCGAATGTCCATGTTACACATATGCCAGTCACGGTTGGAAGCACTAAGCTCAAAGTTGTTGACGAATATTATGTTTACCTAGGGCAGGTTATTCAGTTAGGTAAGTGCAACTTCCACTAAGAGGTCAACAGACGGATCCAACTCGGCTGGGCAGCGTTCGGGAAACTTCGACACATATTCTCGTCCAAAATACCTCAAAGCCTGAAGAGCAAGTTCTTCGAACAATATGTATTACCAGTGATAACATATGGAACTGAGTGTGGCCCTTCACTGCGGGGCGTATGGGGAAGCTCAAGATCGCGCAGGGTGCTATGGAAAAAGCTATGCTCGGGGTTTCTCTGTGTTATAGAATCAGAAATGAGTATATCCGCATTAGAACTAAGGTAACTGACATAGCCCACAGGATAAGCAAGCTGAAGTGGTAGTGGGTCGGCCATAGTTCGTAGAACCGACAATAGCTGGGGAAGAAAGATTCTCAAATGGCGTCCCTATACTAGTGCATGCAGTGTGGGACAACCCTCCACTAGATGTAGCGACGACCTCAACGGGAGGCCTATGTTCAGTAGTTGACGAACATGGGCTGATATGATAATGATGAGTCGCTTCTTTAAGGTTATTAATGTCAAAATACCTAAATATTTGTTTTATAAATTTAAAAGATCTCCCTTTCATGATCGATACGACATAAAATCCACGCACGCCATACTATCAATGTGCACTTCTCATCTTCCGCCGCATTTGATAGCGGTACTAAGGCAACTACTCTTGATTGTCTTTCATCGCTCCCAACTCCAGACTATCCACCCTTTTTCTTTAATCAATTTACCGATTGTGATGTTGAGAAGAATATACGTTCTGTGGCGTCGAATACCGTGGGGAATGACAGCGTCGTTAGTCGTCTTATGATTTTACCTATCGTAGACATCGTCCTTCCTACCATAACATTAATCCTCATCAATTACATTAGCTCTGGAGTTTTCCCAAATACCTGGAAAGTTGCCCAAGTTATCCCATTGCCTTAGAAATCCAATCCGTCATCTTTTTCCGACTACCGCCCCATTTCTATTCTTTCTTTCCTATCAAAAGTCCTGGAACGCCTAGTTCAGCAACAAATGAATCTTTTCCTGAACAGAAATAACATTCTCAATCCCTTCCAATCTGGTTTCCGTCCCGGTCATAGTACGACTACCGCTCTCGTAAAAATTACTGACGACATCCGTTTTTATATGGATAAATCACACCTTATGGTTTGACGCTGTTGGACTTCAGCAACGCGTTTAACACTGTAGATTTCGATGTTCTACTGCAACAGTTGCGTTCTCTCAACATATCTCCAGCGGCAATTGATTGGTTTCATTCCTACCTTTATGGTCCTCGCCAGCGTGTACGTATTGGAGAATACATTTTCTTCATGGTGCTCAATATGGCGTGCCTCAGGGTGGCGTATTGTCTCCCCTTCTATTTTCCTTATTTATTAATTCTATCTCTTCTAACCTTCGCCCTTCCTACCATCTTTATGCAGATGATCTCTAAATTTATACGCATTCACAATTAGAACACATCTCTGGCGCAATATCAGATATTAACGATGACCTCACGCACATAGCTCGCTGGAGTAAGTCTCACGGCCTTATATTAAATCCGTCCAAAACACAAACTATTATAATAGGCAGTCCTCGCCTTATATCTAAAATTAACGGGTATAACTTGAGTCCTGTAGTTTTTGATGGAACGGCAATCAAGTATAGCGATAAAGTAAAAATCTCGGAGTATATTTGGATAGGACTTTGTCCTGGTCTGTACGTATTGCCGATCTTGGTAAAAGGTTATTTGCCGCCAATTCCTCTTTGAGTAATTTGTTTAATTTTCTCCCATTAGATACCAAAATTGCGCTTTCATAATCTCTACTCCTCATACGCTCAATTTTTTATTTAGTTGCTCTACAATGAGGTCAAGGTAACAGGAATCGGCATAATCAAGAATAGGTCTTGATTATGCCGATTCCTGTTACCTTGACCTCATTGTAGAGCAACTAAATAAAAAATTGAGCGCCTTCAAAATCTCTGCATTAGGTTTGTATTTGGGCTTCGCAAATATGACTGTCTCCGACTCTCGCACTCAGCTCAAGGTGCTCACTATTACTTTTTGTCGCAACTTGTACTTACTGTTTTTGCTCTATACTATTTTTTCAATCCCGCCACATCCTTGTTACTTCAAAGATCGTTTTAAATTTTACAGTGACAGTCAGGGTCGAGACTTACGTCAATCCCTTCTTCTCCGTCTCAGAACACCACTACACTCCTCTCAATTCTACGCGAATCTTTTTCAGTTCAATCAGTGTGCCTCTGGAATGCTCTGCCGTTTAATATTCGAAGTGCTCAAACTCTTTCCTCAAAATCTCTAGTCAAAACATACTACCTTTCCCTAGACGCAACCTAATCGTCACCTTACCCTAACCTCTATCATTACTGCTTATGCATGCAGCTAGAGTATATATATTATGTAAATGCAATATATATATTATTCTATATTTATGTCATCAAATTTACTCAGCGCCACCTACCTGTTTTTATCAAATTTTTATTGTTCTCTCTCAGCTATAGGTTGCACGGAAGAGATCGCTTAGCGATAAGACCGCATCTTGTGCTTTAGTTCATAAGTTTAATATACATTGTAAATTTTATGTCGGTGCAATAAAGTATATTTATTATTATTATTAATCGGCTACAAATATAAAACAGTGACATTTATCGGCAGTTCTCTAGCAACCAAGTTTTGGAATAACGTACCTCCTCCCATTAGGTTTTTTAAATAAACAAGAATCAGCAATTCCTCGAGGTTGCTCGGTGGCGAAATTTCTTGTGTGACTTTTCTTTCTATTTTTTCTCTGTAGTTCATCATTCCATTTTAAACTTTGCTTTCACATGGAATCTGTTACTACCGTGGTGTGTAGTTAACTATTGTGGTGAATTTGTTCATTTGAGTTACTTATTGTGCAAGTGCTTACAGACATCATGCACATGAGTTGCAGCTTATTTATTTAATCGTTTTGTAAACAATAGTAAAATAATAAGCACCTGTTCTAGCGGGGACCTGGTGATTCGGTCGGGGGACCTACCTATATTAAAATACTTTCTATTTTTTCAGAGCAGACCGTCAAATACCCAGGCGTCGACACCACAGCAGAAAGCGATCTCGTTCCCGAAGCGTCACCAGTTCTAAATCTCGTTCTCGATCCCGATCGAAATCCCGGTCCCGATCAAAGTCACGCTCCAGGTCAAGGTCAAGGTCACGGTCGCGGGCTCACCCTCTCTCCGGCAGTCACACGTTCCGTATTCCAGATGGGAGCTTCAGGGAACCTAGCTTTTTGGATGCTTTTCGTGTTTTGTATTTAACACGTAAGCTTCAATATTTTTTTTTATAAGATAGGTAGGGCGCATCAAGCAGCCCGTCTGGGGAGGTACCTCCACCTCACAGTAAAACCGCAGCCCAATAACAACTCTATAGAGGGTTGTTGTATCCCTGCGTGTGAATGAGGTCACCAGTTAGCTCCTAAGTTTGTGTGTTAGCAGAGAAGGGGCATCAGGTGATCATTCAGGCGAGTGATACTTAATGTATTACAAGCGTTTATAGGCTACGGTACTGCTGTACTGCTACTGCTTTACATTAAGTAGACCGTATGCTTGTATGTCTCCAGATGTTGTATAAAAAAATGCGAGGGAAGTAACCTATGGAGAGCTGATGAGCCCGATACTACGTAATAAGTCAATTCACTGCTGCGATTCGGACAGAAAAGTAGATCTCGCAGCTCTCATTGACTAGTTCGCGGATCAACGCTTGACGAGCTCGGCGACTCAGTCGTCAAAGACGCGACTTTGACACCAACGCTCGTGGGTTCGATTCCCACACAAGGCAACATGTCTGTTTATCTTGGTCTGGATATTTTAAGAGAGGTAGGGCGCATCAAAGCAGCCCGTCTGGGGAAGTACCTCCACCTGACAGAAAACCGCAGCCAAATAACAACTCCCTAGAGGGTTGTTGTGTTTCTGCGTGTGAGTGAGTTCACCAGTAAGCTCGTAAGGAGTTTCTGTGTAAGTAGCAGAGGAGGCATCGCGTGAATGATATATGTTACAAGAGTTAATAGACTACGGTAACTGCTTTACATCAGGTGGACCGTATGCTTGTATGCCTCCCGACGTTGTATAAAAAAAAAAAACAACTTCGCAGCACTTATCGGCTTATTGGTTAAAACATTTTTCCCATTGGTCAGCGGGCCTTAGGCGCTAAAACACAACGTTCTATGAGCACAAGGTGCCTTCATACTTCAAGGTGCCTTCATACTTCAAGTAGTGATTGGCTCGTGTTTTTATACCACTAAGAAGCCAGCGAGGTGTGTAGGAATCGCGTCATGAGACGCTCGGTACCCTCTGTCTAGCCCGCAGGAAAGAAGATATACAATACAATAAAACTAATATGGTAAATACGTCCTGTCTGATGGTATTCAGTACAACACCATCGACCCTGTAAAACCTCTCCACTTTTTTGAAAAACCTCGTGGTGCTCCCGGGGGAAACCTCGGGAAGCAGTTTATTCAGCAAGAGTTCTCAGAAAGCTTTTTTTTATACTACGTCGGGAGGCATACAAGCATACGACCCACCTGATGTAAAGCGTACTTCCTCAGACGGGCTGCTTTGATGCGCCCTACCTCTCTTAACATCCAACAAACAGACATGTTCATGCACACAAATGTTAGCCTTGTGTGGGAATCGAACCCACGAGCGTTGGTGTCAAATTCGCGTCATTCACGACTGAGCCACCGAGCTCGTCTTATGATTGAATATTTTTTTGAGTATTTATATTCATACGGTAAACAAGCAGTCAGCCCGACAGATATGTAATAAACCTTATAGAATTGAGATAACAAGCCTCACTGGAGGAACAGGGTTTACATATAACTTAGAATGGATATTGGTCGTGACTTGGAATAGCGTATAGGCTACATATCATTTCGGTACCGCGTAAGTGCGTTAGTCATTGACAAAAGACAGATCATTTAAAAAAAACTTATTTGTTTAAATTCAATTTTCTATTTGGAAAAGTGAATTAGTACCTCAGTACCTTTACCTATACAGCTCCACTCTCAACTCTTTAGTTTCATAAATTATTTATAAAGTTAAATGGAAGTATCGAAACTAATAAAAAGGAGAGAGTGCAGCCTGAAAGTCAAAAAAGAAAAACATAGAAAATATTTTTCGTGATAATCAATTTCAAACCTTTTAAAAGTAAATATGTCTCTACAGAAACAAAAATGTAAAAAAAGTGACCAAGATCGGTAACAAATGCATCAGGTGTAGTCGATAAGTTTGGATTGAGAGATTTGAAGATAGAATTATTCTATATATATTATATATAGAGGAGAGGTAGGGCACGTCAAAGCAGCCCGTCTGGGGAAGTACCTCCACCTCACAGAAAACCGCAGCCAAATAACAACTCCCTAGAGGGTTGTTGTGTTCCTGCGTATGAGTGAGGTCACCAGTAGCAAGTTCCCAAGGAGTTGCTGTGTAAGTAGCAGAGGAGGCATCGCGAGTGATAATTAATATATCGCAAGCCTTAATAGGCTACAGTACTCGCTTTACATCAGGTGGGCCATATGCTTGTATGCCTCCCGACGTAGTATAAAAAAAATCTGGAAAATAATTCTGATATCTCGTTACTGGAATGAGGTCGCTGGTGTTGCACTGATTGCCATCAGATAGATTGTATTACCATCATTGACATACCACCTTTGGTTGTAGGTCAATGATTACCATATTAGTTTTATTGTATTGTATATCTTCAAGCCAGGTTCCCTGCGGGCTAGGCAGAGAGTACCGAGCGCCCCATGACACATACCTCGCTCACTTCTTAATGGTATAAAAACACGAACCAATAAAACACTTGACTGTGTATGAAGACACCCCGCCTAAGAATAAAGAACTAAAGAAACTCTTTGACCACCACATCAGCGCCAGATTGGTTTGGTCTTGGTGATCGATTGTTTAGTTTAACAGTATTCATGAGATTCAATCCCATGATGCGATGCCGAAATGGTTACCGGCATAGAATTGCACTATTCCTTTCTTCCTGGCGGTGCTGTTGGACCCAGCTGCGGTAAACGCGTTAGCTCGCAGCCTTATATTGTGAACAACAACTTACCTGTCAGACGTGGTAATTAAGGTAAATTTCCCGTAAATGTGATAAACAATAAACACACAGCCCCTAGTCCCAGGAATCCTATGTTAAACAAATGACAGTCGAGATTACGAAATTTTACTCAAAATTTCGGCATTGGAATTGGATTATCACTGGAATTAGCATCGAGTGTAACTAAGCCTATAGAATGAATGCTAAGTTTCATAGCACTTCTTTAAATAATAGATAGAATTGATGAAATGTGTTTAAGTTAATCTTAATTTAAATGATTTAGAAAGTGCCACTTATATTTCATTCATGACTTAGCAAATTTTATTATAAATGTATGAAACTCATAGCTGACATGGAACCTGAGAATTTTTTTAACTGGTATTTAGAAGTAATATTGTACTACAAATATTTGGTTATGTATAAAGCTAATTTAATAACAAAGAAACTAATAATCTCTATTCAATGATTTAAGAATATTGTACTTATTCAGAGCCTTATTGCAAAGTTTTGTGGAAAAAATACCATCTAACCCACCCGCCTTTTTACCGAACTTGGCCCATATTTCAGATATATGTTTTTGTTAGTATTGTTTTTTCACTATATAATATAATGGAGTGCTGGAAAAACTTTTTAGCAGTAAAAGTTTGATCCAGAAGGCACAGCATACATAATGCGGTGCTGGTTCCAACGCTAATGGTAGCGAGAGCTGGGTAAGGTAGAGAAAACATGAAAGTAGGATAAACGCGGTTGAAATTCGAGCGATGCGCAATATTCGTGGCCTACTACTTATAGACCGCGTTCGCAATGATGATGTTTGAAACAAATGTTTGTCTGAAAGAGAGTGTCGGTGTTAAAATAAGAAGAGGCATGCTCCGTTGGTTCAGACATGTGGAAAGAATTACGAAATGTGATATAACGAGAAAAACCGAACCGAGGAAGGGCAAGACACATACCGTGACCATCGTGTTTTATCAGAAAGTGATATCAATAGCTATAGAAACCAGCGAGTGTGCATCAGAAGAGTGTAAGGAGTCATGTGCCGCTCGGATCTAAGGGATTTGGCGTAAAGTTACAGATAGATAGTATTGTATATAATATTGTATTGTATATATAGATAGAATGGTAAAATACTGGTTAATTGCATACGAGTGGATTGGTATGGTTTGGTGTTTATTGGTTGGCGCCAATTCGTACTGCTAAATCAATTTAAATTTATATGAAATTTACGTAATAAAAGCGCTGAGCCGTTTGATACATACCTTATTATAGCTTACAGCTTCACATGTGAAAATTCTTACATAGATTCATACGAAAATAGTAAAAGTAAAGGTGCAAATTAATTTAATACCAAACACTGCAGTCCATTATTATCACCTGCCCCTAAATCACGATACCCTTAAACTCTGATCTTGCGTTTGAGCCTAATTTAAACTTTGAGGTCGAAACTTGGGAACTTTTACAAAACAGCCAGTTAACCTTCTTTATTGCGATGCCTTCGAGCGTTATTAATTTCAGAAAATCCTTTCATTACCCCGAGAATGATGTCTAGATCAAAATTAGTTTTTGGTGCAAAGGATTACGGTTGATGTTGCAACAAGTGAATAATACTAGTATATCTAGGAGGTGCTTTTAGCAGGGATGAAATATAAACTGGTAATGTGGAGAGACGTATAAGTGCAGGGAACAGGGTGAATGGAGTCGTTGGGAAAACTTCTAGGCAGCTGAACAGCCGGAAGGCACAGCTGGCTGTACTCAACGCGGTGCTAATCTCAACGCTACGTATGGAAGCGAAAGCTGTGGATGGGCTAGAGAAAATGATAGTTGAATAATGGCGGTCCACATGCGAACCCTTGCTGGCCGCAAAGACGAAGTAAGAAATTCAGTTGGTCTGAAAGAGAGTGTCAGTAAATGTCGGTGTTAAGACAAAGCATATTCCGTTGGTTCGGGAATATATTTGACGGTAAATGTTGCATTCATGTAAACCTTTTACTTTTAACACACCGTTCTTGTGTGTATATATATATATATAAATGTCTTATATATCGAAAACCGTTTTGAATACATTTTGTTAATTAATCAGGTTTTTTTTAAACTTTATCTATATTGGTGTATACGATTTTAAACAGAACCAGTTGAGAATGCGCAAGCTTGCATTGCCAGAGGAACACCTGGCTCGTCAATTATATAACAATTCAATTTTTTTTCTTTTAAATTGTCGTCCATTTTGACCTTGTTCCTTAAGAGATAGGAACGGTGTTCCTAAACATTTCTATTCTATTTTTTTATGCTGAATCCGAATCTGTAGTCAAAATTCGAATATTCGAAAAAAAGCGACAGACAAACACACAGACAAACATATAGATTTCATATAGGAACGGTGTTCCTGAAAACAATACACGCCGATACATAATATTAATAGTACTGAAATAGTGATTTGACATTTTATAGATAAATACATATAGGTACATATCACCACGCCTGTCTCCCATTGGAGTAGGCAAAGACAGATTTGAGCTTTTTCAGCATACTTATAACTAATTTGATCTAGTGTGTGTGTATAGGGTGGTCCCTGCCGATATCTCTACTTACTCTTGCTCGATACACTTCTTACGTAAGTCTTTTGACATTCATTCGTTCCTAATGTGCAAATCATCTCTACATACCCTTTTCAATCTTTACCATTCACCTTCAATTCACCACATGTTCTCGTATCGCGCTATTTCCTACTCTATCAGTATATAGATAAATACTACGTATGTATATATAAGAGACGGGTATGGAATCGCTTACGGTAACCGTTTTACATCAGTGCGAACCGTATGCTCTACCATTACCCGCCCTAATTAACATGAGGAAGAGTTTGTAACATACGACTGATCACATTGTTCTTCTAGCGTAGGTTAAACACGTAGCAATCTTTGAATTGGTAAAAACTGCATCGAACTCCTCCCAAGAGGGAAAGTTAAGTTATATGCAGTTAAAGCAGCAGAAACTAATGCTTTTGGTATACATTTAGCCAACGCAATAGTCAATGCGTTCTAAAAACCACATGTTGAAGAAAGACTCAGGTAAAAAAATACAAGTTTCGGTTGCAAATAACCGCTATTAACATCTCATATCCTGTGAGGCTTATTGGTACCTATCACCATTTATGCTACACATCTCTTTTTATACAACGACAGTGGGCATACAAGTATGGGGTCCAACTGACGCATTAATAATCACTCGCGCGATGTCGCCTCTGCTGCTAATACAACAACTTCTTAGGAGCTTAATGATGATCTCACTCGCACGCAGATATACAACAACCCTCCAGGGAGTTGTTATTCGGTTGATGTTTTCTGTGAAGTGGAGGTACCTCCTCATACTCGCTGTTTTGATGCGTCCTACCTCTGTTAAAAATGCACAGTCCAAGACATACAGACATATTCATGCACACAATTGCTTGTACTATTTGGGAATCGAAACCCACGAGCATTGGTGACAAAGTAGCGTTATTATCACCGCGTCACCAAGCTCGTGAAAATACTTAACTATACTTAAACGCTCGATACTCTGTTGTAAATTTTCAATTTTCAACTTTCGCTTTTTTGTAAAGTAATAGATACGATTTTGAAGATTATTATTCGTTCGTTTTTATAACTTTTAAACCCTTTCAGCGAGCAAACAATCGAGAAGCACAACAAAGTATTTAGCGACGAAGAAAAAACAGGACCGGATTCAAGAGCTCCTGAAAAGCGACGGCTTAGGTTCAAAAAGATGGCTGTTCTATCCTAGAACACAAACCCGGAGCGAACCAGAACTGGACGCTTCACCGGTCGCCGGATCACGGGACAACTGCGATCAGAGAGTCAAGATTGACGGAGATTTTTTCAAGAAGTACAAAAGAAGCAACAAGGTTGACAGTGATGCTCCTATTGCCAAACTGAAGAGATGGGAATTGATATTTTATAAGAGGTTAGGGTTTATACAAGCTGTTTGATATTTGTTAACGTAATTATAATTTGTTTGATGTCAAGCAGATCTTTTATTTAACTGTCTCATAACCAAGCTTTAAAAATAAGGAAGCGTTCATGCAAGAGCTATGGATATTAAAGAAATCATAGCTATCCGCCCCGGCTTCGCAAACCAAACTTCCAAACTACCAAACTTCATAGGAACACCCGCTGGACTGATCTGAAGATTCCCTGAAAATTTCATCAAAATGTGCCCAGCCGTTTTTGAGTCCATAGAGGACATACAGACAAACATTCATTTTTATATATATAGATATAGTATATATAGTCGGTTTTCTTTTTCGAATTACCAGCATTTCGAAAATTACCATTGGTGTAGAAGAAGTGCCTAAAGAAACTTGCCGATATAGGTCAATAATGAAATAAATTAAAAGTAAAAAACCTTTTTAAAAACAAGCTTTTATTTAAATGCTCTATAAAGAAAAAAATAAAATTTTATACTAAAACTTTTACTGTTAACTTATAAGGTCATTTCACACTTGACACAATTTATAGGATATAAAAGCTTGTCGCGAGATTTAAGTACTCGTATTTACTTAGTTTGAAAATTTTAATAGATATTGTTTATTATTCATATCAAATTAATTAATTTACTTGTTAATCTACACAAGTAAATCTCGCGACAAGCTTTTATATCCTATAAATTGTGTCAAGTGTGAAATGACCTTATAAGTTAACAGTAAAAGTTTTAGTATAAAATTTTATTTTTTTCTTTATAGAGCATTTAAATAAAAGCTTGTTTTTAAAAAGGTTTTTTACTTTTAATTTATTTTTTACTTTTTAGTTATCGCTGGACACGTTTCTCAGTCTGTTCATCTCATTCAACGCATCATTGTTGCATGGTCGTCAGCTTCGTTTAGAAGGGTAAGAGCTAATATACAACAGGGTTCGCCCCGGTGCCCTGAGATGGTACGTTCGCGACATCATATTACACCCTGATGCCACTCAGTCCTCGGCACGGCCTCATCTTGACTTGGGTGTTTAGAGAAATGTGCTACTTATTTTAGCTTGAAGCTTACTTGTGCCTTACGAAACATGCGGTGAGTGTGGCATTATAAAGATATGACAGATACCTATACACCTATATACTTTCTCACAAACAGCTGCTTACGTATTCGTCCGATTTCGGAGCAGCTCGTCTCGATCCGTGCGAGCTTCGTACTGTCGTACCATATACATACACGTTATATAGGCGGAGTGTTAGGTTTTATTTTCGTTACGGAATTTCTTGATTCGGTCGCCGCGCTCAAAGCCCGCGATAAAAGCTATGCAATAAGTAAAAGTGCCCATAGGCTGTGTAACAGTTTCACATCAGGCGGGCTGAACACTTGTTTGCCACCCGACGGAGTCTAAAAGTGTCCAAAGGCTGTGTAACAGTTTCACATCAGGCGGGCTGAACACTTGTTTGCCACCCGACGGATCATCATCATCATCTGATGATTATGAAAAAAAAAAATCTTCTACCAATTTTCTTACTTGTTTGTCACCCGACGGATCATCATCATCATCTGATGATTATGATGACTGATGACAGGACACAAAAGTTAATCATCATCATCATCTGATGATTATGAAAACATAAAAATTTCTTCTACCAATTTTCTTACTTGTTTGCCACCCGACGGAGTCTAAAAGTGTCCATAGGCTGTGTAACAGTTTCACATCAGGCGGACTGAACACTTGTTTGTCACCCGACGGAGTATAAAAGTTTTAATAGACTGCGCAACAGTTTCACATCAGGCGGGCTAAACACTTGTTTGTTACCCGACGGAGTATAAAAGTGTCCATAGGCTGTGTAACAGTATCACATCAGGTAAACACCCCGACCACCGTGCATACATACCCTGACAGGACACAAAAGTAAATCATCATCATCATCATCATCTGATGATTATGAAAAAAAAATTTCTTCTACCAATTTTCTCGTTTCCCACCCGACGGAGTCTAAAAGTGTCCATAGGCTGTGTAACAGTTTCACATCAGGCGGGCTGAACACTTGTTTGCTACCCGACGGATCGTCATCATCATCTGATGATTATGAAAAAAAAAATTCTTCTACCAATTTTCTTACTTGTTTGCCACCCGACGGAGTCTAAAAGTGTCCATAGTCCGTGTAACAGTTTCACATCAGGCGGGCTGAACACTTCTTTGCCACCCGATGGATCTAAATCTGATGATTATGAAAAAAAATCTACCAATTTTCTTACTTGTTTGCCACCCGACGGATCATCATCATCATCTGATGATTATGAAAATAAAACGCGCTACATGGCAGGCGGAGTGGGGGGTGTTAGGTTTTATTTTCGTTACGGAATTTCTTGATTCGGTCGCCGCGCTCAAAGCCCGCGATAAAAGCTATACAATAGCTTAAAAATATTCGCCAACTTGGGTATTCCGCCATGTAGGATTTAGAATGACGTCACACAGTTAACCATGCATTGTCATCCAAACTGAACGTGTATACAAAATTTCAGCTCAATCGATTGAAGATATCTGCTTCGAAATTGATTTTCAAGCTTCAGAAGTCCGCCATATTGGATTAAGAGTGACGTCACATTATTTTTCGAGTTATTCTTAGCAAGCCCTTTTATTTGATACCCATATTGTAGGAGTGCATTAAAAATAGTTGGTCCGCCATCTTGGGTATGCCGCCATGTTGGATTTAGAATGACGTCACACATTTAGTCATGCATTGTCATCCAAACTGAACGTGTATACAAAATTTCAGCTCAATCGGTTAAAGATATCTGCTTCAAAATTGAGTTGCAAGATTTCACCCGAACATACTTACATACTTACATTGCAAGTTAAATAAAAGCTTGTAAAATAAATATTGTCGGACAAATTACACAGCGCCATCTAGCCCCAAAGTAAGCGAAGCTTGTGTTATGGGTACTAGATAACTGATAAACGTAAATACATTTTTTTTTAATACGTATTATACATAGAAAATACCCAGACCAAGACAAACAGACATGTTCATGCACACAAATGTTTGTACTGTGTGGGAATTGAACCCACGAGCGTTGGTGTCAAAGTAGCGTAACAACGCGTTTCACCACCGAGCTCGTCTAATATCCCAGTAACTTACTACCTTCCAGGGTTTGTTATTTCACTGCGATCTTCTGAGAGAAGATAGGGAAGTATCTACTCGTAGTTGGTCAAATTTAATACTAGACACAACTTGGCCACATTTTTTTTATACAACGTCGGGAGGCATTCAAGCATACAGCCCACCTGATGTAAAGCAGTTACCGTAGCCTTTGCAATAAATTAAGTATCACTCGCGCGATGCCTCCTCTGCTGCTTACACAGCAACTCCTTGGGAGCATACTGGTGACCTCACTCACACGGAGGGACACAACAACCCCCTAGGGAGTTTTTATTTGGCTGCGGTTTTCTGTGAGGTGGAAGTACTTCCCCAGATGGCTGCTTTGATGCGCCCTACCTCTCTTGATTCAAGCATTGCTCTACTGTTTTTTATATATGTATCTTCAAGCCCGGCCCCTTGCGGGATATAATTGAGTACCAATCGTGGCCCTAGCACATCTCGCTGGCTTTTTTAAATTCGTAGCTACTAGCTCTACGTATGCCGTATGCTATGTATGTATTCTAAGGCTCCTAATATCACCTTCTGATGGAACACGTGTCAGAAAATTTTTGACTGTTCTTGTTCGTGTCAGGAAAGTTTTGACTGTTCTTGGCTTTTACATCCTTCTACTTTCGTCGTTATTCCAACATGCGCGAAACGACCGGCGGTCTCTTTCTGACCAAGCCAACCCTAGGGAGTTGTTATTTGGCTGCGGTTTTCTGTGAGGTGGACGTACTTCACTAGACGGGCTGCTTTCATCTCTCTTAAAACATCCATACATGTTCATGCACACAAATGTTTGCCTTATGTGGGAATCAAACTCACGAGCGTTGGTGTCAATGTCGGATCATTCACGACCGAGCCACCGAGCTCTTCTACATGGACTATTTCTGAAGGGATTGCAAATTTCTGCGCTATTCTACTTCCACGCCTTTCTATTTAAAATATCACCTTGCTTTAATTCTTGTGAAACCCATCCATTTGCATTTTTTCATAGTACATAGCAGGAAGAAAGAATTACGATACAGATATACAACGCGACAATAGAACTAAGGAGCCGAGGAAGACTCACCTATCATGATCAAATTGTCATGTTTTACCAGTGGGTGATGTCAGGAGCCTTAGAAACCGATTAGCGTGCATGGGTGAAGCAATGGATGTTAAAACAGGAGGGAGGTTTGTAAGGATCGAGTCACGTGGCGCTCGGTTCTCTCTACCTACCCTGCATGGGATTTGGCGTGAATTTATAGATAGATATAGCACGTAGTATCTAGCGAAGCACTTTGCCGGAATCTTTGGTTTGGTCATCTTTCCATATTTTTATACAACGTTGAAGGTCATAAAAACATGTGACCCACGTGATAAGATGTCAATGGTGGTGGCCGTATGCTTGAATGCCCTCCGACGTTGTATATAAAAAAAAATCGGTTTCATGTGTTCAATGTCTTAGTCATATTTTATATTTATACAATGTGGTGAACTGTATTGCAAGGGTTTATAGGCTACGGTAACCGGTTTACATCAGTATATACAGACAAACCATAATCATCCTTGATTCAGTGAACTGAAATAGACTACCGGAAATTAAAAGTGTCCTAGGTTCACCTTTTTTAATACCACGAAGGTGGCAAACAGGCATACGGTCTGTCTGATGCTAAACAATCACCGTAGCCTACAGATAATTACAACACCAGAGGTGTCAATCGTACGTTGCCGATCCTCTAAAAACCTCACGCTTTTTTTGAAGAACCCCATGCCGTAGTCCCTTGGGAAAACCTCGGCTGGGAGTTCACACCACAACTTGAGAATTCTCGGAAGGAAATTCCTCTAGAACCGCACAGTATGCGACTATTGAGTTTACAGATAGTGAGGGTGAAATCCTGGCGTCGGCGAATGCGGATCACAAACGGAAGTTAATATTTTACACATAAGAATTTGCCGTAAGAGAACAAAGGTTACAAACTGTACATTCCAAAATTAGTTAGAATTGGTTTTATTCCAAACTAGCATTAAGAACGACTAAGCATTAGTCCGAAGATGTAGTACCAGCCAGAGTCCCGGCGGTACGTCAATTTTCCGCACAATAACTCCGCAATTCGGTACTAATTTAAAAGTTCCCCTGCTTCAACGGACCATTAGCTCCACCGCACGCTTTTATCTTGCGCGTTTTAATTTATTGTTTTTTTTTTATACTGTTCGCGAGGCAAGCATGTCCCGCCCGATGTAAAGCTAGAATATAGACGCTTCCTAGTCAATACGGCGGTTTATGATCTACGATGATCATAATTCTAAATCAACAATTAGTGATACATTACATACCTACAGCGGGATTTGAACCAGAGTGGATAAATAACCAGTTTGTTAACCGACTAGTTAACAAACTGGTTATTTAACCACTAGCCTATCATTGCTCTTAAACACAACAACGAAAGCCGCTTTAAAACAAATCAGTTTACCTCACTTATATTCGAATCTGGATTTACGATACTCAAGCATTGTCTTTTGCATCTACGCGACCAGGATACCTGTAGAATATTGTTTACAACGAAAAGGACTAAAGCGAATACCATGATAATACCATAGTGTGTTTTTTATACAACGTCGAAAGTATACTGTCCGCCTGATGTAAAGTGGTTATCGTAACCTATGAATGCCAGCAATATAAAGAGCACTCGCACATTATCACGTCAGCTGCTAAAAGAGCACCCTTCTGAACGCTACAACCCTCGAGGGAGTTGTTATTTGGCTGCTGTTTCCTGACAGATGGAGGTACTTTTTTAGTTGGACTGCATAACTACACCCTACCCCTCAGCGACGTATCAAAGGTAGACACGTTATACACGAACATTTTTGTATTTTAAAATGGCGCAAGTACTACTATATCGACGTACAGTTATTTATTATCACACTTTGCTCTAAAAAGAGACAAATGATAGGGAATACCTGTCGTTAGAAAGAGATGAATATACATCTTTAGTTACGTATTGATTGCTGCTGAGCGCTCATTGGCGCGAGCACTGTTTTACCGACCCGCTTTAATATTGCTAAAAACTAAATACATTTACTATGTTTTTAATAAAAAAAACTGTACTTACAAATGAAATGACACGTTTTCCTTGTCTTTAACAGTTGTCGTGTAATTTGTGGACCATCTAAAAACACAGGAAGGCATTTTTGCCAGAAATAACTTATTTACGCTTTGTGGCGAAGTACGTATAGACGTGACGCGAGAGCGTGCCCAACTGAATGCGAGGTGGGCAATTACCTTACTTTCGTGTTGCCATTCTAGAGCGTGTACAACGCATCTATGACTATAAAAACATCTTAGCTACCCCTATTATCTTAGCTAACAATTGTCTTCTATCGAAAACGGGACCGCCGCTTAATCACTTCAAAAGAAGAAGAAGGCCAAGAGATCACTTACAGTCTGTCTTCCGATACCCATCCGGTACGGCACGAAGATGGATTAAAATATATATCGTTAATTTAGAATTATGATTACTGTAGATAATAATCCGCCGTATAAATAAGTAAACAAAAACCGACAAGCGTGCTTGAAGAGCTATGAAGATTAGCAAGTCAAGTGCGTAAGAACTGATTTTTGTGGCACTCTGTTCTCTCTGCCTACCCTGGCGTGAATACATCGATACATTGATATGATGTTTTATGACGACATGAGAACCCTACCGACGCCTATTTGTTAATAAGTGGAACATTTTAATAGTGTTTTTAATAATAAACTACCCTTCGCATTAAACGAAATAATTGTTTCCTTTTATCCACCCCATACTTTCATTTTTATTGTGTACTTTCCATATTTACCATTAACACGCGATGGGATCCCTTCTTGGTATTATTAGTTCGACGATAGTTGTTGGAAATTGTTTATTGGTCTATATATTTTTTTAAGAGAGGTAGTTATTATATTGTTTTTCATGTGGGTATGTGTACCACCCGAGGATTAATTTTCTTTTATTAAGATATATAAACATTTTCAGGAACACCGCTCATATATGTATTCTATATGTTTGTCTGTGCGTTTGTCTGTGTGTTTGTCTGTCGCTTTTTTTCGAGTATTCGAATTTTGACTTCAGATTCGGATTCAGCATAAAAAAGTAGAATAGGAATGTTCAGAAACACCGTTCCTATCTCTTAAGGAACATGGTCAAAATGGCCGACAAATTAAAAGAAAAAAAAATTGAATTGAGGTGGCTCCTCAATTATATAACAATTCAAATTTTTTGGTTAGGTGTTCCTCTGGAAATGCAAGCTTGCGCATTCTCAACTGGTTTTTTTATGAGATTTATGACCATATTAAAGGCAAAGGTCAGGTATTATTTTATATAATATAAAGCCAATGAATATAAAGCCTGATGGAATGTAGCAATGTTAACAAAATATTTACACCGAAGAAACCATGCATTTGGCACTTAAAGCCCAAAGTCGCTTATTAAAAAGGAGGAAAGTCGCCTATTAAAAATTGTGCACTATGATAATCATAGATTTCGGGTGCACCTTTTGACGACAGCCGCCTAACCTATCACTATCCAATGGTAATGCAGCGTCATAGTCCGTATAATATAAAGATAAATTCGGACTTGACAGCTTCGGGCAACGTCAGCAAAATACGCGTTATTTATTTGTATTCATATATTAAATATCTACAAGATGTAAGTGATTTCTTAATAGAGTTAGGGCACAGCAAAGCCACCTGAGGGATGTACATCTATATTATAGAAAACTGTAGCCAAATAACAATTTTTAAACGTTTCGTTTAACAATAGTTTTAGAGGTTGCGTTTATGTGGGCGAGTGGGGTTACCAGTAAGTTCCTAAAGAGTTGCTTTATTTGTAGCACGGGTGGCAACGCGTGCAGCACGATAATTTACATCAGGTGGGTCGTATGCTTGTATGCCTCTCGACTTTGTATAAAAAATGTGAAATGATGATTGGTTAAGGAATAGAAAAATAAGGAATTGTTTCGTTTAATGATATTAGTAACTGTAATAAAGATAATACCCTTCAAATATTTTCATTTTAGCTTCGTTTCAATGATTTAGTATATCTTTATTTATATAATTCGATTTCGTACCAATTATCACTATATCCATTGATTGATTGATCCATTGATGGGGTGAGTTTAGATGAGCTTTTTTTTTGTGACGCGGGGAAAAATGCGTTACGCACACCACCGGTGCCTGGGTGGCCTCCGGTGGTAGTGTGGGACTCCCCATCGGCTGACCTGATGACCTGCCTGAATATGGTGTAATCGATTCTTGCTACGATTGAATCGGGAATTTGTCCTCATATAATGGAACTGAAATGGTCACGTACCGTGTGATTCTATGTACATTATTATTAATGGATATAGAATATGTCTATGGTTTCTCACTAGACTGTGGCTTTAAAAAATTACAACAAAGAGGTTTTTTATAGTGGCCAATGTGCGAGTGATATCCATGGTTATTGTCCGGTTAGCGTTTAGTTGCAGAAAGTAACTGAGTGGCATTCACCTCTCTAGTGGTCATTCCATTTATTTAGTTGTTTATGTTTAATTTACATGTAAGTTACCACTCTGTAACTTAATTAGATCTCTCTGTACTTAGAAATGAATTGAGAACAAAAACACCCATAGTTTTAATACCAAGCTAGAATGTATAGAGGGAACGTATAGATATAGAACATTTGAATTTACTAAAAAACATTACAAATAATATAGAAGAAAATGTATGTATTACTAAAAATGCTTATGCTAACTGTACTTGAAAGCGAGTCCAAGCTGGCCTCAACATTAAAACGACAGTTTTATCTGTGGTTTTATGTTCCGTAGAATGTTCACACGATGCAATTTTTTGACGTGTTTATCTATGTTTAGTTGTTGGCACCTATTTTTGCAGGCTCAATTTAGGAATGTGACATATGAACGGAGACCGATATAAGCTTAAAGGTTAGAAAGAGATACCTAAATAAAAAATCGGCCAAGTGCGAGTCGGACTCGCGCACGAAGGGTTCCGTACCCTTATCTATAAAAACGGCAAAAAAAAAAACACGTTTGTTGTATGGAAGCCCCCCTTAAATATTTGTTTTATTTTAATTTAATTATTTATTCTTAAAGTAATATATAACTAAATATTCTGTGAATATTTCAAGCGTCTACCTGTTGCCGTTATCAATATCCAGCAAAAATCGGCCAAGTGCGAGTCGGACTCGCGCACGAAGGGTCCCGTACCATTATCTATAAAAACGGCGAAAAAATCACGTTTGTTGTATGGGAGCCCCCTTAAATATTTATTTTATTCTATTTTTTAGTATTTGTTGTTATAGCGGCAACAGAAATACATCATCTGTGAAAATTTCAACTGTCTAACTATCACGGTTCATGAGATACAGCCTGGTGACAGACGGACGGACGGACGGACGGACGGACGGACTATTTAATGCCTGTAATCGCTTGAAATCCACGAAGTATTTCGGGCGAATACAGAAAATATTGAAGTGTGTTGACACTTCTGCTGATAACCTAATTCGCTCGCCGGAACTAATCAACCTCTACCAATACATAGAAATTTTTGGAGCTTCCTTGTAAACTTAGTCATTCGCAGGAACATAAGAACTACATAGGGTGTTGTTACTTAGTTGCGACTTTCTATTCCCACAGTTGGACACAATAATTACTAAACACCTACCGGTGGCCTATCTTTCTAATTCCAATGTCTTGTTACACGAGGCACTATGCATCACGTCCAGGTGAAGTTGGCTTTGACTGTAAAGAAGACTGAGAGCCAGTTAAATCAGATTTCTATATCAATGTGTATGAATCTGATCTAAAAAAAAATTAATACTTTAAATTCCTTTCTAAGGAAAAAATTCTGTAATGCCAATGCAAATTAAACCCGTTCAAACTCGCAAACCAATGCCTTGCATTGTGGCATATCGAACGGAGACACGATCCGCGGAATTCAAAACGTCCAAAGCTACGAAAGAAGCTCATGAAAGCCATCGAGCCATCCGATGATAGTTTTCAAATTGTAGGCGTTAAGAAAACTGTCAAATCGGGTGTAGTTCTACGTGTGTCGAAAGATGCTCAAATTCGGAACCTACAATCGGTAGAAGGTATTAAATCAGGCCATTATTTCTAATATTAAAATTGATAATACAAACACCCTCGGTGTAGAGGAGACTACAGATGCACTTCTGCATGCTTTAATTCCAGATGACTATCCTGATAATGACAGTGACTACCATCGCGAGGTGAGGACCGCGGTAGATCTGTGCCCTGCCACTCCAATGTCAACTGCGGTGTCAATGGACGAATTTCTACATGTTGTTAAAACATTACTAACAAATAAAGCTTCTGGTGATGATAAAATCTCAAACAAAATGATCAAGGAAACTTGTAAAGTAGCTGTTGAACCTATTTTAAAGGTATTAAACCAGTGTATTGTGGAAGGTAACAATCGTGGAGTTTTGCGCAGTGGTGTTATCAAGATAATACCAAAAAGCGGTCATAAGCAACCCGATGATCCGAAGTCTTATCGCCCTATTACCCTACTACCATCGCTGGGTAAACTACTTAAACGTTTAATTATATCACGTTAGTAGCCCGGTGGCCCTCAATTTCATAAAAATCAAATTCCCAGGAGGCAGTACAAAATGCTTTCACACAGTTTATCGAATGTAGATTCCCAGAGTTTTATCGCAAATGTATAAGTAAACTTCCGATTACATGGCAGCAATGTATAGATAATGAGGGTAAATATTTTGATTAAATAAATATGTTACATCTTAGAAAAAACCGGCCAAGTGCGAGTCGGACTCGCGCACGAAGGGTTCCGTACCTTTATCTATAAAAAATCGGCCAAGTGCGAGTCGGACTCGCGCACGAAGGGTTCCGTACCATTATCTATAAAAACGGCAAAAAAAAAACACGTTTGTTGTATGGAAGCCCCCCTTAAATATTTGTTTTATTTTAATTTAATTATTTATTCTTAAAGTAAATATATAACTAAATATTCTGTGAATATTTCAAGCGTCTACCTGTTGCCGTTATCAATATCCAGCAAAAATGAGCAAAAAAATCACGTTTGTTGTATGGGAGCCCCCTTAAATATTTATTTTATTCTATTTTTTAGTATTTGTTGTTATAGCGGCAACAGAAATACATCATCTGTGAAAATTTCAACTGTCTAACTATCACAGTTTATGAGATACAGCCTGGTGACAGACGGACGGACGGACGGACGGACGGATGGACGGACGGACGGACGGACGGACGGACGGACAGCGGAGCCTCAGTAATAGGGTTCCGTTTTACCCTTTGGATACGGAACCCTAAAAACGGCAAAAAAATCACGTTTATTGTATGGGAGCCCCTCTTAAATATTTGTTTTATTTTAATTTAATTATTTATTTTTAAAGTGGATATATAACTAAATATTCTGTGAATATTTTAAGCGTCTACCTGTTGCTGTTATCAATATCGAGCAAAAAAAATCACGTTTATTGTATGGGAGCCCCCTTAAATATTTATGTTATTCTATTTTTTAGTACTTGTTATTATAGCGGCAACAGAAATACATCATCTGTGAAAATTTCAACTGTCTAACTATCACGGTTCGTGAGATACAGCCTGGTGACAGACGGACGGACGGACAGCGGAGTCTCAGTAATAGGGTTCCGCTTTATCCTTTGGGTACGGAACCCTAAAAAAGGTCAGGGTCAGGTTAACGCCTAAAAATTTTGCATTCACTAAATGCTTTCGAATACTTTCCAAATATCGATCACTCGAAATTAAAAACGCAAAACCTAGAACTTCGAATTTCTAACAAAAAATGGGGAAAATAGAGAACTAGAGGAGGATTAAAACTATAATGGATATTATACAACAACAAATAGTAGGAGAATAGTATTGTAATTAGTAACCACCATTCATATCCTTAAGTGACGGTAATTAGAACTCCATGCTTATAAAACACTCATACTATTTACTGTAAGAAACGTTGCCTTTCATAAAGTATAAAGAAGTATATCCCTGAATACGGTACCTCGCAAAAAAGACATTTACTAGATTAAAATGTATACTGAAATCTTCAAAACATCGTAAAAATACACAGCAAAGAGCATTTCATTCGTTATAATTTTAATTTAGCCCCTCCGACCCCAGGGAGCAGAGAGCGGGTCCCTCATTTTTTTTATATTTGCATTCAGCTCGAATGGAGTTGCGTTTTTAAGTAATTACTTGCATTTTTGTGTAGAGAGACACACAAGTTAGAGAATTGTGTTGGAGGATTTACACATATATTTTGTCTTGGATTGTACTGACAGGAACACGAGAGCTTTGTGTTTTTTTTACATTTCAAGGATATTCGGGTTTTAAAAATATTTTTATGTTGTAGTTTGTTTTGTGAGAAATAAATCATGAAATTAATAAAAATAAAATAAATATTAATAAACTTTTTAAAATCAAACTTTTATTAAAGGTATATTTTAAATATATACATGTATTGTCTATATGATATATAAAGCGAAAGAGTTTGGTTGGTGGTTTAAAGTTTAAAGTTACCTTACCTATAAATATTGACTCATTTGCATCAAATCAATAAGATAAAAAATATATAAAATGGGTGCGTCCAGATTTAACTGATCTGCAGAAAGAAACACGTGTTGAAACTTGTGTTGCCTTGTTGAATCGATACAGAAATGAAGGAATATTAGATCGAATTGTGACCTGTGACGAAATGTGGATTCTTTACGATAACCGTAAGCAAAACATGCAATGGCTGACCCCATGTCAAACGCCGCAACATTGCCTTAAAAGAAAGCTTACCAATAAAAAGGCAATGATAACTGTTTGCTGGTGTCTTCATGGCGATATTCACTATGGCTTTCTCAGGTCTGGTCAAGCAATAACAGCAGATGTTTACTGCGCCGAACTTCGAACAACGATGGCCAAAACGGGCAGTGAAACAGCCCCGACTCGTAAATCAATCTTCACCATTATTGCTCCATGATAACGCAAGACCTCACACTGCACGAGAAACCGTTGTAATTCTACAGGAGCTGCAGTTAGAAACCATACGTCATCATCGTCCTCCGTACTTGCCAGATATTGCTTCAACTGACTATCACTTTTTTTTTGTGATTTGTACAATTTTCTACGTCGTAAAAAAAAATTTTCCTAGTAGGCAGTATGCAAAATGCTTTCATACTTTTTGACGAATCTAAATCTCCAGAGTTCTATCCCAAAGACATAAATAAACTTCCGATTATATGGCAGCAATGTATAGGTAATAAAGGTAAATAAAAAAGGAGTTTTATTTTTTAGTACAAATTTCATACTTTTTACTTCTATTACTAAATAAATTTCCTATTGAGGTATTCCCTAGCGTTTTCGTCGTGAGCTTGTTCCAAAATGGCGTGAATAGGTGTTTAAAGATTAGGCAGTGGTCGCCGGATGTCTTTTCACTTACTCGTTTTCGCCACCGTTTCTACCAACTTTTCCATAGATTCCGTAGATAGGCATTTAGTTTGATAATGGTTATCTACTTATGCCACACATCATTGCTCTAAAGGCCGCAGACAAGTAACAAGTTCTTAGAGAGTTATTGTGTTTCTGTGAAGTGAGTGAGATTACTTCTTCTTCTCCTAGCGTTACCCCGTTCCCTAATGCCTAAAGTTTGACGAAATCCGCTATCTGAGCCTAAGGATTTGGCGAAGACAGCGATTTTGACATGGACCGACTGCCGTCCGACATTCAGAACCCAGAGAGAAAACCAGACCATTCTTAGGTTAGGTCACCCGTCTTTGAAATATAATTTAACCGATGTGCGGGTTTCCTCACTATGTTTTCCATCACCACGGAGCAAGGGATAATTACAAATATGTACATAAATCCGAAAACAAGAATTTAGTGGTTTATGCCAGGATTCAAACCGGCGATCAGTTGATCCATAGGCTGGTTCCTTAACCACTCTGCTATTACTACACTGGCAACATATATACATAACATAATGAGTATCCTAGAGTAATACTCATTATGTTGGCTTCGGTAACTGGCCTAGATTAGGTGCCCCGTTATATTGTATAATATTTGTGCATGAAGATATATTTGCACGCTTCGGCGGGCGACACAATCAAAGCAATTAAAGAAAAGTGCTTCGCTGTACTCAAACAAAATTGTAGCCAAAAATCTTTTTGACTAAAAAAAAGTAATAGCACAAAGTGACCTCCCGTGGTGACCCCTTGAAATGGCGCGAATAAAAACATTAGAATGTTAACACTTGATTAGTTTGCACCCTTTCCCTTAATGCGTTTAGTTAAATGACCCTAAAATCATTAAAAAGATCCCCATTTGGGCGAAACCAAATTAATGTCTTGGTTCTGTTGCAAAAATTGGAATTTCAAACGAAATTTAGATTTTTAAAGAAGCAATTTTTTTTTCAATTAGTTCATTTATTTGGGGGACTCTCGGAATGAAATTTTATATTAATATTGGAGTGTAGGTCTCTTACCATCTTCAGATACGAATTATTGTTGAGTAAAAGAGGATTGGGTAAAAAAGAGTTTAGGCATGGCGATATTAAATCAGAACCAGAGAAGTAACTATCTCTACTTTACAAAAGCCTAATAACAATTCCAGATTCACCTCAGCAAGGAAGACCTGATGCGGTGTTTTTGATGTGAAACATCTATGCCTTGCCGTGACGGTAAATGGCATGACGTTCGGATGAGAGTTTACTATATCTATCCGATGGTTATTGATTTATATTTATTATAAATCAAAAACCATCGGATATATATAGTGACAGTAAGTGAGGTAACCATCACGGGCGTCCCTTGACGGTTATATCACGAATGCAGCAAACAATTATACGGCCTACCTGATGGTGATGAGCTCTGGGGCGCAGCGGTTAGCTACTTTGACACAAAGCTACCCAAACACCTAAATTACCCGACCATTGCGATACCAGTGTATGTATGAAGGATGATCTCCCAGGCGTCGGAGAGTGGTGCTATTGGATTGTTAAACGAGACATATAGCATATCGAACAGATCCTTGGAACACAATCCGTCGTTCAATCGCGTTGCTAACTTGTGTTCAAATTACTCTTACAACAAATTTCCATTATGGAAATAGATTCCTTTCAAACGTCATCCCGTTTTTACGTCGGGGGTTAAATAAAAGCTCTAATTTATATTAAAAAAAAAAGATTTGCGTAGTTCTAGAGATACATGCCATACAAATGTTTTTTATTCTTAAAGGTGTATTCTTCTTAGTATATGTTTTTGTTTTAATCAAATTTGTCGCAATTTACGCGTCCGAAATCGCGGGTACCATTACAACGAAACAGTTATAAAGAATAGTAATCATATTAAATAATAAAAAATAACACAGTACTTTTTTTTATAAACAACGTCGGCATATAAGCATGCGGCCCACCTGATGTAAAGCGGTTACTGTAGCATGCGAACGCTTGCAATAGATTAAGGGCACGATGCCACTTCTGCTGCTAACACAGCTACTCCTTAGGAGCTTACTGGTGACCTCATTCACACGCGCGAACACAACAACTCAGTGCGGTTCTCTGTGAGGTGAAGATACTTTCTCAGACGGGCTGCTTTGATGCATCCTACCTCTTTTAACGTACGTTCGTCGGTTTCTAAGGCTCCTGACCCCAACCTAAAACACATTATACACATGTTGACACTTATACACACACATACACGCAATCAACACGACTTCGCTAAACACACAAATTCATAAACACAAATAGAAACAGAATAAATAATATTTGTAAACGTTTTATATAGTTATAATTGTGCATGTTAACATATTATTTGTTACCATTATGTTGGGTTTACAATAAAAAAAATAATTTTAGGTTATGCCATAAGATGTAAGCTGTTTGTGGATCTGTCAATAAATGAAAAAAAAAAAAAACGTACTGTGTGAACAATAAACAAAAGAAATGTCTCATTTAAACCAATATACCCCGCTCAAAAGTTGTTGCGCAGTGTATCCAACTGTATCGACATACAAAATTACTCAAACGCGCTGTACGCCTCAAGGTGGCTATTAAGGAATACAAGTAGCGTACACAACATTTGAAATAGTTCCCCTAACAGTATGCACAAAACTTCTTCATCGCACTCTGCATCCAAATTACCTCAGGGAATATCCCACGCGAGGGTATATAGTCAGTATTGCCCCCTGGAAGTGATATTTTTCCGGTGTATAAAAAAAATGAATTTTATCTGAAAAAGGGTAATTCTACTCACTGAACTCTCATACAACATCAAGATGGCCGTATTACTAGGGAATGATCCATGGATATCACTACAGTCTCGGGATCGATCCTGAAGCAGTGTTCAGGCTCGATCCCTATAGATAAAATTTATCATATTTATGATAGTTTAATGAAATAAAAAGTACTTATGTACGCACGTAAGAAGCTTTATTTCTTTCGAATAAAAAAAAAAAGCTAAAAAAAATCATTCTTCGCGCCAATACTCGTTTGTAAAACAAAATGATAAAATGATAACATAATAAATTATCAATAAATATCATTCACTACTGTACCTATATACCGAATTTAAAGAAAGACACACACACACACACACATATATATATATATATATAACATACGTGGATACGATTCCCACACAGGACAAATATTTGTGTGCATAAACATATTATATATCTTGGACTGGGTGTTTTTAAAAGGGTTAGGGCGCATCAAAGCAACCCGTCTGGGGAAATACCTCCACCTCACAGAAAACCGCAGCCAAATAACTATGGGGGGGGGGGGGGGTTGTTATGTTTCTGCGTGCCAGTGAGGTTACCAGTAAGCTCCTAAGATGTTGCTGTGTTAGCAGCAGATGTGGCATCGCGCGAGTGATACATAATTTATTGCAAGGGTTCATGTGCCACGGTGACCGCTTCACTCTAGGTGGGAGGTTATATTAAAAAAACTGTACTGATACAACACATGTTGTAGATTCATAAATAAATGTTTGAATTTAGTTACAAACAAAACTAAAGAGAAGAAACACGGTATACCAACCACTTTCGTGGAGTCGTAAAAGATCCCTCTTAAATAGTTAATAGATTCAGGCGTTATTTTGCGAAAGTCAAATTTACATGCAATTTGATCTAACCTGCTGTTAATAGATTCAAGGGTTATTTTGTGAAAGTCAAATTTACATGCAATTTGATCTAACCTGCTGTTAATAGATTCAGGCGTTATTTTGCGAAAGTCAAATTTACATGCAATTTGATCTAACCTGCTGTTAATAGATTCAGGCGTTATTTTGCGAAAGTCAAATTTACATGCAATTTGATCTAACCTGCTGATAGATTCAGGGGTTATTTTGCGAAAGTCAAATTTACATGCAATTTGATCTAACCTGCTTACGTGTAGAGGCGAAACACGTGTCGCAGCGACGACCAGGCCAGTCGTGGCAGCGACGGTGGTGGTGGGGGCATGCGGATTATATTCCAGATGGCAGCAACCGAGGCAGAGACTACCGGAGCCTCCATGGCAGCGTCGGCATGTTGCTCGTACTAACAGTAGTGGGTGGGTGCCGGCCGGCGCTAGGCCGCATGAACTAATCGGTGGCGGAAGTACACAAAGCAGGTTAGATCAAATTGCACGCAGATCCCTCTTAATTTTTCCCTCACACGCAAAAAGATAGTGGCGACTGTAAAAATTATATGTATATATTTATGTATAACTAAATAACATGTATAACTTCAAAACTACCTACGTAATATTAAAAATTATTACGTACATTGCTTTAATTTCTAATCGTATAATTTTTACTATCACCACTATCTATTCCATAATCAGATTTTTAAATTATTTTGATTGCATTTTTTCTCATTTAGTTAAACATATCCTATGTACTTTTAATAATTTTGTGAATTAGTACAGGTTTACCCTAATATCAAATAGGGTCGGAATTAGCTTGTAGATCCCTGAAAATGTTCCAAACAGTATTCATTATTTGTATGGATTATTTTCGGTATAAACTGGGCGAAAAAATTAACTGTCGGATTATCATTCATCAAGATTTTGGTTGGAATTAAGTGGTAAATTCGACGTATTTCCGACGTCAGTTTTTAAAACAATTGTGTATATTTACCATCTATTTTTTATGCTGGTACCACATGATAATAAACGAAATTTATGTGTAATTAATTTATATTATTTATCCGATCCGATAATCCGATTTCACGAATTTTACACGATAAAAGGGAATAATTTCGAATCAACATTGATGTGAAATATTTAGTGTACCAAACTTTTTTATATACCACTAAGGTAGCAATCAAGTATACGGCCTGCCTGATGGTAAACAGTCACCGTAGCCTATGTACTATAACCGACAGGGAGAAACAGACTTTTCTCTGTGTACTTACTCATATAAGTTCATATAGGAAAATGTTGAATATGTTGTCACATTTACGTCATAGATCTTACTACGAGTATCAAGAGCAAACGAATCGGGTACTTCTTCTGCTCTTAGTACAGATGCTATATTAATAACTAGCCGCCCGCCCCGGCTTCGCACGGGTGGACATTTATTTTTTAAACATTTTGGGATAAACGAAGAGTAAATGTATCTTTAGAGAGTTTTTTAAATAGTTTTTCTTAAGTAGCTTTTTTTTCAGACAAATTACTTTAAGTGGTACGTACTTAGTGGTATTTAATTTTTTATTAGTTTTTATCCATAACCCTAATTATAATCGGAAAGTTTATTTTTTATTTATTTATATTGTTTTTAGTTTTATTTTTACATTTCTTTTTTACATTTATTTTAATATATATAACATATATTTCGAGATTTTTATTTAATTTAATAGGTTTTACTTTTTTAATTTCCAATATGTCTACCTTAAGGCTGTATACTATATTGGCTGTGGTATTCGTAGATGGTAACCAAATATAATGATTTTTATGAATCCTACTCGAGAAAGTGCAACATAATTGGCTATGAGAAGAGCATTCTTCTCTTAGGTCGATGCCAAATATCGAGAAAGTTTGTCCCTGGGCTGTATTTATTATAAGGGCAAACGATACCTTTACAGGAAACTGTAACCTTTTAAAAGACATGGGCAAATCTGTTGGTACGAGTATCATCGGGATCCGCGGAATGTGAGCTAGCTGTCCGGCCGTGGGACCGGTGATGATTGTTGCTATAATCAGATTGTCTCGTAATTCCTTTATCAAAAGCCTTGTGCCATTACACATATTGGGAGGGCTTAAATTTCTCAACAGCATAATGGGAGTACCTACTTTTAATTTCAGTTCGTGTGGTGGCAAGCCGGCGGGATAGAGAGAATTTAAATATTCTTGTAGATAGTGCACTGTATCTTCGATGTTGCACACGTTATCAATAGATTTGTAACATTTAAAATCACCTGGTACTTTTTCCATGATCATTTTGTTTGTTTATTTACTGAGCGGTTTTTCGGTGAGACGATCGCCCTCGAATAGAGCCAATCGAAATTTCTTTCTGTAAGATGTTCGATGTCGGGATAGATTGTCTCTATAAGGATTTCTAGACTGTGAACAGTTTGAGCCAATTCATTATCCAATAATGCTTGGAGGCTATGCGCAATTGGAGATGGTAATTTTCCGCTTCCAAGTTTAAGTAATTTTTGTGAGAAATTGTCGTTGCCGTCATTACTTAAACGTGCTCTCATATACGTGCGCAAATTAAGAGTTTCAATTGATTGCCACAAAGGTGATGATTTGAGGCACGCTTTTCTGAAAAGAACTTTTTAACTGGAACAGAAAAAATGTGGTATGAAAAAGTCAAAACATTCAATGTCGGTAGCGCGCGAATGAGCCGCGCGGGTATCTATCTCATAGATGTGCGCCGCGCCGCCCGCTGCCACGCACCGTGGCCGCCGGTGTCGCAAGCAAGGGATTGAAACACAGAACAAAATCCGTAATATCTTTGGAATGGAATGTCCGATTTCGTTAATTCAAAGAGCAACCTACAGGCATTGAAACAGTCTTGAATACGAAATGATTTATTTGGATAAGGATTAATACAAGAGGTACGAATAATGTGGCCTAGTTTGTACCGGCGTTACTATAGCATATTTTAACATGAAAAAGTAGTTATTGTGACGTAACTGTAATAGTTAGACATATAGTATCGCGGACTTTTTTGTAGATATTGATGTCCTCTATAAAACTCTAGTACATTACTTTGCTCTATTGTCAATAGTTTCAGCAGCGTACGCGGTATAAGGATTTTTTGGTATCTTTTTCACACATTATCGAAGTTTTACGAATACGGTTATAAAAAATACGGTTCCTTAACTATTTTCAAAATATTTTATAGCGTATGTTAATCATTTATATTGTAGCATTCTAATGGTGAAAGAATTTTTGAAATCGGCCCAGTAGTTTTTGAGTTTATTCATAACATACATACAAATCTTTCCTCTTTATAATAATAGTATAGAAGTATAGATATAGCATTTCATTAACTATATTATGTAATTATATATATTTTTTTATACTAAGTACGTTAAGGGGGGCTCCCATACATCAAACGTGATTTTTTTTGCGGTTTTTATAGATAATGGTACGCAACCCTTAGTGCGCAAGTCCGACTCGCAGTTGGCCGGTTTTTTTATACCACTAAGGTAAAACAAGCATCAAGTCTACCTGATGGTAAGCAAATATCGTAGCCTAACCACACGCGCGATACCGGGTCTATCAGACGTGGGTTTCCATTAATTATTTACACTAATAATAAAATTTAATTAATGCTTTATCTTGGCAATCTACATCTTTGTATTTCAGACATAGATACAAAGGAACTTGGAGGCTCCCATGTAAACCGTGTATCATCTAATTTTGTTGTGTTTCATACAAATTCTTGAGCACCGATAGTTCTAAACGACGAAATATGGCCTGAACTAGTTCGTATTAAAGTTTAAATTAACACATACGACGCTAAAGACTGCAGTGCTTTAGAAATTTATGCATTTATGATGTTTTCGTTCAATGCATAGATGTAGGATGTATAGCGTAGCGTAAAATTTCTAGGTCTGTGGTTCAATCAGATATAACAACCATGTTTCCAAAACCACTGCTTTTTTCTTATACAACTAGATTGGCAAACAGCATGCGGCCCGCATTAAATGGTAAGCGGTCACCATAGCCGTAACGGTCGCAACACCACGGGGATGTTACTGAAGCGCTGCCAATCTTGTGACCTAAGGATGTTTCGTCACAGTACCCAGTAATCTCTCTGCCATATCTCACCCTTCAAATCGGTACACAACTATATAAATACAGCTGCTTGGTGGTAAAAATAGGTGAGACAGAGATACACACGCAGACGACTTTTGTACAAAGTTTCCCTCTGGTATAAATACATATCAGTATACATGAAAGAAAGTTTAGGCAGTTTTATCTTGCAGATATTTAGAGGAAAGAATGACGAAACAGATACACAATGCGAAAGTATAAGAATGTAGGAGCCGAGGAAGACTCATCTACTACAACCAAATCATGTTGTCAAATGTCATATAAGTAGTCATGTGTCGTCAGATGGCAATGTCAGATGCTAACACAAGTAGGGGCTTTAAATGACAAAGGCAGCCCACTAGTGTAGGCAACAAACTTGAGACAGGCCGGGCGCATGAAACCAGCCCGATTGGGAAAGTACTTCCACCTCACAAAAAAGCGCAGCTAGATAACAACTCCCTGGAGGGTTGTAGTATTCCTTCGAGTGTGAGGTTACCAATAACCTTCTAAGGAGTTGCTGTGTAAGTAGCATGTGTGGATACTTCTTGCGTTGAAAGTGATAGGATTACGGTAATTAATTTTCATCGGGTGTTCCAGATGCATATATGCCTCCCGACGATGTATTATAGAAGCCCTAGGAACCGGCGAGCGTGCATAAAAATACCTATTAATATTAAAAAAGCGAGGGAGATGTATAAGAGTCGAGTCACGTGGCGCTCGGTTTCTTCTGCCTACACCGCAAGGAACTTGGCGTGAAGATATAAATAATTATATATAACTTTATACTTAATATTGTATGCGTTAATCCTCTATTTTTTTAATTTAAACGTGTTTTTATTAGAAATAATGGAAGGAGTGTTTTTAATTTATTAATAAATTGACTTTTAATTTATTTGCCTGTGAGAAAATATAATGCAATTGTTTCAGTTGTAAAGTTTTGCTATAAAATTTGCACAGGCGTTAAGCTTTATTAACATCACGCTAGTGCCTTATGAATAATTAATTTTGTTACCCTTATGCTAACGCCCACAACTTTGCCCGTGCGAATTGTATGTTTCGAAACTGACCTATAAATTATACCGAACCAAAGTGGTACTAATATTCACGGTAATGCGATAAACACATGCAGTTATTTGTGTATTTATTTATCTACGCAGCATTAGGATACAAACTAGCGTATCTACAGTTCGCCTAAATTAATGCTAACGCAGTTCATTATTGGCTTTCTCCTGAGTCACTAGTTGCAGGAACACAATAACTTTCCAGAAAAATGTTATTTGGCTGCGGAATTTTATGAGATTTTTTTAAATAAAATGTCAAGAGACATACAATACGGCTCCTGCTGATATAAAGTGCTTACCGTAGACTATAAATTGTTGTAATACCATAAATATCGCTGCCGATGGGGGGATCCCAGCTGCTCGCACAGCAACTTCTTAGGAACTTACTGGTACACTCACTCACTCGCAGGAACTGAATAAAACTCTAGGGTTTTGTTATTTGATTGCGTTTTTCTGTGTAATGTATTACCCAGTCGGGTGGCATTGATGCGTCCTATCTTTTTTAAATTTGTGCCCTAGGTTTATTGCCCAAAGTAGTGGAATTAAACCCTACATACTGCCTCTTTAATTTTTTAATATGGGTATTAATGACAACTCTTGCCCACCAATGGGCCTCATATTGTAAACGGAACAAATAGGTACTTATTGGAAACTAGTCCATTTCGGGCCTACATTTTAATCTTAAAAAAGGTTTCAAAACGATCCAGTGAAGTGTGTAAGATTTATTGCCAGCAAATGCCCCATATGGGTAAAAAGTATATGGGGTCTTTCAATTTCGTAGGAAATCGTAAAGTGCCCAATGCAACTTATGGACCAATTTGCGACAGATAGATCAGCTGTCGCGAGGGGACCGGTAAACAGGGCCGGACTCTTACGTGGGGCAAAATCGTAACTGAACTTAAGGGGTAAGTATTAATTTTATCCCCACATATTGGGATATAGGTGACTCCCAATCACCGTTAGATCTAAAGCCAACCTCACCTGCACATGGTGTACCCTACCAAAAAGTAACGACGCTTTAGCAAAAGAGAGATGCGGGGCAGCGTTATTTAATTAAGAGAGGTAGGGCGCATCAAAGCAGCCTGGGGAAGTACCTGCACCTGACAGAAAGCCGCAGCCAAATAGCGGCTCCCTAGAGGGTTGTTGTGTTCCTGCGAGTGAATGAGGTCACCAGTAAGCTCCCAAGGAGTTGTTGTGTAAGCAGCAGAGGAGGCATCGCGCGAGTGATAATTAATATATCGCAAGCGTTAATAGGCTACGGTACCCGCTTTACATCAGGTGGGCCGTATGCTTGTATGCCTCCCGACTTAGTATAAAAAAATCGGCCAAGTGCGAGTCGGACTCGCGCACGAAGAGGGTTCCGTACCATTATCTATAAAAACGGCAAAAAAATCACGTTTGTTGTATGGGAGCCCCCCTTAAATATTTGTTTTATTTTAATTTAATTATTTATTCTTAAAGTGAATATATAACTAAATATTCTGTGAATATTTCAAGCGTCTACCTGTTGCCGTTATCAATATCGAGCAAAAACGAGCAAAAAAATCACGTTTGTTGTATGGGAGCCCCCTTAAATATTTATGTTATTCTATTTTTTATTATTTGTTATAGCGGCAACAGAAATACATCATCTGTGAAAATTTCAACTGTCTAACTATTACGGTTCGTGAGATACAGCCTGGTGACAGACGGACGGACGGACGGACGGACAGCGAAGTCTCAGTAATAGGGTTCCGTTTTACCCTTTGGGTACGGAACCCTAATAATACAGAGCGGTTGACGAATTCCATAGGTGAAGCTTGTTTATTAAATTGTTGTGTATGTCTATGTAAGCATATAAGAGTTATCTCTTTGTCGTCAAAAACTGGCTAATGCTGTAGTGAAGTTTTTTATTAGTATTTTTTTAATTCCATGTTAAAATGTTTGTTTTTTTCTATAGTTTTCAAGTAGTGATTGGGGCCCTGTAGTAATTAGTTTTAATTTTGAAAATTGTATTTTGAGTTTATTTTGTGTGCGGTTGTTACCTTTAGTGGAGTTTTCAGGCTAGTAATGATGCGTGTTTTTTTTTTACAAATTCGCAGCTCTCAAAGATAAGGTAAGTATACCGTGTTTGATAAAATGTGGTTTACATGATTTATAACTTACATGATTTATGAATTGAAGTAAATTTTGTTAATATCCATAGGTTTAAGTTGTGACGCGGAGAGTTTCATCATATTCCAACATAAAAGTATCATAGTAATAAATAATACTAATAAAGGTATTGGCTGGTACTCGTGCAGGTAATAACCAATGGTTTGTTTAGTAAATAAAGTAAGCTCACCGCCGTCGGGTGGTAAAGTAAGCTCACCGCCGTCGGGTAGTAAAGTAAGCTCACCGCCGTCGGGTGGTAAAGTAAGCTCACCGCCGTCGGGTAGTAAAGTAAGCTCACCGTCGTCGGGTAGTAAAGTAAGCTCACCGCCTTCGGGTGGTAAAGTAAGCTCACCGCCGTCGGGTAGTAAAGTAAGCTCACCGCCGTCGGGTAGTAAAGTAAGCTCACCGCCTTCGGGTGGTAAAGTAAGCTCACCGCCGTCGGGTAGTAAAGTAAGCTCACCGCCGTCGGGTAGTAAAGTAAGCTCACCGCCTTCGGGTGGTAAAGTAAGCTCACCGCCGTCGGGTGGTAAAGTAAGCTCACCGCCGTCGGGTGGTAAAGTAAGCTCACCGCCGTCGGGTAGTAAAGTAAGCTCACCGCCGTCGGGTAATAAAGTAAGCTCACCGCCGTCGGGTAGTAAAGTAAGCTCACCGCCGTCGGGTGGTAAAGTAAGCTCACCGCCGTCGGGTAGTAAAGTAAGCTCACCGCCGTCGGGTAGTAAAGTAAGCTCACCGCCTTCGGGTAGTAAAGTAAGCTCACCGCCGTCTGGTGGTAAAGTAACCTCACCGCCATCGGGTAGTAAAGTAAGCTCACCGCCGTCGGGTAGTAAAGTAAGCTCACCGCCTTCGGGTAGTAAAGCAAGCTCACCGCTGTCGGGTAGTAAAGTAAGCTCACCGCCGTCGGGTGGTAAAGTAAGCTCACCGCCGTCGGGTAGTAAAGTAAGCTCACCGCCGTCGGGTAGTAAAGTAAGCTCACCGCCGTCGGGTGGTAAAGTAAGCTCACCGCCGTCGGGTAGTAAAGTAAGCTCACCGCCGTCGGGTAGTAAAGTAAGCTCACCGCCGTCGGGTAGTAAAGTAAGCTCACCGCCGTCTGGTGGTAAAGTAACCTCACCGCCATCGGGTAGTAAAGTAAGCTCACCGCCGTCGGGTAGTAAAGTAAGCTCACCGCCTTCGGGTAGTAAAGCAAGCTCACCGCCGTCGGGTGGTAAAGTAAGCTCACCGCCGTCGGGTAGTAAAGTAAGCTCACCGCCGTCGGGTAGTAAAGTAAGCTCACCACTGTCGGGTAGTAAAGTAAGCTCACCGCCGTCGGGTGGTAAAGTAGAACGCGTAGCTCTTATTGGTTAGTTAGCGAATCATCATCGGGTCACTTATCGGTTTATTGGTTAAAATATCCTCCCATTGGCCAGTAGGCGCGAATCGCTAAGATATTTAGGCGCTAAAATACTACGCTCCGGTGAGTGAGGGGGCCTTCATGCGCTGTCAAGTGATCTATTGGTTTATGCTGGTATTCACATCAGTTCTTTCCAACTTTTAAGGAAAAATAATAACACTCGTAAATGTTTATGAATTGCCATATAATCACATCACACGATCTTTTTCTTTGCTACTGTGTACTACAGATATTCACTCATACTACAGGAATACGGGCCTGTTTTCAGCTAAAAGGGTTTAGAACTCACTCTGCCACGCTGCTCAATTGTGAATTGCTTAACATATCCTTCAAAGCATAAAAAAGCTCAAGGACAAAGATCCCTCCATACTCTGGCAGAGGTTGTCGTTGCTTAACCTGCGTATTCGGCTAGAGTAACAGTAGCAACAAAATCATCTAATCAATGAGCTTCTCATTTATTTACTATAAGTTTGATTGAAGATTAATTTTTATTTAAAAAAATCAACTCTAATCCGTAATATATACAGACTGAATTCAAGTAGATATGTACCTACCTAATCCAGAAACAAAATTATGATCCTTTAAAAAAACAAACATGAGCACAGGGAATGCAAGAATAGACGTGCTTGCATCCAAGCTCCCAAGGGGAGCAAGGGGAGCTCTACAAGAAGCGGCCCCTCGCGAAAAAATTGGGGGAAATACTCCGCCAACCTCCCCTGTTTCTCATAAAACAAACTTTGCAACGCATTTGATAACAGCTTTAACAAATACCATTTAAGGGTTATTTTTGAGGAGACCCGGGTCAAATGGCAACGTGTTAAAACGTGTACGCTTCGCACAATGGCGCAAGTAATTTAATTGATGACGTGTTCGATTTACGAAAATGGATGGCGCGTCTCCGAATTAAAAATGCGTTTGCTCCGACTGAAATACCTTTTAGTCGGTCTACTTTAAAATTTAACTTTTCAATCTAAACATCTATACCAGGTCATTAATCTATACAAATAAATAAAATGGAAGCGTATGATTGTAAAACAACAGTAATAATAACAACGTCATAACCCCGCAGGGCAGCTTGTGGCGAGCTGGTGGTGCATACAACACCACGGGTACTCGAGTGCTCCAGAGAGTCGATCAGGGCCTTCGTCTCCGGCGTGTCTTCGTCGGTCGGAGTGGAAAGTCAAGAAGGCCCGCAGGACTCTCAGCTCTGGCTTGCGTTCATTGGCCGTCCAGAGAGGAGTCGATATTATTGCTTTATCAGGTGATATTGAAATTTCTTCACAATTTCATGGGTTTAATTTTGTTTCCGCGTATTTTACTCAACACCAGTTTTTTTTCTCAAATAAAATAGCCTAAGTTAAGTGCTTACAAAATCAGGTATCTACTAATGAAAGTGCCGGAGCAAACAGACAGACAAAAGGTTTATAAATAGATTTGTACGTACCCTGTGTACAACTTCTAATTAAATGTTTGTATTCGCATGCATTTAGTAAAAATCTGCTGTTTTGCCATTACAAACAGACACATCAACTTTTTATTTATATGTATTTTTAACATTAAGTGGTATGACGAGCTCAGTGGCGCAGTGGCGAAACGCGTTATTACGCTACTTTGACACCAACGCTCGTGGGTTCGAGTGCCACACAGTACAAACGTTTGTATGCATGAACATGTCTGTTTGTCTTGGTCTGGGTATTTTCTATGTATAATAAGTATGTATTTACAAAAAAAAATGTATTTACGTATGTTTATCAGTTGTCTAGTACCCATAACACAAGCTTCGCTTACTTTGAGGCTAGGTGGCGCTGTGTAATTTGGTCGACAATATTTATTTATTTATATATAAGTATTTATTTTTAAATACATTATTATAATTAATTATTAGGTTTTTTATTAAGAAATAACAGTATGTCATCTAGAAACAGCAGTAAACGCGGTCTTTCGTTTCGTTGTTTGTTCCATGTATCTTCTTCTTAGTTTTTTCCCGTTATCCTAATCCATTACGATTGGCGAGGTCCGCTACCTAAGTCTCAGCCTAACAGATTTGGCTAAGATATGGATTTTTACATGGAGCGACTGCAATCTGACCTCCGCAACCCAGAGGGAAAATCAAATCATTCTTAGGCAAGGTCACACGTCATTCGAAATATAATTTCTTGGCCGTGTGAGGTTTCTCACGATGTTTTCCTTCACCGCCGAGCTAATGATAATTACAAATCCTACTAATATTATTAATGCGAAAGTTTGTATGTATGGATGGATGTTTGTTGCTCTTTCACGCTTTTTTAAACGGCTGAACGGATTTGAATGAAATTTGGCACGTAGATAGATTATGATCTGGATTAACACATAGGCTACGTTATTTGACTACACGCGGGCGGAGCCGCGGGCAGCAGCTAGTATGTACCTACATAAATCCGAAAATACAAATTATAGTGGTACACGACAGAATTCGCACCTGGGACCTGTTGGTCACAAGGTTGGTTCTTTATCCACTAGGCTGTCACTGCTCTTGTATATAATTTTTTTCTTTTTCTTTCTTTTTTAGCCCTTATCTACCAGTAATCTGGTGTAGGCCTCCTTCAGACTCTTCCATTTTTCTCTGTCCTGTGCAACTTGCATCCAGTTGGGCCCTGCTATCTTCGTAATATCATCCTTCCATCGCATTTGCGGTCTTCCTCTAGGCCGCTTTTGTTCCCAAGGCCTCCACTCCAGGGCCATTTTACACAATGAATTGTGTTTTCGGGCTATGTGACCCGCCCACTGCCACTTCAGATTCGCTACTCGCTCTACGGCATCTGCGACTCCACTCCGCCCCCTAAGCCATGTATTTGTTTTGTGGTCCATCAGTGTAACCCCCACGAGCTTTCTCTCTAATTTCCTCTGGGCGACCTGTATCTTGTTAATGCTGTCTTTGGTCAGGACCCAGGTTTCCGCTCCGTAAGTTAAAACTGGCAGGATACACTGATTGAACAACCTAGCTTTCTGTTCTGCTGTTATGTTCATTTTGAAGGCAAAGTCCAGTTTTGAATAGGCGGCCCACATAAGACGGATACGTCTGTCAATTTCGCCAACTTGGTTGTCCTTGCCCATCCTTACTTCCTGACCCAGATAGACATATTTCTCTACATTTTCGATGACAGTTTGGTTGACTTTTATTTTAACATGTGTTCTGGTTTCGTTTGTCATGATCTTAGTTTTGTTGATGTTCATTTCCAAGCCAACTTGTAGAGAAGCTTCGTTCAATTTCTGAATCATGAGTTGTAAGTCGTCAGGATTGTCACTGAGAAGAACGATATCATCCGCGAATCTAAGGTTGCTCAGTCTGGCACCTGGTATCTTGAGACCAAAATCTTCCCATGAAAGCTTCTTGAAAACATCTTCTAAAACAAGAGTAAATAGTTTTGGCGAAAGAGTGTCTCCCTGTCTTACACCTCTTTTGATCTCAATCTGCTGTGTTTGCCCCGTCAAGGTTACTTTCATGGTAGCATTATTGTAAATATTTTCGATTAGCTTTGAGTATCTATGGTCTATTCGTGCATGCTGAAGTGACTGAACAACTGCCCAGGATTCCACACTATCGAACGCCTTTTTGTAGTCAATGAAGGCCAGCCAGAGGGGTAATTGATACTCTGTGGCTTTCTCGATCACGGTTCTCAGTGTTAAGATGTGGTCCATAGTGCTATATCCGCTTCTGAACCCGGCTTGTTCGGGAGGTTGATAAAAATCAAATTTGTTACTTAAACGAAGGGTAATAATTTTTGTAAGCAGTTTATAAAGGTGAGATAATAAACTGATAGGGCGATAGTTATTTAAGTTTGCTTTGTCACCTTTCTTGAATAATAGGACAACGTTGGCAGATTCCCATTCTTTAGGTATTTTTCCTTCTTCTAAGCATGTTAAGAAATTGTAATACTGTTGTTCCTCCTTCTTTGACCATTTCAATTATCACTCCGTCTTCACCCGGTGCTTTACCATTCTTCATCTTTCCTAGGGCAGCTTCTATTTCCGAGTTTGATATTTCCGGTATATCTTCCGATCCAACATTTGTAATTTGCCTAGATTGCACTTCCGTTGGTCTTGAACTTTTTGATGCATATAGTTGTTGGTAGTACTGTTCGACGGTTCTCAAAAGCAGTTTTTTATCAGTTACCAAGTTTCCATCATCGTCTAAGAGTTTTGTGATTTGATGTTCGCCAGGTGATATAGCTTTCCTAAATACTTTCGGGCCCTTGTATTTTTCTATAATAGCTTGTACGGTTTTTTCGCGGTATTCTTCGATGTCCTTTTCTACATTTTTCCTTGCTTCCTTACAAAGACAACGGAACTCCTCAGTAGACATAAGCCCCATCCTTATTAGTTGCCTTCTCTTTTCTAGAAGTTTTCTAGTAGCATTTTTTAGTTTAGGCCGGCTGTTTTTGCCTTTGGGGACTATGTCTTTTGCTTCAGTATAGAGGGTGGTTTGCAAATGATGAGCTAGCTCGCTTATGTCGAAAGATTCTTTGTAGTGGTCCTCAAGCATTTTGCTGACTCTTTCCTGATATGCGTCCTTATTTGCTATTAGGCATATTGGATCTATTCTTGTTTTCTTAGAGTTTATGGAAGTATACCTATGCATTCTAGCGTTAATGCTTAGATTTGCCCTGATAAGCCGGTGGTCGCTATTGGTGTTAAAGCTATTAAGAATGTTAACGTCTTTTATGATACATTTATGACTGCTGAACACATAGTCGATTTCGTTCTTGTGTCTTCCACCTGGAGATAACCAAGTCCATTTTCTTTCTGCGCGCTTTTGATAAAACGAACTCATGTGGAATACATGATTTTGTTCCAAAAAGTTTACCAATCTATTTCCTGACGCATTTCTTTTTCCAAACCCGAAATTTCCCATGAATTGTTCCGACTCTTCTGTTTTTACTCCAAACAGAGATGATCATGCACACAAAGTAGCGTTACTAACCACTGCGCCAACGAACTCGTTAAACTGTCCATTCGTATTATCGTACTGTCCATGGAATAAAGAAAATCAATTCGCTAGCTTTTCAAATGATTCTATTTAGTGAGTTGCAGTTATATGCAGTCAGACGAAGTTGCAGTCAGTTACTAGTATTTATTGCGGGCGAAGTAAAATCTAGAATACTTGAAAGTTGAATTTCCTAAAATTGAAATTAAAGTCTGAAGTCAATTAAAAGTTGAATACTGGGGAAGCGGTTTCGTGTTTGAAATAAAGAAGTTCATGGGTAGTTTCGGATCTAGCTGGCTCGGCGGTTTAGTAACAGAATTAACTGTTAGTTTCTGACTAAGATTACGTCTACATCAAATTTTACTTTGTAACGCATACCTCCTTCTTTTCAATCTTAGCGTTATGATATATCCTGATCATTTAGCTTTGGCGGGCTTCGCTACGTAAGGCAGTTAACAGTTTGGTAATATATATTATTAAAAGGGTATATATAACCTAACTGTTGAAGGCACGCACGGCGAGCTCGGTGGCTCAGTCGTGAATTACGCGACTTTGTCATCAACGCTCGTGGGTTCGATTCCCACACAAGGCAAACATTTGTGTGCATGAACATGTCTGTTTGTCTTGGTCTGGATATTTTAAGAGAGGTAGGGCGCATCAAAGCAGCCCGTCTGGGGAAGAACCTTCACCTCACAGAAAACCGCAGCCAAATAACAACTCCCTAGAGAGTTATTGTGTTCCTGCGTGTGAGTGAGGTCACCCCTAAGCTCCCAAAGAGTTGCTGTGTAAGAAGCAGAGAATGTATCGCGCGAGTGATACTTAATATATCGCAAGCGTTAATAGATTACGGTACCCGCTTTACATCAAGTGGGTATGCTTGTATGCCTCCCAACGTAGTATAAAAAAAAGTGTGCCGTTCAAAGGAGATGAGCGAATAAAGGGAGATATATGAGCAGCACATTTAGCAGGTCTGCCCATGTTCACTTTCGATAAATCAGTTACAGAACGCAATATTCACTAAAAAGCATGAAATATTTCTATTTTTTTAAAAGAAACCCACTCGTAAAACATCACCAGATGTTTTTAGACTCGGTGTTTCTTTTGGAAATAAAGTACATATTTCTTTTTATGTAACGAATATCTTATATATAAAAATGTCGTGTTACAGTGTTTGTGGTCGCACTCCTCCGAAACGGTTCGACCGATTTTCATGAAATTTTTTATGTATATTTAGTAGGTAAAGTATATTTCATAGAAAAAATAATTAGAAAAATTTATAAGAAATAATCTATATGGCAGCACAACGTTTGCCGGGTCAGCTAGTTCTCACATAAAATTAATTTTGTCTGATAACCATTTATAATTTTTTTAAATTTTTAATTAACAAATTATGAAAAAAATATTCACAGGGAATTTACACGAAAAATATTGGTTGTGTTTTATCAGAAGGTGATAAATATCAGGGGCCCTAGAAATGAAGATTTGCAAAAGAAACGAGCGGGTTGTATAGGTACGCATCATGTCTTGTGGCGTTCGCTTACTTCAGCCTACCGAGCGAGAGATCTGGCGAGAAGATACATACGAGTACTATAAAAAAATCGGCCAATTGCGAGTCGGACTCGCGCACGAAGGGTTCCGTACCATTATCTATAAAAACGGCAAAAAAAATCACGTTTGTTGTATGGGAGCCCCCCTTAAATATTTGTTTTATTTTAATTTAACTATTTATTCTTAAAGTGAATATATAACTGAATATTCTGTGAATATTTCAAGCGTCTACCTGTTGCCGTTATCAATATCGAGCAAAAATAAGCAAAAAAATCACGTTTGTTGTATGGGAGCCCCCTTAAATATTTATTTTATTCTATTTTTTAGTATTTGTTGTTATAGCGGCAACAGAAATACATCATCTGTGAAAATTTCAACTATCTAACTATCACGGTTTATGAGATACAGCCTGGTGACAGGCGGACGGACGGACAGTGGAGCCTCAGTAATAGGGTTCCGTTTTACCCTTTGGGTACGGAACCCTAAAAATGGTCTTCAGATTACAACTTTAATATTCGGATTTATTTTCAACCACAAAAGGTTTACAGACAGTCATGAGTTTACACCGCGTACATTTTTGTTCACCAATTCCAAAACAGTTTCGATTCAATTGAAAAAATGGTAAAGAGTATATTGGTAAATAATTAACATATTTCTTCATCCAATTTATTTTTTGAACTGCAATTTTCTTAGTGTATAATATTTCCAGAAAGTCATCTGGATCGATTTTGTAAAAAAATATTTATTTACATAAATATAAATATTGTCGGACAAATTACACAGTGCCATCTAGCCCCAAAGTAAGCGAAGCTTGTGTTATGGGTACTAGACAGTTGATAAACATACGTAAATACATTTTTTTTTTGTAAATACATACTTATTATACATAGAAAATACCCAGACTAAGACAAACAGACATGTGCACACAAATGTTTGTACTATGTGGGAATTGAACCCACGAGCATTGGTGTCAAAGTAGCGTAACAGCGCGTGTCACCACTGCGCCACCGAGCTCGTCATAATATTTATGATAGAGTTTCTCATAATGTAAAGGGAATAAAAATAGTTAACAGATTCAAGCGTTATTTCTTAGTCAAATTTACGTGCAATTTGGTCTAACCTGTTTTGTGTTCTTCCTCCACCAATTAGTTCATGAAAAGTAGCGCCGACCGGCACTCACCCACTACCGTTAGTAGATGTTGGTAATCTCAGGCACTGTGGATGTTAATTTAATAAAATAAATTAAACAGTCACTGTAGATGACTCGTGGAGAGGCGAAACACGTGTCGCAGCGACGACCATGGCAGCAACGGTGGCGGTTCCATGCGGTTTCTATTCTAGATAGCGGGCAATCGCGAGGACGACCGCAGCAGCCGAGGTAGAGACTACCGGAACAGCTATGGCAGTTACGGTATGTTGCATCAGGTTGCAGCAGATTAGACCAATTTGCATGGGAATAAGAATACTTTATAGTTGCAGTCGATAAGGTGTTAGCAGTATGTAGATCAAATGTCTTTAACGTTCATTTAAGCTAAATTTTAAGGAAAACCTGCTAATTTTTTTTTGAAAACCTATTTGTACTATTTTATTTATTTTATATGATTTTAGTTTTTTACCCATTTACTAGATAAATAAGGTATCTATAATGTATAACAAAATTAAATCGTCATATTGTAGGTAAAGAAAAAAAATATTAAGTTTTTTGGTATATGCATATACCTAATATAGTCAGTAGGGTCGTATGCATGTATATATGATATATTTGAACAATATGATATGTACTTATCTAAAACTTAAGGAAACGCTAAAATAAAAATTATACGACATGTGAAAATTATGTCTTTTATACAACGTCGGGTAGCATACAAGCGTACGGCCCACCTGATGCAAAACAGTTAGCGTAGCCTATGAATGCTCGCAATACATTTAGTATCACTCGCGCGATTCCACCTGTGCTGCTACCACAGCAACGCCGCAGGAGCTCACTGGTGTCCTCATTCACACCAAGGAACACAACAACCCTCTAGGGAGTTGTTATTTGGCTAAGGCTTTCTGTGAGGTGGAGGTACTAATCCAGATGGATGTGCTTTGATGTGCCCTACCTCTCTTCAAACCCAGACCAACACAAACACACATGTTCATGCACACAAATATTTATTCTGTGTGGTAACCGAACCCACGAGCGTCAGTGTCAAAGCGTTTCACCACTGCGCCACTGAGCCCGTCTAAAATATAATATAATGCAATACGGTATTTTTTGTTTATTATTGGACTCTTTTAACGTCAGATTCGGTAACAAAGTCCAAAAACTAGATGGAAAAATATATGACCTAAAGCGAAAATGCTATTTTCGATTTTTACATAGTAAACACCATCACAAACTTTCACTGTAACCGTTGAAGTTAAACAATGGAAACTGTTATGTCACATAAATATACAATATTTGTTTATTTTCTCATCTCATACACATTTGTTCCCTCACGAATATAACGAAATTTCCTATTTACCCCAATATCCCCATCAAATTTGTATTGTCGGAGAAAAAAAAACACCAAATGCGAGTCTAATAGTTTTATCTATCGAGTTAGTAACGCCGCTTACTATAACTTGTCCTGTTTATCGCCCCCTCGAGACGTTATATTTTTCACCCCAACTCACTCACGCGATGCCCCGCTAACTGAGTTGTAAATTTTTGGGTATGACTCACTATTTCTGATTCGTTGTAAATGATTGATTTTTGAAACATTGCTTAAACTGAAGGAGTATAATGCTCGCGCTTTGCTACCGTTATTAAGACAGAATTTTTTTTTGCTACAGTAAAAACTTCTTGCGTAAGAAGCTCGGTGGCGGGGTGGTTAGTAATGCTACGTTGACACCAATGCCCATGGGTTCGATTCTCACACAGGACAAATAATTGCGTGGATGGAAATGTCGGTTTATCTTAGTCTGGGTGTTTCTAAGAGAGGTAGAGCGCAGCAAAGCAGCCAAATAACAACTCCCTAGAGGGTTGTTGTGTTCCTGCGTGTGAGTGAGGTCACCAGTAAGCTCCCAAGGAGTTGCTGTGTAAGCAGCAGTGGAGACATCGCGTGAGTGATACTTAATATATCGCAAGCGTTAATAGGCTACGGTACCCGCTTTACCTCAGGTGAGCCGTATGCTTGTATACCTCCGGACGTAGTATAAAAAAAGCAGTCTAATTGAGGAAATATAACCATATTACAGAAAAACAAATGATTTTTTTGTTGCTGTGTTTGAGTGAGGTTGCCAGTAAGCTCCTACGTAATTGCTGAGTAAACAGCGGAGGTAGTAACGTGCGAGTGACACTTCATGTATTTCGAGCGTTCATAGGCTACATTACCGCTTTACACCATATGTTCCGTATGCTTACATGCCTCCCGTATAAAAAAAATTACTTACATCATTTATTTTTCACGTTAATTAAATTATTTTTATGTTGTTCTGTTTCTTAGCTGTGCATGAAATCATTGCCGTAAAATTTGATCTCCATTATCGTTTTAATTTCCATTTTAAACTTTCCATAAATTCTACTTTAACATAACAATATTGTGGAACTTGTTCACCGCTAAGCATGTTTGAACAGGCAGCGAAATTACCACAAAGCCCCTGTGAGCGTTCACTATTCATATACCTCCCGAGCCGACTCTCCAAGGAGGACTCGGGTAACTGCCATAATGTAATTTTGTCACAGCTGCACATAATGTAATATATTATACATATCTCATATATTTATATACAAGAATTGCACGTTTGAAGCAATCAAACGTGCAATTCTTGTATATATATATATATTTTTGGATATTATATTTTGACGAGCTCGGTGGCTCAGTCGTGAATGGCGCATGCCACCAACGCTCGTGGGTTGGATTCCCACACAAGGCAAGGCTTTGTGTGCATGAACACGTCTGTTTGTCTTGGTCTTGATGTTTTAAGAGAGGTAGGGCGCATCAAAGCAGCCTGTCTGGGGAAGTACCTCCACCTCACAGAAAACTGCAGCCAAATAACAACTCCCTAGAGGATATTTGTGTTCCTGCGTGTGAGGTCACCAGTAAGCTCTCAAGGAGTTGCTGTGTAAGCAGCAGAAGAGGCATCGTGCGAGTGATACTTAATTTATCGCAAGCGTTAATACGGTACCCGCTTTACATCAGGTGCGCCGTATGATTGTGTGCCTCCCGACGTGGTATAAATATATATATATATATATATGACAGCTTCTTTTTACTAACCACACCGCTCGCCGATGACAGGGAGTTCACTCTCGCATGCTGGAACCTCAATGGTTGCTCAGTATGAAGTTTCTTCCGAGAATTCTCAAGTTGTGGAATGTACTCCCAGCCGAGGTTTTCCCAAGTGACTACAGCATGGGGTCAGATGAAAAAAAATCACTATTGAAGAGTACCACAACAAGCAAAATGACAAGGTGTACGCACACAGGTGTAAAGAAGTCGCCCAAGTGGTAGGAAACGTGTTCATCATCCTGCGTGTGTAATGGTTTAGTGGGGGATATCTTATCAAGGAGACACTAAGCTTAATTTTTGTGAAAAAGGAGTGAAGACTCCAGTCAAAGTATATCAAGAAACTGTCTTGGATCATGTTGTGAAACCACTTAGCTATACACTTTTTTTAAAATGTGCCATGACCCAAGCCTAGTCGAAACCAACTTTCCGGACTTTATAAGATCTGACGGTTGGCCCTCGTCTAGCCCAGATCTGAATCCCTCCGATTCCAAATTATGATCAGTTTTAGAGGATATGGCTTGCTCAAAACAACACTCCGACATTGTGTCTCTTAAGAAATCTCTAGAGCAAGCAGTGGCTAAATTTCCCATGGAAAAAGTGCGTAAATCTATAAGGTCGTGGCCAGATTAAACGCCTGTATCAAAGCCAAAGGTGGCCATTTAGTATAGAATTATTTTTTATTCTTTGCTGAGAATTCTATAAATATGTACATGTAAGTTTTATTAAGATTACATTACTTCATAAAAAAATAAATGCATATTAATATGTAACAGAACTTATGGCCGGAGATTTGAATTAAATTATGCGTTAAGGTAAGGAATTGCGAATAAAGTTTGTCTAAATAGGTGTCTTTTTTGAAAAGCCACAATTTTACACGAAAAATGAAAAAAATCTGTCCATATTAAACACCAATACCAGCTATCCCATCATATTTGTCCCACCGTGAGTACCATCTCCTTTTATAGTCACAATGATCCCTCGACCCCTGGTTTGAAACCTACTAACGGCGCTAACTTCTTGCACATTGATTCCTACTAATAATAGGAATAAATATGCAAATGGGGAATTCTTGTCAATATTTCATGTATCTCGGAAATGGAAAATCCAACGGTGTCGATAAAATATAGCATTTAGAAAAGCGTTTTCATTTTAATTTTATTTATATAAGTGTCTATTTTGAGAAAACGCGAGTTTGTTCATAAAATATGTAAAATGTAGGCACTGCTAAATGTAATCCTAGCTTTAGTAACCATTTATTTAACCGCAAATTAATATAGGTATATTTCGAGTATATCGTAAACGGATCCCACGATAAGATTGTGTATTTAGATAAGGCTTTGTTATTTAGGTTTATCTATATAGGTATAATATAAAAATATATAAGTATAAAATATTCCGAACAAAACACAGTCGTTCAGGTAATATAATATTACATAAGCATATAAATATATATATAGGTATACAACGTAGGGAGGTAAACAAAGATACGACCCAACGTTGTGATGTGAAGTTGTTGTCGTAGCCTATAAACGCTTCTATCGTTCTATGATTGACACCCCTAGTCTAACAGCAACGTCAGGAAAGTATTGATAATCTCACTTAGTTGCAGTGTAGCTATTGTTTATCGATGATTTTGCGATGTTGAGGTACTTCCCTAGTCGGGCTCCTTCAATATTCCCTATCTCTCTCTCGCTTATAACATAAAGAGATAATTAGCGAGGTTAAATCGGTTCTACGGGATTCTTACGCCCTCGATTTTTTTTTATACGATGTTGCGATGTAAACAAGCGTAGCCTATGAACGCTTGCATTACTTCCGGTTTCGCTCGCGCATTGCCAGCAACATCTTAGGAGCTTATTGATACTGAGCAGGAATACAACAACAGGAAGTTGCTATTTGGTTGCAGTTTTTCTGTGAGGTTTAGGTAGGTACCTACTTCTCGAGTCTGACTTGGATTGGAAACATCCAGACCAATACGAGCACACATGTTCATGCCCACGAATGTTTGTCATGGGAATCAAAACGTTAAGCCCTCGGTATTAAAGTAGCATTTTTATCATTCAATCAGTCTTCGTAATTCATGATTGCCGCTAATTAACATTGTCCCAGCGATATTGTCAGTTACGACATTTGTGCGTCCGTGTCGCCGGTAACCCCCGCACTATTTTATGTCAGTAGACCATAAAATTGTTGCCACGTCATTGGTTATTCCTAATGCTGTTGGGTCTAAATTATAAAGGGAAAGCGAAATCTTTTTTTTTATAACACCAAGGTACCGTAGCTTATTTACGCTTGCCATATATTAAGAATCATTCGCGCGATGCCTCCCCTGCTGCTTACACAGCATCTCATTGGGAGCTTACTGATGACATCCACCCACATACATTACACAATACAGTGTCATGGCAGCAGAAAATCGTCCCCGTCTCAGCATAATGCCGTAACTCAGTTGAGCCGCGACGTTGTTTTGCAGACGGTGTCTTTAAACGCGCCATCACTACGCTCGAGTGATGGCGCGTTTAAAGAAAAATATATATTAAGTTACATAAATACATGACCTTTCATAAATTTGGTAACACTGCTTAATTAACTCAAATATACATATAAATATATACATATAGATACATATAAATACAAACATAAAAATTCTAAAATTACTCTCATGATCAAACAGACTGACGTAAACCATTCCCCACTATTAAATATCTTTTCGCTCACACCATCCAGCCCCACCCTCAATTCAATATAAGGGACGGCACTGCGATGGATTTGTCACTTGTAGCATGTTATTCTTACGATTAACGTCTACAACGCCTGATGCCTCGTGGAGAGGTGAAACACGTGTCGCAGCGACGACCAGGCCAGTCGTGGCAGCGACGGTGGTGGTGGGGGCATGCGGATTCTGTTCCAGATGGTGGACGACCGCAGCAGCCGAGGCAAAGACTACCGGAGCAGCCATGGCAGCGTCGGCATGTTGCACGTACTAACAGTAGTGGGTGGGTGCCGGCCGGCGCTAGACCGCATGAACTAATTGGTGGCGGAAGCATACAAAGCAGGTTAGATCAAATTGCATGTAAATTTGACTTTCGCAAAATAACGCCTGAATCTACACACATCAAAAGTGTCTAGGGATCAACATATATTTTTGCAATAACTTTTCTCCTGATTGATATTAATTAAAATTTTCTTTAAGGATTCATCAAATAAAGTGTTTTCGTTTGTCTACAGTAACGATAAACCAAGTCACCTTTGCATTAATAAAGAAATTTGCCATTTTCATAATAAAGGGATTTTTGACATTTGAACCACTAACATTAAAGTTCGAAAAAAAGACTGAAATAACAGTTTTCTTTAAAATTTTATTGGGTAACTTAAACAATTAATAATCCGTGTTTCTACCGCGAACACTAACAACACAAGAACATCGGTTTGGCATACTCAAAATGAGTTCATCCAAATCACGCTGTGGAATGGCCGCCCATGTTCGTTGCAACAACAAAAAAAGGTCTTCTTGCGACTGGATACCCTCCATATTCGGCAGAGCTCTTCTCTGTAGCATATCCCATGCATGGACACGGAGACAAGACCGATACATTCAAATCACAACTCGAAGAGCTCCAACAATAACCGCCATGATGTTAGCCGTGACGCTTCATCACTCTTCAGGGAACTTAATTAGCGACCAAACAGTCAGAAACCGCTTGCATGAAGTGAACCTTCATTCCCGAAGACCGCTAAGGGTACCACCTATAGCAATGCACAATCGTAGGATTCGATATCAATGGGCTCTTGAACACAGAAATTGGGCAGAAGAACAATGGCGTTTCGTGTGCTTTTCTGATGAGTCTCGTTTTGGTATGAGACCGGATACAAGACGTATACGACACTGGAGAACCCCTGGACGCCAACAGCGATTAAAATCCTGCCAGGAAGTCCATCCTTATAGTGGTGGAACCATCATGGTATGGGCGGGTATTTGGATCGGCGGAAGAACTGAGTTGATTTGGATCAGAGGCAACCTCAACGCTCAAATTTATGCTGAGACGATTGTATCAGACGTCATCGTTCCTCTACAAGTGCAAATCGGTCCCTTATTTCAGTTAATGCATGATAATGCACGACCGCACACCGCAAGAGTTGTAAGACAGACTCTCGCCGCAGCTAACATCAATGTCATGCCCTGGCCTGCTCAGTCGCCAGACTTGAACCCGATTGAGCATGCATGGGATATGCTACAGAGAAGAGCTCTGCCGAATATGGAGGGTATCCAGTCGCAAGAAGACCTTTTTTTGTTGTTGCAACGAACATGGGCGGCCATTCCAAAGTGTGATTTGGATGAACTCATTTTGAGTATGCCAAACCGATGTTCTTGTGTTGTTAGTGTTCGCGGTAGAAACACGGATTATTAATTGTTTAAGTTACCCAATAAAATTTTAAAGAAAACTGTTATTTCAGTCTTTTTTTCGAACTTTAATGTTAGTGGTTCAAATGTCAAAAATCCCTTTATTATGAAAATGGCAAATTTCTTTATTAATGCAAAGGTGGCTTGGTTTATCGTTACTGTAGACAAACGAAAGCACTTTATTTGATGAATCCTTAAAGAAAATTTTAATTAATATCAATCAGGAGAAAAGTTATTGCAAAAATATATGTTGATCCCTAGACACTTTTGATGTGTGTATTAAATATTTGAGTGAAGCAAACCTACATGTGCGTAATGTTAATATTAAATTGTATTTAAGAAATATAAGTACGTATTTGATATAACATTTATGTTAGCACTTTTTGATAATTTAGAAGATGGTTCCTTAGTTTGTTTTTAAAAGAAAATTTGGATTTTGACTGTCTTATGGGCGGCAGGAGGATATTCCTACGTTTAGTAGCAAAATATCTAAAACTGCCTAGGAAAGCAGTGGTTTTGTGGCAATGTAAGGAAAGTTTCCAAAGTGCGCCCCGCGTACATCGATTTTAAGTGAGCCCATGTTAGTTTATCATAGAGATATTTTGGTATTTTAATGTTTACAAAATCGAAAAGTAAGGTTGCAAAGTACAGATCGCACCTAGGTTTCATATTAAGCATATTCGCAGTATTTAATGGAGTAACAAGTGTTCTTGGCTGTACTTCAAAACAGAATTTAGCATAAGCATTTTGAATGCGTAGGAGGACCCGTTTGGACCTTGCTAGGAAACAGGAACCAAAGGAGGAAAAAAAACAAACATTGACTAGTTTCTTTTCAATTTGCCAAGGGGATTCATTTAAACAAAAGTTCCCTCTGATATGCCACTCAATCAATCGAATATGTAACATACTTCAACATCGGGAACAAGGCAATATGGTTCCTGAGCATAGGGATGTGCGTTCAGCTGATGTTTTTGATCGTATTTACACAGTTTATTCTAGTGACGTGACGAATGCTTCTACTTGCAGTTATCTGCTGAATGTTTATCGGCCGACATCATTTGATTCACTTCGAACTGTCAAATTGTATAATATTTCATTGTTCACGTCAACAGCTCAACTTGCTTGAAAACGATACTCATTGGGACATGACATTGCTGAAGCAGTTGCTATATTTCCAAGTGCTTCTCACGGAAACCACAGGGGATCTCGATCTCGAGGCGAATGAAGACATACATAACCAGGCTTTGCATTAATCGAAGACATGTGGTACATTATGTGCGGTAGTTTGTTAGTGAAGTTAAGAATGCTATAGCCAAATAGTGGAATGAACGACGCTTTTAATGGGGAATTGGTACGTGAAGGTCTTCGAAGGAAGGATCTTCGAAATGCATTGAACCAATCAGTTGGAGATCGAGATGTTTTGGAAGCGCAATGATTCTGCAATGCAATTTCTACTCAAGCATCCATGATAACCATATAATCACAATTGGTTGAGTGAACGAGTAATTCTTGCGGCAAAGAGCAAAAATGTAGTGTATGTAATTAAACTTCACAATTCATAATTATGTTATTGGTCTACTGTATACAAAAATGTAGAACATTTAAACTTCACAATTCATAATTATGTTATTGGTCTACTGTATACAAAAATGTAGAACATTTAAACTTCATAATTCATAATTAAGTTATTGGCCTACCGTATACATAAATGTAGAACACTTCAACTTCACAATTCATAATTATGTTATTGGTCTACTGTATACATAAATGTAGAACACTTAAACTTCACAATTCATAATTAAGTTATTGGTCTACCGTATACATAAATGTAGAACACTTAAATTTCACAATTCATAATTATGTTATTGGTCTAGTGTATACATAAATGTAGAAAATTTAAACTTCACAATTCATAATTAAATCGTTGGTCTACTACATTCCTTCAAATAAATCGAATATGTAACAAACCAAGTCGAAGCAGCCTATACAACTGAATGTTTAAACACATTGGATCAGCCCGACTTGCCCCCGCACAATTTACAACTGAAGGTTAGCTCGGCAGTCAATTCAATGAAGGGAAACGACTCGAATGCAACCCATCCAGATAATAACTTAATATAAAGTAGTACCAAAATGGTAAGCGAATCAGTTCGTTCGCTTCGATAAAGCAAATGTACTATTGCCATGTGAATAATGTTAGTTTTAATACAATTAAAATACTTCTTATTTATATTTTTGAACACTTATTATATACTGACGACGACGAGCTCGGTGGCTCAGTCGTGAATGACGCGACTTTGACACCAACGCTCATGGGTTCGATTCCCACACAAGGCAAACATTTGTGTGCATGAACATGTCTGTTTGTCTTGGTCTGGGTTATTCTATGTATAATAAGTATGTATTTATAAAAAAAAAATATTTACGTATGTTTATCAGTTGTATAGTACCCATAACACAAGCTTCGCTTACTTTGGGCTAGATGGCGCTGTGTAATTTGTCCGACAATATTTATATTTATTTATTTATATACTTAACTAATTTTGACTTTCATGCTGTCATTTTTCAGTTAGAAAAACTGAATTAAATTCAGCAAATAAGTTAACACGACGTTAATTGATTCTGAGGCGGTACGAAGTTAGCCGGGTCAGCTAGTAGGTAGGTATATAATGTAGGTATATAAATCCGAAAACATGAATTTAGTGGTACATGCCAGGATTCCAACTGGGGACTAGTCAGTGAACCGTCCGATTCTTTATGCAATGGGCTTTCACTGTTGTCTGAAATTTGGCATTAATGGAGACCTTCTTATACTAGACAACCGGACTCGTCGTTTTCTGTTGGAAAATTTAAACATTACTTTAATCTCACAACTTAACCCGTCAACCTTCGACTGCTCACGCCAGCCATAACTCGGTGTTCCGAACGATTAACTGAACTCAAATGTAGTGAGAGAGGGTTAATGAAGTATTAGAATGATAGCCGGGCATGGGCAGAATAGATCCACGACTGCAGACGACGGGTTACGAAGATGGTTATGCTTAGCAGGTTTTTTTTATATCATGGGCAATGGTGTTAACGTTGGAATTAGCACCGCGTTGTTTATGGAAGTGAAAGCTCAGCGAAAGATACGGGAGAGAGAGCATGACAATAAAAAAAATGCAGTCGAGATGACATCGTCGGGAGACATACAAACAAACCGCCCACTTGATGTAAAGCGGTTACCGTAGCCTACAAACACTTGCAACAGATGAAGTATTAATCGCGCGATGCCACATCTGCTGCTAACAGAGCAACTCCTTAGGAGCTTACTGGAGACCTCACTCACATGCAGAAACACAACAACCCTCTAGGGTGTTGTTATTTGGCTGCGGTGTTCTGTAAGATGGAGGTACTTCCCCAATCGGGCTGTTTTGATGCGCCCTACATCTCTTGAAAGCACCCAGCCCAAGACAAATGGACAGGTTCATGCACACAAATGTGTGTACTGGGAATCGAACCCGACGTAAAACCCGACCCGACGAAAAACGAGCATTGGCGTCAAAGTAGCGTTACTAACCACTACGCCACCGAAAATGTCGAAATAATCCTAGTTTTAGTTAACAAATTAAACAGCTATTGAACTTTTATGTCTTTGCTTATTTATGTGCTACACTGCACTGCATACCAGCCATAACTCATCTCACTGCGGGGATATGAATCTCCCTTCAACCGAAGTGGTTTAGAGCATACTCCACCACGCTACTCAACTGCGGATTGGCGAAGGCCAGTTTTTCCATCCATCTGATGGCCACTGACTTATTTTAACGACTGTTATCTCGACAACAGCCGGGACAGACGACTTAGTGTGTCCTCCGGCACGGAAAAGATTGTTGTAGATAAATCCATCCATAGACAGGCTGCAGTCGACGTTGCTTAACTTGCGTTTTCGGTAAGAATGATTTGCGCAACGATGCCATCTCTTACGACATTGCTCTCATATTTACGAAGATATAGATGTTTTATTGTACCGTCCATTAAAACAGCCTCATTTTTATCACCGACCAACTATAAAAAGAATCGCTAGAGGGCGCTGCAGCGCTTCAATTAATTAATTATCTTAAGCGGCGACGGGCTTCAAAGTTATAGCTGACCACATTGATAAGAGCTACCTCGCCGCTCCCATGTTCATTTATGTCCGTAAATTAAGGGGTCTTATGAGTGTATATCGAGGATCAAGCTGAATTGGACGATGTATATTACGACTTTTGATTGTTTTATCTAGTAGGTGGAGTTTTTATATCATCGGAATAATTTATGAATTTATAGAACGGGAATTGACATTTTGCAGTCTTAACATTTCTATACTTCGGGAACAAAATAAGCATATGGCCAAAATGATGTCAACTGGCTACGGAAGCCTATGAGTGCTTGAAATACAATGTCGAGCTTGGTAGCGCAGTGGTAAATAGCATTAGTTTGACACCAATCCTCCTGGGTTTGATACCCACATAGGACAAACATTTGTGTGCATGAACATGTTTCTCTATCTTGGCCTGGGTGTTTTTAACAGAGGTAAGGCGCTGTCCGACAGGGCTCTTAAGGAGTTGCTGTGTTAGCAGCAGAGGTGGTATCGTGCGATTGATATATAATGTATTGTAAGCGTTCATAGGTTATGGTAACCGCTTTACATCAGGTAGTCTGTATGCTTGTATGTCACCCGACGTTGTATTCCTAGTCCGGCCATAACTTCGGTTCCAAATGAATATACATTATTTTTTTCATGAAGTAATGTAATCTTAATAAAACTATGCACATATTTATAGAGATCTCAGCAAAAAATAAAACAAATAATCTATTCGAAATGACCACCTTTGGCTTTGATACAGGCCTTCAATCTGTCTGGCCACGAATCTGTGGACTTCCAGTGTTTCCATAGGAAATTTAGCCACTGCTTGCTCCAGAGATTTCTTTAGAGACACAATGTCGGCGTGTCCTTTCGAGTAGGGCATGTTCTCTGAAACTGACCATAATTTGTAGTCTAAGGGCTCAGATCTCGTTTAGCTGAACCTAACGACGAGCGAAAGTCTTCAGGTCTTATAAAGTCCGGAACGTTGATTTCGAGCCAGGCTTGGGTAGCTCGTGCCTTGTGACCAGGTGCAGAGTCCTGCTGGAAAGTCCACATTTTTAAAAAGTGTATTGCCGAAAAGTTTCACAACACGACACATTTTAGCTGAAGTCTTCGCTCCATTTTCACAAAAGCTTTGTCACTTCTTGATAAGACAATCCCCACCAAACCGCATCTTTAGAACCGTGTGCATACACTTTGTCCTTTTAGTTATTGTACTGCTCTCGACAGATCCTAGCGGGAATCTTAATTTCTTGCGATAAGATTATTTGTCTCCTAATGGGGTTTCGGCGAATTTTCTTTATATTATGTATTATTTTTAGATGTAGGAGATGAGACCAAGACTAATCCTTTAGATGAGTCCTTTCCGACGGTCAGTCATCACAGTTTCTACGTGAGAACGCAAGGTCGCCGACTCTGTTTTTGCTGCATATCAATGACATGATCACTTGGTAACATTCATTGGTATGCAGATGATAGTAAGGTTCATGCGCGATATGTTGGACGACCCGCGACAAGCCAGACTGATGTAGAGGATAAAAGACGTGCACTTGTCGTTGATCTCGACCAGGTGTTGGATCGTATTTCGCGATGGGGTTCTGACAACTTGGTTAAGTTCAATGCCAAGAAAACCCAGGCGTGCGCAGTTAGTGCCAAGGTCTCTCTATTCTATCCTCTGCCCTCTCTTCAGAGCACCCCTTTACAGATACATGATAGCTTTACCATCCTCGGCATCAACATCAGGGGCGACCTCAACCCCAAAGACTATATCGAGATTTCCGTGGCCTCTAAAAAGCTCGGAATGCTGAACAGTGTGAGACGGTTCTTCACGCCAGATTAGCGCTGCCTTTTATACAAGGCGCAAGTTCGCCCGTGGAGTACTGTTCTCACCTCTGGGATGGGTCCGCCAAATATCTACTTGACGCTCTCGATAGAATACAGCGCCGCGCTATACGCATCATAGATAGCTCTGAGGTCACTAACTCCCTTGAATCTCTTCACCTGCGTAGGGATATTGTTAGCTTGAGTGTTCTCTATCGTATTTACCATGGGGAATGTTCTGAGGAGCTTTTCGACCTCGTCCCTCCTTCTCCATTGGTTTCGAGGAGGAGGACCTCCGGAACACTCGTGCTGGACTGAGATCGCATCCACATAGAGTTGGGTCGCTGACCTTCCATACTTAGAGATTCAGCGACTTATTTGTCTGTCGGACTGTCAAAATGTGGAATTTGCTTCCGGCGCATATGTTCCCTACATCCTATAATCCTGGGTCGTTCAGACGAGGTGCGTAGAGGCACCTTAGCGGGCCGTCAAGGGGGGGGACAGCCGGCACAGCGGTAATCACTGTGATGGCTGTTCTCTCATCTGGTTGTCATTGGCTCTTTCCATCCACACCACATTAAAAAAATAACATATTTAATAATAATCTATCATGACCAAATAGGTCATATTTTATCAGAAGGTCATGTCAAGAGCCCTAGAAATCGGCGAGCATGCATGAAAAGAGCTATGAATGAGCTTAGTGCGCTCAGTCTATCCTGCAAGGAACCTAGCGTGAAGTTATGCACATAATGTTTAGATTAAAAGACGTAGACTGAAACTTAAACCCGAATTGAAAGCTGAAGTCTTAACCTATATCGGATTTAAAGATTACAACCTGAATCTTAACAATACATTAACAATGCAATCAGTTTGTATCCCGACGCTTCATCTGGAATTTGCAGCTGCACCTATTAGCAGCAGAACGATCTCGGCGCAAATGAATCCAGCAATTCCTTGGGGATCCGCTTTATTTCCCCTTTTCACCTCCTTTTGTCGTTGGGGAGGCAGACTGTTTAATAGAATTAGTTCTTGGTCTCGTAAAATACTTGTTTATTAGATTGGTTGACAATCAAATTATTGGCCACGCTGTAGTTCTATGTCATTCGATATGATTTATACCACAAAAGTGGCAAACAAGCGGGTGGTTCCGGATGGTTGGAGTTACAGTAGCCTATTTTAATCGAAGAACATTTGCAAAATGAATCTCTTCACGCTTTTTTTTGTAGCAATCGATGTTATTGTTTCAACTCGTAATACAGGTATACCTGTATGTACATCATCACGCCAGGCTCCTTTCGGGATAAGCATAGAGAACCGTGTGCCATAAGTCGCGGTCCAGACATACCTCGATCGCTTCTTTAATATTCATAGCTACTATCACACACGCTCACCGGTTCCTAGGGCACCTAACACGGTCGATTTCGCGGTAAGTAAGTCTTGGTTTTTCTCGACTCTTACATCCTTCCAGTTTCCGTATTGCATGTCTGTATAATGGTAAGTTAAAATAAATCTATAAGCCATTGGGACTCCTGGGCACATAAACACGTCTTACATCTTTTGTTTAAATAAAACATTCCTCTTTTTTATTAATGTCTCATAGTTTATAAATTTATTTTTTAATTTACCATCATTTTGGCAATTACCATCGACAGAGAAGAGATGCCGAAGGAAAGTAGTACAACTTGGTCTTTTTCAAATTGCTAATTGCTGTTACAATAAATGTACGTCAGTATAACGAGACAATAAGTACAAGTGTACAAAAGTACAAAGTATCAAGTGGTACAATTAAAGTTAAATTGACACAATCATGTGCTGTTTTCACATGATGATGAAAGAAAAAAATACCCACATTCGCAAGTTTTATTTGGCATTTTTTCTTCATCAATGGTCATTTTCGAAAAGCTGGTAGATTACAAAAGAGAGATTAATACTGATCTAATTTAAAGAATATAAGACGTGTCTAAGTGCCCGTGAGTGCCTAATGGCAAATAAATGATTTTTATCATTTTATCTTTATCTTTTATCACCCTTTGTAAATTAACTGATGAATATCTACCATCAGTTCTATAATAAACCTTTTTACAAACAGTATTTTTGATAAAGATAACTGAGTGAGAGCAGGAAATAGTGGGTATGGAGCATATTGAAAACTTCCTGGTAGAAAAAAACTTGTAATGAATGGTACTTAATTATCAGTTTCTACTAAACACCGTCGAGATGCGAGCGTTGTGCAAAATCGCTTGTAGATCGAGTTCGCAATGAAGATATAAGAAAGAGAGTTGATCTGAAAAGTGCTACGCTAGTTTGGATATGCAGTTGAATATGTGACGTGTTATCAGAAGGTGGTGTTAGGAGTCTTAGGAACAGGCGAGCGTGTATGAAAAGAGCTATAAATGTTAAAGAAGCGAGTGAAATAAGAACCAAGTTATGTGGCGCTCGGTTCACTCTGCCTACCCCGCAAGAGACTTGGTATGGGGATGTAGTAGTAACAGTAGTATTTTAAATGTGTCATTTTTATACAAGTGGGGCGGGGGCGTAACCTATGAACGCTGTTGTCGCCCCCGCTGTTAACATAGCAACTTCTTTGGAGCTTTTTTACATTACTTGCTCACAAGAGCTCACTTCTCTGTGAGGTGCAGGTGAGGCACTACCATTAAATAAATAAATAAATATTGTCGGATAAATTACACAGCGCCATCTAGCCCCAAAGTAAGCGAAGCTTGTGTTATGGGTACTAAACAACTGATAAACATACGTAAATACATTTTTTTTTTTTTGTAAATACATACTTATTATACATAGAAAATACCCAGACCAATACAAACAGACATGTTCATGCACACAAATGTTTGTACTGTGTGGGAATCGAACCCACGAGCGTTGGTGTCAAAGTAGTGAAACAACGCGTTTCACCACTGCGCCACCGAGCTCGTCAAATTGGTTAGATGCACAGACATGACATGATAAACAGTCATGTTTACACAAAAGTGTATGTCTTGAATGGGTATCGAACCGGCGAGCCTTATTGTTAAATTAGCCATTGCTAACCACTGGGTCAGACTGGACCTGACAAATGTGCGAGATGCCCAATAAGTTTCATTTATTCCATTGAAAAGGTACACAGCGTGACACACGAGTACTCTTTTTAAAGGGAATAAAATGCGAAAATTATTATTTGGAGGATATTGCATTTTGCATCACATTTTCAGTCAGACTGCCAAAATATCGCAAGAAGAAACAAGGAGTTTTCCTCTAATTGACACCGAAACATCGGGTGTCTACTGGATCAACAGATTTCGATTCTGACACATCAATAGCTATAAATTTTAATGTACTGGAATAGATGATTGTAATTAATTTTAGTCCGTGCTTCGGAGGGCACGTTAAGCTGTCGGTCCCGGCTGTTGTCGATAGATGACAGTCGTTAAGCTAAGTCAGTGGCCCTCGGGCGGCTTGAAAACACTGGCCTCCGCCAATCCGCATTTGAGCAGCGTGGTGGAGTATGGTTCCACCCCTTCGGTTGAAGGGAGACCCGTATCCCTGCAGTGGGATGAGTAAGGGTTGATGTGGATGGACTTAATTTTAAGATTTTTTTTCGTATCATCCTTCAGTACTTCATTTTTCTTTCTCGGAGGAAAATACTATATTGCTTTATTCATCAGTCGTTTAATAATAAGCAATGTGCGTGCAATACTGCATGTGTTGCAAGCGTTTATATGCTACTAGCAGAAGCCCGCGGCTTCGCACGCATGAGATTTGGGCTTTTAGTAGCCTTCTTAGATTATTTCTCTGTAGACATGAAATTGTTTCTGTTTAAAAAAAAACAAAGTTCAGGGTCGTAGATGCAACCATAGAGCGATTCAATTTTCGTACAGCGCCATCTATTGACTTTTATAGGAGGCAACGTATATGTATTTTATTTATATTACATAAAAAATGCGTAGTTATTTTATGTTACAAAAAATACGTATTCTATGAAAATAATAAAAATAAAATTGCCCCGAAGGGGAAGATATTTCCTTCTAATTTTAACAGTTTTTCATTTTTTACGCAGGAACCCTAAATATTTACGGGATAAAAAGTACCCTATATTCTGCTCTGAACAGTCCTCTACCTACCAGTGAAAGTCCCGTTAAAATCGGTTCAGCCATTTCGAAGATTAGCCCGGACAAACAAACAGACAGACAGATAGACAAAAAGTTGAAAATGCGTATTTAGGCTTTGGTAACGTGAAAATAATAATATGAGCTTAAGATAAAGGCTTTATTTTGAAATCACAGACAGACACTTCAATTTTATTTATATGTATAGATGTATAGATAATAACTAGTTCACATGACAACATGATTGTTTCTTCCGACATTGTACTAATTTAAAAGAGTATATGAGAATATTGTGTATAATATGAAGTGATACATAGTATATTAAAAGAGGTAGGGTGTATTAAAACAGCTCGTTTGGGGAAGTACCTTTACCTTACAGAAAACCGCAGCCAAATAACAACTCGCTGGAGGGTTGTTGCGTCCCTGCGAGTGAATGTGTGGTCACTCGTAAGCTCCTAAGGAAGTGCGAAAGTGATTTAACTTAATGTATTGGAAGCATTCTATGGTAACCGCTTTGCATCAGGTGGGCCGTATGCTTGTATGCCTCCCGACGTTGTATGAAAAGAAATAGTAGTTAGGTATTCTACATTCTTCCACTTTTAAGTTAAGTAATAATAAATATATCTAATTTCTCATTATTTCCTGCTGCATTCTTTACACATGTCCGTACTAACGGAGCACGTCCCTTCTTATCTAAACACAGATGCTCTCTTTTAGACCAAATATCTTTCTTACATCATGAATGGCAAATAAATGATTTTTATCTTTATCTTTTATCACCCTTTGTAAACGATCTGATGAATATCTATCAATATAGTTCAATTATTCAACATTTGTACAAAAAAAAATACATGTTCATAATGTAATATGACTTTATTATTTTTGGTAAAAGCTACAGAAAGTACCTATATTACCTATATATTTTACAAAATATTGATTATATAACATATGCATTACTCGATCACTTGTAGCATACTACTCCATAACCGTAGAGTATACAAGAGCAAATGAAATTTCTAGACCATACCTAAAAATTTCGTCACGCACCAACTATCACTGTAATAGCTCTATACCATAGATAAATATCTATAAAAATTTGCTTACGACCTGCACAAGCACTACACGCTCTATAGCTTGTTTATGTATACTCTAAGGATTATTATTTTACATATTATTTTATAAAGCAGTGAAATAAATAATGGCAATTTACCTGTTGTTGATGTTTCCTGAATAATTTTATGGCATGATCATTAAATCCATAAAACAAATGAGAAATAAAGATATCATGTATAAATTGCTAGTATCCAGGATCGTTAAAGCGTAAACAAACAACGATATAAGAAGACATTGTGGGAAAGTGTTGTGTAAATAGTGGATAATCCAAATGTCACATTTGTTATTTCATCACAGTCGAAATAAAAAGTGGAGAATTTAACTCCGGAAAAAGTGATGAATTGCACCTTCGCCATAGATCAATATAGACACGTACACTAGACTACACATTTCTTAAGCTTAACGTGCCCTTCGAAACTATAAAATTACTCCATCCAAAGGAAGGCTGTGGTAGACGTTGCTTAACCTACTTATTAGATTAGACTGGCAAACACGATTACGTCATCGATCTATTTTTTAACATTATAACAAAAATATTTATATATTATAATATTTGCTGCAGTGAAATATTTCCTTAATAATATCAAAACATTCAGCCAGCACGGAATATTAACCGAGTTAGAGTCTTCTCGTGATGTCACATCGATCACGACAATGAAAAACTACATTAAACGTCGTTTTTCATTGTGTTGGGTCGCGATATGGCAACCCTGAATACACCCGCGGGTCATTTAGGCAGATAACGCCCAGATTTATGCGGAGTGATTTTTAACCCTTTAAACCAAAAACCGAGTGAGCACGTGATAAATCGCTTGTATAGATGGCGTGCGTATACTTTTATCATATCACTGTATTTCAGACGTGTCACCAAAAGTATATGGGACATATCGAATAAATCCTATAAATTATTTACAACGTTTCAAAACGTATGTATGACTGGATTGTGCGGGTATTCTTATACTTCAAAGATAAGATAAGATAACATTCATCATTGTAACAATGTGGACTACTCATCTACAGAATTGCCCCAAAATATTATGCCATACTTTAGTACGAGTACTTTAGGAGGGGATAATGTTCTCAATTACTTCTCGTTTCAGAATTCTCCACATTCGCTTGTTTTCTTCTCTCTTTATATTTGTTAAGTTTTTGCTAGGTAGATGTAGGTTCAAGTTGTACAAAATGATTTTTTTTTGTTTTTGTTAGTTTATTTTGTGAATAAGTGTAGTAAATTATGTATGCAAATCTATACTTGACCGATCAAATAGTGGGGGGGGGGGGGGTCAAGTAACGACTACGGTCTTCGCTATACAAATATACAGGGTTACAGGAAAAGTCGACAAACAAACAGACTATGGAATGTTTTATTTAAAAATGAACACCTTTCGAGATATTCGATTTTTTTTTTTTAAATATTAAAGATTGCCCTTGTGCAAATATTTATTTTTCATTCGTAAGCTGCTTTTCCACCGGCACGGCGAGCCGAGACGAGACGAGATATTAGTATGGAAAAATTTCAATTGTCTCCTCGCAGATCTCCAGTGGAAATGGGTTTGGGGAAATGGATTATGGACTTCGTTATTGAATACTAGCTGCTGCCCGCGGCTCCGCCCGCGTGGAGTCAAATAACGTAGCCTATGTGTTAATCCAGATCATAATCTATCTACGTGCCAAATTTCATTCAAATCCGTTCAGCCGTTTAAGCGTGAAAGAGCAACAAACATCCATCCATACAAACTTTCGCATTAATAATATTAGTAGGATTAGAGGATGAGCGAGAATCATCAGACTGGCCCCAGATCATCCCAATGAAGAAAAACAGCGTGAGGAAACCCGCACGTCCAAGAAATTACATTTTGAAATACGTGTGACCTAACCTAAGAAAGGTCTGACTTTCTGGTTCGTATAGGTCAGACTACAATCGCTCCATGTTAAACTGCCAAATGGAAGGATTTAACAAAGGGGGGTAATGCTTGGAATATAATATGTTATATTCACGCAACATTATCATTTTTGTTTTATACAACGTTGGGCGGCAATCAAGCATATGGTTTATCTGATGTAAAGTGGTTATCGTAACCTATAAATGTTGGTAATTTGTTAAGTATCACTCGCGCGATACCGCCTCTGCTGCTAACACAGCAACTCCTTAGGAGCTTACTAGTGACCTTATTGACACACCGAAACACATCAACCCTCCCAGGAGTTGTTATTTGCCAGCGGTTTTGGTGGAGGTACTTCCCAAAACGAGGTGTTTTGATGCGTCCTATCTCACATAAAAACATCCAGCCCACGACAAACAGATATGTTCATGCACACAAATGTTTGTTCTACGAGTATGTGGAAATCGAACCCACGAGCGTTGGTGTCAAAATCACGTTATTATCCGCGGCGCCACTGAGCTCGTCATTATGTGAATAAAACATTTTATATTTACGTAATATTATTTAGATTAAATAAAATCCTAACTTCCACTTCCAGGTTTATCTCAGCGTCGATTTGTTTCTAAAATGTCAGTAAACAAAGTTGTATGTGTCGGTTTTAAATCACGGGACAGCGACACGAATGTAACATTTTTTATCTCAATACGACTGTCCTGTCGGTATCTGACGATTATTCATGGATATTTGATAGATTGCGGATATTGTTGGATACCTACGGATTTCAGTACGGTTGCATTTGACGCGGATCGAGACTAGGGTTGTCAGAAAGGAACACTTAAATCTGTAAACGGGAAACTTAAAACTTAAGTAATAATTCAAAATGGGCAACACTTACCTACCATGATCAAATTGATCATGTTTCGTCAGAAGGAGATGTCAGGAGCCCTAGAAACTTGCGTGCGTACATGATAAGAGCTATGAATGTTAAAGAATCGAATGAGGTGTGCAAGGAGCGAGTAATATGGCGCATGGTTCTCTCTAACTACTTCGTAAGTTACAAATAGGGTTATGGATATTTTCTTTTTTTTGTAAAACGTCGGTAACCATACAAGCATATGACTCACCTGATGTAAAGTGGTTACTGAAGCCTATGTACTCGTGCAATGTAGAAAGTATTTCTCGCGCATTGTCACCCATGCTGCTAACACAGCAACTTGTTAGAAGTTTACTGGTGAACTCACTCTCTGGCAGAATCATAACAACCGTTTAGGGAGTTGTTATTTAGCGGTTTTCTGTGAAGTCGAGGTACTTCACCGGTTGGGCTTTGATGAGCCCTACCTTTGTTTAACACTCAGGCCTAAATATGCATTATTTAGTGCAATATTAACTTTGTATTGTCACTTAATTCATTTTTAGACACGATTGTGTTTAGTAATTTGTTGCGTTTTAATTGTGTGTGTTTTGATTACGAGTAGCAGTATATTGACGAAGTCTGGGGATACATTTTAAGAAGGAAAAATACTATATATGATATATAAAAATGTGGCAACCCTGTATGGAACTGATGTTTGGTTTTAATTTTAAATTCAAGCGTCAATCATATTCAATGGTTGTCGATTTGTCACCAGTTTGTTATCGCATATATTACTTGTTATGTCATATATTACATGCTATCGCCATTGTAATAATGCAGATATTTCAGAACTTACTCGCTTTCGAGTCCCCAAATTATTTCTTTTTTTATTTAAGACTGTGATTCGTTGCTGCTTTTATATAGGTATACATATAATCGGAATAAAAAAGCAGACTTAGGTTTAAATCCACATTATTACTATATAACATGCATAAAAATTTTAGATTTTTGACGAGATCGGTGGCTCCTAAAGAATAACTTTGTTAGCAGCAGAGGTGGCATGGTGCGACTGATACTAAATGTATTTCAAGCGTTCATAGGCTACGGTAACCGCTTTACATCAGAATCCTCAGATGGCCGGGTGGTGGCCGACCGTCCCGCTCCCCCTTATATGACATTGTATAAAAAAACAAGTTGTACTGGAATAAAAATGTTGTGTTAAAATAAGAAGAACTGTGCTCTGTTGGTTCGGACATGTAGTGAGATGGAAAGAGGTAAAAATGACGAAACGGATATACGACTCGAAAGCGAAAGGATGTAGGAACCGAGGACGGCCAAGACTCATTTAGCACGAAAAAAAATTCATTGTGTTTTATCAGAAGGTGGTGTCAAGAGTCCTAGGAATCGGCAAGCATGCATAAAAATCTATAAATGTTAAAGAAGCGAGTGAAGTGATTAAGGAAATAGTCATGGCGCTCAGTTCATCCCGCATAGGACAGGGTGGGAAGATGTATATAGATTAATATTAAAGAGAGACTATCTATCCATCTATAACTTCACCCTAAATCTCTTGCAGGATAAGCAGAGGGAACCGAGCATCACACTACTCGTTCCTTACACTCCTCACTCGCTTCTTTAACATTCATTCTTCTAATGCACGCACGCCGGTTTCTAGGGTTCTTGATATCAACTTCTAATAAAACATGATTGTCGTCGCACCTTCACTATTTGGCGTTTCTGGGGGACGTCAATTTCCTATTTCGTGTGTCGGCTCACATTCGCAATAAAACAGTGGCATCGATAACAGCTCCGTTGTTTTAATTTCTCTGACACCTCATCGGCCTTGCTTCTAATCGTCGAGTTGAACGCACCAACAATGATCGATTTGGACATAGTAAGCTAGTCTTGTTTTCCTTGGTTCCTTCTACTTCCGCTTCGTGTATTTGTTACATATTTTTTTCTTCGTGCATCCTTTCTACATGTTCGAATGTAAGATTGTAACAAATTTAATTTCCTGCGATCCAAATCTTACTTTCAAAAACAATTACACGAAATAATTACGGACACAAAACTTTTATGTAAACTTTGGTTTAGGATACAATGGATTTCATTAAATTTCACAAAAGTACACAATTAAGAGTAATGGCGTATATTTAACGCTGCTGAGATGCTGGCCCGAATGACTGAGTTAATCGAGAATGTAGTTGTTACTGAAAATGTATATTAAAAAACTTTATAAAAACAAGGTTTTAGTTACGCAAGGTAAACAAGGTTTAATTTATTGTAATTGGATAAGAACTTAATCAATTACAACATGTTTTGATTTTCATTAAATTATACGTTAAATTGTTAATTTTGAGAAAAATTGTCTTGATATGGACAAAAGATTATTATTTAATTATTATTTGATAATTATTATCAATTAATTTGGTGTATATATCAATTAATGATGTATATGGTTGGTATTTGAGTAGGTAGCTAATATTAATTTAATAAAAATCAAAACTTATTTTAATTGTTTAAGTACTTATGTAGCTTAATTAAACGCTTATTTTAAAAAGCTTCACATATCATTTATTTTGTTTTGAGCGTTTTAGTAATTTTGTCTTAAAATACGCATTTCCAATAATGCATCATCGTTACAATGCCTTTGCTTTGTAGAGTTTTTGCTGTCTAGCTCTTGGCGGCCATACTGAATTTGGTTCATTTACTACCCGCTTTATGTGTGCTGACAAAAAATACATCATCCGCCAATTTGTGGCGGCCATTACAAAAATATTATAACATTGAACATTGCATATTGTATTTATCACAAGAAATAAAGGCAATAGTAATAAGTATGTATGTAAAATTTCAACAAAATTGGTTGGGAAAATGGAAATAGCCCAGAACCCAATTGCAAGATTTGTCCCAAATATACTACCAGAAATTTATAATGTTCATATCACACATTTCCAAACTTGAAACGCATAATTATCCAAATATAACATTGCAGTGTATAATGGTCACCACCGGATGTCGATATATTAAGAGACGTAAAGGGCTTCAAAGTACGCCACTAGGAAGTACCTCCAACTTACAGGAAACCGCAGCCAATTAAAAAGGGAGTGGAGGGTATTTGTATTACTACAAGTAAGCTGAGGTTTCTACGAGCGTTATATCCTATATTGCAAGTAATTATAGGCAACATTACACTTACTACAAACAAACAACAAATTATACGTAAGTGCACACTGTAGTAACCACAATTTTAATTGAATTTATCAAAATAAATCCGATTGTCAACTTATTGAACATCACGCCTAACAATGGGACATATCATTAATCCGCGACAGTGGTTATATCGCACTGTGGCATCGCACAATTAAAACAAAAACAATGAAAACATCGTTGTTGGAACGCTCCATTCATCCGATTAGCGCCTCCAATAAACGACGAGCGAATGCCGTTATTAATTTTCGATTGGTTCAGACCTTGACAACATTTGGATTTCTTGTTTAAAGTTTTCATGTCGGCCATTTTACTTGTATATTGTTAGTTTTAAAGTAATACCAAATACACAAGTAATACTTCTTCTTTCTAGCGTTATCGATTAGCGTTTGGCGGGGTTCGCTAACTGAGCCCAAGGATTTGATGTAGACACTGATTTGGATTATGAAAACAAGATCTTTCTTAGATTAGATAGATTTTTTGAAATATAATTACTTGAACGTGCGGATTTCCTCAATACGTTTTCCTATCACTGTCGACCAAGTGATAATTACAAATATGTACATTAACCCGAATTTAGAGATACATGGCTACGCCCGATTTCGATCAGAGACCGCAGATGAATAGGCTGGTTCTTTACCTGACCGAACGGGTTGGCATACTAATTTCTAGAACATATTGATTTAAAATGTTTGTGCACAAATGTCAGCAACAGCTCATATCTTTTAAAAGGTAACTATAGATTAGTTACCTTTTAAAAGATATGAGCTGTTACTTTAATATAGTTTAAATCTAATGACCAATTTAATAATAATCATTATCATCACCTCAGCCCGTATTCGTACGCTGCTGAACAAAGGCCTCCCCTCTAAAGTGCCATTTGTCTCGATCCTGTGCCACCTGCATTCATCGACTGTACAAGCACTTCAATCCTTCGATGTACCGATAGTCAATTCGGCATCGCTAAAGAGACTGTAGTATCGGTCATATCTCAACGGAATCAGGCTTTTTCGTAGTCCACATACGCCAGACATAAAAGCAAATTATACTCCTCAGTTTTCTGTATAATCTGACAGAATGTATGTATGTGGTGTAGCATATTGGCTAATTAGTGTGTTTAACCGCCACTTAATACATTACTGCGACATAATGCGTATTGCTTGGTCAGCGGCAATCCTAATGTTATATATAGACTAAGACAGTTTAATAAAGTTTCTTCTACTTCTTCTCTTGGCTTCGTCTATACACATATACACAGTGGTATCATTTGGCTACTTCTCCGATCAGCCTGGGACCCTCAGCACTACTCAGCACAGACACCATCTCATCATCACCTCCTCTGTTATTACAGTGGTCTACGGTGCTAAAGCCTTTCGGAATTCGGCTTGTCCGGGAGTCTGGAATTCATTAAGTCTGCGTGCGAGATGGTTTATGATGACTCTCGAAAACAGTATATAAACGCGGCACAGAAGCGATATCAGCCTATAGTTGTTCAAAAGAGTCTTATCACCCTTTTTGAAGAACAAAACAAAGCTTCGCCGTAATTCCGTCCTCACCCGGTGCTTTCCCATTTTTAAGCTGTTTGAGTACGAATCTCGTACAGACTGATGTCCGTGATATCTTCGGTACTGTTGTATGGCTGTAGCGATACTGTGTACAGCTGTCCATAGAACTTATCCATCTCGCTCACAATCTCAGTCTACTTAGAAATAATGATGCCTAATGTTGGTCTTCAGCTTTGTTAGTTGACTTTGCCCAACAGACAGATCTGTGGCGAATACTTTGAAGCCTTGGTTCCGCTCTAATACGAATTGTATTAAATTGGGGATTGCCTCTCCCTATCCCTCTATGCCTTTGAAAGTCTGCCTGTTCAACCATCTGTACTCTAGCGTGTGAGCTGAAGACTGCAACGACATCTCACGTCTGTTGAGAGCTTTTAGGTTCTTTTTGGGCAAGACTGGAGAAATTTAGCTCCCACTGTATGGACAGTTTCCACGAGCTTACTGTTGATATCATCCAGTGTTATACAATCATTTAGGCACTGAAAACGATTACGAAGTTCGAGTTGATAGCTTTCGGTGTCATGATAAGTGACAATCTACTACAGTACGCTTTTTGAGACATTTTCTACCATGTACCGTAAAATTGTGGAATAAACTATCCTCAGCGGTGTTCAATACTATATGGGTGCCTTCAAGAAAAGAGCCTATATTTGCCTAAAAAGGTTGACAACGGATGAGTAACCTTTGGTGTTGCTGATGCCTACAGGCGGTGGTGGCCTCTCACCATGTTGCTATCAGGTGACCCACATGCTCGTTTACCCCCCTCTAATATAATATAATATTTAAAATTAATATTTAAAATATATCATCTTATAAACTACGAAAGAACAAAGTGGGGGAGATGATATTTCTATTTTATAATTTTTCGTCTATAATAACATGGTAATTATACAATTACATTTCTGAAAGTAATAAGTATTATAAATATAAGTAAGTTTTAAGCAATTTGAATCGAAAATAAATCAGCCTATTTTTAGCACTCAACTCAGTCGATTTAAATGTCATGCAATATATCATTACAATATCAGTCAACCCCCGATATCTCATTATATATTTATGACAGGTCTAAGGACTTACATTACATTACCTTTACACTGATTAATACACAGGACAGCTTCAAATTTATTCCGTTTTTATTTTCTATGTTTAAAAATTCAGACCGAATGTTATGAAGACCTGCCCGGAACGCGACGCTTCCTGGCTGACCTGCGTCAGTAATTTCCTCCTTTATGCCCCGATGTCACGTAACTATTACACGCTTTGCACGAGTCTTCTGTGAATTACTTTGTATAGCTCAAATCAACTTTGCTATAATAAGACATGGACGTTACGTAGGTACATGAAAAATACGAAGTAAAAAATGTGTATTATGTACATAATACGACGTTCGACGAGCTCGGTGGTGCAGTGGTGAAACGCGCTGTTACGCTACTTTGACACCAACGCTCGTGGGTTCGATTCCCACACAGTACAAACATTTGTGTGCATGAACATGTTTGTTTGTATTGGTCTGGGTATTTTCTATGTATCCTCCTCTTCCCCCCGGACCGCTGCCAAGCGTGGACGTATCTTGAGTGTATAACATTTTAAATTCATAATTTTTTAATAATAATCAAAATTAACATTGTAAAGTGAGTTTTGGTGACGGTGACCGGGCTCGAACCTGGGTGTCTTGATTTCTGCGGAGGGCATCCTTGACCGCCGCGCTAACATAGAACTACAGTCTTGCTTCGAAATTACGGATCGCAATCGTCTAACACTGCTACGTCGCCAGCTACGAGTGCTACGCTTCGTTGACGTGTGAAGGCTTTGCTACGAGCGTGCGCTGTGCAACGCTTAATTACAACGGAACGCGCTACGAAGCCTATACAGCAAGTGAAACAGTGCACCGTCCCTCCGTCCTAGGGCTACGTCTCTGTATCTCAGTGAGTGATATTTATTGCAATTTTTGATTGTTGCCCCTAATTGGCGCATAATATTGCGTAATGAACATACTAAGGTCGCCTGTTAGAGTGGACACGAACGCAAACCTTAACAAGTCGCTTTCCGATACCAATATAAATATGGCTGGGGCTAAATTGACCTCCACGCCTGATTTTGTCTCACAACGCGTCAAAAAAAGACGTGGAGAAGATATCACTGAAATAAATAGATTTGATTCCTTCAAAGAAGAAATAAAAGGCATGATTGAGGCCATGTTCCAGATACAGGAAAAGGAATTAAAAAAAATCTGCCCGACGCTCAGTGACTTAAAAAAAACAAACAACAACATAGAGGCTTCCATATCGTTCCTTATATCCCAGAATGAAGAATATAAGAAAAAAATAGATCAGCTGGAGAAAGAAAAAAAGGTGGATAGGGATCATATTGCTATTCTGGAGGACCGACTGGAGGACTTGCTGCGGGTGAACCGCAACTCCAATCTGGAAATTAAGAACGTGCCAAGGAAAACAGGTGAAACCAAAGAAGATCTGATGGATATGGTAACTCAGCTATCTAATAGCATTGGCTGTACCATCACTAGCGATGACTCAAGGATTAGTGATATATACAGAGTCAGTGGTAAAAAGGGTAGCGACATGCCCATAATTGTTGAATTATCATCAACAATCCTGAAGGCTAACTTTCTGAAACTCTGCAAAACATTTAATGTCAAGCATAAGCAAAAGCTTACTGCCAAAAATTTAGGAATTAAAAAGGATGGAGATACCCCGATCTACGTGTCTGAACAGCTAACAGCTAAGGGTGCTCGGCTGTACTTTCTGGCTCGTGACTTGGCAAAAACAAAGAAATACACATTCTGCTGGACGTCCTATGGGAGGGTCTACTTAAGAAAAGATAATGACTCACCAATTATTATACTCAAAAATGAAGCCCAAGCTCATCACCTCATGCAAGCCTCTTGACTAATTTGTAAGTTAATGAAGGTAGTTAATCCTCGCTTGCTTTGGCATAACTTAATTTTTCCTTATGAGCTTCACTCGCTACTTAATACAGCCAAATATTTTGCACAATATTGTAATTACATATTTACACACTCCACATATTTTATCCGAATTACACATATAGTTTCAGACAAATACAAGTCTCACACAATAAATATCGAATATATTTACATAATATTTTATAAAACTACGACCACACTTGTTTATTTTCTCAAACAAAATAATCAATACCGCATACTGACACATTATGGAAACGACCTCAAATATTTCGAAAATTTTTGTTATGAGTAGACAAATATCTGTTCATGAAGAAATAGACAATACGCAAATAGCTACCTCAGGGGAATTTACAACCAGTGATTTTTGCAAATTAGTGCATATAAAAAAGACTGATTTTACAATCGTTTCGCAAAATATTCGAAGCGTCTACGCGAACTTCGACGACTTTAATCTGAATCTAGCAAGTCTAAAATTCGATGCGGACGTAATCATCCTAACTGAGTGCAGATTAAATATAAACAAAAACTTACCTCAACTAAATAACTATAAATCGTACCAAACTTCTAGTCATCTGAACAAAGCTGATGGAGTAGTTGCTTACGTTAAGATCAACCACAATATAAAAATAAGAGAGCCCACAATTACCCACGCCTCTTGTCTAGAAATAGAAGTATCACCTGACCTTCTGATACTCGGTATATATCGATCCCCCTCAAACACAAACTCGGATGACTTCACTGAATCTCTAAACACCCACATAAATACTATTACTCGTAATAAGAATATTATTGTGACTGGAGATATTAATATAAACCTAAATTCCAACCGAGAAGAACAATCATATGAACGCACAAATAGACTAAACTTCCTAAATATGATGGCTACAAATGGTTTACTTCCAGGACATACATTACCCACAAGAGGTAAAAGCTGCCTAGACCATTTCATGTTAAAAATTGAATCCAAAACCAAAACTGCAGATATATTTATTATAAACACAACAATTACCGATCATTTTATGACTATTCTCAAACTAACAAACACAACAAATTCACCAATAAAGAATAAGACTAAAACTATATTAAACATAGAAGGAGCACTGAAACATCTAGAAGCCTGTAATTTATCAGAAGTCTTAAATTTGCACAATCCAAATAAAGTTGCAGATTTACTTATTACCAAAATAGCTCAATGTTTATCCGAAAACACTCAAATGGTAACAGTCCCTGTAAAGAATAGACTAATTAAACCGTGGATGACTTCTGGCCTACTGCGATGCATTAAGAACCGCAATGACATGCAAAGAAAGCTAAAACATGACCCTTTTAATAAAACATTAAAAATAACATATAAGAGATATCGTAACCACTGCAATGACATAATAAAAAAGCAAAAACGTAAATTTGACCAAAACCAGCTTTCCTCTGCACTTAAGAACCCAAAGAAGCTGTGGAAGAAAATTAATGACATTACACAACGAAAACCACCCAAAACATCTAACATAGACTTGCTGGATTCTAATACTGATCCCCTAGACTCCATCAACAACGTCAACAGATACTTCTGTAATATAGGCAAGCTTCTGGCCGACCAGATCACTCGCCACGCTTCAGTTGTACAGAACACTGACGGTCTAAATAGCCAGCCGTCCCCGTCCTTTGCATTATTCTACACTGACCATAATGAGGTGCTGGCTATTTTGGCAAGCATGAAATCAGATAGCGCTACAGGTTGGGACAAAATACCTACTAGTTTTCTCAAAATTGCACATGGATTGGTTGTTCCTGTGATCACCCACTTGGCAAATCTGTGTTTCGAACAGGGAGTCTTCCCAGCGGCATTTAAGCGTGCGCTTATAACGGCTGTTTATAAGGATGGAGACAAAAAAGAGCCATCCAATTATAGGCCAATATCTGTTCTTTCGTCTGTGTCCAAAATTTTAGAAAAACTAATTAACCAGCGCCTTACGAACTACCTGGATAAAATTGATATTCTTTCTCCATCGCAGTTTGGATTCAGACGAAACTTGTCCACCGAGGATGCAGTCTTGGCACTTGCCTCTGTTATAACAGATAGTATGGACAGAGGAGACAAGTGCCTTGCTGTTTTCCTAGATCTCAAAAAGGCATTCGACACTGTCTCGATACCTGTTCTTCTTAAGCGACTTGAGAGTATTGGTGTTAGGGGCTCTGCTCTTGATCTTTTCACAGATTACTTACATGAGCGTACTCAACAAGTTAAAATAGGTGGCTATGTCAGTCTTGAAGAACCTATTACATACGGTGTGCCACAGGGAAGTGTTTTAGGCCCGACATTATTCCTCATTTATATCAACAGTCTTTGTAACATGAAAATTAATGGTGGACAAATTATCTCCTACGCGGATGACACAGCAATTATTTTTAGAGGTAAGAACTGGAATATCGTACGTACAACCGCTGAAACAGGCCTAGGGAGGATTGCGGACTGGTTGGACTGCCACCTTTTAACCCTGAACCTGTCAAAAACAAATTATATATGTTTTTCAAAAGATGTAAGGGCACAGCCTTCGGAGGACTTCCGGCTCGAAATTCATAGATGCTCCGATCAAGATCAAAATTATTGTTCGTGTGTTGCAATTAACAAGGTGCAATATACTAAATACTTGGGCGTAATGGTTGACCAACGGCTATCATGGCATAAACAATTGGAGCTTGTTATGAACAGAGTACGTAAACTCATATGGACATTCAAAAACTTACGTCACGTTGCTACAAAGACTCTGCTAGTACAGACATACATTTCTCTGGCGCAATCGGTCATCGTATACTGTCTACCGATTTGGGGAGGGGCTACAAAAATTAAGTTTTTGGATTTGGAAAGAGCTCAGCGGTCACTTCTGAAACTCATGTTCTTTAAACACTTTAGGTACTCAACAGAAAACTTATATTTGGAATCAAATCTCCTAACTGTCAGGAAACTTTAAGTGCTTCACATTATTCTAAAAAAACACAAATCGATTACCTTTTCTAAGAAAAAATTTACCAGCAGAAGGAACTATGCAGTGGCTCCGGAAATAGCTGTAAAATCAACATTCGCACAAATACAGTTTGCTAGCAGATCATCGAGATTATATAATCTTATAAACAAAATGTTAAATATTTACAACTTAATCTACTATGAGTGCAAGAAGACCTTGACCTTATGGTTGCTTTTGCAAGACTATGATAAAATTGAATCTCTTTTGACTAGCGTCTTTAGAGTATAACTCGTGAAAAAAAAAAATGTTGATTATTTCTCACTACAACTGCTTCTGATCCCAAGACATGGTCGCAAGGTTGACGCACACACATATATTTCTATATTAATAAAAATACACATACTTTACAGGCACAACAATATCATTCTCAACACACATATAAGACACACAAACACAACACTCTCAAACACAATCACTCCACACAACTACACTCATACTCCACGTCCTTTATAGCGCAACTAATGACTAACAAGTAAAAAGTACAAAATGTAACTATATCTTTAAGGAAGAGCGGTGCCTCCAATCACAAGCATAATTCTGCTTACATGGAGACTCCGGCTACGATAAATGTAAATAGTTTAAGTTACTGAATAAAGATTTATTTATTATTTATTTATTTATTTAATAAGTATGTATTTACGAAAAAAAAAATGTATTTACGTATGTTTATCAGTTATCTAGTACCCATAACACAAGCTTCGCTTACTTTGGGGCTAGGTGGCGCTGTGTAATTTGTCCGACAATATTTATTTATTTATTTAATAAATACATTTATATATTATTTATAAACTTAATTTCAATTGATCAGTTCGGCGTCCAAGTAACGAGTAATGTGGACCACGTTACTCGTTACTTGGACACCAACGCTCGTGGGTTCAACAATTCTCACACAGGACAAACATTTGTGTGTATTAACGTGTCTGTTTGTCTTGGTCTATTTGTATTATATAGAGAGAAAAATATTTGAACTATATGGAGTACGTACGTACTCTGTACGTATTTTACGTATAGATTTGACCCAGACTTTGTTAAATATGTTAAAAATTATTCCAAAGAATTTAAAAATGATTGAAAATTTGTAAAATCAATGTCGTCAAATAAAATAAAGGCTGTATGGGATATTGTTAAAAAGGAAACAGGTAAAGATAATTTTTGACCCCTTTGTGTTGCTGATGTCTATGGGCGGTGGTGCCCATTTACCATCAGGTGACCCACATGCTCATTTGCCCCTCTCTAATATTAAAAAAAAAAAAACATATTGATTACAATATCAGTGTATTAATTAAACTGAACATGGAACTTGGCTGAATTATGCTATTTCCATTTATTCCTTTATTTTAATTATTATCTCACAATTAAAATACAATGTTATTATTCAGTGTGTGTTGCCAGAGATACTGCACCGAGACGTCTCTAACTATGAATCCCATGCGTAAGCTTAAGGTTGTACAGCATTCGATGGAGATAGTCATGCTCGGAGTTTCTCTTCAATTCATAGCAGAATATCCTCCAGTATTTTATTGACACTGAGTATATCAGTGTTTTGTTCATCAGGACAAAACAAGTAGCTGAGTTATAGCCATTTTGTGTTACTGCGTCACACATATGTTTTTTCCCCCTCTACAGTGAACATGTTTCTTTGTATTACTTACTTTTATATGCATAATTGTAACAAATTGCTATGTGTGTGCTGGAGATACAAATAAAGAATTTATCTATCTATCTATCAGAATTAATACTACATATGTTCCTTAAGGATCAGTAAGTAGTGGCACTGAGCAGGTCACATAGTTCGAGGGACCGATTGCCCAGGGGCCGTAAGAGTCAATGAATCGAAGTGGCACAGCACCGATTGTTATGGAAGTCGAAGCAGAAGGTTTATGTTCAGCAGTGAATGTCCTTCGGCGGAATTGATGATGATGATGAATTCTTCATTCGCTTTTTCTTTTAATTTCCTAGCGGATGTGAATATTGACGACTAAGAAATAGTGAGAAAATATGCTAATACATGTCTTCATCGTCAATTAGATGTACAGTTAATAAATGTCGGAATATTAGTATAAGTGACAATGATATGAAGTAGTAAGATTAGGATATTGGGGTGCTCGTGCTGAACAATTTCCATCAGTCTCCTCTCCAAACGCAGCATTGATATTGTGAGCCGTTTCTGCCGCGTTAGTTCCGCGTCGGAACTCATATTCAAAAATTACTCGGATTTTAGAAGTATCCATCTTTCCCGTCTAAGGTGAATAAAAAGAATAATTGAAATTCGAAAATCAAATGTTGCACTTTTTTAAAAAAAATGTATCATATGAACAAAGTTTCACTCGAAAATCTCACACCATGAAAATTTAATCAATCAATAAAGATAAATAAATAATAAAGATCAATTCGAATTATCTATTACTATAAAACGGCAATTTCGTACCTTATTACGAGTAATTATAATCATTTTCGAGATACACGAAATATATTTATGCCTTCTTCTTCTTCGTACTATCCATTAGGATTGACGGGCCCCGCTACCTAAGTTTAAGGATTTGGCGAAGATACTTCTTTCTTAGTAGTTCATAAGATACTATATACATGTAATAAATAGTAAAGTCACATTACGAGTACATAAAATTTCGGTCATTACTAATGAAGAGGGAATGCTATATAAAGAAGTATAAAAAATAGTTAATCATGACATACTGGCATAAAGTTGCAAGTAACAAGAATAAATAACGAAGGCGTCAGTTCCGGTTGCGTTTGGATACGGACAACTTCCTGTTAACTGAATTAAAAGCTTCCACGGCGAGTTGTCTTACTAACGAACGTTCACGTAACGCGGCTGCCTTTATTACGTGTTTGATAGACATATAGCGATAGATTGCTGGTTAATTTCATACTAGTGTATTCTCAAATTCATTACCTTAAGGTTATCGTTTTTTTTAAATTCGTTCCCATAAATATTAAATTGAGCAATAAAGGCCGTCTTGGTAACTTTAAACATTTTTTTAATCCATCCGTTTTTGAACTGAAACTTCTTTAGCATAGTTGTGATCATTGCATCTATAGGATTTAATATGCGAGAGAATGAGATAGAAGGTATTATACAGTGTTTATTACAGGGTCCGAGCGTTGTTAATACGTATGTCTGCGCGCCTGCGTATTACGAAGCTTGGGATGAGGCGTCATAACAACCAACCACCAACATTCGTCTCATTATCTTGTAGCTCACATTTTTGAAGATTTCACTTCTATTGCGTGTGAGCTGCACACATATTGTTTTTTCTTTGTGTTGTATAAATATAAATATTCATGAGGTGCATCAACATTTATGGGTCGATAAAAACTGGCCTATTGATCAACTGGTCCCCGGTCGAACTCGATCAAAGTGGCGTGTACCGTGTAAATTTGGGTTTTCGAATTTTTATACATTTGTAATTATCACTTTCTTGGTGGTGAAGAACGACATTATGAGAAATTATATTTCGGAAAAACGTGTGACCTTACCTAAGGTCTTACTAAAGGTCTGATTTTCCCTTTGGGTTGTGGAGGTCATACAGTAGTCTGATGGTAGTATATTCGTCAATTTTTTAGCTTTAGATATCGGACCCCGCCAATCCTAATGAATTAGGAGAAGGAATAACGCCAAGAAGAAGAAGATGCCCATAAAGCAGCATGAAAACACTGACCCTGCCAATCCGTAGATGAGCAGGATAGAGGAATACGCCTGAATAAGTTTGTTTGCAGGAAGATGAGTATTCTTTCTTAGAATCTCACAACTAACTAGATTAACATCTACAGGGACCGAGGATATACGAAACACGTGTCATGAAGCATATTTTAATATCTAAATGCAAAGTCACTCAGCCTGTATGTTTGCTACATATTCACCACTAATACCTGAATTGATTATATTGAGATTTGGAGATAGGAACCTGATACCCGTGCTACATATTACGGCTATAACTAGAGATATAGGCAATGGGTTGGGCAGAAGTTAGTATGTAATGGATGGTCCATTACATACTAACTTCTGCCTCTATTTCTTTGCTACTTTAATATTGTGATGATTTTTTTTATATTAGTTCAGCATAGTGGCTCCTCTTTGCCTGATGGTAAGCGAAAGAGGAGCCCAAATCGCAACTGCAACTAACAAAATACTACACCGTATCCTGTCAGTTGACGCTGCCATGCTGACCCGCAAGATGCTTCTTCACGCTTCGTTTGAAGTATCCCATATTGTAGGAAGGAGGGAGCACATGTGCAGGCAAGGCGCTCCACTTTTTAATGGTACGACATGACGTGGAGAGCCGAGCCATGAAAGAGAATGGAGCCCAACGCTCCATTCTCTTTCATGGCAAAGCTTCTTACTCTATTTATCTTCTATTTATTTCTGTAATTATCACCCTCTGTTTAACTATACCAATGCAATTACCTTTTACACACACACACATATACCTGCACTAAGACACATAAACCAACCTCATTTTTCTATCTATCTATAACTTCACGCCAAATCCCTTGCGGGGTAGGCAGAGAGAACCGAGCGCCTCGTGACTCGATCCTTACATATCTCACTCGCTTCTTTAACATTCATTGCTCTTCTCATGCACGCACGCCGGTTTCTAGGGCTCCTGACATCACCTTCTGATAGAACATGACCAATTTGGTCATGGTAGGTAATAAACAAACCACTTGCTTTTTTGTATACAAGTGTATTTCATAAAATTGTGGAGAAAAATAAAGAAATTTTGAACTTTTGAATTGAATTTTCTTCGTTCTCTTCATCTTCGGTAAAAGCTTGAGCCAGAAGACGCAGAATGCTATATCCAATGCGGTGCTGATCCTGAAGTACGGAAATGAGAACCAGTGGCAGAGCACGAAAGAATAATAAACGCGGTTGCAGGCGTTAGCTAGTTGGCTAGCAGATTGCCTTCGCAACAATAATGAAAGACTGTTTGTCTGAAAAAGTATTGTAATTAAAATAAGAAGACGCGTACTCCGTTGGTGCCGACATGTGAAATGAATGGAGAAGGTAGGAGTGGCGAAATAGATATATACAACACGAAAATGGATGAAGGTAAGAGGCGCAAATTACCAGGATCGAGGATTAGAAATCAAGTAAATAATGAATAAATAAAAAATCTTTATTTGACATTGAGCCATCGTGGGGCGTGCATAGGTGTTAAAGTAGTATAACAGCGCATTTAACCACTGCGCCACCAAGCTTGTTGACTAGGATACGTATTGTAGATGAGTGACATTAGTAATATTGTGGGAAATATCGTGCGAAAACAACTCACACCTGCACTTCCCACAACTGAAGCCGAATACATGGCACTTCGTGAAGCTTGGGCAGAGGCTATCTATCGATGATCATTTATCAAACCGATCCCCTATTCCTTCCCATTGCTATTTGTCGGGACAAGTAAAGTCTACTAAATTTGACTCGACAACCAATCATTCCATGCATGTTTAAAATACATAGACATTAGACACCATTTCTTTCGCGAACTTTCATAAAACTTTTTTTTTATATAAAATACATCAATGACAAGTTCGATGTTCTAACAAAGCCTTATTTCTAAGTCGTGGTCCTATTGTCTTAGGTTTCGCGATTGTTATACAGTGGTGGTATTGTCTTAGGTTTTCGCGATTGTTATACCAAGACACAAGTCTACGCGTTCACCGCTAAAAACCCCATTAGTTGTGGTGCCTCAATTCCAGAACACGCCACTAACTATTGCCAAGAGTATTGGGATTCTCGATGTCGAGTTCGAGAAAATTAAAAAAAAAATGATAAGATATAATATTGAAAATGTAAGACGTGTCTAAGTGCCAGTGAGGGTCTAAAGGCAAATAAAGATTTTTTATCTTTTATCTTTATCGAGATCTGCAGCGAAGTTCAGTACCGAAGTCACTTGGAAGAGGTCAAGCTGGCGTTAAAGAAGCTTGGTGTGCTCAACAGAGCCGAACAGTACTTCAGCGCGGGGCAAAGACTTATATTATATAAGTCCCAAGTCAGACCGCATATGGAGTACTGTAGTTATTTCTGGGCGGCACCTGGTTACCAGCTAGGACCTTGTGACTCAGTGCAAAGACGAGCTGTGCGAATCGACAATGATCCTAAACTCACGCACGGTATTGAGCCTTGAGTTTAAGGAGAGATTTTGCCTCCCTTTGCATGTTCTACCGTTTGTACAATGGATTGTGTTCTGACGAGTTGTTCGATATGATGCCAACAGCCTCATTTTACAATCACACAGCACAGCTGGAAGTTCATCCTCATACAGTGGAATCGCAATAATCGCGTACTGTGCGGTTCCTTAGTAGTTTACCGGGATCTATTAAGTTGTGGAATGAGCTCCCGTCCGAGGTTTTCCCAAGGGACTGCAGTACCTATGAGGTTCTTCAAGAAAGGCGTGAAGAGGTTCTTACAGAGTCGGCAACGCAAGTGTGACACCTCTGGCGTTGCAAATGTCCATAGGCTAGTAACTGCTTACCATCAGGCAGACCGTACGCTTGTTTGCCACCTTAGTGGCATACAAAAATGTATCAATTTTGTATCTTCTACTGTTCCATATAAATTTGATTAAATTACACAACAAATGAATTTCATTGAAACTGGTTTGAAGGGTTAACTATTATCGAAGCGGCCTAGCTGTATTGCTTATCCATGGAATTGTGTCATTAAGACCATTGCAATACCTAATACAGTCCTCAAACTTAGACACAAGCCTATTCGAAAAGTTAGTTCGCTTTGCATTCCTCTTAAACTCGACTAAGTTCTTCCGATACATACATGCAAAAGCTTTTTGGGATACATATATTTATATTGTTATATAGAGTAGAACAGTTAAGTGTGTATTGTCCTTCATTTTGTTAATTTGTAAGACATATTGTAATACTCTATACTTATATGCAATCTGCACAACTCATCTTATATATATATAATATATGTGTATATAATAAAAATACACATATATTATAAGTTATACCTTCGTACGTTTCTAAAACAGCTGTATTAAGTATCAATGAACGTATGATACACCTAACTAGTCTGGCCATAAATACTGTTACATACAAACTTTTCTTTTTTTCATCACTTTAATTAAAAACTTCTTTCAAGTTCTCGCAGTTTTATTTTTTCGTGTTTATGTATCTAATTACAGTATGAAATGGGTTACAGAAAATAGGATCGCAATGATTGCCTTGCACAAAGTGGGTACGGGAGCCGTCGGTCATATTCAAGACACTTCAAAAGCTCCGTATCAGACGTATGACCGCATATCGTTCTATCGACAGATATACCAACACTTCCTCTATTGAAGACCATAAAATATTGGGGCGACCATGGGCTACAACGGCTGTTAATGCTGTTAAAGCCAGAAATCGCCTGAATCCCATTAGGAAAAAATAACCTTATCGCGAGTAATGAAGATTTCCGCTAGGACTCTATCGCGTATAATAAAACAAGACCTGAATCTCGGCGCTTATCGTCATTATACAGAACATGCCATAAACTAATCGCTACAGTTGAATGATCGATCAAAACGCCTTCTGTCCTGATACTCGGTTAAAAGGCACAGAAATGTCATCTTTACTGATAAAAAAATTTTCATGATTCAAGTACACTACAATAAGCAAATTGACAAAGTGTAAGCACACAGTTCTAAAGAAGCCGCCCAAGTCGTCGAAAAGGTACAACGTAGTCATCATCCTGCGTCTGTAATAGTTTGGTGGAGGGTGTCTTATCAAGGAGTCACAAAGCTTCATTTTTGTGAAAAGGGAGGGAAGACTTCAGTCAAAGTGTATCAAGAGATTATCTTGAATCGCGTTGTGAAACATCTCAGCAATACACGTTTTAAAAATGTACCGTGGTCTTTCCAGTAGGACTCTGCACCTAGTCATAACTCATAAGGCACGAACTACCCAAGTATGGCTCGAAACCAACGTTCCGTACTTTATAAGAGCTGACGACCGGCCCTCGTCTAGTCCAGATCTGAACCCCTTAGACTACAAATTATGGACAGTTTTAGAGGACATGGCCTGCTCGAAAGGACACGCCGACATTGTGTCTCTTAAGAAATCTCTGGAGCAAGAAGTGGCTTAATTTCCCATGGTAACAGTGCATAAATACATAGATTCGTGGCCAGACAGATTATAAGCCTGTATCAAACAAAGGTAACCATATCAAATAGAATCATTTTTGATTTTTGGCTGAGACTTCCATAAATATGTACCTACATATGAGTTTTATTAAGATTACATTACTTCATAAAAAATAAATTCATATTCATTTGTAACAGAACTTATGGCCGGACTAGGTATATCCCAACAAAAACTAATGTGTCAATTAGTTTTTGTTGGGATATACCTGTGAACGCACTTTCTTAAACGATAGATAAAAAAGGTTCAGCGATCAAAATCGATATAAATTTTCTTTTACTTTCAGTTATGTTGAAAATAGAAATTTGCGAGTTTTATTCAGCAAATTTTTAGAGTACAAAATCAAAACTATTAAAGGCAAACACAAAACACTTCCAGGAATTTTAACTGCACATTTAAGTCTGTCATTTTCATGTAAACCTACTTGCGTAATTTGCATATAGTTTGACAAGTTTTTATTCTATATTATATATAGTCTTGATATAATGACTACTGATTACTATCTATTTAATAATTCAGTTCATCAAAATTGTTGCAATTAAATATTTAATTGTACAGGCTTTCGATTCCAACATGATCAGATTTCCAAAAGCACTTGCTTCTAGTTGGTTCATAGGAAACTAATCTTATTTAATTGCACAAGCTTTCAATCACAATTTGACCAGATTTCTAAAAGCACTCTTTTTTCATAGGAACTTAATTAAGAAATTAATGTTATGATCTAACTTTATTGCTATCTCCGCCGTCTCCTATTTTCTATTTTTTTATTTCTGTAAATTATGTAGGCCTTCCTCACTTTTTATTCTCTCACTGCGTGCGAACGATATTGTCTGTATTGAAAGGACTGTATTGTAACCACCTTGTATCAGCTATGCCGTAGAATTGCATGCCTCACAACGTTGTATAATATATACCTAGTCGGGTCATAAGTTCTGTCAAAAAGTTTTGACATAATTAATGATACACTTTTTGTTTTTGACAGAACTTATGACCTGACTAGATATAGGTACATATATACACTCGAACTGATAAGTTCTGTCAAAAAGTTTTGATGTAATTAATGATATCCACCCTAATTTTCTACTTAATTTACTACTTACTTAATATTAATCCACCCTAAAATTAAATTTATTTTGAAATAGAACAAAATAGTTCACTTCACTTTTTAGATTTAACCATAACTTAAAATCAATCCCTTCATCAATTTTCGATATATCGTAAACCCAATCATACTGATACCACGATTCCCGCATCATCCAGCCATCCTTGGCAACACAAGCTCGCAGCGCATAAAACTATGATACACCGTTTGATAAGCGTTCCATTAAGTAAGGATAATTACAACAAAGAACTTGGAAGTCAAATGGTTATTCCAAATCTACCATCGATAAATTATTGCGTAAAAAGAGGAAGAGTATCGTTAACAGAGTACTGTACGCGGTTCCATATATTTCGACAAATAAATACACTGCGAGTTTGTCATACCTGGGAAAAATCACTGACAAAATAGATCACATATTTAGAAAAAATAACATACATGTTGCTCTCAAATCCCGTAATTCACTCAAATCACGTTGTAACACAACAAAATCCAGCGTCTATAAGCTGTTCGGCGATGAATGTGAACACGTTTATATCGGTCAAACTAGTCACGATTTCATGAACACATATCGGCGTATAAAAACAATCGCCCAGAAAGGTCGCATTTCGCCGATCATCTCATAGACAAAGGACATAATTTATCCCCCACTAATACATATCAAATTTTACACACCATAGACAAAGGTTTAAAACTAAATATGTGGAAACAATTAGAAATTAATGAACATAAAAATTCTAAAATTACTCTCATGAACAAACAGACTGACGTAAACAATTCCTTACTATTAAATCCAGACCAGGCCAGTCATAGCAGCAACGGTGGTGGGGGCATGCGGTTTCTGTTCCAGATGGCGGACGACCGCAGCAGCCGAGGATGAGACTACCGGAGCAGCCATGGCAGCGTCGGAATGTTGCATCTACTAACGGTACTGGGTGGGTGCCGGCCGTCGCTAGGCCGCATGAACTAATTGGTGGCAGAAGCACACAAAGCAGGTTAGATTAAATTGCATGTAAATTTGACTTTCGCAAAATAACGCCTGAATCTATTAACCTTATTATTTTGTTTGTTGTAACTTTCTTCGATAGTAAAAACTGTTTCATCCGAAAACAAAATTTCGCGGTATTTTTTTCCCGCGTACCGCCGTAACAAAGCACGGGATCTTTTCATCCTAATTTTATTCAAACGCTCGTTCAAAAAATGTCCGGTTTTTTTACGATAAGCTCGTAGTCCCAGGTCTTCATTTAACACTCTTTTGACAGTGGTTCTGCTTAATCCCATCTGAAGAGCTAAGATTTTTTGTTTACGCACGGGATTTCTTTGGATTCGCGCCTTCACTGCTTTGATGACCGCTGGTGTCCTAACTGTGCGAGGTCGGCCGCTCCTCGTACGATCTTCGAAGCTTGAATCTTTAGTATATCGTTTGATAGTGCGATAAATAAACCGTAGTGTTATTTTTATTTTTTGTAAATGTTGAAAATCTCTTTTGGCGCGTAACGACAGCGGTGCAACGCGATAACAGCGACTCTATCTTTCTTCTTCGACCACTCCATATTTGAAAATGAATGAAAATGAATTTATTTTTTATTTTCGGCAAGCGGAAACGTTCTATTTTTAAAATTAGTCAAAGTATTTCTACCCAGTATTCCAAAATTAAAATAATATGGTTTTGACATAACTTATGACCCGACTATTATATACACACACATATATATATATATATATATATATATATATATATATCACATATACACGAAAATAAGATTTATTTGAATTAAGAATTTCCGCCATTTTGATTTCAAAAACAGACATGACATTGAATATGTCAGAATGTTAGAACACATGCCGAATCATCATAAATTCTGAGCGCGGATCTCAGTTATGAATACAAAGGAGCGAACTCAACAAAGCTACGGTTAAGTTAATACGGATACCTTAAAACAGTGTTCTCGGCTTTAATTATGTATGTACTACTGGCAACTTTACGAACGGAATGTGTCAACAAAGTTACGGATCCACTTCGCACTTCAAGAAACATCGGGATTGTTTATGTGGGACTGCGAATTATTGCCTGGTTGCCGTTTCTTAAAGACGAGAGTAGTAACCTCCACTTCAATCGTGATGATTGGGACCTGACCATAAAATTCTGCCGCAGTCGCTTCAGTATGTTGTACCAATTAGCGTTTCTTACTGATGGTGATGGTGACAGTCCGGCACTCATATTAAAAGCTTTTGCCTGCAGTATGTTGTAGCAGTTATCTTTTCTTCAGGATATAGATCATCACCTTAGTCCTTCTCCTAAATCCATAGTGTGCAGTACGTTGTACCACTAGTATTCTTCTTCTAGTGTTATCCCGTTTCCTAATCCCCTAGGAACGGCGGGATTCGCTGCCTAATCCTAAGGATTTAGCGAAGACATTTAATTTAATATGGAGACATTGCAGTTGGACCTCTACAACCCTGAGGGAAAATCAGACCTTTCCTAGATTAGGTCACGAAAGGTCTTTCGAAATATTAATCTTAGAGGCGCCGGTTTCCTCACGATATTTTCCTTTACAACCGAGCAAGTGATAATTACAAATCCTACTTAATATTATAAATGCAAAAGTTTGTATGTATGGATGTTTGTTGCTCTTTCACACTTAAACGGCTGAACGGATTTGAATGAAATTTGGCACGTAGATAGATTAGGACCTGGATTAACACATAGGCTACGTTATTTGACTCCACGCGGGCGGAGCCGCGGGCAGCAGCTAGTATGGACGTAAATCCAAAAACACGGTTAGTCGTAAATGTCCACACCAATAACCTAACCAGGGACCATCGGACAAAAGGTCATTCTTATCCACGGAGTAAACACTGCTCTTTTTTAACTTGGTGTGTATTGTATATTATTAGCCGACGACTGTAGGATGATATGCTTCATGTAATTTAGAAAATGCCCCAGCGTTTAAATCAATAATTATTACTATTATAAATCAAGAATATACCTATATTATATACCTATATATATAGATAATTATTATTGTGATATTAACGTATATAATCTGCCCGTGTATTTATATCTTCCATAGTGGTACTTTATTACTCGCGGCAATAAATGTCCTCCTGAACGAACAAGCATACCCCGGCACGAGGCACAAATAAGTGCTCTAGTAGTAGTACTATATATATCAATATCTTTCTCGTTTAAACTTGTATGACTAAGTAACTAAGCTATTTATCCCGCCAATGGGTGAGAAATTTCAATGCACCGTTAGCAGATCTACATATATTGTCGAATTAGAACAGCCATACGTTATAATTTCTATCAGAATTTATTTAATTACCTTTCCTTCAGATCCTCAATAAAAGCCAATTTAAGTGTAATTAAGTGTGAAATCAAATGGAATTGTATTAAAATGCCTGTTGTGTTCTTTATTTGAGACACATCTGTTATATAAAAATGAAGATTTTGAGGCTTCTAAGAGTTATTGGGTAATAACACGCCTTTGAAATAGAGCTAGATGTTAGAGAAGCGAGTGAAGTGTGTAAGGACCGCGTCCGTATGGCGCTCGGTTCTCTCTGCCTACCCCGCAAGAGCTTGCACCTGGCTTGAAGATATACATGCATATATACATTCAACACGCCTTTGATTATTCTTATACTGCAAGCTTTCAAAAACCAATCGCTACACATCCTAACAGAAGGATACTCATTTGCCTTCCTATGTAGTATAAAAACAATTAGGTTATCAGCTATCGAAGCAATGACGCTACGTATCTTAGGCAGTTTTTTACATCTTCATAAAAAGGTGTAAGCTATTCATAAAGTTTTTTTTTTATACTATGTCGGGAGGCATACAAGCATACTGCCCACCTGATGTAAAGCGGATACCGTAGCCCATTAACGCTTGCGATATATTAAGTATCACTCGCGCGATGCCTCCTCTGCTGCTTACACAGCAACTCCTTGGGAGCTTACTGGTGACCTCACTCACACGCAAAAACACAACAACTCTCTAGGGAGTTGTTATTTGGAGGTGGAGGTACTTCTCCAGACGGGCTGCTTTGATGCGCCCTACCTCTCTTAGATCTAATAAGATGTAAGAAGATTGATGTAATAAGACTCTTATACGGAACCTCAGAGTACAAAAAGTAAAACTACAAATTACACGGTACATTGCGGGGTGTGTTGGAGCATGAACGCAGAACGTGCACATAAACGCGTCAATGAATATACCGTGCGGGCGGGCCGTGTGATTGCCAATTTCCTTTTTTGCTGCGACCACCTGGCGCTCACTTGCACACCATTTCACTGATCCATTTTATGTCCGTGACATGTTAATATATCGTAGACTTTACTGCACGAGAGCTGCGAAACTTCTTATAAAATAAAATTCGCACATATGCTGGTTTCAGTGTTAATTTATTGAGCCTTGTTGCCTCCCTGTACTCTTTGGTTTTTCTCGGGTATGTCTCAAAGTTTTGAAAAAGGACAGATATTCTTCTAATGATAAAAATGCAAGAGTGATAGTCCAATGGAGAAAGAACTATTACGAGTCCTGGTGGGCATGTACCATTAAATTCGTGTCTCCAGATTTATGAACATACTAGCTGACCCTGCGAACTTCGTACCGCCTCAGAATTATGGATAGTCAAAAGTATAATAAATATGTAAAAATGTAAGAGATATATTTTAATTATATTAAAACTAATGTAATACACATGGCAACAAAGCGTCAGCTTTATAGGAGCGAACGTAATGATTCGCGTAACATTGTTGTACTATTTTATATTATGCTATTTGCTGAATGGGTTGCATTCGAGTCGATTCTCTTCGTCGAAAGTCTGACTGACCCAATGAGTTTAAACATTCAGTTGTTTAAGTGGTTGCTTCGTCTTGGTTTGTTACATAGTCGGTAGATTTGAAGGCTTGCAGTAGACTACCGATTTCATTCTGAATTGTGAAGCTTCTAAGTTCTACATTTTTGTTTTTTGCCGCCAGAATTTCTCGTTCACTCAACCAATTATGATATTGTTATCATGGATGCTTGAGAAGAATTTGCAAAATTATTAAATTATTATTAAAGACAAATCAATCCATTATATTCCTCGACAGTCAATACGACCATTACCGATAGTTGGTAATTGCTCGGAGAAACCTGCGGCAGATGGATCGTTTAGCATTGCAACTCGCATGTTTGCCGTCAGTTGTAGTTTCATCTCATAGCGCCACAGGGTCGATGATTTGAGGCAAGCGTTTATTTCAACAGAGCGGTCGATCTTGAAATCTTGAAATGGTACTATTTGGCGGAAATCATCAGGCAGTAGAATCATTACGCCTCTAAAACATCTCAAGTCATTGCCTAAATCGTTAAGTGAGAACTTTCAATACGCATTTATGCGCTATTGTGCATTAATCTCTGATGATGATTTTACTTGTTACCAAAACTTTGGTTCTTGCTGAGCGTTTTGCAATATTAGATGTCGGGTTTTCAGTCGTTTGAAGGTTTAACAATAATTTTAACGCTGTATAAGTCGTTCTGCGTCCTTTAAGTAACATGACCGCTATTCCAGAAGAGGCAACTGCAATTTCGGATATCTTGCGAAAAGTGAGCAAAGTGGGCAAATTCAATGATATAAGGAATGTCTGCCTAATTCCACCGAGCACATCGAGGAAAATTTAAGCCATTTTTATCATCAATTCCCTTCATTAACGTATCGCACACTTCTTTCTGTTGGGGGTTCAATAGTGGTACATTCGCTCCAACTGATTGGTTCAATGCATTTCGAACATATTCACGTTCACATTCCAATTCTCGACTAAAATCGACGTTTATTCCACGATTTGGTAGTAGCATCCTTAACTTCAGTAACTAACTACCGCACGTGATGTACATGCATACATGTCTTTAATCGGTAAAAACAAAGGATGGTTATATATCTTTTCATTCACCGCGAGATCGGGATTCCTTGAACTGACACGAATTCGATGTGATGAAATATCTTTTGATATATATATATATGTTTTTGTTCCACAATTTATTTGGTTTCCGTGGGAAGCACTTGGAAAAATAGCAACTGCTTCAGCGATTGTCATGTCCCAATGAGTATGGTTTTCAAGCAAATTGAGCTGTTGACATGAATCTTGAAATATTAGGGACATTACATCATTGACAGTTCGAAGTGATTCAAATGATGTCGACCGACGAATTTCACCAGCAACAACTGTAAGTAGAAGCATTCGTCACTCTTTGAATAAACTGTGTAAATACTATCAAAGCAGAACGCACATCTGGATAATCAGGAACCATATTGCCTTGGTACCGACGTTGAAGAATCTGGGATGAGCGTCCAAGTGTAATAACGTGGCATATCAGAAGCAACATTCGTTTAAATAAATCGCCTTGGCAGATCGAAAAGGAACTCGTCAATATTGTCGCTGGAGGTGTTTCAACACTCGCCAAGATGAACAAAAATATAATTGAAATTTGTTAATTCGTTCTTGAGATATCATAAAAAAGACATTTCGTATTAAATGTGTGGGAAAAATATTTTTGAAGTGAAAACTTCTTTAGCGGCGTTGTGCACTTTTTGGAACGAGTAAAAAATGTTAAACTCGCGTCTGGACACGTGACCCTGATGGTGAGAATTAGAACTTAAGTTCGCTGCAGCGCTAAAACATTAGTTACCTCTATATAAACAATTAAAACATGAAGCGCTAGATCGTTCATAGGGCATTATTTTCTCGTGACCAAAACATTGTAAGCGCCATGAAATTCTTGGCGCTTATGTGTTTCGTTCAACGTAGTTTATCAACATCGCTATTGGTTTAAGCGGCGCAGGGCGCTTGCGCGAGTGTGCGTGTGTGTTTGAGTTTTAGAGATTGGCGATGATGATGCTGGTAATGATGATGGTGAAAGTGTCGTTGAAATTATGGATGAAAGTTGATTTTTCTGAGAGAAAATCTTTTTAATGTAAAATAATTGTAATAGTTCTGAAGTGTTAAATTTTTAATGTAATATAAATTGTCATGTTTGTGTACGATAGCGCAATAAATGAATATTGTATTTTACCACATACATGATAGTACTTTTATACTGATAAATAAAGCAATTCGTGCGAAATTATTCCCTAACCATTCCAAAATATTTAAAAATGCACAACGTAATGTAATGTTCAAGTTTTCACTTCTGCCGACACTCCCGGAGTGCAACCCGTTTTTTTTTAATATTCAGTCTAATAATTGACCGCAGCAAAAGCTTATTAAAACTATCCTTTGTCAATACACAGTTACGTTGACTGTATATTGATAAAGGATAGCTTTAATAAGCTTTTGCTGCGGTCAATTATTGTTAATATAATATTATATATAATATATTATTATTAATCATCTTTTCACTCACGGGTACTAATCGCGGTCATTTGATAGGCGTACGCGGGGATAAGGATCCAACGCGTAGAGGCCCCTTCGAAATAACTGTATGTAATGTTGTACAGCCGCCGTGACCCGCTCCAGGGGATATCAATGGGACAATATACCAATGAACAGGTCACGGCAGGTATTGGGACTATTAGAAATATGTCGGAAAAAAGTGGGCTATTAAAATGAGATTTGGAGGTATTATTAGAACCGGGCTATTGCAGAAGAGGAACGGACGCCTGCCATAACTATCATATCTGATGGTACATTCAGCAAGCGGTGGCGCGCCACTCACTAGATGAACCCCCGAAATGCCAGAGAAAGTCGGCCGGGGGCAACACCGATGTGAGTGACTCAGGCGTGTCACGAGGTGTGCTGCACTTTCTCCGAATTTACTCGCGGCGTTATGCCCTTTAACACTTCCACCCCTGGAGCATATCACCTGCTCTAGCAGAGACCAGAGAGGAGTCGATAGAGTATATTGCTCTAGCAATATACTCTATCGACTCCTCTCTGGGCTAAGAGTCCTGCGAGCCTTCTTGAATTTCCACTCCGACCGACGAAGACGCGCCGGAGACGAAGGCCCTGATCGGCTCTCTGGAGCACTCGGGTACCCGTGGTGTCATTACGCACCAAAAGCTCGCCACAAGCTGCCCTGCGGGATATTAATATTATTAATATAATTATTTGGCAAAAAAATCATAAAAATTACTCGGTCCTTAACCTGTTAAGTTTATGTATGTGTCTTTCTTGAAAAAAATGCTATTTTACACGAAGAAAAACATAAAAAAGGCCGAGCGAAGCTCAGTTATCCAGGCACTGAATGTTAAAGGGTTATAAGAACCGCATCTCGTAGCCATTAGTTCTCTCCGCCTACCCTGCAAGGGACCTAGCATGAAGATATGGATAGATAGATAACTATTCTGGTTGACTACGAGATCGCCATTGGTATAAGTTCACAATTGTGTAATTTAGTGTTAATTTTTTATTTTGTATTTTTTTGTTTCTATAATATACCAATGAATCATAAAACCGAAAAAACGAATGATTTAGTAATAAGACAATAAGTAACAGATATGTTTCCGCTGTTCAAGGATGTCCGAAGTTAATAATGTTTGAGCGAATTTCTGGGCTCGCATAGCTTGTCGGTATTCTACAATAGTGCTACTAAATAATATTTAGGGACAAGTTTAGAATCTGGCAACCCTAGTAGGCCAAATGACAAGCCTTCCTTGACCAAATTATTTTACAGAGTATTTTAAATAAATTTCTTAATATACGACAACTTTATTTCGAGCAGCGTTTCAGAATGCAAATACGTTTTACCCAGTAAACATAAACAGTGTCATTGTAAGAAAATAGCTTTTTCTTCTTTGCCTCGAAAATTACGCAGAAACGAAATTAAAAAGCCAGGATTTCTTCTGAAGAAATTTCTAATGAACAAACTTTTAAATTAGCACGAGAGAGGTCGCTCAGAGAATGGAACTTGACACTTTCTGGCTTTCGATTAATTTATGGTAAATAATGTTTCAAGTGAAGTATCAAAGGTAAGTTGCGGAAGTTTTACTAGGACTATGAGATGTTTGTCGGAAATATTTTGAGCTTAAGTGAGCAAGCTTTTTCTCTAAATATGATAATAAGTCACTTGACTTATTATCATATTTAGAGAAAAAGCTTGCTGTAGAGACTATAGTCGGAAATATTTTTCGATGTAAGTGACTTACAAAAAAAAGTATCATATTTATAGAAAAAGCTTGCTGATGAGATTATTATCGGTTTTTTTTTTGGAGTAAAGCTGACGTACTATCGTGTTTAGAGTCAAAGTCTTCTGTCAAAGTCTGATGTAAGTGATTTATTATGATGTTTATAGAAAAAAACCTGCTGTTGAAATTATTGTCGGAAATATTTTGAGGAGTAGATGACTTAGTATCATATCTAGAGAAAAAGCCTACTGATGAGATTTTTGCCGAAAATATTTTGGAGTATAAGTGACTTACTGCTGTTAAAACTATTGTCAGAAATATTTTGGGGTACCTGGGATTTGGTATCATATTTAGAAAAAAGCCTGCTAATGAGATTATTATCGGAAATATTTTGGAGTATAAGTGATTTACTATTACGTCTAGAGCCAAAGTCTGCTGTTAATACTAGTTTAGAAAACATTTCGGGGTGTAAGTGACTTAGTATCATATTTAATTAAAAATCGGCAATTGAAACTATTCCTGGATTTTTTTCTTGGTATATAAGTGACTTAGTATCCCATTTAGAGAAATAGCTTTTACATAAAATAACCTATCTACAAATCCTGTACTTTACTTCCACACCCTACACTCATCGCCCTATTTAGGCACGGTCTCCTTTTAACAGTAGGTATTTGTCGAACAATCCGCCACTGTCCTCGGTTGCAGATTTTCGGAGCACGCGTACCAAATATAATTATTTCTAATAAACCCTGTAAAGCAGGCGTGTTAAAAAATTAATACACATTTCAACTCTTCAAATCTTCAGCAAGAAATCGTCCCTATTTTATACAAATCCGACACATCGCGTCATTCATAATGCAAGGAACAAAGTTCGGTATCCGACACCCGTATTTCCACTGTGGCAATAAAAGTTGAACGAAGTTTGACGAAGATTGCCGAGCACTTCCGAAAGGCTTAACGAGTATTTCATTTTGTTCTTGACGAAAATGTTTATCAACTTGTAGACTGTCTAAATTAATATTTAAACTTTCAACTCAATTTGTTTTATTTCATTTGATACGGGTCAGAAGTGAAATGAAATCTAATTAAGTCTCAATTTACTATTAATCATCGTCTTCGGAACAACATGTTTTGCGTTGATTTGTTTATTATTTCATATTTTTTACTGTTACTATAATACCTTTTTCCGATTACCGTCCGTTAGCGTTATCCCGTTTCCTAATCTAATATTGATTGGCGGGCCCCGCTACTTAAGCCTAAGGATTTGACGAAGATACTGATTTTACTGACATGAACCGACTGGCGTCAATCCTCCAAAGCCCACGGGGAAAATCATACCTTTCTTATGTTAGGTCACGTGACATTTATAGTATAATTTCTTAGACGACCGGTATTTCCTCGCGACGCTTTCCTTCAACGCCGAGCAAGTGATAATTATAAAATTAAATTTGAAAACACGAATTACACGATTATGAATTAGCCCTATTAAAATTCGAACCAGGGACCGTTTGGTTAATATGATGCTTCTTTATACATTGTACTATCAATGCTCTGATATATCAGATTGCTACTAAAATAACCACCTTATTTTTTTTTTAAATAACGTCGGCAGCTTTACATGCATACGCTTTATCTGAATATAAAGCGGTTACCGTATCGCTCGCGCGTTGCCACCCTTGCACCTACTCTCCTGGGATTTTTTATTTGTCTGCAGATTTTCTGTGCCTTAGAAATACTTCACCAGTCAGGCTCTTCTGACTCGCTCTACCTGTCTTAAAACATATTATAACAATGTTTGGTCGATTGTTTTATATTGTAATTATATGTCCTTGCCCGACAATGTCTTCATTATCATTACAATACTTTAATATACTCGTACTTAGCATTTAATATGCCTAGCGTATATGTTAAATAAAAAAATAGAAATATAAGTTTATATTTTAACATAAATATGTCAAGGGTATACAAGTACGACAAGGTATCATAACGCTAAATTTTAAATACACGTTTAAAAATGTACATTGCCTCTTTTAAATTTACATTCGAACTGTACATTAACAAAGACGCCATTTTAGAAATAATACAAAAGCAAATGGCCGCTCATAAGAGCAATGCACGAAAATGTTAGCGCGTCATCACAGCGACGTCTAAAGGTAAAACTTTTATTTATGCGAAAACTTGTTTCATTTTTCTTTCTCGGGGTATTGTTGAGAATAAAGCGGCTGGTAGGCCACTGTGGAGCATAAATAACACCACATTAAAGATGTATGAAGAACGAACCCACTCCTAGAATTATTTACAAGGAGGACTCTTGCTAAAACTTTCCTAGTTGCAACCTATGTTTTAAATCTTAACATATCCTGTCGATGTGAACTTCGTATATTAAGGGTCTGTTCTAGTCTTCGAACATAAATATGATAGAAAATGTAAACATGTTAATTTATTAATAAATTAAACCGTTTTCATACGCAATCCTACATTCAACGTTAAAGCATTAAATACTCGTAGTTATGGTGGAATAAATAAACTCATGAACATTCAAAACACGTAAAAAAAATATATTTTCCAAAGAATCTAACAGTGATGATTTAAGAGTCACCTAAACGATTTTCTGCATTCGCTCAGTTATCTATTGCATAAACAAAGTGCCTTTAATTTTATTTCGTCTACAACTTAGTAACGCGAAATGCAAATCGGATATTATGAAAGTCTGCAATCAGTTCTTCACTATGTAAGATTGTAATTGTGACTCTGTTCGTGCTGTCACCCAGCTTGCCAATTTCTCCATATCCTTCAGCTATGTGTAAGTCACATAATTTGATGAAGTTTAAAGATATTCAGCAACTAATCAAAATTGGTAATATATAATTAGACACTTGAATATTTAAGTTTGCTACGGAAAATGGAATTGTACGAAAGAAATAACAGTATTCCATTCAATTTCGCAAATAAAAAAGTCGAATAAAACTATTTCAATTAAAGAATTTCGTTACGCTCCATTTTAAAACTTTGTTCTAAATTGCAGCGAGCAAGAAGTAAGTTGCAAAGTCATTTCGAACGGTTCCTTTCGTTCATTCCCCGTAGTGACGGTCGATAATCTTTCGATAGTTGAATAATCGAAATCGAATCGAAAATATTTCATCGATATCGATGCCGAAGAATGATGCAGTAGTCATCATATTTAATTTATCAATATCAATTAGGGATGTATAAAAAGAATATAAAAACACGACTGTCAGGTTTCTGATCAATATTTAGTTTGGCAGAAACATTGGTAATATAATAGATATAAAGATCTACTGCTTTCGGTACTTTTCGATTCGGTTTTCGTAAGGTGGAAGTTTTTCCCGAGATTAACTTTGCTTTATATATAGTTGCATACGGACGTATTGAATTTAGCACACTGTGTATATATAGTTTTAGTATCAACCTTTGAATTATGATTATGAGCCACTTATTACATAAAGATGTTACTGATTTCAGCAATATTTGAATTAATTTAAATTCAACTGATATAAATATATGATTTTATTTTCTCAGAATGTAAAATAGGGCCTGCTATATATTATTATGTATTATATATTATTAATATGTATCTAAGTACATAATTTTAATTATAGCGAGTGTCTTGGCTAAATGTATATTTCGATATATTGATGACAGTTGGCCGGTACACTGCTTCATTGCGTTGAGTCAGTAGTGTATTCCTAATGCTTTAGATAAGTATTATATAGTAACAGATATTACCGCTACCTCGAATATCTAGTATTATATAGAAGTACTAGCATATCTAGTCTGTAATAATAATCCATCGTAATATTTTTGCAATCTTAACCATATTACTGTATTGACAGTATAGTGCAAGTTTGTATAAAAAATGTACTAAGTCCGGTATTCTGCTTCAGATTTGAGTTAATATCAAAATAGTGACGTAATTGTTTTTTATTTTTATTCAGTTTTAAGACTATGCTTGCACCTCACTACCTTACATTTTATTGTAAGGTAGTGAGGTGCAAGTATGGTCTTAAACCCTTCAGACCCCAAGGCGTTACGGCCATAAATCACGAAAGTCCGGGTGGTCTCAAGGCCACTTGAAATATGAGCCGGCGGCCCGCCTTATCACAATACTTAAATCATGACAAACAGATGTTTAGAGTTATAAGCGTTTGCGGCACTTATTTCGATTGTTGAATAGTGTATGTTTGATAATAAAACTTCAAATTACTAATTTGAATGTTTGTATAATTTGTTATAGGCATTTCAAACAGAGCCGATGAAATACTCCTACTTATTTCAGATAAATGAATATAAGTTCAGATCGTGTTATAATTTTTGATTAGCGTCTATGTATATTTATACGACAATGTACATAGTTTACATAAATCGAAAAATAATAGTACATATTATATATAGAAAATAAACATTCGCATTTGAAAATTGAGTTTGAAAATCGGATTATTTACGACGCGCCGTACTAATTTTTCAAACTTTTCCTATAAAATAGTACATAGGAGCTATATATTTGATTTTTACCTCATTTTATAGATAATCTATTCAGCTACAATACGAAATTTTTTAATTTTTGACAATAATAAAATTTTAGACAATTAGACGAAATATTCACGAAGGAAATATGCAATTTGAAAGTACCTACCCGTTACGTAATATATTTTTTTTCTCATATATAAACTCACTAAACCACATTATTGTTGGCATTTCCTATCATAAAACAATATAAACTAACATAAAAAAAATACACAAACATACCTGTTTATACACCGAAAAACACAAAAACACGAAAAACACTCCACAAAAAACATTTCCGTCAAGGCCCGGCGACGCCGCCGTTAGTACTGACGCTTTGAATTTACAAATTTTTGTTTTGGCCACTAGAGTATCGTGGATTTTTGTTGGCATTACTGGAATGACACACTACATTATAAAATCAAGTAACAAGCCATTCTAGTCACACAATCGTCACAAATAAAGTTTAAAACTACCTAAAAACCATTGACTTATGACGTTTTCACAGGTGGTCATATATGACCAGTGGGCTTTTACGGTACTATTTTACTGGTCATATATGACCTGTGGTGCCCCAGGGGTTAATACTCTTTTTTAGACTCTAAACCTCACCAGCACGTGTTTTTTTTATACAACATCGGGATGCGTTGAAGCATACGGTCCGTCTGATGCCAAGTGGTTAAAGTAAACTATGAACGCTTACAATACAGTAAGTATCGTTCGTGTGATGTCACCTCTGCTGCCTAGTAATCTCAATGACTCGTAGGGAAATCATAACCCTCCAGGGTATTGTTATTTATTTGATAAATTTGACAGTAATATTTGTAGTATTCATTGCAATGCGTCATAAGTCATGATTTCTAGATGTGAATATCGTGTTTAATTGTTACCATTCTTTAGTAAATGTATCGATGAAGCGCTCAACACTAATCCGCAGTAATAAGGTTCTGCCCCGTCCAGCCTTTTACGGCTCCTAACAAAGTAATCGTTCGCATTCGAAAGATAAAAGAAAAATATAAAACGGCTATTCGATTCGCGACAAATCGCCGATGTCGCAATTAAAATAATATGGAACTTTTTAATGTACGGAATAAAATGTTTACTGTTTTCGTGTTTTATTCATTATTTATTTATTTTATCCTTCATTATTAAGTGTGTTGGTTTTACTAGGTACTATCCATTCTCTTTGTATGTAGTATTTATGTATGTCATACAAATATTTTTACGTAAAAAATTTTGCGATTTCAAGGCAGTTTTTCTTACGGAATAATACTGACTTAGGGTTAATCTTCAGAGCAGCGTAGTGGAGTATGCTTTAAATCCCTTCAAACAAAGGGATTTAAAGCATACTCCACTACGCTGCTCAACTGCGGATTGACAGAGGCATGAGATTGTAAATCGCCCAAAGGCCATTAATTTAGCTTAACGACTGTTCATCTATCGACAGTAACCGAGACCGACGGCTTAACGTGCCCTCCAGAGCATAGAGATAGCTAAACCCATCAATGAGCAGGCTGCAAACATACGCCAAACAACACAGCTAGGTATCTACAACGCAGTATTTCAAGCGGAGTGCGTAGCGATAATCGAAGAGGCAGTTGCAGTGTCCAAGCGGAAGGTGAAGGGAACTTATGTACCCTGTCCGACAGCAGGGCCGTTTTGCAGGCTCTGAACTCCAATATAATAAACTCAGGCCTAAGAGCCCGCGCACACAGGCAGCGGTCAGGAGTTCCGAGTTCCGAGTTCCGCGTTCGGCGTTCATTAGAATGTACCGAGTCTATAACAACAACGCACACAGCGGGCTGTCTGACCGCGGCGGTCAAAGCGGAACGTCGCGTTCCAAGAGTTCTTTTCCCGCCGAGACAGAGAACGCCGGAACGCCGGGATGTCTGAGTTAACAAACACGGAAAAGTTGATTGAAATGGTTAGGGAAAGTAGTTTATTATACGATTTAAGTAATAAAAACTATAAAGTAAAACATCACTTGTTGTAATAATTATATTTCAACAGGCAAAAACCCTCAACCCTCAACAGGCAAAAACCAGTCAAGGCAGCGATCTTCGTATTCGGGGACCGACTGAGAGTGATTCATGACCCTCAGCTGGTCACCGAGACTGAGGCCGCGGTCTTGCTGGAGGCCGGATCCATGAGATTTGGAGTAGTGTCCGTTTATTACGAAGGGGACCAACAGATTGACCCGTACATCGCGCGTACAAAAGCGGTATGCGAACTTCTAAGCACTCCCAATATATTGCTGGGGGGAGACGTTAACGCCTGGAGCCACTGGTGGGGAAGCACGTCCGAAAACCAGAGAGGCGAAGCTTACAACTCCTTCCTAAACGAAGTGGATTTCCAGATCCTAAACACCGGCAACACACCCACCTTCGAAGAGTACCGACAGGGCAGACTCTACTCGAGTGTAGTAGACGTCACGGCATGCTCCGCACCACTCCTCGGGAAGATAACAGAGTGGAAAGTAGACAGAACTCTGATCACCTCAGACCACAATGCCATCACATATACACTGGTGTTGGGAGAAAGGCTGCAAAAGCGGCCATCGCCCACCACCAGGAAGTATAACACAAGAAAGGCAAACTGGGAGGAGTTCAGTCGACGATTACGCGATGCCCTAGAGGAGAAATACATCAACGTCGGCACAATCGAAGCGGTGAAAGGTGTAGAGGACCTGGAGACCATCATCCAAGCCTACTCGAATTCAATACAGGAAGCATGCGAAACCGCGATTCCCAAAGTAGGCATGGGAGGAGGAAAGCCAACGCCACCCTGGTGGACCCAAGAGCTCCAAGATCTGAAAAATGAAGTGCTCCGCAAGAAGCGCAGGATCAGGAATGCAGCCCCCACTAGAATAGAAATCGTACTGCAAGAATATCGTCAGGCTAAAGCGGAATATGTCCAAAAGGCCGCTGAAGCCCAGACTGAGAGCTGGAAGGAGTTCTGCTCTACACAAGACAGAGAGAGTGTGTGGGATGGCATATACAGGGTCATCAGAAGAACGATCAGGAGGGAGGATGATATGCTCCTGAGAGGTTCGGACGGCAAGACACTCAGTCCCGAACAGTCGGCAAACCTTCTAGCCGAAACGTTCTACCCTGATGACACTGTATCGACAGATAAACCTCAGCACACGGAACTCAGACAACTAGTGGAAAGCAGGAATCCGGAAGATCTACCGCCCGATGATCCACCTTTTACCGAGGCGGAAGTGGAGGCAGTGCTGAAAGCACAAAATCCCAAAAAGGCCCCCGGTTCGGACGGATTCACAGCCGACATCTGCGCCAGAGCAATCCGCAGTGAAAGGGAGGTATTTATGGCCATCGCAAACAAATGCTTGGCCCTATCTTACTTCCCGAAACAGTGGAAAACAGCTCATGTAATCATCCTTAGGAAACCTGGAAAGGACGACTACACCCACCCGAAGTCTTATCGACCCATAGGCCTGTTATCAGTGCTGGGTAAGATTCTAGAAAAGCTTTTGGTGGGGCGGCTGCAGTGGCACCTTCTTCCAACTCTCAGTCCAAAACAGTACGGTTTCATGCCACAGCGCGGAACCGAGGACGCCCTCTATGACCTCATGAGACACATACGAACTAGGATCGAAGAAAAGAAATCCGTAATCGTAGTCTCATTGGACATAGAGGGGGCCTTCGACAACGCGTGGTGGCCGGCTCTTAAACACCAACTTGCAATCAGGCGATGCCCACGCAACTTGTACAAGATGGTGGACTCATACCTCACGGGAAGGAAAATAACAGTTCATTATGCGGGAGCATCCAGTGAGAGGGAGACCACGAAGGGATGCGTCCAAGGATCCATCGGAGGACCGACCTTCTGGAATCTCGTGTTGGATCCTCTGTTACATGAACTGTCAAGTGAGGAAGTCTACTGTCAGGCGTTCGCAGACGACGGTGTTCTGGCATTCTCCGGGAAAACCATAGCCGGTATGGAGAATAACATCAACAAAGTGCTAGGCAAAATTGTGACATGGGGGCAAAGAAACAAGCTGAACTTCGCAGCACACAAAACTCAAATGATGCTGCTGACGAACAAGCTGAAGTTCAGCCCCCCGAACATCCACATGTCCGATACGAAACTGGCACTGGTTGATGAGATCAAACTCCTGGGGCTCATAATAGACAGGAATCTTAACTTTAAATCGCACGTGTCGGCCATCTGCAAGAAGGCGGCCGATATGTATAAACAGCTAGCGTGCGCAGCTAAGGTTACCTGGGGCTTGAACGGAGAAATTGTCAGAACAATTTACGTCGCGGTCATCGAGCCGATCGCCACGTACGCAGCCAGCGCCTGGTCGCAAGCAACACAACTCCAGATGAACAGAAAACGGCTGGAAGCGCTCCAGAGAGGCTTTGCCCAGAAAATATGCAAGGCCTACAGAACCACGTCACTGACATCAGCACTGGTTCTATCTGGGACGCTTCCGCTGGACCTGAGAATTCAAGAAAATGCCGCACTGTACGAAGCCAAACGAGGCATCTCATCCGCATTCCTGCCACCCGGAAGGAAGCTCGAACAAAGGGTGAAGTTCCAAGACCTCCCGCACCCTGCAACTCAAATAACAACTGAGTACGAGCTCCTCGAGGACATGGAGCCCCCGACCCAAGAAACCCACCAGATTGTAGGCCCTCAGATTTACACTGACGGCAGCAAAATGGAGGGAAGAGTCGGAGCGGCGCTAACGTGGTGGGAAGATGGAAGAGAAACAGCCTATGAGACCTTCAGCCTTGACCCAACATGCACTGTATTTCAGTCCGAAATGTATGCACTCCACAGGGCCATAGTCAGGGCAAAAGACAGCGAAAGGGAAACAGTAAATATCTTGAGTGACTCAAGATCGTCACTCGAGTTACTGAATAAGCCCAAGCTGCTCCACCCCCTGGCTAAGGCCATGAAGGAGAACATCGCGCAGATGGGAAGGCAGGGCAAGAAAGTGCGGTTTTTCTGGCTTAGAGCACATGTAGGTACAGCGGGAAACGAAAGGGCAGACGAACTTGCGAAAACAGCTGCAAGCAAGATAGCAAACCCCGACTACGTAGAGGTTCCACTCTCATATGTCAGGAAAAAGATCCGAGAGGAGTCAGTCCAGAAATGGCAAGCACAATACGACTCCTCCGAGACGGGTTTAGTCACGAAAACGTTCCTCCCAGATGTGAGCACAGCTTATCGCATTGTGAGAGGAACAAGACTAACCCACTTCCAGACGCAAATCCTGACAGGGCACGGCGGCTTCGGAGAGTACCTTTACAGGTTCAATCTGAGGCACAGCCCGGAATGCGAGTGCGACCCCCACATTAGCGAGTCGGTATGGCACCTAATACTCGAATGCCCCCGTTTTCAGCTAGAAAGATTCAACCTGCAGTGCTCTGTTCATCTGGAGCTCACAAAACAAAACTTGCAAAGGCTGATGGAGTGTAGTAAATCTCGTCCAAAGCTCCTGGCCTACATGGAGAAGGTAGCATCAGTCGCAACGCGGCGAAACAGCACCCATCCCACTTCTCCCCTCCCACCCTCTGACATGACACCTCAAATTGACTCTACACCCGGACATGACACGACACCTGACAAAAAATCCTTTGACATCCTAACTTGCGGAGAAAATGGACGACCAGGACTGCGCCTGAGAGGAGTAGCCTTATATATGGACGACAGCGAGGAGAGAGCAGGGATTGCCTTCTGCAATGCCTTGGCAGGGAAAACGGTCACGATCTCGCCGGGGCTCGGAGCCCTACTGAACGGAAGCACACGCAAGACCACCATGCGGCGCAAGATGTTCAACGAACTTTCAAGAGTGACAATCGGAAACCAGACGTGCAGAATAGTGCGAAAGAACAACAAAACTATCGCACTGTTCTGCGCGGAGGACGAAGTCACCGAGTTCGAACAGATGTGCGCAATGCTGAAGTTCATAGGGCAAGGAGCCGAACCTGCTAAGATCATTAGTGTCGACGCCATGGTCGTGGGATACCTCAGTGGGAGAACTAAGGACTACGAAGGAGCTCTCCTGGCCTCGCAGAATCACGAGATCGTGATATACGAGGACAGGGGACAAAACTTAAGTTTCCTTAAGGCCCAATCCCGGGACCCAGGTGCCAAACTGATTCCCAGGGACTGCTGGGACCACCCGATTGTTAACCCCCACGTCAGTGGGTCGGAACGTCTACAACAACGGGTGATGCAGGAAAGGTGCCTGGCAGAACAGAAGAGCAAGGAACCCAGCCACATACTCTCCACCATATTGGCGACCCTCAACAGGAGTGTCCAATCGGTGGCCCAACCTTCCGCAAGAAAAAAAAGAGAAGTGGAAAGGGCTCTGTCCATGGAAGCGGCGGTCGAAAAGTTCATACAGATGCCTCCTCGCCACGGATCGGAGCCTCCCGCTGGCCCCCGCACCAGAGCAGACATGGGACAAGTGATCCCCCCCAAACTCAGACCGGCTCGGGAGCCGCAAGACCACATGGTAAACGCCTTCATCGAGTTCGTGGCAGTCACCAGAGCAACGCGGAAAGTCAACATGGATACCTGCAACTCCATCTTGCACACTTATCACCGCGGCTCACAGGAACTGCTACGGATAAAATTAGGCGAAGCTGAGGCAGCGATCTACGACAGCGACAGGAACCTAGTAATACTGGGTAACATGTCGGGGTCGTACATGGCAGCATACAGCGCAACCAGTGGTTTTGTTCCCCTGGACGAGAAGAGCGAGGAAGGGAGAATCACGTTCGAAACACCGACCGAGGACCCGGTGGTGGTGGTAGCCAAGTGCACAAGGGTAATGCTGGACGACAGGATCCTCGATATGGCAGAAGCCATAGCGGGGGACCTGTTCAAAGGCGTAAGCCCGGAGCACTGGGTGAGACCCACTATCACGTGGGTTAACGGAGTCCCCGGCTGCGGGAAATCCACGTGGGTGGTGTCACAAGCCGACCTGGCTGGAGACATCATAGTGACAACGACAACTGAGGCCGCCACTGATCTCAGGGAAAAACTGGAAACGCGTTTTGGCGACCTAGCCAAAAAGAGAGTGCGGACTATGGCATCCCTACTAGTAAATGGACTACATAAGGGCGAAACGTGTACACGCCTAATGGTGGACGAAGCCCTTATGAACCATTTCGGATCCATAGTTATGGCAATACAACTAGCCAGAGCCAGTGAAGCCCTGCTGATCGGAGACGACAACCAGCTTCCCTACATCGACAGGAACAATCTGTTCACCACCCTATACAACAGACCCAACCTTGTGACGTCAATCTCCCAAAATCTCCTTTGTACGTACAGGAATCCACAGGACGTAGCGTATGCCCTTAGAGAAATCTACAGTGGCATATACTCGGCCAAGACTCGCACTAAATCCCTATCGCTGAAGCGGTTTACAGGGGAGCGGATCCCGAAACAGGACAACACGCTTTACCTTGTCCACACCCAGGCTGAGAAGGCACTCCTTATCAGCCAGGGCTATGGAGCAAATTCGGGTTCCCGCACCCTAACCATACATGAAGCACAGGGACTAACGTGCGAGTCAGTGATTATTGTGCGCACAACCTCCAAAAAATCCCACCTCCTCCAAAGTGTCCCCCATGCCGTTGTCGCGGTCTCTAGACACACGGACAGCTGTGTATACCACACAGACTGTACCGATAACGACGCGACAGCTCGGTTTATCCAGCGAGCCGAGACCGCGACAACGGAACACATCAGGGACTATAACCTTAAGATGGCGATGAGGGCGAGAGACGAGAAGGTCATCAAAAAATTGACCCAAAGCTCCGAAGACCCAGAGAGCGGTCCCTCCTCCTCCTCCCAAACCAGTAGACTGAGAGAGGGGAAGAGCGTCATGGCAAGGCTCCGGGATGCCATCTCCCTTCCTTTCCGGAAGAAACAAATGTAACTAAAGCAGAGATAGAGATGAGAGATGCCAGCAGTCGTGCTCACTAAAATGTCTAGACGGGCGGCGGCGTTGGGGGGCGGGTCATCGAGTTCCCTAAAATATGGTTGAACACGGTGATGGCTGCCCTCTGCGTCAACTCGTGAACGGGTGCCGCTCGGAGGGACTGGTCTGCCCGCGTCTCTCGTCCCTCTTTCTGCTTAAAATAAAAACTAAAATAAAAACTAGTAGCACTTATTGTAATCGCACTTGCGGAGCGATAAATAAAAAAACTAACAATCTGACAAAAAAAAAATGACAAACAAACAAAGGCACGGGCCAAAGAGCCTGTGGATATGACTTCTAAAAAAAAAAAAAAAAAAAATTATATTTCAATCATTGATGTCAGTCTAATATTGACAACTGGTATATATACACCTACCTATTGATTAAAATAAGCGATATATTCGTCCCGAATTGCATACGCATACTATTAATCGACATTCGAAAATAAATATAGAATCGTTGTTCATCTTTAAGTAAATCCTGAAAAATATTACTGAATTCGCCTTGTTCTTCTCGCGTTGTGTTAATTGGGTGCACCCAATACTTCCTTTTCTTTTTAGAAGCTGCTAAGCTCCACAAGAGCTCCACAATAATTCTTCATCGGATGACGAACTTTCTAGTGGCATGTTGCATGTGCAAAGACCCAAACGAAACTATATAGAACGCGAGAATTTGCACGCCGCTTGTGTGCGTTGGAACTCTTGGGCGGTCAACGGTCACTAGAACGCAGAACTCTGACCGCTCTCTGTGTGCGCAGGCTCTTATACTCGAATGTGATCATGCTTTGAAAAAGGTTTGTAAAAACAACTCAATAACTCTGCACTGGATCAAAGATCACAGCGGATGTGTGGGTAACGATGCGGCGGACGAACTGGCGAGAAGGGGAGCCGACATGAAATACCCAGGTAACGAGCCGAGGATGCTACTCCCCTTTTCACAGATCAAGTCCTGGATAAAACAGCAGATGAGCAACCAACACAAAAGCGATGGGCAAGTTAATCTGATTGCAAACAGGCGAGAAGCGCTTTACCCGAAGGTAACATGCACATCTCCCGTCAACTATTACAATTAACAAGGTCTGTGTGAGGACCTGTGCCTCGTAACGGGGGCGATCGCCAGACACGGCCTTTTTAACAAACATCTTTTTACTATATGTGTGACCGACAGTCCGCTGTGCAGAACATGCCTGACGGATGAAGAAACGGCCAACCATGCCTTGCTGCATTGTAACTCAACGGACTGCCATCCTTGGGAACCCAAGGGATTTGCCGGAGGCCTGCAGTAACATCAAGAATTTTCGAGCTTTCCTGCAGGAACTCAACTGGCAGTAGAAGCAGCTGTTTCAAGAACCCGCAACTATAAGTCGTATTTTTAATTAGACGAAGTCAACTGACGTTTACTGTGTTGTCAGTTTTTGATGAAATAAAAATAGTGTTGTGACAAAGTGAATGATTGAAAAAACTCCTGAATGAATGAAATTGCCTCGATAGTCTAGTGATTAGTTAGTGTGCCGAACTGCCGATATCGGGTACGGGGTTCGAATTTTAGTCGTGCTTTGTACATACCAACTACGAATAAATCATAAGTCAGGAACTTTAACTCAGAACAAATTCCACACAAAACGTGGCGCTACGTGAAACCAAAACGAACGTATGTTCAAATTACGAGTCAATTAGGTTATACTAATACACGTGCCTAGTGATTGGTTTAAATTCAAAACAAGAGCACAGCCATGCAATTCTCTAAGCGACTCGTAATGGCTGTGTGCGTTGCTGTGATCACAGATGTCACAGCTTTGATATCGTCTACTGCGATCACGGGTATTTTATTTGGTATTCTATAAGGCTGTAAGCGTACGCGAGGCTGTTTGCCTTGTAGAATTCCAATTCCAAACGCAGTCTTGCGGCGCTAGTGTCGTACGACCATGAAAAGCGACACTAAGGAATTGCAATTTTGTGTTCAAGGCTATAACAGCCGACGTTTCCGAGGCTGTAAGGATGTTTGCTCTTACAGAATTGCATGGCAGAAAGGTTCGCGCGCAGACTGCAATGCCAATGGTAGTAGTTGAGTCATAGCGGCGTGGACGATGTATGCTATAAGTGAAAAGGTGCAAATCAGATATATAATAAAATAATATTATTCATGCTATAAATAAATAGATTTTTTTATGTTTTAATTTTTAAGTTGTTACAAAATAATATCTGTTAAGTTGTTATACATAAGAATGGATTCTAAATTGGTATTTAAATAGAAAAGTGAAATGATGTGGTCATAATATGTATGTATGTAATCAATTTACTGCACAAAATAAACAGAACTAATTAAACAATATAATTTAAATGCAATGGCGGACTTATCTCCCTACATTCCAGCCATAACGTAACATAGTTGATAGGAATTCCACTACGAATAATTATTTATGACAATACTAGCTACCCACCCCGGCTTCGCACACGTGATCCGATCGCCACCAAACTTCACACGATCACCCGCTGGGCTAATCTCAAGATTCCCTGAAAATTTTATCAAAATCGCGCCTGCCGTGTTCGAATCCATAAAAGACATACAAATAAACATTCATTTTTATATATATAGATTATTTTGACAACCCGTATTTAGCACTGCCTAGTTAGCAGTGTAGCTATCTTCTGCTCATAGATTCTGGGTTTGATTCCTGGCTGAGTAGTTATTTGAACGATGAATTTAAATATCCTTCTTCTTCAAGCGGTAAATCGCGGCTACATCCACTACGGAGCCTGGAGTCCCTGGAGTAGGTTACATCTTGATGTGACGAGAGTCCAGCTTATATTGGAACGACTACCATCTGACCCTTCTGTTATCTGTAGTCTGACCTCTGTAGCTGACGTCTTTCTAGCCTAACTGCAGCTATCCATTTATTTTGACGAATTAAATCGGTAGGATTTAAACCTTGTATGGCTCCTGCACCACTTCACAACACAAACTAGCATGATGATTTTTAGTTCATTTACAGTGATGAAAACGTACACAAAGATTTGACATGTGCTCACTTGCGTGAAAAATGTTCGACTAAGATTTGCGTGTACACGACTTTTAAGCCCCGCCTACTTGTACACATTTCCTGACTTATTATTTATTCGTAGCATACCAACGAGTTTTCGACGACTATGTTCCTCTAGTATCTACCTATACTCACTCATTGTTCATTCGTCTGATTGAACGAGAACTGAACGCATCACTATTACTTTAAATATGGCAACATTATTTTACAAAGTGACATTAGCTACTGTCAGTTGGCTTCGTCTAATTAAAAATACGACTTATAGGTGCCATAGGCGCCCTTTTCGCGTATGGGTACGCAAAAAGGGCGCCTATGGCACCTAGTTGCGGAGAAAGGGCACGGAATTAAGTAATAAGTGGACAGGCTGCAGTCAACGTTGCTTAATACGCGTGTTCGGTTCGGTGTGTAAAGACCGTCAGTTCATCTGTCAAAGTAACAATGCACCGCTCAGAGGGTACTGAGCGCGCGGCATGTTTATTCCGCTGTCTGATGGTTTTACCGCCGTTATAAATACAGCTGACTATTTTTTTTATTATTTATAAAGTACGACAATTCAGCTGTATAAATTTCATAAGATATAAAATTACTTTATACTTGAATATATGATTCCCATACGCGACTGACGTATAATCCCCTCTCTTTAACAGTTGATGGTTATTTTTATCTGCTTTTAAATGATAAAAAGACTAAAGTAATTAAGTTCTCAACACCTAATGTAAGACAGGTGGCTACCAATGTACATGTTAATGGAACTAATTTATCCCATGTGGAGACAACTTTGTTCTTGGGTATAACAATTGACTCCAAACTACAATGGGGCCCACAAATTGAAAAATTATCAGGAAAACAAAGTTCTGCAGCCTATGCAGTGAAAACTATTAGACGGCTCACTGATGTTGATACGGCTAGAATAGTTTATTTCAGCTACTTTCATAGTATTATGTCATATGGAATTCTTCTTTGGGGTAACTCCGCGGACATTAACACCATTTTTTTATTGCAAAAGAGAACCATAAGAGCTATCTACAAACTTGGTCCCCGGGAGAGCCTTAGAGAAAAATATTTTAACAGTCGCATCGCAATATATCTATGAAAATCTTTTGTATGTCCATAAAAACATAGACTCATTTTGTAAAAAGAGTGATACTCATAGCATAAATACTAGATATAAGCATAATCTTGTGTTACATGCAAGCCGTCTCCACAAAATAAGTAATTCTTTTATGGGGCAATGTATAATGTATAATGGTTCTATAACAAACTTCCCAGCAATATAAGAGAATTGTCAATAAACAAATTTACAACTACTATTAAAGCCAAATTGTGTAGCAGGGCATATTATAAAGTATCTGACTATATTAATGATAAAAATGCCTGGGAGTGAGTCGATCTAATTATAATGTAATTAATAAATTATGTAAATTTGTTTCGATACCAAAAGAGGGATGCCTGAGTTTTTTTGGCAGTATTTTTATCAGTGCTCACCTTGTCATAAACTGCACGGTAGGGAAAAAAAATGTGACGATTCCAAACAAATGTACTTAGCCATTTTTACGGAATAAAAAAAATTTGACTTGACTGACCCCAGGAATCACCCTACAAATTTGGGTATGGTATAAAAATACTCCCAGCATATTAAAAAAAAAAATTTGCTCTAATCTTCGGTTCCCCTTCCCCCACTACCAGTGTGACTGACGGCCAAATATTTCAAGTATTAGTGAATAATTATTATTGTTACGATTATTATTACTCACTTATTTATTTACATCTAAGGTATTGGTGGTCAGGGCGACAGACTGAGGAACCTCCGCACAATACGTACAAAATTGCAATCTTCTGTATCCGGCTCTTGACCCAGTTACCTAGCAAAAGTCTTCGGAGTTGTTGGTCGAGACTTTTAGCTATTAGACCATTGACCGACACGACTATGGGGACAATTTCTGTTGAATCAACGTCCCACATGGCGGTAACCTCGTGAGCCAAGTCCAAGTATTTTGATAACTTATCATTCTCAGCCTTCACGAGGTTCTCATCACATGGGACGGTGATATCAATAAGAAACGCCCTTCGTTCCAACCGCTCTACGAGCACGATATCAGGCTTATTAGCAATTTATTTTTATTATTGTTGTTATTATCGGCCAGTGTGAAATGACTTGTAAAAATTAACGCTACCTCCCTACTTTAAGGCTCCTGATATAATAATTATAGTCACCTTCTGATGAAACACGACCAATTTGGCCATAGCAGGTGAGTCTTGGTCTTCTTCGATTGCTACATCCCTCTACTTTCTCACATTGTATATCTGTTTCGTCATTCTTTCTACATGTCCGGACCAATGGAGCATGTTCATCTTCACGGAATGTTGCTCACGACGCATGTACCACTGACCTCTATACACACCTAGACTGGCTATTCCCAAATTATTTTAGAGTCCATTGAAATCCATATTACTGACATAAGCACTGATAGTTCAGAAACTATTATGCGACTATCCAAGGAACTAAAACAAGCAATGTATCACTTAGCTTTATTGCCCCAGTAATAGGGTCAAATCGTTAACATTAGTTCCCGGGAGGCTCGATGGCGGCGCTTCAAATTGCCCAGTAAATTTGCTGTAATTTTAAGGGAACCTGTATTCCAGTGTACATAAGTACTGGCTCACACAAAAGTGTGGTATTGTTTTTAGGAGACTTTACTTGTAAATTTAAAATGAAGCAGCTGATCTGACGATAGTCGCTCTATGTCAAAATCAGTATCTTCTCCAAATCCTTAGGCTCGGGTAGAGGACCCGCCAATCCTATTGGATTAGAAAACGGGATAACGCTAAGAAGAAGAAGATGTCCAGTGTATATAACACACAAAAGTGGCATAGTTTCAGGCAGCTTTACTTCTAAATTAAAAATCCAACAATTTCCTAAGGTATTTATTGAATTTTTGCTTATTTTTCAGTAAAATTCTCTTTGACCTGGCTCACGCCTGTTATAGGTACAGATAATAAGTGAAATGTTATTAACAAATAAACTTTGGTGCTATAATAAACACTTTTTTCAAAACTTAGTACAGTAAAGCGAGTGAACTGTGTAAGAACCGCGTCTTATGGCGCTCGGTCCTATCTGCCTACCTCGCATGGGATTCGTCGTGAAGTTATAGATAGATAGTACTTTTCAATAGAAATGTACACATATAAAGAAGCTGATATTTTCTTATATTTGCCTATGACACGTCAGATGTCTATTTTGAGTGAATTGAATACTCAAGTTCCTAATTAAAGAAATAAAGATTATCAAAGTTAATACAGTTTTATACACTTTAGAGTAATCAAATATTAAGGATGTAATGTCCCCAATGCAAACTCTTATTTATCCCACAGCAGGGATACGGTCCTTCAAGTGAAGGATTTTTTTTTATACTACGTCGGGAGACATACAAGCATACGGCCCACCTCATGTAAAGCGGGTACCGTAGCCTATTAACGCTTGCGATATATTAAGTATCACTCGCACGATGCCTCCTCTGTTGCTTACACAGCAACTCCTTGGGAGCTTACTGGTGACCTCACACGCAGGAACACAACAACCCTCTAGGATTTAGCACAAAATCTGTCACGCAACTACGGATTTGCGGAGGTCAGCGTATTCAAGCACTCAAAGGCCACTGAAACAGCCTAACGACCGTCATCTATCGACAACAACCGGGACCGACGCCTTCACCAGCCTTCCACAGCACCTAGAAGGATGGATATATAAACCCGTCCATAGACAGCGTACGGTTGACTTTGCTTAATCTGTGTATTCAGTTAGAATAACAATGCCATCGAGCTCTCTCGAAATGTTGCTCACGAAACATATACTGACTACTGACCTCTATTGACCCTGGACTGGCAATTTCCAAATTATTTTAAAGTCCATTTAAATCCATATTTTGGCTCTTTGGTTCAGAAACTATTAGATAACTGACCAAGGAATTAAAACCAGCAATGTATCACTTAGCTTTATTGCCCCAGAAATAGGGTCAAATCATTAACATTAGTTCGCCGGATGCTCGATGGCGGCGCTTCAAATTGCCCAGTAAATTTGCTGTAATTTTAAGGGAAAACATGTCCAGTATACGCAATTCTGACTCGCATACTTGTACTTTACTTCGAAATTCAAAATCAACCAGTGATAGCCCAGCGGATAAAGAATCGGCGTACTGAACAAATGGTCTCCGGTTAGAATATTGGTATGTGCCACTAAATTCGTGTTTTCGGATTTATGTACATATTTGTAATTATCACTTGGTCGGCGGTGAAGGAAAACATCGTGAGGAAACCCCCATCTCCAAGAACCCCGCCTGATTAGATTAGGAAACGGGATAACGCTACAAATAAGTAGATATCCAGTGTACATTAATACTGCGTACCAGGTTAAGAACCTTCAAATTCAGTTCAAAGACGAGCTGTAAGAATTGTCGGCGATTCTAAGCTTACAGATGGTATTGAGCCCTTAAGTTTAAGGCGAGATTTTGCCTCCCTTTGTGTGTTCTACCGATTGTATAACGGGTTGTGTTCTGACGTATTGTTCGATATGATGCCGACGGCTTCTTTTTACAACCGCTTGTCACCCGCCTACGGCGGGGAGTTCACCCTCACACACTGGAACCGCATTGGTTGCGTACTGAGCGGTTCCAGTGAAGTTTTCTTTGGAGAACTCTCAAGTTGTGGAATGAACTCCCAGCCGAGGTTTTCCCAAGGGACTACAGCATGGGGTACTTCAAAAAATGCATGAAAAGGTTTTCGCATGGTCTGTAACGCATGAGTGACACTACTGGTGTTGTCAAATGTCCATAGGCTATGGTAACTGCTCACCTTCAGGCAGGGCGTACGCTTGATTGTCAGCAGTATAAAAAAAATACACACACAAAAGTGTGACACTGTTTTTACGAGGCAGTTACTGTTTTTGTTAAAATTCTTCACTGACCTGACGTGAAGTTACAGATACAGATAGTAAGAAAAATGTTAATTAACAAATAAACTTTTGGTGCGGTAATAAATATTATTTTTTCGAAATTCAATATTGTAGTTTTTTTTTTATACCACCAAAGTGGCAAAAAATCATATAACTTTTCATTGAAAATGAATACATGAGAAGAGACCTAGAATTTCTTTTCTTTCCCTATGATATGTCAGAAGCCTATTACGAGTTCATTGAATACTCAGGTTTAATTTCCAAATAGAAGAAATAGAGTTCGTCAAAGCTTTCAGTTTTACAAAGTTTTTGCGAATGAGGTTAATAAATTTCAGCTATGGAATCTATTTCAAAATCTGAAGTATTTAGGTATGGTGACAAATTTGCAATGCCAATATTAATCTATCCCACTGCAGGGATATCGGTCTCCCATCAAACGAAGGGATTTAGGGCATACGCCACGCTGTTCAACTAACGATTTGGGGAGGTCAGTGTTGTCAAGTCGCCCCAAGGTCACTAAGCTTAAAGAGCGTCATCTATCGACAACCGCCGAAGCCGATGGTATAACGTGCCTTCCAGCTAGGAGAAGCACCACGTGGATAAACCCATCTACATACAGGTTGTGATCGTTACTTAATCTGCGTATTCGATAAAAGAGACATACAGTAATACATGGGGCACACTAAAAGTTTTGCACTTCTAGCTAATCGGAACTATTTGAATTTCGAATGTTATATTTTTTGAAACATTGCAACCTACTTAGTAATAAAAAAAACAATTGGCGGGAAATCATTTGTCAATTGTTTTTTATCACACATCAAAGTTCTACGTACGCAACGAAAATGGAATTGAGTCGAAAAGATTTTGGAGCGATGATTTTTTATGATTTTAAAAGTTCTCTCTCTCCGCAAGACTGTGCTGCTCGTCTTCAAAATGCTTTTGGGAGAGAAGCACCTTCTTTGAGCACCGTGAGGCGATGGTTTGCTGAATTTGAGAGAGGTCGAGTTTCTTTACATGACGAATTTCGTGATGGGCGGCCTTCAACTGCCGTCAACGTAAATAATGTAGCTACTGTTAAGCGGCTAATTGAAGAAAACCCGCGGATTACCTATGAGACAATTCGAGAACTATTGGGGATTGGTATGAGCCAAATTCAGAAAATTTTACACGAAGAATTAAAAGTTCGGAAACTTTGTTGTCGTTGGATCCCTCATGAACTGACAGCGGAGCAGAAGCGGGCTCGCGTGGAATGGTGCTCACAGATGCTACTGAAGTACGACCACGGACATTCTAATGCTGTTTATGACATTGTCACAGGAGACGAAACGTGGATTTATTGTTTTGAACCCGAAAAAAAACAGCAATCTTGTGAATGGGTGTTTGAAAATGAGAACAGGCCAACAAAAGTGAGGCAGGCGAGAAACGTTGGTAAAAAAATGATCGCGTTTTTTTCTCAGCTACGGGTCCCATCTGCACAATTTCACTTGAAGATCAAAAGAGTGTTAATGCCAAGTGGTATTCTACCATTTGTTTACCCAGGGTGTTAGAAAAAGTTCGCGAAAGACGACCAAAAAGCCGCGTTCTCCTACATCATGACAACGCTTCTTCACACACGGTCAACAAAACAAAGTCTTTTTTAACTTCCGAAAAAGTGCAACTCGTTACCCATTCTGCACATAGCCCCAACCTAGCACTCTGTGATTTCTGTATTTTCCCCGAAATCAAAGATTTGATGAGAGGTTTCACTTTTACCAACTCCGAAGAGGCAGTGATAGCGTTCAATCAGCACGTAGAAAACATGCCTAAAGATCTGTGGTCCTCCTGTTTTAAAAAACGGTTCGATCGCATGAAAAAATGTTTAAAATGTAAAGGAGAGTATTTTGAAAAGCAATAAACATAATATTTTGGTTACAACATGTTGTTTTTTTCAGTTACGCAAAACTTATAGTGTGACCTACGTATTAGCTGAACCCCGAGTAATTACGTCCGTCCGTGACCCGATATCCCGCAGGTACCGCTTTTTCTTCTTTCTGCTCCTTGGCTTCTAAGGGTCGTATCGTAATGTTCAATAGCTTATAACCTTTCTCAACAATTAGGCTATCAAATGCAAAAATATTTTTTCAAATCCGACTGATAGTTCCTGAAATTATTGCGTTCAAACGAACAAACAAACTCTTCCACTTTATACAATATTTGTACATAGATAATATTATGTGATACAGAACACTGGAACCATTCGTCTATAACGTAAGGTATAAGACACCGAATCAAAGTAAGCTTTAATTTTTTTATACGGTTATTATACGGGAACTAAGGAAAAATCTTTCTAACACCCTAATAGAGAAAAGCCCAGCTCGCACCATTTTTTTATTTATTTTGTTGGTATTTATTCTGACAACTGACAGCTTCCAACAAAGTTTTGTTTTATGTTCAAACTTGTTTCATATATTTTCTTGTTCAAAGTTGCACTCTTTCGCGCTTGAGAAGAGTAAGTAAGTATACTATGCTAAGTGACTTTAGTATGTAGAGTTTAGTAGACTGTAAGTAACAATAACACTTAATGATGTAATTATAGCAGTAGTAGTAGTGATTGGTCTGAAAGAGAGCATCGGTGTTAAAATAAGAAGAGGCATGCTCCGTTGATTCGGACATGTAGAAAAAATGCAGGCTGAAAGAATGACGAAGCAGATATACAATGCAAAAGTGGACGGATGTAGGAGCCGAGGAAGGCCAAGACTTACCTACCATGATCAAATTTGTCGTGTGCTATCAGAAGGTGATGTCAGGAGCCTTAGAAACTGGCGTGCGTGCATGAAAAGAGCAATGAATGTTAAAGAAGCGAGTGAGGTATGTAAGAATCGAGTCACGTGGCGCCCGGTTCTCTCTGCCTACCCCGTACGGGATTTGGCGTGAAATTATAGATAGATAGTGATAGCTTATTGGATAACGAACCAATATAAATATAAATATTGATCAACTGATCCACGGTTCGAATTCTCCCATGTACTAAATTCGTGTTTTCGGATTTATGTACATACGAGTATTTTTAATTTTCACTTGCTCGGCGGTGAAGAAAAACATCGTGAGGAAACCTGCACGTCCAAGAAATTACAATAGTAATTATAATGAGCGCAGGGCAGCTGGTGGCGAGCTGTTGGTGAGTTAACTACGTAGATGCACTGTAGAAACAATATAAATGTTAGATTATTTTAGGATAATTTGTATATGGTTTCTTTCTTGCTCTCAGGAAGTGTTAGAATGGTGGAGTGAATATTTTAGAGAAATGTATGATTAGGTCCAGGACACTGGCACTGTGAATAAGTCTGTGACTGACTCGGCAGTGACAGAAGACATTACCATGGATGAGATTGAATAGTCGATACGAAGTTTGAAAAATGGAAAGTCAGTGGGAATCGATATGGTTACAGCTGAGTCCATCAAACTAGGTGGCACTTACGTTAGGGACGCCTTTTTTGGTTTTTGAGCAAATTATGCTGGAGAACCGGAAGGGTCCCGACCGATTGGAGACGTGTAGTCATCGTGCCCTTATATAAAGGCAAGGATTTGCGTATGGACTGTGCCAACTACAGGGCCATCAGTTTTATCAGCTTAGCAGCTAAATAGTATGTAAAAATCATTGAAAGGAGAATGAGGGTGAAATCTGATGGAATGCTTTGGGAAGCACAGGGCGAATTTCGAAGCGGCGGCGGAGGATGTACGGATTAAGTTTTTTCGCTCCGCAATATTGTGGAGAAACATTTGATTTTGGATCAGAGGGTTTTCTGTGATTTTGTGGACCTTGAGGAAGCATTTTATAGAGTCGTGCGAAAGAATCTCTGAAACATTTTGCCCAGATATGGGGTTGACGGTGACCTGCTCCGTGCTGTGAAATGAAAGGTTCATTAACTAATCTTAAATAAACATTATGTTTGTATAACAATCATGTCTAAGCCATTTCAAGTAAGAGGCTAGTACCTGTGGTAAGTTTTGGAAAAAAACCTGTGTTACAGGGCACCAGGCCCCTTCTTTTGGATGTCTAATTGTGTATGGCCAAGACTAGTCCCACGTAATTCCAGAACTGAGTATAGTGTGTGCGAGTTGAGTATGTAGGTTAGTCTGTTGTATGCGTGTTTATATGTATGGTGTTTAAGAGTGTGTGGTTGTTTGCGCGTGCGGACGAGGGAACTATGGAGGGGGTTTTTTTTTAATATTGTCGGACAAATTACACAGCGCCACCTAGCCCCAAAGTAAGCGAAGCTTATGTTATGGGTACTAGACAACTGATAAACATACGTAAATACATTTTTTTTTGTAAATACATACTTATTATTGATAGAAAATACCCAGACCCATACAAACAGACATGTTCATGCACACAAATGTTTGTACTGTGTGGGAATCGAACCCACGAGCGTTGGTGTCAAAGTAGCGTAACAGCGCGTTTCACCACTGCGCCACCGAGCTCGTCATTTTGTTTTTTGAGTAAGTGTAAATGCGTTGAAGGGAAGATTGTTATGATTGGTGTGATTCTCTTGTTTTGGCGGGATGAGTAGGTCTTCAGTTTGTTGGTACGTTAACGTTTTGATATGGTATGATATAATATTTCGAAAGAAATATTTCGTGTGTCCTAACCTAAGAAAGGCTTGGTTTACTCTCTGGTTCATGGAGGTCTAACGGCAGTCGCCCATCAAAATCAGTATCTTCACCTAATCGTCAGGTTCAGGTAGTGGACACCGGCAATCCTAATGGATTAGTAAATGGGAAACGCTTAGAAGCAAAAGAGTTTTCGTACCAATGATCGAAATTCGACCATTTATTTTTATACAACGTCGGTAGACATACAGGCATATGGGCCGCCTGATGTAAAGCGGTTACAATAGCTTATAAATGCTTGCTACACATTAAGTATCACTCGAGCGTTTACTTCGTTAGGAGTTTACTGGTAACCTCACTTACGAGTAGAACCGTAACAACCCTAAAGGAGTTGTTATTTTGCTGCAGTTTTCTTGGAGATGGAGGGAAACTATATACTAAGACGTGCTGCTTTGATATACCCTACCTCTCTAAAGACCATAATCTTTATGAAAAATTGAGGACAATTTTTATTGGTGTCACTAAAGCTCGCCAATAGCAGTAGCCATTGAGGATCTTAAGATATATCCTTAAAAAAAATTAAGAGTTTACCGGTGACCTCACTCACATGCAGGAACACAACAACCCTCAAGGTAGTTGCTATTTGGCTGTGGTATACTGTGAGGTGTAGGTAGTTCCCCAGACGGGCTGCTCTGATGCGCCATACCTCTCTTAAAAACATCCAGACTAATACAAACAGACATGTTCATGCACACAAATGTCGGACCCACAAGCGTTGGTGTCAAAGTAACGAAACAGCGCGTTTCACCACTTCAAGCACCGAGCACAGAAAAGTCGTTAAAACGCTTATCTCTGCCTGATAGTAATAATAATTTGAAGATTTACCCAAAACTAAATAAAACTATGACACATCGCATGATACGAGCGACGAACTCTGATAAAATTACTTAAAACTTTTGAACTTGGGCTAATAAAGCACAAAGTTTAATGAAAAGCGAAATGTCTCACCGCGGGGCAATCGTAATCTCTAGCCATATTTATCAGAAGAGACTTTAAATAACATGGTACTGCTTTTATTAGGATACCGTAATAAACAAGGAGTTTTTATTCAACCTCCAGAGGTATATATGTAGAGGTATACATGTATAGGGTCCACTGCTAATACAGTGCATCTTCTGGAGCTTACGGGTTGTTATTTGACTGCGGTTTTCTGAGGTGAAGATTTTCCCAGTTTGGACTGCTCATAATCGCCCAACCTGCCTTTACTTGCTTGACATTGTCACCTAGCGGAAACAGAGATCGACGACTTAAAATCGGAGCATCTGCTACGAGCATGAGGAAGTTCAAAGAGGACTACACTGATCCATAGACATGCTGCGGACAAGAAGTAGCAAAAATGTTTTGATATTTAAAAGCTGAAACCATCAAGGGCGGGAAAAGCGAGAAACCGGAACGGGTTTTTTGTAATATGTTTGTTTATATAATGTCGGGAGATACGCAAGCATACGCTCCACCTGATGTAAAGCGGTTACCATAGCATATAACGCTTGCTGACCACGCTCGCAATTGCAAACACTTGCGTGGCTGAATTCCGCCATGCGCGTTACGGCGCCAATTATATAACGGGCCTCAAGGCGTCAAGTATTACTTGTACGATACCACCTCTGCTGCTAACACAGCAACTCCTTAGGAGCTTACTGGAGAAGTCACTCACACATGCAGGACCAAATTAACCCTATAGGGAGTTGTTATTTGTCTAACTAAAAGTCTAGATGCATGTTTCATCTTGTTATATACCGATATCTGTACATAGATTTCTTTATACCACTAAGGTGGTAAATCATACGGCCTGCTTGATGGTAAATAGTCACCTTAGTCTATGGACATTTGCAATACCAGAGGTGTCACTCATGCGTTGCCGACCCTGATATTTAAGAAAAAATAATATGAGGTAAGGAGTTTTATATGATTAATACAAGCTCACACAATTTCGGATTTAGATAAAAGTTTAATATAAATAGACTACCTATGTTCTTGATTAACACATAGGCTGATTATTATATCTGTACACAGAAGATATTTAAGAAAAATTGATATGAGGTAAGGGGGCTTTATAAGATTAACACAAGGTCATATAATTCCGGATTAAGATGAAGTTTAATATACAAATACGAGGGTCATTTGAAAAGTTCTTAGCCTAACATGGTTAAAGTCATTGGTTTTTTTTATAACTACCCTCATTTTGTAGTTACATTATTTAGCAACAAGTATCCACAGTTTAGTTTATTCACAGTAACTCATTGTTCGTTTACACGTGATACCGTAAGTCAAGTCAGAGCTATTTTTGAAAATGGATAAAATTGAACATCGTGCAGTGATAAAATACCTGAATTTGAAAGGTTTAACTCCAAAAGCTATACATGAAGACATGTCTGCTACTTTGGGTGAGTCCGCTCCTTCGTATGCGACTGTTAAAAACTGGGTGGCAGAGTTTAAACGTGGTCGTGAGACCATTCAAGATGAGCCCCGTAGTGGCCGGCCTTCGACTGCTTCCACTGATCAAAACAAAGAAAAAAATCTGTGATTTAATTTTATCTGATCGAAGATTGACTGTCGAGGAGATAGCTAAGACTGTAGGCATCTCATCTGAGCGAACACATCATATAATTACTACTGAACTTGGATTCTCTAAGGTGCAAAGGTGCTGTGCGGTGGGTACCGCGACTGCTTTCAGTGGAACAAAAACGCAACTACAACGACTCACAACTTCTCGCGACTGTTTAGAGTTATATGAAGCTGACCCAATAGAATTTGTTGAAAGATTTATAACCATGGATGAAACCTGGGTTCACCACAATACACCCGAGACAAAAGAACAGTCGAAACAATGGAAAAGAGCAGGATCGCCCACCCCAAAGAAGGCAAAGGTGGTTTTATCGGCGGGCAAAGTCATAGCATCCGTTTTTTGGGATGCAAAGGGTATAATTCTCGTGGATTATTTAAAAAAGGGTGAAACAATAAACTCCGATTACTATTGCAACCTGTTGCGTCGTTTGGAGAGAAGAAATCAAAGAAAAACGTCCAGGTTTATTGAGAAGAAAAGTCTTGTTTCATCAGGACAATGCGCGCGTTCACACCTCTGTGCAATCCATAGCAGAAATCCATCAATGTGGCTTCGAATTATTACCTCATCCCCCATATTCACCGGATTCAGCACCGTCCGACTTTTATCTGTTCCCAAAGCTGAAAAAATTTTTAGGTGGTAAACATTTTTTTACAAATGAAGAGGTCATAGCCGCCGTGGACGCTTATTTTGAGGAGTTAGACGAAGATTTTTTTAAAACGGGTATCGAAGTATCGAAGCCTTACCGGGTCGATGGAAAAAGTGTTTTGAGCTCGGAGGAGAGTATGTTGAAAAATAAAAATAAACTCAAAATCGTGTGGTTTCATTAAGTATGTTAGGCTAAGAACTTTTCAAATGACTCGTAGTAGTATGTTCTAAAATATTTAGGATTAATCGTGAGATAAGAAAAGATAATTTATTTGCTTAATAATGTGTAAGTTATACATCAAAATATGAAACATAAAAACTAGGTTCAACATGTTTTGTTGTGATATAGCATGCAAATATATGCTTCGTTAATAATTAATCGTATATAGTACAAGACTACGGAATTATTTTCTGCCCGAGTTTGAGTCTCACTTGGCCTGTATTATTTTACCAACTAAATTAATAACATGGCCTTTTAAATGTCTGATGAAAAGGTCAAGAGATTACAAGAATATTAAAATGTTTCTCGTTAAAACTTGAAAGATTAAATGGAGGAAAATTATTTTGGGATTCAAGTTTCTTTCTATCTTTCCGAGCTAATTCAAGGGGGCCTACAGCCCATGGTAAGGTACGGTAAAGGATTTTTTTTTCATTCTGAATATCTCACTTAGGCTTAATCTCCTTCTGTTCTCTAGGTAGAGCTCCAAGGTTTAAGATGACTGCCATTTCCATTTCAATTGAAGTTCGATTTACTACATAAAGAAACCCAATGTGAATTGTCTTCACCTTGGGCGGTACCTCCTCGAGGTGGTGTCTCTGTCAGGCAAGGATTTGGCAAGACAGGTAAGGCACAGCGATATTGAAAAGAGGTTTGGTAAGGACGCAGGGATAGAGAAAATTAGAGACTATGGTGATAGTTTAGGGAATTGGTGTGACTGCGTGCGTTTTCTTTTTCAGCTAGCCCAAACTCCCCTTTGTGTTTACGTTTTAAAGTACATATTTTATACTACCTACCATATCATCATTTAATAAATAGTATTATACTCGTAATATACTAAGAGAGGTAGAGTAAATCACAGCAATCCGTCCGGCGAAGTACCTTCGCCTCACATAGGAGTGTTAGCAGCAGAGGTGGCATCACACAAGTGATACTTAATGTATTGCAAGCGTTCATAAGCGACGGTAACGGCTTTACATCAGATGGGCCGTATGCTTGTATGTCGTAAAAATTACATGCTATCAAAGGGGGCACCCTTGGAACTAATAAATATTAGTCTCGCTATAGGGGAAGTTATTGCGCTAAATCCAAAAGACGATATTCCTGAATATCTTGAGATGTTATTCTGTACATAACAAAAGTATACGCTCTTACCAGAGGAAGACTTTGTACAAAAGTCATCTGCATGGGTACCTCCGTCTCATCTATTTCTACCGCCATGTAGCTATATTTATATAGCTGTGTTCGTGTTGACGAAACGGATCGTTAAGACGTCGGCTTGCCTAAAAATAAAAAACACATCCTGGATCCCATTCCTAACGCCACCTTCCGGGTTAAAATGTGAGTGTAAATCATCCAGGGACTCACTCAAATAAACACAAAAGATGTCATCAAATTCGTACCCACCATTTAAGACTTCACTGACATACACACAGAAGAATTATATATATAAAGATTGTAAATAAATCCTGGGTACCCAGATCTCACGAGTTTGTATAAATAAACAACTTATTAAAACTAAATCTTTGAATCAACATATTCCAGTGCCTGATGGCGTCCGCACTGCTCATATGGGAAGGTAAATAGGTAAATATTGACTAGGAAAAAATCTATCACGATACGCCTCGACGGTCACTAAAAGCTTTTGTTTACACGCGGTGTCTTTGAAACGAAAGGTAAACAAATCGTTGGTAAACTTAGTAGTTTGTAATGTCAATACTGTGCAATACAATATTCTTTGCTGCAATGGAGAAAAAAATACAACTAAAGAAATGAGTGATAGTCCAGTGGACAAAGAACCAGCCTATCATCAGACTAGTACTGCTTCAGATCATATTATGGTCATCTTCTTTTTCTTAGCGTTGTCCCGTTTCCTAATCCAATTGCATCGGCGGGGTCTGCTACCTAAACCTAAGGATTTGTTGAAGATACAGTTTTTTCACATGGAGCGACTGCCCTCAGAAGTTCACACCCCAGAGGGAAAACCAGATTTTCTTAGATTAGATCACGCGTCTAACGAAAATTTAATTTCTTGGACGCGCGGGTTTCCTCACGATGTTTTCCTTCACCGTCGAGCAAGTGATAATTACAAATATATATATGAATCCGAAAACATGAATTTAGTGGTACGTTCCAGGATTCGAACCCAGACCCGTTGGTCATTAGGCCGGTTCTAAATCCACTTAGCTTATATCCTGATCCTATTATGGACATGCCTAACTAAATTTATGTTTTCAGATTTACGAACACATTTATGAACTATCTCTTACTCTTATTAGTCAGTTAGTTAGGGGTCGGTACCAGAAGCGTGCACGCCGCGACCCTGCCAGTCCAACACTGTGGACTGCAATTCTGGACCTAAACCGCACAGACGCGCGGATTAGGGCGTCCCCCGGAGGCGACGCGCACCGATCCGCCCCCGTCGGTGCGAAATCTAGGGCATGCGGTGGTGGGGGCCGCCACCCACCACGCAACGCCCATCCCGGCGGGTCGAGGAGAGCTGAGTGTCGTATAGGCACATGGAATGTGAGAGGTGGTCTAAAAGATAAGATGAATGAGTTGATAGATATAATGAACGTGAGATGCCTAGATGCTTTGTGTGTGTCAGAGACCAAGCGAAAGGGAAGCGTCACCGAAGATCTGCCCGGTGGCATGATGGCCCTGTGGTCCGGGGTGGACCAGGACGTTCATGCCAGCGCTGGCGTAGGTGTCGTGCTTTCATCTCGCTTGGCCGCGGGTGTGAAAGATTACGATTTAGTAGGTCCAAGACTTCTCTGGGTTAAGATAAAACTGGGGATTACGCGAGTGTTTTTAGTTGCAGCATATGCTCCTGTGAGCTCTGCTGATCCCCAGTAGCTCGAGAGGTTTTGGGAGACTGTAAGGGGTATTCTGGATTTGGCCGAAGCGAATGAACGGATAATTATTTGTGGTGATCTGAATGGATGGGTTGGGACCAAGCGAAGCAGTTATGAGGCTGTGCTTGGTCCATACGGAGATAAGAGAGTGAACGATGCTGGTAAGTTACTTTTAGACGTATGTATGGAACGAAACCTCCTTGTGTCGAACACGCTCTTCCATCACAAGGATATTCACACTTACACATGGAGACGGAATGAACAGAAAAGTGTGATTGATTTGATTTTGATAGATGGACGTCTCCGAAAGCCGTTAATGGATACAAGAGCCTTCAGAGGTCCCACTCTTGAAACGGACCACTATCTGGTGATAAGCCGATTTGTGGGCCTTTTCAAGAAGTGGAGGCACTGGCGAGTGCGTATTCCTTTCGGAGACCATGAAAGAATAAGAAGTGAAAAATTGGAAGATGAAAGTGTGAAGAGTACGTATGTACGTCTAGTCAGTGAAAGACTTGCGAACGCGAGTCTTTCCGACTCAGATGTAGACGAATGTTGGAAAGTTCTGAAAGAAAGTATGGTGGACAGTGCGAAAGAAGCATGTGGATGCGCAAAGAGACGTAGAACACTAAGAGGAGATGCCTGGTGGGATGCGGAGGTTCAATCCTCCGTGGAAAAAAAGAGGAAAGCGTGGCTGGATTACGTATCATCTTTGCACAAGAGTGATGGTATGAAAGAAATGAAGAAAGAAATATACCGTCGATGCAAGAATGACTCCAAAGCTTTAATGACAGAGAAGCGTGAAAGACTACATATGATTGAGGAAGAGAAGCTGACGAAGAACTTCGAGGCAAATACCAAACTCTTGTGGAGAGAGGTAAAGAAGTCTCGAAGTGGTTCGTCAGCATCCAGAATGGACAAGATAAGATGTAAAGCTGGTGGCATTCTTGCTAACACTCAGGAAGTGTTAGAACGGTGGAGTGAATATTTTAGAGAAATGTATGATTATGTCCATGACGCTGGCATTGTGAATGAGTCTGTGATTGACTCGGCAGTGCCAGCGTACCATGAAGTATTACTATGGATGAGATTGAATGGTCGATACGAAGTTTGAAAGATGGAAAGTCAGTGGGAATCGATATGGTAACAGCTGAGATGATCAAGCTAGGTGGTACCTGCGTTAGGGACGCCTTCTGGTTTTTGAGCAAATTATGCTGGAGAACCGGAAGGGTCCCGAGCGATTGGAGACGCGCAGTCATCGTGCCCTTGTATAAAGGCAAGGGCTCACGTATGGACTGCGCCAACTATAGGGCCATCAGTTTGATCAGCTTAGCAGCTAAAGTGTATGGAAAAATCATTGAAAGGAGAATGAGGGTGAAATCCGATGGAATGCTTTGGGAAGCACAGGGTGGATTTCGAAGCGGCAGAGGATATACGGATCAAGTTTTTTCACTCCGCAATATCGTAGAGAAGCATCTGGCTTTGGACCAGAAGGTTTTCTGCGGTTTTGTGGACTTTGAGAAAGCATTTGATAGAGTCGTGCGAAAGAATCTCTGGAACATCTTGCCCGGATATGGGGTTGACGGTGACCTACTCCGTGCTGTGCAATCCACTTATGAGGATTGTACAGCATGTGTGCGGGTGGACGGCAGCTTGTCGCCCTGGTTTGATGTCAACATTGGTGTCAGACAGGGATGCGTGCTGTCGGCTCGGCTGTTCATCCTGTATCTGGACAGTTGTCTTCAGAGAATAAGAAATATGAATATGGGAATGCGAATGGGTGACTTAGTGGTCAACTGCCTGCTTTATGCAGACGATGCGGTATTAATAGCAGAATCACCATCCGAACTGCAAACACTAGTTACAACAATGAAAGATCATTGTATGAAGAAAGGCTTACAATTGAATGCGAAGAAAACCAAGATAATGGTATTTGAAAGAGAGACAACCAGAACGAACACTAGGATTATGGTTGATGATGTAGTGTTGGAGCAAGTGAATGAGATTGTATATCTTGGAAGTGCTTTTAGCAGCAATGGAAGGTACACCGCTGATGTGGAGAGACGTGTGAGTGCCGGGAATAGGGTGAATGGAGCGTTGGGTAAACTTCTAGGCAGCCGATATCTAAGCCAGAAGGCACAGCTCGCTGTACACAACGCGGTGCTAATTCCAACGCTAACTTATGGAAGTGAGAGCTGGGTATGGCAGAGAGAGCATGAAATTAGAATAAATGCGGTCGAGATGCGAGCATTGCGCAAAATTTGTGGCATAACGCTTGCTGACCACGTTCGTAATAAAGACGTGAGAGAAAGAGTTGGTCTAAAAGAGAGTGTCGGTGTTAAGATAAGAAAGTGCATGCTCCGTTGGTTCGGACATGTAGAAAGAATGCGGGACGAAAGAATGACGAAACAGATATACAATGCAAAAGTGAAAGGATGTAGGAGCCGAGGAAGGCCGAGACTAACCTACCATGACCAAATTGGTCGTGTTTTATCAGAAGGTGATGTCAGAAGCCCCAGGAACCGGCGAGCGTGCATGAAAAGAGCTATGAATGTCACAGAAGCGAGTGAAGTATGCAAGGACCGCGTCTTATGGCGCTCGGTTCTCTCTGCCTACCCCGCAAGGGACTTGGCGTGAAGATATATATATATATATACATATACTCTTACTCAGTATGGAAATCGAAGGCGATGTCAAGAGCCCTAGAAAATATATGCATGCATCGTTACGTAGTTTATTGATTTATGGTGCTTATTGCTTAAAATTTACGTTTCTATCTCCACAACTGAAAAGTGGTACATCGATCGTTTCAATTGGTATCGCTTAAACGTACATACAATAATGTAAATGTCTTTATGTTAGTTATGAATGCAAGAGAAAAGAAATAGGTACGAAGGACTAGATTGGTAGCGGAGTGGTTAATAACAATATTTTGACTCGTGGGTTTGATTCTCAAACAGGATAAACATTTGTGAGCATGAACATATTCTTTTGTCTTGTTCTGAGTGTTTTTAAAATAGGTAGGGCGTATCACAGCAGCGCGTCTGAGGAAGTAGCCCCACCTCACAGCCGCACACAAAACCGCAGCCAAGTAATGAGGGTTGTCATGTTGTTGTGAGTGATTGAGTTTGCCAGTGAGCTCCGAAGGAGTTGCTGTACTAGCAGCAGAGGTGGCATCGCGTGCGCGGTACTTAATGTATTGTAAACGACATTAGGCTATGGTAACCGCTTTTTATCAGATGGATCGTATGTTGGTAAGACTCCTGATGTTGTGAAAAAAATAAGATAGATAACGCAAAATTAGAAGGATATAGCAGTCGAGTAAGGTCACATAATCACAAACATGGTAGTAGTATTTACACATCCATGTTCAAAGTTGTCATCAAAAGATGATATGCTCCTGACATCAAATCCTGGGAACCGGCGCGTGTGCAAGAAAACATCTATGAATGCTAAAGAAGATAGAGTCAGTCCTTCTAAATTGTATTCGATTCTAAAATAAATTTTAAAATTTTAAAAATTATATGCCTTAAACAGTTCTGTCCTTTCCTGATAATGTATTTAAAAATCACTTTAAAAATACTCTCTGTAAAAGGGCTTAGTATAGAATTGATGAATATGTAACTGACAAAGATGTCTGGAAATAATTCACAACAGACGAACTGTCCTTAATAATCTTTAATTTTACCATTTGATATCATTATTGTACCAATATACTTATGTGAATTCTTTTAATATCTAATTGACAATTTTAAAAGAGACCTGTATTGGCAAGTTTCTTTCGACATTTCTTCTTCGCCAATGGTCATTTTCGAAATGGTAGTCGTTTAAAAAAGAAAGAAGTAAAATAAGAGAATTGAATAAGATACAATAAGACTATATTTCAAAAAATTTAAGACATGTCAAAGTATCCGCGAGGGCCCAATCGCAAACAAAGAATTTTATCTTTATCTTTATGTAAACATCAAATCAAAGGTTGGTCTCACACTAAACTTTTACCAAACCATTCGCTATAATACTGATAATATAAAATATATTCAATCAGTTCAATGGCTGTGGCAGAAAATCAATGTTTTGCTGATGCATGCCTAAGCAAAAACCCACACTGAGCCATGACCATTTTTGTATTGCTGCAACGCACGCACGCCTTTTAAAGTTTGTATACAGTGTGTAATTAAGTAATTTCTAAAATTTCTTTGTTAACTGTATGTACAAAGTGGACTGCAATAGCATGTATGTGTTGGAAGTTGAAGAAGAAGAAAATAAACATTTTATCTATCTATCTATCTATTTTTATATTTTCCACTCTGAAATTTTAATAGTACGTCGAGAAACGGAACTAAGTAAGCTTTAAAAGTATAAAACGTCTGCATTCTTAAATACGTCTTTTTAAAATTGCTCTTAATATTTCAGAAGTGAAGCGGCTGTAGCTCTCAAAGGGTGAACGTAACAAAATCTTGTTAAAGTTAACGAACAAACTTAGAGTCTCACTTAAATTAGACACTTGCTTGCCACTGGAGTCTGTATAAGGCATCCGCCTTGTTGAAATTTGTTAGGCAAAGATTTTAACTAGCGTGATTGCGTACTGACGTATCTCAGAATTTGTTAATTTCATAAACTGGCTAAGTTCTAACTCTGTCGTTCGTTTATGTACTAGTTTTCTTATAATTCTACGTACATAATGTTAATTTAACGAACCGGGTGGCGGCGTGTATAGCAATGGTACTCGTATTATATGTCGAAGGCTCCTGGGTTTGATTCCAAATGACAAACATTTCTTGCAGGAACATGTCTTGGTCTGAATGACTTTAAGAGAGGTAGGGCGCATCAAAACAGGCTGTCTGTGGAAGTACTTCCAGCTCACAGAAACAAATAGTAACTCAACTAAGTAATAACTCCCTAAAGAGATATTGTGTCCCTGTGAGTGTGTGAGGTTCCCAGTAAGCGCTTAAGGAGTTGTTGCGTTAACAACAGAGATGGCATCGCGCGAGCAATGCGGAGCTATTGTAAGCGTTTATAGGCTATGGTAACGATTTTACATCAGGTGCGCCGTAAAATTGTATACCTACCAACTTTGTACAAAATAAACCACACGTTGCAGAGTGCTTACAGAGGCTTAAGAATCATACAATTTGGCAAGTACACAGATTACATAGCAAATCCGGTTCAAATACTGGCATGTATCAGTAAATTCGTGTATTAGGATTTATGTACGTATTTGTAATTGTCACCAGCTCGGCGATGAAGGAAAACATCAAGAGAAAACCAGCACGTCCAAGAAATTATGTTTAGAAAGACGTGTGACCTAACCTAAGGAAGGTCTGGTTTTCCCTCTGGCTTGCGGAGGCCTGACGGCAGTCGCTCCACGTAAAAATCAATACTTTCACCAAATCGTTAGGCTAAGGTAGCGGACCCCGTCGATCCTAATAGATTAGGAAACGGGATAACGGTAATAACAAGACAGATTACATAGCACAAGTACAACGAAAATTCCAAAAAGTGATATTTAGTAGAAATATTTGTTTGTCATCCAATTTCTCATGTATGCACAAACAAAATCTATAGGGTGACCTAGAAACTATTAAATTTAGCAAGCAATGTGAGACATCACAACATAAACGTTAAACTATGGCGATTTTTAAATATTATCCATTTAAAAATCGCCATACTTATTTCTGCTTTTCAAGTAATAAAAAATGAAATCCTGCAAGTTATTTATATTCGACATAAGACCATGCAATAGGATAAGGAGTAGCGCAAAGAGAAGGGAAGTAAAAAAATGACAAGAATTTACAATTCAAAATCAACTATCCAGCTATCCATGTCTTCATACCATGTCCTTTACGGGGTAGGCTTGGATAAAACAAAAAACACCTAACATTTTTGTTACATAATCTCATTATACCTTATCAATTCTCTCTTACGAATTATATTTTTCTTTTTTTTCTATTTTTAACCTGGTAGCATTTGGAAAAGGATCATTGGCTACGAATAAATAATATCATTGGCGAGGGAGAAATGGCGAAATAAACTTATCAATCTGGGTCTCTTTTCAAATTGTCAGTTAGATATCAATATATTAATATGTGAAGCAAAAAGACGTTTTTGCTTCACATATTAATATATTGATACCCCTTTTTACGAAAATTAAGCGGACGGAGGAATGTGAAATTTGGCACTTTTAAAGTTTATATGGACAAGAAATGCAAAAAGCTAAAATGTTTTTAAAATAATGCTTAGAAAATATATTAAATTAATAAAAATTTAATGTATTTTCCATTACACACACTACCATGGCTTTGACACACAAACACTTATGTACCCAAATATATACCTACTCTTTTGTTTATGGTTAAAGTCTGTGGTTAAACTGAGAAGTGATTAATGTTATTAGTCTATAATTCACATTATGGTCGATTTTCGACCAGTAGGCTACCTTTAGGGAACCGGCGAGCCTGCATGAGAAGACCAATGAAGAAGCAAGCTAAGTGTGTAAGGACCGCGTCTTATGGCGCTCGGTTCTCGCTTCCTACCCCTACAAGGGACCTGGCAATTTGGGCTCTTCTTTTCGCTTACCATCAGGCGAAGCGGAGCCACTATGCTGAGCTAATATAAAAAAAAACAAAAATAGAAACAGTCCCAAAATTGTAGTATGTATAAAAGCGATAAAAAAAACAAGTCTAAAAATGTATTTACACTAACGTACGAATATATGTAATTTACGGCCTTAGGTTAAGGCTCTGGGAAAGAGAGATAGAGTACATCAAAGCAGCCAGACTGGAGAAATAAGTCCACCTCTCAGAAAATCACAAATACTTAAGAGCTACCTGGATGTCGCAGGAATACAACAATTGTATTCCTGCGACTTAGGGAAGCTCCCGAGGAGCCGCTGCGATAGCAGAAGGGGTTATATGTATATAGAAGGGGTTGTACGAGCTATACTTCTTGTGTTACAAAAGTTCATAGCTATGCTAACCTCTTTATATCAGGTGGGCCGTATGCATGTATGCCTCCCGACGTTGGAATAAATAAAACATTATTACGTATTTATTTGCTTACTGGTAACTCACTCGCAAAACACCAAAACGTTGTTTCGTTGCTGAGAGGTGAAGGTATTTCCCAGTAGAAGTGTTTTAATGCAATATCTATCTAAAATCCCTATCTCTCTTAAAATACATATTAAATATATAAAATCTTTCTCTTAAAAAACCCTTTAGACGCTTAATTTCTACGGATTGGATATTTTGACGAGCTCGGTGGCTTAGTCGTGAATGACTCGACTTTGACACCAACGCTCATGGGTTCGATTTCCACACGCGACAAATATTTGTATGCATGAACATGTTTCTTTGTCTTGGTTTGGATGTTTTAAAAGACGTAGGGCGCATCAAAACAGCCCGTCTGCGGAAGTACCTCCACCTCACAGAAAACCGCAACCAAATAATAACTCCCTAGAGGGTTGTTATGTTCCTACGTGTGAGTGAGGTCACCAGTGAGCTCCTAAGAAGTTGCTGTGTTGCTAAGCAGCAGAGGAGGCATCTTAGGAGTGATTATTAATTTGCAAGCGTTAACAGGCTACGGCAACCGCTGTACATCAGATGGGCCGTATGCTTGTACGCCTTCCGACGTTGTATAAAAAGAATGTCCTCCATTACTTAATAACGCAACAACAAAGTAATGGAGGATTTCCAATTCAAAATTAAATACCTTGTCACAACTATTGTCTTGGTCTAAGAGAGGTAGGTCCTACCTCTCTTAAAAGTAACCCTTTTAGAAAAGTACCTCCACCTCACGGAGAACAAATCGCTGGAGGGTTGATATATTCCAGCGAGTGAGTAACTTTACTATTAAGCTACTCAGAAGTCGCTGTGTTAGCGGCAGGGATGGCAATGCACAAGTGATATATCCTGTATTACAGGATAGCAAACATTTTACATCAGGTAAATCGGTTGCTTGTATAAGGACACATATGATTGTGTCAGCATTTTGGAATATTGCTGATTATGATGTCACGAGAGGGCGCGCGGTAGTCATGGCTGTAACATGTTCGTGTCGGGTATGGGACTGAATTGTTATATTGAATATTGGTGAACTCTAATAATTTGATATTTTCTATGTTGTAGTAAACATGTGTCGTAATGAACTCAGTTTCAGTACACGAACTTTATCATTTTCACAATCATGCAATTTGATCTAACCTGCTTTGTGTGGTTCCGCCACAAATTAGTTATTGCGGCCTAGCGCCGGCCGACACTCACCCACTTCCGTTAGTAGATGCGAAATGCCGACGCTGCCGTGGCTGCTCCGGTAGTCTCTGCCTTGGCTGCTGCGGTCGTCCGCTATCTGGAACAGAAGCCGCAAGCCGCCACCACCATCGCTGCGACGACTAGCCTGGTCGTCGCTGCGACACGTGTTTCGCCTCTCCATCCTCGAGGCATCCCTAGGCGCTGTAGACGTTAATCGTTAGAATAACATGCTACAAGTCTAACGATTAACGTCTACAGTGCCGGATGCCTCGTGGAGAGGCAGCAACCGGAGCTGTCATAGCAGCGTCGCCATATTGCATTTACTAACGGTAGTGGGTGCCGGCCGGCGCTAGTGGCGGAAGTACACAGCAGGTTAGATCAAATTACATGTAAATTTGACTTTCGCAAAATAACGCCTGAATCTAATAACTAATTAATTTTCACAATCCACTAAACGCACCTCTGACACAGACTGAACTCTGTGTGATCCGCTAGTCATACTCGTCTCGTCTCGTAGTATATAGTAGGGGCGTCACATGATACGTGTAGTGTAAAAAAATATTTTGACTAGAACTGCCCTCTGCGTCTGTTTATGACCACTGATTAACAGAACTTGACTAAGGTGCAATATTCCACAATTCAGTATGGCCAAGCTGGTCTCATTTAAAAAATATACCTATAACAGATGCGCTGTACAAAAGCGCAGTGAAACTCCGACTCGCTAATGATCCAACTTAAATCTTGGGATGAAAAACCTTTAAAGTTTTCCATTTTTATCGAGCTCGGTTTAAAACGCTTTGAAACTTTCCACAAAGGACAAAACTATTGGTCGTCACTTACTCGAGAACTCTTGAAGAATCACTGGCGGAAATATTTAATTGCATTATTTTTGAAGCGAAGGCAGCGGAAAGTCCCACTTGAAGAGTGCTTTGTGGTTACCCCAGTCTAAAAGATCGTTAAGAGTCTTATAGTTACGGGTAGGCAAAGTGATGTACTCATATATTATCAGAAGCCGGGAAGCTAGGGATGTTTGGATGTGTACACGTTTGCTGTTCCAGCTTAAGGAGGAGGCATGTTTTATATATTTAATACGAGTTCAGTGCAATGGCATGTATAGTACTTCTCTCAAACATGTAAGGAAAACTTCTTACTCCTACAAATTTCTTCTGATTAAATTCGTTGTGAGTTCCAAGGCAGCTGTAGTTTAACCCCCGGGACGGCAGTGAACTTCACTGTTCATTGCCTTTTTGTTGGTCGCCGCTGTTAATTCTGGCTACGCAGGAGACACAGTGGTGGGTATGAGCGGTGGGCCTGTCCCGTAAAAAAAACATGTAAGGAAATAATAACAGCATATCCTAACCTAAAGGTCTAAAGTATTCTTCTTGTTAGTGTTATCCCGTTTCCATTAGTAGTAGCAGGTTCCGCTACCTAAGCCTAAGGATTTACCTTTACCTAAGCGAAGATACTGATATTTACGTACAGTAACTGCCGTCCGACCTCCACAGCCCAGAGGAGAAAGGAGGGGAGACCTTTCTTAGGTACGTACGTAGGTAGGTAGGTAGGTTACACGTCTTTAGAAATATAGTTTTGAATATGGAAATGTGATATGTGATTAGACTGTACAGTCAACTTTCTAACAACACTTGAACATTTAGCAATTTTGGAGAACATTGCTACTGTATATTTAACTCATCCTGTATTTTGCGGCTTGTACCACTAAATTTGTGTTCTCAGATTTATTCACATATTTGTAATTATCATTTGATCGGTCGCGGAAGCCCACACTTGCGAGGAAATTATATTTCGAAAGACGTGTTATCTAAGAAAGATATGATTCTATCTTTGGCCTGTAAAGGTCTGATGGCAGTCGCTCTAGATTAAAATTAGTATCTTCTCCAAATACTCAGGCTTAGGTAGCGGGCCCCATAAATCCTTACAGATTAATAAACGGGAAAGGCTAGAGCGAAGAAGACGTTTTAGATTTAATTTAACAAAACTGTGTTCTATGTCAATTTCTAATTACTTCAACTATCTAATGAGTAGAACTAACTGTTGCTGCTAATATTATTAACCAATTGTCAGTGCTTTTGTCTGTAACCAGTTTAACTATTGACCAAAAAACAATTTAAAATTTTTTTTTATACATCGTCGGGAGACATACAAGTATGTGGCCCACGTGATGTAAAACGGTTACCGTAGCCTGTGTACGCTTAATATCACTAGCTCGATGCCACTTCTGCTGCTAACTCAGGAAATCCTTAGGAGCTTACTGGTGACCTCACTCACGCGCAAGAACACATCAACCCTCTAAGGATTTGTTATTTGGCTGCAGTTTTCGGTGAGGTAGAGGTACTTCCTCAGACTGCTATGATGCGCGCTACCTCTCTTAAGAAAGAAATATAGAAAACTGTTTTTGAAGTTATACTTCTTTTGGCACATTAAGGGTAAATTAAGTCAGTGAATTTTTACAATTGACACCATGACGTTGGTTATCGTAGGTGTTGTGTCACAAACGTAATACTGGCGGGATGAGAGTTCTTTTTGTTTGGTCATGCCAAAGTAACATAACTTTTTACGTGCATAAGAACACAGGTATTTTGACTAATGGTTAGTTTAACAACAAACAAACTTTTCGTGTTTAAGGTACATCTATTTAAAAAGAAAACATGTGCGTCTCGAGAGGCCCGACAGAAGTGATAACTTAATCTAATCCGCTGCCGTATGCGTGAGAGAAAGGGAAGAGCCAGACAGACTGGCGCCGTGACGCGTTACGTAACGAAGCGGTTTACCCTCCCATAAGAAGTTATCACGTCAAAAATCTAATGTTTATTTAACTAACTATATTAAGCTACCGACTAGTTAGTACACAACCTTTTCTTTTTGGTCCATGCATAGGCATTATTTTCATTTATGAATGAATACGGCACACAGTTTAATACCAAGCACGCCATTGTGCCGCGGCACAAACTTCGCGCAATATTTGTTTAATAAAGGTATTTTAACAATTACTTTATTTAACTACCGAGCAGACAACCGGCCCATATGTGGCTAATCATCTGACTAATTCAGTTATCATTAATAATTAATTTAATTAATTATCACCATTTTCCGATCAATTTCAACGCAGATGGATATACATTATTTTGCTTTTCACGCCTGTAAACGAACGATGCCCTTTCGTTCCTGGAAGCGTGGGAGAAAGGGACCATGACGACTAATATATATCAGACTGACTAAACACCAGCTAGGGGACGGGCTTTAGCTAGGAAGGCTTTATTGGTAGCGATCGCCTTAAGGGATGCTGGGCGAGACGACCTAAAACATAAGAGTAATTTTTTCGTAGTACATGTAATAAAAAGGTCAACATTTTGTAACTACAATTGAGATTATGGATGAACTAGCCAATTAATCGGAACCAGCCTATTGAATTATTTACTAAAGAAAATACTCATAAGGAAATCTGTACTTCCAAGAAATTATATTTCGAAAGGCGTGTGATCTAACTTACGAAATGTCTGGTATTCCCCATGGGTTGTAGAGGTCTGACATCAGTCATTCCGTGTCATAATCAATATCTCCGCCAAATGCTAGGTTTAGGCAGCGAATTCCTCTAATCATAATGGTTTAGGACGAGGGAAAACGTTAGGAAGAAAATTGTGCAGGTATTTATAGATATTCAAAATTCGGTTATCTGCAGCTATTATGTATTCATTAATATAACTGAATTCAGTTAGAGCGAATTACGTTTTTGTATAGTTTATCTGCGATAGTTCCCGATTCGATGCCCTAATTTTGATGAAATGTTATGAATAGAATGTTATATGCAAAAATTGTAGTTCCTTTGAAAAAAATTAGATAGGGAGTTCTTTTTACAACATGTGTTGATTTTTTTCATTTTATACAATTTCGGGAGGCAAGTATACCTGACATAACACAGCAACTCCTTAGCAGCATTACTGGTAACCTCACTCACTACACTAGGGAGTTGATATATGGCTGCGGTTTTCTGTATGGTGGAAGAGCTTCCCCACTAGGGTTACGTTAATTCTCCTTACCTCTCTTAAAATAACCCAAACTAAGACAAGATAATTTCATACGCACAGATTACATGAATAATACTCTCTAAAACGCACAGTACGTGACCATTTTGTATGTAGTATCAAACGTCATTAAACATAATTTAATTTAAACAATCAGTCGCAAAGAGGGACAAAGTGTCTTATGCATTCTTCATTTTTGTACATAAAGGTAACTTTTTCCACACATTCCATCCATCATTTCTTCGGGATTTCATAGACTTTAATACATGTTAGATACAAATTTCCTATTCGATAATCTGCAATTATTCTGAAGCAAACGAGCCTTAATGGACAGAAAAATGACTCGATATACATTTTCATTTTTAGTTTAAGGAACCCCAAAACAAAAACTAATAAATAGTCGTCAATGTTCAACAAAGCATGAAAAATATGAAACAGATATTAAAAAAAAAAACTAATCTTTTCAGAAAAAGGCAATCGACTGAGAAATTTTCGGCAACTGCAATCCCTTTCAATATAGCCAACACACAGTCATGATCAAACGGTATTTTTAAAACTTTATCATGAGCAAATTTCAACTTTATCGCGATCGGGATAAGGATAACATTTGTGTGACATTGTGAGGTAACCCAAAATTGGTCGCTGAATGGACAATACATCGGCGTAGAGAATTGTTCGAATATTAAAAATCATTCGAGCATTATTGAATTGCTCTTTGCCATTAATTCAGGACGTGGTCGCAGTGAAAGCGTGGAAAACATAAGCGAAGCGGATATACCTTCATTGTTTTAAGAGGATATACAACATTCTCTTACTAATTTTTTTAATAGTTGCATGCATATTAGCATGTTTCGTGTAAGGAATAACCTATAATCATTTTTTTCACGTATACTGAAAGGTACAAAAATAAAAATGCAAGAGCAAGTGATAATTACAAATATGTACATAAATCCGAAAACACGAATTTAGTGATACATGCCAGGATTCGAATCAGAGACCAGTTGGTCAATAGGCCCCCCGCGTTGTGTGGCTTGGGTTGGGGGCTGGCTTTGGATGTTTTACCCACTGAGCTATCACTGCTGTTATGTGAAGACACAGCAGTATCACAAGCGTAACAAAAATTTCTCGTAATACAAATACATAAAATTTGGAATTGTTATCTGTATGTATCCTAAAGTGGATTAGGCTTAGGTAATATCCCAACAAACATTTTCGTTGTATAAGTATAAGTTATACAGCTCAAAATGCTATAAACATCGTATAGAAGTAATTTTAGCCTATAATGCGACTTAGTGCCTCTTATCGTTATACAACTTTTAGTCATTTAAAGACGTATACACTTCTATGCGACTGTTTTATATGACCATTACACATCTTTCAATGGTAAAACCAGCGCTGTCGTTCTAGTAACGTTTGAACGACTTTTACACTGACATTAATTGTATTAGAGTCGCGTGAACCACTTTTACGTGGCATTCGTGAAAAAGTGACAAATTACACTCTTACACGATTTTTAGTAAATTTGCATACTATTATACTACTATTTAATGACTGAATGTCCTATAAGTGAAGAGTATAGTAATATTATATTCAGCCATCATTTTCTAAAATATTTTCTTAAAATGGATAGAAAAAGCTGGGCTAGTGTAAAAAAGAGTGGTTCTTTTAAAAGGAAAGTTAAAAAAAAAACTATACTGCGCTCCTTATGTCCAATTACATTAGATTGAAAATTTCTACACGACAAGATAATTTTCGTCAAACTGGAGTTGGTTCCGTACAAAATTTAATATTAAACTCAAGAGAATTGAGCTCGGTGCAGAATCTAGAGCTCGAGACCAAAGACAATGTCGCTTCAAGCGCATTAAGTGGATCTAGTGGTTCTGCAATAGTAGAGGGAAAAAAAGACGAAGTAGATGAAATATTTGAAAAACTATGTCTTACTGATAGTGAAACAGATTGTGATAGCGAAAGCGAAGCCAGCAAAAAATGATAAACTTCGTGATAAAATAAGAAAATGGGCAATTAGTTTTAATATTATACAAGATGCATTGAGAGAACTAAACATGATTCTGAACGAGAGATTTCCCTGTTCAATTCCAAAGGATCCACGGACACTTTTAAATTGTCAAAAAACAAATATATCTATAGTTTCAGTTGATTCTGGTCATTATTGGCATAATGGCCTTATTAATACGCTAAAAACGGTTTTACAACATTTGCACAATATACCAGAGTGCATATCTCTTAATGTAAATATTGACGGCTTACCATTATTCAAAAGTTCCAAACATCAAGTGTGGCCAATATTGTGCAACATTCATGAATTCCTCAATATTCCACCATTGGTTGTGGGTGTATATGAGGGTACAAATAAACCTGTAGATTTAAACTTATACTTGCAACCGTTTATTGATGAATTACTGCAGCTTTACCGTAATAATTTAAAATTGATTACACGACAGGATATTGAAGTAACAACCAAAGTAAAACTGAGGGCTGTTATATGCGATTCTCCTGCAAGAGCATTAATTAAAGGTAAAGCATTTAAAATGCATTTCCATGACCATACAAAGATATTTGTAATATTCGTAAAAAAAATATATTTTTTATTTATTTAATATTTTTATTTTTATAATAAATATAATAAAAAATATGATTATATAAAAAATCACGACAATCCTTACGGATATATAATAAAAATATTATTCATTTATAGTATATATATATTATATATTTATATAATAATATTTTTTTTTTGATAATTTTAAATATATTTTTTTAATATTTCAATGCTTACGGAATGAAATAAATAATTTAATGAATATTATTACTAAAATCCCGTAGGGCAGCTTGTGGTATCCTTGTCTTGGGGAGTAGTGACCCCACGGACCTGAGTGCTCCCAGGAGAGGCTCCTGTTCCTCGCCTCCGAACTTCCTTTGTTAAGGACAAAGTGGAAACCGGAGAGGAAGGAGAGCTGTACAGTTGTAAGGAGAGTTTGAACTTAGGCGTTTGCTGTAAAATGCTCTTCATAATATTATAATTATTAACAAAAGATTGAATGACATTGATTAAGCTGGAATGACATGTCACTATACATGTTAATGTGTTTTGTGCTTCATCAATTAATGTCAGTACCTCACTTCAATAATCTATATTATTTGTGTTGATTTTTGTGTAAATTTTTTTTTTTTATTAAGTACAAAATTCACATTCATCTCCGGGGTAGTGATTATATATGGCAAAAAATGCGCAGTGTGGGCACCAAAAAAATGTAAATTTATCATATATTTAACATTTGTGTAGGTTTAGTTTCGTCGCTGGTTATCGAAAATCCGCAACCTAAACAATGATCCACTCGGATAAAGTGTGTAGATATCCATGGCCATCTCAAATTCATATGTATCAATTTAATAAAATCTGTCTTGGTTAAAAACTTATCAATGTCCATTAAATCACATATCATTTTTTTATCAATCACACAAGCGCCACCACCAACAAAAAAAACACGAGTTGAATTTGTGTAAATTTTATTAGAGGAATGAACCCTAATTTTATTAATATGGCTGATACTGTACAGATAAAACAAATTGCATAGAATGAAAAGTCGTTTGGATGTTGTATTACCGTTGTGTCTTCAACTATAAGTCGTATAAAAGTAACTGTTAGCACATTCATGAAAAATAATAGGAAATGTATTGTTTAATTTTAAGAATTTGTAAGGCGCGTTAATTATATTGGGAAAACTAGCGCATAATACTCGATAACATTAATTTCCCAACAGATTAATGTGATTCAACCTCTTCAACGCAAGTTTCGAAGATGTAACACATAGATAATAATTATATAAAATGGCGGTAGGTACTACTAATAAAAATTGTCTGTCACAGTTTTTAGTTTAAATTATGACTACATTTATCTAATCAGTTTCAAATCCCATATAAAAGTCGTAATTAGCACTGTCATTTGGCAAAGTGTCGTAAAACTGAGGTAATAAATACCGTAACGCGACAAAAAGATAGAACTCACTACATCTATGCGACCACTACACCGCTAATATGTCATTTATACGACGCTTACGCAACTCTATTACGACACTAACTCGTATAAAATGGGCCTATTCTCGGTCGTATCGACGTATCAACGACGTAGCGACGACCAGCTTATGGAACCAAAAGTTAAAATCGGCACGTTGTGGCGACTTCAAAAATGTTTGTTGGGATACTTCCTAGTGAACCAAAATACTGTAGCTTACTGTAGCTACAAGGGCACCAATTTCAACGCACTGCTTACGGTGTGCTTATGCAAGTAGTCAGAGAGGATGGCTAAATAAATACATAAACAAATAAAATTAAAAAAATACCTATAGATGACTTTGTATAGTACCAAAAATAAACTATTATTAAAATCTAATAATTAATTTTCATTATATATCTCAAAATCAGATGCGGTGAAACTTAAATATTGACTAACCCACGTGCTTCCTTGATCCCTCTTATATAAATAATATATACCATAAAAATATATATAATATATACCATAGATATGGTATCACGAAGTAACTCATCTCCTACATATATTCACGCCAATACATCACATGGAATAGGCAGAGAGAACCGCGCGCCACATGACTCGACCTTTGTACACCTGACTCTTATCTTTAGCATTAATATTTCTTTTAGATTATTTTGTTAAACAGCCGTCGCTAAGCATCTTAAAATACCTACAACACGCATTTAATTTACGTAAAATAAGAATATGTATTTTAGAACCGAAACTGTGTCATCATTTTTTATGTATTATTGTATAATGTGGTAAATCAAATCATTGAATTTTGTTACTGGTCACTTAAGAAAGTTCACTCTTATAAATTTCTTAACTCCACAGTTAACACTATTGTTGTTTCGAATCTACTCATCAGGGTTTATATTAAAATCGAATATGTATATATGCCATAAAGAATATAATAACACGATAAATAAAAATCACGTACGTCTACGGCTTGCATAATTGAGAATCTCTCGAATTATAACAATAAATGTTGTAAAAAACTAAAAACCAACTGCGGAACAAATGGAAACAAGGGATTAAATCAGAGATTTCTTTCACAAAACCGTAATGTCGCAGTAGATAGATATGCAGTGTTCAGCCACTCACATCGAAATGTCGCTAGTTGCTGAGAATCGTTTCTCGGTAACATGGTAAAATTCGAACATGGTAAAAGTCTTTCAATTAATAACTAGCTTCTATAGACAGATTTTAGTATTTTCAAGTTTAGTTTTACAAATGTTAGTAGTTAACCATTTTATTCACGTGGTACTTGCTGGTAAACTGTCTGGGGAAGTACCTCCACCTCACAGAAAACCGCGGCCAAATAACAAGTCCGTATAGGGTTATTGTGAACCGACATAAGTTGTCGGGTCATCCTCACTCATACGCAATAACACAACAACGGTCTAGGGAGTTGTTATTTGGCTGCGGTTTTCTGTGAGGTGGAGGTACTTCCCCAGACTGCTATGATGCGCCCTACCTCTCCTAAAACATCCAGACCACGACAAACAGACATGTTCATGCACACAAATGTTTGAGGGAATATACAGAAAGGTAAAAAATGGAACGCTATTAGTAAAGCCGCAGCTTTATGTGCCACGAAGTTCGAATAGAGTGGCTCCATTTCGAATGATAATGGGTTTTAAAAGGACTGCTGGTTCGAATCCAGCGGCGTACGGTTTGCGGGCAAATTTATTGTTTTGCTTTGTTAATTATTATTTGGGAATAATAACCATCTGTTGTTTGCTTTCGCCGCTTTCTTCAGTTCGCATTGTACTCTATACGAAGGTTAATAATGTTTTTTTTTAACTTGAATTTTATAAGGCAGCAAGTAAATTGAAAATTAAAAAATAAAGTCAATGAGCAGTAACGGAGATTTTTTTTAAAATACCATTTGAATAATTTTATACATATGATAGAGGTGATCGATGCTTAGGATGTGGAAGGACGTCTTACGGTACTCGCAACTCCTCTCTGCCTATCCCGCAAGGATGCTGGGGTGAGGATATATACATATATATGTACCTACACATAATATGTCCGAGTTTTTGGTGGCAAAACACAAAGATTTGATTTCGCAAAATAACGCCTGAATCTCTTCTTATTCCTAGCATTAACCCATTTCCTAATCCATTAGGATTTAGCGAATATATGGAGTAACTGCTGACAGACCTCCACAGCTCAGAGGGTGAACCAGACCATTCATAAGTAAGGTTACACGTCTCATGCAACATAATTTCCTAGATGTGCGGATTTCCTCACGATGTTTTTCTTCACCGCAAAGCTAGTGATAATTGCAAATACTTTTTTATACAACGTCGGGTGTCATACAAGCATACGGCCTACCTCATGTTACCGTAGACTATGAACGCTTGTAATACATTAAATATCACTCGCGCGATGCCTCTGCCTCTGCTAACACAGCAACTCCTTAGGAGCTCACTGGTGACCTCACTCACGAGTTGTTACTTGGCTGCGGTTTTCTGTGTGGTGGAGGTACTTCCTCTCTTAAAACATCCAGGCCAAGACAAACAGACATGATCATGCACACAAATGTGTTTGTATTGTGTGGGAATCGAACCCACGAGCGTTGATGTCAAAGTCGCGTCATCACGACTGCGCCATCGAGCTCGTCAAAATATGAATATAAATCCTTAATACGAATTTAGTAGTATATGCCCACACTAGTTTAATAACCTGGTTCTTTATTAACACATGAATCATTTAACTATTAAAATAACTAATTAACAAAGTTTCAATTTAAGATACTTACGAGTATTAAAGAAAGTTTATAGTTTGAAATCTGTACAGTTCTTTCTTACTAGCTTTATGTACTTGAAAATATCAACAAAAAAAAAATAACTTTTCTTTCTACACACGGAATTATTTTAGAGATTCTACTCTCCAGCCATAATATGCAGCCTTCGTAACGTACGCCGGTAATGGCCAGTAAATTTTACAAAAATAACTGAAACCTGAAACGATGGAGTTTACGTGCTAAGTCTTATCACGAAGGTCATCTACAAATTCTCACAATATCGGCCAAGAGTTAAAAGATATAAAGTTCAATTTTCTTTGACCTTTATATATCAGCTGTTGTAACAGTTAAGAGTATGTTGGCGTGAGAACTTTCTGACGAAAAGTTATTTCAATGTAAACAAACAATCATGCTAACAAACAAAGTTACGATTACTCAATAATCACATTTATGTACAAATTCTGATTACATTTACATTTCAATTAATATACAATGTTTATAAAATAACCCCACTAACTCGCGGGAACACAAAAACTTTCCAAGAAGTTGTTATTTGGTCGTGGGTTTTTGTGAAATTGATTTACTTCCCCGGCCAGGCTGTTTAGATGTTTTTATAACAATATCTGGAGGTCTACAAGCATATGCCTTTCACGTTGTATCGGAACAGAAGGCCTATTTGATATAAAGTAATTACCGTAAAAAGCTTGTAACATAGGAAGAATACATAGCGCGTTGTCATGCCTCTAGGGTGCATGCGTCTAGGATGTTGTTTCTTAGCTACAGTTTTCTGTTCTCCAGTCAGGCTGCTTTGATGCGCCCAATATGCGCGGTTTGTCAATTCTTTCACTGACATCGAGTTTATGATTTGGCGTGAAGTTCTAGATAGATAGATAAATAATATACCTAGTCCGGCCATGAGTTCTGTTACAAATGAATATGCATTTATTTTTTTATGAAGTAATGTAATCTTAATAAAACTTATATGTATACTTTTGTGGATGTCTCAGCAAAAAATAAAAAAAAATATTGTATTCGAAATGGCCACCTTTGGCTTTGATACAGGCCTTTATTTTGTCTGGCCACGAATCTATGGATTTATGCACTGTTTTCATGGGAAATTTAGCCACTGTTAGCTCCAGAGATTTCTTCAGAGACACAATGTCGGCGTGTCGTTTCGAGCAGGCCGTGTCCTCTAAAACTGACCATAATTTGTAGTCTAAGAGGTTCAGATCTGGGCTAGATGAGGGCCAATCTTCAGCTTTTATAAAGTCCAGAACGTTGGTTACAAGCCAGACTTGGGTAGTTCGTGCCTAGTGACCAGGTGCAGATTCCTGCTGGAAAGTCTACGGTACATTTTTAAAAAGTGTATTGCTGAGAGGTTTCATAACACGATCCAAGATGTTGTATCTCAGACCACATGTGTGGCTTTTTTAGAACTGTGTACACCTTGGCATTTTGTTTGTTGTAGTGCTCTTCAATCGTGAAATTTTTTTCATCAGTAAAGAGGATATTTCTGTGCCTTTCACCTACGTATCGGGACAGAAGACGTATTGATCGATCCACTCTCTTCAACTGTATGGATTGATTTAGGGTAGGTCCTATAATATATCGACGATAAGCGCCTAGCTTTAGGTTTTGTTTTATTTTACGCGGCAGAGTCCTAGCCGGAATCTTCTTTTCTCGCGATAAGAGTTTTTTGTTTCCTAATGGGGGTTTGGTCTACAGTTTTTCAGTACGGTTTTATCACCCTGCTTGAAAAACAATACCATTAAATAATAAATATTACATTAGAAAAAGGTATACAACGGAAAAGTAGAGAAGTTAGGAGTCGAGAAAGGCAAAGACTCTCCTACCACGACCATGGTCGTTTGGTATCAGAAGTAGGTCATGTCAGGAGCCCTAAAACGACGAGAGTGCATGAAAAGAGTACTAATGTTAAATAATCTAGTGACATGGTGTTAAGGACGAAACAAGTGGCATTCTGTTCTCCCATTCTCTCCATCTACACTGTACAGGATATGACGTGAATATATGTATAGAATGATAATTAATTAAAACGGGATATTAATCACATATATCGCATGCCTTTGTATGTATACAGCAAATCAAACACCAACGTTTCTAGAGCTAACAATTCAAATGAACCTTTTTAGGTGAAGTTAAACTAGTAATTAAGCTATTAAGAACAATTTTTAACCCCGCAATCGGCCCAATTAAAAAGGATTGTAAAGTTAATTGAATAATGACAGGACGGCTCGATTGAAACCTACAATTTCAATCTCATATAATCAAAAGATGTATATATAGGTTATTTTCATTCATGACTAGCTTATGGCAGCGATCTCGTCCGCGTGGAATATTTTTTGGAGTTTTACGTAGAAACCTCAGACAATCCTGAGATTAAAGGTAGCCTAAATATTTATATGAGATGTTAATCCTACATCATTAAACTCCATGTAGTGATTTTGTGATGTGCGGGCAATGGACATACAGAAAAAAGAAATTTTAGATTCTATATCCATAATAGAATCCAGCTACATCACTCATCACATCAAAAAAATCTTCCATGTATGATACTGCTACAATTTTATCATACATGTAGATCTATCTGTCTGTCACACAAAGTCCTTTGCGGAGCAGGAAGAGATAACCGAATGCCACATGACCCGGCCTTTACACACCTAGCTCGTTTCTTTAACTTCCATGCCTCTTTCATGCACACTTGCCTGTTCCTAGGATTTCTGTCACCCTCTGATAACACACGATCAATTTGGTCGTGATAGGTCTTGGTCTTCCTAAACTTGTACATCCTTCTACTTTCTCCTTGTATACCTGTTTTGTTATACTTGCATGCTTTCTACGTGTCCGAACCGAAGGAGCATACCTTGATATATGTACATGTAATGATACTGCATATATGCATAGATACATATAGTATATATACTCGATATTGTATATTTATACAGATTTTTTTTATGTAGAGTTAACCTCGCCGTCATTTTTAGACCAAGGTCAATCTCACCAGCACATGGAGCGTGTGAACAGCCAAGTAGCCAACGAAGAATGATTTCTGTTCGAGATTTGCCGAAGCGATCTCTTTTTCTCGTCTGGTCGTTCGACTAAAATTAAATTATTTAAATGTATGTAATGTATGATAGAGGAAGGGCGCATCATAATCTCTCTTAAGTCTTACTATGACAGCCCGACTGGCTAAGTACCTCCACCTCACTAGATAAATGCAGTCAAATGACAGCACCCTGGGGGTTCTAGTGTTCCAGCCAGTGAGAGGATATTATCAGTAAGCTCCTAAGGAATTACTGTGTTGGCAGCTAGAGTTCAACTTTTTGTATTGCGAGCATTCATAAGCTACAGTAGTACTTTACATCAGGCCGGCCGTATTTTTGTATGTCTCCCGACGTTATAAAAAGGCTGTACTGTTTCATGACTAATTTCCTAACAGACGTTTAACGGGGTTTAACAGACGAGGTAGTCGGAAACTTAAACAAGAACATAGTCTACGTATTGTGAAAGCTACGATGCATCATAACGCGGGCGAAGCCGCGAGCAGAAGTTAATCGACTTTGAGTTTCCCGTTCTTATACTTTACATATGTTTAGGTCACTTATTCCAATAGGACATCAAAGCACATCCGAATAATGGTAACTATGCATATCCCCCGAGTTGAGTGGTTATAAATGATTCAGTGACTGCTAATGGTAGTTAATGGTGGGTAGTAGGTTCACACAACCGCATATGTCTAACATAAATTCTTTAAAAACACACATTAATAAAACTCTAGCTATAAAAAGACTACCCGCTGTTACACGCGACCTTTTTTTTTGTAAATATTGTACAATTTTAATGCGAGACGTTTAGTAACGAAGATTAATGTCGGGTCGTGGTCGAATCGAATTCAAAGAATAAATATTATGCTGCATGTAATTTCTGTCCGAAAATCTACATTCGAATTAAAGGAAATTAAAGGTATATAATGTACAGTATATTACTTACATATATTTTACTGTAGAATCATCTTCGTACATATCATATACCTACATTGTTTTATTCATATTATTTCTCAGAAATAGCCCCCCAGTGAAATCCCTTATTCATTTTATTAGTAGTTTTTGTTATGATTATTTCTGAGATATTATGAAAAATGGTATCTTTATATAAGTAAAGTACTCGTATATGTAATTTACTAACGCATATAGTCGACCTAGGTTTCCTTACGACTTTTTTGAGATTGTTGCAAAAATTTGATATGTATAATGATTGTGAGTATAAATTTGATCTTGCGGTGTGCTGTTGATGAGCAGCTATTACACATCTCAGTGAGTTGGTGTGGGCCTTCATGACCGGCGTATCTTACCTGGTCGGAGTGGAAAAACAAAAACCCTGCAGTTCTCTTAATTCTGGCTTTCCGTCATTGCTAGCTCAGAAAACAGTCATTACAGCTACATGTTGCACGGATGGAAGGTTCAGGAGTTCCAAAAGAATAATACAACGAGGAACTTCAGACAAAACACTGCATATCTGTGACTTCCGCACACCGGATTTTGCCCCCCATTCGACTTTTTTGGACATTTCGATGTCCATTTTTAGGGTTCCGTACCCAAAGGGTAAAACGGAACCCTATTACTGAGACTCCGCTGTCCGTCTGTCCGTCCGTCCGTCCGTCTGTCACCAGGCTGTATCTCATAAACCGTGATAGTTAGACAGTTGAAATTTTCACAGCTGATGATGTATTTCTGTTGCCGCTATAACAACAAATACTAAAAAATAGAATAAAATAAATATTTAAGTGGGCTCCCATACAACAAACGTATTTTTATTGCTCGTTTTTGCTCGATATTTATAACGGCAACAGGTAGACGCTTGAAATATTCACAGAATATTTAGTTATATATTAAGAATAAATAATTAAATTAAAATAAAACAAATATTTAAGGGGGGCTCCCATACAACAAACGTGATTTTTTTTTGCCGTTTTTATAGATAATGGTACGGAACCCTTCGTGCGCGAGTCCGACTCGCACTTGGCCGATTTTTTGAGTTACGGATGGTCCCCTGTTGGAGATAGCCATTAAAAGTTGCTTATAGGCATATTTATTACTTAGGGCACTTAAAGTGGGGAAGTACCTTATAGAATACTCATCCCTGTCCACCAAAAAGTCCTTACATTTTTAATTTTATTTCTGCGTTTGAGTATCAAAGTCATCAGAAAATAACTAAGAATATGCTGCATTGTTAGCTGAGCTGGCGATAGGTGAGAGAGATATGTTTGGTAAGTATTACAAGTACATCATTTCCTTTTATAATAATATATATTAATAATATATTTATTTAATAATAATAATATAATTTATATTTTATCGTTAATCGTAAAGAAGTTCTAAAAAAGGTTATGTCTTTAGATGGCGCAGATAAAAATATTAAAAATAAGGGATGTCGTTATTTCAATTTGAATTTAATTAGAGAAACGGCCCTCTACAACAAATAGTTCGAAACACTCATTATTTGGTTACCTTTATTATTTACTAGCTATTTCCGGCGGTTGCACTCGTGTGGGGTTTTAATTTCAAGTTATACCCAACACTGAACAAAAAAAATTGCCTATATTGACTTCTTACGGAAGTAAGAAAACTAATCTTTTAAATATCATTTAAGTCAACAAACGCACGACAATTTTAAATTCTATATATTTAGCATTCTGTATCGATAGTAGAATCTAGCTATTGAAAATGTGTTTCGTTCAGTAACTCTACGTCGCTACAACTTCAGTAGGTACTCGTGTAATAAACAAACGACACTTTGGCGAAAGAGAAGTAGGGCGCATCTAAGTCGTGCGACTAGAGAAGTATTTCCACCTCACAGAAGATCGCAATCTGATACTAATTCCTTGGAATTGTTCTGTTCTTACGAATGAGTGAGCCTACCGGTGAGCTACTGAAGAGTCGTTCTGCTATTTTAATTTAGTGCAGTTATAAATGCCATTCATAGCCTATGATAACGTACGTAAAGGTATGTTGATTTGTCTCCCGACGTTACATAAAAAGTATTTATGACAAGAAGCTAGCTTGTCAGCTAGCGTTGAATAATAATAGAAACAGCAAAATACAAGCCGAGCTAGAATATGCCATGTGATGCTTTCATTTTGGCTAGTTGCAATAGCCCGTTAAAAATGACATATTTTCTAAATTTTTGTCTTCTTGCGCCAATTCTGGCTTTAGATACGAATACGTATTGACAAATAGTCTATTATAACATTGATGGAAAGATTCAAAAATATTTGGGAGTCGACAATTTTTGACAGTCTCGGTGGCGCAGTGGTTATTAACGCAACTTTGACACCAACGCTCGTGGGTTCGATTCCCATACTGGGCAAAAATTTGTGTGAATGAATGTGTCTGTTTGGTCACGGAAAACATCTGCCAAACAACAATTACCTGGAGGGTTGTTGTGTTCCTGTGTGTAAGCGAGGTCAAGCAAGCTCCTAAGGAGTTGCTGGGCATCACGGGAGCTTTAAAAACTTTTACTAATTTTTTTTTTTTTTATACTACGTCTGGAGCCATACAAGCATACGGCCCACCTGATGTAAAGCGGGCACCGTAGCCTATTAACGCGATATATTAAGTATCACTCGCGCGATGCCTCCTCTGCTGCTTACACAGCAACTCCTTGGGAGCTTACTGGTGACCTCACTCACACGCAGGAACACAACAACCCTCTAGGGAGTTATTATTTGGCTGCGGTTTTCTATGAGGTGGAGGTACTTCCCCAGACGGGCTACTTTGATGCGCCCTACCTCTCTTAAAACATCCAGACCAAGACAAACAGGCATGTTCATGTATGGTGGAGGTGGGGCGGTATCGCCGGCGAGGGCATGTGGAGATGATGCGGAGGTGGGGGGAGGACCTGGCGCAGCCGCGGTACGGTGTCCGCGTTGCGGAGGCGCTGCGCCCGGTCCTGGAGGCGTGGATGCGTCGTAGGCGCAAACCCCTCACTTTCCGCATGGTGCAGGTGCTCACCGGACATGGATGCTTCGGTGAGTACCTGCACCGGGTCGCGAGGCGGGAGGAGCGGCCAGGCTGCCACGATTGTGGCGCGGCCGAGGACATTGCTCAGCATACTCTAGAGCAGTGTCCCAGATGGTCTCGGCAGCGCCACGATCTGGTGTCCGCGCTAGGTAGCGCGGACCTCTCGCTCCCGAGCGTGGTCCGCTCCATGCTCGGGAGTGACAGTGCCTGGCAGGCGATGGCCTCCTTCTGTGAGACCGTCATGTCCCAGAAGGAGGCCGCGGAGCGGGACAGGGAGGACGATCCTCAGGCTGCCCCGCTCCGGAGACGGCGGACGGGAGTGCGGCGTAGGCGCTACGCGCACCTACTGCCGCCTCCCTAACCTGTGGGACTAGGGGTCAGGCTGGGAACCTGGCCCATAATGGTCCCGCGGCCGGAGGGGCTGTCCCAATTTGCCGGGATGGCCCCTAGAGAGAAGAAGTCCGGCCCCTTTTGAGGGGCTGGCCAGTCGCAGTGGTGGGCATTTCGCGGGGTTGTTTAGTGGGTATACCGTCGGACAGCCGACGGGGAGTCCCACACTAACACCGGAGGCCACCCAGGCACCGGTGGTGTGCGTAACGCATTTTTCCCCGCGTCACAAAAAAAAAAAAAAAAGGCATGTTCATGTATACAAATGTTTGCCTTGTGTGGGAATCGAACCCACGAGCGTCGGTGTCAAAGTCGCGTCATTCACGACTGAGCTCCACCACCACCGAGCTCGTCAAACTTATATCTTGTATTCAAAGACGACAGGAATGTATGTCTCCCGGCGTTGTATATCTTATAACTACTTTTAAGCTTAGACCATTCACAGTTAAGCTTCATTTTAATGATGTGATTTCTATTACTGAGGTTACTGAAGTTTAAATATACGGAAACAAAAATGAGCATAGTAAGTTTTTATTATGTAAACAAAATTTAAGCATCTCCAATATGTATATGTTTGTTTCGCCGCTCTTGCTTCCTATGTATAATGTTGTATATTTTATATGATCTCGTTATCTCCACACAATGTATTTGAGTTGACTGTAGATTCTGATTATGCAATTTATTAATACTTATCATTTACCCTTATATAATCCTCGTTTACTGAAACACTGCACATCGAACCATCTATTGAATATATTGCCGTAGTTATGTATTATCTACTACAGGAACCATTTCATGATTTTAAGCTGTTACTGTACTATATCTTTAGGTCAAGTCTCTGGCGAGGTAGGCAGCGAGAACTGAGCGACAGATGACCTGATCATTACACACTTAACCGTCTTTATTATCATTTAGCTTTTTTTTCTGCATGCTCGCCAGTTCCTATGGCTCCTGACAAAAAATAACACGTACAAATAAATTATTAAATCAAAGAACAATTACTAAACCCAGTATGTTATAAACTAATTAGAAATTAACTTTATCAAATAAATTTGAAAGCAATAAAATGGTCGCTGTAATAAACAACGGTGTTTTGACGATCTCACGTTTATTTGATTTTGAAGATAAGTGATCTCACTTTTATTTGATTTTGAACTCGGCTCAATATTAGTGGCTCTGCCAAACTCACTTTAATTAAAGTTTGTTATATATTCTGTGTTAGTTCATCATGATTTACAACATATCCAAAATACATAAACATATTAAATAAATCTATATATACGATTCTGGTGAATTACTGGCTGGTATTTACATATTTGTTACGAGTATATACCTACATTGTATTTTACAGGCAGTGATAGCCCAGTGCTCAAGGAACCGGCCTTTTGACCAACTGGTCACCGGTTCGAATCCTGGCGGCATGTACCACAAAATTAATGTACGGATTTATGTAAATATTTTTCGCTTACTCGGCGGTGAAGGAAAAACGTGGTGAGAAAACCCACATACATGTTCAACCTAAAAATAATTTGGTTTTCCCTCTGGTTTGTGGAGCTCTGACGGCAGTCGTTTCATGTAAGAAGCAGTAACTTCGCCAAATCTTTAGGCTTTGGTAGCAGACCCCGGCAATCCTAAAGGATTAGGAAACGGGATAACGCGAAGAAGATATATATATATATTGTGTTTATATATCCATTAGGATCAGGGAGGATTTATGTAAATGAATTTCCAAAAATTGCCAAAGATCAGTGCGTCATTTTATAGAAGATGTATCTTTATAGTGGATAAAAAAAAAATACATTGAATTTAAGGGAGAATTTTAAAAGCTCTCGGAACTGTTGTTGACTGGAATAATACCATAAATCTAAAAATAAATTAAATAAGACTATGTTTGTTTAATTTCGTAATTATATAAAGGACACATTTAAATTAAACTTAAATTTACGCGAAAACAGAAGAAGCAGGTGAAACAGATTTCCTAGGAGTTTCCATTGATTGACACTTAAAGAAAGAAAGCGCATATAAATAAAATAAATAATAAAATATCTAAACATAATTACGCAATTTAAGATGTTTTCCGACAATACGTTAAGAAAAACATAACCAAGTATTTCTTGAAAAACATAACCAATTCTGAAAATGTATTTCTTTGTTAAATCAGGAATCCTGCAGGGACCACAGGGATAAATATAATTTATATATGCTAACTATAAATAATCATATCAATAATATGCAATTATGCTATCGTCAATATCTTACCAAACGGCAATAAAACGTCGTGTTTTCAGAACCCATATATTTAAAGCGAATACCGCTTTTGCCCAAAATATGCATAAGTTTAAGTTACATTTTATTTATAACAGAATTGTTAAATTTTGCGACATCGGGACACTTACGTTGAGCAAGGCAATACATTTGGCATAATTATTTGTTAACGCAATCTTACGATGAAACAGAAAAATTTGTTAAAATAATATTGTAGAGAAATGTCAGTACAAATCTTTTCATTGCTGTCTTTTTATTGTAGTAACTTTATCATTGTTTGTTATATTTGATCGTGTCACATAATTAATGTAATGTACGAGGGTCATTTGAAAAGTTCTTAGCCGAACATGGTTAAAGTCATTGGTTTTTTTATAACTACCCTCATTTTGTAGTTACATTATTTAGCAACAAGTATGCACAGTTTAGTTTATTCACAGTAACTCATTGTTCGTTTACACGTGATACCGTAAGTCAAGTCAGAGCTATTTTTGAAAATGGATAAAATTTAACATCGTGCAGTGATAAAATACCTGAATTTGAAAGGTTTAACTCCAAAAGCTATACATGAAGACATGTCTACTACTTTGGGTGAGTCCGCTCTTTCGTATGCGACTGTTAAAAACTGGGTGGCAGAGTTTAAACGTGGTTGTGAGACCATTCAAGATGAGCCCCGTAGTGGCCGGCCTTCGACTGCTTCCACTGATCAAAACAAAGAAAAAATCTGTGATTTAATTTTATCTGATCGAAGATTGACTGTCAAGGAGATAGCTAAGACTGTAGGCATCTCATTAGAGCGAACACATCATATAATTACTACTGAACTTGGATTCTCTAAGGAGTCTGCGCGGTGGGTACCGCGACTACTTTCAGTGGAACAAAAACGCAACCGACTCACAACTTCTCGCGATTGTTTAGAGTTATATGAAGCTGATCCAATAGAATTTGTTGAAAGATTTATAACCATGGATGAAACCTGAGTTCACCACAATACACCCGAGACAAAAGAACAGTCGAAACAATGGAAAAGAGCAGGATCGCCCACCCCAAAGAAGGCAAAGGTGGTTTTATCGGCGGGCAAAGTCATGGCATCTGTTTTTTGGGATGCAAAGGGTATAATTCTCGTGGATTATTTAAAAAAGGGTGAAACAATAAACTCCGATTACTATTGCAACCTGTTGCGTCGTTTGAGAGAAGAAATCAAAGAAAAACGTCCAGGTTTATTAAAAAGAAAAGTCTTGTTTCATTAGGACAATGCGCGCGTTCACACCTCTGTGCAATCCATGGCAGAAATCCATCTATGTGGCTTCGAATTGTTACCTCATCCCCCATATTCACCGGATTTAGCACCGTCCGACTTTTATCTGTTCCCAAAGCTGAAAAAATTTTTAGGTGGTAAACATATTTTTACAAATAAAGAGGTCATAGCCGCCGTCGACGCTTATTTTGAGGAGTTAGACGAAGATTTTTTTAAAACGGGTATCGAAGCCTTACCGGGTCGATGGAAAAAGTGTTTTGAGCTCGGAGGAGAGTATGTTGAAAAATAAAAATAAACTCAAAATCGTGTGGTTTCATTAAGTATGTTAGGCTAAGAACTTTTCAAATGACCCTCGTAATTATGGCCTCTACGAGACAGGCTCGCCCTAGTGTAGAGACTACTAGAAAAACCAAGAACATTTCTTACTGTACTTTGTTATAAGCATAACATAGTCTTAATGTCAACGTAAAGAAACTGTACTTCATAATTGGTAATAAAAAAATATTATACGACTGACATTATTTATAGATCAAACCTATTTATAAACTGTATATATGTAAACTGTATGTAACTGGGCATAACTTTACCTAATTAATCCGAAGCAACTCGTATGGAGAAGTACCTCCTCTTTACAGAGATCACCGTCAACTACTAAACTCCTTGAGGAATAACGCGTTCTTCTGACGTCGAATAAAAGACTTCACCTAGGGCGAAGGCATCCGAAGAACTATGTTTCGGAAATTTCCTTGAAATCAAGAGATTACTCACAGGCAGGATCTTAAATGCCGGACAAAGTATATTTTCCCATAAATTATGACTAAACAATTATCCCGTCCATAAATTTGATTCATACCGAATCCATCACAAAGTTATGATAAACAATCGACTATAATTTTAGAAATAGCCAAATAAATCATACAATTACTGAGGTTTATAGTTGGTTACCAATTTGGATGTAAAAACATAATATACGACGCAAAACAAGGCTTTTAGGCAGAATCCATTTGTCAGAAACATTAATCATTGATGTTTTATTGAGTGGATTTTTTGTTATATATATACGGGTTAGGTATGCAGGGAACTGAAATTATGGTTCTGATTTGCAGAACCCTTGCATTATTCTGTCAGCCTGGTATCTTTAATGCGTTCATTAATATTTTTGTTAAATCATTTAGCTGAGGGTGTAGGTATAATTAAGAAAAATAAACCTGCCAATGACAAATACCAATGAAATAGAAATAATGTATATTTATTTAAAAAATAACATTATTAAAATTATTTTTGAAATAGAAGAAGATACTCATGCATTACCATACAAAATTTATTGAAATACTAGTAAGGAAGTAATATAAAAGGATTCATAATATTTGTTTAAAGACTAAATAATTTGTCATATATTGATATTATTGTTATATAATGTTATATTAACTCAACATTTACATGCATTATTTATTTATACATGCCTTTCTTTTTCCTAGCCTTATTTCGTTTACTAATATATTAGGATTGGCGGGATCTGCCACCTTAACCTAAGGATTTCACGAAGATACTGATTCTGACACAGAGCGACTGCCGTCAGACCACAACCCTGAAGGATAATCAGATCTTTCTTAGGTCAGGTAGCACGTCTTTCGAAATGTAATTTCTGGTATCTAGGGTCGTGATTTTTCCCTTTACCATAGAGCAAGTGACACTTATAAGTTCCCATACAACAAACGTGATTTTTTTTGCCGTTTTTATAGATAATGGTACGGAACCCTTCGTGCGCGAGTCCGACTCGCACTTGGCCGATTTTTTTTATATAACGTCATTCCAAGTAACAATTAATGTTTTTGCCAAATCTTTAGACTTAGGTAGCGGATCTCGCCAATCCTAATGGCGGGATAATGCTCGGAAGAAGAAAGATGAAAGAAATAACCAATAAAGAACTGATGCCTTCTTCCCGCGCTTTTGACGAGTGATTGATTGAGATTATACTTGAAATTTTTACATTTCAGTATAAAATTAGTTTTGTGTGATAATTTTGATAGTATTTTGTAACATAAGTGCTAGTGAAATTATACAGTAATGAAAAAACTCAAATATAACACGTTTATGTACTTTTTGGAAGACGTGAATAAGTTCATCAAGAACACCTTGTTAAAATCACTATCGTTTTACGGGTGGTATTTAAACTGGGTTGATTGGGTCTAGGTACCTGGAAGCTGGAACATAGAATTAAGATTTTCAAATGGTCCTATACTGAAGACTTTGACACTGGCATAAAGTAGCAACACTATATATAGAAAAAAAAGTACTGATGAAATGAAATTGGTTTTAGGCGCTACGTTAACTACGTTTAGGTGAGTGTAAGGGTATATGACGCGCTCGGTGGCTCAGTCGTGAATGACGCGACTTTGACACCAACGCTCGTGGGTTCGATTTCCAACAAGGCAAACATTTGTGTGCATGAACATGTCTGTCTTGGTCTGGATGTTTTAAGAGAGGTAGGGCGCATCAAAGGACCCCGTCTGGGGAAGTACCTCCACTTCATAGAAAACCGCAGCCAAATAACAACTCCCTAGAGGGTTGTTGTGTTCCTGCGTGTGAGTGAGGTCACCAGTAAGCTCCCAAGGAGTTGCTGTGTAAGCAGCAGAGGAGGCATCGCGCGAGTGATACTTAATATATCGCAAAACGCTAATAGGCTACGGTACCCGCTTTACATCAGATGGGCCGTATACTTGTATGCCTCCCGACGTAGTATAAAAAAAAACCTTAATACGCAGTCAAGTGGTTTCTTAGATTGTGATTACAAACAAACAAAAAATTGAATGTTTTCCCTTTATAATATTAGTTTAATAACACTAAAGCACGCTGAATATCATCCATCATCATGCCTGCTTTGGGATGTAACAGGTTCGCTGTCATATTTAGAGACGAAGTCAACCACACTTGCTCGAGGTGCCCCCTTCTAACAAATTAGGCTCTGATATAAAATGTGTACACCGAAGCAACCTGACTGAGTACCTTCACCCACTCACAGAACAAAGACTCCCTAGACCTTTGTTTTCTTCCGGTGCGAGGTGTGTGGTTACTAGTAATCTCCCAAAGAACTGATGTGCTAGTAGCGGGTTCGATCGTGCGGTAAATACTTTTAGTATTGCAAGCGTTCATAACCTATGGAAACTACTTTACATTAGTTGGATGGCATGCGTATTAGCCTCTCTTCTTCTTCGTAGCGTCATCCCGTTCTAACCCACTAGGGTTGAAGGGGTCCGTTACCTTACCGTAAGGATTTGGCAAAGATACTGATTTTAAGAAGGAGCCGTCAGATCTCCGCAACCCTAGGCGCATTTGCGTCTCGACGGTACATAAAAAAAAAATGAACTTACTGCTAAGCATTATAAAATAAAATGTTTCTTAACTACTAAAATGCTTCCGCCACCAATTAGTTCATGCGGCCTAGCGCCGGCCGGCACGCACCCATTACTGTTACGTGCTAATGGTGCGTGCAACATGCCGACACCGCCATGGCTGCTCCGGTAGTCTCTGCCACGGCTGCTGCGGTCGTCCGCCATCTGGAACAGAATCCGCATGCCCCCGCCACCACCGTCACTTCCACGACTGGCCTGGTCGTCGCTGCGACACGTGTTTCGCCTCTCCACGAGGCATCATCAGGCGTTGTAGACGTTAATCGTAAGAATAACATGCTACAAGTTGGTGGCGGAAGCACATAAAGCAGGTTAGATCAAATTGCATGTAAATTTGACTCTCGCAAAATAACGTCTGAATCTATTAACTATATGTTTGGAGTTTCCTTTTAGGCAAACAAATTGTCTGTATTAGGAATCTCCGCTCTTCGTTTACAAACATTATGCCACCACACGAACCCTCACTCATCTTACTGCAGGGTTACGGGTCGTCCTTCAAAGGTGTTTAACATTCATCATCATCATTGTAGCCCGTATTCGTCCACTGCTGAACTTACGCCTCCAGAGAGCCATTCGTCTCGATCATACGCTACCTCCACCCATTGATAATCTAGTGAGGGGCCGTCCCATGCTACGTGTACCAGTACAGGGACGTCATTCGAGAACCTTTCCTCCTCAACGATTGTCGGTTCTATGTGACCGGCCCGCTGTCATTTCAGCTGGCGTATCCTTCGGTCTATGTCGATTACCATAGTTCTACTGCGAATATCGTAACTCCTTTTTCTATCACATAGAGAAACTCTGAGCATTGCTCTTTTTATAGCATGCTGTGCCACCTTGAGCTTCCCCATACGGCCCACAAAGAAGAGCCAATCTCACTTGATTCCTGACAATCATCGGAATATAAGTTGCTTATTACCCAAAATCCCGTTGACTATTTCAAAATCATGGCAATCTCATGTCATATTTCAAATGAAAATGAGAAAAGTTTTAAGTAGCTAAGTATTTTACTTAATAGCCACAAGTTAACAGCGCCAGTTAGCTAAAAGATAAGTAGATACTTGAACTGGATAGAATTTTATTAGATCTCCGATATAGAACGTTCCTGTAGAGATATAACCGTGGTGGACTTCATTGGAACACGCCTAGGATTTTAATCTGTAAGACATTTCTAAGGCTTTGGCCTATGTCAGACGCGATTAGCGGAATTAAACCTTTCGATACATTTTAATCATAAAATGGAATGAAATCTGTTTTTTTATATACAACGTCGGGATGCACATAAGCATACAGTCTATATGATGTAAGTAGTGCAATACCACCTCTGCCGCTAACACAGCAAATCGTTAAGAGTTTACTAATGATCTTACTTATATGCAGGAACACAACAACCCTCCAGTTATTTGGCTGCGGTTTTCTGTGAGGTGAAGGTACTTAGATGGGCTACTTTAATGCACTCAACCAGTTTGAGAGAGTTTACTCTTAAAAACAACCAGCCAAGACAAACAGACATGCACACAAATGTTTGCCTGTGTGGGAATCCAGCCCACAACTGTTGGTGTCAAAGTAGTTTTACTTGCCACTGCGCCAACGAGGTCGTCAAAAGCTTGAGAAATGCTTGATCAGCTGAATGCTAACGAGTGCAACTCCCCATGAACTTCTTGTATTTTGGCCTTCAGTTCACCTATAAAAAAGATATAAATGAACATAATAGACTATACATATATATGTACACGAATTTACTCAAAAAGGTGTAAGTTAAGTGAGAACTATGAAAAATGCAAATAATCTATTTAAAATTACACATGTACAGTTACTGTACGAGTTACACTTTTTAAGTACTTTGTGAGTTTTCTTTTCTGTTGTTAAGTTGATCAAACTAATTGCTCTGTAGTTGGCGCAGTCCATGTGTGATCCCTTGCAAGTTTATACAAGGGCACGAATATATTTAACAATTTAACATCATATTTAAGCAATTCTCTTCGACTTCATGTTCTAGAGGCTGTTTAGGTACAGCAGACAGTTTGCGTTTACATTTACGGTACGGTAGGTTAAGGAATAGATCTCAAGAACCCTATTTATGCGGTTGAAAAGGTTGTGGTTGCCATGGGCAAAAAAATGGTATTGGGCAAAACTGTTTTATGCTCTATGTAGAAATGGACTAATTTCAAATCAAAATTGAAGATAATTTGAACCACATGAGGTAAATTTGTATAAATTAGCGTACTCACTTCTTACTATATTTATAGAAATAATTGGTTGTGTGCTATCGAAAGATGGTGTCAGGAGGCCTAGGAACTGGTAAGGGTACACGAAAAGGGCTATGAATATAATGGAAGGGTCTCCAGACTCACACGCTTGCTTTTGATGCATGTTCACTAATATCGTGAAACGGTTTATGGTGATTTAAACTATATCCCGTTAAGGTATATTACTCTATATATTTATAGATTTGGTCCTCTATATATTTGGTAAAAAAGTGTATATTAAAAAAATAAACGCTTTTGAAAAAAGTCAAACCAGTATTTATTAAATTTAACTTCATTAAACTCTATTAAAATCAAAGCGTCTCAAAGAAGACTGATTACTTTTTCATTAAAATTTTTATTATTTCTTTCTTACACACAATTATTGTATTTGCGCTTGTTCAAAATATGAAATATCTTTACTCTATAAGAAATAGCGTTGTTTTCACTGTAAATGGTAAAGCATATTTTACTTTAATAGTACATTGTTCACCGAGGGGAGAAAGTGACCGATTACCAACGAGGGCGAAGTTTTAGGCCCGACGCGTAGCGGAGGGCCTGAATTCGCCCAAGTTAGGAATCGCACTTTCTCGTGCGATTCCCAACGATTCGTCGTACATAGTGCTTTATACTACACCTGCGAGTAAAGTATAAACCAAAATCTCTACCCGTCACCGGACTCGACAGTCCCGACTGCCATATATATGGCACTCGCTTACGACACATATATGGAGTAACGCTACCACCGGGTATCAACAGGTCAATGTCAAAATTAAAAAAAAACAACAGGTTAACAATGAATTTTCTTATACTTTTTCTTCCCGCTTAGCACGTTAACAATGGATTTTCATACAGTTTTGCCTCCCGCATATTGGTAGGGCTACAAAGACGAACTTTCTGACCCATTCTTACACAAGTAACAACCTACTTTCCGTCCAGGTGTAGTATAAAAATTATTTATTCCACTTATTACTTGCACCACACCACAGAACTGTAGTAGTGCGCTATAAATCTTGCCATTGTCACCGGCAGATGGCGCTCTTGTCCAGGTTTTTACCGCTATAACTTGCTAACAAAGACCTGCTTTTTGTACCACCTGCTATACAAAGTTAGCTTTCACATTGTATTATCGTATTGTATTCTTGTATAAGTAAATTATTTATATTACATATTACTACAATTCAGTATTTGGCCATATGGGAATGAGTTAACTTGGAAAAGTAAATAGCTATCACTAAAAGTAATATATGTTTTGCCAGTTCATGTCATTGTTACTGTACTGATTTGGTGACATTTTCGTATTGTATTACTGATGATTTGAAAATACAGGCCAATTGCGAGACCTAGAATTAAAATCAAGGTTCCATATACAATAAACGCCCAAAAGACATGTTCAGGAACACCGTTGTTAGTCTGTGCGTTTGTATGTGCGTGCGTTTTTTTTGAATATTCGAATTTTGACTTCAAATTCGGATTCAGCATCAAAAAGTAGAATAGGAATGTTCAGGAACACCGTTCCTATCTCTTGGAACATGGTCAAAATGGCCAACAAATTAAAAAAAATATTGCATTATTATATAATTGACGAGCTAGGTTCCTCTGGCAATGCAAGCTTGCGCTATAAAGTTTATTTCATTTATATTAATTTTTGAGATATTATAATGAGGCACTTATGTCATTCATTTTGAAGAGAGATAGTATGCATGAAAGTAGCCCGTCTGGGGAAGTATCTTCATCTCACAGAAAACCGCCAAAATAACTCCCTAAAAGGTTGTTGTGTTCCTGCCTAAAAGTGAGGTCTCCAGTAAGCTTCTTAGGGGTTGCTGTGTAAGCAGGAGACGTGGCATCGCGCGAGTGATACAAATATATTATTACCTGTATCCTGCAATTTCCTCTATGCGTTACTTGGAACCCCGTGGCGACCGCTTTTTCTTAATTTCTTTATTTTTGATGGGCTTCTAAGAATCGTATCGTGACGTTAAATAATAAGATAACCTATCTCAAGAATTAGGCTGACAATACAAAAAGATTTTTGTTAATCCGACTGTTAGTTCCAGAGATTATCGCGTTCAAACAAACAAATATACTCTTTCGCTTTATTATATTACTATAGATAAACAATGATCAATGTCTTCACGCCAGATCCTGTGCGGGGTAAATAGAGATAAAATCCGAAAACCGGCTTTTACACATCCATCCGCTTTTTAACTTTCCACGGGTTTTCATGCATGCTCGCGGGCTTTTAGTGCTCCTGACAACTTGATAAAATACGATCAATTTAGGCGTAGTAGACGACTTAATATCATCATCACCATAATCACATCAGCTGAAGAACCCGTACTGCTGAATATGTCTCCCTCTTAGAATTCCATAACAATCTATCCTGTGCCGCTTGCATTTATCTGCTCACTGCGATATTTACCAGATCGTCGGTCCTTCATGTGGGGCGTCATCATACTCTATGTTCGTGTCCAGTTCGTGGTTGCCAGTCGAGAAGTTTTTAGCTCTGACGGTCTTCGGTTCTTCGAACTATGTGGCCCATTCTCTCCAGCATGCTAATCTTCGAGCCGCATCGATAACTGTAGTTCTACTACCTATGCACTAATTTCTGCGTAGGTTATAAATTCGGAAATGAGTACTACAGTAATTTCGGACATTTCTCTTCGCATCGCACGCCGTGCAACCTTGAGCTATGGGGGGCTCTGTTCCGTAAGACATTATAACACACTCTACTCGAAGACTTTCGTTGTGGGACATTGATTTATTGGACAAGAAGATCTTTCACAAATTTCTCCGAACGCTGACATACGGGCACTTTGATTGGAGTGAATTTGTTATAATTAAATATAAAAAAAGTCAATAGGTATAAATAAGTTAAATAGAAGTGTCTGTTTGTAATATCCAAATAACAGCTTCTTACTTAATACATACAAATGTGTACAGGGAACTTAAACCAAAAAAAAATAAATTAATATGCAGTTGTTTGTTCAGCTAATCTCCAAAACAAATAAACCGATTTTGACGGGACTTTCACTGGCAGATAGCTGATATTATAAGGAGTAACATAGGCTACTTTTATTTTAGAATAAAAGGGCCCTGGTATCGGGCTAGATATGAAAATTAAAAAAAAACTTTCAATCTGTTAATTAACTATTCTTGTTGCCGTGCTTTTACGTTTTGCATTTCATTCAAATCGTATGTACATAAAAGAGAGAGATGAAAGTCACTAATTGGACGACCCGTTGATAGCATTCTAAAATATTTAACTTTGAAGCCACCTTTTTATCGATTTCAGATAATACGAGGAGGTTAAAGCCGGCGCTAAAGAGTTATTGTGGTAAGTTAACGTTAATTTAACCTTTGACTTCTATTGAGGATTTAAGGGAGATTTGTGGATTGTTTGGTAAAAAAATTGGAGATTGAGCAGTCAGAACCCGTTATATACGTTTTCCCATACATTTCGCGGTCGTATTCGACCACCCGGGTCTCGAAGGGTTAAATGGCTGGTTACCGTTTTTAGAACCAGAATGAACCACACCTCGACTAGCTTGGTGGTGGAGTGGTTAGAAATCTTAGTTTAACGACAATACCAGCTCAGTATCATTAGACATTTAACGCTCGTGGGTTCGATTCCCACACAAGGCATACATGCGTGAGCATGAATATGTTTATTTGTCTTGGTCTAGATATTTTAAGAGAGGTAGGGCGCATCAAAGCGGCCCGTCTGGGGAAGTACCTCCATTGCGTGTGAGTGAGGTCACCAGTAAGCTCCCAAGGAGTTGCTTAGCTGTGTAAGCAGCAGAGGAGGCATCGCGCGAGTGATAATTAATACATCGCAAGCGTTAATAGGCTACGGTACCCGCTTTACATCAGGTGGGCCGTATGCTTGTATGCCTCCCAAGGTAGTATAAAAAAATAAAATAAATAAAAACACTCGTTGGTTTGATTCCCACACAGGACAAACATTTGTGTGCATGAACATGTCTGTTTGTCTGGGTCTGCCTGTTTTCAAGAGAGGTAGGTCAGATTAAAGTAGCCTGATTGGGGATGCATTTCCACATTACATAAGCCGCAGCTAAATAACAACTCTCTAGGTGGATTGTTGTATTCCTACGAGTGAATGAGTTTTCCAGAAAGCTCCTAGTAGTAGTAAGCTGCTCTGATAGCGCACTAGTGACGTATCCCAGACGTTCATATGCTACAGTAACCACTTTCGATCAGTTTGGCCGTAAGATATAAAACACCTACACGTAGTGCACCCTTCTGGTTTACATACAAGGCTTTGGCGACAAGAGGTTTAGCTGAAAATAGCATGATTCCAGTACAAGAAGTATCGGTAGAGCTTAAGGAGATTTTTAGCATTGCTTGTATATGGACCAGTGACTGCTTCAAATTAGGCGGGCCTGATAGAAACGTCGAAAGACACATTTTTTACAGAACCCTATTCTTAAGATTCTCTGTACATCTGCCCGAGCGTCTGTCTATTCGACTGTTCTTCCAACTGTCTGTTAGGCCATTTATCACAAGGCTGAACCTGTTGATATAGCTGACCGTAATAAGTAGATGCTTAAAATTATCACAATATTTTTATTATCATGGCAGCTAATATACTCGTAACAAGTAATACGATGGTAAATAAAGCGGCTTTGGCCCGACGCTCATGCAGTTCGATTCCCACACAGGACAAACATTGGCGTGCATGAACATGTCTCTTTGTCTTGATCTGGATTTTTTCAAGAGAAGTAGGCTGTATCTAAGCAGCCCGACAGGGGAAGTACCTCCACCTTACAGAAATGGCAGTCAAATTACAACTACATGAAGGGTTGTTGTGTTCCTGCGAGTGAGTGAGGTGGCCAGTAAGTTCCTAAGGATTTACTGTGTTACCAGCAGAGGTGGCATCGCGCGAGTAACACTTGATGTGTTGCAAGTGTATCGTAGTCTATGAAAGACTACGGTAACCGTTTTACATCAGGCGGATTGTGTACTTGTATACGTACCGACGTTGTATAAAAAAACTAGGTGCTAAAAATTACGAAAATGGAAAACATCGTCTTTTTTAATAAGTAGTTATGAAACAGAGAAAAAAAAGTTGTTTTACGCAGGCGGTTATCAATCTGCACTTAGTTATAAACGGGGAACAGTCTTCTCTCATAACTAGTTACGAAACAAAGAAAAAAATGTATTTTTACGCAGCCAGTTATCAAACTCTAATTACGAATATATCTGTAGGGGGAAAAATACGGTAAGCGACATTTACTTCAAATGCGTGAACAAAATATGAAATCATTTTTGAAGTGAAAACATCTTTAGCATCGTTGTGATTTGAAACTCGATAAAACGAAACAGCGACAGTAAAAAGAGACAACCACATGCATCTATAGCAGTTAAAGTACGTTTGTTACAGGGTGCAAGTGCTGTTCGTGTGATAGTACGTGTTTGTGCGGGCCTGAGTATTACGAAACTTGGGATAAGGCGTCATAACAACCGTGGTGTATCGTACACGTGTTCTATTTACATAAATATTCCTTCTTCTGCTTATTAACATATCCAGTTTCCTAATCCATTAGGATTGGTGAGGTCTGCTATCTAAATGTCGATAACGTTTGTAAAAATATTATCGTGATTATTAAGTTTACATTTTTTAATGTTTCACTTCTATCGTGTGTGCACGCATATTTTTTGACGTGATAACGTCTTATAAATCGATGAACGCCGGCTGCACGCACGAAAAAGCATGACTCATTTTCACGTTCCGCCTGAGCCGGGCGTGCAAGCGAGAGCGCGGAACAAGCGATAGAGAGGCACGATCGGCCTAAGCGTTCGGCTTGTGACGCATCTATCTCTCTTCCACTCCATCGGCCGATGCGTCCGAGTAGAAGAGAGACAGCGGCAGCACACAACCTACACGTGAACTGTTTTGTCAACTGTTGAATGTTTTCTTATGACGTTATCACGCAAAAGTATTGTCAAGCTTTTTTATACAGTAAGTTACATTTATTTTCAGTACGTGAAAAATTATATTAAACAGTTTCATAGCCACGAGTCAGAGGTAAGCAACATTTTTATCCGAGTTCTCGTTCGCTCGCAGAGCGGGCGTCAACTCTTTAATGAACTATTGAAATGTTCGCGACCTCACCTAGTTACACAACTGGCACAGAAACTGCACGCCGAGTTATTACCACGGAAATATGTTACGTACATATGGAATTATATGATTTTTCTTTTATACTACGCCGGGAGGTATTCAAGCGTACCGCCCACCTGATGCGAAACGGGTATCATAGCCTATTAACGCTTGCGATATATTAAGTATCATTAGCGCGATGCCTCCTCTGTTGCTTACACAGCAACTCCTTGGGAGCATGGTGACCTCACTCACACGCAGGAACACAGCCCAGACGGACTGCTTTGATGCGCCCTTCCTCTCATAAATACCCTTACCTACCTCTCGTACGCCCTACCAGATCAAGACAACAGTCATGTCTATGCACACAAATGTTTGCCTTGCGTGGGAATCGAACTTACGAGCGTTAGTGTCAAAGTCGCCTCATTCTCGACTAAGCCAACGAGCTCGTCATAATGTCATATGTATACAACGTCGGGAGGCATACGATGCCCAATTGTATGCGATGTAAAGCGTTACTGTAGCCTATGAACGCACAGCAACTACTCAAGACTTTACTGATAAGCTTACTCACGTCCAATATATTACAACCCTCCAGATAGTTGTTATTTGGATGCGGTTTTCTGTGAGATGGAGGTTCTTCCTCAGTCGGAGAAGTGCCTGTCTTATACTATAACTTACTGAGATATAAATCAACATTTCTTTTATTAATTTATAAACAATATAACATAACGTAACATACTGAAGTTGCTTGGCTTGGACCATGTGATTCAATTCAGAGACAGGCTGTGAGAATTGTCGACAATCCTAAACTTACATACGGTATTGAGCCCTTAAGTTAAAGGAGAGATTTTGCGTCCCTTTGTGTGTTCTACCGATTGTACAACGGGTTGTGTTCTGAAGAATTGTTCGAAATTATGCCGACAGCTACTTCTTACAACCGCACCGCTCGCCGACGGCGGGGATTTCACCCTCACATGCTGGAACCGCAATGGTCGCATACTGTGCGGTTCCAGAGAAGTTTTCTCCCGAGAACTCTCAAACTGTGGAATGAGCTCCCAGGCGTGGCTTTTCCAAGGGATTGCATGGTATTCTTCAAGAAATGCGTGAAGAGGTTTTTAGAGGGACGGCGACGGCTATGGTGATTCTTTACCATCAGGCAGGCCGTATGCTTGATGACCTTAGTGGAATAAAAAAAAATAACGGCGTGAAACCCTTATTGGGCACAAGCTAATCCCATCTCTTCAAAAAACTTGAACTTGATGGTATACGTGTGTGTGTGTGTTCGTGTGACAGCGTGTGTGTGTGTGTATTTGAGGAACGTCGTGTCCGCATCTATTCATATGTAAGAAGATCGTAAATAGTCAAAGTACGCGTGTGCGTTTTATTGAGAGGTTTAGTTATTTATTTCGGTGGGTAACTACTAATGTATTATATTTATTTAAAGTTATCTTAAAAGAGACTCGGATTCGTCATAATTAGTGTTTTTAATTCAATCTGTTAATATAATTTTACATCCATAATACGATTTTAGATAAATATCTAGTTTTTTTTTATGTCAGGAGCCTTAGGAACCGGCGAGCGTGCATGAAAAGAGCTATGAATGTGAAAGAAGCGAGTGAAGTGTGTAAGGACCGCGTCTTATGGCGCTCAGTTCTCTCTGCCTACCCCGCAAGGGACCTGGCGTGAAGATATACATACATACATACATCTAGTTTTTTTTTTGTTTTATTGTATAACTTTGCTGACCTACATTTATATTAATTGCAAGCAGTTTTCGTTCTATTCAGGGGACTTGTAAAATTGTTTTATTCCTTCTTTTTCTTTTTCATTTGCATCATAGGTTAAAGTTTTATGGGTTTTGAGAATAATGTGTATTACATATAGTTTTCGTGCATACAGTAAGTGACTCAATTTATGTAGTTCTTCTGTGGAAAATAATTGTTTTTTAAAGTACATAATTTTTAATAGACTTCTTTGTGCATGCTCTACAAATAACAAGCGAGTTTTAAGTGTACCTTCCCATAAAGGGATACAATAAGTTATCACAGATTGTACCAGGCAGTAGTATATATATAATTTATCAGGTTTTTACGTGGGGTAGGGTCTCGACACATGGTTGAAGGGACAGCATATCTTAGAGTTTTAAATATCCACTTAAATTTTCTAATCCTAGCAGAGATCATTTCGATATGCGGATACCAAGATAGATTATTTTTCATTGTGTGTGTTTTTGTGAAATGAATAAAGTGTTATCTTATCTTTTCTTATCTAAGATAGGTTTTGGTCAACAAGTATACCCAAATATTTCGTGTGGTTTACTTCTATCTATTATTGGACAGTTGCAATGAAATCCACTATTAGTATCCTAAGTATGAATCTTGATATTAAAGTCTAATTTGCGTTCTGTCTTGATGTAGATACGGAAACAAATATATTTTTAGTAGTTTTTATTTTTTTTATAAAGTTTTATTGGTATTCAATGTTAAATGATTATTATTCAGCTAAGCAGCCACCTGAGACATTCAACATTCTGAGCTTTCTCTTACATCTTCCCAGAGTGACCATAAAATATGACTGCTGTGTCAGCAGCATAGGTTAAAATTTTTGTTTTTTTTTTTAATTTACACAGGTCATTAATATAAATTAAAAACAGCGTAGGGCCCAGTAACATTCCCTTGAGGCACGCCATATGATACCCGAATATCGTTACTGTGACACTGATCTAGTTTAACTTTATGTTTCCTATTCATTAAGAAATCGGTGAATATGGAAAGTTGTACAATTCTAGTAAGTTTCGGTACAATCCTCAGTTGTATTCATTTAGAGAGTGATAAAAAGGTTGTATGATGATGATTGTGGTTTGTAACACAGCTACGAACGCCGATCGATTTTTCTTATTTAACAAAGGAAAAGTTAAGGAGATACAGCAGCATGCTACACTAAAGTAATATTTATTTATACTTTATTTTTTTTATTATTTTTTTATATATAAATATTGTCGGACTAATTATACAGCGCCCTCTAGCCCCAAAGTAAGCGAAGCTTGTGTTATGGGTACTAGACAACTGATAAACATACGTAAATACATTTTTTTTTTTGTAAATACATACCTATTATACATAGAAAATACCCAGACCAAGACAAACAGACATGTTCATGCACACAAATGTTTGTACTGTGTGGGAATCGAACCCACGAGCGTTGGTGTCAAAGTAGCGTAACAACGCGTTTCATCACTGCGCCACCGAGCTCGTCAAAACTTTGTTTGGTTTTGGACTGTGAATTGATGTGTGGTAATATGTATCATAATTTGCAAGTATGTGTATTACAGTGTGTTTTTTACGTTCTGTTCTATTACACATATCTATTTATTTATATGTATGTGTTACACAAGTACAATTTAAAGTAAATGCTGAAACGTGTGTACCGCTGACGGCGTTCTCCGCACAGGAGTGCGGTCAGGAAGTTTAGAAAGTGCGGTCTTCTGTAATGTCGAGTCGAACTGGTTATGAAAAGAAATCTGCATCCTGTATGTATGTATGTATGTAGTTGTAAATGGAGTATTGTTATGACAGACAATATTAGCTTTTAAATTCTCATAAAATTAAACGTATAATTGCAAAATTATTTATAGCATCGTTAATTAATTTATTTGCTGTCGATTAGCCATTATTATACTATGTAATATAGTTCAAAATTACATGGAGTAGTCACGGAATATAATTCTATTGTGACACACACTTGACGGTCATATATCAAAGCGTTAATGGTAAATTTTTTTTAAAGGGTTCACAACATGCCTATTATGACACTGGCCCCGACCTAGCATTTCCCCTATTTTAATAGTTACGATGCCGAGTTTTTTTATACCACAAAGGTGGCAATCAAGCGTACGGTCTGCTTGATGGTAAGCAGTTACCGTAGCCTATGGACATTTGCAATACCAGGGAGCGACACTAATGCGCTGCCGACCCTGAAAAAATATTTTCACGCCTTTCTTAAAGAACCCAACTAGTTGCACATTGAGCCACACAACAATATTATAATAACATTTGACTGTATATACGTAGGTCACACTATAAGTTTTGCGTAACTTAAAATAACAACATGTTATAACCAAAATATTATGTAAAATATTGTGTATAATTGCTTTTCAAAATACTCTCCTTTACATTTTAAACATTTTTTCATGCGATCGAACCATTTTTAAAACAGGAGGACCACCGATCTTAAGGCATGTTTTCTACGTGCTGATTGAACGCTATCACTGCCTCTTCGGAGTTGGTAAAAGTAAAACCTCTCATCAAATCTTTGATTTTGGGGAAAATACAAAAATCACAGGGTGCTAGTCGGGGCTATGCGCAGGATGGGTAACGAGTTGTACTTTTTCGGAAGTTAAAAATGACTTTGTTTTGTTGGCCGTGTGTGAGGAAGCGTTGTCATGATGTAGGAGAACGCGACTTTTTGGTCGTCTTTCGCGAACTTTTTCTAACACCCTGGGTAAACAAATGGTAGAATACCACTCGGCATTAACACTCTTTTGATCTTCAAGTGGAATTGTGCAGATGGGACCCGTAGCTGAAAAAAAAAACGCGATCATTTTTTTACTAACGTTTCTCGCCTGCCTCACTTTTGTTGGCCTGTTCTCATTTTCAAACACCCATTCACAAAATTGCTGTTTTTTTTCGGGTTCAAAACAATAAATCCACGTTTCGTCTCCTGTGACAATGTCATAAACAGCATTAGAATGTCCGTGGTCGTACTTCAGTAGCATCTGTGAGCACCATTCCACGCGAGCCCGCTTCTGCTCCGCTGTCAGTTCATGAGGGATCCAACGACAACAAAGTTTCCGAACTTTCAATTCTTCGTGTAAAATTTTCTGAATTTGGCTCATACCAATCCCCAATAGTTCTCGAATTGTCTCATAGGTAATCCGCGGGTTTTCTTCAATTAGCCGCTTAACAGTAGCCACATTATTTACGTTGACGGCAGTTGAAGGCCGCCCTTCACGAAATTCGTCATGTAAAGAAACTCGACCTCTCTCAAATTCAGCAAACCATCGCCTCACGGTGCTCAAAGAAGGTGCTTCTCTCCCAAAAGCATTTTGAAGACGAGCAGCACCGTCTTGCGGAGAGAGAGAACTTTTAAAATCATAAAAAATCATCGCTGTAAAATCTTTTTGACTCAATTCCATTTTCGTTGCGTACGTAGAACTTTGATGTGTGATAAAAAACAATTGACAAATGATTTTAGAGTTTTTTTTTTTATTACTAAGTAGGTTGCATCGTTTCAAAAAATATAACATTCGAAATTCAAATACTTCCGATTAGCTAGAAGTGCAAAACTTTTAGTGTGACCCATGTATAACTTGACATTGTCTACTGTTCTTAACTCCTTGTTAAAAAAACGAGTTGCAAATATCTCATCAAATTTGTACGAAATCCTAGTTTCAAATTGCTTGAAACATAGAAGTGTAACGAATATATTGTTTTTAATGTCATACACATCTGCAATTTACACTGTAAAAAGAACGCCCCCGGGTGGGCTCGAACCACCAACCTTTCGGTTAACAGCCGAACGCGCTAGCCGATTGCGCCACGGAGGCGACGACTTAATTTGCGAAATTATCATACAATATATATATGTCTATGTTAACGCACTATAATGTTATGTGTAACATATAACGCGTCATTATTTGATTACGATGCTCAATTATATAGAGACATACATACCTATTGTTAGATAAGACATGTTTTATCAGTAAACAATTTATTGATAACTTGCTGGTAACATGTATTATATAAAGTAGATATATAGTTTACGCAGAAATTGCCTTCGAATTCATTAGAAATTGCATTGGATTGAATTAATTTTACTTAAAGAACAATACGCGAATCGTCTCGTTGGATCGATTGAATTGATGAGTTTGACTGTCTAGAAGTTAGAAATAGGTATTATTTAAGGTTTCGGTATCAAAGTCCCAAACCCTATAGCTATCTTTTTTTGTTGTTTTTATTTTGCTGTCGATTAGGCATTATTATACTATGTAATATGGTTAAAAATTACATGGAGTAGTCGCGGAATATATCAGATATCAAAACGTAAACGGTGAATTTTTTTTAAAGGGCTTACAACATGCTTACTGGCCCCGAACTAGCATTCCCCCTGTGTTAACCACGATGCCGACTTTTTTTTTATATCCCTAAGGTGGCAATCTAGCATAAGGCCTGCCTGATGGTATTCGGTCACCGTAGCCTACGGACATTTGCAACATCAGGGGTGTCACTCATGCGTTGCCGACCCTCTAAAAACCTCTTTACGCCTTTCTTGAAGAACCCCATGCTGTAGTCCCTCGGGAAAACCTCGGCTTGGAGTTATTTCCACAATTTGAGAGTTCTCGGAAGAAAACTTCTCTGGAACCGCACAATACGCGATAGTATTATCTCTCTGTTACTTGTACGTAGGCCATGTTCTCTAACTCGAAAACAAAACGTGGTAACAGTTCTAAATTTGGAAAATTTGTTCAGAATGTTGGTTCAAATCTAATCTTTCTTCTATACATACAGATAAATAAAATTGGAGTGTCTGTTTGTAATAATAAAATAACCGCTTTTTATTAAATGCATATGGATACACGGTACATATACCAAAATATATTATATATTTTTTTTTACAATTTCTGTCTGTCTGTTTATTCCGGCTAATCTCTGTAACGGTTGGATCAATTTTGACGGGCCTTTCACTGGCAGATAGCTGATGTAATAAGGAGTAACTTAGGCTACTTTTATTTTAGAAATTTTATTTATTTTTATTAATATAAATAAATAATAAAAAAATACCTATTCCGCGCGGACGAAGTCGCGGGCACAGCTAGTTTTATATATAAATTTTCTGAACAGTTTTTTATGGATTGTATTTTAATTTTATAATTTATAATAACTAGACATTTTTTTATGGTGGGCAAAGCATGAGTCACGCCGCTAGCATTACAAGTATCCATAGGCTACGAACAAACAGATACCTGATAATAATACAATTTTAGATTGCATCCAGATAGGGAACCATACCAGTTAAGGTCACGCCGTATTGTTACCAAGTCAAATGAGCTGGTATCAAATAGATATACTGGTAATCATTTGACTGAAAAGACTCTACTCCTACTTCCGCACTCCATCATTACTGCACTACTTTACAAATACATGACTATACTTCATTTCAATTACAAAGATCCATAACGATTTTCTACATTTCTTATACATACATTTCTGTTTATTTTATACATATAAATAAATAAAGAGTTTTTGTTTATAGTAGGAAATCGCAATTTAAAATATATTGAGAATTTTAAATTGTCTAATTTATTTGAGTTTATTGTGGTAAATTAAACACTATATATATATATATATATATACATATTAATGAGACTAACTGATGTGGAGTGTAATTGGACCACAGTGTAATTCCATGTATATTATTGTACAGAAACTTACTAAGTGTCAAAGAGGATTCAGTAAACAAGGGTAGAGTTAAAAGATGCATGAGAATAACTTGTAAAAATAGACTTCTATGAAACATACACAATTATAGCTTGGTAAACATATTTTTAAATGAAATTGCTCTATGTTACTGAATGATGAACAACGCAAAGCTCATTTCCAAAATTATGTGAAATTATACTTGGAAATATACGTAAAATATGTTTCCATTTGGTACATATTTATACATTGCACCAATTTTTTTTTACAAAATTGAGAACTGTTTTATGCATAACGATGAATATAAGACGCAATTAAAAAAACTTATAGTTGTTAAATATTACAATAATGTAGGTCTTCACGCCAGGTCCCTTGCGGGGTAGGCAGAGAGAACCGAGCGCCATAAGACGCGGTCTTTTCATACTTTTTTTTCGGTTCAAAACGGGATAATACTAATAAGAAGAAGAAGAAGAAAGATTTAATCTATTCTGTAATTAGTTTAGATTACTAGTAGCAGTGAGATGAAGCCATCACAAATGTGTCACAAATAAGTCGCCGACATATCTCCCCGGGCTGAAGTACTGCTGAAGGAGTAGGACATATCGTCGCTTAAGTTCTAACACCGCATAACTCATAATGGTCGACTTTTCAGGAGGGATAATAAAAACTGATATTTTTTGTATTATTTAACTATTCTATACATTTGTTTTAACTATAAAATGTATAAATAACGCGTCGCCATTGCATAAAATTCTTGTTTTTGGTCAAACGGTGTATCTTTCGATCCTCTATCGAATGACGTATTACTCAAAGCAGCCATTTTTTGTGTTACGCGGTGTTAGAACTTAAGCGACTAAATATAGGTACCCCATAGTTTCCTGCAGGCCCTGATAAGAGCGTATTAAAACGCCTGCGCTGATCTCGATTAAACCTGTTCTATTTAGTATCCTTCCTCTAAAATATCTTCCTGGAATCATTCAAAATGACTACTCACGGATTATATTTATTGCCTTTGAAATGAGGTCTTAAATCACGCGCACAGACGGGCCTTAACCATCGCGAATCATCTCCGCTGATTTATGCCGACCTCCTACGCTGATCTATAATACATGCACGGACCCGTGGCTTTACTATGACTTTGAATGCTTTGTATATATTTTTATTGTTTTTGGGCACATCTTACCAGCAATCTATAATGGTAGAAGGGGCCAACTGTAACTCTACATTGACTCTTTTTTTTTAACATCAGGAGGCATAAAAATATACGGTCTACCTTATGTAAAGTGGTAACCGTAACCTATGAACGCTTGTAGGATAGAATATCTTTATATAACCAAAAGCCAAATAACAACTGCCTAGAGGGTTGTTGTGTTCCTGCGTGAATGTGCGGTCACCAGTAAGCTCTTAAGGAGTTGCTGAGTAAGCAGCAGAGGAAGCATCGCGCGATTGATATATGTTACAAGCGTTAACAGTTGGAAGTTATATTGAAGCCATTTTCATAGCCCATGAATAGTTGCAAACACGACGAGCTCATTGGCTCAGTCGTAAATGACGCGACTTTGAGATCAACGCTCGTGGGTTCGATTCCCACACAAGACAAACATTTGTGTTCATGAACATGTCTGTTTGTCTTGGAGTGCATGTTTTAAGAGAGGTAGGGCGCATCAAAGCAGCCCATCTGGTGAAGTACCTCCACCTCACAGAAAACCGCAGCCAACCGCACCAGGAGTTCCCAAGCTCCCAAGGAGTTACTGAGTTACCGGCAGAGGTGGCATGCCGCGAGTGATACTTATTTCTTACTAATGTTCATAGGATACTGTAACCGCTTTACAACATGTGGGCCGTATGCTTGTATGCCTCTCGATGTTGTATAAAAAACCTACGAGCTCCTAACCGCTCAACCCAGTAGGTATAGTCCATAAGCAATCAGATCTAAAACTCGGCTCAAACTTGGCTCCAACCCAACTTGCGTGAGTTACGACGGTGACGCCCTCTATAAAATAGTTTAAAGCCACTTCTTCCCCGCTTCATTGATTTGTATGATTTACCTGGCTCTGGCAGCGAGTGGCTTTACCGACTTATATTGATTCTATGATTGGATTCTTTATTTGTGCAATATTCTATTTTCTTGGTCCGATTTGGCGTGAAGTTATAAGTTAGAGATAGATGGATACCCAGTTGTTTTAGCAGCAGAGGCGGCCTCGCGGGAGTGATACTCAATGTGTTGCAAGTATTCATAGGTTGCGGTAACTTTAATTAGGTGGCCCGTTTACTTGTATCCCTCCATATGTAGTATTAAAAAAATTAAACAGCCTGTTTAAAGTACGTGCTAAGTACAATGCTCCTATGATGGGAATACATCTCGATGGACGGTAGATTACCATATCCGCGTTGTAATTAACCTGGTAATTAATAATGGTGCACCTATGTCAGGACATAAGGAACAGAAATTATTATATATCATGTACCGCCCATATTACATAGGTACAATGCTGTTCATCATATTTGTGAGAAATTAAAAAAAATATATTCGAATCTGCCTACAAAACATGGTGATTATTGCAAATTTCTCTCTAAGGGTGGCATATTTTTAGTAGTGGATGATGATTTAAAAATACGAGAATATTTAGACCAGTAATATCGCAGTGAGTAAAGAATCTGACTATTATCCGATAGCCCCGGGATAGAATCCTGTTGCGGACATGTACCATTAATCCGTGTATTCGGATTTATGGAAGGAAAACATCGTACGGCAATCCGTATATCCGAAAAAAAATCTATTTCGAAAGATGTGTGCCTAATGTGGGAAAGTCTGATGATAGATTAAGAAACGCTAGAAAGAAGTGAATGAATTAAAATAAAAAATAAAGATATATTACACATTTATATAAAAGTGTCAAAAAAGTTCTCATAAAATATACATATTAAACCAGTTGAGAATGCGCAAGCTTGCATTACCACCTGGCTCGTCAATTATATAACAATACAATTTTTTTTTTTAATTTCTCGGCCATTTTGACCGTGTTCCTTAACACTAGAAAGACCGAAGTCGTCAAATTGACGATTTTGTGATGTAAAATGGTAATATTTTCAAAGTTACGCTTTGTTGCAACATGACATTTTGTGACTTTTAATATTTTGTGGTTTTAAACATCCTGTTGATATATCACGTCGTTATCTTAATTGCCTCTGGAATTACAATGAGTAATACCTATAAAGACCTCTATCGTCAAAATGATCCAATACAAAAGGCTCGGTTAACTTTGATACTTGAGGGTACTTAGAAATATTTTGTTTACATTATCGCTCAACATTTATTATTGTGCTAGCTTATTGTTCGACCAGTGTTGAATATCTTAGTGGTGTGTAAAGAGGATATTATTGTATTCGTCGCTTTTTGTATTAATTTTGAATAAAATCGATATGAGTGCTTGTAGAAATCTCTCTGAATTTGAAATACAGAGACAATTGCAAAATCTTCAGAATTTGCGTAGCTTCGAGTCTGAATCGGGTGAAGAAGATAGTGCTGATGCAGTTGATATCGCAGAGACGGACTAAATACCTATGATTAGAAACCGATTGTTGTCGGATAGTTCAGATTCAAGCGTAGATATCTAATTAGAATCACCTTCCACAAGTGTCGTGCTTCCTGGTCGTCGCAGTATCGGATTGAGATGCAGGCGTAGAGGAGGGCGGGGTAGCCGCGGTGGGAGTTCTTCCAATCGACAATCGGAACTACCTGCTCCAGATCATACTTTGGTCGCAAGTGATGGCACCGATGGAAGTGTGTAGCACATACCCAGAGCAGAAGCGAGACCGGACGGCGTAGTTATCAAAACGTGCTTCGGGAAACTTCAGGCTCAACCCCCTACGCAAAACGATTCGTTGAAAATGGTAAGGTGATTACTGCTTGGCACCTATTCCATGATGACACAACTCTTCGACTCATAAAGTCGTGCACAGAAACGGAAGCTCGTCGACGGACCAACGATGAGACTTGGTGTATGTCCTTAGAGGATCTTGATGCTTTTATCGCATTACTATATGCACGTGGTGCTTATAGTTCTAGCCAACTTTTTATTTTATCTACAGATTTAGATCTGATGTAGTCGCCCATCAGTATTCCGCGAAACGCTGAGCAAGAACCGATTCAAAGAAATTATGAAATATATGCGTTTTGATATGCGCTCTACAAGATCTTCGCGACTCGCAACAGATAAATTTGCACTAGCGTCAGCAATTTGGAATAAGTTTATTGAAAATTGTATATTGTGCTATTTACCCGGTGAAAACTTGACTGGCGATGAACAGTTATTTCCGTCAAAAACACGATGTCCCTTTACGCAATATATAGCAAACAAACCTGACAAGTTTGGCATGAAGTTTTGGCTTTTGGTTGATGTCGACACTAAATATCTTTGTAATGGATTTCCGTATTTAGGCCGTGATCAAGATCGTACAAATGAATCATTACCAGAACACGTGATCTTGAAACTTCTGCAACCCTACATGAGGAAAGGCCCCAATATCACCATAGACAATTTTTTTACTTCAAAAAAACTAGCAGATAAACTGAGAGTCGAACAAACAAGCATAGTTGGTACAATGAGACGTGCAAGAAGGGAAATACCAACGTGTGCAAAACAATCCGTACCCCACGTTATGATTCCTTTGTTTTGAAGACAGATACCGATACTACCCTAAGTATTTATCAGGGAAAACCTAATAAAAATGTTATGATTCTCAGCACTGTACACCCGACTGTTCAAATTGGTGCAGGGGAAAAGAAAATTCCCGAAACTGCGGAATTTTACAATGCAACAAAATTTGGTGTCGATATTTTGGACCAAATGGCACGGAAATACACCGTGCTAGCTGGTACTCGTAGATGGCCCATGCACATATTTTATAATATTTTAGATATAGCTGTTATCAACTCGTGGATAATTTACAGAAAAAATACTCAAAATAATATTTCTCGGCACAGTTTCATACTCCAACTCGTTTCTGAGTTACGAGCCGAACATATAAAAGGTCGCCCAGGCCAGGCCCAGCTCGTCTAATGACTGATCCTGAAAATGTAAACACAGATGTAGAAGACACGAGGTCGAATAAAAGACGAACTTGTCAAACAAATATAAAATAAAAAGTAATAAAACGTCTTACTTTTGTGATACATGCATGAAACCAGTTTGTGGAAAATGTATAAAACATATTAAAAAAAACATAATTTGTACAAAATGTGTCTCTGATTAAATAATTAAAAGCTTATGAAATAATAATTGTGTTTTTCTTTAATACATCTAATAATAATTTGACATTAACGTCAATGGGTATGTTAACGTCAATAAGACGATCTTGGTCTTTATAGGTAGGACACTAATGTCGTAGCCCAGTCATATAAGGCAAAAATAGGGGTCAACCTCGGAATGAAAGATAAAAAGCTGTAAATTGGTATAAACCTTTATTTTGGTATTCTAAATGTTGTCTCAAAAGTCTCGTATAATCTCGTGTCCGCGTCTAGATATTCAAGGTCAAAGGTCGTAAAAATCGGTTTGTTGCGAATATTTCGCTTCCTATGCCTTAAATGTCATTTTTTCCTATTATGAAAATTGTAGAGTATAAAATTCTCTACAAGTATCGTTTCAACTTTTTTTCATATGAGTAACCGTTATCCACTGGACTATCACTGCTCTTAATGATCTGCGATACCGCATTTCAATTAAATAAATTCTGGCTAACGAGCGACTGCTTCCCTAATAGACTAACCCGAGCGAGAAACTTCTGTGCCCTTTCTCTTCTACAAAAACTAAACCGAATGCAAAGAACATTACAATTCCAATAAGACGAGAAACGTAAAAGATTCTTCTTGCTTGAAATTCTAAAAGAATCGTTACAATTGTGTCACTGATCTCGGAATTTTCTTGTTCAAATTGTTCACTCGACCCTTATTGGAAAAGTTTTCAGTTGTAGCTGGCATCTAGACGGAGATACGTAATAGTTATACAATTGACGCTGCATTCAATATTGAAATGGTTTAAGTAGTATTTGATTGGGGGCGTATTGAACTCGAGTAAGTTAATTCAACCCCAGTGATTCGTGTTGGACGCATTGTACACACAACCACAAACGATCAGAATTGTAGTTAGGTTGGCATTTGCAAAATAAGTGGATCGTATTTTTGATTGTGAGCATCAGGCTTGGGTTTAAATATTGAAATCATATATTTGCATGGAATTATAATTCCAACCAGTTGAGAATGCGCAAGCTTGCATTGCCAGAGGAACACCTGGCTCGTCAATTATATAACAATTCAATTTTTTTTTTAATTTGTCGGCCTTTTTGACCATTTTCCTTAAGAGATAGGAACGGTGTTCTTGAACATTCCTATTCTACTTTTTTATGCTGAATCCGAATCTGAAGTCAAAATTCGAATATTAAAAAAAAGCGACTGACGAACGCACAGTCAAACGCACGGACAAACGCACAGACAAACATATAGAATTCATATAGGAACGGTGTTCCTCAAAAGAATATGAAACAAAGCGTCTTTTTCTCTGCGTTATCCCGATTCCTGATCCTAATGATGATTTAGGACTGGAAGCCTAAGGATTTGGTGAAGATATTGATTTTTACATGAAGCGACTGCTATCAGACCTCCTCAACCCAGCGAGAAATATAGACCTTTCTTAGATAACGTTAGGTTTCGAGTTTCCTGACGATGTTTCCTTTCACCGCCGAGCATGTGGTACTTACAAATATGTACACAAAAACGAAAACACGACTTTATGCCGTAAATTATACCTCAATACAATCTGTAAAACATTTTTTCAGACTAGGGCTCACTAAATGTTTTGACTCATAGTTGTTGGTTTTCAATTTACTCTCTTTAACCATTTCTTCAATCGAAACAAATCAAAACCATTTTTCACAACACGAGAACCACTGATCGGATGGTATGTTTTCTGTGTGTTGATTGAAAGCCGGTCGGTTTTGACTTTTTGACTTCGTACAAAGTCCAACTTCTCGTCTTTTGGTGAAAGTAATCACAGGGTACGAGACCCGGGCTATGTGCAGGAAGGGCAAAAAGTAACTTTGTCTTTGTGTTGTTGCGAAGAATCATTTTTAAGAGGCAAGAGGACGCGGTTTCTCAACTGTATTTCTCGAACTTTATTAAGCATACTAGTAAATAAACAATGGTTAGCTCCAATGGTTAGCTCTAATAGTTTTAGATATTAAAGTAGGATTGTGCAAATGGGATTGTCGGTGATGTAAAGGAACGCAGTTATTTTTCTGCCCACGTTTCTCATTTTCCATATATTTGTAGGTCTGTTCTCTTTTATGAACACCTTTTGACTGTTTTCTCCACTGTTTTAAAACAATAAATTCAACTCTCCTTTCTGTGGCAATGTTTTAAATGGCATTGAAATATCCTTGGTTGTATTTTAACATCTTTGTGAACCAATATGTAAATAAGTCATCGTTTCGGCACTGGACTTGTTTCTTCAGGAATCCAGATTAACAGTGTTTTCATGTTCACGAGCTCAGTGGTGGAGTAGTTAGCTGTGCTACTTTAACATTAAGGCTCACGAGTTACATACAAGGCAAATTTGTAACCATGAACATGTCTATTTGTGTCGGTTTTTATAAGAGGCAAAGCGCATCAATCAGCCCGACTGGGAAAGTACCAATTCCTCACACCAAAAACCAAAGAAAACGGCAGCTAAATAACAACTCCCTGGAGGATTGTTATGTTCCTGCGAGTGAGTTTGAGATCGTAAGGACTAGCAATGTTAGCAGCAGGGGTGGTAACGCGCGAGCGATACTTCATGTATACCGTCTGGGGAAGTATCTCCACTTCACAGAAAACCGCAGCCAAATAACAACTACCTGGAGGATTGTTATGTTCCTGCGAGTGAGTTTGAGATCGTAAGGACTAGCAATGTTAGCAGCAGGGGTGGTAACGCGCGAGCGATACTTCATGTATCCCGTCTGGGGAAGTACCTCCACTTCACAGAAAACCGCAGCCAAATAACAACTCCCTAGAGGGTTGTTGTGTACCTGCGTGTGAATGAGGTCACCATTAAGCTACCAAGGAGTTGCGCTAGCGTTAATAGACTACGGTACGGTATGCTCGTATACCTCCCGAAGTAGTATAAAAAAATATATAAATTTGTCTTGCTATTTTGGTTGTAATTGTTATATTCCACTCTCGAGTGTTTATGTTCTCTCAACTACTTTAATGGTTGACTGGAAGAGATATAAGCATAGATATAAGCCCTTAGAGGTATAAACCCTCCTTTTTACTACTTATTACTTCTGTTCTTATTTTTAGCGCTATCCCATCTCCTAATCCATTAAGATTGGCGAGATCTGCTATCTATATACCGAAGGATTTGGCGAAAATACTGATCTTTACATGCAGTACCGTCAGGCCTCAACAATCCAAAGGGAGAACCAGACCTTTTTTAGGTAAATTCCACACATCCTTCGAAATATAATTTCTTGGACGTAAGGGTTCTCTCAAGATGTTTTTCTTCACCGAGAACTGTTAGGACACTCTTGTTATTTTATACAATAGAGATACATATCTCAGGCGTGCCGTATGATTTTAATATATATTTACTTGCATAAGTAGAGGGTTGTAGTAGGCGGGGAAGACCAAGACTCACTTACCGTTACTAAATAAGTCGTATTTTATCAGTAAGAGCCCTATAAACCGGTCAGCGCGCTTGAAAACATCTATGAATCTTAAAGGAGCGAGCGAGGTAGTTAAGAACAGCGTCTTATAGCGCTCGGTTCTCTTTGCCTACCTCGCAAAGGACGTGGCATGAAGATATCGATAGATAGATATGTTTACTCCAGATAATAAAAACGAAGTTTATGTGGCTCTCCTGCGCATTGTGTTGTTTGCGGATGATACCTCTTTGACATTCAAAATTAATAGACGGTTAGGTAATTATGACGAAGTTAACGATGCTCTCTCTAAAGTTATTCATTGGTTTAGTGTTAATAATCTGCTTTTAAATGATAAAAAGACTAAAGTAATTAAGTTCTCAACACCTAATGTAAGACAGGTGGCTACCAATGTACATGTTAATGGAACTAATTTAGCCCCTGTGGAGACAACTGTGTTCTTGGGTATAACAATTGACTCCAGACTACAATGGGGCCCACAAATTGAAAAATTATCAGGAAAACTAAGTTCTGCAGCCTATGCAGTGAAAACTATTAGACGGCTCACTGATATTGATACGGCTAGAATGGTTTATTTCAGCTACTTTCATAGTATTATGTCATATGGAATTCTTCTCTGGGGTAACTCCGCGGACATTAACACCATCTTTTTATTGCAAAAGAGAGCCATAAGAGCTATCTACAAACTTGGTCCCCGGGAGAGCCTTAGAGAAGAATTCAAAGAAATAAATATTACAGTCGCATCGCAATATATCTATGAAAATCTTTTGTATGTCCATAAAAACATAGACTCGTTTTGTAAAAAGAGTGATACTCATAGCATAAATACTAGATATAAGCATAATCTTGTGTTACATGCAAGCCGTCTCCACAAAATAAGTAATTCTTTTATGGGGCAATGTATAGGGTTCTATAACAAACTTCCCAGCTATATAAGAGAATTGTCAATTAACAAATTTAAAACTACTATTAAAGCCAAATTGTGTAGCAGGGCATATTATAAAGTATCTGACTATATTAATGATAAAAATGCCTGGGAGTGAGTCGATCCAATTATAATGTAATTAATAAAATATGTAAATTTGTTTGGATACCAAAAGAGGGATGCCTGAGTTTTTTGGCAGTATTTTTATCAGTGTTCACCTAGTCATAAACTGCACGGTAGGGAAAAAAATTGTGACGATTCCAAACAAATGTAGCCATTTTTACGGAATAAAAAGATTCTGACTTTGCCTTTGACTTTGACTTTGACATTGTATACCCTGCCTGTTAGCGAAGAGAGTTTGACGAAAAGAGATGATATTTAAGCGGCCTTACCGACCTTACAGAAGTCTGCAGTCGAACAACTACATCTAGGAGTGGCCACTACGTTTCTCCGAGTGAGTCAGTTTACACTCAGTGAGACAGTATACTCTCATCACAAATCAATAAACCACTTGATTGCTCATGGAGGCACCCCGCGCTCACAAAAACGCAGTGTTTTAGTGCCTAATTATCTAAGCGGTTCTAGTCTACTGGCCAATGAGAGAATATTTTAACCAATAAGCCGATAAATAACTAGATGTTTATCCGTGAAGTAGCCAATAAGAGCTGCGTGTTCTATTTTACTCCCCAACACGTTGCGGTGAAGTAAGTTACTGCGTAAAATTGGTTTCATCGGTCCTCCATAGATTATTCCTTCATGACTCCTCCTTTCACAGACTTCTTGCTTTAGCAGGTGGACGAGTTCGCGTTCCTCACGTTATTTTTAACCCCCGATGGAAAAGAGGGGTGTTATAAGTTTGACGTGTGTATCTGTGTATCTGTCTGTGGCATCGTAGCTTCGAAATGGATGAACCGATTTTGATTTCGTTTTTTTTTTGTTTAAAAGGGCACAAAAACACTCTCGATTAAGCCGAGAGTGTTTTTGTGCATATCATTATTAATAATTAATGATAATAATTGCGTATATCATTATTAATAATAATAAATTTTGTTACTTTTTATAGGTTATTTTTGCGTCGGGGGTTTTTTTTATTTTTAATTTAATCTTTATAAGCGTTAATAGGTAACCGCGTCACATAAAGCATCTTCAGGCCTACCGACGTTGTATAATGAAACGTAATTTTATTAAAAACATGCTATGTTATAATAAGGCTTCCACCTTATTTATCCCGCAAAGGTGTTTATTAAAATAAATCCAGGCACCCATATAATCTAATAATGCCTTCGCAAGCCCCTTATTGTACTGCCGCTCTCTTCAAGCCCCTGAGTCAACTTTGAGCTTAATAGAAAATATTGTGAAGCAAATTAATCTATTCAGGGACACCTTGCGGTTTGAAAGATCATTTATAAGCTATTCATAACGTTTTAACGTGAATTTTATGAACGTCTTCGAATCAATATTTCATATGATTATGAAACTTACTAAATATCTAATAAACTCTTATAGCTGTTAACAAAATTTAGCGAAAATCTTAGAAACAGGAATAGTTTGCATATGCCTGTACATCGGCTTGCTAAGACTGGTAGATTTTTGTTATAATTTGTATTCGATTCTATAATAAATTGCCTGAAACAGTTCTTCCTTCCTAAAATATGTTCAAAAGGCAATATCTCTATACTCTTTGTAAAAAGACTTATCACAGGATTGATGAATAACTGACCGATAGAGATGTCTGGTGAATAGATTCAGCACATGTATTAATATATATTTAATTTCACACTTGGAAAGAAAACTGTATGGGCAGGTTTCTTTCGACTTTTCTTCTTCATCAATGGCTATTTTCGAAATTCTGTTATATTGAAAAAATAAATAATCTGTTAGAAATTAATAAATAAGATTTTATTTAAAAACTGTAAAACCTATCTAAGTACCCGCGAGGCGCCAATGGCAAAGAAAGAATGTTTATCTTTTATCTTTTCTTTAAGTTTTATTTATATTATATCTCAAGAGATTCAAACATTCAAATGTTAACGAAACGCTTCAATGCGGATCATAAGCCAGATAGCCAAAGTCCCAAAATAGCGTTCCAAATTCGGAATTATATTTTTTATCGTACCCAATAACGTTCAACTTATCTGACATCCAAGAAGGCCGATAATCATTTGGCGATGACTGGTCAGTTTGGCCGCTTTTGATCGCTGCGTCACCTGTCATAACGGAGATTGCCTTCAACGAGGCTGTAATACATTTTATTTTTTTATTGTTGTCTGTATTTATTTTATCGGGCGGCGGAGAATTGTAAATCGACTGTGGTTCGGATACAGATACTCTTTGTTGCGATTCCCTTTGTATTCCAAATTTAATTTTGATTCTCCTTATCGAATTTACAAGAGTGCTTAATTCGACTTTTATGATTCTCGCTTAAATTTATTTTTATACAGTTTAGAATTTATTTTTATTTGGATTGAAAGAAGACTTGGGAAGATAAATAATATTACGTTTCGTACATATAAAATCTAATTCTTCATTATATGGTTACTTTATTTAGAAAAATTAAATTTTGTATTAACACATAACACAATTTTGGTTTCCCTGGTCTCGTAATTAGATACCTGACCCAATATTATTAATTCACATAGTTGAAAGTACGAGTACAATAAATATATATATATACTATTAAAAATTGATATTTCGCATTAATTTATTATCTTAATTGTTTATTTAATATATACTAATCGTAATCTTAAATTATTTTACAAAATACAAATATGTGGCCTGCCTACTTCAGCTTGCTGGTCCTCAGAGCTACATCAGTAGCTCCTGTTCTGCTACGGATGATCTCATCTGAATCTATCTCGCAGAGAAACTCCGAGCATGGGTCTCTCCATCGCACGCTGTGCAACCTTGACATCCCGTATGAGGTCCAGAGTTAGGGAACATGTGTACACTGTTAAGTAATAAGTACACATACCTATGTTTTTGCACCATTAGGGAGGCAAACTAGGTATGCCCTGCCTGTTGATATGGAGATATTGTAGCCTATGGACCGTTGCAACAACAGGGTTGTTACTCATGCGGAAACCACCTTGTAGAAACATTTTCATGCCTTTTTAGGATTCCGTATCTCAAAAGGAAAATCGGAACCCTTATCACTTCGTTATCCATATGTCCGTCGTCAAGAACCTTTTTCTCAGAAACGCGTGGAGGTATCACGTTGAAATAAATATTATACTACGAACTTTTGACTCTGCTATCCCTTAAATCAGTGAAAAAAACAAACTGAGCCAACGCAATCAAAAGGTACTATCGTTTATGCCCCATTTATGCAGCATATTTTGACAATCTATTAGATATATTAGATTAGGTACCGCCCGTTGACCTAGAATCATGAAATTTGCCAAGAAACAATGTTATGTCGCACAAATAAAGGAAAAAAATCTGATAAACGTAAATTTGAAGTCACGTTACCGGTTTTTCTCTGAATTTTACTATTCAATTTATTTCATTCCCTCCGACTTTACAACATACATGATATGAACTATATAACAATACATTTTATAAAAAAAATATATTCTAATGAGTGGCAACGACCAACATGATCGTGTCAGTGGAGAAGTGGTAGCAGAACGAAGAGCCCTAAAATCCAGCGAGCTTGAAAAGAAATAAGAATGTTAAACGAGTATTCTTTTTAGAGTTATCCCGTTTTCTAACCCATTAGGATTGGCGGAATCCGTTACCTAAGCCTAAGGACTTGGCGAAGACACTGATTTTTACATGGAGCGACTGCCCTCAGATCTCCCCTATCCACAGGGCGAACCAGACTTTCACCCGTTTTTTGAAATATATATTTTTGGACGAGTAGGTTCCTCACTATGCTCACCGTCAAACTAGTTACAAATGTGTACGTAAATCCGACCACACTAATTTAATAGTAGCTGCCAACCAACCAACTGGTCAATAGCGCGGTTCTTTATTCACTGGTCTATCACTGATCTAAGAATATTAAACAAGTTTTTTATAGTACGTCGGGAGGCATACAAGCATACGGCCCACGATGTGAAGCAGGTACCGTAACCTATTAACGCTTGCAATATATTAACTATCACTCGTGCAATGCCTCCTGTGCTCCTTACACAGCAACTCTTTGGGAGTTTACTGGTGGCCTTACTCACACGCAGGAACACAAGAACCCTCTAGGGAGTTATTTAGCTGCGGTTTTCTATGAGGTGGTGGTACTTCGCCAGACGGGCTGCTTTGATGCACCCTACCTCTCTTAAAACATCCAGACCAAGAGAAACAGACATGTTCATGCACACAAATGTTTGCCTTGTGTGGGGATCGAACCCACGAGCGTTGATGTCAAAGTCGCGTTATTCACGACTGAGCCACTGCGCTCGCCAAGACCAAGCCATGTGACCATCTTGCGGCTCTCGGGTCTCTCTACCTAGCCCGCAAGGAACCTGGCGTGGGGACATAGACAGATAGATAGTATGCCATAGTATACATGTAGTATGGTAGTAAAAATATATCAGAAACGATTGAAGCGGAAAGCAATGAATGTTAAAGCGATTGGGGTTTGTAAGGATCGAGTCATGTTGCGCTCGGTTCTCTGTGCCATCCCCGCAAGGGACTTGACACGAAGTTATAAATAGATAGATTATATATATATAATACATATATATAGGTACATTTGGATTAGAAGCTTTATTCCTACTTCTCGATATGACTATATAGCGATATGACTAGATCACTTTATGAATAAATCTCGATATGACGTCCAATCACCCTTATATTATAAATGTGACAGTTTGTGAATGAGTGTGTATGTTTGGTTGAACCGGATTGATATGAAGCTTGCACACTTACTAGTGAGGTGCTAGTATGTCACGAGCCAAGTATTGTATAGTTTACCCTAGCCGCTAGGGTACACTATACATTATTTGGGTCGTGACTTACTAGCACCTCACTCACTAGCAGGAACACAACCCTCTAGGGCCTAGAGGGTTGTGTTCCTGTTAATTAATGAGGTCACCAATACTGGTAACCGTTCAAAGCCATTTTACATCAGATGGACTTTTAATGGGACAGGCCCACCACTCATACCCACCACTGTGTCTCCTGTGTAGCCAGAATCAACATCGGCGACCACAAAAAAGGCAATGAACAGTGAAGTTCACTGCCGTCCCGGGGGTTAAACTACAGCTGCCTTGGAACTCACGACGAATTTAATCAGAAGAAATTTATAGGAGTAGGAAGTTTTGGAATTCACTTCTCCTCTTGGCAAAGTGAGGGACAGCAATATGACAAATAAGGCATTTAAAACCTCAAAGAGATGGCTAGTCAAGTGAAGCTCAACTGCCGTGCACCACGGATTATCAAATATCTAACACTATTGGGACCTAAACTGTGAGTTATTACCTAACACATCGCAATAATATAGATTGCAGAACCGCCTAAACGCCTGGTAGTTCTCCCTTGCTGCCACCAAATCAGAATAATATACTACCCCGGATGTGACACGCAAGGAATTTAACATATCGTCCCGCTCCCGTTGCCAGAGATCGCACTCCCAGAGAACATGATGTGCTGTTTGCTCGAATTCATCACATCACACATCAGATGGACTGTATACTTTACTCCTCCCGACGTTGTATAAAAAGCACCTCACACTTCAGAACATATGCTTTATGAACATATCAGATTATCCCCTTACCACAGAATTCCTATACGTATAATGTACTCATAACCTATATGAATAAAGACTTGAAATTTAAATACTTTAAATAAGGGAGATGTGAATTAAATGTGCATTCATAATCTTTGGAAGTTTTTAATGAATATTATATCTAATAAAACCAATGAACAGATTAATTTTATTAAAAATAAAAATAATAAAGAAGCTCTTCTTCATGATGGTTATCGATACAATTTTGCGTCGAACTATTCAAGTGGAATATCCTTCTGGCGTTGCTACAAGAGACAATTGTGTAGTGCTACTCTTACCATAATTAAATGAAGAAAAGACAGCTATAAACAGGAAAAGTCTGCATAAGTGTGAACAAGATTATGACAAAATGGAAGCAGACCTTTTAATGGATAAGGCAAAAGCAAACGTACGCGAAGACATGTCTTCAGTAAAAAAGGTTTATGAACAAACTCTACATTAATTGCCTTCTACTTCAATCTACAGTTCTGTGAAAGATGTCCTATACAGACATCGTAAAACATTCCTTCAAGTGCAAAAAGCCGAATTTTTAAAATCGAAGTGACGGTGCCAATTATTATCAAGAAAGATTTTTTGATTGTAGAGTTTGAATTATCAAAAGACGATAAAACACTTATACTCTCAACACCGCTTCCCAAAAGGATTACGAAAACTTAAGCAGATCAAGGAAAAGTTTTCTTAGACGATGGAACCTTTAAACGTGTACCCAGGCCATACTATCAAAATTGTTCTTCATTCACGTGTATATTGACAGTACGGAAGGGACGACGAATATATTTCCCATACTTTATGCCCTCGTACCTAATAAAAGTCAAACAACATATATCGCTTTATTTATTAGTACAAATTAAAAAAAAATGTTATTAAGAATAGTACTACTACCACTTCATTAAAGCGGTGTGGAAAAAAGCGAATGACATTGGTAATAAAGGTAATTGGTGGCTAATAAAGTCTGAAGACAGGCGAAACGTCACTAGAATTACTGCCTCTGTTGCACTCATCGTATATACAAGATGCGTTCGCAAGGTATTTTTGTAGGCAATGGCTGAAAAATATCGTGTTTATTTCTTGTGCAAACGAGAGGCGCAGGACAAATAATAGGTTAGAGGCTTGGTATAGTTGTTTGAAATGCGCATGCACCACAAACCTGCGTTACTATAATTTTTATTTTATTAAAAGAGACGCAATTTCAAGAAATAAACTCGAGATGCAAAAAATTACGCCCATTGTCTTTTTAAAAAATATTATTGATTTAAAACGTGGATATAAATAAATAAATACTGTATTCTAATTACATGCTTTTATTTTATTTTAAAGGTACAAAGGAAGAATCAGTCAAAAATGTTCTATTTATGTAGATAACTGTACTTTCGGAAAACGACAACATTTTAGTCGTTACGATATCTAGTCTTACCGCGATGTAGTCCAATCGCGATCTAGTCATATCGCTATATAGTCATATTGTGAAGTAGGCATAAAGCTACCCGTACATTTATTTATCTCTCAGGTAGACATAACCGTAATGTATTTTGATTTATTATATGGGAAAAGTTTTTATACACATAAATATAAAGAACATTGTTAGGAGAGATAAACGAAATATGAAAATATATATATAATAATGAATTACTTAATTATACGAAAAATTGATATATCTATCTTTCTATAACTTCACGTCAAATCCCTTGCGGGATAGGCAGAGAGAGATTCATCGTTCATTTATTGTTGTGGGCCATATGCTTGTATACCTACCGACGTTTTACATAAAAAAAATGTATAATGATATCTAGGTTAGAAAATTACCATCTTACAGAAGACTTCTATCAACTGCCTGGAGATGTACTCGTATTTCTTCCTGTGAGTGAGTTTACTAACCATATTTTTTTTGAGAATATTAAACTGATTGTAAATACTTGTTTATGTCCGAAGTATCATAAAAACCATGGTATGGGGGTAAAAACTATATGTATAGCAAAAATATCACTTTTTTGAATATTGCTCGCGAGCTACCAGCCCTGTTGCCGACATAGCTCCTTCTAGCCTGAGTTTCGAAAGGACAATCTATAAAATGCTCAATCTGTACTTGGTAGACACAGTCTGTATAATTAGTCCCTTTTACACAGCTCAAATAAATATAATTTACAATCTCTACCATATTGTGTTTGTTATTCTAACAACTAACATCCTGACGATTCCTCGTGGAGAGGCGAAACACGTGATGCAGGTCGCTGGTCGTCGGGCCAGACCAGTCACGGCAGCAACGGTTGCATGCGGTTTCTGTTCCAGATGGCGGACAATCGCGAGGACGACCACAGCAGCCAAGGCAGAGACGACCGGAGCAGCCACTGCAGCGACGGTATATTGCATCGGTACGCTAGTGGGTAGGTTCCAGCCGGCGTTAGTTCCAATGAACTAATTGGTGGTGGAAGTACAGGTTAGATAAAATTGCATGAAATAATTATAATTTACAATACCTAATCACACTATTTTCATGGACTAGTCTTTAAATTTATAAGTCTTTTTACACAAGCAAAATAAAAGGAATTGTATATAATTCCTAACAGAACACAATTTCATTTATTTGGGGAACTCCCCATTCCATGATGTTATTTATAATCAAAATGAATTATTACGTATTTAAATAGAGTGTGACAGGCGACTGATGTCATCCCTGTCACATTAATTTGATTACATGATTCTATTATAAAAGTCAAGCGTCATTGCCCGGGTTGCGATGTGGGGTGGTTTTTGCGGGGCTCCTATTTTGTTCGTTTATGTTCCGAGTAATTCTCGGGTTCCGTGTATTTATTAACATTTGTTAGTATATGTTAATGTTATAAAGTAGTTCCTGTAGCATATATATATGGGTACACTAAATTAACAAGAGTGCGTATAGTTTTATTATTTGTTTGTTTAGTTTTGACTAGCTCGGTGGCGCAGTGCTTAGTAACGTTACTTTGACACCAATGGTGGTGGGTTCGATTCCCACACATGACAAATATTTTTGTGTATGGACATGTCTGTTTTTCTTATTCTGGGTGTTTTTAAGAAACGTAGGGCGTATAAAAACAACCTATCTTCCAACCTATATATAGTCACGTCAGGTCATATGCGGGGTAGGTAGTGGGGATTGCAGTACAATACTTACTATCTAATTTGCTCCGAAATATATATGAAATATAGCGTGCATGAAAAGAGCTATGAATGTCACAGAAGCGAGTGAAGTATGAAAAGACCGCGTCTTATGGCGGTCGGTTCTCTCTGCCTACCCCGCAAGGGGCTTGGCGTGAAGATATACATACATACTTGTATATGAAAGTGTTTTCTAACAATGCTCCGAGGAACTCTAAATTTACTATCATTTAAAAAATAGGGCTGTTCAAGACGGGGGTCCGAATTAAATGTTTCTGCTTCATCATTACGTTTTCATTAGAGGTTCCACTGCGAACGGGACCTGGTTTACCATTGAGATTGATATATCTGGATACGATAATGTATTTAGAGATTATCATTATGTACTCCCAAACATATGTACGATGAGCTCGGTGGGGCAGTGCTTAACGCTGCTTTGACACCAATGCTTGACTTCGATTCCTATAGAGTACAAACATTATGTTTGACTTGGTCTGGTAGAGCTCATCCAAACGCCCGTCTAGAGAAATACTTCCACCTTCCAGAATACCGCAGATAAATGACAACTCGTTAGACGGTGGTTGTGTTCCTGCATGTAAGCGACGTCAACAGTATGCTTCTAATGAGGTGCTGTGTTAACAGCAGACGTATACTGATACTAAATGTATTGCAGGCGTTCATAGACTACGGTAACCGTTTTATATCAGGTGGTCCGAATGCTTGTGTGCCCGACGCTGCAGAAAAAAATACAGAATAAAATTATATGTCACACGTGTGATATTTTAAAAACCTCGGCATGCCACGGTTTTGAACCACGGACACGCGATTATAACAACGTATTAACCGACCACCAAGCTATACGTACATTGACTTTACGATTGTCTGAGCTGAATCGTTGAGATGAGCATAGTACCATATTCTAAGTTTCTGCTGTGCCACGAGCAATTTATTCCCCACTCTACCTCCTTTTACATTTGTCTTTGTTATAAGGTTCTGCTGTGCCACGAGTAGGTAATTTCATTCCTACTCTACTTCCTTTTCTATTTGACTTTGTTCTAAGGTTCTGTTGTATCACGAATGATTTAATCCCCACTCTACCACCTTTTATATTTGTCTCTGTTATAAGGTTCTGCTGTGCTACGAGTAATTTCATTCCTACTCTACTTTCTTTTCTATTTGACTTTGTTCTAAGGTTCTGTTGTGCCACGAATGATTTAGTCCCCACTCTACCTCCTTTTACATTTGTCTTTGTTATAAGGTTCTGCTGTGCCACAAGTAATTTCATTCCTACTCTACTTCCTTTTCTATTTGACTTTGTTCTAAGGTTCTGTTGTGCCACGAATGATTTAGTCCCCACTCTACCTCCTTTTATATTTGTCTCTGGTTTAAGGTTCTGCTGCGCTACGAGTAATTTCATTCCTACTCTACTTTCTTTTCTATTTGACTTTGTTCTAAGGTTCTGTTGTGCCACGAATGATTTAGTCCCCACTCTACCTCCTTTTACATTTGTCTTTGTTATAAGGTTCTGCTGTGCCACAAGTAATTTCATTCCTACTCTACTTCCTTTTCTATTTGACTTTGTTCTAAGGTTCTGTTGTGCCACGAATGATTTAGTCCCCACTCTACCTCCTTTTATATTTGTCTCTGGTTTAAGGTTCTGCTGTGCTACGAGTAATTTCATTCCTACTCTACTTTCTTTTCTATTTGACTTTGTTCTAAGGTTCTGTTGTGCCACGAATGATTTAGTCCCCACTCTACCTCCTTTTACATTTGTCTTTGTTATAAGGTTCTGCTGTGCCACAAGTAATTTCATTCCTACTCTACTTCCTTTTCTATTTGACTTTGTTCTAAGGTTCTGCTGTATTATAAGTAATTTAATTCCTACTCAGGTGGGGTAGAAATTAAATTACGCAATAATACTAATAATAATTTTCTCAATTTTTATTTATTTAGAGGGGGGGGGGGGGGGAGAATAGTTTGTGGACAAAAATAATATGGGCTCCTTTTGTCTACATATTTTTCCCCATCGAAAGCATCCTGTTTCAGCCTGATCGGTTGTTATTAAAAAAAATTTAAGTAAAAAATACCGTATTGACTCCACTGTTCAACTAAAGGGGTTTAGTGCATGCTCCCTGCTGCACAACTGCGGATTGGCGAAGGCCAGTGTTTTGAAGACGCCCAAAGGCCACTGACTAAGTCTAACGACAGTACATATACAATAGCCGGTACCGATGTCTTAACGTACTCTCCGAAGCACACAGAAGGCCAAGATAGATAATCCCATCCATAGACAGCCTGTCGAAGGATCGTTCCTTAAACGGCGTGTTTTGTTAAAATACACGCGCAACGAAGCAATCCAACTCTTATATGTATAAATATATAAATGGATAATTCAAAATTAAACTACCCCATCCACAAAATGTAGTTCTTCGAGTCCCAATAGTGAGTTGTTTTAACGGTTCGCTATCTCCGCGATACATCTACAGATAGGCCCCATATTTTAGACCCAAACCACCATGGGTCTAACGTAATTGACTGCGTGAGTAATCGAATTCTTTTAATTCTTAGCTCCTTGTTTGTGTGAGCTTCTTAATAGTTCCTGTATGTTTTTCATTAATTATTAGTTGTTAATCTTTAACTAGTTAATTAAAACGAATAAAAGAAACAAAAAGCTTAGTTAGCAGCTGGTTAGCAATGCATCAATATATACATCTCACAGGTCAGGTTACCACCCTTCAAAAGATCGCGCAAAACCATTCACAGTAAACTGCAACAACAACTTCCTGGAAGGTAAGGTCCTTAACCTGTGTTAGCAATAAAGGTGACATCGCAAGAGCGTTACTTAATATATTGCGTTCATTCGCTACCGTAACCACTTTACATCAGGTGGGCCATATGCTTGTATGCCTCCTAAAAAATGCATTTCCTTATATTTGTTTGACGTATAAAATAATATAGTATGTTTTGAACATTTTTCAATACAACACTGGTAGTATATTTAAGACGGGTCCAAATCCTCTAAAGATGTGCAACGTGCTCTGTTATATTATTACTAATAAAATGCAGCTATGACGCTCATACCTGGGGGTTCTGCTGAGATACCCGCACCATTAATCAAAACACAACTATGTTGTATCAACATAGATTTCTCGACGTTAGCTACTTGGAAAACACGAGAAGAAATTGCGACTAGCATCATTATTATTAAAATGCTTAATATGCTCGAAGAAATTAATATAAATAATCCGTTACGGTCACCAATGTCTATATTTTACCACAACTTGAATATATATCCTAGCAATATATTTTTTTACCTATTTTTCACATCTTTTAGTGTTTGGTCATGTACCTACTAAGACAAAATGTACGCATATAGCAGGGAGAGTTATATATAGACATAGATACATAAACATATCAAATCCCACTGATTTTCCATTATTCAAATATCGTATTAACAATTCAATCTTATCAATGGTAATGCCTTAATGGTACGCTGGCACTGCCGAGTCAGTCGCAGAAAACACTCTGCAGCGGTTAGCTGCCGAAGACATCCCGGGCAAAGAGCCCTAGCTCGAGGCCCGATCGCACCTTTCTGAGTGTTAACAAGAATGCCACTAGCTTTAGGCTCTATCTTGTATATTCTGGATACTGACGATCCACCCCGAGGCTTCTTTACCTCTCTCCAGAAGAGATTGGTACCCACCTTGAAGTTCTTCTTCAGCCTCTCTTCCTCATTCAAATTAATTCTTTTACGTTTCACTTTCACTACAGCATTGATTTAATTCTTACATCGACGGTAAATTTCTTTCTTCTTGTTCATACGAGTACTATCACTCTGGTGCAAAGATGACACTCCAGCCATGATTTCATCTTTTATGCCACTGCTAACTTAATTTCTGCATCCCACTAGGCTTCTCCTCTCAATGATCTATGTCTATTTGCGCTTCCACGTGCTTCACTATCCACCATAATATCTTTCATAACTTTCCAAGATTCGTCTATATCTGAGCCGGAAGGACTCACGATCTTTTTTGACTGACTATGGACGTCCATACTTTTCATTTAAATAAATTACATTTGCAATATTACTGTATAACGGTAACTTTATATGTAATCGATAATTTAATTGAGCTCAATGCAGCTTACATCCGTATGTACCCTCCTATTATTATAGTATATTTTCACAATACAATCACGTCGCACCGGCTCTGTTTGCGAACACGACGCCTACTATCGCACCCGGTATTCGTATTGGAAATACGTAAATGATTTATGGTGGAAATGGGGAGGGTTCCTTGACTAATTATTATAATGACATTGTGAATTGGTGCCGGAAAATTATAGTGTAAGTAAAATATTGGAGGTACGGGCGTTTCACTATCATATTTAGAGGCGAAGCCAATTGTAAGTAAAATATTGGGGTACAGGCGGTTCACTATCATATTTAGAGGCGAAGCCAATTTAACGTAGACTATTGCTGCAATTCCAACTATTGCTGATCCGTGATACAGCAGTGCAGGGATTCTTGGCTATGTTTAGAGGGCTAAGAAACGTAGTGTTTATATTTAATTTTATTGAAATAGTACTATGAAAATAGAGGAACTCTTATCATACTGCATTATTATTTGACCGTCTCGGATAATTTTATCTTTGACTGTCTTCTGCATTTTATCTTCGTAGACTATACAGATTATACAAAGGTAAAAAGACAAATAGATGATTTTTAGTATTTCAGCATTCATCAAATATATATTACTAACTTAGTAATCAATCCAATAAAGTTGACTCGCAATTCACTTTAGGTTTGATTCAGTTTTCTGTCGAATTTTGGGGCAGGATTTTGTCAGTTATGGGTCAGATTTCGACCAGAATTTATATAAAAGAAAACAAATTATTTTTTTAACTGGCAAGCTAGCGTTTATTTTAGAAATTATCCAAAAATATTTACACACTAACTTAGTTATGCGATACGAAAGCACCCACGGCGCGAGTACGAATTTCCCTTGATCCATTTTTATTTTTATTCTAAATCGGGTAAAACTTAAAGAGTACTTGGCCTACTGGTTATCTTAGCATATGAACTCTTGCAACACGACTAGTTTTCATCACGCGTTTTCACCACTACTTGTTACGAGTACATAATCCTCACTGTACCTAATGAATCTTGCATACTAGACATATTATGCAATAATTCCAAAGAAACCGCTGACCATAATTTTCATTATTCACATGGGAATATTTTTGAAGACCAACTAGGGGTTCTCTTGCAACTGAGCTAAGAGAAGCACGTTACCACAAAACGATCAATCGCTGATCGCTGACATGTAAGAAAAATCTATTTCTGTATCTTTTTTTTTTTAATTTTTATCGACGGTCGGTTTATGTAATTCACTAGTAAACTAGCAAACTCCTCAATCGCAAGAACACAACAACATTCCAATAAATTGTTTGGCTGGTGTCATCTGTAAAACTAAGCGACTTCCTCAGTCGCACTATCTGTTAATATTTCTTACTTTGAAACCGTGTAAACCATCCGGTAAACCGCAGACTAATAACAACTCCCTGAATTGTTGTGTTCCTGAAAGTGAAGTGGAGTTATCAGTGTATTCCTAAGGAGTAACTGGAATGGCGACGCATGAGCGATATTTTCTGTATTATCCATCTATAAGTTCACGCCAAATCCCTTGCGGGGTAGGCAGAGAGAACCGAGCGTCACGTGACTCGATCCTTACATATCTCACTCGCTTCTTTAACATTCATTGCTCTTCTTATGCACGTTCGCCGGTTTCTAGGGCTCTTGACATCACCTTCTGATAGTACACGACCAATTTGGTCATGGTAGGTAAGTCTTGGCCTTCCCCGGCTTCTACATCCTTCCACTTTTGCATTAAATATCTGCTTCGTCATTCTTTCATCCTGCATTCTTTCTACATTTTGTATTACAACCTATGAAAGGATAGGTGGTTGCATAAAAAAATAAAACTGCCTTCCAAATAACTGGTCAAACGCCAATGGTATCGAAGTGTCCCATGTTTTTTTTTTCGTTGAGTGCCAATAGTATCGATTAGCCCCGTAGGGGTCTAGCATCATACTACTTTTAGGCGCTCGACGATTTTGCTGCTCACGGAAGCTAGATGCAGCGACCGAAGCTTATCGATACCATTGGCCCAGTATCTGGGCGATCGAGGTTCATTTTATGTTTTTGTTTAAATTCGCGACTTTTCAGGAGATAATAAAACTAAATAGCGTATTTAACAAAAATGCATAATAAAAAAAAAACGTCTTTTTGTCTTGTCGTCTTACATGTGTCCAACTCTTACATAATATGTAAGTTCTTTTCGCTTATAAGATTATAAGCAGAAAAGAAAACGGTCGCAGATATATAGCAAATATACTCAGACATATTTAATACTAAAACTAAGATCGTAAATATCTTCCAAGTATCCAATCTTTATACATTGTTAGGAAATTATTAGAATAATATTTCAAATGTTACTTTGTACTTCTTTATTACAAACGCCAGCATCTTAACTAGTAAATTACCTCATTAATAAGAATGAATAATTTATTACACTATTTAGTTTTATGATCTCCCAGCAAATTGCTTTGTCTGATGAAAATAATTCACTAAATTGCTATCTAATACGTTGTTATTATGCCTAGTTGTTGAACTGATTAATATTGTGTAGTGGTTTTATTTCATAAGTTCGCGTATCTCGCTAACTAGAGAGTTATTATTTAATTAATATACAAAGCTCTTGTGTAAACAAATTGATTAATTAAATTGAATTTACACACAAGATTAATATGTGTAGGTTAAACCAACAAACAGATGATACGGTGACCTTTAATAGCGCAAGTCAAATCATTTCTAATTTCTGGAATTTATTTATGAAAATATTAAAAGAAATATATTGCATATATACTTCTGTTTGATACGATGGCGACATTTGTTATGAATTGCTTTCGATTCTACAATAAATTGGTCCTATTTCGTTTGAAAATAGGTTTAAAACACTATTTTTTGAAAACAGGCAACACCGAGTCGAAATCAGCTCAAGTAATCGTTTATTTATGTCTCAGTTTCGTTAATTCTCAACATATTTTTCTAAAATCATCTGGTGCCCGGCCATTTGAAACGCCCAAGTCCAAGACATAGAGGCAGGTTTGAGAATATCAATATTATTAAATAATTTAATACAGGATGAAAGAGTGATGAAGCAGATATCAACTTAAAAGTGGAAGGATGGAAGGAAGGCCAAGACTTAACTACCATGACCAAATTGGCCGTGTTCTATCAGAAGGTGATGTCAGGAGCCTTAGAAACCGGCGAGCGTGCATGAGAAGAGCAATGAATGTTAAAGAAGCGAGTAAGGATCGAGTCCTGTGGCGTTTGGATCTCTCTGCCTACCCCGCAAGAGATTTGTCCTGAAGTTATAGATGGATAGATAGATATTAAATACGCATGAGCAGATGTTGACAGGTATTGCGAATATTGCGAAACATATTGAAAATCAAATGATTACAAAAAGAGATATGCCACAACTAACACTTCTGATTGCTACTTCCGGTAGGCAGCATCTCATCGTACGTATATTGTGCGTGTGAGCGAGGTCACCAGTAAGCTAATAAGGAGTTGTTGTGTTGTGCGTAACAGCAGAGGTGGCATCGCGTGAGTGATGATTGTCGTAGGCCAATGTTTTCAAGCTACTCGAAGGCTTAGCTTCACGACTGTTATCTATAGACAACAGCCGGGATCAATGGTTTAACGTTCTCGTTCTAAGCTCGAGATAGATAAATCCATCTATAGACAAGCTGCGGTTGAAGTTGCTTAACCTGTTCGGGTCGCTACGACGCCATCTAGCTCTGTTGTAATTTCTATTTGTATATATTGTACGCAAATTTTAAGCAAATTTCGATAATATTTATGTTCTAAGTTAACTTCTTATTTATGACATCGGCCTGTATAGCAAGTCTTCAGTGAATTGAAGGTACTTACTGCAGAAATATGTACCTATCTATTCTTTACAAACAGACCCTTTCGAGTCTTCTATCTCTTTTTAATGCTGTATGTCTGGAAGCATCAGAACGAGATGGCGTTACATGAACATTTCTCGCTGAAACGCGACAGGTTAATTTTACTGTCCTGTGATTCGCATGAATAAGGCTGGCTGCGGACGAAGCTCGCTCTTTCAACGAGGATTAAATAGAATCAAGTATTTAACTCTTACGGACTTACTGAGACGAAAGCGTTTGTTTAGTAAATGAATGAAGGGGAGTTATATTACCGTCGTTTTTAAAGGTAGATAAATGCGTCGGTTAATAGAATGGGAAATGAAAACTAATCAAGTACAATAATACATAATATATATCTTTATAAAATTAGCCCGGTGCCACGCGAGATAGGCTATTGTTTGAGTAGGGAACCTTAAATTACAGGGATACCTTCAGAAACGCTGCTCTAAGTATATACAACATGTAGTAGGAACTCGACGTTGCCCACGCGACCTCCCTAGGACATTTATGGACATCGCAAACATGAGACCTGTTGTAATAAACGGCGTTTTATTTTTATTTTTTTAGATAGCGTCATCGCATAAACGTAAACGTAATCAGACAAGTTCGAACCTGTTCAGACAGGATAACATTATCGAACGCTTTACATAAAACCAAAATGGATGAAATCTTGTGGTTGAGGCGACGATTTTACGGAACATGATACAAGTATAAAGATACCAACTACACCATAACAATCACCAATAGACGTACGCGAACGTAGAGTTGCGATACAAGCATGTTTATACAAGCATACGGCCCACCTGATGTAAAGCGGTTACCGTAGCCTATGAATGCTTGCAATATATTATCACTAGTGTTTTCGAATTTATGTGCATATTTATGATTATCACTTGCCCGAAATCGAAGGATAAATACCGAAACCTGCATGTCCAAGAAATTATATTTCGAAAGACGTGGGACCTAGTATTGTCTTAGGTTTTCGCGATTGTTACACATTGAAATTAAACAATTTTTAACGGAAGTATCGCGTGTTTTATTTATTTTGTTGAACCTGACGTTTCGAACGCTTTGCAGCGTCCGTGGTCGCAGGAAAGACTAAGGTGATATTTGTCTTACATTAGTTATTCAATTATTACATCTACCGACATGGATGGATTAATTATATATGTTCCGATTCACACAAAAACGTGTGACCTAACCTAAGAAAGAGCTGGTTTTCTCTCTGGGTTGTGGAGGTTTGGTAGCAGTCGCTCCATGTAAAAATCAGTGTCTTCGCCAAATCTTTAGGCTTAGGTAGCGGATCCCACCAATCATAATACTAGGAAACGGAATAATTCTATAAAGAAGAAATAATATTTCATACGCAATTCGATGCGTAATCGAATTTCATCAAAGAGAATCTCAAGATCTATGAAAATAAAGAAACAATTACAGGCAGGAAGGTTAGAGTCATATGGCACCGGGTTGTCTCTGTCCATACCGCTCGACAATTGGCGTGAAGTTATAGATTGAGGTTTTTCTAGAATTTTCTCAAACTTGTATAAGGCTTCCAAACAGACCATAAAAAATTCTTTCTTCATTCTCAAATATTGGGAGACAGAAAATAATGAAAATTGCGGATTCAAAACATATAATTATTTAATCAGTAAAAGAAAATGTTAGAATATTGACTTTTTAAATACCGCCGTTTAATTTTAATTTGTTGAAAAAGGGGCAAATCAAAAGTACCCAAAACCGAAGAGCATGCATGAATAGGGCGATGAGTGTGGAAGAAACGAGAGCGGTATGTTTGGATCGGTGCACCTGGGGTTGCTATATTGTCTGCCTACCCCAATGGGAGACAGGCGTGATGATATGTATGTATGTATTTTTAGTTTGTAGACTAAACATACTTTAGTAAGAGTAAGAGATTTTCCTCGTACAGATAACGCTCGAGACGAGCTCGGTGGCGCAGCAGTTAGTATTGAGCATCAAGGTAGTCCGTCTGTGGGAAGTACCTCCACCTCACAAAAACCTCAGCCAAATAACAACTCTCTAGAGGGTGGTTGTGTTCCTGCGTGTGTGAGGTCGTCAGTAAGCGCCTAAGCAGTTGCTGTGATAGCGGCAGAAGTGGTGTCGCGCGAGTGATACTTAAAGTATTCAATTGTACATAGGCTAAAAAAGATAATTCTATCACTTGCGACTATAAAATGAGAGTGATGCTTATCGCTTTATAAAAAATATTTTTTAGTTAAATAATAATAATATTCTTTATTGCACATATAAATACAAAAAGTTACAGTGTATAGTAAAGATAGTACAGAGGCGAGCTTATCTCTAAAAGAGATCTCTTCCAGCCAACCCTCAGCAGTGGGATATCTCGTCAGTTGCGGACAGCAGTACGCAGTACGTGCCTAAATAAATTTTAAATAAATACATACATACCGAATACACACATATATATCATAAATATATTTACATGAATACATATATGACATAAATACAGTTACATTTATATACATACATATATATACTATATATATACATATAATAATGCTCTTTCAATATTTTTTTAAAGGAGTGGGTTGATGGGCTTTTCCGAATGTGTGTTGGTAATTTATTCCACAGTTATAAATAATTTTGTGAGTTGGTACCATCTCCATAGCTAAGAGCAATTGACTTGTCCATGTTACAGCCATACGATTCCCTGGAGGGTTGTTGTATTCGTGCGTGAGAGTGCGGCCTTTTACATAAGGTGGACCGTATGCTTGCATGCCTCCCGACGTAGTATAAAAAAATACTTGAGCTAGAATATAATGGTCATGTGTTACATTTGTAGCTATTGTTGACCAATGGTAGAAAAGTATAATCATTAATTTTAACTGAATGTTAATGAATGATCAAAGCCATAATGACGTTATCGTTTCTCTACTGTTCCGTATTTCAATAAACTCAAAATACTCGTAGAATATCAAACGAAAAGCAAACTGAATATCATTTGGATTTAGATAAATGGCACAATTGATAAATTCTATTGTTTGGAATATCCGATCGCTGTTATCCAAATAATACAAGTGCATATGGATTTCTGATCATATTCTAATATTGATCGAATTCGATTCCCACACAGGACAAACATTTGTGTGCACGAACATATCTGTTTATTAAAATAGCTCGTTTTGAAAAGTACCTTCAAAGTTAACTCCAGCTTGGATAGTATGGAGTATAAGAGGGAAAGTATATGCAGGTTTCTGCGATAACGGATAGGAAGCCACTTGAGTTACGTACGAAATTCAGAAACGTGGTCATACTTACGAAGACCATAAATAAAACGAATACACAAGTTTTGAAGACGCTCAAGTTTATTAAGCTGCTGTTCAGTGAGATCTAGATAGCAAGAGTCTGCGTAATCTAGGATAGGAAGGAGTAAGGACTGTGCTAATGCAATTTTTGTGTTCACGGGAAGAAAATTTCGAAGTCGTCGAAGAGAACCAGCGGCTGCAAATATCTTCCTGCTGACCTCGGCCACCTGAGGACTCCAAGACAAGGTTCGGTCCAAATATACACCAAGGTTTTTGACTTGTTCAGTTAGCTCAATTTGGACTCCATCGAAGATAATGGCATAACTAACTCTCTGGAGTGTTGTTGTGTTCCTGCAAGTAAACGAGGTCACCGGCTCTTGAGGAGTAGCTGTGTTAGCAGCAGAGGTGGGGCCGAGCGACTGATTTTTAATGTGTTGTATGTTGCTTATACGCTTCCCGACTTATGAAAAAAATAATGAATAAAATCCCAGGAATCCTTTATCGGAGTGGAGAAGCCTCTAAGCAATTTGTATCCTTACCAATAACATGATAAAGAATTATTTGGCTACAGTACACGATAAACAACCACCACTATGTCAGCTTATAGTTATCGCACTGCTGGGATTCTGGTATCCCTTTTATCTTTAAGAGTCTGTGCCAGAAGCCTGCACGCTGCGGCCCTGCCAACCCGTGGATTGCAATTCTGGACTTAAACCTCACTGACGCGCGGATTAGGGCGTCCTCTGTAGGGGACGCGCACCGATCCGCCCTCGTCGGTGTGTGCTTAAATGCATGCGAAGGTGGGGGCCACCACCAACCACGCAAGGCTTAACCCGGGTCGAGTAGAACTGAGTGTCGTATAGGCACATGGAACATGTGAGGTGGATTACAAGATAAGACGAATGGGCTGACAGTTGCATGAAAAGAGCTTTGAATGTTAAAGAAGCGAGTGAGCTGTTTAAGGACTGCATCTTATAGCGCACGTTTCCTTTTGTCTACCCCGCAAGGGACCTGGCGTGAATATATACATATATACCATTAATCGTAGTAATTGGGTGATCTTGGAAATGATTCAGTACAGGCACTTTACTTTAGTGCCGTTGTACCAATATAGTTGAAATTTAGATATCGTAACATCTAGTTAATAAATGATAAAAAATAGAACCAATGTAGGTATTATCTTTTGGCATTCATATTCGCTGAAAGTAATTTCCAAAGTGCTGCTAGATTGAAAGAAATAATACTTAACCTATAAATATAATTAAAATGAAATTAAAAAGGAAGATAATTAATGATGCTATAAAAAGTCAGACGTTTCTAAGTGCCCGCGTGACCCCTAAATAAATGTTATTCATCTTTTTCGTACGCGTTACAAAATCATGTACCTATAGAGGTTATTTATCAGAAATGTTAAATCGTCGACAACCCTAGAAATCGACGAACGGCATGAGGGCAATGATTAAGAGTCGAGTGAGGTATGTAAGAACCGAGTCAACTGGTGCTCGGTTCTCTCTGCCTACTCCGCAAGGATCTTGGCGTGTAGGTATTAACTAAATAGTTACTCATTAGAAACTTAATTTTACACACAAACATTGTTCTAAATATAGGTGAGTGAGTTATCGTAATGAGTCAATTTCATTTTCATCATCTTCACTGCTGAATTTAGGCCTCCCTTCTAAAGAGCCATTCTCCTCGATCCAGTACCACCTGCATCCATCGATTCCCCACATCTTCAGGTAGTCGCTCCATCAGTAGGGGATCGTCCCAAACTGCATGTGCCAGTACAGGAACGCCATTCGAGAATCTCCCCAGGAATCTTCCCCAGCGGTTGTCGGTTCAATGAACTATGTGGCCGGCTCACCGCCACTTTAACTTGCTTTGGGCTATTACGGATACCTTAGTTGAACTGTGAATGTCCTAATTTCGGATTTTATCACACGGAGAAAAAACGAGCAATAGCTTTATCCATATCACGCTGTGCTAGCTTAGATTTCCCCATACAGCCTGCAGTGAAAGGCCATGTCTCGTAGACTTTGCTCTTCAGGCATTGAGGTATTTTGGGCGAGATGTGTCGAAGTTTCTCGAATGCTGCTCCAGCGAGTTGGATTCGTCTGTTGACCTCTCGGTCGAAGATTCCAATTAATTTGAAGTTATATGAAGAAAGTTATTCGGCGGAAATTACATTCTATCTTTTGACCTCATTCAATTCGATTAAGTTGAATTATTAAGTGACTTTAATAAGCTTCTACTAATAATTAATAATAAATGAGGCACCTGTAAATTTAAGATTATACTAATAATTTATTTAAATAACGTTAGATTGAGTGTGAAAGCCCAGTGAGTAAGGAACCGACCTGCGGACTACCTGGTCCCCTGTTCAAATCCTGGCATGTATCACAAATTCGAGTTTTTGGATGTATGTACATATTTATAATTATCACTTGCTGTGCGGTGAAGGAAAACATCGTAAGGAAACCCACACGTCCGAGAAATTATATTTCAAAAGACGTGTTGTGATGACGTGAAACCTTACTTAACCCTTCGAAACCCGGGTGGTCGTATACTTAGTATTAGTAACTTTTTATACTATAGCAATAACGTAGCACTGTACCAGAATAATCAACAGAATTTAGAACTGAAAATGTTGGCCATTTTACCCTGAGGGCCTTTTATAAACAACGTATGATTTTCGTCAAATTTAATTGTCCGTATTCGAAAATTCAGCATTCGCTTATATCCATGCTATTATACGACGAGCTTGTGGCGCACTGATACGTTACTTTGACACCAACGCTCGTGGGTCAGATTCTCACACAGTACAAGCATTTGTGTACATGACATGTCTGTCGGTTTTTAAGAGAGGTGGGGCGCATCAAAGCAGCCCGTTTGTGGTAGTACCTCTACCTCAAAGAAAACCGCAGCCAAATAACAATTACAACTCCAATCACTTCTCCAAGTGTGTGAGTGTGGTCGCCGGTAAGCTCCTAATGAGTAGCTGTGTTAGCAGCAGAAGTGGCATCGCGCGCAAAGACAGACATGCCCATGCACACAAATGTTTGCCGTATGTGGGAATCAAACCCACGAGCGATGGTGTCAAAGTAACGCAACAGCACGTTTCACCACTGCGACGCCGAGCTCGTCCTATCTTTATATAGTTATTAGATTCAGGCGTTATTTTGCGGAAGTCAAAGCGGAAGCGGAAGCATGCTCGGTAGCGGAAGTACACAAAGTAATTTGGATCAAATTGGCTGTAAATATCTTTACGCGTCAAAAAATCACTACAAAAAAAACAATACAGTTTTAATGAAAAAGTTGTTTTGATACTATAACTCTAAGTTTAAGTAAACTCTAGGTAACTCCAGGACTCGACGAGATAATTGTGTGGTAAACGAGTTTTCAAGAGAGAGAGCCAGTTTTGTTTGTTCGTCTGTGTGCTGGGAAACAGATTAAAATGGCCCCGAGCCGAGAACTGAGTTGTGAAGGCATGCAGATTAAAAACAGTGAAAAAATTGCGTTTTCCTTGTTTCCCTTACAACTGCACAATCTCTGCAGTTTTTAATGATTCCGTGTTTGATATTGTGGAAAATGATACTTAGTAATTGCATGTTTTGTCTATTTGTCTCCATTTACCGAAAACTCTGAAGTTGTCGTTCTACAACTCTCTCTATGCTGAGATTTTTAAGACTTTCGGTCCATATGGTACGGTGACTGCTTACCATGAGGCAGGGCCGTATGATTATTTCCAAGGTATACTTAAATGGGAAACTGTTGCACTAAGAACGTCTTTATTGTTCTGTAAAAATTTGCAACAATGTTATTATGTCTCATAAATATCGTAAATCGTAAGAACGTTTTGACGAGCTCGGTGGCACAGTGGTTAGTAATGCTTCTTGACACAAAGGCTCGTGGGTTCAATTACCACACATGATAAACATTTGTGTGCATGAACATATCTGTTTGTCTTGGCCCGGGTGTTTTAGACATTGTATAAAAACAATGCCGTCAAGAGTGAGCCCGACTCGCGCAACGAGAAAATTCAATAAATTCCGTAAAACATATTTACGCTAAATATTTTTTCAAATTATTTTTTTGTGATATATCTAAAAATTTACGGTTTTCGGATTATTTTCCTTTACTTGTGCTACATGACATTGCTCCTTACCAAATTTCATGATTCTAGATCAACGGAAAGTAGGTATATACCTACCCTATAGGTTTTGATCCGTTGTGAGTGTCAAAATATGAGCCTAAACGACGCATAAACAGCCGTATCTTTTAATTGCGTTGACTAGAAGTTTCATTTTTCCGCTGCTCGAAATGATCGCAGACCTGAGTATTTGATATAAATTTCAGCTTGATAACTCCACACGTCCATGAGAAAAAGGGACTTGATAGACGGACGACAGACAGTCAGACCGTCAAGAGTCCGGTTTTCCTTTGAGTTACGGAACCCTAAAAAGAAGGAAAAGATAGTTATGTATTACATAGCTATATTAGATAGCTTGTTAATAAAAAATGCTAATCGATTAGTGAGAAAAACAGTCATCATCAATGGAAATATTGAAGGCGTTAGGAAAGCCCCATTATATGCATTGTCATAACAATACTTATGAAGGATTTTCGTGACTGACGCGCTTATCAAAACTAAAGCTGTTTTAATTCCGCATCGGAAATACGGAATCACGGGGCGAGTCTAATCTAAAATTTAAATTTAAGGGTTCCGCCGCGGTATGGTAATCTTCACCATCCCCGCTAGTCGCATCAACATTGGTCATTAACTTCGAGTTTACGGTGTTCTTTTAGTTGAAATTGTGTTTTGGTTTCAAATGACAAACCAACGTCTAAATCGTAATTTCAAATAGTTCAGCGTACGTCAGCTGGGGCGTTTGTCTCCCTACGTCGTATAAAAAAATGGACATAACGTCAACATGTACAAAATCATGAGTTGTGGTATACATTTCATACAAAGTCCCATAAACAAAAAAAAGCTCTTCAACTTTTTCCAAAATTCTTTTCCTGAACATCTTATTTGGACTACTACGTGTTTTCTGAAGTGAAAACTTCTTTAACAGCGTTGTGCACTTTTTGGGATGCGTAAAAAATGTTAAACAGGACACGTGACCCTGACCTTAAGATTTTGGTGAGAATTAGAACTTAAGTTCGCTGCAGTGCTAAAAAATTAATTACCTCTAATTAAACATTTAAAACATGAAGCGCTAGATCGTTCATAGGGTATTATTTTCTCGCGACCAAAACGTTGTAAGCGCCATGAAATTCTTGGCGCTTACGCGTTTCGTTCAACGTAGTTTATCAACATCGCTGTTTGGTCCGCACGCTCAAGTTTTCACTTCTGCTGGCACTCCCGGTGCGCAACACGTTTTTTTTTTAATTAATGAGTTCGGCCGAGTCGTTCTTAATTGCGCTTACCAAACAATAGTATTTCATTTCATTTAAAATTAGCTGTACCCGTCACCGCTTTGCTGGACGTGTTTTTTTTTGTTATTCTTTTATCTCTAAACTTTCTTGGTAATGTTTTGAATATAATCCAGAAGTTTCATCACAATCGGATGAACGTTCCCAAAGTCTATAACGGATATATGTACAAACACACATCGTGTTTTATACATTATGATAAATAAAATATGACTCATGCAATATTTATTTCAGCGTTTTCTATTTTCAGTACATATAAATCATTTCGGTCGGACAAGTATTTTGCTCAGCATTCCTTAAAATATTCCTAAGTATATATTTTTATACATGTGTATGATATGTGTGATGTACTTTATAATGATATAGAGCAGTTTCCGTAGCCTCTGAACGCTTGCAACACATTAAATCCTATTACTCACGTGATGCCACCTCTGCTGCTAGCACAGCTACTCTTTGGGAACTTGCTGGTGACCTCACTCACTCGCAGGAATACAACAACCCTCCAGAGATATGCAATTTGGCTGTGGTTTTGAGGTGGAGGTACTTTCCCAGACCAACTGCTTTGATATATGTATTACTCATAATAATATTATGATACCATTTTTATAAAGTTTTTCTTATTAGTTGAAATTAAACTATTTTTAACGGAAAGACTGTCTTTCCTGCGACCACGGACGCTGCAAAGCGTTCGAAACGTCAGGTTTCAACAAAATAAATAAAACACGCGATACTTCCGTTAAAAATAGTTTAATTTTTCTTATTAGTTTCCTGTTATTTTTTTCATTTTTTAGTTTTCCGTACCCAAATGGTAAAACGGAACCCTATTACTGAGACTTCGCTGTCCGTCCGTCCGTCCGTCTGTCACTAGGCTGTATCTCACGGACTGTGATAGTTAGACAGTTGAAATTTTCACAGATGATGTATTTCTGTTGCCGCTATAACAACAAATACAAAAAAATCGAATAAAGTAAATATTTAAGGGGGCTCCCATACAACAAACGTGATTTTTTTGCTCGTTTTTGATCGATATTGATAACGGCAACTGGTAGACGCTTGTTATATTCACAGAATATTTAGTTATATATTCACTTTAAGAATAAATAATTAAATTAAAGTAAAACAAATACTTAAGGGGGGCTCCCATACAACAAACGTGATTTTTTTGACGTTTTTATAGATAGTGGTGCGGAACCCTTCGTGCGCGAGTCCGACTCGCACTTGGCCGATTTTTTTTATATATTACCCAGTGGGGTTGATTTGATGCACCCTACCTCACTTAAAATGTATAGAACAAAACAAACAGATATGTTTATGCACACGAATTTTTGTCTTGTGTGGGAATCGAATCCACGAGCTTTGGAGTTAAAAGCCATTGCCAGGTTGCTAACTCGACTGCCAGGCTCGACTTGTATTGACCGTATACTTGTTTTCCTAGTCCGTTCGTATTGGCGGGTACCGCTACCTAAGCCTAAGGATGTGGCGAAGATACTGATTTTTAAATGGAGAGACCGCTGTCAGACCTCCTCCTCAGAGAGGGAACGCCAGATCATTCTTAAGGAAGGTCACACGTCTTTCGAAATATAATAGACATGCGGGATTCCACACGAAATTTTCCTAGAGTACAGACCGAGACAGAGTGTATAGACGTATTTAGTGTAAACGCTACAGCAATAAACTAGTAAATAACAGCAAGCTGTGTAGGCAGAGCTGATATATTTTAAATTTAAAAATGTTTATATTTTATTTTTATTTTTTTTAAATATATGGAACCCTGTACGACATCTAGCGACGAGTGCTGTTACTTTTTCTGTTGATGGGAGTGCAGTGCAGACTCTGCACTGCAGAGTGGCCGGCCATACGTTTTCCCATATGTTTTTTTTTTTCTAATTGGAACGATTTCGGACCATTCTTCCTCACCAACGAACATTTAAATTTCAAATTAAAGGATACAAAACTACAATATGTTAGCTATTAGTGTGTCGATTTTGGAGTTCCTCACTATTACCGTCTAAACGCTAGCTGGATGACATCAGTCTACCCCAAACGACAATTTTGAGGGTAATGTGGCTCCGCTGGCTATCGCAGCTCTGCCAATTACAAACAAACAAAATTCCCTTATGCTAAAACCTTAAAATAAAATCCTAAAACAACACTTCTCTTTTCAAACCCTAATGGAACATCACGAAACCAAAGAGAGTATAGCCACAAAATAAAAATTCTCTACAAAATGACACTCTCAAATTCAACCAGCGTTCGTGATAAATGAACAGTCAGCCGAAAGCCTCCGATTGCGAAATCCCATAAATTACCTTATTCTAAGCAATAAAATTATAATTCCAGCAGGGTTGTACGTGATCGTCTTGGATTTTTACCACTTGAGATTCGTTAGCACGTACGTAATGTAGCCTACAAGTAACGGCGGCGGAGGGTGAAAGACGACCTACCACTAAAGATGGACTAGCTTTCATATAAGACTGTAAAAAGTAGTGTAATGTTTTCAGAGTTCATGTGCTTTTAGTTGTGAAAGTTCTAAAGGTCTCGAACCCATTCGGCCCTTGTATTTCGCACCTCATTGCATATACCAATGCTGTCGTCCACTAAATTACAATAATATAAAAAAAATATGTGTACAGTTCACGCGCGATAGAAGTGGAACCTATTGAAGGTTTGTGTGAACTTAATAATCACGACAATATTCTACATTAATTTTCGGCATACTTGAAAAATGTTTTTATTAAAATAATGAAATATTTATGTAAACAATACACATGTGCAATACACTACGGTTGTTATGACGCCTTATCGCAAGCATCGTAATACGCAGGAGCGCAGACACACGTACTAACATGCGTACAGCGCTCGGACCCTGTAATTAACACTGTATAATGCCTTCTATCTAATTCTCTCACACGTTAAATCCTATAAATGTATATGGTTGTCTCTTTTTACTGTCGCTTTTTCGTTTCATCGAGTTTCAAATCACAACGATGCTAAAGAAGTTTTCACTTCGAAAACAGAATAAATAATAGGCACTTAGAAAATAAGGGGCGAACACCAGAGATGAATGGGTGCGAGGCCTTTCTAAGGATCTATAGTCAACTTAGTCCACTCGAAATTATACCGGACGTTCAGTTAAAATAATGCATATTTTGAATTGGGCAACTGAGTAGAAGGACCTCTGGAGAAAAGATGAAACCAACATTACAAATCACCGCTACGGGGATATGCCTACTTTAGTAGAACGCCCAGTAGGCCAATTCTATAAAAAAAACTGCAACTGCACTGCAGCGCGGCGTGTGTCAAAATGCGTACATTTTGACGTTTCGTTAAACGATTTGCAGCAGCAGCGACGTTTAACGAAACGTCATAATGTACACATTTTGACATACGCCGCGCTGCAGTGCAGTTGCAGTTTTTTAGTAAAATCGGCGTACAGCTCTTATGAATCAACATCGCGGCACTTACCGGCTTATTGGTCAAAGATTCGTCAGTAGGCTCGAATCGCTGAGTTATTTGAGCGCCTTGGTGGTGGTGGTTCATCGATTTCTGGTAATGCATCCTATGACTGCACAGTTTTGTTTTCATGATATTAATGTTAAAAACTTTTATACATGTCTATACAAATAATAAAATTTGTAATTTGGGCGCAGTTGCCTAATTTCAAATATGCATTAAGGTAACTGAACCCACGGGATAAGTTTGAGGTTTCGATAAGTGGCACTGCAATTACAAGGTCAACAATTAAATGAGTATTTAGGAGCTTCCAGATAACCCTACTCACTCGCAGAAATACAAGAACCATGCGGGGAGTTGTTACTTAGCTGCGGTTTTCTGTGAAGTGGAGGTATTTGACCAATTGGGCTTCTTTAATGTGTGCTACCTCTATTAAGTACCCAGAGCAAGACAAATTCATACACACAAATATTTATCTCGTCTCGGAATTGAACTCTTTAAGTTAAAGTGTGGTTACAAACGACTCCACCAGCGGGCTCGACAAAAGATTTAATACGAATACAATAATAATTAATAATGTTGATTCACTTCTGCGTAAAATTGTTTGTTTCAAATTAAAATTATCAAAATGTACGTGACACCATCGCATTAATGAAATGAGGTGCTCGCGCGAAATCGCCATTTTGGATGGAATGGATTTGCAAAATTAATACCCAATGCAATTAAGAATGAAATAATTCGTGTGCATTCGATTTTTTATTCATTAAAATATAATCACATCAATTTTTATGATTGTAGTAAGTATTAGGCGGTGTCAAAAAAACATGTTTTTTTGTATTATACCGGTAGTAAACAAAGCAAAAATAGAAGTATGTAAAGGCCGATTTAGGGGTCACCTACTACGATGAAATCGGTCCTGTATTATCAGAAAATATCAGGGGATATAGGAACCGAAGAGCGTGTATGAAAAGAGATATTAAACTCAAAGATGATAAGGAGGTGTGCAAGGACCGAGTCCTGAGGCACTGGGTTCTCTCTGTCTATGCTGCAAGGGACATCACGTGAATATAGACAGATAGACATGCCGGGTAAACATTTTTCATACCAGTCAGAAGTGTATATCGCAACAAAGATGTATTTATCGGCTTGCGTTGCCTACATCTATATCTTCACATCACGTCTCTAGCAGAGTAGATAGAGAGAACGGATCCTAAACTAAAAGACGGTAATGAGCTTTTAAGTTTAAAGCGAAATTTTGCCTCCCTTTGCGTGTTCTAGCGATTGTACATAGGGTTGTGTTCTGAAAAATTTTTCGATATGATGCCGACAGCTTCTTTTTAGAACCGCACAGCTCGCCGACGGCGGGGAGTTCACCCACTGAAACCGCATCGGTACTGTGCGGTTCCAGCGAAGTTTTATTCCGAGAACTCTGAAGTTGTGGAATAAACTCCCAGCCGAGTTTTGCTTTGGTTTGGTTTGCCGAGAAATGTTTCTTCGGAAAAGTCGTGAATAGGTTTTTACGGGTCGGCAACTCATAAGTGCCGACGATAACTGCTTATTAGGCAGGCAGCTTAAGTGTCATCTTAGTGGTAAAAAAACTGGGTGCCACAAAACGCCGTCCTGACGCTTTCACGCCGGGTCCAACCTCCTCCTGTTATAGTGCTTCCATTGGTATCATAAGTTTGTGTCGCATGTGTGGCAGGGAGGGGGTACAGATCAGCCTAAATCGGTATACACGCACTATTCAATTCAACTTATTACACGACTCAAATGTTGTAGTGAACTTATACGTGTTTGTGTATGGAGCTAACGTTCATCGATTTACATCCGTAATAGGGTCGGCAACGCAAGAGTGACACCCCTGGTGTTGCAAATGTCCATAGGCTACGGTAACTGCTTACCATCAGGCAGGCCGTATGCTTGTTCGCCACCTTAGTGGTATAAAAATAGTAATAATAATTAGAGAGAAAAGATATAGTATTGTCTTAGGTTTTCGCGATTGTTACACATTGAATTAAACAATTTTTAACGGCAGTTTATTTATTTTGTTGAACCTGACGTTTCGAACGCTTTGCAGCGTCCGTGGTCGCAGGAAGACTAAGGTGGTATTTGTCTTACATTAGTTATTCAATTATTACATCTACCGACATGGATAGAAAAGATATATTTTTACCTCAAAACAAAAAAAAAAACGTCTTAGCATGTAGGTATATAAAATGCGATCCATGTAGATACTCAAAGCAATCCTCAGTCGACGCAAATTTTAGTCTAAAATAGAATTTAATAATATTGTAAATATGTACTAAGAGGTGAGCATAGGTATACCATCAGGACATTTATTCCGTGGGAATCATAGGTATGCATAGGTCTGTCAGGTGGCGAGCGAGTGATACAATGTCGACAGAATCACAAAACTACAGTCCATTCGTTTTATTCAATTCGTAGCTGCATATCCTCTCGTCTAGAAGCTTAATACATTGTTAACACAGGAAAAACACAAAAATAAATTCATCGCCCCATTTTGAATATCACTTTTTGTAACATTGCATTGCTTTTTGACGAGCTCGGTGGCGCAGTGGTGAAACGCGTTGTTACGCTGCTTTGACACCAATGCTCGTGGGTTCGATTCCCACACAGTACAAACATTTGTGTGCATGAACATGCCTGTTTGTCTTGGTCTGGGTATTTTGTATGTATAATAAGTATGTATTTACAAACAAAAAAAAAATGTATTTTCGTATGTTTATCAGTTATCTAGTACCCATAACACAAGCTTCGCTTACTTTGGGGCTAGATGGCGCTGTGTAATTTGTCCGACAATATATATATATATATATATATATATATATATATAGAACAAGTCTATTAACTCTGTGTTACTTGGTTCGGATTATCGTGTTAACAAATGAACATAAAAACAGAAAGTTAGTGGTACATGCCCCTTAAATTCATGTTTTTCGATTTATGCCTCTGTCTCACCTATTTCTACCGCCGAGCAGCTATATTTATATAGCTATGTTCCGGTTTGAAGCGTGAGATATGGCAGAGAAATTACTGGGTACTGTGACGAAACAGCCTTAGGTCATAAGATTGGCAGCGCGCGAGTAACGTCCCCGTGGTGTTGCGCACGTCAATAGGGTGCGGTGACCGCTTACCATCTAATACGGGCCGCATGCTTGTTTGCCAATTTAGATGTATAAAAAATCGGCCAAGTGCGAGTCGGACTCGAGCACGAAGGGTTCCGTACCATTATCTATAAAAACGTCAAAAAAATCACGTTTGTTGTATGGGAGCCCCCTTAAATATATATTTTATTCTATTTTTTAGTATTTGTTGTTATAGCGGCAACAGAAATATATCAGCTGTGAAAATTTCAACTGTCTAACTATCACGGTTCATGAGATACAGCCTGGTGACAGACGGACGGACAGCGGAGCCTCAGTAATAGGGTTCCGTTTTACCCTTTGGGTACGGAACCCTAAAACACATATTTAAAATGATCACTTGCTCGCGGTGAAGGAAAACTTTGTCTGGAAACCCGTACGTCCAAAAAATTATATTTCGAAAGACGTGTGCAACCTAACCTAACATAAGAAAGGTTTTTTTACAAAACGTCGGGAGACATACAAGCATATGGCTCGCCTGATGTAAAGTACCTTAGCTTATAAACGCTTCCAATACATTAGGTATCATTCGCACGATACCACCTCTGCAGCTAACACAGCAACTCCTCAGGAGCTTACTGATAACCTCACTCACACGCAGGAACACTACAACCCTCTAGTGAGTTGTTATTTAGCTGTGGTTTTCTGCGAGGTAGAGGTACTTCACCACATGGGCTGCTTTGATGCGCTCAACCTCTTAAAGAGTGGAGAATGTGGAGGAAAACAAGTAGACGAAACCCGCATGTACAAGAAATTATATTTGAAGGAAACGTGTCACCTAAGAACGACGACGTTTGACGAGCTCGGTGGCGCAGTGGTGAAACGCGTTGTTACGCTACTTTGACACCAACGCTCGTGGGTTCGATTCCCACACAAGGCAAACATTTGTGTGCATGAACATGTCTGTTTGTCTTGGTCTGGGTGTTTTCTATGTATAATAAGTATGTATTTACAAAAAAAAAATGTATTTACGTATGTTTATCAGTTGTCTAGTACCCATAACACCAGCTTCGCTTACTTTGGGGCTAGATAGCACTGTGTAATTGGTCCGACAATATTTATTTATTTATTTTTAAGAAATGTTTGGTTTTCCCTCTGAGTTGTAGAGGTCTGACGGCAATCGTTCCATGTCCGTATCCACGCAAAATTCTTAAGCTTAGGTAACGGACATTACCAATCCTAATAGATAAACGGGATAAGGGAGAAGAAGCGAATGCGAAGAAAACGGTATTTGATAGAGAAGAATCCAGAACTAATGTAAGGATTACGGTTGATGACGAAATGTTGGAACAAGTGGATGAGTTTGTATATCTTGGATGCGCTTTCAGCAGAGATGGAAGGTACACCGTAGATGTGGAAAGACAGAGTGAGTGCTGGGAATAATGTGAATGGAGCGTTGGGAAAACTTTTTGGCGGTAAAAACCTGAGCCAGAAGGCACAGCTCGTTATACACAACGCTAACTTTTGGAAGCGAGAGCTGGATATGGCAGAGAGTGCATGAAAGTAGGATAAACGTGGTCGAAATGCGAGCGCTGCGCAAAATTTGTGGCGTGAGGCTTGTACACCGTATTCGTAATGATGATGTTAGAAACAGAGTCGGTCTGAAAGACAGCGTTGGTGTTAAAATAAGAAGAGGCATGCTCCGTTGATTCGGACATGTAGAAAGAATGCAGGATGAACGAATGACGAAGCAGATATACAATGCATAAGTGGAAGGATGTAGGAGCCGAGGAAGGCCAACACTTACCTACCACGACTAAATTGGTCGTTCTATCAGGAGCCCTAACCGGCGAGCGTGCATGAGAAGGGCAATGAATGTTAACGAAGCGAGTCAGATATGTAAGGATCGAGTCACGTGGCGCTCGGTTTTCTCTGCCTACCTCGCAAGGGATTTGGCGTGAAGTTGTAGATAAAGGGAGAAGATTTTGTTAGATTGCACGTAATGGAACGAAGGGTGTTTGTTAGAACGTCCGAGCCTCCAAAAGGTAGCGTATGTACGAGGCCATAGTGCAGTCCAAACTCGCTCTTGGCTGGTTGTTGTTTGAACATTAACTATAGCTGGCCTTCGTTCCGTATATTCGTATCGTTTCGCTCCACTCTCGGCCGCAATCAACTTTTTAGTTGGCGCAGCTCTCTGGCCGTTTTTTTCATTAGTACGAACGCGTGGACAAATATAAACGAATGGAACGTCCCGATATACTGTGAAATTGTCGTGTTTCGAAAATGGAATTAATTACATTCTCCATTCACTCATTTTAAAGTGGCGATCTCGACAATATGTATGATGAAACATAGGTAAGTAAGACTAAGAAAATTTTATTTGTGTACGTATATAGCCCTGGTCTTACTTGACGCTTACTTGGCAGCGAAGAAAAATATCGCGAGGAAACTGCACGTTCAAGAAGTTATCTTTCAAAAAGACGGGTGACCTCAGAGACGATCATGTAGATCCGGAGGGAAAACCAAACCTATGTCTGACTGCAATCGCTCCATATTAAAATTACCGACCTTAGGTAGCGGATGTCGCCAATTCTAATGAATTAAGAAACGATATAACGCAAGGAAGAAGAGGATTTAAAAATTTTATTTACAGTTTCAAAAACGTCTATTAAAAAATATTTGTGATACAACTGATGTTTTAATACTATTCGCAAGAGGATACCCTAATAGGAAGCGGTCACAGCCTAAATGTGATTGTGAAAAACAACAGTATACTCACGCGTTTCCACATTATGGTCATTACGTAAATAAACTATAAAAACTATAAAAAATGTGAATGAACTATAAAAAACGTCCGTTGCCACCTCAACTCTAACGTAAGCTCCAGTTTCAATTGGGACATCTCGAGATGTTACCGGTATAAACTTTTTGCCGGTATTCTGACGAGCTCGGTGGCTCAGTCGTGAATGACGCGACTTTGACCAAACCAACGCTCGTGGGTTCGATTCCCACACAAGGCAAACATTTGTGTGCATTAACAGGTCTTGTCTTGGTCTGGATGTTTTAAGAGAGGTAGGGCGCATCAAAGCAGCCTATCTGGGGAAGTACCTCCACCTCACAGAATACCGCAGCCAAATAACAACTCTTTAGAAGGTTGTTGGTTTTCCTGTCAGTGAGGTCACCAGTAAGCTCCTAAGGAGTTCCTGGGTTAGCAGCAGATGTGGCATCGCGTGAGTGATACTTAATGGATTACCAGCGTTTATAATTTACGGTAGTCACTTTACATTAGGTGGACCGTAAGCTTGAATGCCTACCGGCTCTGCATAATAAAAAAACGATATATTAAGGTGTTCCCCACTAGTTGAGTGCGTATTTGTTAATTTATTTCTCCTTCTTAGACCACACTTAAAGTAATTGTTCGTCTCGTTTTGAGTAAAATTCCGAATATTAATTAGCACAAATTAGCAAGGAGTCAAATAACGTAGCCTATGTGTTAATCCAGATCATAATCTATCTACGTGCCAAATTTCATTCAAATCCGTTCAGCCGTTTAAGCGTAAAAGAGCAACAAACATTCATCTATACATACAAATTTTCGCATTTATAATATTAGTAGGATTATCCTTATTAATTCATTTTGTAGTATGAATAGTATACAAGTGCATTCTGCAGATCAAGTACTCTTTTTGACTTCACGCACTGCATAAGAAAAACTATATATTTGACTACGTTGTTCTTGTTACTTTTCTGCTCAATAAACTCCTTTTAATTTTTTTTTCTCGATTGTGTAGTATGTTGAGTCTATGTATCTATGTGTATAAATGCGCCACTGCCTACTTGTATCTTAATTTTTGTTTCTCTTCATTTGATATGGTTGTCTGGAAGAGATCGCTTTAGCGATAAGACCGCCTATTGTACTATTACAATAACATGTTACTCAAATGTATTTATTTTGGTGCAATAAAGTGTATTCTAGTCTATTCTATATTTTACTATGAATTTTTAGAACATGTGGCTTTCAATCGAAGTTATGTTTATCAACAGGCAAATTGTAAGATAGTTTGCCATCTTAGTACATTGTATTTGTGCTTTACTTATTGACAAGCCTAGTATCCTAGAGCCGTGGTCCAGGGTTTGCTTCTAAAGTAATGCCTCTTATGACGAGCTCGGTGGCGGAGTGGTTAGTAGAGTATGACACCAGTGTTCGTGGGTTCGATTCCCAAAGAGAACAAAATAATCCGTGCATGAACCTGTCTATTTGTCTTGGTCTGGGTGTTTTTAAGAAAGGTAGGAAACATCATAGCATTCCGACTAGAGAAGTACCTCCACCGGTAAGCACCTAAGGAGTTGCTGTGTTAGCAAAGGTGGCATCGCACGACTGATGCTTAATGTATTGCAAGCATTCATTGGCTACTGTAATCGATTTAGATCAGGTGGGTTGCATGATTGTATGCTGCCCAACCTTGTATAAAAAAAATTAAACATGTATCATCGCAGTCGCTTTGAAAGTAGGTAAATATATTTTCATCCCAACTTCTCCTTGCCGACAGAGTCACGGGAGAAAACTAATGATATTAATAAAACAGTACCATCGCACGACTCAATTAAACACAGACGAAGGGTGTGCAGCTACCCTAACCCTAAAACATGAGGGTATCTCCGCATCTACAGGAAACTTAGTTGCATAGCGAATATAGTGCAGTAGGTGTCATCTAAATATAAAGATCTCTAGCGTTAGGAAGAGATGAGGCCATGGAGGAAAACTTAAAAAAGTTATTTTCAAAGAAACCCTATGCGAGGTTTTATATCCTTGTAGAGGTAGGTTTTAAATAATCAATGGCTAGAGAAGTATATAATTATCATTATAATCGTAATTTATATATATGTATAATACATAATTACGAGAATATCGTAATTTTATATGAAAAATTCATATCGTCTTATGAATAGATTAAAGGTATAGTTTTGTACAAAACCTCTTATATAAATATTATTCCGACAGACATTATGGTTTGGTTAAGTATATAAGATTTGGTACATGCATTCGTCGCCTCTTTTGTCATGTTAAGTCAGCATGACAAAAAATATATATATATTTTTGCTGTGATTGGTACAAAGTCTAAAACTATTTACATGCCCTCTCTGTATTCGTATATAACTAGATGTATCCGTGAGAATATGTATCTGAAGAGTGGAGAGTGTATGTAGATAATCACAGGAGAAATTGTGAAATTTGTGAGAGGTCATGATCATCATCATTTCAGTCTGTATTCGTCCCCTGTTGAACATAGGATTCCCGTCTAGAGTACCGCTCGTCTCGATCCTGTGCCACTTGCATCAATCGACTCCCTACAAAACTCCTGGGGTCGTCGCTCCATCTAGTGGGGGTCGTCGTCCCGCACTGCGTGCACCAGTACGGGGACGCCATTCGAGAACCCTTTTTGCCTAGCGGTTGTCAGTTCTACGAACTATGTGACCGGCCACTTCTGATTGCTTATCCTGCGGGCTATGTCGATTACCTTAGTTCTAATGCGGATATCCTCATTTCTGATTCTATCACGCAGAGAAACCCTGATCATAGTTCTTTCGTTCCTTACTTTCTTTCGTTCGTAGGACGCATTAAAGCATCCTAACTATGGAAACCTCCACCTCACAGAAAACGGTAGCCAATTAACAGCTTCCCGGGAGGTTGTTGTGTTCCTGCTAGTCAGTGCGATTACCAGGAAACTCTTTAGGAGTTTCTGTGTTAGAAGCGGGGGTGGTAATACGCGAGCGATACTTTGCGTTAATTAAGGCAAACACCGAAGCGGCAATGAACAGTGAATTGCAGTCTCACGGGTAAACTATAGAAAAAATAAACTCACATGAATCTATTAAAGAATATTCGGCAAATCTGTTTAAGACCCTATATGTGAATAGAGGCTAGTCGTCGTGTTCGTAACGGATGGCTCCCATGGGCGCCGCTCTATTTGCGTACGAGGCCTGCCCGGACTTAGTTCAGAACTGACATAAACCCAAACACAGTGTTGTTCTATGTTGCGGTTTACGGTTTTTGTCTCGCTAAATAATGTTTAAAATGTGTCTTTTGTTATTGCAATAAGGTATTTACAGTGAATGGGAATGATCAGCAACTCATACAGTGTTACTTACACAGCAGTTAATTATTTATCATTCCTGGTATATCTACCGTCAATAAAGTTTTTTATTTAATTGTTACTACTACATAAAAATATTATACACTTATGCGCTACTTCTTTATTGCCATTTATAGTTATATAGTAAAAAAACTCAGGCGCCATTTTGTCAAATTTTCTACTTCTACTTATAGCACAAAGAGATAGCAAACTTACTGGAATTCTTTTTTTTTATATATATATATACAGCGTCGGAAGGGATACAAGCATACGGCTCACCTGATGTAAAGTGGCTATCGTATTATCTATGAACGCTTCGAATACATTATGTATCACTCGCGCGATGCCACCTCAGGTGCTAACATAGCAACTCCTTAGGAGCATACTGGTGACCTCACTCACACGCAGGAACAAAACAACCCTCAAGAAAAATGTTATTTGGCAGCGGTATTCTGAGAGCTGAAGGTACTTCTCCGGGCTGCTTTGATGCCACCTACCTCTCTTAAAATCACCCAGACTAAGACAAATAGACGTGTTTATGCACACAAATGTTTGTCCTGTGTGGGAATTAAACCCACGAGGGTTGGTGCCAAAGCAGCGTCCCTGACCACTGCGCCACCAAACTTGTCCTTTTGAAATTCTCGAACTTCTGTTTCTCTTTCTTCAAATTCAAACACGAACGACGTGTGGCCTAACCTAACAAAGGTCTGGTTTACCTTCTGGGTTGTGAAGGTTTGATTGCAGTCGCTCCATATAAAAATCTCTGTAATCAATCAAGTCAATATTAATATTAAAATATTAAATGTCTTCGCCAAATATTTAGGAAATGCTAAGAAGAAGATGAAGGGATGGGTGTTAGATTCAACTAAAGTTCCTCTTACCGTTATGAAATAACAAAAAATATTTAAATTAATTGTCAAAATGTCATAAGTGGTTATTACACGGCTAAAAGTCATTATGTATACCCAATAAGTCATATTTCTTCGTATGCCCGTGTTAAATTGACGCAAGCACGTGTAATAGATGCATAAGATATAGAGAGAACAATGTTTAGACATGGCACTTTTAATTAAATTCTTTTCAGGAACACCGTTCCTATATGTAATCTATATGTTTGTCTGTGTGTGCTTTTTTCGCATATTCGAATTTTGACTTCAGATTCGGATTCAGCATAAAAAGTAGAATAGGAATGTTCAGGAACACCGTTTCTATCTCTAAAGGAACATGGTCACATGGAACAGTGTTCCTCTGGCAATGCAAGCTTGAGCATTCTCAACTGGTTGAAAGTGAATAGGTATCGATGCACATCAAGAAAAGGACCTCCATTCGAAACTCATTATTACAACAGGATTTCATTAATGCCATAATATTAAAATGACAGTTACTTTCACTTACTTGTATATACGATCTGTAGTTCATAGGTGCATATCATAGAGGATGGAACTTGACCTATAAAATAAACGACATAGCCAAAATAACCATAGAAAATATTCCTTCATACAAGCTAATCGGGCAAACTGCTATATTTCTACGGACCAAATATTTTTTTTAGTATATAGCGGGAGAATTGTATGAAGCGTAATAATAGCATAGAATAATAAGCATCTTAGGTTTTTTGCAGTGGTGACGTGGACGGCTGTACCGAATTTGATGAAATTGTCAAGGAATTTATATATTAGCCCGGCGGGTAATCCTGTGAATATTGGTATCGGATCACCCGGGTGAAGCCGGGACGGGTCGTTAGTAGATAATGTAAGGTACGAAACATATATAAGAAATATACCTAAGATTTGTCTAATGTATTTAATCATATATTTAGATAGAAGTATATATTTAAAGGTGAAGGATTCATTTTACCAAAGTTACTAGTTTCCAGTAAGTAAGTAAGATACTAGTTTCCAGTCACGCGATCATAACATAAATGTTTTAATAGTCGTATCTAAAAGTTTTACCCTCTATAATGCACCCAATTTGTGTCGTCGATGCTACAAAAAAAAAACTAGAGGCGTCTGTCTGTACCCGCCTTATTTACGGCAGAGGGTCGCTTCCAGATATACATCTGTGAATAAATTAAGGAGCACATACGTGACAAGAAATGATTTTAATGCGTGACCAAATCCGTGGTATTTGTATAGAGTTACTGCCCGCAAGTATATTTATAGAAGTTTTCCATGTATAAAAACAAAATAAAATTCCACGCTCCCTTGCCAACTTATTTTTGAGATTGGTATTGTGCATTGTTTTCCTATTCCTTCGTCATTTTAATTAACTCAATAAAGAAGAAAAGGAGTTCTCTTCTCTTCTTCCCTATTAAATATCTTTTCATTCGCTCCCCCTAGCGAGACGCCGATCCGCCATCGGTGGAGAATTTATTTTTGTTGCCATAATATGGCAGGATCTACTCAGAGAGAACTTTTATTTATTTATTTGGTCAACAAAACAAATTACAATCAATGAATTACAGAGATAGAATATAATAATAAAGTTTTGTCCTAGATCGCAATTCTAAGTATACTGACACATAAAAATACATTTTATACCATTTACATATTATTTATTACAATTAATTACAATTATATTAGATAAATTAAATGTTAAAAATTAAAAAGAAAAAAAAATATGTCAAATCTAATTATAACACATTATTACCATTATTTATTAAATTATTATGAATTAATACATTTACACAAATTATGTCACAGTACATGCGAAGTGGGGTTGCCATTAAATACTCGCTTTATTCCAGCACGAAAAGAGTTCAGCTTCGAGGTGTATATATCGAGATCAGGGAAACTAGGTACGATATGATCAAATAGACGACACATTCTCGTTAAAGGGTTATAGTAGGATGTATTGTTTTTATATACTCGCAAGCTAAATGTTTTAGTTTTTGTTTTACGAGGATTGCGAGGTATATTAAAATGAATTAACCCTAATAAATATGAGGAGTCTAGTTTATAATGGACCAGTTTGTATAAATGCATTAGATCCTGCTGCTTGCGACGTGTCTCCAACGAAGTAACTCTAAATTTTGTAAGTCTTTCTTCGTAGCTACTAAGACTTCGCCCGAACCCACATTTGTAGCTAAGTATTTTTATAAATTTCTTCTGCACACGTTCAAGGCTTTCAGAATAGACTACATAACATGGGGACCAGATGACACTAGCATATTTCAATACACTACGTACAATGCTGTAGTATAGTGCAAGTAAGCCATTAGATTTTTAAAAGCCTTTCGTACTTCTAGCAATGAATCCAACCAACCATAATCCCTTATCTACCAGATTAGTGTAGTGATCACGGAATGAAAGCTTTTGATCAAATATCACACCCAGGTCCTTGACTGTTTTTTTTTGACTGAAGTGTCCGGCCATCCAACGTACATGTATATGTTGTTGCATACCGCTTGTTTGGAAATGTAATTACAAAACATTTACTTATATTTAGGTACATTAAGTTTTCATGACACCAATCAGATATAGCTTTAATGTCACTTTGAAGCTGTATGCAGTCTGACAAAGAATGTATGGATCTGTATATTTTCAAAGAACTGCATCGATTTTTCCAAGAGAACCCAAATATAGATACAGAACCCTCTCAGTTGAATATCTGTTCAACCAATGGCCTGAGTTGAGCCTGATTATCAAACTGAATCATTGGATATTTAAGAAGAACTTGTACGGAGTGGGGAGATATGAATAGAATGTGTGCGTGCGTGGAATGCGAGGAGGACAAAGTTGCCGTATTTTGTTTCTATTCTATCTGCAAAATCTGCAGTGTAGGATGATGGATGAGATCATCACGACCTTCCACAGGATTTTCCACGCGAGGTACGCATGTAGGACTGCAGAGAAGCCGCGAAAGGATAAAGAGAACGACAATTTTGGAGCGAGGATACTACACGGACAATGGTGTAGCTTAGAGGAAATTATAACTGAGACGTCGTGGACGTAGAAAAAATATTAAAAAAGAAACGTGGTTGTTGGCACGAAAAGAACCTCTCAGTAGCAAGTGCCGTGCCTACAACATCCAAGATAGAACTCATATAACCGTCAGGTCGATAGAAACAAGAAACAATGCTGTGGCCAGTGGCGTGCACAGAGATTTTTGACAGGGTAGGCAGAATTTTTTTAAAGCTATTAACTTACCAAAAAATACAGAATGTTGATTTTGGTTACCCAGTCTTGTGGAAATAATGATGTATGTGATCACTTGTTTTTTTTTCACCGAAAGATAGTTTTGAAAACATTTATTTTCCCTACACACACCACATGAACAACTTTCGCAGTGAATATCATCATATTTATCTACTTTAAAACTTTAAAATCTTATTTCGTCTGCTACCAGTCAATCGATTCAAAACAAAAACAATGGCGGCCGTTTTAAAATCAAAATAAAATTGAACATCAATTTTATACGAAAAAAAGAAATGGCAATATCTTTCACTATAATTATATGCAGCAAACTACTTTTTAAAATAGTTACGTAGCAATGCTCGCGACACTTCGGTGATTTACGTTATAGTTCAGCTGAAAAGACATTGTCTATACTTTTCGATTGTGTGCGTTATTTGTGTTATTGTGGGCAATGTAATTATAGGAATGCACACTATCTATCTATCTATCTATAACTTCACGCCAAATCCCTTACGGGGTAGGCAGAGAGAACCGAGCGCCACGCGACTCGATCCTTACATACCTCACTCGCTTCTTTCACATTCATTGCTCTTTTCATGCACGCTCGCCGGTTTCTAGAGCTCCTGACATCACCTTCTGATAGAACACGACCAATCTGATCATGATAGGTAAGTCTTGGCCTTCCTCGGCTCCTACATCCTTCCACTTTTGCATTGTATATCTGCTTCGTCATTCTTTCATCCTGCATTCTTTCTACATGTCCGAACCAACGGAGCATGCCTCTTCTTATTTTAACACCGACGCTCTCTTTCAGACCAACTCTGCTTCTAACCTCATCATTGCGGATACGGTCTGCAAGCGTTACACCACAGATTTTGCGCAACGCTCGCATTTCAACCGCGTTTATCCTACTTTCATGCTCTCTCTGCCATACCCAGCTCTCGCTTCCATAAGTAAGCGTTGGGACCAGCACTGCATTGTGTATAGCCAGCTGCGCCTTCTGGCTCAGGTTTTTACTGCCAAGAAGTTTTCCCAACGCTCCATTCACACTATTCCCAGCACTCACTCGCCTTTCCACATCTGCGGTGTACCTTCCATCCCTGCTGAAAGCGCATCCAAGATATACAAACTCATTCACTTGTTCCAACACTTCATCATCTACCGTAATTCTTACATTGGTTCTGGTTTCTTCTCTTTCAAATACCATAATCTTTGTTTTCTTCGCATTCAATAGTAAGCCTTCCTTCATACATTCGTCTTTCATCATTGTGACTAGTGTTTGCAGCTCAGATGGTGTTTCTGCTAACAGGACAGCATCATCTGCATACAGCAGACAGTTCACCACTAGGTCACCCATGCGTAATCCTACATTCGTCGATCTTATTCTCTGTAGACAACTATCGAGATACAGAATAAACAGCCTAGCAGACAACATGCAACCCTGTTTGACACCAATTTTGACATCAAACCAGGGTGACATGTTGCCATCTATTCGCACACATGCTGAGCAATCCTTGTAGGTGGACTGCACAGCACGCAGCAGTGAGCCGTCAATCCCATATCTCGGCAATATGCACCACAGTTCCTTTCGCACAACCCTATCAAATGCCTTCTCAAGATCCACAAAACCGCAGAAAACCTTCTGGTCTGTGGCCAGATGCTTCTCTACGATATTGCGGAGCGAGAAAACTTGATCCGTACATCCCCTTCCATTTCGGAATCCTCCTTGTGCCTCCCACAGCATTTCGTCAGATTTCACCCTCATTCTCCTTTCAATTATCTTTCCATATACTTTTGCTGCTAAGCTGATCAAACTGATGTCCCTATAGTTGGCGCAGTCCATGCGTGATCCCTTGCCTTTATACAAGGGTACGATGACTGCGCGTCCCCAGTCCATTGGGACCCTTCCAGTTCTCCAGCAAAGGTTGCATAAGTACCAGAAGGCGTCCCGGACGTAAGTGCCACCTAGTTTGATCATCTCAGCTGTAATCATATCAATTCCCGCAGACTTTCCATTTTTCAAACTTCGTATCGACCATTCTATCTCATCCATAGTTATACCTTCATCGGACGCCGTCAACGCGGAGTGAGCATCAGACTCACTCTCATTGTCAGCGTCCGAGGCATATTCGTACATTTCTTCAAAATATTCACTCCACCGTTCTAACACTTCCTGAGTGTTTGCAAGAATGATACCAGCTTTAGACTTAATCTTGTTCATACTGGATGCCGACGAACCACCCCGAGACTTCTTTACCTCTCTCCAAAAGAGTTTGGTATTTGCCTCGAAGTTTCTCGTCAGCCTCTCTTCCTCATTCATAATTTGTCTTTCACGCTTCTCTTTCACTAAAGCCTTGGTTTCATTCTTGCATTGACGGTACATTTCTTTCTTCTTCTCTCTCATATTTTCATTTAAGGGCAAAGATGATACATAATCCAGCCACGCTTTCCTCTTTCTTGCTACGGAGGATTCAACCTCCGCATCCCACCAGGCATCCCCTTTCAATGTTTTATGCCTCTTTGCGCATCCACATGCTTCTTTTGCACTATCCACCATACTTTCTTTCAGAACTTTCCAGCAATCATCCACATCTGTGCCGGAAAGACTTGCATTTGCAAGTCTTTCGCTTACCAGATGTACATACATTCTCCTTACACTTTCATCTTGCAATTTTTCACTCCTTATCCTTTCATGATCTCCGAAAGGGATACGCACTCGCCAATGCCTCCACTTCTTGAAAAGTCCCACAAACCGGCTTACCACCAGGTAGTGGTCTGTTTCAAGAGTGGGACCTCTAAAGGCTCTTGTATCCATTATAGTATTTCGGAGACGTCTATCAATTATAATCAAATCAATCACACTTTTTTGGTCATTCCGTCTCCATGTATACGTGTGAATATCCTTGTGACGAAATAAAGTATTCGACACGAGGAGGTTTCGTTCCATACATAAATCTAGAATCGGCTTACCTGCTTCGTTCACTCTCTTATCTCCATAGGGACCAAGAGCAGCTTCATAGCCGTCTCGTTTGGTCCCAACCCATCCATTCAAATCTCCACACATAATCACTCTTTCATTCCCTTCAGCTAAATCCAGAACATCCCTCACAGACTCCCAAAACTTCTCTAGTTCTTGGGCACACGCTGAGCTTACGGGAGCGTATGCTGCAACCAGAAATACTCGCGTGATGCCCAGTTTTATACGAACCCAGAGAAGTCTAGGCCCTACCAAACAGTAATCTTTCACACCAGGGGCTAAGCGAGAGGAGAGTATGACACCTACACCAGCACTGGCATGATCGTCCCGGTCTACACCAGACCATAGGGCCATCATCCCATCGGGCAGATCATCGGTGTCGCTCCCCTTGCGCTTAGTCTCTGTCACACATAAAGCATCTAAGCGTCTCTCATTCATTACGTCCATCAGCTCATTCATCTTATCACTCAGTCCACCTCTCACATTCCACGTGCCTATGCAGCACTCGGCTCTCTTCGACCCGCCGGAATTGGCGCTGCGTGGTGGGTGGCGGCCCCCACCGCCGCATGCACCTATGTTGTAGGAATGCACACTACAGTATTAGTATAAACAACACGGCACACATACGTAAATTTAGACAGATATAGTTAGTGTCTCTGCCGTAAAAAGCTGCCAATGCGGCGCTAGTGTAGCGTAGCGCCTAGCTGCGATTTGAATATGACTAGCGATGACTTTAATAACTTACCGATACCGCTGATGGAGATGGAGCTTTTAATTTTTTGTTTTTGATACGAAATATTAGTTAAAAACTATGTTTAAGAATGAAACATCGGATGGTATTTATCAAATTGATAGGGTAGGCAATGTCTTTTTGCCTATATGGAGTGCACGCCACTGGCTGTGGCAATATTACCAATGATAAGTGAAAGCACAGATAAGACCGCAACAGCCGAGGCAGATGCCTCTGCATCTACTAACCGTACCGGAAGGGTGCTAGAGGTGGTAAGTTGTACATAAACTGACCTGTTTTACATCCTTCATATTTGTATATGTAGCTTGTAGGCCGCGATCGCAATGAATTAATGTTGGTTTGAAAGAGAGTGTTAAAGAAAGAAGAGAAAATCTCTGTTAGTTCAGACACATAGAATGATTAAGAAGGGAATAATTACGAAACGGATTTACACCGCGAAGTGGAAGAATGTAAGAGTTGAAGGCCAATGCTTACCTAACGTGACCAATTTCTATGTGTTTTGCTAGAAGATGATGTATAAACGTGAGATGTGTAAGGACCGAGTCACGTGGGCTCGGTTCTATTTGCCTATCTCTAACATGGCGTGAGATACATAGATAGACAGAAATATATTAACATGGTAAAACATCTCTATATTAATATTGTCCAGCGTCGTATCGTTCATCATTAATGTAATATTGGTAATCATTAAAATTTGTTCTCGTCTCCCATACTTAACGCTTGTAAAATGACAACTTTTAAATTTAATTCCATTAAGAACAGACGATAATTTACGTCGGATTATCATATTGTAATATTTTCTCTGATGTCACATGTTAAAAAATTTTATCAACAAAACTCTGGGTATTAAAAAGATAACGTTGGGGACTAGGGTTATTTTATAGAACTGTTTAGTCTAAACTGGAACACACCTGGACAGACTGGTGCTGAATAATCTGATCTTTCTCATCAGTGAGATGGTGGATGGTGAAAATGAAAATTGTTAAATGAAAGGTCCACTTCGAGACGTCCTTGCAGCGAGTAAAAAATAACAGATTCCTGAAAAATTATGCTTTTTAAAATAATTTGACGAGCTCGGTGGCGCAGTGGCGAAACACACAGTTACGTTACTTTGTCACCAACGCTCGCGTGTTCGATTCCCATACAGGACAAATATTTGTGTGCATGAGCATGACTGTATGTCTTTGTCTGGATATTTTTAAGAAAGGCAGGGCGCAAATCAAGGAAGTACCTCCACCACATAGAAAACCGCAGCGAAATAACAACTCTCTAGAGGGTAGTTGTGTTCCTGCGTGTGAGTAAGGTCACCAGTAAGCTCCTATGGAGTTGATGTGTTGGCAGCAGAGGTGGCATCGCACAGGTGATACTTAACGGTAACCGCTTTACATCAGGTGGGCCGTAAGCTAGTAAAGTAGTGCCTCCCGACGAAGTATAAATAAAATTCATAATATTTTCTATTTTAAAATTAAAAAAGAGGTTTTCCTATTGCATTAAATTTTCACGGCGTCAACGCATGAGTGATGACATCTCTAGGGTTGCAAATGTCCACAGCACACCCACCATCAGGCAGGCCGCACGCTTGTTTGGCCGCCTTAGTGCCACAAAAAATATGTATTTTTTAGTATTTGCCTTTTTTTTTGCTAGAATTTGGTTCGCATTATTGTTGCAAAATAAATATAGGAATATGCGACAGCATGTGACGTAACAATATCAAGTTTCAGATTTGTATATCTAAAAATTTCTGAGATAAATGTTTGTGACAGTCTGACAGGCATGTGAATCAATCACGTGCCTGTCAGACTGCAGTGGTTCCGAGTTTACCTGTCGGTGGCCAACAATTTTAGTCAAGAATAAATGGGGCTTGCACAGATAAAGTTCTCAACAAACTTAATTGATAGGCCAAACTTATTGTATTTCTATATTTTAACCCACTTATTGCTTATTGGATGCGATTGTCATTTATGTGTTTCCTTGATAATTTCCGTGATATGATATAATGTGAATTTCTTTTTTTTTATTAATTAGCGTACAGCCCACCCGATGAAAAGTGATTACCGTAGCCGTAAGTATCTCTCGCAACTTGGCACCCCTACTCCAAATACAGCAACTCCGATGCACCTATCATAAAAACACCCATACTAAGACAAATAGATATGTTCATGGACGTATGTCTGTGCAGTGTGATATTAGATGCCCCTTAATTAAGCCACATATAAAGGATTAAAATTAATAAGGTGCGTACAGTTTGTGTGATAAATAGTAAGACCATTAAAATTTCAACGTGAGATGACGCCTGTCAAGTAATAAATAAGCCAGGAATTAATTAAAATATTATCTCCGCTAGATATGCTCGTGACAACCCTATGATTTATTTGGCAGCTGCAGTTAGGATGGGTGTACACTAGCGTGCTGTCAATTAAGAATTTATATTTTATTAGAAAATGCTTGCAGTTAATCGTAAGGACACTTTTTTCTTTTTGTCTTCATCGCCCACTTGATGTAAAGTGATTTCCGTAGCCTATGAACGCTTGTACTACAATAAGTGTCACTAGAGCGATGACACGTCTACTGATAACGCAATAACTCCTTAGAAAGTTATTAGTGATATCACTCACTCGTAGAAACACTACAAAACTACAGGGAGTTATTTTTTGGCTGTGGTTTTCTATGAGGTGAAAGTATTTCTTCAGATAGGCTGCTTTGATGCGCTTTAACTCTCTTAAAAACACGCAGAACAAGACAAACAGACATGTTCGTGCACACAAATGTTTTGTACTGTGTTGGAATTGAACTTACGACCGTTGGTATTACGGTAATGGAACAGCGCGTTTCACCACTGTGCCATCGAGCTCATCATTCTTCACAAGAGAATCTAAACTGTTGCCGTGAATGTCCTCAACTGGTTAACATGAAATATAATATTTGATAGTTATATAGATATGATAGTTCAATATTAAACACAACATCTACCCACTGCTTCGCCCGTACAGGAGTCCCATTATTGCGATTGATGATTATTATTAATCTCATCTCCTTTCAGGTGTAAATCACAGCTGTATTTTACACACAACATATGGCTTTGTCTTGCTGTGTTATTGCATAAAATAGAGCAAGATTTAATGGTATATACGTACATAATGACATATAATTAATGGAATATATATACACATACACCCATGACATACAGCGATAATGAAATGCTATTTTTAAAATACTTATTTCTCCATTTGATTGACCAGCACGTTACCTAATTCTAAGGATTTGCGGAAGTACTGATTTTTACTCGACTGCCGTAAAACCATCACAACTCAAACGGACAATCAGAGCTTTCTCAGTTCACATGTCTTTCGAAATATGATATCTATGACATGCGGGCTGAGCAATTGATTAAAGGAGAAACCAGGATAATAGACTGGTTTTTTTATTGACTGAGCTATCAGTGCTTCTGCTAGTGCTAGTCTTATAAAACATTACCTATACTATGTTAGCCTCGTAAGTCATACCCTAGTTCAGTTCAAGAGCTTACAATGTGATGACTCACACTTTATATGCATATATGAAATTTAAAAATCGTTCATTTCTTTTTTGTAGAGTAACATATTCCAGTAGAGGATCTTTAATTAAAATATTCAGTATAACATGGAAAAACGAATTTAATGAAATTCGTTTTTCCATGTTATACTCAACTAAAGTCAAAATGATTTCGATATAAACGTTATTTCATCAAATTACATGGAACTAATTGAACGGTTAAAACATAAGATATAAAGCAATATTTTTATAATTAGTAGAATTTAAAACCCTTGTAACTGAATTCGGTGAACTCATAACTTCATTAAATATGAATGTATGGATCCGAATGAATATTTTTTAACTAGCTTCACAATTACAGAAAATATCGTTTGGTATATACAAACAAGAACAAACTGTTTTAGGAGTCTGTTAAAAACAACAAGACAATTTACTAGAGATGGAGGGGCATTTCGGCACATATATCTAGGTGGCGATGACAGCCAAAATAATGGTTATTATGTAGTAAACTTCTGCGGTAAATATGGGGATTAATTAGCATCTTCATTAACTCTTTCTATTTGCAAAAGAAACTTTAAGAAATTAATTCAAAGCCATACAATTGTCTAGGTTTATAAGAACACTGTGTAGTTAATTTAGAGAGTTAATTAAAATAGATTACTTCTAACAAACAAACAATTTAATAAACTTGTATACTTAGCGCTCAATGTACCAAATATATTGCAAGCAGTAGCTGTAATAAAGAAAACTTAACTTTACGTTAACGGAGATAATACATTTTCAATAAAATATTTTCATTTAACGTTCAACGCCAATGATACAAAATATCATACATAGAATTTGTTAAAAAAAATAGCTTCATTATGACTCAGGAGAAATATTAAAAAAAAAATGGATTGTACTCCGGGAGTGCCGGCAGAAGTGAAAACTTGAACATTAACGTTGTGCATTTTTGAATATTTTGGAATGGTTTACGAATAATTTCGCACTAATTACTTTATTTATCAGTATAAAAGTATCTACTATCATGTATGTGGTAAAATACAATATTCATTTATTGCGCTATCGTACACAAACATGACAATTTATATTACATTAAAAATTTAACACTTCAGAACTATTACAATTATTTTACATTAAAAAGTTTATCTCTCAAAAAAATCAACTTTCATCCATAATTTCAACGTTTCACCATCATCATTACCAATCTCTAAACCTCAAACACACACTCACACTCGCGCAAGCGCCCTACGCCGCTTAAACCCAACAGCGATGTCGATAAACTACGTTGAACGAAACGCGTAAACGCTAACAATTCCATGGCGCTTAGAACGTTTAGGCCAGGAGAAAATAATGCCCTATGAACGATCATGTTTTAATTGTTAAATTAGAGGGAGGGAACGAATGTTTTAGCGCTGCAGCGAACTTAAGTTCTAATTCTCACCAAAATCTTACGGTCAGGGTCACGTGTCCTGACGGCCTGATGTGAGTTTAGCATTTATTACTCATCCAAAAAAGTACACAACGCCGCTAAAGAAGTTTTCACTTCAATAAGCCAATTATATCAGGATATTTACAGAGAGACAGACATTACAGGTGATTTGTGTCCAGTATTCAACATTCAGTAGTGGACTAGCTCCAAGCGTATTTTAATAAAGAATATACTATTAAAATTTAAAAAAACATCTGTTAAAAAGCTTTTGTCCTATCGTGTACCAACACCGACAATTGCGTGTTCTGCGACAGCATACGAATAGATCTTTTGGGATTCTAATGAACGCTTTATCACGTTTTCTACCTTTAGCCGCCTTACTCCCGAAGTTAGTCCATCTTAAGGTAAATCCGCTCTGGCTACATTTGATTTATGGTTTATCTACAATTTTAAATGTACATTATGTAAGTCTTACATCCCAACTCAGAAAAGTATGTCCTGAGTCCTCCTGGGACGAGATCAGTGATGTAGTGATTAGTAAAGCTACTTTAACACTCATGCTCTCGATTCTCACACAGGACAAACATTTGTGTGCATAAACATATATATTTGTCTTGATTGGATGTTTTCTATGTATCATACATAAGCGTTAACAAAAAATATACATACTAACTCAAACTTCGCTTACTTTGGGTCTAGATAACGCTATGTAGTATGTCCGACATTATGTTAATTTTCTTGCAAAGAAAGCTGTGATAAAATATGACAAAAGAAGTGTCAGTCAATTTATTTGCCTGCCTGATTACATGGAGGATTCCTAAGATATTTTTATAGTTATAGATACGTCGTACACGCTCTAGAATGGCAATACGAAACTAAGGTAATTGCGCAACTCCTATTCAGTTGGGCACGCTCTCGCGTCGCGTCTGTACGTACTTCGCCACAAAGCATAAATGTCTTAAGATATATATTCATCTCTTTCTAACGACAGGTATGCCCCATCATTTGTCTCTTTGTTAGAGTAAAGTGTCATAATAAATAACTGTACGTAGATATAGTACTACTTGCGCCATTTTAAAATACAATAATATTCGTGTATAACGTGTCTACCTTTTGATACGTCGCTGGAGGATTCGCTAAAGTAAGTAAAACTACCAAGTTGCTCCTGAACAGTTTTACTGCATTAGTAGCACAGGATCTATAGGCAAAATTCCTCACATCAGACTAATAGTATATTTATGTGCCTACTTACTTGGTACAAAAAAAAAAGATATCGGAATCGAGCACTTGTAGCTCAAAACAAGTATCGGTACAGACGTATCCATTCGTTGCTCAACTTATGAGCTGCTGTTCAATTGTTTACAGTTTATATAGTAAAGTTTTAAGCACAACGACTCTTTTATTTAGGAGCTTAAAAGTTTACATGCAGATAAATTGTTTCTATTTTTCAAATATTGTTTCAAACAATGTAATATTAAAAGTTTGTTCTTGGCAAGTATCGAAAAGATATGAAAGTTTAAGAGGCAATATCTAATATTAGTTTTATCGTGTTAAATGTATTGTGGTAAAATATGGTGGCCTGTTGTATCATCACTCACAACCACTTGTCATTGAAGAATGTAAATATTCTTTTTATGTAAGTATTGCAGAATAGAGAGAAATTATGTAGTAGTAGGTATGTGTAGTTATGTTTTTGTAAACGTGGGTGTGCGTCTGTGTTTGTGCGTGAATGTGTACTTGCATGTACTAGGGTGTATATTTGTGTGTATAGGCATGAGAATGTGTGTCAATAAAAATTTGCGCTCAATTCTGTTGCAAACACGTGACCTTGATTATGTTTTCAATTTAAAAACATCAGATCTTCTTTAGTAGAAACAACGGTTCTTTTGTAGCTTGCTAATAGGCAAAATTGCCACTACGCATTATTAGTTTTTTCTTTTCTAAAACTTGTCGAATTTAGATGAAAATGACATAATCGCGTAACGCGTTGACGACAAACAAATAAAACGATGGATACAAATTATTTTATCAACTTATTTATCATAAAAGGTTATTGTATGCTTAAGCGTGTTGGCAAAAATCGGTAAAAGTTGCTTAAATAATATATTTCTTTTACATAAAATTTAACTAATCAGGATAATAGAATTAGGATTATAGGATAATAAAATATATGTATGTAAATCTTCACGCCAAGTCCCTTGCGGCGTAGGCGGAGAGAAGAGAGCGCCATAAGACGCGGTCCTTACACGCTTCACCCGCTTCTCTAATATTCATAGCTCTTTTCATGCACGCACACCGGTTGCTAGAGCTCCTGACATAACCTTCTGAAAAAACACGACCAATTTGGTCATGGTAGGTAGCTTGGTCTTCCTCGGCTCCTACATCCTTTCACTTTCGCATTGTACATCTATTTCGTCATTCTTGCATCCTGAATTCTTTCTACATGTCGAAACCAACGGAGCATGCCTTTTCTTATCTTAACACCGACACTTTTTTTCAGACCAGCTCTCTTTCTTACGTCATCATTACGAACGCGGTCAGCAAGCGTTATGCTACAAATTTTACGCAGTGCCGTAACCAGCTTTCACGTCCATAGATTAGCGTTGGGATGAGTACCGCGTTGTGTAGTTGTCGCTCTTCTTCATCTTTGTTTTCTTCGCATTCAATTGGAAGCATTTCTTCAATTCGGATAATAAAATAATTACACAAATAAATGTTCAATATGTTCGTTCTTGTTATACGGAGCTACGGGCATATTTCGGAACACTTCTAATAGCTTTTGATAAAGGCATATGGTGACTGTCGTTTAAATGAGAATATATTGAACGAGATCCATAAATTTGAACTTTAACGACATATAAAACAAGGTCTTTCAAAAGTAAATCGGACTCGCACCGAGGATTCCGTACGTTACTTTCCGATGTATTAAGTTTGTGTATGAAACTGTGGTAATTGAAAACATTACATTTTTCTTTTATCTGTGGGGGTGGATGGTGTGAGCGAAAAGATATTTAATAGTGGGGAATGGTTTATAAATATCTTTTCGCTCACACCATCCACCCCCACCCTCAATTCAATATAAGGTACGGCACTGCGATGGATTTGTCACTTGTAGCATGTTATTCTTATGATTAACGTCTACAACGCCTGATGATGCCTCGTGGAGAGGCGAAACACGTATCGCAGCGACGACCAGGCCAGTCGTGGCAGTGACGGTGGTGGTGGGGGCATGTGGATTCTGTTCCAGATGGCGGACGACCGTAGCAGCCGAGGCAGAGACTATCGGAGCAGCCATGGCAGCGTCGGCATGTTACACGTATTAACAGTAGTGGGTGGGTGCCGGCCGGCGCTAGGCCGCATGAACTAATCGGTGACGGAAGTACACAAAGCAGGTTAGATCAAATTACATGCGGATCCCTCTTAATTTTTGTTAGTTTTTGTTGTCCGTATGTCTGTCAGTCCGTTTGTCATGACCGTTTTTCTTAGGGGCAGGTGGAGCTATCGAGCTAAAATTTATATCAAATACTCAGGGCTGAATTCCTTCGAGTAGTGAAAAAATCAAACTTCTAAGTCAACGCAATCAAAATATATGGCAGTTATAGATATGTCTTGTTTATGCGCAAATTTTGACACTCGCAAGGGAATCAACACCTATAGGGTACTTCCCGTTGACCTAGAATCATAAAATTTGGTAACAAGCAATGTCATGTAGCACAAGTAAAGGAAAAAATCCGAAAACTGTAAATTGTGTAGTTACATCACACTATTTTTTTTTTTGTGAAAATAATTTGCGAGAATATTTTTACTGAACTCTCAGGCGCGAGTCAGACTCGCAATTGACGACTTTTTTATTATTCCCTTTATGAACTCTGAAGATCAAGTTGGAACAAACATCGCAATCAATCAAGCCTATTGGATTTTTAATTGGGGGGCGCCGGCCGGCGACTTCCACTACTTGGCCGTTCAAATTAGAAACTAGGAATCAAAACGTTTAGTGCAGATAGGTGCAATGTCAATGTTCTTTGGCATTTGTAGGGTTTCATAAAAGTAAATTTTATTTATTTCAAAGTTAAAGTCAAAATCTTTTTATTCCGTAAAAATGGCTACATTTGTTTGGAATCGTCACAATTTTTTCCCCTACAGTTCATGACTACGTGAGCACTGATAAAAATACTGCCAAAAAACTCAGGCATCCCTCTTTTGGTATCCAAACAAATTTACATAATTTATTAATTACATTATAATTGGATCGACTCAACTACTAACGACTATTTATTTATTTATTTCAATTCAACAATATATTTTTTAAGTTCGTCGACTATTTTTATTTCCAAATATAACAGCTTCGGTGGCGTGGGGGACGGGGGGACGGGGACATTTGAGTCTAACAAAAACACTTTTAATATAAATATTTCGCTATTTATATATTATATTACGTATTATAATTAAACTTTTTTCAAGATTTTATTCTACCAATTTGTCATCATAGTAAATATGTATAAACATGTCAAACTACAGCTTTCTAGTATCAAGCGTGAGCTAGGCCGCGGATAGACGAACGGACAGGTCGTCGTAGACAGATGGACATGGCGAAACTATAAGGATTCCTAGTTTACTACGGAACCCTAAAATAGAAAAAGAAGAAAAAAATTTAAACATACAAATTCACACAATTGCCTCAAACTTTCAATAATGATTTATGGTGATAGTTTCGACAATTGGGGCGACCACTGGTTTACATAAGCCGCTGAAATCGGCTGTAATTATTTCAGATTTTTCCTTTGAAATAAGCTGGATATTCGTAATCTTCTTATCATTTACATTTTTCAATAAGTATAAAATATATATGTGTAATATAATGATAGTTAAAACATTTTTCCATTTTTCCTGTAATAAATAGTTACGTAGCATCTTATTAATTGTAATTATTTCAATCCATAAACTTCAAAGATAAGGAAGGGCGCAAAGAAATGGTTTCTTTGACATACTAACATACAACTACTACTTGATCGGTTTAGTTGGTTGGAACAGAAAAGGTATATAGCTACATATATAGGTAATGATATTTTAGTAACAGTAGTGTGTCCTATCCTTTAAGTTATGGTACAGGATACCTCTGCTATTTGTTGTCGTCTAATTTGAGATGGTGACAACTACCTACTAATATTAATGTGACTATTAAAACTAAGAACTACAAAACAGTACACAAATATTTGTATTAACCTTAACAAAAGCAATATGAGCTTGCATGTAACATTAATGTTTTATTTTTTGACATTTACAATATTTCCGCATAAATATTTTATTACTATCCTAACAACGTAAATAAATGAACCAAACCAGCTTTTGAACAAATCCCGCTTGACCAGAACTCACATTTTTTAAATAGAATGATTATTAATTTAGATTTTTTTAATCAAACTGTACTGGTTGACAAAAACTTTTCAAAATATTTTTTTTTGTTTTCAAACATCTCTCGTCCGACACTTAAGTTCTATGGAAACCAAACGTCACTTTGATGCAACTGGTAATCTATATTATGAACCTGTCATGAAGGAATATCAAAGACAAGCTAAAATATTGTATGTTCCATGTGACATGTTTATATTATAGATTACATACCTCAAACAGTGAAGAATTTAAGATTACGTTTTCCTATATCAAAAGCACAAGAAGGTATTAATAAAAAAATCAAGACTTTAAAAAGTTTATGATTTATTATTGAAATCTTATTACATATCAGGAATATAGCACACATTCCTGATGTATCAAGATTTCAAAAAATATATTGATATGATCTACAATATAAGCTGAAGTCAGCAATGTCTATGTGGTGTTTTAATTAGTTCATAAATCGCAATTTACGAACGAAGCAAATGTTTTTATTTTATATCAATAACAAGTTTTTTTCAAAATGTGTTTGAAATATTTCATCTACACAAAATTATATTTACATATATAGATAAGATATTTAGAAACTGATTATCATAAATATAATTATATGAAGTCGCTTGTGACACTACGATGAATTTCCCATATTCATTTCCAGTCCACAGTTTAAGTGGTTGCACTATCGCTACCGGTTTTTTTTATCCAATGCCTAATTAACATCACGTGTGGATAGATACACGGCTCAAGAGAGAACTAATAAATAGGTGTTTATTTATAACTTTAATATTTCGGCCTTTTGGGTAATTTGTGGTCGAAGATAACTTATATGTGACTTATGTTACTTTTTCATACTTTCGAATTTCTATTAACTGTGTAAAGTGTTTTAAATATTATTTTAATGATATCAATTTATAGAGCGAAATAATGATAATTGCTATCCTCAAAAAGTATCGTGATTCGTCGCTCTGTAAAGCTGGTATTAATCGAAATGAAATCCACGATCACGTGACAGTTTTGAGAATCCCATTTGTATGACTATGTTTGTATGTAAATATTTCTTTATAATTTCTGAAAAGCTGTGTTAATTAGAATTAGATTAGATTATGAACTCTATACCTAAACCTGATTCAAATCTTACACCGACTTGATCCAAACTTGACTCAGACTTTTTTATTTATTTAGATTCACCAACAGTTTACATTGTATATAATGTATTCAAGTCTGAGCTCAGCATGCAACCCAATTACAGGTGAACGTACCATTCACAAGCTCCAGATCTTCATTAACCATAGCCTTCGCCGAATACTCGGTATCTATTGGCCCGATAAAATCGCAAATGAGAACCTGCTAGCACGATGCCGTGAATCCCCTATCGACCAGCAGATTAAGTGCTGCAAATGGAACTGGGTTGGATACACGCTCCGAAAGAGTCCCAACCATGTATTTAAACAAGCCTGTGGTCGTCCCAAGCAGTCCTGGCGACGTACGGTGCTAGATGAAGCGAAGAAAATTAGGAAGACTCGGATCGACATCAAGCGCCAAACTCAAGATCGACCGGGATGAAGAGTCACTGTGGACGCCCTCTGCTCCATTCAGGGGATGTAGGATCTTAAGTCAAGTCACATCATTCACTAAAATAGAGATTCTAATAGAGCCTGGTAGAGCTTCATCCAGGTTTCCAGTCACCACATTCATTTTAACACGGCTAGGCATTAATACTATACATCATTTTAATTTTTCACTGTTGTTTATATTCCTATTGTTGGTACAAATGAAGTTATCCTGTGACCATGGCGTCTACAATATCGCCGAAATACCAGGAAAATATATGTAAAAGCAAATCGCGGTAAGTCCCGTACCAACAATAGTAATTTAATATTACATATACAATACCTTGCACACACCAGTAGGGTTACTCTGGAAACCAATTCTGATACATCGGAAATTGGTGTACGGTAGTGAAACATGGAAATGGCATAAAAGTAAGGTGAATGCTGTAGAAATGAGATCGCTGAGGAGTATGTGTGGAGTCAGAATGATCGATAGAGTAAGAAATACCATGATACGAGAACTATGTGGAATAAAAGATGATGTAGTGACAAAAATTAAAAAGGGTATGCTGAGAAAAGCATCCAAACCAAAGAGCATGCATGAAGAGGTTGAGAGTATGAAAGAAGCTAGAGAGGTGTATTTAAATTAGTGCTCCTGAAGTTCAACATTCTCTGTCTACCCAATGTAAGACAGGCGTGATCACATGTATGTAGGGAATTAGAATTAAACTCTTAATACAATGGAAAATCGTTTATTTTCTTTCCAAGCTGTCGTTACAATGTTGAATGTATGTCCTAATGGAATAATAATATTGGAGAGAACTGGTGCTTGAGGTCTTGTACTGATTCGTAGTCCCAAAGTATACCTCGCTAACCACTCGAATACCCGGCACAATGTCTGAATTCTCTCCGTGTACCTTTGACTCACTTATCTCCAGAATCCTTTTTTCCACTTTTTCTTCACAATAACGTTCTAAACATAAAACAGGCTAATATTAATATTTCCAACAAATCATTTAAAAAAGCGGGAACTATGAAAATAATGAGACTTATAAATAATAATTTTTATAACTATCACCAATAATTTATCTATATCAACAACATATCCAACATTTAACATATAAATAGCGACGAAGACGAAGAATAATATATAATTATTTAGTATACTGTCAATTAGCTTTCAAAAACATTCATTCCCTTAATAAAATGACAAAGGAACAAATTATTCCAGATAAAAAAACAGAACGATCGCACGTTTGGACCAATTTATAAACCCTGTACCTCGGCCTAAAAGGAATTTTATTAAGTGTCATTAGTCCATATTTTAACCTTAAAAATATGATGATAGGGTTGTCAATGTTCTAATTTTACCTTTTTTTTTTAATATTGATTAGTGTTTTCCACTTAGGATCTGAAAATTGTGTTAAGATGCTTATCCAGAAAAATATTTGTTGATTTAATTAGCGAATAGTTATGGCCTGCCCTTCAAAGGACTGTCAATCTTTATTGACAGTCCTTTGAATGACGTTTGTGTTGAGTACGCGGTAGGTCCTTTGACCTACCGCGTACTCAACACAAACGTCATTCTATCATGAATTTTATCAAAGTAAGCATAAGCTACTGACATGAGATATGGGAGAGTTCATAAACTAGTACGAATAAAGCATTAGGAAAACTGCAAGCAGTAAAAATTTGAGTGAATAGGTAGCTCTCTATACGTATCGCGGTGCCAAATATAACCTCTAGAAGCTATAGTAGATTAAATCAGAGAGACAACGAAGGATAACCGCGAATGAGATGCCAGCTGCAGCGTTAGCAAAAGCCTGTGGTGCAACGTTTTGCATACTGCGTTTGCAAGGATAATATAAGAAAAAGATGATTCTAAAAGAGATTATCATTATAAGAAAAGATTTGGCCCGTTGTTGGAACAAGTAGAAATAATCCAGGAGAAAAAAAAGGCGTCTAGTGCGAGTCCGACTCGCTCTCCGAGTGTTCCGTAAACAACTTTTGCGCAAATTATTTTCGCACAAACATATTTTTTTTGTAATGTAACTACAAATTTACTTTTTTGGATTTTTTTGTTAACTTGTGCTACATGATCTTGCTTCTTACTAAATTTCATGATTCTAGGTCAACGGGAAGTACCCTATAGGTTTTGATTTCCTTACGAGTGTCAAAAGATGGCCATAATTACTTGACTGACTTAGAAATTAGATTTTTTTCACTGCTCGAAGGAATTGTAGAAAAAAGAGAGAGAAAAAGGGTCTTGACAAACAGACAGACGAATAACAACGTGATCCTATAAGGGTTGCATTTTGCTTTTTGAGGTACGGACCCCTAAAAAGTTAATACAACATGAAAAGACCCGAAAAAGGTCATGACTTACGTACCAATTTATGGTCATACAATATCAGAAGATGATGATCGCGAGCGTGCATGAAGATATCTATGAATATTAAAGAAACGAGTTGGGTGTATATAGATCGAGTCATAGCGCGATCTGTTCTCGCTTCCTATAGCTTGATGATATATAAAAAGATAAATGTCTTGCTGGATAGCTAAAATGTCACGTGCGTGACGTTACGTTGCTTTTAAAATTGTACCCTGTGGCAGCCCTGACCCTACGTCCCTACACCCAGCAGGGCACATTCGTAACCCAGTATTTTTTACATACACTTGTATCGTAAATAGGCTCGTTACGACCCAGCTGTGAATCATATTGGATTCACGTAGGGACCCTAATGAAATTGTTATTGTGGTTTTTGTTTTTTTAATGTGTGTTTGTACGAGGTTTGGTCATTTGTATAATTCGGTTTTGTAATTGAAAATTTTGGTCTTTTTACACTGAGTCGGGTGGTAAACAAGCCTACCTGATGCGAAGCGGTTATTCCACTGATACTTGGGCATTGACCGTTGCTACTCTCACCAGCACCTTTATGTCATGTCTACTTTTTTACCATGTTTATAGTCTTCCTTAATGGGGAGTCCAGTAGGGCTGGTTTTGATTTTAAGTATAGCCTAAGATGCTTAAATATGTTTCTATAGCCAGAGTTTCTGTTGACAGTATGCACCACGTGCAATTGATCTCAACTTTGGCTTTAAAGGTAATATGGAGCCACTGATGTGCTACAATAATTTAATAAGCATAAAGTCATAACTGCATGGATGTCTCCTCAGAAGTTTACCTATTTCTGTTATATATTTTTGTTTAATACTTAAGAAAAGGAAGGCGCAGTAGTAGAAAAGTAGCAGCCTGACTGAGGAAGCACCTCCCGTCATAGAAAACTACAGTCAAGTGATAACTCCCTAAAGGGTTGTGAGGTTGACAGTAAGCTCCTGAAGAAATGCTGTACCATCGGCGGGGGTGGCAGTACGCGAGCGTTACTTCATATAATGCGAGCACTCTATGGTAACCACTTTACATCAAGTGGATCGTACCCTTATATATGTACCCTTAACCTAATCTTATACCCAACGTTGTTTGGGCTTTGAAGGATTAAAAAAAACTTAATATTATTAATAGTACTTAGGTCTCGGGTATCTCATCTCATCAACCTTTCAGTAAAAACTGCACACTGTCAAAATTGCTAATTTTGACGTTTGATTATTCCGGTAAGATGTTTGAGCAGCATCAAATGACTCGCTTTTCTGTTAAAAATCTGGAATACTGCGGCACGTTTACTGTAGCAGTATCGTCGTATTCATATATCGATCATGACTTTTGTATAGCCAAAATATTATATTAGTCTGGGTGTTTAGAAAGGTAAGGTACATCAATGCTACTTGCCTAGGGAAGTAACCTCCACCACACAGAAGACCGCAGCCAAATAACAACACCTTGGAGAGTTGAATGAGAATGGAGTGTGAATGAGGTCATCAGTAAGCTCCTAAGGAGTTGCCGTGTTGGCAGGGGTGGTGGCATCGCATGTGATACTTAATGTGTTGCAAATGTCCATACGTTTACATCAGGTGGGCAGTATACTTGTATGCCTACGTCGGTATATAAAAAAAAACAAAGTTTGGTTAAGGTACTGAAATATCAATTATCAATTTCGTCGGTGCGAAAATATTGACATTGGTTCACATGCAATAATCTTTCATTAATTGATCTAAAACTAATCTATAAAATTTAATTTGAAATTGGCGATTTGAAAAGAGATCTATATTGGCATTTCTTCTTCGACAATGGTCATTTGAAATGCTGATAGATTTCAAAAGAGAAATCAAAACTATGAAAAATTAATAAGATACAATATTGAGAATGTAAGACTCACGAGCACTTAGATAGTCTTACAAAGGCAAATAAATATTTCTTATCTTTTAATCAGCAAGCTATAAAAGTCTGCTGAATATGACGTTAGAGGTGATTGGTCCTTCTTTGATATGAATCCTAGGGGAGGTAGTGGTAACGACATTATTTTAAAGTAACGACATGACTTGGTTTTAACGATATTGTTTTCAAGAGCTCGGTGGCGCAGCGGTGAATGACGCGACTTTGACACCAACGTTCACGGGTTCGGCTCCCAAACAGGACAAACATTTGTATGTATGAACATGTCTGGATTTTTTTAAGAGACGTAGAGTGCATCAAAGCATTCCGTCTGGTGAAGTACCTCTACCTCACAGAAAACCGCAGACAAATAACAAGTTCCTAGAGAGTTGTTGTGTTGAGTGAGTTCACTATTAAGCTCCTAAGGAGTTACAGTAATAGCAGCAGAGGTGGCAGGCATCACGCGAGTGATACTTATTGTATTACGAGCATATCATAGGCTACGGTAACCGCTTTACATCGGGCCGTATATTGTATGCCTCCGGGCGTAGTATAAAATAAAGTAACTAACAAAATAAGTAATAAAGTAAGCAATGTACTCGTACCTACAAAAATACTTTATTTTAAATACATGCCTATGATACATAGAAAATTTATTTGTACGCAGATATACGAGTAGAGCCGACATTGAAATTGAAGAATTTATCATCCTAATACGGGCTATATCTGACGCCACATTATTTTCAAGTTGAGGATCCGTTGCTCCCTTGACAATGGCAATAATAACAATCACGATTATCTCCAAGTGCCAATTATTGTAATCTGTAAGTTCACACAAGTTGTTTGACAGCATAATCTCTTTACTGTCCATCCCTTGAGGGCTATAAGCAAGCAAGGTTTCAACGTCGTAAACCCTCTAATGCTATGCAAAGTCTTAGGTTTTGGAGTGAAGTATTATATACTTAGTGAGGAAAACCCACATATCTACTAAAGGTAGTCCGCGACTTTGTATATATCTTGGTATATCATTGAAGCTAGAAAATCTTTTCGTAGCAAGTATCAATACTTCAACTTTTCGGTAAAGAACGTACTATGCATTATTGTTTGTATTCAAGTGATCGTGAAATTTGGTTTTACGTGACGGACAAGGCTTTATGTGTAACATTAGACAAAGCTTGTTGTGTAAGCTTAGACAGGGTATGTAAGCTTAGTACAGAGGATTGTCCCAGGTCGGAACAAATTAGTATCCAAACATAAACAAGGGCCTACAGGCCTACTGGTACATGCTAACGGATAATGGTTTGGACTTTAATATCTGATCATTTTGTGGTACCTTTTCGACGATACTTGAAGGCAGTATCTTTGATATAAACAGGATCAAATCCAAAGTTTAGAGTAAAGTACTCACGCTAACTAAGATTCTATGAATTGCAGTACAGTCGTCATCTGTTTACAGACATCATAGAGAGAAGGTAGATTCTGGCCGATCCATCATACTTGGAAGTCCAAAAAATAGTTAAATTTTCATTTGAATAAACGCATAATCACAGATGAATAGACATTGAAATTCTATGTACTAACGTATTACATAATGTGAATAGACGATGTTTGGATGTATAGCGCGACCGTATTCAGATGTACATGTATTGATACAGTATATTCCCATACAATTTGTATCTACGTTATATGACGTTGTGTCTTCAAATAATTAATTTTGATTTGGTATACGGACACATACGTGCAGACACGTCAATGGTAAATAACGTTGTGTTACATGATGATAGTGATTCTGTATGTTGTGACACAAACTATCGTTTCAGTCTGTATGAAATAGACAACAAAGTCTAATCAAGTTGACGTTAATAAACGTTGCATCGCCTGTAGTAAATATAATTTCAAAGTTTATCTAACGGCATCTAAGACGTCAGGGCCGTTAAACGTTATATCATTCAATATCAAAAAAACACTATACTTATAAGAATAATGATAACATACGTCGAGACATTTCGAAATCTAAATAAGTTTCAACATTCTTAAACTAAAACAAAATGATCTTATTGTCATCATTGGCTTATTGATAGCAGATATTTATTAGAGAACGCTGCGTGTTACATTATTTATGCATATCTGTTAAAATGTATGTAATATTTAGAATAGTATATGTATGTTGCCCTACAAAAAGGCATATTTTTCCTTAACTAATGTAACAGACAATTTGGGTACAGATCTGAAAAAAAAAATATTATACAAATTATTTTCATTTCTAATCAAAACTTCTGCTACTAATATAATTGAATTAATAGCTGAATATAAGTTCTAATTAGAGTTTACTAAATTGAATAGTATTAAAGTTGGCTATGTTATTCTTCGAAACAAACTAAATATAGTGCTTGCTTCATCTCACACCCTTTGAATCTCATGTTGGTCTATTTCCTTGTCTTCTTTTTAAAACACATCTAACACTCCATATAGCAGCTATTATTCTTGAAGTTAACCCTTATTGGAAGCTTTTCTGGCCAGTGACCACTATTATACATGTTTTTGTCACTTACCAATGGAAAATTATTTCTTTCTTTTATATGGTTGCTAAATTTGTTTATCTTACCGAACATCTCTGGTTTAAAATTTGGAGGCAATTTTATAAGTATTTTAATCAAGTTACCCCAAGGTGTTGTAGGAGTAATGTAATAGCATCAATCTCTCTAGATGGTACTGAGGGAAACTCTAGAAGCTGACAAAGAAGAAGTTCGTCTGGTGGTACAGACGGCAATTCCGATGTATGCAACATGGGACCAACCCCGTCTCAGCAAATTGAGGTGAAATAGAGGACATTGAGATATCTTCAGTTTGTGCAGATACTGGTAATGGTCGTATCAAGTTATTTTGCAACTGATTACAAAATAATTTGAAGTAGACAGCAGCGGATGCTGGACATCACCAGGAAGAGATACGGCCAAAGTGGTGTCTGCCTCGAAATGGTGGAGCAGTCTGAGTTCTAAAGACTACTCTTAGAGTTATCTAAATCCAATTTGTAACCGATAAATTCCATTTAATTTGCTACAAAATACTTACGCACTCGTCTTTCGTCGTCGTCGTCGTCTATGCCCTAGAAAAAAACAAGAAAGTATGCGTCCTGGATGCAGCGGAGCGGAGACTGAGTAAAGTCGGGTGAAGAGTTATGTGTAGACGTTGTGCTCGTGTGCACGTAAACATGTGTATATGTGTGGCTCGCCTAAAAAATGGCGGCAAAAGTTGACTTGTCACTGCGCTAGGCATTTTCAAAGTTATAAGGTATACGGCGCAATAATGTATCTAAATATAATTTTCTATGGTGGCCTGACGATTTATAACGTAGCGCGCGTAAATACACTCGTAAGACGAAAGTTGTGTGCCGTTGTGTCAAATACAATAGTATAAATAAAACGTTAAAAGACGAGGCCGAACGTATCAAATTTATGCCAAAGCAATGTGAGTGGAAAAAATATGATCCAAAATAGGAAATTGGGTTGAATTTCCACCCACACGGTGGATGAATGCCGCTGGACCTAGTGAATTGCTAATAAAGCATATTGCCAGTGCCGTGTGTCCAGCTGACTGCTGAATGGAATGACATGCCACAATATTCATTCGTGCAAGGTAACTGCTCGTTGAGCGTATACTGTTTGTGAATGGCGTCAATCAATCCGGATATAACAGTAAATTCTTCATTAGCAAAGTCAACATATCTCCCATTGAAAATTTATGCAAATTCCATTCATACTATTCAAAATGTAAGTAAATAATATCTTATTCAAATACTTAAAATTAATCGAATGTAAAATTATATGGCATTATTTAAAATGGATGTGTAAATACATATTTTTAAGAGAGGGTGCATCAAAGCAATTCTGAGGAAGTACCTCCACCTCACAGAAAACCGCAGCCAAATAACGACTCCCTAGAGGGTTGTTGTGTTCCTGCATCTGAGTGAGGTCACCAGTAAGCTCCTAAGGAGTTGCTGTTTTAGCAGCAGTGGAGGCGTCGCGCGAGTGATGCTTAATGTATTACAAGCGTTGATAGGCTACGGTAACCGCTTTACATCAGGTGAGCCGTATGCTTCCGACGTTGTATAATATATATATATATATGTTCCGTATGCACTCTAAAACGGCTATACCGATTTTGATGCAATGTTCAGGCAATTTTCAGATTAGTCCAGGAATAAGTAAAGTTTGGTAACAATCGGATCACCGGTGCGAAGATAGGGCGGGTCGCGAGTAAAATATAGATTTCATTATTATAGGTAATAATAACTATAATAGGATGACATGTACAATATTGAGTTCTTCAATTGCCCTTTCATAAGATACAGCTCCTTCAAGGCAGAACATCCGGACGAATGTGCATTGTAGTAAAATGGTTTCCATAGTACTTTTTGGGTGTGGAACCTTCCAAAATATATTATTACAAGCCTGCCATCTGCTTGACGCCCACAATCATACCAAATATGTATCATCCGTTTCAAGATATCTTACAAAACAATCGTCGGCACCCACTATGGCACGTTTATGTGTAACAACCTAGTAAGTTGACACGTGACGCTATCCTGTGTCCCCTTATCACCACCGCGATCCAAATCTATTCGGAATTTTGTACGTGGGACGGAGTGAACATAAAACAGTAGGATATCTTCAAAGAAACGTCCGAAAACTTCACGCGCACAGGATTACGCCGCTATACGATTTTCGGTTGCAACCGTCGAAATGAATGGTCGTTTCACTATTATATAGTGATTTTACGTAACACGCCACTCTTTCTTTGCTAATTAGAATGTGACGACCAATGTTCCATGTTATAAAAGGCCTAAGTGCGCTTGTTGATATACTTTTTTTTATACAATATAAGCGGTTATGCCTATGAATGCTTGCAATACATTGAGTACCCCTTGCGTGATGCCACCTCTGCTGCTAACACAGAAACTACTTAGGAGCTTACTGTTGACCTCATGGACACGTAATAACACAGCAACCCTCTAGAGAGTTGTTATCTGAATGTGGTATTCTGTGAGGTGGAGTACTTACACAGAGGGGCTGATTTGATGCACCCTATCTCTCTTAAAAATACCCAGACCAAGACAAACAGACATGTTCATAAATACTTTGTTTGTCCTGTGTGGAAGTCGAACCCACGAGCGTTGGCCTCAAAGTCCTGTTATTAACCGCGTTACCGAGCTCGTCCAAAGATTTTTTATACATTATACAATGTCAGATGGCATAGAAACATGCGATCCACCTGATGTAGTAGATCGTAGCCTATGAACGCCAGCAATAAATAGTGGCTTCGAAAAGCACGTTAAACCATCAGTCCCGGCCTTGCCACTGCCCGTATTACTAGATCGGCGAAGAAGAAAAACATATTGTGAAAACCCGCTCTTCTCAGAAATTATATTTCGAAGGACTTGTGACCTAATCTTAGAAAGGTCTGATTTTCCTTCTGGGCTATGGATAGATAGCAGTCGCTCTATGTAAAGTTCAGTGCCTTGGCAAAATCCTTTGGCATAGGTGGCGGACCCCGCCAATCCTAATGGATTAGGAAACGGGTGACGCTAGAAAAAAGAAAATGATTCTAAATTTAAATACTCGGGTGAGGTGGTATAAATTTTTGTCGTCATGGCTCGCTGGCCGGAATAGACTAGTTTAAGTTTCGACGGGACGGATATTAATTTATCTTTGTACAGGGTAGGAAAGCGACGGGGTAAATCTCTCGTTTCCGTGTAGAAATGAGAATATATTTTCACACGTTTACTGTTTTCCAGCATATACATAGGAGTTAATCTGATGTAAAGTGGTCAGCGTAGCCTATAAACTCTTGTAAAATAGGAAGTTTCGATCGTGGGATTAAATATGATTCTAGGCGTTAGGCAGAGAGGCTTATAATATGATTTGTAAGGTTTCGCACTCAAAGGAACTCGGAAATTAGACCCTTTTACTACAATGCACATTCGTCCAGCTGCACTATCTTTAAGGGGCTGTATCTTATGTAATGAGGGGCAGAATGGAATAAAACAATATTACGGTAAACATGACAATGATTAAAAATTCTTATTTGCCATTGGAGCTGCTCGGGATCCCGCAGGTGTCAAAATGCTTCGAAAAAATGATACAGTGATACAGTGGTTAGTAACGCTACTTAGGCATCGTAGGTTCGATTCGCACACGGGACAAATACTTGTGTTTATGAATTTGTCCGTTTGTATTGGTTTGGGTGTTTTTAAGAGAGGTAAGGGCGCATCGAAGCAATGTTTTAGGAAGTACTTCCCCCTCACAGAAAACCGCGGCCAAATAACTACTCCTTGAAGTGCGGTCACAGTAAGCCCGTTAGGAGTTGCTGTGTTAGCAGGTTCATAGGTTATATATATGTTGCAAGTATTCATAGGCTTCGATAACTACTTTACACAACGTGAGACGTCCACTTGCTACATCTACTGCACATCAACACTTTAAGGGCTTACTGGTAATCTAACCCCCTTGTAAAAATACAACAACTCTACAGAAGGTTGTAATATGGCAGCGGTTTTCTGTCAGATAAATGTCACTGACGAGGAGTGTGCAGCATGGATGCGGGTGGATGGCAGCTTGTCACCATTGTTTGGCATCAATATCAAGTTATTTTTAAAATGCAGATAAAATAATAAAAAAAAACAAAATTATGAGAAATACATAAATCACAAAAAAAAAAAAAAATGTATGTGTTTAAGTGCCCGAGCAAATAAATGTGTTTTAATTTTAAATTAGCTTGGTAATATGCAACCATGCTTCTCCCATGTCACATTCCATCATCATATTACAGTTAAAGCATTTAAAGAATTTCGAAGAATAACCTAATAAAAACATTTTCGAAGCGAGTCGCTTCATAACAGTTGTATATTCTCACAAAGAATCAGAAGGTAAAATTAACTTTTTTATTTACAAAACACGAAGTAGAATCACGGAAGAAATTAAGCATAATAATGTGCACGCACAAAATTCCCTGAACAAAACGGTATACGAAAAAGGACATACTTGGATCACAATAATTCACGTACAAAATGCGAAACGTCAATAAACTTGAGAAAAAAAAGATTTAGAGGCAAACGGAAATAAACTCTGCTGCGAAACGTTTAAGATTTGAAATCGCGAAATCAGCTTTTTCGTTTACCAAAGTGTGTGCCGTGGCTTCATATTCAGTATTTGTCTCACACGTTTCTCGGCAGTTACTGTATAAGTACTGGCAATTTAACCCTACTATTTTATTTCGATTCTTTATTTTTTCCACCAACTTTCGACCTTATTGTCATCTGTTAAATTCGTATTGTTCTGTGAGTGGAAACCGCAATCTTCAAGTGCTATATTCGCTTGGACGTACCGCAGGAGAGGCTCAGGAGCCCGTCAGGAGGACTTGTTCAAATAATTTCGTAAGAAGTTTGAAGAAGGGCTTTCCTGGTCCTGAGGGCGTAAACTTATCGAGTGTTGCGATGAAACTAGAGGACGCGCAAGACGTGGCTGAAAGTATAATCTTTTTCGGGGTTCCTTAGTAAAAGCGTAAAAAGTAACGCATATGGCGCGCCATATCTGTCTGTCAGAGATACGTTACTTAGTGATAGCTGAGTGGATAAAGAAACTGCATATTGACCAATTGGTCGTTCGAGGTTCGAGTTCGGGCATGTACCACTAAAGACGTGTTTTCGGATTTATCTACATGTTTGCAATTATCACTTGCTCGGCGATAAAGGAATATATATCGTGAAGGCAGTATTTTTATCAGTGCTCACCTAGTCATGAACTGCACGGTAGGGAAAAAAATTGTGACGATTCCAAACAAATGTAGCCATTTTTACGGAATAAAAAGATTTTGACTTTGACTTTGAAGAAGTCTGCGCGTCCAGGAAAATATATTTCGAAAGACGTGTGTACTTACCTAAAAAAGGTCTGGTTTTCCCTCTGGGATGTAGAAGTCTGACACGGCAGTCCCTCCAAGTAAAAATCAGTATCTTTGCCAAATCCTCAGCCTGGGTAACGGACCCCGCCAATCCTTTTGGATTAGGAAATGATATAACGCTAAAATGAAGAAGAAGACAATGATGTTAATAATCAACACGATTGTGTTGTCATACATTAATTCATCAGTATCTTCTTGGTGGTCGAATGATTAGCAATAGCTGTCGACGCGATCTTCAAGTGTGTGCTCCCACCAGTCAACGCACACATACACAGATGCAGCGCATCGACGAGGCGTAGTGCGCGACGCCTCACTCGGCCATCAATTATCGAAATGTGCACATCTATGTAATTTTGTCAAAATAAAATAGTACAAAAATCTCCGAGTCCGGTTACTTCACAAACCCCCGTCGAGTCCGCCGTAACATTGGTCCTTCGAGCCGGATTCTACCAGCACCTCAACTATCAACAAAGCGACAGGAATCGACGGAGTCTGTGTCAAGTGCCACCATCAAGAAATTTATTGGAAAAATCTGCATTCAAGACAAGCTAGTGGTGATCTGGTTAGACTGTCTAAAGATAATGCCGTATGTATCCTTTTAAATTTCCTATAATTATTATCAAAGTGCATCACTTGCATCAGTGTTGTTTTTTTAAACGTACCTACATTCATACAGTACTGTCGGCCACCTATCGCCGCAATATTGTTTCTTCATATTCTTCAAACAATAACATTCTTTTGTTAGCTACCTAATGCTACAAAAGAATAGGCTACCTATTGCCTTTTTATAATTACATTTCTCTTCTGTTAGCTACCGATTGCTACAGGAGCGGAGGCTACCTATTGCCTATACCAACTTACCATTTTTATATAGAATAGTTTTCTATTTTACGCTACCTAATGCGTCAAGGGCTACCTATTGCCTAATGAAGCCAATTATATATAATTCACATACGTTTCAGTTCCGTTTGTGCACATTTCACCTAAATAAATCATAAATTCATACAAAATCTTCTGTCGTTAGCTACCTATTGCTACGAGAGAGTATTAAAGGCTACCTATTGCCAAAACTTAAGTAAATAAGTACATCGATTTTAATTGTTACTGCCTAATTAACAATTATAGTCACCTAGATATATACATATAAAAGTAAGTATATAAATTTAAACATATGCTTACACCATAGAAAAAAAAGAACATAAAATATAATCATACACAAGAAAATATTACATTATTTTACATAGTTACATACTAAAGATAAAATAAACATCAATACCAATAAACAAGCGGTCTCAAATCATTTAAAATAAATTAAAATGTTTAATAACACATTGCTAAACTCTCTCTTAGGTACATACTTGCATATTTAGTATATTACTTACATACATACAGTAATTATTACATTTTGCCTAAACATTTAACTAACATTCCATTACTAAAAATTATAAAGTTATTAACAGGTAGTAGCACAAAGCCGAATTCCAGCTTGTCGTCAGTTAAACACAATTTTATACCCGCGCTCAATAACATCGCTGTCTTTTAAATTTCTATCGCGACGTTTCTTGATAATTTTTGTTATATATTACTATTATTTACTTTTTCACTATGGGTGACGAACCGACGTTAGTGAAGAAACGCGGTAACATAAAAGGTCGTTTAACCTTATTTTGCAATTATGTCAATAGTTTACCGGAAATTTTAACTACAGAACTTAGGCTGGAACTTGAGCTACGTGTATCTAAGATGGAATCGTTGTTGGATAGTTATAACGACATTCAGTCAGAAATTGAGTGCATCTCTGCAAATCCAGCCGAACAATTTAAAGAACGCGACGCGTTCGAATGCGCTTACTATAAAACTGTGGCCCAGGCGCAATTGAAACTCGGTGTTACGAGCGGCCAGCCGCTGCAGCGCTGCAATAATCATGCGGACAGTGCATGTAGCGTGGCGCAGCACACTCAGGCTAGCGTGAGATTGCCAGTTATCCAATTGGCCCGATTTAACGGTCTTTTCTCTGATTGGTTGGAATTTAGAGATACCTATTTATCGCTAATTCATAATAATCCCGAGTTAACATCGATCAATAAGTTTCATTACTTGCGTTCGTCGCTTGATGGAAGCGCTTTATTGGTGATAAAATCAATAGAATTTTCTTCATCTAACTATAGCATTGCTTGGAATCTTATATGCGACAGGTATGATAACAAAAACATGCTTATTTCTAATCATATAAAGGCATTATTTAATGTGTACGCTGTACATAAGGATAACTCGCACAAGTTAAAAGAATTAATCGATACTTTTGTTAAACACGTAAGATCGTTAACAACATTGGGTGAACCCACCGACAAATGGGATACATTGTTGATTTATATGTTGTCCAGTAAATTCGACTCGCAAACACTATTCGAATGGGAAAAATTTAAAACACAAAATGATAAACAACAATTTAACTTTGATGATTTGCTTAAGTTTGCGCGAAATAGAACAGAATTATTGGAAACTTTAGAACAGGGTAGGAACAAAGTACCTAAACAATTTGGATCATATACTTTAGTGAGTACACATAATTCCAGACAACATTGTCCCATTTGCAGATCGGATCATTTTATTTATTATTGCAAAAAGTTTTTAGATTTATCTCGTACAGAACGAGAAAATAAAGCGAATAGTTTGAGTTTGTGTTTGAATTGTCTACGATCGGGACATTCGACAAAAATATGCAAATTAAATCCGTGCAGAAAATGTAATAAAAAACACAATAGTTTGATTTGTCCGGAATTATTGCGGAGCCCTAAACGCGCGGTTGGCGTAGGGAATGAGCATAGCGAGGTCGCGCTGTCGTGCGCCGTTGTTTCTAAGCAGGGCCTATTGTCGACTGCATGCGTTTATGTTCGTTCCGTAAACAACAAACAGCTGAGCGCGCGCATTATGTTAGATTCCGGTAGCACTTCTAACTTTATTACTGAGCGTTTATGTAAACAACTACGTTTACCTACGAGAAACGTAACTACAACAATTAATAGCCTGAATCAAAATGTGTCAGTGGCAAATAAGTGTTGTGATATTCATATACAGTCGATACATTCAAAGTATAGCATAAAAATCACTTGTATTGTAATTGCACACATAACAAATCCGTGGCCTAGCATGCCGATTAACAAACACGATATTGATATTCCCGAGTCGGTAATGCTAGCGGATCCGGAGTTTTATAAACCGTCTAACATAGAAATATTGATTGGTAATGGTACATTTTGGGAATTACTTGAACCTAAACAAACAAAGTTAAAATCACAAAATATTATTTTGCAAAAGTCAAAGCTCGGATGGATCATCGGTGGTTCATTAAAATCACATTCTTCAACATTTTGTAACGTAGCTGACTCTCAATCACTGAACGATCAAGTTGCAAGATTTTGGGAATTGGACAATATAGTGACTACGCCAAACAAACATTTAGATTGGTCTCCTGATGAGATTGCATGCGAACAAAATTTTATAAGTACAACTACTCGTCTGCCAAACGGGCGATTCTGTGTTACAATCCCATTAAAGTCTTCTCCCAACATACTCGGTGATTCATATAGCATAGCAAAGACGCGCTTTAAACAACTGGAAAATAAATTTAAAAATAATAAACAAGATGAATGAATAACAAAACAATAAACAAGAGAAGATGGTTGGCAAGTACCACCTGCTTGGGATCCAGTGCTAAAAATAATCAAGTCCCAAACCCAAAGAGCTAAAAAATGTTCGGACACTGTGAGCGATTTTTGTGTGAATCGGAACATATATAATTAATCCATCCATGTCGGTAGATGTAATAATTGAATAACTAATGTAAGACAAATACCACCTTAGTCTTCCTGCGACCACGGACGCTGCAAAGCGTTCGAAACGTCAGGTTCAACAAAATAAATAAAATACGCGATACTTCCGTTAAAAATTGTTTAATTCAATAATAAACAATTTAAAGTAAAATACACAGAATTTATGAACGAATACATCAGTCTGGGACACATGCGTGAATCACGTACCTACGATGACGGTCGTATTTGTTATTTTGCGCCACATCATGGCGTCATAAACCCAAATAGTAGTACAACCGCATTAAGGGTTGTTTTCGATTATTCTGCTAAATCATCGTCCGGGTACTCATTTAACGAATTGCAAAGAGTAGGCCCGACAATACAGGACGATTTATTATCAATATTATTACGTTTCCGTCAGCATAATATTGTATTGACTGCGGACATATCAAAAATGTACCGTCAGGTCGAAATACACGAGTCCCAGCGTTGTTTACAACAAATACTTTGGCGCGACAATCCCAGTCAGCTGCTCAGGGCTTACGAACTGAACACCGTCACTTACGGCACTGCTTCGGCGCCGTTCCTAGCGATACGGTGTTTGAAGCAGCTGGCTAGTGAGTGCGGTGATTCATCTATACAGGAAGTTATTTCTAGGGACTTCTACGTCGATGACATGATCACCGGCGCTAGCAATGTCAAAGAGGTTTTACATATTTACCGAGCAGTCACTGAGCAGCTGAAGAAGGGGTGTCTACCTTTACATAAATTTCGTTCAAACAACGCTGAAGTCCTACGAAAAATAAATTTGAGCGATAACACTACTACAAAACGCTTCGATTTATGTCCAAACGATATATCAAAGACTTTAGGCATAAATTGGGATCATAACACAGATAATATATGTTTTAACATAAATTTAAAATCACGTAGTAAAATTACAAAAAGAAACATTTTATCTACAATATCACAGTTATTTGACCCGTTGGGCTTAGTCACTCCTAGCACATTGCAAGCAAAGATCACACTTCAAAAATTGTGGCTTTGCAAACTTTCATGGGACGAAGAAGTTCCCGCACAAACCAAAGAATGTTGGTTAAAATTTATAACTTCGTTATCACAATTAAATAAGTTACAAATTCCCAGGCATGTTTTGGGTAAACAATATACAAAAGTCGATTTTCACATATTTACTGACAGCTCAGAAGAGGCTTACGGGGCCAGCGTTTATCTGTGCTCGTATGCAGACAATAATGCAGTTAATGTTCAGTTACTATGTTCAAAAAATAAGGTGGCTCCCCTTACATCCCAAACAATCCCACGTTTAGAGTTGTGTGGAGCATTGTTGGGGGCGAGGCTCGGTGAAAAGGTCACTAAATCATTAAGGCTTCAAATTGAGAATTGCTTTTATTGAACCGATTCTACCATTGTCTTGGGGTGGCTCAACACTCCAACCAATAAACTACAAACTTTTGTCAGAAATAGAGTAGCCGAAATACAGTCCACTACAAATATCAAATCCTGGCACTATGGTCCTACTAGTTTGAATCCGTCCGATCTGCTGACGCGACCTACACCGGTCGAAGTGTTGATACACAGTAAGTTGTGGTGGAGCGGCCCACAGTTCCTTCAGAACGATCAGTCATCGTGGCCTACCCAAAATTTAAATAATTATCAGACATTACCTGACCTCAAACAAGAAGCTACATGTATGTCAATACAGCCATCAGAACCACTGTTTCCTTTTGATAAATTTTCCAAATTTTCACGTTTACAAAGAACAATGGCATATATTCTACGGTTCATTAATAATATTAAAAATAAAATTAATAAGAAATCAGGATATTTAACTATTTACGAAATTCATCAAGCTACGTATAAATTAGCCAGTTTGTCACAACAAGAAAATTTTCCTACTGAGTATATAACATTGAAATCAAATAATACATTAAAAAGGGGCAATTCATTACAAGCATTAAATCCATTCTTTGATCACCAATCACAATTAATCAGAGTGGGAGGGCGTCTCGTAAATTCAAAATATGAATATAATAAAAAGCATCCAATTCTGTTACATAAAAAGCACATCTTTTCTAAACTTTTATTTTCTTATCAACATAAAATATTGATGCATGCCGGACCGCAACATTTATTATATTCAACTCGCCAAAAATATTGGACAGTAGGAGGTCGAGATTTAGCTAAACATGTATTTCGAAACTGTGTCATATGTGCTCGTTACCGCGGAAACACAGTAACTCCTATTATGGGAAATTTACCAAAGGAGAGATTCGACACGGGTTTTGCTTTTCAGTTTACAGCGGTAGACTATGCTGGCCCTGCAATGGTCGCAAATAAGAAAGGGCGTGGCTGTAGACTGGTAAAGTCCTACGTCTGTGTCTTTGTGTGCTTCACCACAAAGGCTATACATATCGAATTAGTTAGCGATATGTCTGCCGTAAATTTTGTAGCTGCGCTGAAGCGGTTTATCTCTCGTAGGGGCCAACCGTCGTATATCTATAGCGATAATGGTTCCAACTTTGTTGGCGCTAACACAGAAATAAAAAAAATGATAGCATCAGATGGTAACAATATTATAGATTCCCTTGCACAACAATCAATTCAATTTAATTTTTGTCCTCCATACTCACCACATTTTGGCGGGCTTCACGAGGCAGGCGTAAAGTCTGTCAAGCATCATTTAAAACGGGCAGTAGGTAATTCAAATTTAACATTTGAGGAATTATATACAACACTGACGCAAATTGAGGCTATTCTAAATTCGCGTCCCCTCAGTCCTTTATCCTCGGATCCTCATGACCTGCTTCCTCTTACTCCTGGTCATTTCTTAATCGGCAAACGACTCACTTCAATACCAGAGCCAGACTACGCTAATATTCAAGACAATCGACTTGACCGGTATCAAAAAATCGAGAAGCTGCGGCAGCAGTTTTGGTCTAGATGGCACCGCGAATACATTTCGGAGCTACAAACCCGCACGAAATGGAAAACATCTCAAGGTTCATTACAAGTAGGAGACCTTGTGTTGATCAAGGATGAGCAAGTTCCTCCTATGAAATGGCTCCTAGGAAGAGTCACTAGCATATACCCTGGGACTGATGGAATTGCAAGAGTCGCAGACATCAGGACAGCATCAGGAACATTGCGAAGATCTTTCGCCAGAATTTGTCCTCTGCCAGTAGATTGAAGGAAACCTTCAATGAGGGGCGGCATGTCGACGCGATCTTCAAGTGTGTGCTCCCACCAGTCAACGCACACATACACAGATGCAGCGCATCGACGAGGCGTAGTGCGCGACGCCTCACTCGGCCATCAATTATCGAAATGTGCACATCTATGTAATTTTGTCAAAATAAAATAGTACAAAAATCTCCGAGTCCGGTTACTTCACAAACCCCCGTCGAGTCCGCCGTAACAATAGCTGTTTTAATACCAAGGCACATAGATTCGATTCCCACACAAGACAAACATTTATGTGCATAAACTTATCTGTTTGTATTGGTCTGATTTAGGGCGGTCAGCAACCCGACTGGGGAAGTACCGCACCGTCAACCGCGGCCAAATAACAGTTACCTGTTGTGTGTTTCAGCAAGTGAGTGAGGTTACTAAAGAGGCGCCTAAGGATAAGTTGTTGTGTTCGCAGCGGGGGTGGCAAGCGATACTTCAAATAAGTATGAAATTTAGTTGATTGTAAGAACTGACCGCTGTTTATAGATATTTGCAACATCAAAGCCTATACAACCCTACGAAAATGCTTGTTGTATTTAAATAACAATCTTACGAGTTTTGTAATATTAAACCTTTTTTGAATAATATGTTATATATAATCTTTTCTTAGATTGTCTCTGTTAACTCTATGATAGGTCTGTTGTCATAATTTATTTTTTTTCGTAGACCATATAAGCCAGACATAAGGGCAGATTATACTCCTGAGTCTTCTATATAATCTGACGGGGGGTATGTATGTGGTCTACAGTGCTAAAGCCTTTCTGGAATCCGGTTTGTTCGGGAGGCTGGAATTTATCAATTCTGCGTGCGAGACGGTTTGTGATGACTCTCGAAAACAGTACATAAACGCGGCTCAGAAGCAATATCGGCCTGTAGTTCTACAGAAGACCAGGAACAACATGACCAGGCTTCTTCTCCACGCTTCCGGTATTTCACTGGAGTGTTTGAAATTAAATAGCTTTTGAAGGACTACGAATATCGGCTTTCCGCTCGCTTTCAGAAGTTCCGCCGTAAATCTGTTCTCACCCGGTGCTATCCCCTTTTTAAGCCATTTGATAAAGTACTTAAAGCGCCGAATCGGGAGCGGAAGCACACAAAATAGTTTAGATCAAATTGCCTGTAAATTTGACTTTCGTAAAGTAACGCCTGAATCTATTACCCATTTTTAAGCTATTTGAGAGCCATACGAATCTCGTACAGACTGATATCCAGGATATCTTCGGTATAGTGTCGAGTCAGTTTAGCTCTTGGATCGTTACTAGCATTGTTGTTCGGCCGTAGCGACAATGTGTACAGCCGTCCATAGAACTTCTCCATTTCACTCAGAATCTCTGTCTTAGTAGAAACAATGGTGCCAGTGTTGGTCTTCAGCTTCGTTAGTTGACTTTGCTCAACAGACAGATCTTTGGTAAAGACTTTGGAGCCTTGGTTCCACTTTATCGCCTCTTTATTGTATTAAATTGGCGTATATCTCGCCGTATGCCTTTAGAGATTTGCCTGTTTAGCCGTCTGTACTCTAGCGTGGAATACTGCAACTCACTTCTGACCTGTATGAGATTCTGCATGTTATTCGAAACCCTATTAGGAAACAAAAACAAATATGAAAGTAAACACTTCTAGAATCGCAGTATACGTGACATTTACAGTTCAATAGTTATTATGAAAAAAAGTTCAAGAAGATCAAGATTCACGAAATCCTGATAGTCAAGATCAGTGTTTAATACACTTTTTGTGTTTGCATCATAAAGTAACAAAGAAAACTGCTTTTTCTTCGCTTACTGACTGCGAAATGTCGCAAGCGTAAAAATATATTGTTGAAGTGATCCTTATTCATGTTAAAAGATTGTTTCAAATAGGAAGATGTCAGTAGCGCTCGGTTCTCTCTGCCGAACCCAAATGTGACCTGATGTGAAGATACATACATACATACGAAGTTGTTTGGCGATATGCTTTTTGAGATTTTTTTCAACCTATGATATGAAAACAAATTTATTCAACGATGTCCTTGAACAAGTGCGATATTGCGACTACAAAAAGAGAGAGAGATTTTGATAAGGCTTGGTACGGATCAATGATCTCTGACGTGTTTGATGTCTATAGACGGTATGATAATTAACACTTGATCGGCGGTGAAGGAAAACATCGTGAGGAAACCCACACATCCAAGAAATTATTTATAAGAATTATTAATAAGAGTGTAACCTTACCGAAGAAAGGACTTGTTCTCTCTTCTTCAAATTCAGTATCTTTGCCAAAACCTTAGACTTAAGCAGTGGACCCCTACAATATTAACGGAAAAGGAAACGGGATAACGCTAAGAAGAAAAAGATGGCAAAACAAGCTAGAAGGCACAGCTTCTACACAATGCAGTGCTGATCCTAACGCTAACGTGGTGCAAGAGCTACCATACATTGGTAACGTTTGGTAGACAGAGCATGAAAGTAAAATAAACGCGGTCGAGATGCGCGCTGCTGCTTGCTGTAAAATCTGCGACGTGACTCTAATAGGCCGACTTCGCAATTAAGATGTAAGAAAGAGATTCGGTCTGAGAAGAAATATGCTCCGTCGGTTCGGACATGTTAAAAGGTAATGTAAGAAAGTGTGTTGTTGTGAAATAGAGCATCAGTGTCAAAATAAAAAGAGCCATACTCCTTTGGTTCGGACATGTAAAAAACACAAGAGGAAAGAATGGCGAAACAGATATACAACGCGAAAGTGGGAAGATGGATGAACCGAAGAAGGCCAAGACTCACCTAGCACGACAAATGCGTCGTTATTAGAAGGTGATGTCTCCTGGCGAGCCCTAGTGAATGAAAAAAATCGTGTGAGTTTTGTAAGGATCGAATCATGTGATGCTTAGTTTTTTCTGCATATCCCGCAAGGGACTTGGCGTGAATAAATAGACAGAAATCCTAAAAAACAGCACAGTTCTTCTTTCAATATCGTATCACAGCCGGACAACCTACAATCCGAGCAGGTCACAGGGCCAACGCTGTTAGTTTTGCGTTAGATTAACCCGGGGTTAACAAAATCTACGTGGGAATAAACCAAACTATTTCATTCTCACGCGTTCGGCAGTCAATTCCATTTGGCAACAAAAATAAATTAGTATAAACATTTATTTTAGTCGTCAAGTTTCTCATACTAGATTCGTGTCTATGGAACGGCCGATCTAAATTAATTCTATAATGAAAAGATTTCTTTCACAATTAAAGAAATGTTACAGCTGTATTAAAATACTAAATTCAAATTAGTTTTATAATTATTAGTTCGTTCATCTGCCTTTCCGTTTTCGTGATATGATAATTCTTTGGCTCTAGGAAAATTTAACGGACCAAGTAGCATTCTTATTTTGCAAATAAACGGTCGGTGCGTTTTATTTTAATCGCTTCTTAGTAATTTTGATTTCTACTGTGAGTTCTGTGACCGACCAGAAACTGAATTCGTTAACAGTGAATTGAAAGGAGAATATCCATTGTTGTATGGAGTTTGGTTTCAATATAATTTTTGTTCTGCACAAATGAAACCTGCTGCAGTCTGTAATGCTTATATATATAGAATAATATCACTTCCATTTTTCAGTTGGATTACAGGTAAGATAATGTATTTGAGGTATAAATATGTAAATAATTTTATTCTTCGGCTTCGCACGGATAGCAGATCATATACGTAGCTCCCAGTCGACATGATTTTTCTCGAAACCTTCAACAATCATCTTCATAATTCAGTCATATCATATTCATAGTTATTACCTATATTATTATTTAAATGATTGTTATTTTCCGAAAAGCTCTACTCGACGTATTACGGCAAGAAATATAAAATGATATAAAGCATTCAAAACTATATATATATTTTCTTAAAGAACAGGACAAAAAAATATACATGAAGAGTTATCAATTGTCATCGAAATATACGACATACCACCATTTATTGCGCAAAACTTCTACAGTTTTGCGCAATAAATGGTAGATTATGTTATGTGTATCTTCAATTGAATGCCTTTATTCAGTCGAATACTTCATTTACTTTTGAGTACTGGATATAATTTCGTTTAAATGGCGAACCGGAACTTTGAGTTACGTTATCATAATAAAGTACTCGTATTGTTAATTTTATATAATTTATTCTCCGGAGAAATTACGGCTTAATTTTTTGGAGAACGTAGTGAAAAATAATGATTAGTTTTTTAATCTTAACTATGCATAACTTGAAACCACGAATGGACATTCCCCTTTCGTGCAAGTGGATTTGTCTCAAGTGACGGTTCAAGATTAGCAGCAGTCTCTAAAGTAAGTTATAAAACGATACACCGTAGTAGCTACGTATAAACTCACAGAGCAACAACAACAAAATCTCACCGAAACTTTCTTTAACTTGTTAAATAAGTATGGGGATTCTGATTCAAAATATCACTTATTATATAATTCACTTTTTGAATTCTATATATACAGGAACTAACAAGTGGACTAAAAGTGATATTCCGTCTACAAAAGTCTGTCATATCGTTGGATACAGGAGATGTAGACAAATCATAACTCAGACGAAAGTTAAGTCAAAAATAGGTGCATATGGGTGTATGGTAGACTTCTGCCAGCATTGTTCATTAGAGCTTCATGAGACGTGGCATTCTCTCAGTAGCCTTTAGACACTTATACACACCAAAGGCGACATCGTATGTTGCGAACTCGGCAAAAACTGTTTGCAATAATAACCAGTTGAGAATGCACAAGCTTGCATTGCCAGAGGAACACCTGGCTCGTCTTATATATTATATGACATTTTTTTTTTTAAACTTTGTTGGTCATTTTGACTATGTTCCTTAAGAGATAGGAACGGTGTTCCTGAACAACTATTTTCTTTAGACAATGAAAAGCAATTATCCACGTGCTATATAAATGCGGTCGAGATGCGAGCACTGAGCAAAATTTGTGGCATAACGCTTGCTGACCGCGTTCGAAATGATGACGTACGAAAGTCAGTTGATATGAAAGAGAATGTCGGCGTTAAGATAGGAAAAGGCATGCTCCGTTGGTTCGGACATGCAGAAAGAATGCAATGCGAAAGGATGACGAAACAGATATACAATGTGAAAGTGGAAAGATGTTGGAGCCGAGGAAAATCAGGAGTAACTACCATGACCAAATTGGTCGTGTGTTATTAGAAGGTGATGTCAGGAGCCTTAGGAATTGGCGACCGTGTATGAAAAAAGCTATGAATGTGAAGGAAGCGAGTGAAGTGTGTAAGGGCCGCGTATTGTGGCTCTCGGTTCTCTCTGCCTACCCCGAAAGGGACCTGAAGTGAAGATATACATACATACATATATATATAGTGATATATTTAGTTTGCGAACATGACGAACGAAATATGTATAAACACTAGCTTTATCCCACGACTTCATCCGCGCGTGTTCCAGTATGCTGTGGGAAATTGCTTTTCTATTTTCTTTCTTTTTCCTCAGGTTTTAATAGTCATATCATGATAGTAAATAGTCTATAACCTTCCTTAAGAATTAGGCTATCAAATGCATGTAAAATTTCTCAAATCCGACGGATAGTCCTAGAGGTTAGTGCGTTCAAACAAACAAATAAACTCATCTGCTTTTTATATTAAGTATATATGAATAATTACAACTAAAATAAAATTGAATATCCCGCTGTTTTATCAAAGGACTCAGTAAGGTAAGAGGTATACAAGCGTATGGCGCACCTGATGTATACAGGTTACCATAGCCAATAAACACTGGCAATGTAAGGAGTTTCCTACTGTTAGAATTAACACAGTAATTCCTCAGGAGCCTACTACCTCCCTCACTATATTTTATATTGTTAATTGGTAACGGTATTCTTTTAATAAGCTGGACGGAACACATCAATGGCAAGTATGTCACTCACCTTCGATTCGCCGATGATATCATAACATATACTATATAAATATAATATATATAAATATATAGATAGTAATATTGGCGGAATTGCTGGGGGAACTGAGCATCATGCTCGAAGACCTCGAGAGAACACTCCAACGAGTCGGTCTTAAAATTAACATAGACAAAACGTATGTTTTAGTTTGTGGGCAAGAAAGTTTTTAATATTTTCGGACAGCAAGAGTTCTCTTTAGCATCTGGATTCATGCCCCTCTGGAGTCAGATGTGTATTGCTAGGCAGCTAGACTATGATGTTTTAAAGTAGATCTATCTGCTTCAAAAGAAGGGCTTTGTCTTAAGACTGCAATGTATACCATCGTATGTTCAAATAAGTGGAAATGAGGAGGCTGATCATTTACACGACTAGATCATTAAACACAGAAAATTTAATTAAGCATTCCATACATACATACCATCACGCCTGTCTCCCATTAGGGTAGGCAGAGACTATGGAATTCCAGATGCATCGATCCAAATATACCCCTCTCACTTCTTCTATACTCATCAACCCCTTCATGCATGCTCTTCGGTTATAGGTCCTTTTGATTTGGCTGTTTTTCAACATTTCACCCATTTCTAAGTGTGTGCCACTACCGATATCTCCATTGACTCTTGTCTGATACACTTACATAATTAAGCATTACTTGTCAGAAATTTTGCATATTTAATCTCTGGACTTCTTTCCTTCACGACATCTCACAAATAAAAGGGGTTTGGTAAAAGACTTTACAAAATCAGCTTCTCAATTCGCGTGGTAGGCGAATAGCTAAGTAGAAAATTTGCATATCTCATGAAAATAGACTCTCCTAATTATACCCAGTGTTATATTAGATGATGTGCAGCATATCCTGATGAAATGTGTGAAGAACGACAGGGAGAGGAAGGAACTATTCCAGCCTTAAAATTTATAGTTACGACGCTTTGCACGGCATTCTGGCTCGCCCGTCGTCATCAGGTGCCAGAAATTGTATCCAAAATTGACTGCAAGAATATTTTGAAAGGAAGTAGCATAAGATATGATGGAATTGAAATATTCTTTTGTTATAGTATCTGAATTAAATAAAGAGAAAAAACATGGACAAAAGGAAGATTATGTCGAATGTGAGGGCATGTGGTATGTACATGATGTAGCCATCAGTATATACGTAGGTCACACTATAAGTTTTGCGTAACTTAAAAAAAACAACATGTTATAACCAAAATATTATGTTTATTGCTTTTCAAAATACTCTCCTTTACATTTTAAACATTTTTTCATGCGATCGAACCATTTTTTAAAACAGAAGGACTACAGATCTGAATGCATGTTTTCTACGTGCTGATTGAACGCTATCACTGCCTCTTCGGAGTTGGTAAAAGTGAAACCTCTCATCAAATCTTTGATTTTGGGGAAAATACAGAAATCACAGGGTGCTAGGTCGGGGCTATGCGCAGGATGGGTAACGAGTTGTACTTTTTCGGAGTTAAAAATGCCTTTGTTTTTTTGGCCGTATGTGAAGAAGCGTTGTCATGATGTAGGAGAACGCGGCTTTTTGGTCGTCTTTCGCGAACTTTTTCTAACACCCTGGGTAAACAAATGGTAGAATACCACTCGGCATTAACACTCTTTTGATCTTCAAGTGGAATTGTGCAGATGGGACCCGTAGCTGAGAAAAAAAACGCGATCATTTTTTTACCAATGTTTCTCGCCTGCCTCACTTTTGTTGGCCTGTTCTCATTTTCAAACACCCATTCACAAGATTGCTGTTTTTTTTCGGGTTCAAAACAATAAATCCACGTTTCGTCTCCTGTGACAATGTCATAAACAGCATTAGAATGTCCGTGGTCGTACTTCAGTAGCATCTGTGAGCACCATTCCACGCGAGCCCGCTTCTGCTCCGCTGTCAGTTCATGAGGGATCCAACGACAACAAAGTTTCCGAACTTTCAATTCTTCGTGTAAAATTTTCTGAATTTGGCTCATACAAATCCCCAATAGTTCTCGAATTGTCTCATAGGTAATCCGCGGGTTTTCTTCAATTAGCCGCTTAACAGTAGCCACATTATTTACGTTGCCGGCAGTTGAAGGCCGCCCTTCACGAAATTCGTCATGTAAAAAAACTCGACCTCTCTCAAATTCAGCAAACCATCGCCTCACGGTGCTCAAGGAAGGTGCTTCTCTCCCAAAAGCATTTTGAAGACGAGCAGCACAGTCTTGGGGAGAGAGAGAACTTTTAAAATCATAAAAAATCATCGCTCTAAAATCTTTTCGACTCAATTCCATTTTCGTTGCATACGTAGAACTTTGATGTGTGATAAAAAATCGGCCAAGTGCGAGTCGGACTCGCGCACGAAGGGTTCCGTACCATTATCTATAAAAACAGCAAAAAAAAAAACACGTTTGTTGTATGGGTCCCTTAAATATTTGTTTTATTTTAATTTCATTATTTATTTTTAAAGTGGATATATAATAAAATATTCTGTGAATATTTCAAGCGTCTACCTGTTGCCGTTATCAATATCGAGGAAAAACGAGAAAAAAAATCACGTTTGTTGTATGGGAGCCCTCTTAAATATTTATGTATATATTATTCTATTCTATTTTTTAGTATTTGTTGTTATAGCGGCAACAGAAATACATCATCTGTGAATCATCATTTCAACTGTCTAACTATCACGGTTCGTGAGATACAGCATGGTGACAGACGGACGGACGGACGGACAGCGGAGTCTCAGTAATAGGGTTCCGTTTTACCCTTTGGGTACGGAACCCTAAAAACAATTGACAAATGATTTCCCGCCTATTTTTTTTTTATTACTAAGTAGGTTGCAACGTTTCAAAAAATATAACATTCGAAATTCAAATAGTTCCGATTAGCTAGAAGTGTAAAACTTTTAGTGTGCCCCATGTAGTACAGGACCATTCGATGTGGAAGTCTAACTGGGAAGGGGGGACTTTTTTTTATACAACGTCGAGAACCATACAAGCATACGTTCCACCTGATGTAAAGTGGTAACCGTTGCCTATGAACGCTGGTAATATTTATATATATATATATAGTATCACTCGCGTGATGCCACCTCTGCTGCTAACACAGCAACTCCTTATGAGCTTACTGGTGACCTCACTCACACGCAGGAACACAACAAATGAAAGAAAAGAAAAAAGAAAGAAATGATATGCCCTACCCCTCTTAAAAATCTATGTTCTGCAGTGGACGTCCTTCGGTTGAAATAATGATGATGGCCACATACAGGCCATGACTCTAAAGATTACACTCCTTAAGACTACGGGAATCTCTTCACATCAATCCTTGAACTTGTTTGCCGCTCGCCGTTATATAAAAACACGAAGATGCTCATGAATTTTTAACACTTACAATTGTGTCCCTTTTCCAGTCGGCCAAGATGTGAAGTGATGTTTTCAATGGGCAAAAACAGTAATTGTTTCATCCCCAAGCGATCCAATTAAAGTTTTTGCGGTGAGCGTGTGTCACAGGCGCGGTTCGCGTCTTGAAACAAAGACAAATGGAATTAAAGTTAATTCGATTTACACTTGCCTAGTGTTGTTAAAATGGAAACACCACTTATAGCCTAGTACTTGTAATGGATAGATAACCAACCGAACCATTAACGAACTGCTCCCGAACCCTGGTTTGAGCGTGTACCAGTAATATCGTATTTTCGGACTTGTGTACATGTTACAAGTTCTTATTTGACTTGTCAAATCTTGGAAGCTAAATTAGAACCACTTCCTAATGTTTGATTGGACTCATATTATTCCCGTTTCTTCGGTGACAATACAATTATATGGTACCATGGAGCTGGTCTGATGATGGAATCGAAAGGTGGCGATAGGAACTCCTAAACTAAACAAGTGAAACCCATCGAGTTCGGGCTCATTCGTTTTGTCTTGGCAAACAATCTGGTGCTAAATGATATTCTGGGTCAAATGTTTTCCCAGCGCTCCTTTCAAACTGTTCTCAGTACTCACTCCTGTTTCGACATTAGCGATGTATCTTCCGTCCCTGCTGAAAGCGCACTCAAGATATACAATCTCATCCACTTGTTCCAACACTTCATCATCAACCATAATTCTTACATTGGTTCCGGATTCTTCTCTCTCAAATACTATTATCTTTGTTTTCTTCGCTAGTGTCGATCATTTTTTAATGAGATAGGGTGCATCAAACCAGCCCGTCTGGGGAAGTAAGTCCAGCTCACAGAAAACCGCAGCCAAATAACAACTCCCTGCAGGGTTGTTGTGTTGCTGCGTGTGAGTGAGGTCTCCAGTGAGATTCTAAGGAGTTGTTGTGTAAGCACCATGGTGGCTTCGCGCAGGTGATACTTAATGTTTTGCGAGCGTTAAGGGGACGGTAAAGCGCCATTTGTTTGTATACTTCCGACGTTGTATATAAATCGGCCAAGTGCGAGTCGGACTCGCGCACGAAGGGTTCCGTACCATTATCTATAAAAACGGCAAAAAAAAAACACGTTTGTTGTATGGGAGCCCCCCTTAAATATTTTTTTTATTTTAATTTAATTATTTATTCTTAAAGTGAATATGCAACTAAATATTCTGTGAATATTTCAAGCGTCTACCTGTTGCCGTTATCAATATCAAGCAAAAACGAGCAAAAAAATCACGTTTGTTGTATGGGAGCCCCCTTAAATATTTATTTTATTCTATTTTTTAGTATTTGTTGTTATAGCGGCAATAGAAATACATCATCTGTGAAAATTTCAACTGTCTAACTATCACGGTTCATGAGATACAGCCTGTGACAGACGGACGGACGGACAGCGAAGTCTCAGTAATAGGGTTCCGTTTTACCCTTTGGGTACGGAAGCCTAAAAATAAATTAAAAAAAATCTTTTTCCGAAATTTTCCGGTCTGATCGAATTTATTGGTAACCGGACACAAGTTGGAATGTACTAACACTTCAGTTTGTTACTTGGCTGTTAGCTATTGTCAAGTAAGTGCCTCCATCTTAGATTACAACAATTAATAAACAGTAAGCAAGGCATTCAAAAGTTAGTGTAGTATGTGAATCTATACATCTATACATATAAATAAAATTGAAGTGTCTGTCTGTGATTTCAAAATAAAACCTTTATCTTAAGGTCATATTATTATTTTCACGTTACCAAACCCTAAATACGCATTTTTAACTTTTTGTCTGTCTGTCTGTCTGTTGGTTTGTCCGGGCTAATCTTCGAAATGGCTGAACTGATTTTAACGGGACTTTCACTGGTAGGTAGAGAACTGTTCAGAGCAGAATATAGGGTACTTTTTATCCCGTAAATATTTAGGGTTCCTGCGTAAAAAATGAAAAACTGTTCAAATTAGGGGGAAATATCTTCCCCTTCTTTCGGGGACTTTGCAATTTTATTTTTATTATTCTTTTCATAGAATACGTATTTTTTGTAACATAAAATAACTATGTATTTTTTATGTAATATAAATAAAATACATATACGTTGCCTCCTGTAAAAGTCAATAGATGGCGCTGTACGAAAATTGAATCGCTCTATGGTTGCATCTACGACCCTGAACTTTGTTTTTTTTTTTAAAACAGAAACAATTTCATGTCCACAGAGAAATAAAGGCTACTAAAAGCCCAAATCTCATGCGTGCGAAGCCGCGGGCTTCTGCTAGTCTGCAATAAAGATATTACAAATAAACATTTTCTAGGATAGTGTACCCTTAGCTTCGCTGCTGACACAGGCTCAGGTAAGTTGTCACTTACAAAATATTACTTTACCTTTGATAAACTCGACTAAATGCAAAGTAATTCTCGTTTAGCAGACATATTTAAAATACAAATTAAACTTATGTACTTCCAACAACATCTTTGTAAGCTATTGGACTGAAATTATGAATATTACGTATTAATAATGAACTCGTTTTAACTTGTGTAACTTCTAATTTCTTGTGAAATTTTATGTCCTAATTTTAAACTAGTCGAAAAAAAGATCATTTGTAGTGCTTAACTGTTTTCCGTTCTAAGTTTTTGGTTTTTGATTTTGATTCTAAAGTTCGCCTTTTTCAAAGGACCGTCACTGTTATACTATTTTAAGTTAGCGATTTTTTTCTTTTAGAATTTATCCTGACATTAGCAATGTAACATGTTTAATATTCATTATTTTTTTTTATGTTTGAATTTTATTATATTACCTGAATTAAAAAAATAAAGTTATATAAGCCATGCTGTAAAAGTCTGAAATTGCCTGACTTCTCTTATGGAAGTTCTCGTGTTAGGCTCCGATTTCAAACTCTACTCCTTCAGCAATTAGGATATTTTTATTCCATATATCCTTAAAATGTCCCAAAAATATATAAAGCGGAGGATTTATTACTTTTTCTGTTTGAAAGCCCTATCAGTAGGATTTGAAAAAATATTTTTACATTTGATGGTCCAATTCTTGAGAAAGGTTATAAGGCTATTTAATATAATATAAAGCGTAAGAGTTGGTTCAAGAGTTGGTAATCTCTGGAACGACCAGTCTCTGGATTAAAAAAATATTTTTGAATGTGATAGTCCAATTCTTGAGGAAGATAATTACCTATATGCTATTCAACATCACGATAGGAGCTGAGGAAAAAGAAAGAATGTAAGAAAAAGCGATTCCTTCGTACGAGGATATATGTAAAAGTAGTCTCGAGCTAGAGAGATATCTCAAATAGTCTAAGTTAAACTTATAATGCAATGAATAAATGAAAAGTAAAAGAGAGAGTTACTCGTCGTTTGTTTCACTATATCTTTTATGCACATAAAGTGAATAAAAAGTTGAAAGAAGTTAGATACTAAAAACGTGTGAGGACTAGAGACGCCCCGAGCGGAGGTGTCGCAGCACTTAATATCACTATGATAAAATTGAATTACGCCATGTCTGAACATAGGTACGGTTAGCAAGAAATATATATATTATTAAATTTTTCGCTAACGGTAGTTTAAGAAACTAATGCAAATGAGATCATAATAATGGGATAGATTATTATAATCCCAGTTAAATAAACCATATAAGTAATAAATAAAAAAAGAGTTTTTAAATAATTCGTGTCGGTTTTCAACTATTTATCAACTATTTATTTTGGCATAATTTGTAGAATGTTATGTACTTTTACTTTTTTTTATATTTAGGAGCCGAGGAAGGTAAATACTCACCCAATATGACCAAATTGATCTTGTTTTATCAGACGAAGTTGTCTGTGGTGTTAGAATCTTAAATAAGCTATCAATATTAAATAAGCGACCGAGGAACGAGTCATATGGCGCTCGGTCCTCTCTGCCTACCCCGCTAGGACCTGGCGTAAAGATATACATCAATGTTTTGTTTCTACTTTTTCCATTTTTTTTTATTGATTATATTAATGCGTTATGACAAATACTTATATAATCAATAATATGATAACTATTACTTATTAATATGAAAATTCCGAAAACGCAAAGTTATATAAACCTTGTTTATTATATCACTGTTGCGAGAAAATGCTACTTGCTGCTTTCCAATATTGTAATTTATTCCATGTACATCATTACTAAAGCACATTGAAACTAAACGAAGCCAATCTCCATTCAAATTGTAATTTAAAAAGAATACGACTAACGACGAGACTTTTTTGCTAACGTTACAATAAACTGGTCAGCTTTCGATTCATTGCAAGTCCTTTTAGCAGTATTTTAAATTAAGGTGAAAAATTGATTTATCTTATATTCTAGGTATTTTCTTTTCAACTAAAATTATAAAATCTATATAATATAAAACTTCGAAATCAGATTCATTACCTACGAAAGAAAGTTAACATTTTCATCTCCAACTTTTTTATTCAGTCCATATTTTTACTGGACAAATCCCATTTTTGTGAAAGACCACTGATAAAAGTTCAATAGATCAGATCTGTAGAATTAAACCATTACAGACGTGGCTATAATATGTCTTAAGATAACGTGCTGTCTTACTCTGTACCTATGTATAGAACATGCTGACGCAGCAGAAATACAGATCCACAATGTTGATGTTATGTTATGTTTATGTTGAGAGCGAAACAGCATGTCATCTATCTATCTATAGCTTCACGCCAAATCCCTTGCGCTGTGGGCAGAGAGAACCGAGCGCCACAAGACGCGGTCCTTACACACTTCCCTCGCTTCATTAACATTATTAATAATAACAGCATGTTATCTTACGATATATTATAGCTCCGTCTGTGGAGGGGTTTACAGGACTATCGCCATAATCTCCATTCACTCTAAGGTGATGGCGCGTGTGATAAAGCAACTTCTAGCATTTTCTTTCAACGTAGGGATGCAATAAGCATACGGCGCAACTGGTGTACAGTGGTTAGCGTAGCCTATGAACACCACTGCCACAGCAACTTCTTAGTAGATTACTGCTACTCTCACTCACTCGCTGGAACACATCAAGTAGGAAGTTGTTATTGGGGTTTTCTATAAGGTGGAGAAGAGGGTATGCACACAATTTTTTTCTTGTGTTGGAATTGAACACATGAGCCTCGGTGTTAAATTAGTATTGGTAACCACTCCGCCAGCGGGCTCTACTCTACATGGCATACCTGAAAGATCACGATTTAATCATCAACCGTCAGTATACCTTTACCACGATCATTTGGCTGGTAGTCTTCTAGCGTATAACACACTCCTTCAGGTTTCAGCCATTAATTTTCAAGATGAGGGAATTACTATCAGTATGACGAGCTCGGTGGCGCTGTTACGCTACTTTGACACAACGCTCGTGAGTTCGATTCCCACACAGGACAAACATTTGTGTACATGCACACGTCTGTTTGTCTTGGTCTCGATGTTTTTAAGAAAGGTAGGGCGCATCAAAGCAGCCTGTCTTTGAAGTACATGCATCTCACAGAATACCGCTGCCAAATAACAACTCCCTAGAGGGTGTTTATGTTCCTGCGTGTGAGTGAGGTCTCCAGGAAGCTGCTAAAGAGTTGCTGTGTTAGCAGCAGAGTAGGCATCGAGCGAGTAATAAGAGGCAGTAACCCCTGTACATCAGGTGGGTCGTATGATTCTATGCCTCCTGACGTTGAATTAACAAAAACCTAAATAAAGTAAAGGCGTTCGATATGTTCTGGCATCGGAATCTTCAATCGCATGGGGTGCCCGATAATGAATGTAAATGGGTTGCTAGCTTCTTGTCCAGCAGATGCCTGTAAGAGCCTGTAAGTGGAACGTGCTCTGATAGCATGAACATCATTTCTGACGTACCGCTGGGAACTGTTTTGTTCAGCGCCACTCCTGCTGCAAATCAAGGATTATGATGTAATGACTATGCGATTAATACCACTGGGGTTTATTACTCCCCTTTCCTTGAGGAGGTAAGCCGCGATCAATTTGTGCATGAAATTCAGGGTATCTAGTCGAAAGTGGACGGCTGGAGTCGCAGTCAAGTCAAGTCGTACGTCGTTAAATCAGCACGTTCGCCAACAGGAAACCCACGTGTACCATACGACCTCTGACGAGCTCGGTGGTGCAGTCGTGAAAGACGCGACTTTGACACCAAAGCTCGTGGGTTCGATTCCCACACAAGACAAACATTTAACGAGCTCGGTGGCGCAGTGGTGAAACGCGTTGTTACGATCTTTTGACACCAATGCTCGTGGGTTCGATTCCCACACAGTACAAACATTTGTGTGCATGAACATGCCTGTTTGTCTTGGTCTGGGTATTTTGTATGTATAATAAGTATGTATTTACAAAAAAAAATGTATTTACGTATGTTTATCAGTTGTCTAGTACCCATAACACAAGCTTCGCTTACTTTGGGGTTAGATGGCGCTGTGTAATTTGTCCGACAATATTTATTTATTATTTATAATTTGTGTCTTAGTCTGAATGTTTTAAGAGGCGTAGGGCGCATCAAAGCAGCCCGTCTGGGGAAGTACCACCATCTCACAGAAAACCGCAGCCAAATAGCAACTTCCTAGAGGGTTGTTGTGTTCCTGCGTGTGAGTGAGGTAACCAGTAAGCTCGCTGTGTAAGCAGCAGAGGATGCATCGCGCGAGTGATACTTAATATATCGCAAGCGTTAATAGGCTACGGTACCCGCTTTACCTCAGGTGGGCCATATGCTTGTATACCTCCCGACGTAGTATAAAGTCCAAATGTAGTGACTACTGATCTTAGTAGCGTAGTTGATGCAAAGGTTTATCAATATATTTCCCACAAACACACACACGAATTAAAACTTAAAGTGTACTCTTGAAAAACTCATGTACGCGATTCATTTTATTTAACTAAGCATTTTACTCCCATTTCGTAACAAACGGAATACATATGTCCAAAGAGAGCAATGTCCAAGTACAAGTAATGAATTTAATTATAGCAGATCAGACTTGTGTCCGCTATCTCGATCTCTTTTATATCTTTTTCATTTATATTTGTTTCATTAAATTGGAGTGGGTATTCTTGGCCCGACCGCACTCGTGCGGTTTACTCTAGTATTGGAGATTTTGTTCAATACCTCGATGTATAGAAATGCATTTTTTTTATACAACGTCGGAAGGCATTCAAACATACGGCCCACGTTATGTAAATCAGTTACCGTAGCCTATTAACACTTGTAATATAATAAGTATCACTCGCGCGACGCCTCCTCTGCTGTTTACACAGCAGCTGCTTAGGAGCTTACTGGCTTACTCACTCACAGGAACACTACAACCCTCTAGGGAGTTGTTATTTGGCTGCGGTTTTCTGTGAGGTGGAGGTACTTCCCCAGACGGGTTGCTTTGATGCACCCAACCTATCTTTAAACATCAAGACCAAGATAAACAGACATGTTCATGCACACAAATATTTGCCTTGTGTGGGAATCGAACCCACGAGCGTTGGTGTCAAAGTCGCGTCATTGACGACAGAGCCACCGAGCTCGCCAAAAAATTGAAAAAACGAAGTAGGTGTTATAGAACCGTTATACGTTATTGTCGAACGTTTTCCAAAACAACTATCGACAATGTTTCAAATGGTAATTAGTCCCTAAACCCATAAAATAGTACAGTTTCTCCCTCTATTTCTCTGCACTGACATTTTGACCTCTAGAAATAAAACTATAAATGCGATTGAGATGCGGTTTTCACCAGAAAGTCAAACTAAATTGCATCTTTCTAATGGTATCAAAATGGAGTTAATTTGATAACCGGAAGTATTTAAAAAAGTACATTTTGTACTTCCAGGTTGTAATTACAGTCATCGGTCATTTGTATAGAACAGTAATAACAAAAGCGTAAAAGTAGTGGTGGGATTTGCGCGAAGCGCGAACTCCAGCACTTGTTCGATTATAATAAAGTTTCAATTTAAAGAATAATGTATTTTAAAATAATGGGATGTTTCTAGATTTCTGTTGTAATTAGTTTCAATGTGTTCTAAATCTGCACTTTATTTCGCACAAAAATATCAATTTGTTTATAAATAAATGATGATGATTATGATTAATAGTACAGGATCCGAAAAAGAAACGACCTTCACTCATCTGTTCAATGAATGGAATGTATTTTACATGAAAATTAATATATTTAAAAAATATATTGCGAGCCATATATTTAATATATTAAATGTATGGCTAAAAAATTTCTGGTCAGACTAATATAACTGGTAAGAATAATTAATTAAAAACTTTTTTTTTTATTGTTTTATTAATCATTGGTTCAATACATAAATTAAATACTACCCAAAAGTATGAACCCCACAAATTGTATATAAATTGTTGTCTATATTTTTTCGGCCTAACTATGGGATTGGCAGGTATAAACAAATACTTAAGTAGTACTAGTGATTTGAACTCATCTGTTAAATAAATAAATTCAATTTGATCTAACCTGTTTTGTGTGCGTCCGCCACCAATTGATTCATACGGACTAGCGCCGGCCGGCACCCATCCACTACTGTTAGTATGCACCCGCCACCGTCACGTGGTTTCTGTGCCAGATGGCGGACAACCGCAGCAGCCGAGGCAGATACTACCGGATGTTGCATCTACTATCGGTTGTGGGTGGGTGCCGGCCGGCGCTAGTCCGCATGAAATAATTGGTGGCGGAAGCACACGCCTGACCTATTAAGTAAATAAATCTTGTATCAAAATAAAGAGAATTGTAGTCTATCACTGTCCTTCTCAATTTCTTACAGGATCGGCAACGCAAAAGCGACACCCTTGGTGTTGCAAATGGCCATAGTCTGCGGTAACTGCTTACCATCAGGCAGGCCGTATGCTTGTCTGCCACCTTAATGGTATAAAAAAATTCACAAGCAACTAATTAATTATAGTCTGAATTTTTTTAGTCAACCTACTCGTAATATATTATTGAACATATTAAATTTCGTATAAAGTAGTTTTCATCATACAGATGGATGAAGGCCGTTTCTTATTCGGATCTTAGACTATAAGCATTATATACAGGTACACCGGCTTGCTGGGACTGGTAGATCTTTTCTTGTAAATTGTATTCGATTTTATAATAAATTGCCTGAAACAGTTCTGTCCTTTCCTGACAATGTATTCAAAAAACACATTAAAAATACTCTCTGTAGAAGGGCTTATTATAGAATTGATGAATATGTAACTGACAAAGATGTCTGAAAATAATTCAGCACAGACTATCTGTCCTTAATAATCTTTAATTTTACCATTTGATATCATTATTGTACCAATGTGCTTATGTATTTTATTTTTTAATATCTAATTGACAATTTTAAAAGAGACCTATATTGGCAAGTTTCTTTCGGCATTTCTTCTTCGCCAATGGTCATTTCCGAAATGCTAGTAGATTAAAAAAAAGGAAAAAAGTAAAATAAGAGAATTAAACAAGATTCAATAAGATTATATTTAAAAAAAAATGTAAGATGTGTCTAAGTGCCCGCGAGGGCCCAATGGCAAATAAAGTATTTTTATCTTTTTATCTTTATATGTGTAAAGGGCAGTACATAAAGAGTTGTATGGAAATAACACAAGAAAATATAATAACATTTCCAACTATCACATGTTTTTAGAAACCATTCACAAACGTGTCATCCATCATGCGAAATTTGAAAAGGAAAGTTGATAAAAAGTTCTGTTTTCCTTTTTCTATATACAGGTTTGATACAGACCAAACACGTTAATTCGATCGCCTGCAAATGGCAACTGACAAAGTCATCGAGCATTATCATTAATAGTAGACATTGATGCCCATCATACCAAGTGGCTAGGCTCTCGGTGCATTGATGCTCTCAATGCACTGATTACCTAGTGAGTTCTGCTCGTGAATTTTCTCTTGCCTATTGTTTCTCTCAACTTCATTCTCTCAATAGAATCCCAGACATAGAAGACCATACAAGCACTCTTCTGAACCTTCTGCTGATTACACATCTCGGTGGATAAAACATCTCTGTGAATGCGCCGCTTGGTTCATCAGACCTATATCTTATCCGGGTCCATGTGCACCAGACGTAACCCACGTCGGCCTGCCGGATGTCGTCGCGTATGGCACTGTAATTATGCGCATCGTACCCGTGGAGGGTTTGCTTCAAATCAGAGGACGTTGAATCCTGCGCAACTATAGTAGCTGCGGCGACATTGGATTGGACATTGCGATTCCCAATAGTTCAGTGGTTAGTTGTTGCGGGAGCTAAAAGCGACCGTGGTTTTATCGGCATTATAAAGAAGCCAATCAATAAGTAATCTGTAAATCAATCGTTTTTAGGATTCCTTCCCAAAGGGTAAAACGGACCCTATTACTGAGACTCCGCCGTCAGTCCGTCCGTCCGTCCGTCTGTCACCAGGCTGTATCTCATGAACCGTGATAGTTAGACAGTAGAAAGTTTGACAGATGATGTATTTCTGTTGCCGCTATAACAACAAATGCTAAAAAACAGAATAAAATAAATATTTACTCCCATACAACAAACGTGATTTTTATGCTCGATATTGATAACGGCAACAGGTAGACGCTTGAAATATTCACAGAATATTTAGTTATATATTCACTTCAAAAATAAATAATTAAATTAAAACAAATATTTAAGGGGGGCTCCCGCACAACAAACGTATTTTTTTGCCATTTTTATAGATAATGGTACGGAACCCTTCGTAACGCGAAACGTTTTTTACTAAATTCTTGGAAACTTTGGATATTTAATTCCTACAAAAATAGACTTTTTTGATGTCCAATTTCAACCAGCAGTCAATATATAATTATTTAATACCACACAATGGCAAATAGCTTATTATTGGTTAACTCTTTTACAATATTTCACGCTTGTACTTAAGGCGGAAATAAATGCTACAATTTGTGGTTTTAAATCACGTGGAACGAACATCTGCGCAGGACCACCTGCTATGTGGAGCTGTAAACATAGTTTGGAATAAAAGAGGTTTTGTTGGTGTTCCTTACCAATATTGAAAAAAAAACCGGCCAAGTGCGAGTCGGACTCGCGCACGAAGGGTACCGTACCATTATCTATAAAAACGGCAAAAAAATCGTGTCTGTTGTATGGGAGCCCCCCTTAAATATTGATTTATTCTATTTTTTGTTATAGCGGCAACAGAAATAGATCATCTGCGAAAATTTCAACAGTCTAACTATCACGGTTCATGAGATACAGCCTGGTGACAGACGGACGGACAGCGGAGTCTCAGTAATAGGGTCCGTTTTAAACTTTGGGTACAGAACCCTAAAAATGAAATACTATGGCTTTCATGTTCATTCATTTTCCTATTTCTCACAAAAGGGTACAAGGTAATACCTAAAAAATTTGGCACATTAGTACCACAAATTCGACATAGCGCCACTAAATTCGTGGGAAACCAATTAAAATTTGAATCTTTAGTCTGGTACTTTTAAAGCACTCAAATAAATAATTTATATTTAATCTCTCACTTGAAAATAAATAGGAACATTTGTTTTTCATCATTCGTGTTTGAAACTTCTTTTTACGAACTCGGTTCGCAAAAAGAAGGTCGCAAGTTTGAACTTTCGTGGGTTCGATTCCCACGCGGGACAAACATTTGTGTGCATGAACATGTCTGTCTATCTTGGTCTGGATTTTTTAGGACAGATAGGGCGCGTCAAAGCAGCCCGACTGGGGAAGTTTGTCCTGTGTGGGAATCGAACCCATGAGCGTTGTCAAAGTCGGGTCATTCACGACTGCGCCAACGAGCTCGTCGTAATAATTATGTATCTACTCAATCCACCTATGCAATATTCACTTTCATCTTTAGATCAATGTCACATACATGTGGCGAGACTCTGCTAATTGAAATTAAATTAAATATATTTATTTGTTAGTAGAAATTCATGTTAGGACAAAGAATATGTCTAAGTTTATGTGAACAAGCGTATTGCACCAACAATTGGCATGCAAATGTTCAAAGTCAATACTTTACAATTTGTAGTCAATCACGGCGTTAGTCTTAAGCTAAATATGGCTACGTCGTACACTTAAGCAAAATAAAATAAGAATTAGAAAATTATGTCAATGGTTAAAAATTTAAGTATTAACTGAGAAATTATTTAATGAATTATTAAAGTATTTATTTAAAATAATTTTTTTTTTTGATTGAATAGCCAGACGATTTGCATATCCCGCAGTTACCGTTATTCAGTATATGTTATAAGCGCATGGTTTGATTAGACCACTCGGAACTCGCCGGGCTAATCCAGAGGGATATGGCAATTTTCTAAATAAATGTGTGTTTTTCTTTACAAATATACAGATGTCAAAGTCAAAAGTCAAAGTCAAAATCTTTTTATTCCGTAAAAATGGCTACATTTGTTTGGAATCGTCACAATTTTTTTTCCCTACCGTGCAGTTCATGACTAGGTGAGCACTGATAAAAATACTGCCAAAAAACTCAGGCATCCCTCTTTTGGTATCCAAACAAATTTACCATATTTATTAATTACATTATAATTGGATCGACTTAATCCCAGGCATTTTTATCATTAACATAGTCAGATACTTTATAATATGCCCTGCTACACAATTTGGCTTTAATAATAGTTTTAAATTTATTTATTGACAATTCTCTTATATTGCTGGGAAGTTTGTTATAGAACCGTATACATTGCCCCATAAAAGAATTACTTATTTTGTGGAGACGGCTTGCATGTAACACAAGATTATGCTTATATCTAGTATTTATATTATGAGTATCACTCTTTTTACAAAATGAGTCTATATTTTTATGGACATACAAAAGATTTTCATAGATATATTGCGATGCGACTGTTAGAATATTTATTTCTTTGAATTCTTCTCTAAGGCTCCATGTCCAATATGTACATAGAAACTTAGAAACTAATGTCAAAATTTTTAACTTTTAAATAATTGTCTACAGCTATCTAATGGTCTGGAGCCACATACGGCTCTTACACATTTTTTTTAATAAAATAGACCTTCACCTAAATTTACCGAATTTCCCCAAATGACGAGTCCATACCGTAAAGCTGAGCAAACATAGCCATGGTAGGCCAGCAGTGACGTTTCTTGACCACAAGTATTTATTAAACGATACAGAGCATAAACAAATCGGTTTATTGACATACATTTTTGACATAATTAAAAAACGATACAGGGTATCGTATAAGAGAGATCATTATAAAATCTGAACTTACAGAATACTGAAGCCAAATATCAAGTCTCTCGAGGGTTGCTACTACTAATGGGGTTAACAGTAAGCTCATGGCGGCGGTACGGTAACAGTTCATGTTTCATGTTTAGAGTTGTTTACCACCCGATAGTATGAAAAAAGTCCTGAGTTTTACTGGTAAAGAGATAGTGCTGCCACAGAGGTTTCGGTAGTATGTTTTTTTTTATTATACCACTAAGGTGGCGGCGGCCTGCCTGATTGTAAGCAGTCAACATTTGCAACAACAGGGTTGTCACTTATTCGTTGCCGACCCTCTAAAAACCTCTTCACGAATTTCTTGAAGAATTGCATGCTGTAGTCCCTTGGAAAAACCTCGGATGGGAGCTCATTCCACAGCTTGAGAGTTCTCGGCAGAAAACTTCTCTGGAACCGCACAGTATGCGACCATTGCGGTTCCAGCGTGTGAGGGTGAACTCCCCGCCGTCGGTGTTCTCAGAGAGAGGAGAAGAAATTAAGAAAAACATTTATTACGCCAAGTAACGCTAACGTTAAACAGCAGCCAAAAAGCCAGTATCTAGAGTGTTATTAATATTACGTTTCTGCGAGTGAATGAAGTTGCCAGTAAAACACCTAAGGAGTTGGTGTTGGCAGTATAGTGGGCATCGCGTGAGCGATACTTAATGTATTGCAAGCGTTCACCACTTTACATTATGTAAGCCGCATGCTATCCGATGTTGATTGCGCTCTGTTATTTCTTGTTATTGGGAAAACCAAAGACAAAATAGCTAAAGCCATCACTAACACTATAATTCGACTAAATCGCCACCACAGCCTTTGTAAAGCCGAATGTACCGAAAGCCTTCTTCTTTCATAGTTTAGTTCGACGGCCCTGGATACCAGCCATTTAGAACCATTGCTCGACATGGCATCTCACACGTTTTATTTTAAATATAGAACAATGTTTTATATTCAGTACATGAGAGACGTCATATCGATCATATCAAAATCAAAACTTCGCTAAATCCTTAGGCTTAGGTAGCAGACACCGCCAAAGCGAATGAAGTACGAAACGAGATAACGCTAACAAGAAGAGGATCAAACATGACTGATGACATATTGGCATATGATTTATTTATGGTTTTATGTTTTTAGATATTAATCAATAATTTATCTCTACTTAAATACCAATGAACAGTTTTCTTCTAGTGTCTGTAAACTTAGGGTGTTTCTCTGTCGAATGTTGCTTTGGTTTATACGTCCTGTTGTTTAGAGTCCTAGTGGATTTATTCTAAGATGTTTTTATAGTTATAGGTGCATCGTACACGCTCTAGAATGGCAATACGAAAGTAAGGTAATCGCCCAACTACATTCTGTTGGCCACGCTCTCGCGTCGCGACTATACGTACTTCGCCACAAAGCGTAGATGTCTCAAGATATATATTCATCTCTTTTTAACGACAAGTAGGCCCTATCATTTGTCTCTTTATTAGAGCAAAGTGTTATAATATATAACTGTGCGTAGATATAGTACTACTTGCGCCATTTTAAAATACAATAACGTTGGTGTATAACGTGTCTACCTTTGGATACGTCGCTGGATTTACTTGTCTTGATAAACACTGCCAATTTGCTATTTCGTAATGGTCTGTAATGCATGTATTACTCATTTATAAAATAGAGCAGGTAGTAGTAGCGTTGTTTTTTTACACAACTAAATTGGCAAACAAGCATGCGGCCCGCATCAAATGGTAAGCGGTCACCGCAGCCTATTGACGCTCGTAGCGCCACGGGGATGTAACTCGCGCGCTGCCAACCTTGTGACCTAACGATGTTTCGTCACAGTGCCTGGTAATTTCTCTGCCATAGCTATGTAAATACAGCTGCTTGGCGGTAGAAATAGGTGAGACAGAGGTACCCACGCAGACGACTTGTGTACAAAGCTTCCCACTGATAAGTTGTGCGTGCGTTGCGTTTTATACGTAAACTTATTGCTACTGCTTCTTAGAAATTCTTAGAAGCTGAATTTTATAACAACTTTTTATTTACAGCATGCGTTATGTTTTCATACATGTACTAAGGGATATGTGTGAATATGTACAATTACCTACATTTTGAGCAACAGTCAACTCCTTAGATCATTCGTGAGCTACGCAAGAATTCAATTACAACGTCTTGACTGAGAACATCACTTTTATAACTTTTCAGGTTACAATATGAAAAGTCCCTCTTCCCAGAAGCAGATATATTATTATTAAGACATTTTCAAAACGGTTGGTTAGCCGTAATATATTGCGTCGGTTAATTTCGCGTCGCCTGCCATCTGTTGCGACGAAAAGAGACGTCAAGTGCGTTTCGTTCTGCGACATTTAATTTGTATTAATATTATGACTGTGGCGTTTCGTTTCTTCACGAATCGTATGTTTTGGTTATAAAAGCATTCATTTTGCTTTTATGTTCAATTGATTGGTGAAATTGGAGGAATTGTAATTGAGGTCCTTTTGCAAAGCATTCGCTTTGTGTATTTTTTTTATTCGTTTTTTTTATTTGTTGGCAGATGCCGCACTTTATTTTTATTAAAGAATTAACATACTGATATCGCGTTTATATTATATTTCATATTTTGAAGTTACACTTCTTTTGGCGCGTTAGAGGAAAATGATGGTAGTGAAGTTTCACGACATCAAAATCTAAAATCGACACTACGAAGTTAGTAAATCTCTTTCACGTTTTGTGATTATACTCGTATTCAAATATTTATTTATGAATTTGCAACACGTATTTTATATCAGTACAGATACATTTTTACGTACTTGCATACCTATTCCATTCATCCCGTTCAATTGTAATGCCTATTGCGATATTTAAATATAAATAAATAAATATTGTCGGATAAATTACACAGCGGCATCTAGCCCCAAAGTAAGCGAAGCTTGTGTTATGGGTACTAAACAACTGATAAACATTACATACATTTTTTTTGTAAATACATACTTATTATACATAGAAAATACCCAGACCAATACAAACAGACATGTTCATGCACACAAATGTTTGTACTGTGTGGGAATCGAACCCACGGGCGTTGGTGTCAATAGTGAAACAACGCGTTTCACCACAGCGCCACCGAGCTCGTCATTATACCACGCTGTTTGGTGTAAGCAGCGCAGAGCGCTTGAGCGAATGTGCGTGTGTTTCGAGATTGGCGATGATAATGCTGGTAATGACGATGGTGAAAGAGTCGTTGAAATTATGGATGAAAGTTGATTTTTCTGGGAGATAAACTTTTTAATGTAATATAATTGTAATAGTTCTCAAGTGTTAAATTTTTAATGTAATATAAATTGTCATGTTTGTGTACGATAGCGCAATAAATGAATATTGTATTTTACCACATACATGATAGTACTTTTATACTGATAAATAAAGCAATTCGTGCGAAATTATTCCCTAATCATTCCAAAATATTTAAAAATGCACAACGTTAATGATAAAGTTTTCACTTCTGCCGGCACTCCCGGAGTGTAACCCGTTTTTTTTTACGTACAACGTCCGAAGGCATGCAACTGTACGGTCCACATGATGGAAAATGGTACCCATAGCTTATGAACGCTGATAATATATAAAGTATCACGCGCGCGATGCCACCTCTGCTGCTAACACTGCAACTCCTTAGGAGCTTACTGGCGACCTCACTCACACGCAGGAATACAACAGCCCTGCAGGGAGTTTGTTATTTGGCTGCGGTTTTCTGTGAGATGGTGGTACTTTCCCCGATGGGTTGCTTTGATGCGCTCTACCTCTTTTAAAAATATCTACATGCCTCTTCCAAAAATAGCAGACTGTTACAATAAACTTTTGTTATTGATTGTTACCACCTAAAGTTGGTTCTCAAAAATAAGTTAGTGGCTGCAAACATCAGCACGAACCGTCGACTTAACCTACTGTTCAATCAGGAAGGAGCTAGAAATACCTTCCAATCGTACATTAAATCAACGTGGTGGCTTAAGCCCATTGTTTTAACACAAATAGCCCTCCACGGTCTGAGCCGACCTTGGCCCAAAATGTATTGCCCCGTTGAGTACATTCGCGTCGTAAATGGCGATTTTTATAAAGGTGAAAATGAAAGTTTTGACCAATGGCAACGTATTGCGTGCTTTTCTCGATGTGCCTTTCTTCAACCTCCACCAATAGACTTTTATATATATCTGTACTTAATTGGCAAGTTTCGTGATGGCACATTATTCTATTATTGTACTATCATGAAACTTGCCAATTGAATATAATTACTATATAATTCAAATTATAAAAGAATATGGTATTATCGCAATTACTATAATACTACTATTATTATAATATATTAGCGTTGGATTAGTGATATGTTACTTAGAATAAATATTTTAATAGAAGTCTTCTTCTTATTCACGTTATTCCGTTTCCTAATCCATTAGATAGATAGATAGATAGATAACACTTTATTCATTTCACAAAAACACACACAATGAAAAAATACAGTACAACATGATTACAATACGGAACATCACAATATGAAGTGAAGAGCTGCGTCGGCACCACGCTCCGCACATTATCACTGCATTAAATTAATAAGTTTTGGAACTACAAAAGAATACTTAATTGACATATAGACAGATAAAACATACACAGGAAACATATACGTACCGACACAAATACACAATTAACATACACATGATGTATATACGAGTATAAGGTAATTGGTGTAACATCGTGTGTGTCGCAGAGAAACGAAGGATTTTAGGACATTAGGATTCGCGGGGTCTGCTACCTGAGCCTATGGATTTGGCGAAGACACAGATTTTTACCGATTTTGGAGCGACAGCAGTCAGACACCACAAAATGTAAATCTGATCTTTCTTAGATTATGTCACACGTCTTTTGAAATATTTTTTGGGCGTGCGGGGTTCCGCACAAAGGTTTTCCTTGGCTGCCGAGAAAGTGATAATTACAAATACGTTATGTACGTATTTGTAATTATTTTCTCGGCAATTAGAAAACACTCTACTCGCCCCGACTCGGTTCGACTGTTTGTCTTGGTCTGGATGTTTTAAGAGATGTAGGGCGCATCAAAGCCGCGGGGAAGTACCACCACCTCACAGAAAACCGCAGCCAAATAACAACTCGCTAGAGGGTTGTTGTATTCCTGCGTGTGAGTGTGGTCACCAGTAAGCTTCCAAGGAGTTGCTGTGTAAGCAGCAGAGAAGGCATCGCGCGAGTGATACTAAATATATCGCAAGCGTTAATAGGCTACGGTATCCGATTTACATCAGGTAGGCCGTATGTTTGTATGCCTCCCGACGTAGTATAAAAAAAAACATGAATTTAGTGTTACCCCACTGCTCACAACATAAGCACCATATATTTATACAATGTATGAATCCTACTTAATATTATAAATGTGAATATCCGTTTGTTTGTTATGCTTTCACGTGAAAACTACTGAACCGATCATCATGAAACTTTGTACACATATTCTTGGAGGTATCAGAAGTAAAATAGGATACTTTTTATTAAAAGAAATATATATTTTTTATCAATGCGAGCGAAGCCGCGGGTAAAAGCTATATATACATCATATATAATGTATCGTACGGTAGTGAATCATAGACATGGCAGACGAAGCATGAAAGTAGGGTCAACGCTGTTGAAATGAGATCGCTGAGGAGTATGTGTGGAGTTAGAATGATTAATAGAGCAAGAAATATCACGATACGAGAACAATGTGGAATTAAAGATGATGAAAGTAGGGTCAACGCTGTTGAAATGGGATCGCTGAGGAGTATGTGTGGAGTTAGAATGATTAATAGAGCAAGAAATAGCACGATACGAGAACAATGTGGAATTAAAGATGATGAAAGTAGGGTCAACGCTGTAGAAATGGGATCGCTGAGGAGTATGTGTGGAGTTAGAATGATTAATAGAGCAAGAAATAGCACGATACGAGAACAATGTGGAATTAAAGATGATGAAAGTAGGGTCAACGCTGTAGAAATGGGATCGCTGAGGAGTATGTGTGGAGTTAGAATGATTAATAGAGCAAGAAATAGCACGATACGAGAACAATGTGGAATTAAAGATGATGAAAGTAGGGTCAACGCTGTAGAAATGGGATCGCTGAGGAGTATGTGTGGAGTTAGAATGATTAATAGAGCAAGAAATAGCACGATACGAGAACAATGTGGAATTAAAGATGATGAAAGTAGGGTCAACGCTGTTGAAATGGGATCGCTGAGGAGTATGTGTGGAGTTAGAATGATTAATAGAGCAAGAAATAGCACGATACGAGAACAATGTGGAATTAAAGATGATGCAGTGATAAAAATTGAAAAGGGTATGGCTGAGATGGTTCGGACATGTGGAAGGAATGACAAAAGAGTTACGAAAGAAGTATATTGAGCAAGAGGGAGTGGAGATATTGGCAGCGGTGGCACTAGAGCACATACATAGATCAAATGGCTGATGTGCTGAAAAAGAGGCAAATTAAAAGGACCCGAAACCGAACAGTATGCGAGGAGAGGTTTTTTTTTTAACCGGACAGGCCCACCACTCATACCCACCACTGTGTCTTCTGTATAGCCAGAATCAACAGCGGCGACCAACAAAAAGGCAATGAACAGTGAAGTTCACTGCCGTCCCGGGGGTTAAACAATAGCTGCCTTGGAACTCACAACGAATTTAATCAGAAGAAATTTATAAGCGAGGAGGTTGATGAGGGTGGAAGAGGCGAGAGAGGTATTTTTGGATTAGTGCACTTGGCGTTCCGTGGACTCATGTATTTATGTTTTTTTTTATACCACTAAGGTGACAATCAAGCATACGGCCTGCCTGATGGCAAACAATCACCATAGCCTTTGGACATTTGCAACACCAGGGGTGTCACTAATGCGTTGCCGACCCTATAAAAACCTCTTCACGCATTTCTTGAAGAACTCCACGCTGTAGTCCCTTGGAAAAACCACGGCTGGGAGCTCATTCCACAGCTTGAGAGTTCTCGGAAAAATCTTCTCTGGAACAGCACAGTACGCGACCATTGCGGTTGCAGTGTGTGAGGGTGAACTCCCCGCCATTGGCGAGCGGGTATTTTTATATAAGAATTATTATTATTATATTATGTGTCTTTATATAAGAATTGATCATTTAAAGTAATAGGATATTGTCGCACAGCTGTCCTGAATAATTGTTTTAAATGCTAAATGAGACAACATGACCTTTTTCCCGGCCATTGGTGTTCAATTATATCAAATTATCGTTGACAGAGGAAAAAACAAAGATGGCGCTCTAATTATCCGTAACATATCCCAATGGATGGGACATTATTAGTATCATTACGCTAATACCTCTGTAAATTGGTTACTTTTATAAGAAAAAAAACTGAGTACGTGTAACATAAATACTTATAACATATGTAACAGGTTCTTGTATACTGTACTTAATAATTGAATCGAGGAGCCTTTAGGGGTCCACGGTTAACTGTCAACACGACACTTTACAACGTCGGGAGGCATATAATCACACAGCTGACCTGATGTATGTGCAATTTGACCTTTGTGTGCTTCTGCTACCAATTAGTTCATGCGAACTAGAGCCGGCCGGCACCCACCCTTTAACAGATGCCTGCCGTCGCTGTCTGAACTACTCCGGACGCCTCCGCCTCGCCTTTATTTATATATACATAACCGCCATCGTCGCTGTCATGGCTGCCCTGGTCGTCTCTGTGACACGTGTTTTGCCTCTCCGCGAGTATCCTCAGACGGTGTAGATGTTAGTCGATTGAATTACGTGCCACAAGTATTGTATTGATTATATCGATTAACATCTACAGCGCCTGATGATGCCTCGTGGAGAGGCGAAACACGTGTCGCAGCGACGACCACGCCAGTCGTGGCAGCGACGGTGGTGGCGGGGGCATGCGGATTCTGTTCCAGATGGCGGACGACCGCCGCAGCCGAGGCTGAGACTACCGGAGCAGCCATGGTAGCGTCGGCATGTTGCATCAACTAACAGTAGTGGGTGGGTGCCGGCCGGCGATAGACCACATGAACTAATTGGTGGCGGAAACACACAAAGCAGGTTAGATCAAATTACATACAAGTATTGTATGCATGCATATTATTTTAACGACTAACATCTACTGTAACGACCAAACCACACCTCGTTATAGAGATAGGACGCATCAAGAAAGTACCTCCAGGACAGACGTCCACCTCACGGAAAATCGCAGCCAAATATCAAACTCCTTGGAGGTTTGTTGTGTTCCTGCGAGTGAGGTCACCAGTAAACTCCTGAGGAGTTGGTGTGTTAGCAGTATGCGGTAGCATCGCGCGAGGTATATTAATACAGTACACAAACAACAGTACAGTACAAAGGCTACGGTAACAATTTTACATCAGGTGGGCCGTAAGCTTGTATGCCTCCTGACGTTGTATAAGATAAAAAAAGAGATGATTGAACGCCAGGTGCATCGATCCAAACTTACCTCTCTCGCTACTTCCACACTCATCAACCTCTTCATTTTTTTTATACCTTACAAACAAGCATATGGCCTGCCCAATGGTAAGTAGTTACCATAGCGTATGTATATTTACAACACCACTCTTGCGTTGCCGACCCTGTAAAAACTTCCTCACGCTTTACTTGAAGAACCCATGGCTAATTTGCAGGCTCTTCAGTTTTGGGTATATACCTACACACTCCAGTGCGCTGCTCAACTGCGGATAGGGAAGCCAGTTCTTTCAAGCCGACTGATTGCCACTTAACTTATCGATTATCACCTATCGGCCACAGCCAGCACCGACGGTTTAATGTGCCCTCCGAAGAAGCTGGAGATAGGTAAACCCATCAAGAGACAGCTCTCGGCCGACGCTGCTTAATCGGGTGTTCGGTTTTTTTTTTATATATACGTGCACCGCTGCTTTTTTTTTGTTACATGTTTAAATATTATATAACTTTTTTTTAAACTTTGTCAATATATAAAAAAACCACATTCATACATAATACTATCTTCCATTCCGCAATCCATTCTTTCATTCATCATCTTTCAGTTCTATTTTCTAAGATTATAGTTTTGCCCATTTGTTGAACGCCGATGAATAAGTATAGTCTGTCCAAACTTCCCTCCCCATACCGCGTCAGTCCAGCCACGGGGGACAGCGAGCTTCGCAGCTCCACCTAGCCACCGCGACCCCATCGGCTATACACAGTATAGCTAAGGAGTACTGCATTGGTCCTAGGTGGAGTCGCTCTGCTTATTACGGTCAATAACAACCACGGCTAGACTGACGCAGAATTAAAAAAAAAATTGTTCTGCTTTTCCCTTTTTTTTATTTCTGTTCGGTTAGAGCGACACACGCTACGCTATCGTACTATCTCTCGATAATAATACATTACGAGATATTACGGAACTCTCAGTATGTTAGTTGGATTAGTGCTTGACTAGTTTCTAAATAATTGTGATTCAAACAAGCTAACAAGTATATGGCGGTAAGCTACTGTCGCCGAGCTCGACTGTACATCCCGGACTAAGGAGGTTTGTGACATTTCCACGTAATTGTACTTGCTTCAAACTGGAACCCTGCCACATAAATATCAAGTAGAGTAAAATAAAATAAAAATTCCACCTCTTATTTTTTTTAACCGTACCGTAGCCTATAAACGCTTGCAATAGGTAGGTACTTTATATCACTCGCGCGATGACGCCTCTTTTACTAACACACCAATCCTTAATGAGCTTACTGACTCACACGCAGGAATACAAGAACCCTCTAGGGTCAGTGCCTCCACCTCACAGAAGACGATAGCCAAATAACAACTCCCTTGGGGGTTGTTGTATTCCTGCGAATGAGTGAGGTCACCAGAAGATGAGGATTTGCTGTGTTGACATCGGGGGTGGCAACGCGCTAGCGACATTCTTTTTGTTGGTAGCGTTCATAGGCTACAGTAACGGGTTTACATCAGTCAGACCGTATGCTTGTTTGCTATCCGTCGTAGTATAAAAAAAATACTGTTTCAAAATTCACGCACACAAATATATTATACAATTGAGGTCATTCGACGAGATTCAATCAAAAAAAAGTTAACAAAAAGTTACGTCACTTTGCAACCAACGCTCGTGGGTTCGATGCCCACTCGAGCTCGTAACATACAGAAATAATTCAGGAAAGATTGACGAAACAGATATACAATAAAAAAGTGAAAGCATGTAGGAGCCGAGGCAGACTGAGACTCACCTACCATGACCGAATTGATCGTGCTTTATCAAAAGGTGATGTCAGGAGTCCTAGGAACATGAAAATGTTAACGAAACGATAGAGGATTGTAAGGACCACGTCTTATGGCACTCGGTTCTCTCTGCATACCCCGTAAGGGATCTGGTATAAGTTATACATACTCACATACGAAAAGCGGGCTCGTCAAATATGCGTAACGGTCTAGACAAAGATAAAAAGCCGTCAAGTGCGAGTCGACTCGCGCTATGAGGGTGCCGTAAAAAAATATTTTTTTCAAATAATTCTACAAACCAACGGAACATGTCTTTTCTTATCTTAACACCGACACTCTCTTACAAACCAACTTTTTCTCTCACGTCTTCATTATGAACGCGGTCAGGAAGCGTTTTGCCACAAATTTTGCGCAATGCTCTCATCTCGAGCACATTTATTCTACTTTCATGCTCTCTCTGCCATAGCCAGCTCTCGCTTTCATAAGTTAGCGTTGGGATTAGCATCGTGTTGTGTACAGCGAGCTGTGCCTTCTGGTTTACATTTCGGCTGCCTAGAAGTTTACCCAACGCTTCATTCACCCTATTCCCTGCACTCACTCGTCTCTCCACATCAGCTGTGTACCTTCCATTGCTGCTAAAAGCACTTCCAAGATATACAATCTCATTTACTTGCTCCAACACTACATAATCAACCGTAATCGTGGTGTCTAAAAATTGTTTTCAAATAATTGTCGCAAAAAAAGTTTCATTTTTGTGATGGAACTACAAATTTACGGTTTTCGAAATTTTTCCTGTACTTGTGCTACATGACATTGCTTCTTACCAAATTTCATGATTCTAGGACAACGGGAAGTATATATATATATATATTTTATAGGTTCAGATTCCCTTACGAGTGTCAAAAATACGCATAAACGATACTTAGAAGTTTGATATTTTCACTACTCGAATGGATTACAGACCTGAGTATTTGATATTAATTTCAGCATGATAGCTCCACCCGTTCCTGAGAAAAAGGGCCTTGACAGACAGACTGACAACAAGGGATCCTACAAGAGTTCCGTTTTCCTTTTAAGGTACGGAACCCTAAAAATAAATATTTCAGCTCGGCGGTTCCAGCAAAAAATATTGTAATCTCCCACTGAAATGACGAAACAAGAATTTTTATAATATTAAGTCGGTAAAATGCGAATAAGCAGCGAAAACATATCTGGAGATTCTCTGAGAAATTTTTAACTTAAATTCCAAAGATAACGTTTTATTATGACATCTTACTCGTAGAACAAACACTACTTGCGGTATGAAGCAATTTACATATTACTTTTTATTTGCTCCTTTAAAATTTAAACACGATGGCCAAGCGGTAACAATTGCGTTCATTTTTTTATACGACGTCGGGAGGCATACAAGCATAAGACCCACCTGATGTAAAGCGACTACCGCAGCCTATGAAAGCTTGTACATTTTAATGTACATTGGCAAGCTTACCTCTTTCTTTCCTTTTCACCAATGGTCATTTTCGAAATGCTGGTAATTCAAAATAAAAAAAAAAAGGAAACTGAGAAATTATTCCGGTAATTCAAAAACAAAAAAATGAATCTTTGAGAAATTATTAAAATATACTAAGATTTGTTTATTTTAAACATATTACTATAATAATTAATTAAACATATAACTATTTTTTAGTATTTGTTGTTATAGCCGCAACAGAAATACATCATTTGTGAAAATTTTAACTGTCCAACTATCACGGTTCGTGAGATACAACTTGGTGACAGACGGACGGACGGACGGACGGACGGACAGCGAAGTCTCAGTAATAGGGTTCCGTTTTACCCTTTGGGTACGGAACCCTAAAAACTTCAGAGAGTTGTTATTTGGCTGCGGTTTTCTATTTTGTTACACCTTAACCTTACCTCTCTCAAAAATACCCAGCCAAGACATCATGTTCATGCACACAAATGTTTGTCCTGTGTGGGAATCGAACCAACGAGCGTTGATGTCAGTCGCATTATTAACAACTGCGCTATCGAGCTCGTCTCTATACTGAAAAATTTGTATATTGTATACAAATATTATTATTACGACAGTTAATGCATTGTAACCATAACTTGTAGTAATCCAACCAATCAACAGTTTAGAATTAAATCTATCTATAATTTCACATCAAATCCCTTGCGGGGTAGGCAGAAAGGACCGAGCGCCGCTTGACTCGATCCTTATACACCTCACTCGCTTCGTTAACATTAATTGCTCTTCTCATGCACGCTCGCCGGTTTCTAAGGCACGTGCCATCACCTTCGTCGGCTCCTACATCCTTCCACTTTTGTGTTGTATATCCGCTTCGTCATTCTTTCATGCTGCATTCTTTCTACATGTCCTAACCAACGGAGCGTGCCTCTTCTAATTTTAACTTAGAATTACATCCTATATCTTTATCAAAAGAAAACACGCCCTATATGTCCATGGCGATGTTCAACTGAAAAAGATCTAACAAGTTCACTATACCTAACAGTGAAGCGGGCAAGATCTTTGGCAGCCAAATAAAGCATTGGCCATTAGAGACGGCCCGCATCCGGGCCGGGAGGGGCCAAATTGTAACAAATGGCCACCCATCCCCCCTCCTCGGGACTTTTTGTCCAGAATTCTCCGGGAATAAACAATACCCACCACCAATATTGTTAGCGTTGAATTGATTTACGTACTGATATCAATGCCGTTTATTGATTATATCGCTTTTACGGACTGTCACGCCTTTACACGACTTCAAAAAGGAGTGTAATGTTTTCAGAATTCATGTATGACAATTTTTTTTATATGCAATATCGGGAGGTATACAAGCTGATATGAACGCTTGCAGTACTATCACTCGCGCGATACCCTGCTGCTTACACAGCAACCGGAGCCCACTGGGTCACGCGCAGGAACACAACAACCCTCTAGGGAGTTGTTATTTGGCTGCGGTTTTCTGTAAGGTGGAGGTACTTTCCCAGACGGGCTGCTTTGATACGCCATACCTCTCTTAAAACATCCAGGCCAAGAGAAACATTTTTTATTTTATAAAATTTTCATAAAATTTTTTATTTTTTAATTTTTTAAAAATATATGGAACCCTGTACGACATCTAGCGACGAGTGCTGTTACTTTTTCTGTTGATGGGAGTGCAGTGCAGACTCTGCACTGCAGAGTGGCCGGCCATACGTTTTCCCATATGTTTTTTTTTTCTAATTGGAACGATTTCGGACCATTTTTCCTCACCAACGAACATTTAAATTTCAAATTAAAGGATACAAAACTACAATATGTTAGCTATTAGTGTGTCGATTTTGGAGTTTCTCACTATTACCGTCTAAACGCTAGCTAGATGACATCAGTCTACCCCAAACGACAATTTTGAGGGTAATGTGGCTCCGCTGGCTATCGCAGCTCTGCCAAATATTCATCTTTCAGGAGGACCAGCTCTTCTACACGTGGCTAAGCAGTTTGCCTTTGATGTTCAGATCCAAACATCCAATCCATCGCTGTGTAGTTTTTGAAAGATGTTCTCCAGGACTGTTGAGAAGAGATTGGGAGATGTAAGTTTACTTAGTACAGTAACACTTTGGGGTATAATTGGCTCAATATCATCTTTAGAGGCAAAGCCAACCTTACCTGCGCGTGGTGCACCCTACGTTTTGTTATTGTGTTCCTGCGTGTGAGTGAGGTCACCAGTGAGCTCCCAAGGCGTTGCTGTGTAAGCAGCAGAGGAGGCATGACGCGAGTGATACTTAAATAATATATCGCAAGCGTTAATAGGCTACGGTACCCGCTTTACTGGTGGGCCGTATGCTTGTATGCCTCCCGACGTAGTATAAAAAAAAATTATCTATAAAAACAGCAAAAAAAATCACGTTTGTTGTATGGGAGCCCCCTTTAATATTTATTTTATTCTATTTTTTTGTATTTGAAGTTATAGCGGCAACAGAAATACATCATCTGTGAAAATTTCAACTGTCTAACTATCACGGTTCAAGAGATAGAGCCTGGTGACAGACGGACGGACGGACGGACGGACGGACGGACGGACAGCGGAGCCTCAGTAATAGGGTTCCGTTTTACCCTTTGGATACGGAACCCTAAAAAAATCGGCCAAGTGCGAGTCGGACTCGCGCACGAAGGGTTCCGTACCATTATCTATAAAAACAGCAAAAAAAATCACGTTTGTTGTATGGGAGCCCCCTTAAATATTTATTTTATTCTATTTTTTAGTATTTGTTGTTATAGCGGCAATAGAAATACATCATCTGTGAAAATTTCAACTGTCTAGCTATCACGGTTCAAGAGATACAGCCTGGTGACAGACGGACGGACGGACGGACGGACGGACGGACGGACGGACGGACGGACAGCGGAGCCTCAGCAATAGGGTTCTGTTTTACCCTTTGGGTACGGAACCCTAAAAACAACAGACGAAGACAGCAGCCAAATAACATCTCCCTGGAGGGAGTTTGTTTGAACACCCAGACCAAGACAAACATACGTGTTCATGCATACATACAAATATTTGTCCTGTTGGTATCGAACGCTCGAGACACAGAGCGCGTCCAACTACTCCTTTCGCCGAATCCTAAAAATGAGAATACTTGAATAAAAAATATATCCTGTAGTCCTAAAAATAAAAATTGCGGAATTAAAACATAATTTGTTTTCATTGGTAACCCAATTTCCGTATCTCATATTGTTATTTTTCATTTTTGAGAATGTTATTAAGTTTTAATAATAACATGTCGAGTGCATTCTTAAATGCTAACTTGTCATGTATGGTTACTAACTTGTCATGTATGGTTACATCACGTTATTGTTTCGTTGGCAGTCGAAGAAATCGGTTTCTTTTCTGTAGGTATAGAGAAATATGACAAGGCAATTTTTTTTTGTGACTGGGTGATTATTTGCCTTTATACTCGTATATACTAGAATGGTACGTTTGAAATAATGGAATTTTTTTGTTTTTTTTATACCACTACGGATAGCAAACAAGCGTACAGTCCGCCTGATGTAAAGCGGTACCGCAGCCTATGGTCGCTAGCAACAAAAAGAATGGTTAACGCGTTGCCACCCTCACAGTCAATACAGTAACCTCATCCCTCAACCCCATCTTCTGGTGACCTCACTCGCAGAACACAGCAACCCTCTAGGGAGTTGTCATTTGGCTGCGGTTTTCTGTGAGGTGAGAAGTATCTCCGTACTTCCCCAGAAGGGCTGTTTCGATGCGCAGCACCTATTTTGAAAATAATCAGCCTAAGACAAACAGACATGTTCACGCACACAAATATTTGTCCTGTGTGTGAATCGAACCCACAAGCATCGGTGTCAAAGTTATCACCACTGCGCCACTAAGCTCATCAACCCCATATATTAAGACTATAATGATATCGCCTGCGATCGGCATGGAAGTTGTAACTGGCATAAGTATTGTGTGTAGAGGAACTCCATAATTAAAGTAGGTATAAAGATGGATTATAGACAAAACCATTAGGTCAAAAAAAGGCAAGTTACGAATGTCTTTTAATTTTTTTTTAAATAAATTACCAGAGTTTCACCAAATTTATAGCGGGGGCAGTGTATTGAATTTGTCTTAATACAGATCGTTTGAATTATCCATCCCAGTATGTTGACCCGTTCCTGACATATTGAAGAAAATCCAAAAAAAAGAATACTGGAATATTCGCAATAAAATCGACCACGTTTTAAAGTGTGTTAAAAAGTGGCATGTGAGTGAAATACATTTTAATTGTCCACGCTTGGTCCGGCTCAAATAGCAATAAATAAATATAAATAATAATAAACAATAAACCTCTGTAATTGTCTACTCTTATAATTACACTAAAATAGTATAATGAAGTTGCATAACATTTAATACAATTTAATCCAACTCTTCTGTTTACACTGTCATCGGTGATTTAAAAAAAGAACATCGTAACAATTTATGCAAATCATCGATGAATCACAAGCTCAATACAAAAATGACTAGACGAATTTGAAGCTGGCCACACGCATTCATTTGTCTTCAAACAAAAAGAAAAACAAATCGATCATTCAAATAAAAAGCAGATGGATCGCCGTTCATAATTCGAATTTCGAATAAAAAACAAAATGGCTCCGCTCCATGCAACCGGCATTTATTAACCCTACCCGTAATCCCAGGTTCGGTCTCCAGCGTGATAAATACAGGGTGCCTTAACTTTTGCCTGTGAGTCATTATGGCGTTTAAATAATTCGTGGCTGGAGTTGTGATTTATGATAACAGACGTGACATGGGTGTAATCTGTGCGTTCGAGTTTTATGACAGATGTGCTTGCGTGTGCGTTGCGAATGGCGTATTTAGAGAACTTAGGGTGGTTAGGGCTTTGCTAAGAAGAAAGGTGCTAGAGAATTAGTGATGAGAATGTTAATTTCTCAAGTTCGAAATTAATGTTGTCGCCATTAAAAGGATGGAAATGGGCTACGGATGTGACGACATGATGCTGTACCGCGTGGCGGTGGCGGGTGAATGCAGTCAGCGAGCACATCGGTGGTGGATACTATATAAGACCAGTTTATATGCTTGACTGTGCTGTGCCTCCGAAAGTCCCATATCCGTCTCGAACTTATTAAAGATTAGGAAGGAAGCATATAGGTGCTACTTCGAAACTGCTTGCTAGCATCCCAACCCATTGGGGGTCCATGACGAGCTAAGAGGCTGAGTAGTAACGCTAGTTTGACACATGACTGATTGTCTTGATCTGGGTATCCTGACAGGTAAAGTTTTTTAACACAGAAAATGGTATATATGTAGTTTCATAAAATAATGGTGTATAGAAAATATTATAAACGTAAACAAATGCTACATTCGACGAGCTCGGTGGCGCAGTGGTGAAACGCGTGGTTATGCTACTTTGACACCAATGCTCGTGGGTTCGATTCCCACACAGTACAAACATTTGTGTGCATGAACATGTCTGTTTGTATTAGTCAGGTTTTCTATGTAAGTATAAGTACCTATAAGTATGTATTTACAAAAAAAAATGTATTTATGTATGTTTATCAGTTGTCTAGTACCCATAACACAAGTTTCACTTACTTTGGAGCTAGGTGGCGCTGTGTAATTTGTCACACAATATTTATTTATTTATTCACTAAAGAGAAACAACCAAACCATTTTGATTTTATACAGAATTTTGCGATTTCTTTATCATAGAAGAATTTTCTAATTCACTTCACAAAAGCACAGAATTTAGCCAATAACACACATATGTACGTTCAGTGCATCGATGCACAAAATCTTGCACCTCGTGTAGACTTTTTGTGAGTGCAGTAAGTTGCATCAGGACCGCAGTATGTTCAGAGTCTATTCGCGCACCGATAGAAACTCTGGGGGATTATAGAGCTACGAATATTTAGAAGTGTCTTGTTGTTAGGTAAAATTTATTTTGTAGCTTCTTGGCTAGAAACATCTACTGTTACATAATTATCTATATGTATCTTCTATTAGATGATTATCTAACATTAGATTGTACAGTAGTCGTGAATCACACATAGGTAGTCTTAACGTATTATGGTTTTTGTTGGCTGTGCAAATATATTGTTTCATGTGTAGCATATTAACCATCAGTATCTCTATATTATGGGTTGACGTAACCTTGAAGAAAATGCAAGTTTAGGTATAAGAGAAACATAGGCATGATCTTAATAAAATAAATACCTATCAGTTTGTATAGTCATAAAATAACACGCCATTACAAAATATGTCATGTCTATACTACTAACATACTACCAACATTGAAATCTTATTTATACTTATTAGTGGGTATTTTTGTTTTATTCTGGTATTTAGCCTTATTCAAAAAAACATTTACATATTTATTTATGTAGATTAAACATGTAACGTGATAATTATTTTGTTAGTGCAAGCTTATGCCACAAATAATAAGAATAAGAAATCGGCTCATCTGTCAAAATCGGCTTCACAGATTTGGCGCTGCGGTGAACATATATACATGCATACAAAGACTTCTAAATTAAAAATTAAGTCGAGTAAAACCTAAGTATTTTTTGTTAATTTTACAGGAAATACTAGCTGTAATCCGGAGCATTGTCGCCGTTCTAAATATTATTTTTTGTATACTATTTATTCTACAACCATCGCTCATGTGGAAGCAATAAGTAGACAAAATTTTATCGCACTAGGATAAACAGTATTCGTATTTCATGTATTGCACCACATAAAATACGACTAAACAAATAATTAAATCTTGATTTTCATATGTAAAAATGAGTCACATTGACCTATAATATAGTGTATGTGATATGATAGAGAAATACAGATTTATCACTTCCAAAAAAAAATATGTGTAAAAATACAATTTCTTTCATTTTGCATATATTAAAGACCTAATATATAAACAGATCGAAACTGTCCTTATTTTGTTTTAAAAGCTATCAATGAAAGGTTCTATTCTATCTCGTCTTAGCTCTATAATATTGGCTTCAGTTGCACTACCAAAGGACGCCCCGGTGGCGCCTACGTGAGCGAAATCTCGATTACCGTTATTTATCCCACACTCCTGTGTCTCGATTATCGAATATTCGAGAAAGTGAGTATCGTCTGTTGTTGTGCACAATTGTCTCGCATTGTGCTTTATACGGAGCAACTTTTGTTTGCAAACTTTATATTTATTCTACTGAGCGTTATCCCGTTTTATCCCGTATTTAACTAAGGCTAAATATTTTAAACTTTATATTTATCAGTATATAATTGAGGGATTGAATTTTTATACTACTTCATGAGTACACAAAATTCTTCTACCCTTCTAAATACCCATTTATAGTACTTAGAATCGTTGAAGTTATTCTTTTTCTACAGCCGAGACAAAGAAATAAGGATGGGATATACTCGACTTATGATGAGCTCGGTGGCTCAGTCGTGAATGACGCGACTTTGACACCAACGCTCGTGGGTTCGATTCCCACACAAGACAAATATACAGACATTTGTGTGCATGAACTTGTCTGTTTGTGTTGGTCTGGATGTTTTAAGAGAGGTATGGCGCATCAAAGCAGCCCGTCTGGAGAAGTACCTCCACCTCACAGAAAACCGCAGCTAAATAACCACTCCCTAGAGGGTTGTTGTGTTCCTGCGTGTTAGTGAGGTCACCAGTAAGCTCCAAAGGAGTTGCTGTGTAAGTAGCAGAGGGGGCATCACGCGAGTGATACTTAATTTATTGCATGCGTTAATAGGCTAGGGTAACTGCTTTACATCTGGTGGGCCGTATGCTTGAATGCTTCCCGACGTTGTATGAAAAAATAATACTCCATTTCAAATACAAAAGATTATTACATAATATATATCTATATTTTTTTATACGAAGTTGGTAGGCTATATTAGTACGTCGGTAGGCTTATATATTATGTACGGCTGCAAGTTAAGGAAGCTTCTAACTAGCTCTTGAAGAATCGCTGTGTAGACAGCGTGTGAGCGATACCTCTTGTATTGTAAGCGTTCATAGGCTACGGTAATCAATTAACATCCGGCGGGTATGCTTGTATACTTTCACACTGCCCGCCTTTTAAAAAACATCTCGTCGTATCAAAGACTTCTATGTATACTACGTTTTTTTTTTTTTTTATACTACTAAGGTGGCAATCGAGCATACGGCCTGCCTAATGTTAAACAGTCACCGTAGCCTATGGACATTTGCAACACCAGGGGCGTCACTCATGCGTTGCCGACCCTCTAAAAACATAATTGTTCATAATTTAGTGATTTTAGCCAGGTGGAAGTAACTCTTTTGCACTTAAATTTGGTCAGTGGATAAATTACGAGAAATAATAAATACTATGTGTAGTATAGAAGTCTTTGCGTCGTATTTGAAGAATCCCGTGGTCTCTTGGGAAACACTAGGCAGAGATTATAGTTCTAATATGATTGAATTTCCTGTAAAAGTGGAGCGGTATACTTGTAACGAGTTTCTGGCAAAAGAGGAATGAGGTGCAAGGAAGCACCTTAACAGGAGACATAGGTCTATATCACTGAAGACAGCAAGTCACAAGCAAGCTACTTAGTCCCTGTATACTGTGTACTTAGTCCCAGCGGCGGTAACAACGCATTAGCAATACTTATTTATTGCAATCGTTCATAAGCTGCAGCCACTTCACATCGGGTGGGCCCGATACCGAGGAGCATAAGAGAGAGATATGGAAACTCTGATAAAAGTGTAGTTATCACTCTATAAAATTCAAGGATTAAAATTTTATCTATAATTTCACCCAGAATCGCTTGAAAGAACCGAGCGCTACACAATGTGATCAATGTGATTTTACACACGTTAGAATCCTAAATTCTAAAAAATAAATGCTCGATATATAAATAAAAGTAATATACAAGGCAGAAACATCTAAAGCGTTCCAAAATATTTAACGGACAGTTTAAAATTCCTCTCCACCAATAAACTTTATTACACGACCTAACCAAACAAAACTCTAAATTTATAAATCAAACACTCCCCAGTGGTTGAAAAAACAAATTCCTGTAGAAAAAAATTGAATGCGGTTCAAACTGGTTCGGGACCCTCAAACACAAGGGTTTATTGAGATATCAAATAAAAAATCAGCGGTCGACGTCTAGCTAACAAGCCCCCTCAACAATGCTCCTTGATTTAGCCCGAGTTTATTGTGCAACGTTATTTATACGCGACTGTACCCTAGTAGACGCCACGATCCAATGTTCTCCGATAGCTCAAAAAACAGACCAACTCAAAATTCTTTCTTCGCAATACACACCTTAATGTAAACGAATAGAATCGATATTTCATCGCATCGGGGAAGTGATGTATCGTGGATTGAATTTGAGATATGGAATTTACCAACGCATTTTATTAAGAATCGAGAAGGTATATCGCGATTCCTCTGTGCGGTTTGATTGGAAATATGCTTATGGCTGTTTCGGTTGGCGGGCACATTGGATTACGTCTGCATTGCTTGATTGCAACCGCTAGGAACGCGAATCGTTTAGACTCTTTGCCGCGGGGCATTCACTTGCGAGTTGCAGCTTTATATATCCCGTATGGTAGGATTGTTTGCGATATAATCCGGATCCTTTATATATTGTTACGTTTATCCAATTGTATTAATTTGTGGGTAGAAATTTATAACCTGTTACATCAGATTCGTACCTTTTTTGTGATTTATTTTTATACAATTTATAGAACCACTACTGCTATACTTTTAATGGAATTTCTTTGTTAAAAGTACAATCGGTCGCTGATAAAAGTGAAATGTTGATTTGTATGCCGTCGCAATAATAGTGATCAATTTTTGCACTTTTACACGGTCGACTGCATCTATTTGAAATTTCTGCAGAAATTTTATTATTGTGTCTGATACTTCTACATAATTTTCGAAATATTAGTTATTAATTTATATATGACATGGAAAGAAGTATTATTGATTTATCCTTTCAAAAGACGGCAGGCACATTCATATGGGGAAAATATGTTTTGAATTTCGGTGGAATACTTGAAATTCGGTGTAGCATATAAACACGATGTAGCTTATTAACCCCCACGTTTTTGTTTAATAATATCTGCAGAATAACAAACACCTCATCATACAAAATTATTAATTCAACATGTGTATATCGTGTCGGATAGCAATAAAACCATTTTGAAATATCAATCTTTCTGGAAATTCTTTGGCTCCGGAATTCTGTAAGTTTGTTTTTTGTTTCTACGTCAAGTATACAGTTAAAGAAGCGAGTGGGGTATGTAAGGTATGTAATGATCGAATCACGTGGCACTCGATTCTCTCTGCCTACGCCGCAAGGGATTTGGCGTGAAGTTATATATAGATATAGATAGAAGTATAAATCAAGTGGAGCAGGCATGTACTTAGTTTAATTTTACTTCTCAACTTATCTTAACCTACAGAATGAACATTCACTACTCACCTTCGCCTTTATGAACAAAAGATCCACGTGACTTACATATACAACATAAATATATCATCACATCATCAGACATCGTAAGTCCCGTAGGCATTTCTAGATAAAATTCTTGTGTATTACTCCCTTTCTTCTTATAATGTTATTGCGTTTCCTTCCACATCATTCTTAAAAAAAATTGCAATTACATCATGTCGAGTTTCCTCGAGATATTTTACTTCACCGCCGAGCAAGTAATAATTACAAATATGTTCATAAATCCGAAAGCACGAATTTAGTGGTACCAGGATTCGAACCGGGGACCTCTTGGTCACTAGGCCGGTTCTTTATCCACTAGGCTATCACTGCTCCTCCAAATTCTTGTGTACTACATCTGCATGTAACTCCCTCCCCCAAATATTCAAGTTCCAACGTCCAGCGGTTTACGTATTAGATATATCGACCTGAAAATTATATTTTAGAAGGGTTAAAAGAGCATAAATCATAAATAATAAACACTTCTTCATTTTATACAACGTCGGGAGGCATGCAAGCACACGGTCCACTTGACGTAAAGCAAAGCGTTGGTCAATGTAACGTAACAGCTCGTTTCACCACTGTCAAAGATTTCATTTTCATTAATTACAACAGTTTTCCTTCGATTTGACTTTACGTTGCCCATATTTGATTACTCTATATATCTATACCATAAGGGACTTCCCTTGCAGTATACAGAGTATGTGCCAGGAATAGCTTTTAAAGTATAATTCATCTTAGCAAAAACTTCTATGTATACTACTACATAGTATACAAGAAGTCTTTACATCTGACTGTAGAGTTGATGCAAAAGTTTAATGTGTCATTTTTCTGTCTGTTATGCGATATGATGTATGATGTTATACGGAATGATAGTCTAAAAGCTTTCATGAAAGTGGTTAGGGAAACGATCTAGGTTACTTTATCCCAGAAATATTAGATAGTTTATAAAAAATACATTTCTAAATATCCGAAAAGAATTGAATGAAGCTGTGTCGAATCGGACATTTTAATTTTCCATATTGGTACACAATATTAGTGAAGGGAGTGCGTAATATGCACCGAAAATAATATACAATGGAATTGAGAGCTTTTTTTATTATTTAAAATATACCAACCATTAACAGCCTTTGTAATTCGACTACAAAGGTTGTTAATGTTGTTAAAGCCAGAATTCGCCCATTAGGGAACAAAAAAATATAACGTGAGAAATGAAGATAACTAGGACTCTGTCGCGTATAATAAAACAAGACCTTTAGCTCGGCGCTTATCGTCGATATACAGGACATGCTCTAAATCAATCCCTACGGTTGAAGAGAGATTGATTGATCATGAAAGGCACAGAAATATCCTTTTTACTGATGAAGAAATTTTCACAATTGAAGAGCACACAAGCATAATGACAAAGTGTACGCTCACAGTTCTAAAGAAGTATCGGAAAGGTGGTCGTGGTCATCATCCTGCGTCTGTAATGGTTTGGTGAAGGGTGTCTTACCAAGTTCTTCTTGGTAAGACACCCTTCACCAAACCATTTTTGGGAAAAACACACAACTTCATTTTTGGGAAAAAAAGTGAAGACTTCATCAAGAGACTGTCTTGGATCGTATTATGAAACCTCTTAGCTTTTAAAATTGTACCAGATTTTCCAGCAGGACTCTGCACCTGGTCACAAAGTACGAACTACCGAAGCCTGTCTCGAAACCAACCAGACTTTATAATAGTTGTTACCAGATCTGAACCCTACAAATTATGGTAACATTTTTGGTGAAGAACACGGCCTGCTCGAAACGTCACGCCTATAATGTGCATCTTAAGAAATCGCTCGAGCAAGCAGTGGCTATATTTCCCATGGAAACAGCGCGAAATCCATAGATTCGTGGGCAGACAGATTAATGGCTTGTATCAAAGCCAGCCATTTCGAATAGAATCATTTTTTTTATTTTGCTGAGACTTCCATAAATATAATAAATACATAATAATACAAATATACATAATAATACAATGCAAAAGTGGAAGGATGTAGGAGCCGAGGAAGGCCGAGACTAACCTACCATGACCAAATTGGTCGTGTTTTATCAGAAGGTGATGTCAGAAGCCCCAGGAACCGGCGAGCGTGCATGAAAAGAGCTATGAATGTCACAGAAGCGAGTGAAGTATGCAAGGACCGCGTCTTATGGCGCTCGGTTCTCTCTGCCTACCCCGCAAGGGACTTAGCGTGAAGATATACATACATACATACATAATACAAATACATATAAGTTTTATTAAGATTACATTACTTCATAAAAAATAAATGCATTTTTATTTGTAACAGAACTTATGGACGGACTAGTTATTTTCATTGATAATAAATGAAAAGCTGTGATAGCCCAGTGGTTAAGAAACCGGCGTATTGAGCAAAAAGCCCCCAATTCAGGCATGTACGACTAAATTCGTGTTTTCGGACTTATGTACAAATTTGTAATTACGACTTGCTTGGCGATGATGGAAAATATCGTGAGGAAACCCGCACGTCCAAGAAATGTTATTTCGGTAGACATGTGATTTAACTAAGTCTCGTTTTTCCTCAGGGTTGTGGAGGTCTGGCGGCAGTCGCTCCATGTCAAAATCAGTATCTTTGCCCAAATCTTAGGTAGCAGAGCGGACCCCACCAATCCTAACGGATTGGGAAGCGTGATAACGTCAAGACGAAGAAGATTCATTGATAATACTTATAATACTCGGCCATAATGTTCGCTTTTAAACCATTCGCTCATTGAAATAATATTCCTCATGAAAAAGATAAACGAACCGAATATCCATTTGGCAACAGAGTACAGGACAACTCAATTATTAATTCAACGGCTATCAATAAAAGTGGACGTCCATGAACAAACTGACGTTTCCACTGCAAAATTGAATTACTTTCATAACATTTAAAAGCGGACGACAGACGAAATGGGACTTTTTTGCAAACAGCGACACTAACAAACTGTGTCGTTCTGTGTCTATTATTAATTAAAAAAGCGGCAGGGACCGGTTAAGCCGTGAGTGTTCCGAAATTGAATCAAAGGAGTGATTCGAATGGAATCCGATGAATTGAGAGTGAATCACTGCACAACTCTAATTGAAATAACGAAATATTTGAGGTATTTGATTTTAGAATTACGAGTAGATAGATCCGCCATTCATATGTATTGCCATTACATACAACAAAAAATTTTGTCAGGTACACAATTAGTGAATAGAATAATGTTAACAGGTTATTTTGCGAACGTCAAATTTCTAGGCAATCTCAGCCAGCGGTCAACCGTTTCATGCGGTCTCCCTGACCTCGCCAGCCCGCCGTATCCACACTGCTAGTGGCACTTCGACATCTGCCGATGCTCCCGCTGTCCACACAACGACCTCTCAGTTAGCTGGCGACCTTACTCAGGCACAAGAACACAATAATCCTTCCGGAGTTGTTATTTAGCTGCGGTCTTGTGTCAGATGGAGTCGCTTCCCCAGACGGATATTTGATGAAAAAGGCATGCTATATGCCCCACCACAACAAAGACAAATCAGTGGTGGAGTGGAGCACAGCACGACAGATGACCATACAATAATTTCGCCGTTTCCATTATTCGAACCAAAACAACGATTTCTTTTCAAGCACAGTACAAGACTGTGTCAAAAGATTTTTCTGCGTACTTTACAAAATTGTTTTACTTTAATAATCGTTTTCCTGACGAAAAGATAAATTGAAGCTGTACTTTCCAACAATAATATTTATGATACTTATTTGTAATCCTGACAGCGCGGCCGACTGTATATTTTGTATTATGATAAAAATAAACCGACTACAATAAAAAATGCCCAAGAAAAGGTTTTAAAAAGATTTTGGCGTAGGTATGTACACGATGATTACAAATAAATAAATAAAAAATGTATTATCCTACTTATCATATGTAACAAAATATATTTATACCATCCTACTAATATTACGAGTATAAATGCGAAAGTTTGTATGTATGGATGGATGTTTGTTGCTCTTTCACGCTTAAACGGCTGAACGGATTTAAATGAAATTTGGCATATAGATTATGATTTGGATTAACACATAGGCTACGTTATTTGACTCCATGCGGACGGAGCCGCGGGTAGCAGCTAGTTAATAATAAATTAGTTTAATTCCCAACTACGACAAAAAACGCAAAAATCTTAACACCGACACTATCTTTCAGACCAACTTTCTTACATCATCATTACGAACGCGGTCAGCAAGCGTTATGCCACAATTTTCGACTGCATTTATTTTACTTTCACGTTCTCTCTGCCATACCCAGCTTTTACTTCCATAAGGTAGCTTTAGGATTATAGACACTGCGTTGTGTACAGCGAGCTGTGCTTTTTGGCTTACATTTCGACTGCCTAGAAGTTTACCCAACGCTCCATTCACGCTGTTTCCTACACTCACTCGTCTCTCCACATCATTTTTGTTATAAACTAGCTGTGCCCGTAACTTCGTCCGCGCGGAATAGTTATTTTTTTATAATTTATTTATATTAATAAAATTAAATAAAATTTCAAAAATAAAAGTAGCATAAGTTACTCCTTATTACATCAGCTATTTTCCAGTGAAAGTCCCGTCAAAATCGGTCTAGCCGTTTCAGAGATTAGTCGGAACAAACAGACAGACTAAATTATAAAAAACGTACCGTGTATCCATATGCATTTAATAAATGCGGTTATTTTAATATTACAAACAGACACTCCAATTTTATTCATCTGTATAGATGATTGCCCTTATTGCGTGCGCCATAAGAACGGTACAAAGGTAAAATAGTGCTGTAGTAGCTTGTAGTGTCGCTGTGTGTCCAAACCCAGTACCCCTTACTGTTTATTTCACATTTTATGTATTGTCATTGACGCATAACAGTTTTTCAGGAACACCGTTCCTATATGAAATCTATATGTTTGTCTGTGCGTTTCTCTGTGTGTTTGTCTGTCGCTTTTTTTGGATATTCGAATTTTTACTTCAGATTCGGATTCAGCATAAAAAAGTAGAATAGGAATGTTCAGGAACACCGTTCCTATCTCTTAAGGAACATGGTAAAAATGGCGGACAAATTAAAAAAAAAAATTGAATTGTTATATAATTGACGAGCCAGGTGTTCCTCTGGCAATGCAAGTTTGCGCATTCTCAACTGGTTTATATATTAAAGCGATACCCAGCGGATAAAGAACCAGCCTGTTAACCGTTTGGTCGCTGGTTCGAGTCCTGGTGTGGGCATGTGTACCTCTAAGTTCGTATCTAAGGTGTTATGTACATATGACGAGCTCGGTGGCGCAGTGGTAAAACGCGCTGTTACGCTACTTTGACACCAACGCTCGTGGGTTCGATTCCCACACAGTACAAACATTTGTGTGCATGAACATGTCTGTTTGTATTGGTCTGGGTATTTTCTATGTATAATAAGTACTTATGTATTTACAAAAAAAAAATTAACTTATGTATTTAAAAAGTATTTACGTATGTTTATCAGTTGTCTAGTGCCCATAACACAAGCTTCGCTTACTTTGGGGCTAGGTGGCGCTGTGTAATTTGTCCGACAATATTATTATTATTATTAAATATTTGTATTTATCCCTTGCTCAGCGGTAAAGGAAACTGTCGTGAGGAAATCTGCACATCTATGAAAATATATTTCGAAAGATGTGTGAACTGATCAAAATTAGTAACTTCGTCAAATCCTTAGGATTAGGGCAGATCACGCCAATCCTAATGCATTAGAAAACGTGATAACACAAGGAGGAAGAGTTTACAATTATTAATATACTTTTTTTTTATATACCACGAAGGTGGCAATCAAGCGTACGGCCTGCCTGATGGTAAACCGCAATTGTAGCCTATGGACATTTGCAACACCAGGGGTGTCACTCATGCATTGGCGACCCTCTAAAAACCTCTTCACGCATTTCTTGAAGAATTCAAGAAAAAGAAGTTGTATGTTTATAGGATAAATAATATACAATCTTGTTCTTCTTAGTGTTATTCCGTTTCCAAATCCATTAGGATTGGCGGGGTCAGCCACCTAAGCCTAAGGATTTGGCGGTGATACGGATTTTTACGTGGAGCGACTGCCGTCAGACCTCCACAACCCCGAGGGTAAACCAGCCCATTCTTAGGTAAGGTCACAAGCCTTTCGAAATATTATTCCTTGTACTTGTGGGTTTCCTCACGATGTTTTCGTTCGCTAACCAAGTGGAAATTACAAATTTTTTTATTTTTTTTTTTTATTTTTATTTCAACCTATATCACTATAATTTACAATTATCGCGTCATCGTGCCAGAAAACCTTTTCAGGTTTGAATTGACACTGACCATTCGCCTGAGGTACATATTATTATTTCTTTAAAATTTAGATTACACTTATTACCTAATTACCCAACTACTCAGCATCATACCTATTTCTAATAAATGGAAGTACAACTGTGCATATGCAATAATTCAATGTATCTACACATTTTTAATTTCTAATTGTCACATTTTAACAAATTGATACGAAAATGTAGGTACATCAGTAAACGATTGTTGCAACCACCTCCTGAGCGCGTCAGCCCGTGCTACCCGCTCACGTCGGTCCCACTCACATGTTCGCTCCGCGCTGTGTCGGGCTCAGAGTTGTTACGTACCGGTTATAACTAGCCATCTATACAGGCTGCTTATTTTGCTTCTTAAGATAATTTATTGTTAATTTTGAATATTCACATATACACAGGTATACATATATATATATACACATACATATATATATATATATATATATATACATACATACATACACATACATACACATATATATATATATATGCACACACATATATATATATACATACATACATACATACATATATATATACATACATACACACACGCACACACACACCCGTTCACATATATATATATATATACCTATGTTACACCAACGTTTATGTTTATGTTTATGTTATTTATAGAGTATTTACAAAATGTTCTTTTAATATTATTTTTATATTTTTTTCTGTCAATTTATTTACTATTTCACTGGGAATATTATTTATTATGTCTATTATAAAATTGTTTATTTTTCTTTGCCCATAGAAGTTTTTAAATTTAATTGTAGAATATATGTTTCGTTTGCGAGGTCTTTTGCTTTTTATATTAGTTACTTTGGCTAGGTTTTGGACTCTTTGAAAATAATGTTCTATCATATAATTGTATTTGACTTTTTCCTGGATGGGCAGTATTTTGTAGTGTTTAAATAGTTTTACATAATTATCCCTAAAGTTTTTTTTCATTCTTCTATTAATTGTTGTTTTTAGTATTCTAAGTTGTAGATTATATACCTTATCTGTATGTGTTTTATGTGTATTGCCATAGCTTGTTATGCCATATGTGATCAAAGGATCTACCAGTGCATTATACATAGCAACGAGAATCGAAGGAGGCACTTTGTTCCTTATCTGCTTAAACTTTGCTAGTAGAGCTCTTAGCTTATTACATAATGCATCTATGTGAGGTACCCAATTAAACCTATTGTCAATTATTAGCCCTAAATATTTGTGTGCATTCACTTCCTCAAGGGGTTTACAATGACATGTAGCTTTGTTCATATTATGCAGACATTTATGATTATGAACAACCACTGAGATTGATTGTGTAGTAATATTGTGACTAGAATTTATATGCAATAGTTTTGTTTTATTTATGTTTAGTACTAAACCCATATCATGGGACCATTTATTAAGTAAATCTAAATCATGCTGTAACATATTTTTTGCTACTAATATGTCCTGATCAGCTGCTACTAAACATGTGTCATCTGCATACTGATATATTTGGCACGATGTTATTAGATTATTTAAATCATTGACATATGTTAAATAATGCAAGGGGCCCATGACAGATCCCTGTGCGGTTCCTTCAGTTACATTTATTTTGTCACTATATGAATCACCCACTTTAACCGTGTTTTTTCGATCCTTTAGATACTCTACATTCCATTTTAACAGTGGTCCTCTTATACCAGAGTTCTCTAATTTCTCTAGTAATGTATCATGTCTCAGAGTGTCGAATGCTTTGCTATAGTCAATGAATATTATTAACACATGTTATATGTACGTACATCCCAAAACATGTACAAATCAGTACATAATTCGAACCGCGAACCAGTTGGCCAATTAGCCGGTTGTGTACCGACTGAGCTATCACTGCATGAATAAATAATACAATGTTTTACAAAAATAGTCGATAATGTCCAACCCGTTAATGTTAAATGTCGTATAAAATACCTTGATAATGCCGTAAAGGCGAAACCGATCGGTAAAAATAATTAATAAATAAAATTGTGAAGTGGAATCTGTACAAGTGCAAGAATTACAAGAATTAACATTAATAAGGAGCTTCTTCCCGCGCTTTTGACGAGTGACATTGTTGTTATACTTGAAATTTTTACAATTCAGTATAAAATTAGTTTTGTGTGATAATTTTGATAGTATTTTGTAACATAAGTGCTAGTGAAATTATACAGTAATGAAAAAACTCAAATATAACACGTTTATGTACTTTTTGGAAGACGTGAATAAGTTCATCAAGAACACCTTGTAAAAATCACTATCGTTTTACGGGTGGTATTTAAACTGGGTTGATTGGGTCTAGGTAGCCTTCCCAAATATTTTTTCAGCACAGTTCCTGAAGCTGGAACATTGAATTAAGATTTTCAAATGGTCCTATACTGAAGACTTTGACACTGGCATAAAGTAGCAACACTATTGCCATATATATAAAAAAAAAAAACATTAATAAGATGTTTTCAACATTCCACCGAGCGCCTACAATCAACAGTATCAACATGATAATGTCCAACTGTTTGTTCAACGCAGGCTTCATACAAACGTCGGAGGTATATTTTTCGTCCGCGATGTTGTTGTCTGAAGATAGAATTTCTTGTTTGGTATTCATGACCGACTAGAGAATATATATTTTCATTCACAATTCTGAATCTTGTAAAACTCTGAGAGGAACGTATATATTATGCATAGTTCAACTGAATTTGTCACGATCGCGGTTTAAGTTTCAAAAGAGAATAGTTTTTTTGCATTTTAGTTGTAGAAAATGTCTGTAAAATATACCTAGGTATATACGAGTAGGTACATTCAATCTAATATTTTTAAACATATTCTTGTATATATATATTTCGTGTATCTCGAAAACGGATCGAACGTTTTGAATCTTTGTTTTTAGATAAGGTTTTAATTTTTAAGTGTATCTTTATTATATATCTATAAACAACGCATTTAATTACAATCCTTTACTATCGGAGTACCCCCACGAGTTTACGGTTACTCCACAACAGATGGCGCTGTCGCTTAATCACGCTATGGTAGGTATGTGTTATGCAAATAATGACCTCCTCAACCTCAATGTAGGTACGTGTGTGGAAATCTATACATATAAATAAAATTGAAGTGTCTGTCTATGATGTTAAAATAAAGCCTTTATCTTAAGCTCATATTATTATTTTCACGTTACCAAAGCCTAAATACGCATTTTTAACTTTTTTTGTCTGTCTGTCTGTTTTTTGTCCGGGCTTATCTTCGAAATGGCTAAACTGATTCTGACGCGACTTTCACTGGTAGGTAGAGGACTATTCGGAGCAGAATATAGGGTACTTTTTATCCCGTAAACGTTTAGGGTTCCTGTGTAAAAAATGAAAAACTGTCAAAATTAGGGAGAAATAACTTTTGGTCCCCTTTGGGGGACTTTGCAATTTTGTTTTTATTATTTTCTAAGAATACGTATTTTTGGTGACATAAAATAACTACGCATTTTTTATATATCTAATAAAAATAAAGTAAATACCTCCCGTAAATGTCAATAGATGGCGCTGTATGAAAATTGAATCGCTCTATGGTTGCATCTACGACCCTGAACTCAGTGTTTTTTTAAACAGAAACAATTTTCCCTCCGACTACAACCCCAACACTCCACACACACACCGCGCTCGGCGGATCCGGCCGCGAAGAGTTAGGAATTCTGCGCGTTACACCTGGTACCGAGTAGCCCAGGTATCTGAGCGCCTCTCTCCGTAAGGCCCTTCAGGCACGAACCCGCGTGTTCGATTAGTTTCTCCAACGACGCCCTGAGCCGAGGTTCGACCCCTCTCGGGGGCCCTTAGGCTGTCGTTTATAGTTAGTTTGCTAGGCTGTGGCGCCTAAGGCCCGCCTCTTTAGTCCGGTGACGTAGTAACAGCCCACTCGGGGCTAACTACATAGTCAGGGCAAAGAAAAAAAACCAATTTCAGGTTTACAGAGAAATAAAGGCTACTAAAAGCCCAAATCTCATGCGTGCGAAGCCGCGGGCTTCAGCTAGTAATAATTAATTACACACAGGTGTGTACACACACACGTACTTGTATAATATGAGCGTGCATATAAAGAGCAGTGAATGTTATAGAAGACAGTGAGATATACGAGCTCGGTGGCGCAGTGGTGAAACGCGTTGTTACACTACTTTGACACCAACGCTCGTGGGTTCGATTCCCACACAATACAAACATTTGTGTGCATGAACATGTCTGTTGGTGTTGGTCTGGGTATTTTCTATGTATGATAAGTATGTATTTACAAAAAAAAAATGTATTTACGTATGTTTATCAGTTGTCTAGTACCCATAACACAAGCTTCGCTTACTTTGGGGCTAGGTGGCGCTGTGTAATTTGTCCGAGAATATTTATTTATTTATTTATGTAAGGATCGAGTTACGTGGCGCTTGGTTCGCTCTGCCTACCCCGAAAGGGACTTGACGTGAAGTTGTAGCACTGATCATCATCATCATTCCAGCTCGTATTCGTTCACTGCTGAACATACGTCTCCCTTCTAGAGAGCCACCCATGAGCCACCTGCATACATCGATACCCTATATATCGTCCCCTATATATTTTTAGGTCGTCGCTCTATCCAGTGGGGAGTCGGACACCAGAACGGGGACGTCTTTCGAGGACCATTTTTCCCCAGCGATTATCGGTTCTACGAGCAACGTGACCGGCCCACTTCAACCTTTTTTTATACTACGTCGGGAGGCATACAAGCATACGGCCCATCTAAACTAATATTATAAAGAGGAAAGATTTGATTGTTTGTTTGTATTGATAATCTCCAAAACTACTGGACCGATTTGAAAAATTCTTTTACCATTAGATGCCGACATTATCCCTGATGAACGTAGGCTACTTTTACCGCGGGAAAATGCTTCATTCCTACAGGAAAACGGATAATGATATATGATTCGAATTCTACGCAAACGAAGTTGCGGGCGGATGCTAGTTTGATGTAAAGCGGGTACCGTAGCCTTTTAACGCTTGCTTGATATATTAATTATCACTCACGCGATGCTTCCTCTGCCACCTACACAGTACCTCCTTAGGAGCTTACTCGTGACCTCACTAACACGCAGGAACACAACCACCCTCTAGGTGGTTGTTATTTGGCTGCGGTTTTCTGTGTACTTACCCAGACAGGCGGCTATGATGCGCCCTACCTCTCTTGAAACATCCAGACCAAGAGAAACAGACATGTTCATGCACACAAATGTTTGCCTTGTATGGGAATCGAACCCACGAGCGTTGGCGTGAAAGGTGCGTCATTCACGACTGAGCCACCGAGCTCGTCAAAATATGTAAGTGCGCCTGGTCCCAGTGAGAACCGAGCGCCATTAGACGCTGTTCTTTCAGACCTCACTCTCCATTAACATTCATAGCTCTTTTCATGCACACTCACTTCTCTTTTCATGCAGTAGTTGTGGTAGTAACTTTTATTCATTTATCCGCAAGAACCCACAGATTACTTGTGATTTTGCAGCTAAAATCACTTGGTGGTACGTTCTTGTTTGCATTCAGGTTAGTAAGTTGGCTCTCAACAACCAACTTTGGATAAGTTTTAACATCGAAAACTGTTTCCCAACTGAATCCTTGTAATTACCGTCGCTATCCAAAGAATCAAAGTTTTCAGGAATATGAAATTAATTCAACTACCTCCAACTTAAGCTGCGCTAAAGTTTACTAAGCATTGCAAAGGTTTACTAAATAAGAATTTACGTATGGAATCCAAAAGAATCGTTTTGGATTCCATATGTAAACATAATTTTAGACGATGTTTTTATGCAGCATCGGGAACCGTACCCACCTGATATAAAATGATTACATGACATACAAGCAAATGATCCACATGATATTAAGTGGTTACATTAGTAAATCGTTGGAGTAATCGCTTTCTTTTATTTTTTGTATTCAACGTCGGGAGACATATAAGCATATTGCCCACCTGATATAAAGTGGTTTCCTTAGCCTACTTCCTTTTTTTATACCACTGAGGGGGAAACGAGCATACGTCCTGCCGGATGGTAAACAGTCACCTTAGCCTATGGTGCACACCAACACCAGGGGTCACTCTCTAAAAACCTCTTCACGCCTTTCTTGAAGAATCCCATGCTGTAGTCCCTTGGAAAAACCTCGGCAGTGGACATCTTCATCTTTAGAGCCTTGCCTTTTTCCAATTTACCTTTTTAATGAGAAAAACTAGTACATTATACTGACAAGGTATAACCATGCTTTTTATCATACAACGTTGTATGTTGGTCTGACGAGCTCGGTGGCTAAGTCATGAATGATGCGACTTTGACACCAACGCTCGTGGGATCGGTTCCCACTCAAGACAAACATGTGTATGCATGAACATATCTGTTTGTGTTGGTCTGGATGTTTTAAGAGAGGTAGGGTGCATCAAAGCAGCCCGTCGGGGAAGTATCTCCACCTCGCAGAAAGGTTGTGGTTTTTTGTGAGGTGGAGGTAGTTCCTCAGTCGGGCTGCAGCTTCGATGCGCTCTACCTCTTTTAAACATGTAATGTAATGAGTTACATCCACATATATTAATTATGAAATTTATAAACTACACATCTTGTTAAGAAACAATAATCATTAACGGTTAACAAAAAATATACAAGCCGAAATATGATAACTAAAAGAAGGCGCGAAATCCATTCTATGCATAGATATATAATATAAAATACCGTGAAAGATGTATTTCATGAGGCAGGAAACGAGCCATGTTCCTGCCATACTGTGGCCGCCCACAAGATTTGCTATGTTCCACTTACGACTTGCCAATTGTTACCAAAAATTTTATTTGTTAAAATTAGTTATTGGCAAATACTGGGCCTTTATCTGCACCACTACCTTAGAAAATGGTACCCCGTCCTTAACGCCCACCAAGAAAGAAATAAATCTACTATAGTGACAAACATTTATAAATCGTGAAAAACACTCTATATTTTCCAGATAATAATGAACTCCCTAGAGGGTTGTTGTGTTCTTAAGAGTAAGTTAAATTGTAAGGAAGTGAGAAGCTACTGTATATTATAGCAGCAGAGCTTGTAACATACGAGCGATACTTCTTGTATTGCATGCGTTCATAGAATAGTTATAATAATTATAATAATAATTCATACAACTTTACTTCAGGTCGAGATGGACGAGCGCTTGTATGACTTCGGAGTTGTTTTGTTACTTTTTTATTCTACGCCCAACGTAAACGATGACCCACAAAAGAAGGAGTAACCCACCTCGAGCGTGCGTTAGTCATTCTTCTGAGGAGGGCACTCTCCGGACCAGTCGAGGGAGGGAGGTGGTGAACTCTCATGATTACCCTTTTGGCCATCCAAACGAGTTATGTCGGACTTTTACTGACTAAACTAGGGACTACGTTTAGCCAGAAAGGCTTTAAATTCTTCATCGGAAGCGATCGTCCCAGGAGAAGCATAGCGACGTAATTCGGATTTGTATAAAAAATGATATATTCTTGGAAGGCGAATCATACCGAGAGGCACAAGATGCTGTTTTACATACGTTTCTCATTTCATTTATATTCATACATTTACACACACACGTTACGTACACAAGGAAATACATACAAAGCTTTTAATAACTCATTACATATGAGTCCTATGAACCGGCGAGCGTATATGAAACGAGCTATGAATATCAAAGAAGCGAGTAAAGTGTGTAAGGATCGCGTCTTATGGCGCACGCTTCTCTCTGCATACTCTCGCAAGCGACCTAGCGTAAAGTTATAAATACATATATATGCTAAAAACAGTTCGATTTGGAACATACGTCTTCATGACACAATCATCATTCGTCATCATCATTTCAGTCAAAGGGCATCCACAGCTGTATATAGCTTCCTCCTAGACTATATTACTATAAAACTACAACGAAATAATAGATCTCTGGGGAATCGAGGGATTGCCGTGAGTAAGTAATAAGACTCCTGACTAGGAGCTCTGTCACCAGTAAGGTTGAAACGCGCAAGTGACTCTTCTTTCATCTTTTACAGTATTCATTTCAGTATAAACATCACTTTAAAGATATCATATACCAGGATGTATTCATAACCGACACTATTTAAAAGTAATATTTCTCCGTAAAACAGTATGATTCGTAGTGGATAATTAATTATATATTATTAAAGCGTCATGCAATTTAAATCCATCCTGATATTATAAATGCGAAAGTAATTCTGGCCGTATTTCGTGGCTCAACTGTTGATCGGATCATAGTGAAATTTTAAACATCATTGCAGTCAGCACATTTCACGTTACTTTACTAACTTCTACTCGTGGCTTCACCTGTGCGGTGCGGAGTTCTGTTATAATAATAATTGCTACACTACAACAATCTTCTCACAGGGATCTCTATGCTTGGATACATATCCCCGCGTCTATCAAATATCAAATCGGGATAAATATCCATGATTAGAGAAGGACGTAATAAAAAATAAGTAGGTAGTAAATTCACGCGTTATTTTGTGAAAGTCAAATTGCATGTAAAAAAATATCGTATATTCTTCTCCTAAGACCACACTACCAAGGGTTCTAGATTTTATTACACACAGACAGAGTTATATTTGCATTTATAATGTTAATATTATATACATTAATATTATAAATGTGTGCATGCAAGTTAATCATAAGTATGAGTATTTTTTTTATTTAAACACGTATGTAAGGGTTTCATATTCTAAAATATTAAGTGATATTATTAGAGGCATTATATATACAAATAACTACTACAAATAAAAATAAATAATAATTTTGTATAGAAATAAAAGATATACGATTTTTAATATATTATCTTTAAACTACCATTTTAATAATTACTGTTACATACCTTCAAATATTATTTATTTGTCAAAATAACAGGATGCAATCAGACCAAGCTTATCGGACAAAAGTAGATAACACTAAGGAATCTTGGTGAGGCAAGCTTTTAAATATTTTCCCGCCCTTGATTTATTGTTCGCCTTATAAAAGCCTCCCGCAGGGCCGTATAGCCTTCCACGGAGCGCTTTTCGGCATTTTTTGCTTTAATAAAAATCGCGTCTTCAGTGTGCTACAAGGGAATTTTAATTTTTTCTCCGCCCAATATTCTTGTTAGAAAATTTCATAGACAAGATCGGTCACTGTGAAATTAACGTGGTGTAACTAGTAGGTTATATGTAGAAAACATCAGCACAGAGACTTGGCTATGGGCCATACAAAAACTTTACTGTGATTGATTTGTCTTCTTATTTTCATTGGAAATATTATTTTAGGATTGGATTGATGGTGTATCTTTGGGCACTCAAACAATTTTGTGATGGTAAAATAACCTTTTCTCTTTTACTAATGGCTTCTAGAAAACTAGTAAAATATGTGGGAGTCATTCGAAGTAATATTTTGTTTGTTTCTGTTCAATATTGTTCTATTATTAATATAACTAACAACTCAATTACGAATATAATCAATTCTAATAACCAATGTCTATTATTTTCTAATAACATTCAATCAATCAGTGTAATAACAATCAAACATTCAAATTTCCAGGGACTATTTGCTTGTAGATCGTTTGTAGGATCATTATCATTACCACTAATGTAGCAAAGTGAGGATTTACAGTAGCCTATATACATCTGGAACAACAAGGTTGTCACTCGCGCGAAACGGAAAAATATAAGATTTTTTTGAAGAATCCCACGCTTCACTCTCCTATACTTTGTATTTTGGCACTTGGCACCAACGTGGGTTCGATTCCTAAACAGGACCAACATTTGTGTGCGTGAACATGTTTGTGAGTTTTTAAGAGAGGTAGAGCACATTATAGCAGACCGTCTGGGGAACTGCCTTCACTACGCAGAAAATCACAGACAAATAACCCTCCCTAGAGAGTTGTTGCATTCTTGCATGAGAGTGAGGTCACCAGAAAGCTCCTAATGAGTTTACTGCGAGTGATACTTAATGTATTACGTGCGTTCATAGGCTACGGTAACCGCTACACATCAGGTGGGCCGTATGCTTGTATGCCTCCCGACGTTGTATGTAAAAAAATAGATAGATATTATTATTTTCGGTGGTCTATAACGTCTCAGCTGTATTATTAGTTTTTTGCCAATTATTTTACATACATTTATAATTTGTAGCTCGAAAGTAAATTTGGCATCGTGGCGCGTGTCATTCTAATCGAAGACGCAGGGCGAGCAACGCTGACCGCAGCCTGTCTATGGATGGGTTTATTTGTATCGAGTTTCTCCGGCTTCGGAGGGCACGTTAAGCCGTCAGTCCTGGAAGTTGGCGATAGATGACAGTCGTTAAGTCAGTGGCCCTCGGGCGGCTTGAAAACACTGGCCTCCGCCAATCCGCAGTTGAGCAGCCTGGTGAAGTATGTTGGTTGAAGGGAGACCCGTATCCCTGCAGTGGGATGAGTAAGGGTTAATGTGGTGAAGTTAATTTGACAACGGTAACTATGAGTGACACATAATAATAGTTTTTTTTTCTTTTTTATACTACGTCGGGAGGCAGACAAGCATACGGCCCACCTGATGTAAAGCGGGTACCGTAGCCTATTTACGCTTGCGATGATGCCTCCTCTGCTGCTTACACAGTAACTCCTTGGAAGTTTACTGGTGACCACATTCACACGCAGGAACACAACAACCCTCTAGGGAGTTGTTATTTGGCTGCGTTTTTCTGTGAGGTGGAGGTACTTCCCCAGATGGGAATTAAAATGAGATCTGGAGGGATTATTAGTACTGGGCTATTACAGAAGAGGGACGGACGCCTGCCACAACTATTTTTATTATTATACATGTAGTACACAGAAGAAAATATATTCCTCAACAGGCACAATCACTAACAACTCAAGCTTGACAACCATCACACTGTATGATTATGACTGTACACAGACAAGTCAGGGGCTGCGCCTTTTTATTTCGCCTCCATTGTTTTGTATAAAGTTCTAGTCGCGAGCGGTCGCTGACAAACACATTTATGCCATCAATTCTCATTCATAAACTCACAAATATTATATTATAACCCAGTTCTTCAATCACTTAAAAAAAGCTGTTTTTTTTATTTCACATCAATAACAAATGAACATTTTATTTATCGTTCATATTTTGACAAGCTCGGTGGCTCAGTCGTGAATAACGCGACTTTGAGACCAACGCTCGTGGGTTCGATTCACACACAAGGCAAACATTAGTGTGCCTGAACATGTCTGCCTTGTATGTTTTAAGAGAGGTAGGGCGCATTAAAGCAGCCCGTCTGGGGAAGCAACCCCCACCTCACAGAAAACCGCAGCCAAATAACAACTCCCTAGATGTTGTGTTGCAGCGTGTGAGTGAGGTCACCAGTAAGCTCCCAACTAGTTACTGTGTAAGCAGCAGAGGAGGCATTGCGCGAGTGATACTTAATATATCGCAAGCGTAAATAGGCTACGGTACCCGCTTTACATGAGGTGGGCGTATGCTCGTATGCCTCCTGATATAGTATAAAATAAAATTACACGGCAATGGTATTCTACTGATATTGCGCACTTCCTGTCAATATGCCCCGGGGCATGCTGTGCCTGTCGCAGCATATCGCAGGCACTTACTACATGCTCAATTCTCCTTATGACAGTCATAATGTAATCAAAACGCGAGTGACACGCTTATGAAAATAAGATTACGATCGTGACGTTGATGAGCCTTACTGTAAATTCCCCTGTTTAAACATATCCGTACAAGTAATGAGTATAAATGACAATAAACAAACGACTCACAATATAGCTGTCGTCTGACCGTGCTGCAGCCGAGACCCTTTTCTTATGGCAGGCGATTAATCACTGCTAAGTATTAGGAATGACTGGGAGTTAGAAAAATGTTAGAGGTGGCATTTATGTCTTGTGATTTGTTTTGTCTTGGACAAGGTGTCGTAGCTTTAGTGTTCCTCGTTTTTTCTACTTGCCTTCTTTTTTCTCCGCCATTGAGGATCGTATTATGATGTTGAATAGCATGTCTTCCTCAAGAATTGGGCAAACAAATTCTAAAAGATGTTTTTAAATATGATTACTGGTTCCAGAGATTTGCGCGTTCAAACAAACAAACTCTCCCGCCTTATGTATATATAAATATATATATATACACACATCAAAAGTGTCTAGGGATCAACATATATTTTTGCAATAACTTTTCTCCTGATTGATATTAATTAAAATTTTCTTTAAGGATTCATCAAATAAAGTGTTTTCGTTTGTCTACAGTAACGATAAACCAAGTCACCTTTGCATTAATAAAGAAATTTGCCATTTTCATAATAAAGGGATTTTTGACATTTGAACCACTAACATTAAAGTTCGAAAAAAAGACTGAAATAACAGTTTTCTTTAAAATTTTATTGGGTAACTTAAACAATTAATAATCCGTGTTTCTACCGCGAACACTAACAACACAAGAACATCGGTTTGGCATACTCAAAATGAGTTCATCCAAATCACGCTGTGGAATGGCCGCCCATGTTCGTTGCAACAACAAAAAAAGGTCTTCTTGCGACTGGATACCCTCCATATTCGGCAGAGCTCTTCTCTGTAGCATATCCCATGCATGCTCAATCGGGTTCAAGTCTGGCGACTGAGCAGGCCAGGGCATGACATTGATGTTAGCTGCGGCGAGAGTCTGTCTTACAACTCTTGCGGTGTGCGGTCGTGCATTATCATGCATTAACTGAAATAAGGGACCGGTTTGCACTTGTAGAGGAACGATGACGTCTGATACAATCGTCTCAGCATAAATTTGAGCGTTGAGGTTGCCTCTGATCCAAATCAACTCAGTTCTTCCGCCGATCCAAATACCCGCCCATACCATGATGGTTCCACCACTATAAGGATGGACTTCCTGGCAGGATTTTAATCGCTGTTGGCGTCCAGGGGTTCTCCAGTGTCGTATACGTATTGTATCCGGTCTCATACCAAAACGAGACTCATCAGAAAAGCACACGAAACGCCATTGTTCTTCTGCCCAATTTCTGTGTTCAAGAGCCCATTGATATCGAATCCTACGATTGTGCATTGCTATAGGTGGTACCCTTAGCGGTCTTCGGGAATGAAGGTTCACTTCATGCAAGCGGTTTCTGACTGTTTGGTCGCTAATTAAGTTCCCTGACGAGTGATGAAGCGTCACGGCTAACATCATGGCGGTTATTGTTGGAGCTCCTACCGTCCTCCATGGCGCTCAGCCACGGTACCAGTGCTTCGGTAACGTGTCCAAAGTCGACTGATAACACTCTGACTTGTATTCAGAGCTAAAGCCACAGTACGTTGCCGGGAACCAGCTTCTATCATTCCCACGGCTCTGAGCATTTCTTCCCTGCTTAAATGACGTCGCCGCTCCATAATAACGTTGGTTTTAATCAGTAGTAGGGAAACAGTAGCACTAATAATGAACTTTAATGTTAGTGGTTCAAATGTCAAAAATCCCTTTATTATGAAAATGGCAAATTTCTTTATTAATGCAAAGGTGACTTGGTTTATCGTTACTGTAGACAAACGAAAACACTTTATTTGATAAATCCTTAAAGAAAATTTTAATTAATATCAATCAGGAGAAAAGTTATTGCAAAAATATATGTTGATCCCTAGACACTTTTGATGTGTGTATATAGATGTAAAATGATGTGCAGGGTTTTTACAATGTCGGAAGGCATTCAAGCACGTCCCACCTAATGTAAAACGGTTACCGTAACGTATGAACGCTCGTAATACATTAGGTATCACTGGCACGATGCCCCCTCTGCTGCTAACACGGCAACTCCTTAGGAATTTACTGGTGACCTCACTCACATGCAGGAACACAACAACTCTATATGGAGACGAACAGACATGTTCATGCACGCAAATGTTTGTCTTGTATGGGAACCGAACCCACAAGCGTTGGCGTCAAAGTCGCGTATTTCACGACTGAGCCACTGAGCTCGTCGTAATGATGAGTCTTAATACACTGAGCTATCACCGCTCAATCACATAAGCTAATCTATGCTATTATTAGTTTTATACGCAAGAGCAGGAATGAAATGCTTTCAGAATATCTATCCAGATCCTCTACTGTTCGTATGCTAATTTTGAGAGCCCGGTGTGTGCAATTAGGAGTCTTGCCGTTTGACTGACGGCATCATAATTGCGAAGCCAAAATTGTCACTGTTTTAGTACCTCAACAGCGTTGCCATGACCAGAATGTTCTGTGAAAATGATTCAGCACAAGCTTCAATATTACTTTACTACTTCACATCGTTGTTACTATGCTACTATGTCTATCTATCTATAACTTCACACCAAATCCCTTGCGGCGTAGGCAGAGAGAACCGAATGTGATTCGATCCTTACATACCTCACTCGCTACTTTAACATTCATGGCTCTCCTCATGCACGCTCGCCGGTTTCTAGGGGTCCTGATGCCACCTTCTGATAGAACACGACCTATTTGTTCGTGACAGGTAAGTATTGCTAATATATGTTTATTGTTATTATTTAACGTCTGGGGAAGTAACTCCACCTCATAGAAAAACGCAGCCAAATAACAACTCCCTAGAGGATTGTTGTGTTCCTGTGTGTGAGTGAGGTTACCAGTAAGCTCCTAAGCGGTTGCTGTGTCAGCAGCAGAGGAGGCATCGTGCGAGTGATACTTAATATATTACAAGTGTTAATAGGCTACGGTAACTGCTTTACATCAGGTCGGCCGTATGCTTGAATGTCTCCCGACGTTGTATAAAAAAATAATCAACTATTAAGCGATTAGTCCTGGTGTGAGCATGTATCACAAAATTTTTGTTTTTGGATTTATGTACATATTTGCAATTATCACGTGCTCTGCGGTGAAGGAAAACATCATGGAGAAACGCACCGCACGTCCGAGGAATTATTTTTGAAAGACGTGTGACCAAACCTAAGAAAGGTCTGGCTGTCGCTCTGGGTCGTGGAAGTCTGGTGGCAGTCGTTCTTCAATCAGTATCCTCGCAAGTTCTTAGACTAATGTAACGGACCTCGCCAATGCTAATGGATTAAGAAACTGGATAACGCTATGAACAAGTTAGCTATGCGATTGTTGGTTTTTTTATACCACTAAAGTGCCAATCAAGCATACGGCCTGCTTGATGGTAAACAGTCACCGTAGACTATGGACATGTGCAACATCAGGGTTGTCATTCACGCGTTGCCGACCCTCTAAAAACCTCTTGACGCATGTCTTGAAAAATTCCATGCTGTAGTCCCTTGGGAAAACCTCGGCTGGGAGCTCACTCCACAGCTTGAGAGTACTTGGAAGAAAACTTCTCTGGAACCGCACAGTACGCGACCATTGCGATTCCGACGTGGGAGGGTGTACTCCCCGCCGTCGGATTGAATACAGATAAGGAGCAAATTTAGTTCACTGACCTGGTGAACTCTGTGATATAAACTACCCATATTGTTTATTTTTATATGACGTCGGGAGGCATACAACATACGTTCCACCTGATGTAAACCGTAGCCTATGAACACTTAATATATTATCTATGATAAGTATCACTAGCGCAACGCACGAGCAGGAACACAACATCCCTCCAGTTGTTATTTGACTGCGGTTTTCTATATGGAGGAAGTTACCCAGAGGAGCTGCTCTAATGCTGCGCTACCTCTCTTGAAAACATCATACAAAACAGACATATTCATGCATACAAATGTTCGTCTTGTGTGAATCGAACCCACGAGTGTTGGTGTCGAAGTATCATTACAACTGCACCACCGAACTCATGGAAATATTGGTCCTAATCATGAAGTTAGCTTACGAGGTTTGTTAGGTTTCTGCAATACTATCGACTAAGAGCTTCCGAGTAAGTAATGCGTACTCTATTGAAATTAATTTTGTAACTCTATGTTCTTAACAAACTTGGATCCACTTGAATACTTATTCAAGTCACTTAACACCAAGCAAGCTATAGATAGTCTGTATAATAATAGTACTAGGGTAACTCGGGACATCTCTAATCCCAATTTAGCCTGATAGGTTAATTAATGACAGCGGGTGTATGTGTGAGATGAAAGATAAATTATCGTGTTTTTTTTTGTGTATCTAAACAAATAGATTACTAGTGAATGCTGGATTGCTGGAGTAATCATTATTTGTAGCGAATCAAACGTCGGCGGGCAAACAAGTATACGGCCAACCTGATGTAGTCAATGTAGCCTGTGAACGAATGCAATACAGGAAGTATCTCGCGCGTTGTCACCTTTACTTGTTGACATAACAATTGGTAATCCCACTTGTAGGAACATAATAACCCTCCAGGGACTTGTTATTTGGCTCTGGTATTCTATGAGGTGAAGGTACTTCCCCAGTGCTGCTTAACCCGAACCAAACTAAGTAATATGGAGATCTTGATGGTGTCGTTACGTGTGAAATTTTAACTGAACATACAGGTTAAGTAACGTCGACTGCAGCCTTGGGATGAGTTAGGATTGGTGTAGTAGAAGTTTAAGTTATAAGAATGTATAAAATTTGCTACGCATAACACGGGTACAATTATATTAGACGAGCTCGGTGGCGCAGTGGTGAAACACGCTGTTACGCTACTTTGACACTAACGCTCGTGGGTTCGATTCCCACACGATACAAACATTTGTGTGCATGAACATGTCTGTTTGTATTGGTCTGGGTATTTTCTATGTATAATAAGTATGTATTTACAAAAAAAAATGTATTTACGTATGTTTATCAGTTGTCTAGTACCCATAACACAAGCTTCGCTTACTTTGGGGCTAGATGGCGCTGTGTAAGTTGTAATATTTATTATTATCATTAATTATAATGTTTTTTTTATGTAAATAAACGGGTAGATTAATGGTACAGCCTACATTATGTTATATAAACTTAGTCGGTATTTATGAAATCTCTGAACAAGAATATCACGAAAAATACACATTATGCAAAACACAACACCGCATAACTCGAGTTAGTATATTCACAACATCCAAATTGTCTCATTACGAGCACACTGAATTAACAATGACCAACTTACGAGCAATATTGTAGGATGTGTGAAAAACATTAAATATTTAACCCGGCCAAATACAAAGGACCGCTTTAATGAAGAGCGAGCGAAGTTTCAACCGGCTATCAACTTTAATAGCCTATTTAGACGAGAAACTTATTGCATTATTAATTTGGTTGACCGCAAGCGATTGTCCACTAATATGAATGTACATTGCTAGTTCGAGATACAGATTACTTCTGGAGTATTAATCTTGTATTATGTTGACGGTGTAAATAGTATTATGGAGAAAATCGTAAACTATATAGAAAAACCGCAAAGCATATAGATAATATAGAAACACATTGGCTGATAAAACATTCATATACAGAACTGAGGAGCGAATTGTTGAAATAATCTTGCTGTGATCACCATTTAAACATTTGGAAGAAAAACTAGAAATGTCAAGTGGGTAAGATGTGGTTTTTAAATAATTAAATATAAAAAAAAAAAAACTCTGGTGACTTTGCTCTGATGTTACGATCACTGGAAGTGTTACCTTTCGGGTATAAGGAACTTACCATCATTATCAGCTCGTGCTTTTGGGCTTGAGAATACATTAAATTCATATCTGCAACTGCCAGCTGGCACTCTATGTAGGGTATGGATTTATCATGTTAAAGTCTATGGTAAATCACCACAGGCTCTAAACATTTGTAAAAACTGCATGATATACTTTGTACTTACAATGTATTATATCTTCATAATTATAAATTATAAGCAAACCTTCGACACCAAATATCCAATATTCAACAATTCTGAATAATTAAATACAGCTACTATTTTCATTGAAATTACAGTTCGCTTTCTCGAAATCATTATTGGATGATAAAACATTAATGTTTGTTATATATGTTCCATTAAAGTTTCTTGACAGTTATTAATTGCTTCTTCGAGAGTCACAAATAACTTTTATTGAAATATTATTTTTTCTTTTACCCTATTAATTTGGTAAAGGATAATAAAGTGAATTATTGCTTTAAGGATATTTTTGGTTGTTTTTGTTATTTGGATCTACACATATGCATACATACATATCATGCCTGTCTCCCATTTGGGGCAGGCAGAGACTGTCCAGGCACTGATCCAAATAATCCTCTCTCGCCTCTTCCACACTCATCAACTTCTTCACGCGTCTTCTTTGGTTTCGAGCGCTTTTAATTTGGACCTTCTTCAGCACATCACCTATTCCATCTACTCGTATATGTGTACTTCTAGGGCAGTCACTCCTGATATCTTCTGCTCTCACTTACTCTTGCTCGATACACTTCTTTCGTTACGGTTTTGCCATTCATTATTTCAATTTTTTAAACCATCTCACCATACCCTTTTAAATTTTTCTCTCTACTACTCCACATTAGTCATTCATTCAATATTTTTCTCGTATCGTGCTGTTTCTTACTCTCTCAATCATTCTAACTCAACACATCTAAGATCACAGCTAATGCCATTAGTCATAACAAGGTGATCTGCGTCACACATACTCATTAGGGCTCTCATTTTAACAGCGTACTTTCGTACCCTTCTGTCATACCCATGATTTACTACTGTACATATACAAAATAATCGCCAACATCGCCTTGTTACCAGGAGGATTGAAAAGTTCGCGGCCTAGCCAAGGAAACAAAATAAAATTTGTTCAAAAATATTTTTATTTTTCGACGTAATCTCTATCTAGGTCTATATATATCTTCCACCAGCTTTCTAAAGCTACTATGCCAGTTTTTAAAAAAGATTCTTCGACGTCTTCAAAATACTGTTTTACTGCGGCTTCAACCTCTTCATTTGATAAAAGTTTTTGTCCACCGAAATGTTTTTTTTTTAAGTTTGAAAACAGAAGTCTGAATTATTTATATTTATATAATATCATATATAAATATTTACACTTATAAATAGAGCTAATCCAACGATATAAATCAACGTCTCTAGGAATCGGAACTCAAAACAAATATCGTCCAAAAATAATTCTTAGTTTCAAAAGAGTTCAATCTGACATTCTAATTAGTTTGAAAATGCTTTTAGTCGAAAATAAAAGAATGCCATTACTCACAATTCAATTAATATGACAATCAAGTTGAACTTTTTAATGGGCAGTGAGTTTTCGTAGAGGGAGAATTTCCCAAAAAGTATTTCTTTGAAGTCGGCATTGAGCAAATCGAATGATGTATTGACTAATTAGAGGGGGACATTATTTATGTCGGTTTGTAGCCTGAAGCGACGTAGGAACAAAGTAGCCTCCCTGGGGAACACCCAATGAAATGTATGTATATACAGATGAGACAAGGATGGATGATCTCGAGATAGTATGATGGAAAGAGATGAATTAAAACTTGCGTGTTTATTGATAGACGTTGTCTAGATTGCTTATCTCGAAGGATAGGCGCTTGATGATTTATTTATATAGGAAGCTCTTCCCATTACCTTTGTAGGTAATAACTATTATTGTGAAGATTTTCCTTATCTGGATTCCCTTTTGTAAATGCCAGGAGGTTTAATATTGAATATACCTTTTTTTATGTTTTCAACTAATAAAAACAAAGATTTTTTCCGGTCCGTTGCAGTGTAGGCAGAGAGAACCGAGCACACAAAATACGGTCCTTAGACACCTCGCATGCTTTGTTAACGTTCATAACTCTTTTTTTTTTTTTTTTACAATTAGATTGGCAAACAAGCATGTATTAGATGGTAAGCGGTCACCACAGCCTATTGACGCTCGCAACACCACGGGGATGTTACTCGCGCGCTGCCAATCTTGTGACCTAAGGATGTTTTATCATAGTACCCAGTAATTTCTCTGCCATATCTCACCCTTCAAACCGGAACACAGCTATATAAATATAACTGCTTGGCGGTAGAAATAAGTGAGACAGAGGTACCCACGCAGACGACTTTTGTACAAAGTCTCCCTCTAGTAGAATGGTTTTATGCACAGTGGCCAGTTCCTATGGCCCCTGACATCACCTTCTGATAAAAGACGACCAATTTGTACATGGTACGTGAGTCTTGAACTGCCTCGGCTACTACATCGTTCGACTTTCAAATTGTATATCTGTTTCGCCATTCTTTCATCCTGCATTCTTTCTACGTGTCCAAACCAACGGAGTATACCTTTTCTTATCTTTACACCGACACTCTCTTTCAGACCAACTCTTTTTAGGGTTCCGTACCCAAAGGGTAAAACGGAACCCTATTACTGAGGCTCCGCTGTCCGTCCGTACGTCTGTCACCAGGCTGTATCTCATGAACCGTGATAGTTAGATAGTTGAAATTTTCACAGATGATGTATTTCTGTTGCCGCTATAACAACAAATACTAAAAAATAGAATATAATAAATATTTAAGGGGGCTCCCATACAACAAACGTGTTTTTTTTGCCGCTTTTATAGATAATGGTACGGAACCCTTCGTGCGCGAGTCCGACTCGCACTTGGCCGATTTTTTTTACATCAACTTTGCGAACGCGGTCAGTAAGCGTTAACCCACAAATATTATGTCATGCTCGAATCCCGAGCGCATTCAATCCACTAGATAATTTTATTTAAAAACTGTACCCTCTGGTACGTTACTCTTCCGACGTTGTATAAAAAAAAAGGCTGGGCATTTTTTTTATACAACGTCGGGAGGCACACAAGCATACGGTCCACCTGATGTAAAGCAGTTACCGTAGCCTATTAACGCTTGTAACATATATCACTCGCGCCGTGCCACCTATGCTGCTTACACAGCAACTCCTTAGGAGCTTACTGGTGACCTCACTAACACGCAGGAACACAACAACCCTCTAGGGAGTTGTTATTTGGCTGCGGTTTTCTATGAGGTGGAGGTACTTCCCCAGACGGGCTGCTTTGATGCGCCCTACCTCTCTCAAAACATCCAGACCAATACAAACAGACATGTTCATGCGCACAAATGTTTGTCTTGTGTGGGAATCGAACCCACGAGCGTTGGTGTCAAAGTCCCGTCTTTCACGACTGATCCACCGAACTCGTCAAAAGCTCATCACTGGATAGGCAGAGAGAGCATGAAAGTAGTATATTTATTGATTAGATGTGTATAGCAGAGGATATATATGTCGGAACGTGGATGTAATTGTCGTCAGGTGGCTCGTTGTTCATGGCGAATAAAGCGAAATACCAGCGTAGTTAATCTTCTCAATATGTAATCAGCCAATTACAAAAATCATTTTTAACAAAAGTTATGCTCAGATCGCAGATTACAACGGATTCAAAATGCGGTGGACGCGACACGTGCGATTGGCTCCATTGCTCGATTCGTAATGCCGCTTCCAATGACGCTTCCAATCATCTTGACGTTTTTGACAACTGACTACAATCGACATTTCGAGCAAACCATAACAAACACAACCGGTGTTGCCAATCCAACGATGTCGATTCCACCCAAGCGCCGACTTTGACATTTTGATCCGTTATTATTAAAACTAGCATCACGGGGATTGATTTCTTCCGGGCTTCTCATTATGGTGTTGCTACCTCTGCGACATATATATATTTATCATCCTCTAATCTTTGCTCAAATGTGAGCAACAAGTTGTCAAAGTTTCATCGTAATCAATAAACAGTATGGTAGCGTAAAGTACGATTTAATAACCATCTCGATTTATATATTTCTTAGTTTATGTTACAGTTTATTGTACTAAATTACAGGAAGGTTACAGGAGCGTTGGTTAGTTGGTCTAAAAGACAGTGTCGGTGTTAAAATATGAAGAGGCATGCTCGGTTGGTTCTGACATACAGAAAGAATGCAGGAAGAAATAATTACGAAACAGATACGCGAAAGTAGTAGGATATAAATAAATAAATATTGTCGGACAAATTACACAGCGCCATCTAGCCCCAAAGTAAGCGAAGCTTGTATTATGGGTACTAGACAACTGATAAACATACGTAAATACATTTTTTTTGTAAATACATACGTATTATACATAGAAAATACCAAGACCAAGACAAACAGACATGTACATGCACACAAATGTTTGTACTGTGTGGGAATCGAACCCAGGAGCATTGGTGTCAAAGCAGCGTAACAACGCGTTTCACCACTGCGCCACCGAGCTCGTCAGGATATTGGAGCCGAGGAAGGCCAAAACTTACCTACCATGACCAAATTGATCGCATTTTATTAGAAGGTGATGTCAGAAGCATTAGAAACCGGTGAGCGTGCATGAGAAGAGCAGTGAATGTTAAAGAAGCGAGTGAGGTTTGAAAGAATCGGGTCACGTGGCGTTCGGCTCTATCTGCCTACCCCGCAAGGGATTTGGCGACGAAAGTTTAGATAGATATATATTATTTCAAACTTGCTTATTGCAAACGTAAATTCTATTTCAAACTTAAACATTTACCCGTTTTGATGATCTCTCATATTGTTGAAACTTTAGCCTCAGTACAGTTCATTTGCATTTTCGAGAATAACGTAGACGATAACAGGTAAACAAAATTGCTCCGGTCAATGAACCCCGTCGAACGGTTAGTATAGCTTCGCATACATTAATTTGCAATAGAATAATTGAATGCACACGAAACTGAAAATTGAAACGTATGAAATGGAAAACATCGAAATATTTTTCCATTTCAGTTCATAAAATTGTAGGATGCTATTTATTTAATTTAGATTATTTGCATTCTTGCATTGTTGTGAATATAATAATTTTTTGATCAAAATCTTTTTATAGCAATAGTACGTTGATATTTATGAATATATTTTTTTATGCAACGTCGGGAGGCATACAAGCATACGGTTCACCTAATGTAAAGTGGTTACCGTAACCTATGTACGCTGGTAATAGATATAACTCACGCGATGCCACCTCTGCTATTAACACAGCAACTCCTTCGGTGCTTACAGGTGACCTCACTCACACGCAGGAACACAATAACTTGTATAGGTGGAACTTCCTCAGACGAGCTGCTTTGGCTACCTCTTTAAAAACACACAGACAAGACAGACATGTTCATGCACACAATTGTTTGTCCTGTGTGGAAATAGAACCCACGAGTATTGGTGTCCCTTCGGCACCTAGTCCATCGAAATTTTAAACTATCCAAGACAAGACAAGGTATTATTTCCATTGGCGGTTTGCATCTCATAAAAATAATAGGGCAATTCCCTTTTGAGAGTCTACCAGACTCTGCTTCAGGTTGGCTTTGGCACTAACAAAATGGTGAAATATACATGATGTGGCGTTGCCACGCGGGCGGGTCTGGGAATATTCTAAAATTATGAAATTCTTCACCAATAACCCTATGGTTCAAAATATGGTTAATGGACTGTATTTATATTAAAGAAAAGGATATGGAAAATATAAGGACGGACTAACCTCTTCTTGAGATATATTCCTCCTGTCGGCCAACTGACTCCTTGACGAGGTTCTTTCTCCTTGAGGTTTCTTCCGTCACCTTGTTGAAATGGATGGATGGATGAGTGGATAAATAAGGAGCAGATATATATATATATATATATATATGAGCACATATGTCTCGCGCGCGGTTGCAACCAACAATTAGTTGAGTTGCATAAAACATGCGCATACGGCCCTGTGTCTCATTGGCGACTGTCTTGAAGCGACCCCTTCCGGGTTATAAAAATATCACCTATGTATAACAAGCATACGGCGTTAACAATACCAGTAAAAGTCTTAAAAGCTGTTTAAGTTAGATTTCAGTCATACAATTGTATACTAACATATAAAGGTGAAGAGTTTGTTTGAAGCACTAACGGAATCGCATTTGTTAGTCCAGCTCTTGAGGAGCCGTATCATACGACCCTCAGAAGCCAAGGAAAAAGAAAAAGCAGGAAAAGCAGTTTACTCGGTATACTGGAATACTTACCTCCATCTCACACGAGCTCGGTGGCTCAGTGGTGGAACGCGCTGTTACGCTACTTTGACACCAACGCTCGTGGGTTCGATTCCCACACAGTACAAACATTTGTGTGCATGAACATGTCTGTTTGTATTGGTCTGGGTATTTTCTACCTATGTATAATAAGTATGTATTTACAAAAAAAAAATGTATTTACGTATGTTTATCAGTTGTCTAGTACCCATAATACAAGCTTCGCTTACTTTGGGGCTAGATGGCGCTGTGTAATTTGTCAAAAGAAAAAAAAAAAAAACTCACAGAAAACCGCAGCTTCCTGGGGGGTTGTTGTGCTCATGCATTTAAGTGTGATCACCAGTAAGCTACAGACATTGCTGTGCTAGCAGCATATATATTGCAAGCTAGGCTTACTCCCGACTTTGCATAAAACAATCCTACGCTACTTCAGTATATCTAGTTCACTCTTAAGAATTACAAATGTGCACGTTCGATAAGGACTTTTACTCATTCTCTACGGTTATTTCGAAACCACATTAGGACAAGACGGCGATACCAGAAAGATAAATAATGCTCGACAATTTATATTTCCCAGGGGGTTGTTCGGTTGTAGCAAGAAACTTTTCCGTAGACAAGTCCGGGCCCTTTATCGTCGGTCGCCTCAGGCCGTCGTGGTAACATTTACCGTGCCTGTCTTGATGGATGCTAAGGTCCTTGTTCACAGAGGTTGCAAGATTTTCAGGAGTAATTCTTGATTTTAAATTGATTACTATGCGTTGATTGTTATTTTCAGTAGTCAATAACGCAACTTTGACGTCAAAGCTTGTGGGTTCGATTCTTACACAGGACAAATATTTGCCCATGAACAAGTCTGTTTGTTTTGGTCTGGGTGATTTTAAGAGAGGAAAGGATGCATCAAAGAAGCAAAGCATTTTAGGAAATACCTCCAACTCACAGAAAACCGCAACTAAGTAACAAATCCAATGAGTGGGGTTACTAGTAAGTTGTTTGTATCACTATTGTAGGTTCGTGACTTACCGCGATTCGTTTTTCTTTTTTCCCTATATTATGTCGAAATTGCAGTCGTCATGGTCACATGTGTAAGGCGCGACGCAGCAAGAGATATTTCTAACTAAAAAGAGCTTTACTTAATCATATATTCCCACAAACATCTCCCAAAACAAAACAAATATTTTGTAAATATTAAGATTAATCACGGCTTCAGCATATCAATTTCACTTCGCAAAAGTTGCATGAGACTAACGTTAGCAAAACTGCAGATAAACTCTTTCAACTTCTATCACCGCTATACAAATGTCAAAACAATTTATCAGAATACAATTATATTGCACGAAACGTGCAGGTACAGTGTAGGTTTTTAACAGAATAACGAGTTATTTACTGCAGCGTTGCTGCAACGTCGCTGCTGTCAGATCGCTCAACAGAATAACAAAACGTCAAAATGTACGCATTTTGACACACGCCGCGCAGCAGTGTTTTAGTAGAATTGGCCTACTGATATATCAGCACTTAAATTAAAATAATGTCCTTAAATGAGTCGCCGTCTCCAGTCTGGACTCTGCATCGTCGCCAAACAAATCGCGGTTAGTCCCGTACCTACAACAGTGAAATTTTGATACAAAAGTATATCTAGTTAATAGATTCAGGCGTTATTTTGCGAAAGTCAAATTTACATGCCATTTTGATCTAACCTGCTTTGTGTGCTTCCACCACCAATTAGTTCATTAGACCTAGCGCCGGCCGGCACCCACCCACTATTGTTAGTAGATGCATGCCGACGCTGCCATGGCTGTTCCGGTAGTCTCTGCCTCGGCTGCTGCGGTCGATGATAATGGCGAGATAGCGGCGCATGAACTAATTGGTGGCGGAAGCACACAAAGCAGGTTAGATCAAATTGCACGTAAAAGTATATCTTTAGGTCACTAAGTGATAGTCTTATGAAAATAGTTCATTCAAAGTATGAACCATTGTTATCGATTAATTAGAGTGAATCTTTAAAGTTTGTTACCTATATTTTCTTTAGTAGTAAACTTTTGTAGGCCAACAAGTGGCAGGATGAACCGAACTGAACCGAAGATGTAGGGAATTGCTGCGTGAAGTCTTTTAGCACCATTTGCAAAACGATGTCCATTTTTAGGGTTCCGTACCCAAAGGGTAAAACGGAACCCTATTACTGAGGCTCCGCTGTCCGTCCGTCCGTCCGTCCGTCCGTCCGTCCGTCCGTCCGTCCGTCCGTCTGTCACCAGGCTGTATCTCATGAACCGTGATAGTTAGACAGTTGAAATTTTCACAGATGATGTATTTCTGTTGCCGCTATAACAACAAATACTAAAAAATAGAATAAAGTAAATATTTAAGGGGGCTCCCATACAACAAACATGATTTTTTTGCCGTTTTTATAGATAGTGGTACGGAACCCTTAGTGCGCGAGTCCGACTCGCACTTGGTCGATTTTTTCCGAGTGCTCGATGGCGTCGTTGTGCGTGTCACTCTAACGTACTCTAAAGGTACACGCAGATTAAGGAACGTTCACGCCAGCCTGTCTATGGGCACGTAGCCATCGCACCCGCCTGTTGTCAATAGATGACAATTGTAAAGACAAGTATGGAAGTAAAGAGCAGCGTGATGGAGTATGTTCTAAACGCCTTCGGTTGAAGGGAGAATCGCATCCCTGTAGTGGGATGAATAAGGATTGGTGAAGTGAAGTGCAATTTTTATCTTAATCTATGGACTACACAATAGTGATAAATGATCTCTAAATAAATCGCAACGGTTCGGAATTTCAATCTTCCGATGGTTTCAAGTTGTCAGGAACACGAAATCTAGTTATGTTACCGGATTCCGCTTAATGCATGCTTAAGCAGAATCCGGTAAGATGTACGTAAAAAGTGAAGTAATGTAGAAAAATGAAGTAAACAATGCAGAAAGGTGTACATCAGAATAACTAATAATATTATAAAACCAGAAAAAATGAAAAAAAAGTTTTTTTTATAGTTAAATAAACATTCACACATAAGTTATCTGTACTGATAAAAAACGTGTTGTAGATTCACAAACAAGTACTTCAATATTTACCTTTAATTGAACGTTTGCTATTCAACTTCGTGATGCCTTTTAGTTCTTAAAATATTGCGTCAGGAGCACTAGGAACTGCCAAGCGTGCATGAAAAGAACTATCAGTGTTGAGATGCGAGTGAGGTAGGATTAGGAGTAGGTTGGCAGGTTTAACAGACGCATCAAAGCTGCCCGTCTTTCCTCCGATTACCTCGACGTGACAGAAAAACCGTACCTAAATAACAACTCTTAAGAGGGCTGTTGTGTTCCTGCGTGCGAGTGAGGTCTCCAGTGAGCTCTTAAGGAGTTGCTGTGTTAGCAACAGAGATGGCATCGCGCGAATAACACTTAATGCATTGCAAGTGTTTAAAGGCTACGGTACCCGCTTTACTTCAGGGACGTATGCTTGTATGTATACCGACGTAATACAAAGAGAAGGTGCTGGTATTATGGTGCTCGGCTCTCTCTGCATATCCTGCAAGGGACTTGCCATAGACATATAGGTTGGCAGATACAATTAATAAATGATGTATATTATCATTCAGGGCACTTCATCCAACATATTTTTGCATATATCCCATACATACAATCCATCACATCCATATTTCCATACTTACCTATACGTATGTGTGTTAAATGTGTTTGTTTGTCCATCCTTCTTTCACGTCGAAAGGAACCTGTGAATTGACATGATTTTGTTTACGGGGATAGTTGAAGGTCTGGAGAGTGACACAGGCTACTTTTTATCCCGGGAAAACATTTTATTCCCGCGAGGAAAAAATATACACAACTCATTGGCATTTGTTCTTGACCACGCGGACGAAGCCGCGGGTAACAGCTAGTTTTCTCATAAAATAACACAGATATATTCTATGCCGCCTTATTTATTCTCTATCATTCTTCGTCACGGTGGCATCGACAGCGGAGAATATTGCGTGTTTACTCACAGCCGTAATAATATTTCGTATTGGTTCAGTAAATAAATATATTTCACCAACAATAACAGACTGTGCGTTGGCAACCTCACTACATGACACGGCAAATTCACGTAAGCTTATGCTTTTTCCTGTGTTTTACCTCAGTCACTCGCAGTAACACATTAATGCTTCTGGGAGCATATTTTTTTGGTAGTCATACGGAAGATGAGAATATTCGCCAGTCAAATTTCTTATTATATATTTATACTATTACTTCAAATAGGCAATTCCCATTTGGATCAAATTGCATATTTAGATTTTAAGTTTATCTATGTAGATGTTCCTGAAAAAAGTGCAATTTTGCGCAAAAAAAGTGTGCGTGTGACAGATCCGACGCACGACTAGAGTTTACTCCTTAAGAACGATAATTATGATACTCATCAAATAGAACCAGTTGAGAATGCGCAAGCTTGCATTGCCAGAGGAACACCTGGCTTGGCTCGTCAATTTTGTAATAATATATTTTTTTTTTAATTTGTCGGCCATTTTGACCATGTTCCTTAAGAGATAGGAACGGTGTTCTTGAACATTCCTATTCTACTTTTTTATGCTGAATCCGAATCTGAAGTCAAAATTCGAATATTCGAATAAAAGCTACAGCCACACGCACACACAGACAAACATATAGATTTCATATAGGAACGGTGTTCCTGAAAAGAGGGTAATTAAACCATCTTCTAAAATAATAAGAATAAAATTTATATATACATTTTTAATTTCATTCATATTTAAATATAATATAAATTTTATTCTCATTATTTTAGAAGATGCTAATATTATTAAGAAAAGAAATTATTCTCATAATAATATAATTCTCAAGAAACCTATTCTCATACCTACCAAATATACATAAAAAAATTCATAAAAATCCGTCGAGCCGTTTCGTAGGAGTGCGACCACAAACACCGTGACACCAGATTTTCAGGAACACCGTTCCTATATGAAATCTATATGTTTGTCTGTCGTGTGTCTGTTGCTTTTTTTCGAATATTCGAATTTTGAATTCAGATTCGCATTCAGTATAAACAAGTAGAATAGGAATAGTATTGTCTTAGGTTTTCGCGATTGTTACACATTGAAATTAAACATTTTTTAACGGAAGTATCGCGTGTTTTATTTATTTTGTTGAACCTGACGTTTCGACCGCTTTGCAGCGTCCGTCTCGCAGGAGAAGTCTTCCTGCGACCACGGACGCTGCAAAACGTTCAACAAAATAAATAAAACACGCGATACTTCCATTAAAAATTGTTTAATTTAAATAGAATAGGAATGTCTGGAAAACCAACCTCCTATCTCTTAAGGAACATAGTTAAAACGGCCGACAATATATAAAAAAAAAATATATTGTAAATTCGAAATGTAAATTAAAAAGTAAAATAGCAATGTCTTAAAAACCAATATCACGTTTCTTAAGGAACATGGTCAAAATGGCCGACAAAGTTTAAAAAACAATAATTAAATTGTTATATAAATTGACAAGCCAGGTGTTCCTCTGGCAATGCAAGCTTGCGCATTCTCAACTGGTTTTACATATAGATTATTTTTGTCATACTAACTGACTGGCTGAAACCATGCTCGCTTGATGTGAGCTTTCAGCCCTTTATTTTGCAAAATAAACGAAACAATTAGCTATTTGTTACTTACGTTAATTGGTACAAATCATCCCACTTCCATGAAATCTATGTCGCATGTTTAAAATAGTTTTAAAAATATTTAAGTCTATTCACAGTTTTTGCACACATTGACTACAGTAATCCTCATCAACGCATGGTAGACCCTACTAATTAACAGACGAGGTCCGGGCGAAACAAAGGTACTGCGCATCAAAAGCAGCCGAACTGGGCTGTACCTTTCTTTCATACAACGTCGGGATGCATAAAGCGATTACCGAAGCTTATGAACGCTCGCTGCACTTATAGTATTATTCGCGCGATACCACCTCTGCTGCTGGCACAGCAAATCCTTAAAGGCACTCAACAATCCTCTAGGGAGTAATTATTTGGCTGCGGTTTTTTGTGAGGTGGAGGTACTTCTCCAGACGGGCTGCTATGATGCGCCCTACCTCTCTTAATTTTAAATCTACTAAGAAGTCATTCACAGAACAATTCAAGTACCAAGTGGAAGAAAGAGTATAAACTTCATTTGATTGACACCCACACTATGATTCAATAAGATGAAAGGCTTACTGAGCAATAAATGGCAGCAGCTGAGAGCGAAGCCTTAGAAATAATATTATCTTAGAGTTTATCTTGTGATCGGTCGTGATTTCGTTTGGCATAAAGATTTGCTTGTAGTATTGTATCAATTTGCAATAGAAAAATCTCGAGTCAGTGGTATCTGATGGTGAAGATAGACCTAGAGTGGGAATCGCGTATGGGGATTGGGTGTCGTAATTAGTCTAGATGAACTGTTCAAGTCCTATATAGTCAAGACTCCGAGAAAACAGGTGGTATAGCATGAACGAAATACTATATACTTTTAACGAGATCGGTGGCGTTGTTGTGAATGACGCGACTTTGACGCTCGTGGGTTCGATTCCTACACAAGACATGTTCATGCACACATTTTTGCGCATGAACGTGTCTGTTTGAGGTCACAAGTTAGGTCCCAAGGTGTTGCTTTGTTAGCAGCAGAGAAGGCATCACGCGAGTGATACTTAATGTATTACAAGCGTTCATAGGCTACGGTAACCGCTTTACATCAGGTAGTCCGTATGCTTATACACCTTCGGACGTTGTATAAAAATAAACTATGTTCCCTTTTTTAGGGTTCCGTACCCAAAGGGTAAAACGGAACCCTATTACTGAGGCTCCGCTGTCCGTCCGTCCGTCCGTCCGTCCGTCCGTCCGTCCGTCCGTCTGTCACCAGTCTGTATCTCATGAACCGTGATAGTTAGACAGTTGAAATTTTCGCAGATGATGTATTTCTGTTGCCGCTATAACAACAAATACTAAAAAATAGAATAAAATAAATATTTAAGGGGGCTCCCATACAACAAACGTGATTTTTTCGCCGTTTTTATAGATAATCGTACGGAACCCTTCGTGCGCGAGTCCGACTCGCACTTGGCCGATTTTTTTTATTTGTTATGATTTGGCTGTAGTTATCTATAAGATGGACCTCCATCACAACTCTTTGGAGCTTTGGTGACCTCACCTCACATGCAGCAACACAACAACCGTTTAAGGACTTATTATGACTACGACTTTCCATGAGATGGAGGTATTTCCCCAGACGGTCTGCTTTGCTTCACTCTAACTCTCCTAAAAGCACGCATACCAATTTTAAGAGTTGTACTTATTTTAATTATCCAAAATACTAAAATTAAAATCGTTACAATTTGAGTTACGTAAAGATGCATTTATTATAAAACATCTCCTTAATTACATCAGCAGTTCAGGAGAAAACTGCACCCTTAGACATACATATGCCTGCAGCCACACACACATATGTACAACGTAGAATCTTTATGAACTAAGCTTCTTTACTTCGATAATTATGGGAGGTAGAAGGGATTCGCCAACAAATGCCGCTCTGATAAAGGGAGGTATGGCACAATGGTATTTAATTCCCCACGAGGAGCTCTTTGCTGTGGATGAACAAGTTTATCTATCTCGAGTTTTCTCCAGAATCCATCACCTTTAAACACCATGCAGAATTAGAATGATGTATAAGCTGAACCTACTACGACCAAATTATGCGTTTATTATCATTATCACACCAACCATAACTCATCCCACTGCAGGGATACGGGTCTCATCGAAGGGGTTTAAAGCATACTCCACGCCACAAGGCTGTTCAACTGCAGATTGGCGGAGACCAGTGTCTTAAAGCCGCCCGAAGGCTACTGGCTTAGCCGGGACCGACGGCCTAACGTGGCCTCCGAAGCACGGAGAAGCTCAAGATATATAATCCCATACATAGAGAAGCTGCGGTCAACGTTGTTTAACCTGCGTGTTCATTATCAGAAGGGTAGAACACTAGGAACTGAAAAATCTCCATGAAAAAAGCTACGAATGTTATTAAAACTAATGATCTGTGTAAGCATAAAATCATTTGGCGCTCAGTTCTCTTTGTCTACCCCGCAACGGACTAGGCAATAAGACGTAAATAGACAGACTGTCAAGTTAATTGCGACATTTCTTTGTTCAACATTGGTAAATTCTAAAGTGCTAGTAAATTGAAAAAAATTAAAGCAACGCTTAATTACCAAAAACGCTTGATTTAAATGAAGTCCAACCAAGCTGCAGTAAAACATACAAACTGCTCTCTTCTATTTTTTTCATAGTTTCTAAACAGTATTATTTAGTTTTTATTGCCAAAATAAGAATCAATTTCCAAAAGGGATTAATTTAAAGTTAGTTCAACGAACCAACAGTGAAAAATGTAAACTGCTCAATTTCGTGAAATCGATGCTTTACCACACAAACCGTGGATATTAAATTCTTGGTTGACGTCGCCTTCATATCTGCAGTTTCATATAAAACCGTCTGAGATGAAATCGTGAGCCGAGCTGGATTGCAGTGAGGCCTTTATAACGAGAATCTCGGAGAGCTAACCAAAAAATATTTCAAATCCAAAACGGTTTGGAGGTTTTATTAAGCTTAAATCTATATATATATAAAAATGAATGTTTGTCTGTATGTCCTCTATGGACTCAAAAACGACTAGGTAGATTTTGATGAAATTTTCAGTGAATCTTCAGGTTGGCCTAGCAGGTGATCATGTAAAGTTTGGTAACGATTGGATCACCCGTGCGAAGCTGGGTCGAGTAGCTAATTATGAATAAATAACATATTTGTGTAGTGATTTGAAACACAACAAGAGAGCTCGATGGCGTCGTCGTTGCGCATGTCACTCTAACCAAACACTCAGGTTAAGCAACGTCCACCGCAGCCTGTATACGGATGGGTTTATATCCATTTCGAGTTTCTCCGTGCTTCGGAGGGCACGTTATGCCGTTGACCCCGGCTGTGGTCGATAGATGACAGTCGTTAAGCTGAGTCAGTGGCCCGCGGGCGGCTTGAAAACACTGGCCTCCGCCAATCCGCAGTTGAGCAGCGTGGTGGAGTTTGCTCTAAACCCCTTCGATTGAAGGGAGACCCGTATCCCAGCAGTGGGATAAATAAGGGCTGAAATACAAAATTTACAAATAGGAACACTTTTAATTATTGTTTCCCTGATATTTCGGTGATGTTGCAAATGCCATGGTCTCGAGATGACTGTCACAGTCATCAAATATAAAAACAAATCGCGGTATGTCCGCGGTAAGTCAAAGTCATAGTCAAAATCTTTTTATTCCGTAAAAATGACTACATTTGTTTGGAATCGTCACAATTTTTTCCCTACCGTGTATTAATCTAGTCAATAGGTTCAGGGGTTATTTTGCGAACGTCAAATTTACATGCAATTTGGTCTAACCTATATTGTGTGCTTCAGCCACCAATCATTTGTATGTATATCTTCACGCCAGATCCCTTGCGGGGTAGGCAGGCAGAGAGAACCGAGCGCCATAAGACGCGGTCCTTACACACTTCACTCGCTTCTTTCACATTCATAGCTCTTTTCATGGAATCCTAGCAAACGAAGTGCATGAAAAGAGCTATAAATGTTAAAGAAGCGAGAGAAGTTTCTAAGGGCCGAGTCTTATGGCGTTTGGTTCTCTCTGCCAACCCCGCAAGGGACCTGGGGTGAAGATATACATACATACATTTATTTAATTACAATCTCCTCCAATCTGTCGGTATTTTGTTAAATTTAATAGTAAAGTAGTAAAAACTAATTCAATTTATATTGCATCTTATTTCTAGAGTTTTAATCTATTACCTATAACTTGTAAGCGAGCCCCAGCGTCAGACATATTGGTAAATTACCGGCCATATTTTATTCTGCCTTACTTACCGGCTATAAATCCAGAGCCCCTTGATTGGTGCGTGGATCACGGCGAATTACCAATCAGATTTAGCATTCTTATACTATCGTGCCCGTTACGCTTAGAGCAATTTAATAGAAAGCTTGCCATCACCGAAGACAAAGTCTACCTCATCTGCAAGTACCGGCACCAAATAAAGTTTGGAAAATGGCACAGCAAAAGTCTCATGGATGAAATAGTGCCGTGCTTACGTTAAACACACTGACTAGGTTCTGGCGATTATCGAGAAAAGCTTGTTTTAATTTTTACATTTATTTTAATTTCGCTTGACGATGGCGTAGTGATTAATTACACAATATGTCTAAATGTATTACAGCTAGCGCCACTTTTTATTAATTTCTTTTCTAATACTAAATGGTGCTGTATATTTTTTGTACTAAACTGAAACGCTAATGCTAACGCTATGATTTCGTTTTATAATTATAATATGCTGAAAATTGTACAAATTCGAATTCCCCTCGGACGCTGTGTATTATTTTGTGACCTTCGTACACAATATTTAAAAGACTGAGAGAACGTTGAAACAAATATGCAATGCTAAAGTGGATGGATGTAGAAGTCGAAGAAGGCCAAGATTCCCCTACCATTACCAAACTGGCGAGTGTGTCTGAAAAGAGCTATGAATGTTAAAAAAGCGAGCGAGGTGTGTAAGGACCGCGTCTTATGGCGCTCAGTTCTCTCTGCCTTCCCCGCAAGGGATCTGGTGCGAAGTTTTTTGAAATGAAAATGTCTTTAGCGGCGTTGTGCACTTTTTGGAATGAGTAAAAATGTTAAACTCGCGTCAGGACACGTGACCCCGATGTAAGATTTTGGTGAGAATTAGAACTTAAGTTCGCTGTAGCGCTAAAACATTAGTTACCTCTAATTAAACAATTAAAACATGAAGCGCTAGATAGATAAATAATGCCCTAGATCATAGGGCATTATTTTCTCGCGACCAAAATGTTGTAAGCGCCATGAAATTCTTGGCGCTTATGCGTTTCGTTCAACGTAGTTTATCAACATCGCTATTTGGTCCGCATGTTCAAGTTTTCACTTCTGCCGGCACTCTCGGAGTACAACCCGTTTTTTTTACATAACGTCGGGAGGCATACAAGCATATGGCCCGCCTGATGTAAAGAGGTTACCGTAGCCGTATAGGCTTTGGCTTTAAATATCTACAGTTTCGAAGTGATATATTGCCGAATATCATTTCAAAAATATCATATCAAAAGATACATTGTCGAATTTATTGCTCTTTACTAAAATATGTCAAACGATCTCAATCGAATTACGCATTGCAATTACTAAGTGCATATTTCATTTAAATTAAGTATCTAACAAAAAGTTCGCTGTGATACTTACTCAAAAAAGCGTTTTTGTTTGAAATCTATTTATGAAAACCAATTATAGTCTATAATAGAAGTAAAAAAACATTTAATACTTATATTAGGTATTATTAAATAAAATCTGATATGTTTTGTAAAATATCGTATCGGTAGGGCGCATCCGAGCAGCCCGCCAGGGCAAGTACCTCATCTACACATAAAACCGCAGCCAAATAACAACTCCCTAGAGGGTTGTTGTAATCCGGCGTGTGAGTGCCGTTACCAGTAAGCTCCTAAAGAGTTGTTATGCAAGCAGCAGAGGTAGCATCGCGCGAGTGATAAGTTAATATATTACAAGCGTTAATTGGCATTAGTTGTACCTATAAAAAATTGGTGTCTGTAAAGTCGGTTTACGGACGATAATTTTACGTGATAACGTCATAAGAAAACATTCAACAGTTGACAAAACAGTTCACGTGTATGTTGTGTGCTGCCGCTGTCTCTCTTCTACTCGGACGCATCGGCCGATGAAGTTGAAGATAGATACGTCAAAGCCGAACGCTTAGGCCGATCATGCCTCTCTATCGCTTGTTCCGCGCTCTCGCTTGCACGCTCGGCACAGGCGGAACGTGACACTTTTTCGTGCATGCAGTCGGCGTTCATCGATTTATAAGACGTCAAAAAAATGTATAAAATAAAATCGATAATGATAGGCCTATATTTAATTTATGAATACTTTTGGAGAATACATTTCAATTATTTTCATCCCCTATGAGGGACGAGCACCTTGATGTTAAACAAAGGATAGTCATACAAAGGGAACCTCGAGAAGCTTTACATATTATCTCATAATCCACGATTAACGAATTCACTACGTAAGTATGTAGACTAAATAGAGCGAAGCACAGCACAGAACAGCTCCATATTAATTAGTCACCCTTAATCTGCGCTTGGTGTAACCTACCGCACCACTTTATCAAAAGCCCTCACTGTCTTATTCAGTAACAAGAATATAGTAGTTAACTAAGGCACTGTACTTTGGAATCGTCACTAGATATTTATCATCTGATTAATGTAAAACTTTTTACAATGGCTGTGATAACCAAGTCATAAGAACCAGCCTATGAACCTGACTTTGGATACCACTAAAATCGTGTTTTAGATTTGTGTACGTGTTTGTAAAACATCAGAATTTCGCACCAAGAAATTATGCTTCGAAAGACGTGTTATCTAAGAAAGCTCCGATTTTTTTCTCTGGTTTTTAGAAGTCTGACAGCAGTTGAAAAATTAGTATTTCGTCAAATTCTTGAGCTTAGGCAGCCAATTCCGCCAATCCCAATGGATTAGGGAACAGCGTAACGCTATAGGAAAGAGACTAAGGGATAGTTTATCACAAATAAACTACGGTACTAAAAACTACTGTTAACTGTATATTCAATGACATTTCCCGATTCATATGGTTATAGATAAATTTTGATGAGAATAGGGAGGGGGGAAGGCAAAATGCACAACGACTTCATCGTCCCTGGCCCTTTTTAAAGGCGAAACTTGAAGTCATTATAGTAATTACAATGTAAAGTATTGAAGTAGTTAAGAGAATCATAATATAAGCAACTTCACTGGGGATGTATCTAACAGGAAACCGAAGCCAAAATTCCAGTAAGTAAAAAAGAGAAGGAGCAAGATCGTGAGTTGTTGCTGTGTTAGCGGCAGGGGTAGCTACACAATTCTTATATTACAAAAGTTCAAGCAGAAGAGATATGGGTCTCTGAAATGAGGAAATTTAAGTATACTCCGCCACGCTACTCAACTGCCATTGGCGGAGGAAAGTGTTTCCAATACGCTAATAGATTACTGACTTTAACTAATGTGAAATTGAAAACAATTTCAGTTTTTTCATACTACCACGGTTGGCGCAACAAGCATACCCACCTGATATGAGGCCGTTAATTTACGTAGCGTATCACTTAGCTTACTTGTTCCACTGCAGCGATACAGGACTTACTTCTATAGAAGTAGTTGAGAACATACTCCACCACTTTGGTCAACGCTAATTGACGAAGGCCAGAGTTGTCAAGCAGCCCGAAGGCAACTATGCTTAACGATTGTGATCTATCGACAACAGCCGGGACCGACGACTTTACGTGCCCTCCACATCCGGGGAAGCAAAGCCGTTCGTACATTAGCAGCGGTCGAAATTGATTGAATAGAGTGACATGCGCAAAGATGCTATCAAGCTATAATACTCGTCTTGATTAAATTATTATTTTACTTGTAAATGATTATTTACGACTACCGGGAAAAGTAAACCAAAGAAAAGAAAATATCGCGAGGAAACAAGCAAGTCGAAGAAATTTTATTTTAATAGACTCAAGATATGTATGATTTTCTCTCTGGGTTGTAGACGTCTGACGGCAGCTGATCCATATCAAAATCACTATCTTCGCTAAATCTTTAGTCTTAACGTGCGGATCCCGCAAATGCTAATGAACTAGGAAACAGGATAACATTAAACCACAGTGTGATAAGTAAATTAGAAATAACTTATCACGTTCAATGTACACCATTTCCTAATACACTCTAATGAATGGCTATAATTTTGCCCGATCACTGATGTATTGCTGCAAATAAATGATCAGTAAAGCTAATTGTATCTTAATTATAATTATTATAGGTATCCTATTAGGATGGTGTTACATTTATTTGATAGCTGTTTTTATTATTATTTTTTGTATTGTTATCTGGCTGCGATTTTCTATGAGGTGAAGGTACTTCCCTAGACGGGCTTCCATATTGCGCCCTACCTCTCTTAAAATTCCCAGATCAAGACAAAAATACATGTTCATGCACACAAATGTTTGTGCTATGTGGGATCTAATCTGGATGTTTTTAAGAGAGGTGAGGCGCATCATAGCAGTCTATCTGGGGAAGTACCTCCAACTCACAGTAAACCGCAGCCAAACAACAACTCCTCGCATCAAAGTAGCCCGACTAGGCAGGGGCTTCCACCTCACAAAAAACCGCAGACCAAATAGCAACTCCCTATAGGGTTGTTACTTGCAATACCTGCGGTGACTTGTTCATGGATATACCCTGGACCAGATCACAGTGGGTATAATACATCAATCTTTTCGAAGGGGCTTGTACACGTTATCAAATGTCCATATCTCCGCGCACGCCTATCAAATGACCGGGATTAATACCCGTGATGGAAGAGCAATTATTACATTTAATGTGGAATAAAAGATGATGTAGTGACAAAGATTGCAGCTGGTATAATTTTATCGAGCTAGAATATGTGGAGGTATCGGCGGGGCCACCTAGACGCACACATATGGATCAAATAGCTGTTAAGCTGAAAAAGGACCATACTAAAATCGAAGATCATGCGTGAAGAGGTTGATGAGTGTGGAATCGGGGAGAGAGGTATGTTTGGATCGGTGCACTTGACTTCTCTCTTGCCCCAATAGGAGAAAATGATGATGTGTATGTATGTAGAGATGTATGTCCGTATGTATGTAAATGCAATTTGTATGTCATTTATAACATAATAACTTCATGCAATGGAAAATACTAGCCTACGCTAATCTATACATGAGCAGTATTGCTAAGTATGCTCAAATCCTCTCTTAACGTAAAGAAGGTGGATAACAAGTATGACTTGACGGGGCGGTGGCATGGTAGAAACCTATGCTGCTAATACGGCAACTGTTTAGGGGCCTACTGGAAATGTCAATCATATGTAAAATACCCTACAGGGAATTGTTATCTCACTGCGATTTTCTGTGGAGACATTTCTCCAGTTGAGCTGCTTTGATGCGATCTACTTCTCTTACACACAAATGTTTGTCTTGTGTGGCAATTGAGCCCAGGCCTTGTAGTTTAAGTAGACTAACCACTTCACAACCGGGCTTGTCAAAATCGTCAATGTGGCTTAAGCTACAAAATCCCTTCTTTGAAGAGGGACTCATACCTCAGCAGTTGGATAAGTATGGAATGGAATTAATATGGATATATAAAAAAAAAATGTGTGCAATTCAAATTCAAAAAGGTGAACATCAAAATAATGAGACGAACGTGCAATTTCAATAGCAGGATAGTTGTAGAGTTTATTTATGATGATAAACACTGTATAATGTCTTCTATCTCATTCTCTGGCATGTTAAATCCTGTAAGAATAAAGAACCTGTAAGAATTGACGCTATGGGCCCCGGTTCGAATCCTGAGATGTACCACTAAATTTATATACTCTAAGTATATATTTGTAATTATTACTAGCTCGGTGGTGAAGCAAAACTCGCACGTCCAAGAAATTATTTTTGAAATACGTGTGAGCTTACTTAAGCAAGGTCTGCTTTTCCCTCTGGTTTGTCAAGGTCTGACGGCAGTCACTCCATGTAAAAATCAGCGTCTTTACCAAATTCTTAGGCTTACGCAGCGGACCCCGACGATCCAAATAGAGTAGGAAACCGGATAATGCTATGAAGAAGATATAAACCAGTTGAGAATGCGCAAGCTTGCATTGCCAGAGGAACACCTGGCTCGTCAATTATATAACAATTCAATTTTTTTTTAACTTGTCGGCCATTTGCCCATGTTTCTTAAGAGATAGGAACGGTGTTCCTGAACATTCCTATTCTACTTTTTTAAGCTGAATCCGAATCTGAAGTCAAAATTCGAATATTAAAAAAAAATGCGACAAACAAACACACAGACAAATGCACAAACAAACATATAGACTTCATATAGGAACGGTGTTCCTGAAAAGAACATGCAGGACGATGTGTAAACCTCCTCCATTTCAAAGACTATTAAAAAAATAAAACAAACAATAACGACAAAAGCAGCAAAATAAATTTCATTTCGATTATAAATGAACAGCCTGTACATAAATAGGTCGCGGAATCCTGTACAGCCATGCCGTCGCAGCCGATGTATGTCTGTAAGCAAAGTTTTTTCTTTCCTTTCTCCTTTCTTCCCTTTTGAACACTGTGACAGCCCACTAATGGAACGCTACACTGAAACGATTCGCTTTCTTTCCCGATGTAAGAGTACAGTCGGAAAAAGTATCCGTCGGTACAAAAAATGTGCTATTTATCTAAATAATTTCTTATGAAATAAAAAACATCTGTAAATATTTATTTTAAAAGAAATATCAAAAAAGTGCCCTGTAGTACGTACCACCATTTCACAGACCTTAGCTAAATAAGAACTCCCTGCAGGGTTTTTGTGGTCTCACGCTTGTTCGCCCCGAATACATCGTTCTTCGCAGCATATACGTACCCATTCTATCCTTGGAAGTTGAAGGGGTCCCATTCGCCCCTTATTGAATGAATGAACAAAGTACAGTTACATGTGTAAAAACGTGATAAAGAGTATTGAACCATTTCGAATAAAATTAATTCAAGGCACATTAAAATAAAATTTAATTATTTTTATATTTTTCAGACAGGCTCTGGGAGTGACTGAGATAACCAGTAAGCTTCAGAGATGTTGGAAAGAAAGACGAAAGAAAATACATTTATTAACGTAAATATACTAGTAAATAACAGCAATCTGTGTAGGCAGAGCTGATATTTTTTAAATTTAAAAAATATTTAAATATTTTATTTTTAATTTTTTATATTTTTTAAAATATATGGAACCCTGTACGACATCTAGCGACGAGTGCTGTTACTTTTTCTGTTGATGGGAGTGCAGTGCAGACTCTGCACTGCAGAGTGGCCGGCCATACGTTTTCCCATATGTTTTTTTTTCTAATTGGAACGATTTTGGACCGTTCTTCCTCACCAACGAACATTTAAATTTCAAATTAAAGGATACAAAACTACAATATGTTAGCTATTAGTGTGTCGATTTTGGAGTTTCTCACTATTACCGTCTAAACGCTAGCTGGATGACATCAGTCTACCCCAAACGACAATTTTGAGGGTAATGTGGCTCCGCTGGCTATCGCAGCTCTGCCAACTATCTATCTATATTCACGCCAAATCCTTTGCGGAGTACACAGAGAGAAACAAGGATCACATAACTCGGTACACACTTCACTCTCTTCCTTAATATTCCCAGCTCTTCAGTTCCTAGGGCTCCTGGCATCACTTTCTGGTAACACACAGTATAAACATATATACACGAGAATATATAGTCTAATTAGAAGATACGTATCCTAATTTTTATACTGATAAATATTAATTTTATCGCTAATGCGGCAGTCGCTCAGTGACAGCACATTAAATAATTCCGCTGGTTTACTATGTCAGTAGGAGTAATGAGATACTGTGTGCAGCAGAGGTAGCGAGTGGTACTCCTTGTATTGCAAGCGGTCATAAACTACGGTAAACATTTAACATCACGTGGGTCTTACACTTGTCGATGTCGTATATAAAACATTGTAATTGCCCCAAATAGAAAACCTCAAATGTTGTTGGTATGTTCAGGGTTTAACTCCACCTTTTAAGAAAGGTTGAGCGCATCAAAGCAGCCCGTCTGGTGAAGTACCTCCACCTCACAGAATACCGCAGCCGAATAAGAACCTCTCTGGAGGGTTGTTGTGTTCCTGCCTGTGAGTGACGTCATCAGTAACTCCTAAGGATTTGCTGTGTTAGCGGCAGAGGTGGCGCGAGTGATACTTAATGTATTACAAGCGTTCATAGGCTACGGTAAACGCTATACATCAGGTGGGGCGTATGCTTGTATGTTGTATATAAAAAAAAACCTTAGTGCAGTCCACCACTCTCGATATATTTTTGAGAGGATATGAGGATATCAATATGTATGTTGTGTATATGCATCTTCAGGATACCAGAACAAAAGTTTGCGAATATTTTTTCACCCAAATTGTTGAAATAATTTAATTTTTATTATGAACTAGCTATCCGCCCCGGCTTCGCACGGGTGATATGATCGCTACCAAACTTCACAGGAATACCTGCTGGGCTAACCTGAAGATTCACTGAAAATTTCATCAAAATCTGCCCAGCCGTTTTTGAGTCCATAGAGGGCATACAGACAAACATTCATTTTTATATATATAGATGCACCTTGATATAACTTAGCTCTGACAATATTTACAGCTTTTGAGAACCTTAGTTTCGTAAATAAAAAAAAAATATCGCACCGTGTAAAGGGAAGTCTTTTATTTATTTAAAGAATTACATTTTTTATACAAAGGCCTTAGGTGTAAATTACGTCACACGAATTTCATGATTTTTGAAAACTTACGAGCAATAACAATAACACACCTTTTTTTTAATTAAAGGTTAAGAAAAAAATCTGTTTCATATTCTGCCGACTGTACTATTCTCAGAATGAAATAGGTAGCCTTGAATGCCTGTTGTTCTTTTGTTATAGGTTCTCGTGGACTACACAATAGTTCGGCTATAATTTGTAGTTAGATTTCAACAGTTATAGTTGAAATAAGCTAGGGTAACCCAGCCGTGAACCAAGTTCAGAAAAGTAAAGCTTTAAGCTTGTAAAGTTAGTACATGTTGAAAAAGTCTCATTGTAACGCTGTTAATTTGATGGAGTCCTAAGTTCGATGTGCGAGCATTATTTATATACTTTTTTATACAACGTCGAGAGGCATACAAGCATACGCCCCACCCGATGTAATGCGGTTACCGTAGCCTATGAATGCTTGTAAGACATTAAGTATCACTCGCGCGATGCCACCTCTGCTGCTCACACAGCAACTGCTTAGGAGCTTAGCAGTGACCACACTCACACACAGGAACACAACAACCGTCTAGGTATAGTTATTTGACTGCGGGTTTCTGTGAGGTGTATGTACTTCCCTAAACGGATTGCTTTAATGTGTCCTACCAACTTAAAGACACCCGCACTATAACAGACAGATGTGTTCATAAAGAAATAAAAAATCGGCCAAGTGCGAGTCGGACTCGTACACGAAGGGTTCCGTACCATTATCTATAAAAACGGCAAAAAAAAAATCACGTTTGTTGTATGGGAGCCCCCCTTAAATATTTGTTTTATTTTAATTTAATTATTTATTCTTAAAGTGAATATATAACTAAATATTCTGTGAATATTTCAAGCGTCTGCCTGTTGCCGTTATCAATAACGAGCAAAAATGAGCAAAAAAATCACGGTTGTTGTATGGGAGCCCCCTTAAATATTTATTTTATTCTATTTTTTAGTTTTGTTATAGCGGCAACAGAAATACATCATCTGTGAAAATTTCAACTGTCTAACTATCACGGTTCATGAGATACAGCCTGGTGACAGACGGACGGACGGACGGACGGACAGCGGAGCCTCAGTAATAGGGTTCCGTTGTACCCTTTGGGTGCGGAACCCTAAAAAGACCAAAAAGATCTTTAATAGGCCCTCGTAGGCATTTAGACACTTCTTACATTTTTAAAATCAAATCATATTGGATTTGTTAATATCTCACAGTATGTAAATGTTTGTTCTGTGTGGAAATCGAACCTACGAGTATACGAAATTCACCATTACTCACTCAGCCACTCACTCGTTAAGCACGATATACACTACATACTTATTAATTGCCGGCACTATTTTACACAGGAAAGACCATTTTACTGGCAGCGCCTTTTACTTTTTTTTTCTTTGTGAACATCTGTTTCTTTCTACGAATTAAAAAAGAAGATATTTTTATGGCCATTGCGTATGTATTTTTTATGTACAGTCACCCAGAAGTAAGTAAAGTCATATATTATATACATAAATAATTTTTTTTGACCAATTATTTTCTTTGTCTCAATGTATTGTTCACAATCTATCTTTATATCTATAATTGCGCCAAATCCCAGTTAGGCAGTTGTTCATAATCTCATATGTATACTTTTATGAGTTTTATTAAATAATAATTTTATGAGCCCATGTAATTTTGGAGGAGATTTGATATAGATTTGTGGAAGAGAAAAAAAATTAAGTTATGAAACAAACGCTTGTAAGTAAAAAACTCTAACAACTTAATTGAAATCCACGACAGTATATTAATACTCGTACCATCAATAGGACTTCAGTGGAGTACATTTTATACATACAGGGGTAGGTTGAGACAATGGAATACCAGGTACATCAATACAAATATACATCATAAGATGAATTCACTTTTTGGGTTTAAAGTATATTTTTTTTTATCTCATTAGGTTAAATCACCCAGACCATGACAAACAGACATGTTCACGTACACAATCTTCTAAACTGATGTATGAACCTTTTACCAGAGGGAGACTTTGTACAAAAGTCGTCTGCATAGGTACTTCTGTCTCACCTATTTCTACTGCCAAGCAGCTATATTTACATAACTGTGTTTGAAAGGTGAGATATGACAGAGAAATTATTGGGTACTGTGACGAAACATCCTTCACAGATTGGCAGACAGGTCACAAGATTGGCAGCGCGCGAGTAACATCCCCGTGGGGTTGCGAACGTCAATAGGCTGCGGTGACCGCTTACCATCTCATGTAGGCCGTATGCTTGTTTGTCAATCTATTTGTATAAAAAAAAATCAAACTCAAGTTACTTGGTGTTAAAATAGCATTTCTGACCACTTCCTATCAATCTCATTCGTCATTGACTTATTCAAATTATGATCATATGATTAATTTCTTTTTCTTCATACCTATTACATACTCTCGTGTATATTATTTATTTCAATTATCATTTTTTTATATTATAAATTAATAGATTGAACAAAAAAAGATAATGTCAAAATAATTTATAATAGTCAAGAGTAAACATAAACTATGCAATTGCTAATGCAACTCGGCGTCTCCAGTGCTCTACCGCCCGCCCTACAGGTCGCACGTTGTTGGGCGGGCGCTTTGCCGCGACTATAGTCTACGTAAATATACGTTTCATGCTAGTTTCATGTGTTTTAGTGCATGTGTTTCGGTTTCACTGAAACTTGAAGTTTGACGTATGCTCTAAGGTAAGTTACCTTACTTATGAAAACAATTCACTATAACCTATTTTGCCTTTTATAGCAAAATTGAGTACATTCGATGCTAAGAAAGATATTCGGAAAGGACATGTAAACAAACATAATTTCCAAATTCCAAAACATGATTTTGCAGTAGCACATTTTGCGCACATGTTATTGAATAAAATCGAGAAAATTGGGTCAGTCAGTTCTTTGAAATTGAGTCAGCGGTGCTCAGTTCTCTTTGCCTGCCACGCAAGGGACTAGTCATTATGATGTATATAAATAGATAGAACATTGAAATGTATGCAAGACCTCTATGTTAAATAAGGATTTTTAATTTATTTTTGTCTTCTTCTATATATTTATGTACTTTATTAGATAATTAAAAGGGAACCAAGACTGACACTGATGATATAAAGTAATATAAGACGTGTTTTACAATCCATTTAAAAGTCTGATTTGTTTATTTAGAATAATATTTGGTTTTTAATGATATACTTACAGAAATATAAATGTTTCTTATAACTATACTATTTTGTGTATTATTATTACTATTTCCTATATGACGGGTTTATCCCCGTCATTTGGATCCAAAGCGTAGAGGCCCCTTTGAGAAGCTTGATGTAATGTTGTATAGCCGCCGTGACCTTGAACCAGGTCACGGCAGGTATTGGGACTATTGCAAATGTGTTGGAAATTATTGGGCTATTAAAATGAGGTCTGGAAGGATTATTAGTACTGGGCTATTACAGAAGAGCGACGGACACCTGCCATAACTATCATATCTGATGTTATTTCCGGCAGGCGGTGGCTCGCCACTCACTGGATGGACCCCCGAAATGCCAAGAAAATTCGGCCGGGTGCAACACCGGTGTGAGTGACTCAGGTGTGTCGAGAGGTGTGCTGCGCTTTCTCCGAAGTTACTCGCGGCGTTATGCCCTTTAACACTTCCACCCCTGGAGCATATCACCTGATAAAGTAATATGCTCTATCGACTCCTCTCTGGACGGCCAATGAAGGCAAGCCAGAGCTGAGAGTCCTGCGGGCCTTCGTGACTTACACTCCGAGCGACGAAGACACGCCGGAGACGAAGGCCCTGATCGACTCTCTAGAGCACTCGGGTACCCGTGGTGTCGGTACGCACCAACATCTCGCCCCAAGCTGCCCTATTATTTATTATTACTATTATTTGTGTATTATTATACTATTTTGTATATTTTCCTTACTTGCTACCGATTAATGATCAGAAATAGTTGCGGAGACGTCTTGCATGTTTAAATGTCAATGATGCAATGATAAGGTGTATTTTTTTAGTTGGCGAACTCAGTGGCGCTGTGGTTAGTAACACTACTTTGACACCAGCGCTCGTGGGTTCGATTGCCATATGGGATAAACATTTGTGTGCATGGACATGCATATACCTGTCTCGGTGTTTCTTAGAGAGGCAGGACAAAACAAAGCAGCCCGTCTGGGGAAGTATCATCCCCTCACAGAAAACCACAACAAATTACAACTCCCTGAAGGGTTGTTGTGTTCGTGCGTGTGAGTAAGGTCAGTAGTAATCTCCTAAGGAGTTGCTGTGTTAGCAGTAGAGGTGGTATTGCGCGAGTGATACTTAATACATTGCAAGCATTCATGGGCTACGGTAACCGCTTTATATCAGATCAGCAAGCTGTAACTCCGGTACAATCACGTCGGTACTATGCTCATTTCTGAATTAATCTCGCAAAGAAACTTCGAGCTTGGCTCTTTTCATCGTACGCTATGCAACCTTGAACTTCCGTATTTATAAGGCATAGCAAGGGACCACGTATTTGTACCGTAAGTCATCACTGGCAACACACACTGGTCGAAGACCTTTATCTTGAGACATTGATGTACGAGTATTTTGGACGAGACAATCTTTCGCAATTTCCCAAACGCTACCCATCGAAGTTGGATTCAACGAGGGGCCCCTTTCTGGAAGTTGGACCAACCTGGCTGGACTGTTTCTCCTAGGCAGACATACTCGTCAATAACATCGAGAACCGCTCTGACAGTAAGCATAGTATGTTCTAAGATAGGTAGGGCGCATCAAGGCATCTGGGGAAGTACCTCCACCTCACAGAAAATCGCAGCCAAATAACAACTCCCTAGAGGGTTGTTGTGTTCCTGCATGTGAGTGAGGTCGCCAATAAGCTCCCAAGAAGTTGCTGTGTAAGCAGCAGAGGAGGCATCGCGCGAGTGATACTTAATATAACGCAAGCATTAATAGGCTACGGTACCCGCTTTACATCAGGTGGGCCGTGTGCTTGTATGCCTCCCGACGTAGTGTAAAAAAAAATGTTCATAGCATATTCTTCAGTGACAGAATGTGCTCGCAATGCAATGAACCGGTCCAAATGGAGAAGCATTGCTAGAGCTGTGCTCGCCGCAGAGAACACTAAGGTCGTTGAAGACCACCAGTGTACCATAAGCATCTCATCAACTACGACCACTCTGCCAAGAGTGCCCGACTAAGAAGAAGAATAACATATTCTTGATAACCATAAATACACATGGCGACAGATCAAGCAATAAAAAACCGGACTTCTTCCCGCGCTTTTGACGAGTGACATTGTTGTTTTACTTGAATTTTTTACAATTCAGTATAAAATTAATTTTGTGTGACAATTTCGATAGTATTTTGTAACATTAGTGCTAGTGATATTATACAGTAATGAAAAAACTCAAATATAACACGTTTATGCCCTTGTTGGAAGATGTGAATAAGTTCATCAAGAAAACCTTGTAAAAATCACTATTGTTTTACGGATGGTATTTAAATTGGGTTGATTGGGTCTAGGTACCCTTCCCAAATATTTTTTCAGCACAGTTCCTGAAGCTGGAATATAGAATTAAGATTTTCAAATGGTTCTAAACTGATGACTTGGCTGTATGGGCTAGATCCCTTTGCCTTTCCCCTCGGGGATAAAAAGAACCAAAAAAAAAGCAATAAAAAACCGTACAAATCTCACATTTAATACAACAACATAAGGTACCATAAGCGTGTAACATCGTCAGTATGTTCATTCATAATTTATTATATAATTTTAGTTATTTATCGAACAAACATATTCCTTTTCATGATAAACAGTAATTATTTCGTTCATTCTGGTGTTTGTATTTGCTTATATACTTCATTACAAATAATTGGTGAGAAAGTGAACGTTTTAATTAAATCGTAATTAGCCGTGACAACGCTGTACGCTGTGTTTATCCTCCAAAGATTTAATAACAGTGCCTGTAGGGAAATCGGGAGTTTAACGGCGTTTATGAATAAAGATATTGTTACCTAAAGGGATATTTGGGGAAAAGTTTTACTTTAGAGAAGAATAAAGAGATATAGAATGAAAGATAGAAGAAAAAAAAACCTAGCCTGTGACCGACTGATCAGTTGGAATCCTGGTGGGTGCATGAACATGAATACACAATACAATATGGTCATAGTAAGATTTGTGGTCACTTGCTAGGTCCTAAGAAAGTACGATAGCGACAGCCTGTCTATGGATGATTTATATACTGTACCTCGAGCTGCTCTGTGCCTCGTAGGGCAAGACAAGCCACCGGTCCCGGTTTTTGTCGATAGATGACAGTCATTAAGCTAAGTCAATTGTCTTCGTGCGGCTTGAAAATACTTGCCTTCGCCAATCCACAGTAGAGCCGCGTGGTGGAGCAAGCAATAAATCCTTTCGGTCAACCCGTATACCTGCAGTGGGATGAGTTAGGGTGTAGTAGGTAGAAAAGAAAACATCGCGAGGATGTTGTCTCCTATCTCCTGGTTGTATTTGTCCTTAGGCGTGTTCCTAATATATCTGGTTTACACTATAAACTTCAGATAAGTCTAGATGTGACAATAGTGACCTATAAAAATGTGAACAACCATGCAATTCTCCAAGCGACTCGTAATGGCTGTGTGCGTCGCTGTGATCACAGATGTCACAGCTTTGACATCGTATACTACGATCATGGCTTTTTATTTGGTATTCTATAAGGCTGTAAGCGTACGCGAGGCTGTTTGCCTTGTAGAATTCCAATTCCAAACGCAGTCTTGCGGCGCTAGTGTCGCACAACCATGAAAAGCGACACTAAGGAATTGCAATTTTGTGTTCAAGGCTATAACAGCCGACGTTTCCGAGGATGTAAGGATGTTTGCTCTTACAGAATTGCATGGCTTAACACTTATTTCACTCTCTTCTCCAACTATTTATCTCGATTCCTCATCCATTCGGATTAGGAGGCTCCTCCCCCTGAGCCTAAGAACTTGGCAGACACTGATTTTTAGATAAACCGACTACCGTCAGACTTCCACAACACAGAGGGCCAACCAGATCTTTCTTAGGTTATGTTTCAACCCAGGCAGATATTTTTCAAGTTAGCGACTTGATACTTTTATGTTTTTAAAATAGGCAATGTTGTGTATAAAGAGGTGCTTTGAGTATATACAGTCAGTATCAAATAGTTCATTAAAACCGAACAAATCGTGATATATCTTCATTACTACACAAATAAGGACATTTGGTACTTTTACTATTTAATGATGACTGTATTTAAAAATAAGAAGTAAAATAAAATATGTATATCTGCCAAAATTTCAAAATCTATGCGGGCAAAGCTGCGGGCAAAAGCTAGTATGTATATAAATATCAAAACAGAAATTATTCGATTCGAATCTGAGACCAGTTGGTCAATACGCCGGTTTCTTATCCACTGGGCTATCACAGCTATTATGATTACTGCTTAGACGTACACAATTGTATGCAATACTGCTCTATAATATATGTCACCACAAAGATGATTGCACTCACTATTTAATATATTGAGTCATAAAATACATATAAGACATTGCCGTAAACGTTGTCACTAATGGTTGTCACTTGTTTTTACTTGGTTCATGTCGCATTAATGCTGATATGCGTTCTCTGCTATATAGAATTGCAAAATATATAATCTCAATTTTAACTCAATAGCTGTAGAATCAACACGTGCAAACACATCCTAAAACCAGTTGAGAATGCGCAAGCTTCCATTGCCACCTGGCTTGTCAATTATATAAGGATTCATTTTTTTTTTATTTGTTGTTAAATGGCCGCATTTTGACCATGTTCCTTAAGAGATATGAACGGTGTTCCTGAACATTCCTATTCTACTTTTTTATGCTGACTCCGAATCTGAAGTCAAAATTCGAATATTCGAAAAAAACGCACAGACAGACAAACATATAGATTTCATATAGGAACGGTGTTCCTGAACAGGGATTGACACTTTCAAAAATAAAAATAATACCATTGATTATTAACCATTATTTTCCATAGTTAATTGATTCAGGCGTTATTTTGCGAAAGTCAAATTTACATGCAATTTGATCTAACCTGTTTTGTGTGCTTGCGCCACCAATTAGTTTATACGGCCTAGCCACCCACTACCGTTAGTAAATGCAACATGCCGACGCTGCCATGGCTGCTCCGGTAGTCTCTGCCTCGGCTGCTGCGGTCGTCTGCCATCTAGAACAGAAACCGCATGCCCCCTCCACCGTCCCTGCCACGACTGGCCTGGTCGTCGCTGCGACACATGTTTCGCCTCTCCACGAGGCATCATCAGGCGCTGTAGACGTTACTCTTTGAAATAACATGCTACAAGTGACAAATCTAGTGTGGGTCATCTCACAACCTCCTCACGGTGGCTGGGGACTCAGTTCCGAGATAAATGTCTCTCTACTGAGGTATCTATCGCAGCATGTGAATACATACCGGGCGTTGTGTTGGCCGTATAGGCCGAGATGCGCGCTACGTTCCTAGTTCGTCAGAATCGTCTCATGTGTCGTTGTTCGCGAGTAACTCACGAGCGTAAGGGCGTCCGTCCGGCGGCCGAGTATGTAGAGGCGCCAGATTGCGTATATGACGCAAATCCGACGCGTCCGCACGCTCGAACAGGCTTACAGTGAGTCGGCGTATGAATGCGTCCGTGCTCTCCATGCGTAGGTCCCTCTGTATAGTGGCGTTCTTTACAAGACGCGGGGCGTCTGTAATCTGCCTGAGGGAGATGCTCTGTTGCTGTTGGATTCTCTCAGCGTTTCCTCTGCTCAGTAGGGCGTACCAAGCCGGCGCTGCGTATGTTAAACATGGCCGTAGGTAGGTCTTGTAGATGCTGAGTTTCGTTTTCAGCGGAAGCTTCGAGGAGAGCACCGGTCGCAGTAACGCGCGCGATGTTCGGGTCCTAGCGATGACTTTGTTCGCATGTTTTTTCATAGTGAGCCGCCGGTCGATTTCGACGCCTAGGTAGGTCGCCGATTCGCGCCAAGCTAGCTGCTCACCATGGAGATACAGGGTGGAAGGCTTCTTTACGGAAAAGTTCACTAGCATTGCTTGTGTTTTTCGCACGTTCACCGAGAGCCTCCATTTGTCAAGCCACTCGGGGAGCAGGTTTAGTACGCGTTGCATTTTCAACACTGCGAATCTAGCATTTTTGTTGTATGTCAGATACGCTGCGTCGTCGGCGTACAGTGCTAATGTGGATTCGTCTGACTTCGGAATGTCATCGGTGTAACGTGAGTACAATGCTGGGGAGAGGCAACTCCCTTGCGGTACGCCGGCTAAGATTTTCCTTGACGTCGAGGACTCTGTCTCTACTGATACGTGAAAACTTCTATCACTCAGGAAGGAGGCTACTATTCGGACTAGACGTTGGGAAGCGCTGGACGTCGCTAGTTTGTACAGCAGACCGTCGTGCCAAACTCTGTCGAACGCCTTCTCCATATCAAGAAAAACTGCAACTGTGCTTCCCCTCTGGTTCAAGCCCTGGGTCATCATGTGCAGTACTCTCAATAATTGGAGTGTCGTTGAATGTTCCGCTCTAAAACCATACTGCTCGTCGCGGGGGGTGATGTGCGGGGCGAGGTGTTTCAGTAAGAGGCGTTCGTACACTTTTGATTGTGTAGATAGCAGCGTGATGGGCCGATAACTCTCCGGTTTCAACACGTTCTTACCGGGTTTAGGCAGCAATATAACGCGTCCGTCTCTGTATATAGTCGGGAAGTGTCCAGTGCGATTTATACCGTTGTACAGTCGTGTTAGCGCCGCGACGGCGCGCGGCGGTAACCGACGTAGGGCTTCATTGGTTATTTTATCTGCACCGGGCGCCTTCCTTAGCTTCGTGCGTTGTATCGCACGCTGCACTGCACCCGGGGTGAAAACAATTGGATCGTCATCGGCCGCTATCGGTGTAGAAAAATAGCCTCGTAAGTACTGTTGCACCATTTCGACGTGAGCTGTATTTTCTGTCTCGTTAGGGCGGAATTGGCGTTCTAAGTGGTCGGCGAATATTTCAGCGCGGTTTGCTGCGTGATATCGCAAAGTTCCATCGGCTGCCAGTAGTGGGCGTACTGGAGGCGGAGATCTCGTCAGCTGCCTGCACAGTTTGTGGATGGAATTCCAGTCATCACTGACATCCTCTATGTGCTGTTGCCAACTCTCCTCTCGATGGGTTTCTAGCGCGTCCTTTACTACGGTCGTAAGGCGATGAAGTTCGGCCTTTAACACAGGACACCGCGTCCTCTGCCACAACTTGCGTAGTCGACGTTTGTCTGTTAGCTTACGCTTGATGGCGTCGGGGAGTGGCGAGTATTGTTGTCGCTTCTTAGTCTCGGTGGAGGACTCATTGAAGGCCGTCTGGATAGTCTCCGTAATAAGCACCGCTAGCCGCTCCACATCATCCGGAGTTGAGATGGGAAACGACGCCGCGAGCCTGGAGTCTACTTTTTCGGTGTACTGGGCCCAGTTGATGAGACGCTTGGGAATTGGTGGTGAGACCGAAAGTGGAGTCTCTGGAATCGTCACGAGTACCGGTAGATGGTCCGAGAACATGCTCTCCAATAGAACCTCTTGCGTAGGTTGGCAGTGTAAGTTCTTGTGAACTATAATATCCAGGACATCGGGTGCCGCCGCATCACTATACGGATAATGCGTCGGAACCTCGGGGCCCTGCACGGTATAGCCCCAGCGCTCCGCATCGTCAAACAACCGACGTCCGCTTGGGCAAATGTGCGTGGCGCACCATGCTGTGTGTTTGCAATTGAAATCGCCAGCCAGAAGGACAGGTGTATTAGTCTCCGTATCGACTAGGCGGGTTATCTCCGCCGGGTCCAGCTTCCCAATCGGGGGTCTATAGGCTGCGTACAGGTGCATGGATTGCCTACCCGCGTGGATGTCAACTCCTAAAGCATAAAGCTTGGCCCTCTTGTGGACAGACTCGGTCTCGACTATCTTGATCGGTTGATGGACTAAGCGGCGTCTGACTAGCACTGCCAACCCACGGTAAGCCCTTCCATGGGGAGAAAGTTCGTCTTTCCGATAAATATGGTAGTTTGGGATTCTCAGCGTAATGGACTCCTTCAGGTGCGTCTCAGACACCAAACAGACGTCAATATCCTGCTCCTTGAGTAGCGCTTTCAGCAGAGCAACCTTTTTGTATAGGCCGTCTGCATTCCAGTGCAAAACTCTAAGAGCCCCCATGTTGCAGTCTCAATTGGATGAGCTGAGCCATTCCTCCTAGTAACACTGACAGGGTGTTCTGTCCTGTCCGTACGGCCTTCAATACGTCCTCCATGATAATAAGAGCGACGTCTAAAACAGCAGTAGCGTTGTTGTCGATCGCTCCAGCGCTGGGTGCCGGTATATGCGATGTAACAACCGCCGTTTGCCTCGCCTGACGACCTACTTGTTGTGTAGGGACGCCCGCTTTCTTCAAATCACCTTTTCGGGGTGCTGAAGTGGCTGCGGTCTGGGTCCTTTCGGCCGGTTTTTGCGCCTGTACGGCTTGCGCAGCCTTCCGGGACTTCTTCCTACGCCTCTTCTTCTTGAGAGAGGCGCCTCTCTCGGTGGGAGCGTTCGCCTGTGCCATTAAAGAAGTCGTTTCTGTCTGTAAATCGACTGTAACGGCCTTCTTTGTCTGTTTTGAGGCACCGGCGGTGATTGCAACTGTCCCTGCTCGCTTGTTTCGCAATTCGCGACGAAACACAGCGCATCTGGGATTGTTGGCCGTGTGCGCCTCTCCACAGTTGGCACACATCGGCGGCTCCTCTCTGGGACGCGGACAATCACTAGCTGCGTGCTCTTCTCCGCAGCGCACACACGCTTGTTTGCGGTGGCACATGTGCGTTGAATGCCTGAAGCGCTGACAGCGGTGGCACTGGGCTGGCCCCTGCCTGCCTCGCCACGCCTCTATCTTGACTCCGGGCATGCACAACAGCTCGGTGACGTCATAAATCCGGGGAATTGTATCGGCGGTCTTCTTCAGTTGAGCGAAGAAAATGCATCCGGGTCTCCCTTGTCGCGCACGGATGGGTCGCACGTACTCGGGTACGAAATTCAGTTCCGCTAGGGCTTCTGAAATCTCGTTCGGATCCGTGTCACACGGTAGCCCTCGTATCGCTACCTTCGCGCTGGTTTCAGCAGGCAACGAATACGAGAACCAGCTGAGCTTCTGGGTCTTCTCGAGATCGTACAAGTACCTTTGCACGGCACGGTATTCTTCTTCCGTCTTCGGTGTGAACCGCACTCCTCTGCCAAAGGGTCTCGCGTTCGGGCTATGGCCCAGCTTAGACTTCAAGGCTTTGAAGTGCGTCGTCCAGTCCGGTAGGGTCTCAACAATAAGCGGCGGGTAGCGCGGGTTTGCTTTCGGCGGCACCGCAGGCTTGCTACTCACCGACGCCGGCGGTACTTGCGACGCACCGGACGTTGATGTCGACGCCTGCGCTCGTACCGTGTCGGCAAACGACATTGTAGGCACTACGTCGCTCCTTGTCCGCGGGGGGGGAGAAGGAGGAGGGGGGGGGTGGCGCTTCGTCACTTGACGGCGGGGGGGGAGGAGGAGGGCACACTACGTCGCGGCGTCGACAGATGCGCGGGTCGCGTTGCTCTCTCGGGGTTGGCATGGCAGGGGGAGGTACCTCCATCGGTACAGTAAGAGAGGCAGGAGGGCTAGCGAGTGCGAGGCGTATACGCTTCTGCATCTCGGCCTCTGCATCGCTCTCTGGGGACCTCTGGCGCCTTACACCGCGCTCGCATAACGCTTGCACGGCTTCTTGCGCCTCGACCACTTCCAGTGAGGGGGGGGTTGAAGACCCTGCCGCCACCTCATCCTGGTAGTCCCGGATGGTCATCGCTATCCTTTCCGTCAAGGGGTCCGAGAAGATGCCCCGCCGGCAGATCTCGGCGAATTTCACCATGTCATCCTCAAGGATAGACTTTGGCGAAATGCCGGAACCCAGCAGGCGCACTCGCGGGACCGCCAAGACAGTCGGGTCGCGTGACGTCACCGGTGTCGGGTGAAGCAACGCGGACCTAGCACCGTCGCGCTTACGCGACGACGAAAGCGACCTGGAGCGCTCGCCCTGAGAAGGGCGCGACGCTCCGGCGCGGGAGGCACCGACGCCGCCGGCGGCGTCGATGTCTGGTTTAACCCTTTCGCGTGGAGTGTGCGACGGCGGCCTGGTGGCTTCGCCCTGAGAAGGGCGCATGCCTCCGGCGCTGCGCTCGGACAACAACGACGAATGGGAAGCAGCGACGCCCGCGACGGCGTCGGTGCTTTTTATACCCTTTCTGAGGGACGTCAGCGGCGGCTGCCTGGAAGTTTCGCCCTGAGAAGGGCGCATACCTCCGGCGCTGCGCTCCGGCTGGGAGGTAGCGACGCCCGCGACGGCGTCGGTACCTTTTGCACCCTTTCGCGGCTGCTTCGACGCAGATGGCTGCGGAGCAGGTACGACGGGCGCACGCGGCGGCTGCGCGGGGGGGGATCGCGGCGACGGCACGGGGGGTTCGCCTCGGCTGGCGGCGACGGGCGTCGGGCGTTTGGCCCCGACAGGGGCCTTTTTATCGGAGCCCTGAGAAGGGCTCGACATCGGAGGGACGGTCTTGCTCCTGTATCCGCAGTCTGGCGGCCACAAACCTCACGCCCCCAGGCCCTAAGGCCCGAGGGGAGAAAGTGTTACGGCTTAGCCAAGAGTCGTCAGGGCTGTGGAGTCACCTCTGCAATGCCTTCAGGTTTGATTGTACCTTAAAAAAGTACAGAGAAACTTTCCGGCGGCGCAGGCGTATCTCAGTTGATGTTTCGTTACGAAACACAACAGAGATACAACTAGCGACACTGGTCAGTCGCGGATCGCACAGGTACTACACGGAGCGAACGTCGAGACGTCTGCTCAGTGCGGCGGCCGTAGCGGTCACAAATCTATCGTAGTGCCGTCCCTTATATTGAATTGAGGGTGGGGGTGGATGGACCATTATTTTCCCTTTGTTAATACTATTTAATAACTTGTGATGAACAATGTTGATACCACAGTAAATTCCTTATGTTTGTTTAAGTCTGTTTTATTGAAAAATGGGCCGTTGTTTGTTTACCGCAATAAATGGGCAAAAAATACTTTACCCATTTCTACACTACATCACTATATTTAAAATGGCGTTGATAATAGGCATCATAAACGTTTTGAAGGCCCAAGAGACTAATCCCAATGAATATTAAATACCAATCGACTTCAAGGAATATCGGACGAAACCCGAGAATAGAAATGGACAGTATTGAAAGTGCGAAGGGTTCCCCTGGGCACAATCATCGGGCCATTGGCGTCTGTAATTGGGTTAGGGAGTTATGGACAGACGGACAGTCGACCCGGTTCGGACATCTACCGGCCTTTCAGGATTTATCGACATTTGCCCAGTTTTTACGGTCGGATTGAGTTTAAAACTATTTTCACGGGTTCAGAATTGGTGTTTTGGACGGATATTGAAATTCATGTGTAGAAGCGTATAGGAAAATTGGGGCGGAAGATTGTTTGCTGATTGTTCTGTACAAATGCGAGTATAGGTCAAGTGCGAATCGGACTCGCACACTATGGGTTCCGTAATACTGTAAAATATTTAACACTACATGTTTTTAGTATTCCTAACTTCAAAGAGTAAAAAGTTGGTTGACCATCTATTGTGTAGAGATGTCAAGTTGCAAATTGAAAATGTGTTCCTTTGGAACTGTGAAAAATTAACCTTCTAAGTCAACGCAACCAATAAATTTATGTAGTACATTTCAACCTAGTGATGTACTGTCTGCTGAAAATGTCTGTTTGTCTTGGTTTGGGTGTTTTTAAGAGAGGCAGGGTGCATCAAAGCAGTCCGTCTGGGGAGATATCTTCGCCTCACAGAAAACCGCAGCCAAATAACGACTCCCTGGAGGGTTGTTGCATTCCTGCGTCTGAGTGAGGTCACCAATAAACTCCTTAGGGGTAGTTGTGTTAGCAGCAGAGGTGGCATCGCGCAAGTGATACTTAACGTATTGCAAGCATGTAGTTTAGATCAAATTGCTTGTAAATTTGACTTTCGCAAAATAATGGCTGAATTTATTAATAATATAGTTTTTTGTTTAGTAAGTCTTTGCCATAGGCGCAACCGCACCGCTCGCCGACGGCGGGAAGTGCACCCTCACACACTGGAATCGCAATGGTTGCGTACTGTGCAATTCCAGCGTTGATTTCTTCCGAGAACTCTCAAGTTGTGGAATGAACTTCCAGGGTTAAAGAGGTTTTTACAGGGCTGACAACGCATAAGTGACACCTCTGGTGTTGCAAATGTCCGTAGGCTACGGTAACTGCTTACCATCAGGCAGGCCGTGCGCTTGTTTTGCACCTTAGTTTATGGAAATAAAACATTCTACACCACACACATACACTTCACTTATCTTTAAATATTCATTGATATTGGACTTTATTACCTTGCTTAAATGCAACTGTAACTTGTTTAGTTAGGGAAGATCGGAGTCCTCAAATACAAGCATGCTTAAAAGAGGATTCCAATATTCAAATCTAAAGCTAAATGTAAAAAGAAATAAAGATCTTCGAATTTTTTTTGCAGTGTACCCAAATTTCAGATCTATGTTATAACTCATTTCATTTATAAGTCATGAACGTGTGACATACTGACAGACTGACGGATGGATAGCAGAGTGACAGCAATAGTGTAGAGGTACAGATCAGATTAGCTAAGAGCAGATCACGTTGATACCCGAAGTTCAATAGTACCGAACATTTTTATGGTTTGTTTAGGGGGCATCCATAAATTACGTGAGGTGTTTTTTTGAATTTTCTGGCCCTCCCTCCCCCCCCTGGTGAGATGTCGTGAGATTTTATTCAACCACCTCCCCCATCCCCCAATCTCACGTGAGATTTTAAAAAATGTGGGTTCCTTACGTAAACGCGTTGGATTGTTATTGTAAAAGAAAAAAAAAATTTGCTTCGTGCTTTTATTTACGACTAGTTAAGACTAGTAATCAATATTGCTGAGAGTTATAAGTGTATTAAAAATTTAACAATAGAATACTTAAATCGTAACTACTGTGATTAAAAAAAGAATATCTACTCTAATTCAGTCCATGGAGAATCATGCGCGGTTTCAAGAGAGACTATTGGAACCAACATGTTCATATGATTTTTAAATCTTAAGCATGTACAATCTGGATTAAATGGACCAAAATAGTATTTTTTTTTTGTTTCAATCAGAAAAAAAATTGCTTGATATTTGCCGAGACCCCCCCCCCCCCCTCTCCAACGTAAGATTAGATGAGATTTGACTCGACCCCCTCCCCCCCCTTAAACATCTCACGTAATTTATGGACGCCCCCTTACATCTTGTCTCAGGCTCAGTCTCAGTGAATACGGTATAGATATTATACACAATAAAACATTAGTCATTAAAAATTTATACAGCTCCCAAAAATTCATCGTTTTAGCTATAATTAACGAGCGTGTATGTGGTGACATAGTTAAACATAATACAGTTAAAGAAGACAGTGACTTAAATATTATTAAATACAGGGTCCGTCACTCAAAGTGTTACCAATTTTAAATGATGTTATTTAGTTATTCAAAGTAAGATTTATTAAAAATTGAAAGAAAATTGTAAAAAAAACATTAAATTTTATGGAAATCACCATTATTGTTCGATATGACCTCCTTTGGCACGGATTACGGCCTCGAGTCTTCCAACGAATGCATCGCAGGCCGCACGAAGATGGGTTTGCGGTATTCTTTTCCATTCCCGACGAAGCGCTGCCTTGAGCGTGTCCACACTTTCATACCTTTTTGTTGACACAGCAGCCTCCAAAATAGACCACACCGAGAAGTCCATTGGATTCAAGTCTGGCGAGTAAGGAGGCCACTGTTGTGAGGAAATGAACCGAGGAACGTGGTTCTCTAAAAAAATTTGTGTCATGCGAGCTTTGTGGGACGGTGCTGAGTCTTGTTGAAATGTCCAGCTGTTTGTACCGAATTGCTTACGTGTCCACGGTATGAGAGCATCATTTAGCACTTTTTGCTGGTACACTTGCTGGTTGACTTTGACGCCCTTCTCGATAAACACGAGTGGCGACCGACCATTTGAGGTCACTGCGGCCCAGACCATAACCGAAGCAGGCGCTTGCTTACGAACGGCAATTCTGTCATCCAAATTATCGTTTGACTTGCCCTGTAGCCAAACACGATCATTTTGCTTGTTGACGTACTGCTGGACGGTGAAAATTTTTTCATCAGAAAAAACAATGTTTTCCAGCTCGCCACGTTCGTGTAAGGCTTTCAGTGCTCGAGCTCTTTGTAGCCGGACTATCTTCTGAGTTGAAGTAAGATGTTGTACTTTTTGGATCTTGTAGGGCTTCAGTTGGAGTTCTTTTTTTAGTATACGGCGAATGCTTGAGTCGGATACTTTCAGACTTTTCGCCAATTCACCTGCACTCTGACGAGGATTTCTTTGAATTCGAGCCTTCACCTTTCGAATCATATTACGTGATGTTGCGGTTTTCGGATGACCACCTCCATGTCGTTTAGCAATGCTCCCAGTTTCGTTATAACGCTTAATGGTCCGATACACAAACATTTTGTTCACACGTAGTTGTCGGAGCTCTCTAACAATAGCTGGTTGTGATTTTCCAGCCAAGTGCAAAGCGATCACATAGCTACGTTTAATATCCATGCGAAAATTTATTTTAAAATTCAACTTAGTTCCCGCTATTTTTGCCAACTTTAAAACAATGAAACAAACTGACGTTTCACCAATATTGGGCGCGCTGTCATTATTATTTTGAAAATAGAAGCAGCATGAAGTTGGTAACACTTCGAGTGACGGACCCTGTATAAACATATTAATAACAAATGTTGTAGTTCATTAAAATATATGCCCATAAAATTCATATGAATTGATAATATCACAACATGTAAATAATCAAAAATTTTAAAACATGAAAAGTTTGCGTAAAGCTGTATTAAGGACACAACCCTAGTGAAGTATTAGTAACAGCACCATTTAAATCAGCGACATATTCACTACCGAGTAATGGATTCTTTCCTCTAAATGAAAGTTATATAATAAGCAGGTTGCAGTCATAATTACAAGGTTACTAATTACCATATACAAGGCGACCTTGTCGAAACATATTTCGTTATATTCAATTTATTTAAGCGATTCTACTGCCTTCACGTGTAAACCAATGTAATTTCCTATGTTAAGCAAGTCAGATTCTGTACTAGTTTTACAATACCCGCGCTGTTTCCCTTCTATAGTATTGCACTGTACTTGTGGCCTATCTTACATAGGAACTACCGCATAATTCGTCGGAAATATCCAACAATAGTCCGAAACTCAGCCAGCTAGTGAATCGTGCAGCGTGCACCGATGCACGATTGCACTCAAATCCGTTCTACTGCATTCAATATTGATAAATCGTAATTTTATATCGAAGTGTGTTGTGGGATGTTTTATAAATACTTGTACCTACGTAATTTGCAAAGTAAATAAATAAATATTGTCGGACAAATTACACAGCGCCACCTAGCCCCAAAGTAAGCGAAGCTTGTGTTATGGGTACTAGACATCTGATAAACATACGTAAATACATTTTATTTTGTAAATACATACTTATTTATACATAGAAAATACCCAGACCAATACAAACAGACATGTTCATGCACACAAATGTTTGTACTGTGTGGCAATCGAACCCACGAGCGATGGTGTCAAAGTAGCGTAACAGCGCGTTTCACCACTGCGCCACCGAGCTCGTCCTTGTGTGTTATTTGTGTTATTTCTACGTAACGTTGTTTCCTGCGCTCACTGTCTACTTCAGCTGTCCTTCCATCCCTGCTAAAAGCACTTCAATATAATTAGTCTGCCCATAAATACTGATACATATAAACTTTTTCTATTTATTTGAACGCATTTATTATGTTGAAAACTTCTTTCCCGCCGTTCTACATATTTTGTCGTATTTATTACAAAATTACAATATGGAAAGAAGTGTTAAATAAAATATGATTGCAGTGACTGCCTTTTCACAAAGTGGGTATGGAGCCGTCGGCCATATTCAAGACACTTCAAAAGCTTGCTATCAGACGTATGTTCGTATATCGTACTATCGACAGATATACCAACACTTCCTCTGTTGAAGACCATAAAAGATCGGGGCGATCGGTGTGCTATTAGAACTACAAATACAGTTAAAGCCGTTAAAGCCAGAGTTCGCCGAAACCCCATTAGGAAACAAAAAATCTTATCGCGAGAAATTAAGATTCCTGCTAGGACTTTGTCGTGTATAATGAAACAAGACCTGGAGCTCGGCGCTTATCATTAATATACAGGTCATGCCCTAAATCAATTCCTACAGTTGGAAAGGGAGTTGATCGATCGCAGGTGAAAGACACAAAAATATCTCTTTACTGATGAAAAAAATTTCACGATTAAAAAGCACTACAACAAACAAAATGACAAAGTGTACGTACACACTTTTAAAAAAGCCGCCGAAGTGGCTGAAAAGGTACAACATAATCATCATACTGCGTCTGTAATGGTTTGGTGGAGGGTGTCTTATCAAGGAGTCACAAAGCTTCATTTTTGTGAAAAAGAAGTGGAGATTCAACCAAAGTGTATCAAGATACTGTCTTGAATCGTGTTATGAAACCTCTCAGCAATACACTTTTTAAAATGTACAGGGGACTTTCTAGCAGGACTCTACACCTGGTCACACGGCACGAATTATCCAAGCCTGGCTCGAAACTAAGTTCCGGACTTTATAAGTGCTGAAGACTAGCCTTCGTCTAGCCTAGTTTTAAACCCCGTAGACAAATTATGGTCAGTTTTAGAGAACATGGCCTGCTGGAAACAACACGCCGATATTGTGTCTCCCAATTTCCCATGGAAACAGTGCGTAAATCCATAGATTCGTGGCCAGACTGATTAAAGCCCTGTATCAAAGCCAAAGATCGCTATTTCGAATTGAATAATTTGTTTATCTTTTACGGAGACTTCCGTAAATATGTGCGTATAAGTTTATTAAGTTTACATTACTTCATAAAAAAATAAATGCATTTATAACAGGACTTATGGCCGGACTAGGTATACATTTCCATTCATTTGTTCCAACACTATTTCAACAACCGTATTCCTCGTGTTCGTTTTTGTTTAATGATATAACAGACAAAATTATGCATGAACATTTACATAAATATTTACAAAAAAAAATTCTAGAGAATATATAATAAAAAATATACATAATATGTACACAAAGAAGTTCAAGGAAATCTCGAGTAGATGTGACTAGCAAGGGTGTCACCTTAAACAGCTTAGCTCTTAAGTAGATGATTATGATAACGATCGTCCTATTGTAAGGCAAGGAGTTTTCAGAGGTCTACCCTTTCATCCTTCAGAAAATAATAACTCTCGACTGACTCGTTCAAAAACCTTACCAAATTAAAAATTGACACGACCGCTCAAAGCGGAATAGATTACATTCAAAATCCGAATATTCAATTATCTCTTTGTCGACCCACCGTGTTAACATGTAAATTGGACCATCCGAAAATTTTGTGAACCTCATCCTTCGTCCCTGTGCTAATAGGAAATGGGCCTTTTCCGTTATTATTTCCAAACCGACCGGTTTTGTTTTGTCCTTGCCGATTCACAAATTATTCCGAACCTAAATTTTATAACTTCGGCAGTATTTAATTAAATAATGCGTGTTAGTATAGCGTCTAACAGATGGCAGGCAAGGGTTTTAAAAGCTAGAGTTTGTAAGTTGAGGTATGCACAAATTTCCACTCCAATGGCGTGTACATATATCAAGTGACAGCCGGAGAAAGTTTCTGCCTGCCATTTTCGAAAAATCTATGATCCAGAAAATCCATTAGAAAAGTTGAAAAACAAAACGTTTATCGTCAGACGTATCGACAGACACACTAAGGAAAGTTTCAAAGTAAAATGTTTTTTTCTGCCTCTAAGAGGATGTCTGATGGTAGTTCGTTAACGTAGCGTTAGCCTATACTACTTAATTAATTAATTGTGTATAAACCTCTTTAAGATTTTTATACATTTATATAAATGTACAATATATTGAACATTTTCGTTATACAGATTCCACTTCACAATTTTATTTAACAATTGTTTTTACCGACCGGTTTCGCCTTTACGGCATTATCAAGGTATAAAATACCTTGATAATGCCGTAGGTATAAAATACCTTGATAATGCCGTAAAGGCGAAACCGGTCGGTAAAAACAATTGTTAAATAAAATTGTGAAGTGGAATCTGTACAAGTGCAAGTATTAACATTAACGCGATGTCTTCAAAATTCCACCAAGTGCCTACAATCAACAGTATCAACATAATTTTCGTTATATATTCGTATTTCGTAAGAAATAGGTGGTAAAAAGCCTATAATTGTATATATGTATGTATATCTCGACGCAGGGTCCCTTGCGGAGTACGTAGAGAGGACCGAGCGCCATAAGCTAATGTATCCATATCAACCCTTACTCATCCCACTGCAGGAATACGGGTCTACCTTCGACCACAGGGGTTTTAGAGCATACCTACTCCATCACACTGCTCAAATGCGGATTGGCAGAGGCCAGTGTTTTCAAGCCGCCCGAGGGCCACTGACTTGATGACTGTCATCTATCGACAACAGCCGGGACCTACGGTTTAACGTGCCCCCTTCGAAGCACGGGGAAACTCGAGACAGATAAATCCATCCATATACAGGCTGCGGTCGACATTGCTTAACCTGCGTGTTCGGTTAGAATCTGTCATTCTACTCAACGACGCCATCGAGCTCTCAAGCTAATGTATAAATGAACTTAAATAGTCCTCTGCTGCCAGAGCTTGACTTCTGCTGACGCTATGAGTCTTGGTAACGGGCACGTATTTTTTTTTGCCTTGCTGTAAATTTGATACTTGTTCACCATCTGAGAGTTTTAAAAAAATATATGAAACTAGTATAGTGGACTGCAAGTTAAGTGTAATATGTTGACTGACACTTTCGTCAAAATTCAACTGTTTAATGTTAATTAGACTATGTAGTCGCGTAATTTCGATAGGTAGGTAGTAATTTTGAGTTGTCTTTTTTATATATTTATTTTATTAGATATAATAAACAAATCTACAATCAGGGTTTCTTTACATAATATGTAAATAATAGTTTTGATCATTGTACAACCGATAACATTACCCACATATATAGAAAACGCATTACGCATATGTATAGAAAAAGAAAAGAAAAAATAGTGCACATCATAGCATCAATCTAAAGTGATATCTGACAGCCTTTCAATGATACGTTATTTTAAATACTGATAATGACATAGTGAATATGTCTATGTCAGTACAAAATTTATTATAAGCAGACATAATACGACGCAAGGGAGCACGTTCACCTGCGTTCGTTCAAAGATTTAAGTCAGACTGCACATGAAATTCTGTAGTCCCCTTTGGAAGCACTTGGCTATCAGGATCTTTGGACTCGGTTCAGAGACAAGCTCTCAGAATTGTTCGCGATCCTACTTACGGTATAACGGCTTAGCCACCACACGTTATTGAGCCGCAATGTTTAAGAAGAGAATTTGACGCCCTTTGTGTGTTCTACCGATGGTACAACGGGTTGTGTTCCGAAGAATTATTCTCTATGATGCCGAGGAAGCTTATTTTTGCAACCGCATTGCTCTCCGGTGGTAAGGAATTCATGCTCAGACGCTGGAACCGCAATGGTTGCATAGACGAGCTCGGTGGCTCAGTCGTGAATGACGCGACTTTGACACCAACGCTCGTGGGTTCGATTCCCACACAAGGCAAACATTTGTGTGCATGAACATATCTGTTTGTCTTGGTCTGGGTATTTTCTATGTATAATAAGTATGTATTTACAAAAAAAATGTATTTACGTATGTTTATCAGTTGTCTAGTACCCATAACACAAGCTTCGCTTACTTTGGGGCTAGATGGCGCTGTGTAATTTGTCCGACAATATTTATTTATTATTTATAGGTACTGTGCGAATCCAGAGAAGTTTTCTTTCGAGAACTTTCAAGGGAATGAACTCTCAGATGATGTTTTACCAAGGAGCTACAGCAGCGGTTCTTCAAGAGAGACATGAATATTTTTTTACTATGTTAGCAACGCAAGAGTGACATCCCTAGTATTGCAAAAGTACATTGTCAAAATGTCTTTACCAGCATGCAGACTGTACACTTGTTTGTCACCTTAGTATATAAAAAACACTGACCTATGTTAATCCGCAGCTGATCATCGTGGTGGAGTATACTTTAAATCACTTCCGTTGAAGTGATCCCATATCTCTATAGTGGAATGAGTAAGGGTTGATATTATGAAAGCTCTTATTATCTACTATATGTTGTAGGATTAACAATTTTCTTATAAATGCTAGTTCGAAATATGTTTATCTGCAGTTAAACTAGTTATTCATTTTAAATCAAATTCGGTCTAGCCTTTCTCTACAATTAATTAACATCCAATCAAAATTCCCTTCAATTTTTTATAACGAGGGGAAGCAAAACACGACAACGCCCTAGCCAATTTGAAACTAAAGTGGCAAATTATTTAAGCCCTTCCCGCGTGAATAACTCTATTGAATTTGGAAACTTGTGCGCCAAAACTTAAAGAGTAATTTTCCGTGTTTCAATGTTCATTCCATACCTCAATTAAAGTATGTTTTTATAACGCTTAATTGAGATTTTTTAAGTGGCAGCCCTGATTGTAATGTACGAAGTAATTTTGGTCAATAAATATCAAATTTACGACTTTATTTTGAAATGGATGAAGTCGTTAACACAAAATTTTGGAAACATTACTTGTATGGTTATGAAAAATAATATTTATATTACGCAAATGTGTATTTTCGTATTATGTACACAAAAACAAATAAAAATGTGTGCAATTCCCATGCGATAGGAGTGAAACTATCAAAAATGTGAACTTCTAGATAATTATATTAAAATAAAGTTTTTTTATGTAAACAATACACAATACACCACGATTGTTATGACGCCTTATGCCAAGCTTCTAATACGCAGGCGCGCACATTTATATACATATTTGTGACTACCTGTGCCCGCGACTTCGTCCGCGCGGAATAGTTATTTTTTTATTATTTATTTATAATAATAAAAATAAATAAAATTTCAAAAATAAAAGTAGCCTAAGCTACTCCTTATTACATTAGCTATCTGCCAGTGAAGGTCCCGTCAAAATCGGTCCAGCCGTTTCAGAGATTAGCCGGAACAAACAGACAAAAATTGTAAAAATATTAATTTTGGTATATGTACCATGTATACATCCATATGCATTTAGTAAAAAGCGGTTATTTTAATATTACAAACAGACACTCCAATTTTATTTATCTGTATAGATTATTACTTGCTCGGTGGTGAAGGAAAACCGTGAGTCCAAGAAATTATATTTCAAAAGACGTGCGATCTTACCTAACAACCATCTGGTTTTTCCTCTGCCTTGCGAAGGTTTGACGGCAGTCAATCTATGTACCTTTGCCAAATCATTGGTCTTAGGTAGCGGACCCCGCCAATCCCAATCGATTAGAAAATAGGTTAAAGGTAATAAGTAGAAAAACATTTACGTAGCCCAAGATAATTGATAAATACAAATATACACGTAGTACCTACGTTTGAAAACACGAATTTAGTGGTCCATGTCCATGTTAAGTACACTAGGACTCGAACCAGTGTCTAGTCTCCCAATAAGTTGGTTTGTTATCCACTATGCTCTATGTATGATAGTATCTAGTACACAGCGACTAATTAAATCAAACGGGCTGTTTTAATATTAGTCGCTGGGTGTCGCTACAATGATGGAGACATTTTTTTTTCACGTGACAGGCCCACCACTCATTCCCACCACTGTGTCTCCTGTGTAGCCAGAATTAATAGCGGCGACCACCAAAAAAGCAATGAACAGTGAAGTCCATTGCTGTCCATTGATGGAGGCATGCAAGCATACGGTCCACCTGATGTAAAATAGTACCGTATCCCATGAATGGTTGCAATACATGAAGTATTGCTCGTGCGATGCCACCCCAGATAACACAACAATTACTCCGTGGAGTCGTTATTTGCCTGCGGTTTTCTGTGAGGTTCCCCAATTGGGCTGCTTGTATGCGTCATACCTTTCTTGAAAACACCCAGACCGAGGCAAACTTCATGCACACAAATGGGCAACAATAGATCCCATGTGAACATCGAACCCCCGTTAATTTCAAAGTAGCACAGCTAACCACTAAACCGCCGAGCTCGTCGAGAAGGTGCTTACTTAGTAATGTATTATGTAGAATCGCATGAGTTTTCTGCTTATTCTGTTATGTGTATAATATATTTTTATTACCATGATTAAAAGCGGCGGCTCAGCGTTTTATTATGAGTCTGTTATTTATGTTCACGGCGAAGATAGGTTAATGGAGAATGTACGGGGATTTTTATAGATATCGCTAGCGTAAAAAATTCAGTACACTCGTGTCGTATTTGAATAATAACTTGCTGAACGAATAAAATTATATTTGACTGTATTATTAAAAATATGTCGGTCGGTAGACGATGAACAAAGATGAAGAATATGTGGACCTAGGATAGACTAACTACTGATCAAAAGGCGATTTAACTGATTTATTAAATTCAAAACAACGCGACATTTAAGAACTTAAAAAATATAAAACTGTTTCATCTCATACAAACACACATGCATATATCCTCTTTTTTTATACAACATCGGGAGGCTACTGCCCACCTAATGTAAACAATATCATATAAGCTTACTGGTAACCTCACTCACACGCAGGAACACAACAACCCTCTAGGAAGTTGTTATTTAGCTGCGGTTTTCTGTGAGGTGGAGGGACTTCCCCAGACGGGCTGCTTTGATGTGCCCTACCTCCCTTAAAAATACCCAGACCAAGACAAACAGACGTGTTCATGCACATAAATGTTTGTCATGTGTGTGGCATGAATTGAACCCAAAAAAATGGGTAGCCTATTTTAAATCGATGAATAATCCAGATTGCTTATCAGAATTCCATACACTTATTTTTTTTGTCAATATCATTTTTCCAATCCGGGTCATAATGCAAATATCAAAAGAGTTTTTTCTCTGATTGGTCAACAATGATTAAAAGAACGCAACAGATTACATGTAGACACTAGCTAAAATGTTGATTGTAGAATTTAATCTCAAGCAATTGACTTGTAAAGAGTTTTACAACTCAATTTTGAAGGAAATTGAGCTTTTAAAGCAGGTGTCTGCCGACCAAAAATATTAATTGTTCTTATTTCAAGTACTTGCGTTTATTGTGTTAATTAATGAAGTAGTTTGTTTTGTTTAATTGTGTTTTCCGTTGCAAATTGCAATAGTGATAGAAAATATTATTTTTGTTCGAATTATTCAAAGTTTAGTTAGTTAATTAATGAAGAAGATTTTTAATTTTGTTTTGTAAGTAATGGAGGACTAAAGAAGACTGATTAATTCAATGTCATTAGAATTAAAAAAGTGGCAAACGAAAAACCTGGTTTTACATAAAAAATATTCTGTCGTATTGCCTTTTTACCTAAATGCTCGGCCAAACCGGTCGGTTTGTCTGGCTATTCGATTTTAAGACCTGGCAACGCTAAACCCACGAGCGTCGGTGTCAAAATGACGTTATAGCGCGTTTCGCCACTGCGCCAACGAGCTCGTCGAAATCTACTCACATTCACAGATATTTGATGATAATAAGCTGCAGGGCAGCTTGTGGTAGCCATGTGCTCCAAAGAGTCAATCAAGGCCATCGTCTCCAGCGTGTTTTCGTCGGTTGGAGTGGAAATCTAAGAGGGCCCGCTGGAGTCTCAACTCTGGCTTGTCTTCATTGGCCGAGAGAAGTCGAAACGTAAGAGCAATATACTCCAGGGATGAAAGTGAAAGTGAAGTGGAAGGAAAGGACATAACGTCGCAAGTAACTTCGAAAGCGCAACACGTCGGTGGGACACTTACGCCGATGTTGCCCCTGGCCGACTATCTGTGGCATTTCAGGGGTTCATCCAGTGTACGACGCAATACTACCTGCTTGAAGTACCGATCAGATATGATAATTATGGCAATAGTCCGCCCCTCTTCTATAATATCCCGATAATTCCGCCAAATCTCATTATAATAGCCCAATAATTTCCGGCACATTGGCAACTGTGTCAATACGTTCCAAGAGCTGCTCACGAGTACATTATTCCATAGATATTCCTGGAGTGAGTCGTGCCGGGTGTACATCAATCTTCTGAAAGGGGACGCTGCGCGTTAGATCCATATCCTGCGCGCCTATCAAATGACCAGGATAAATGCTTGTGAGATAATAAATAATAAAAATACTTGTCACTGTCACGCTTATTTCGTTTATTTGTTAATTGTTATTTATTTGTTATTTTGTAACATTTACAACAGTGTCTAGTAACATTTGTATCTATACATACAATGAGACTGATAAAGAAAAGTTATTGATAATACAAATAAAGCTCCACGCCGTCGTAGGTGGGCAATATGCGACACCTCTGACATCCAGCGTGTAATATGTAGAGAGACGAGGACAGGCCTCTAAAGTGAACAAATTAAATTAATGAAAACATCATGCGCACCTACTTTGGTGCAACAGAAGGGGGAACTAATCCTAGTGCGTAGCGTGTTCGGATGCTTTCTTTGTTTCAAGCGCAGGACTATCTGTTACCGTCTCTGTTCAATGCCATGTCAAATGTTTACCAGAGGGAGACTTTGTACAAAAGTCGTCTGCGTGAATACCTCTGTCTCACTTATTTCTACCGGCAAGCAGCTATATTTATAGCTGTGTTCCGGTTTGAAGGGTGAGATATGGCAAATAAATTATTGGGTACTGTGACGAAACAGCCTTAGGTCACAAGATAAATAAAATAACATTCCCGTGGTGTTGCGAGCGAGCGGACCTCATGCTTGTTTGGCAATCTAATTGTATAAAAAAAATGCTTATCTAATCATGTCAGGGCTATCCAGAGTTGTCACACACTTGATGAGCACACACTTGAGAACCTGTTCACCGAATCGTCGATGCAAGTCAAACCGTACTTGCTGCCATACCGAATGTAATGCTTGCAGTTCATGATCGTTGCAGATGAATGATGAGCTTGTGTAGAATTTTTATAATAGTAAAAATGTAAGTATAACCCAGTACAGTACAGTACAGACTTTTGAAAAGCGCTTTGAATGATGCGATTTTAAAATACCGGTCTGTACTTATTTCTCTAAAACCGCGTTTACCTCGTTTGCCCGTGCACAGGCGAAATATATCACTTTTCGGGGGCTTAGATCACTTGCTGGATTCATATTCGAAATCCAGCAAAGATCTGGCTGATACCCACTCGATTCTTCATTTTGCAGCTATTGCTGTCTGCTGCGGTGCTCGGTTCAAATTTCCGGAATGAACCGAGTCCCGCAGCAATCTTGTCAGTGTGCCAGCGTGGCAATTGAGGATCGAGTGTATCAGCGCAACTGGGATCCTTATAAGTAATTTAATCTACTTCAAATTGGGGAATAATCGGATGTTCTCATCTTGCTAAAGATTACACTATTCATAAATTATGGGAAACGACTAGCGACAAAGTGATTATTGTGAGATCAGAGAAGAAAATGTCAATGTTGTACGGGAGTGTACCTCACGCACGAGTATATTTCGCGTCATATTGAGAACAGTATATATTACTCAGCACGTAGCAGAAGATGATGGTCCAGTTCATACAAAGGGCTCTATCTACTACAACGGCTAAAATAAAGGACTACAATGTCCGAATGACCAGTAGTAGACGCGCTTGTGAGTACCAGTGAACGAGATATCGAATTAAGCATAAAGTATATATTCAAGTCATGCTGAGAGGCAAAGAGAAAATAAGAATAAGTAGAGTTAATACTAACACTAGTAATATAACTACGTATACCTCTCGAATCCCATCCACATAATAAAATAAAAGAACTAAGCTGGTTCTATAGTTTTAAGACGAAGCACTTGTGCAAATTAAGAACACGAAAAACGATCATTTTTAAGAATTGTAAACGAAACAAAAGGAGCAAAACCTATATAGTTTAATTATTAAGAGATAGACAAATTCTCTAAGGACTTGGATGACTCAACGAGTACCTATTATTCGGATAGACGTAACAGGAAACGCTCTTATAGCCAAGAGACTCGACCACTATCTTGAGAGACTCGCTCGGTAATTAGGTCAAGGACCAGATACAGAAGACGGTTCTTTTGGACACGACCCGCATTATGAGGAGGTTTCTCACTGTGGAGCTCTGACTATAGGTAGCTTGGGTCTTCGCTCCGTCACTGGTGGTATATATAATGTATAAATGTATTTTTTTATAATCAATTAATAATTTAAAAAAATGGAGGTGACTGAAAACATAAAAATGAACACAATAAATTACACACAGACCTCAAGAACCATTCAAACGTAAAGGTTTAATAAAAATAGATTTCTTTTTCGATTTGAAGTTTGAAAATTGAAGGACGTAGCTGAGGAAAGGTAGGAATTCCTGACCTAGGAGAGACTATCATTGATCATGTTCGGTCATGACAAATTGGTGATGTTTAATCTACTTTACGGTAGAAGGTGCCAGAAGCTCTAAAACAGGCGTACTTACCTAAAACATTATGTGATTATTTAAGAAGATAGTGACGTGTGTAAGGAATCTTATTTGTATCATTCGTCTCTGCCTATATCCCGAAGGGACTTTACGGTGAGACGTTTAATGACGTGGTGTCTATAGCAATGTTGCTTTAACACCAACACTTGTGGATTCGATTTTCACACATAACAAACATTTGTGTGCATGAACTATCTGTTTGTCTTCAACAAAGCAGTCCAACTGGGTAAATATCTCCAACTCACAGAAAATCGCGGCCACATAGGAACTCCCTGTAGGATTAATGTGTTGCTGCGCGGGAATGAGGTTACCAGTAAGCTCATAAGAAGTTGCACTGTTATTAAGCAAGGATAGCAACACGCGAGTGATACTTCATGGTGAGTCGCATGCTTATATGCCTACAATGTATAAAAAAATCGGCCAAGTGCGAGTCGGACTCGCGCATGAAGTGTTCCGTACCATTATCTATAAAAAATCGGCCAAGTGCGAGTCGGACTCGCGCACGAAGGGTTCCGTACCATTATCTATAAAAACGGCAAAAAATCACGTTTGTTGTATGGGAGCCCCCTTAAATATTTATTTTATTCAACTTTTTAGTATTTGTTATTATAGCGGCAACAGAAATACATCATCTGTGAAAATTTCAACTGTCTAACTATCACCGTTCATGAGATACAGCCTGGTGACAGACGGACGGACGGACGGACGGACGGACGGACGGACGGACGGACGGACGGACGGACGGACAGCGGAGCCTCAGTAATAGGGTTCCGTTTTACCCTTTGGGTACGGAACCCTAAAAAGGCAAAAAAATCACGTTTGTTGTATGAGAGCCCCCTTAAATATTTATTTTATTCTATTTTTTAGTATTTGTTGTTATAGCGGCAACAGAAATACATCATCTGTGAAATATTCAACTGTCTAGCTATCACGGTTTATGAGATACAGCCTGGTGACAGACGGACGGACGGACGGCCCGACGGACGGACGGACGGACGGACAGCGGAGCCTCAGTAATAGGGTTCCGTTTTACCCTAAGAATCAAAGCCGATCTCAACTGCACGTAGTGTACACTTATCATATGATGTATATTGATTAAAGTACCCTAAATGAATATGCCGCGCTGGCTGTGTGGAGTGACGTGGAAGTATCGAGTAAAGAACTCCCGTATTCGCGGTAGTGTGATCTAGCAGACAAACTACAAGGGCGTCGCCTACGCTCGTACGGCGAGGTCTCACGGAAACCGGCAAGTTACGTGAGGACCACATGTCTAGTCATGTCGCTTCCACCGGGCCGCGGTAGAATAGGTAAGCCTAAGAAATGTTGGCTTGATGTCGTAAGGAATGATATGCGTACTAATGGTCTCACAGTTAGGGATGTCGATCTGTGTTGATTAGAGTACGAGGACATGGCTAAAGAGAGGTAGACCTCAAAAATATTTCTTGCAAATAATAATTACCTGAAAGATAGCTTGCGGGAGTGTTAACGCGCCATCTAAAGCTATACCGACTTCTTGTACTACCATAATAAACTGTATAGCATATTCGTATCATACAGGCCTTATACTAGTTTGTCTCTCGATGCATTCATGTCTCTCTTAAAGTGCATGTTCAATTAAGTTCAGAGAAGTTATTTGATATATAAGTATAAAATATCTCCACACTGTTTAAAACTCTGTAAATTAATATATCAAAAAACTCTATAGGAATATATAATACTTCTTAACCTATAAATTTTATTTTTCGCTCCGCCCGAACTGTGTCACAGTTTCGCAACATTATGGTAATGCTTGTATTTTATTTATCATCTCATATTTTCGCTTGTACCACATAATATAGCAATGATATTGAATATTTAGAAAGAAAAGAAAGAAGTGACAAAGAAAAGAAAAGACAGAAAGTTTTGCGAAAATAAAAAAAAAGGGTTCTATAGGTAAATAATTGTTTATTAAGTCTTTTTAAAGTACTCTCCACTAGCCTCTATTCAAGATTTCAGGTATCTGAACCAGTTTTCGAAACACTTTTTCCAGTCCGCCGCAGACATCTCATTTACAGCCTGCTCGAACGCTGACAGCGCTTCTTCTAGCGACGAAAATTGTATCCCTTTGAGTTGTTTTTTTTTATTTTGCTAGGTTAGGGCTGTAAGGATGGTGACCCAGGAGTATGACCGACGTGCTGTCCAGGAGGTCCCCCGTTTTGAGCACGGTGTGCGCGGACGCATTGTCGCGGTGGAGCAGTAGGCCGCGGAACCCTGTGTTTGGTACCTTGTTGCTCACAATAGAGAAAACTTCTGCTAAGCATTTTGTAGTATACCATTCGGCGTTGATGCTTCTTTGGTTCTGTAAAGGAATTGACACCAGTAAGTCAGTCAAATTGAAAAAACGCCCGCGATCAAAATCTTCCTCCCGCTTCTAGATCGCTTCACTTTGGTAGGCGTTGATTCGTTTTGAAACACCCAAACCGTTAAAACTGGCGCTTTGTTTCTGGATCGTATCGTTAAATCCAGGATTCATCACCTGTAATGATCTTGTAAACACGCCGAGACGAGGACGCTCCAAATTTGTTTATCATATCACGGCACCATTCCACCCGGGCCTGCTTCTGAGAAACGGTGAGGTTGTGCGGCACCCAGCGTGAAACTATCCTCCTCGCGTGAAGATGCAAGTGTAGAATCTCGTGAAGGGTTCCCAATACAATCTGCAGTATGTGCTGAATCTTCTGATATGTAACTCGCCTGTTGTCTTGGATTAAATTTTTCACTGCTAGCACGTGTTCTTCCGTAACAGCCGTCAAAGGCGTGAGGCCTTTGACGGTTGTTACGGAAGAACTTTCTTTCTTCATCCCCCAAAATTAGTTGACCGCACCTAAATTCGTTATACCAACGATACACTGTTGCCTTGGAAGGCCTTCATCCATGAATGCCATTTGAAGTCTGTCGTACGATTCGTCCGCTTACAGGCGACACTTGACATCGTAAAAAATCATAGCGCGAAAATGTTCCCGGCGCAGATCCATTTTTCAATGAGACACGATAATTTAAATTAGCTCGCAATAAATGTGGAAGAAAACTTTGAAATTGGAACGTACCTATTTTTACTTATAAATAATCATATTTTCAAAATAGATTATAACTGGCGAGTCTCTCATACATAAAATCTTTTTTTCGCAATACTTTCTGAGGGGCCTGGTATGTGTGTGAGAAGTCAGTATATGAAAGACTGAGAGAATCAATTTTAACTAGTACGGGTCATCTCAATTAATAAAGATAAGGTTGTGAACGGTGGAGTAGCTAGCCTCATCAGTACCATAATCAGCTGGTAATGGCACAATTATCTACATATTATGTATGCATTATTTATTTACATTAATATTTGTACATTGTTATGATGAATAGTCCAGCGCACCAAGGATAAAACTGTACCGCCAGCGTAAGAGCGAGTTCAAGTGCGGCAGGAGGTAGAGCGCAATGAGGGAGCAGTATAAATAAAGGTGTGTAGTCAAAGTAACTGATGACATCCGTTGGCACGTTGAGAATAAGCGGTTAACCGGCTTAGTCCTACTCGATTTTACTAATGCATTTAATTCAATAGATTTCTGTATTTTTCTTGGAGTTTTGCGGTCCTTTAACTTGTCGCCATCGGCACTCACTTCGTTTAAGTTTTATGTCACTGGGCGTCAGCAACTGGTAAAAGTGGATGGTTCTTGATCGGAATGCTACAGCTTCGTGTAGGTGTGCCGCAAAGGGGAGTGCTGTCCCCAATTCTGTTCTCTTTAGTTATTATTGTACACTCTCTTTCCTCTTGTTATCACCTATATGCAGACGACTTACATATTTATATACCTGATACACTTTCCAATATACGTCACGCTATCAGTGTCATCAATAAACACCTGCGGCTATCGCAGAATGGTCGCGTAATTTCGGGCTAAAAATTAGTGCAGCTTAATCTTAATTTATTATTGTTGGAAGCCCACATTTTATTTCTAAACTTCAGGTCTGTGTGCAACCCAATATCGTTTTTGATAGTAATATCATACCGTTCTCTGCTACAGTTAAGGATTTGGGCATCACTATCTATCAGACACTTTCGTGGGTTCCAAAAGTTAATGCAGTAAATCGAAAGATTTCCGCTTCACTCCATTCTCTGAAGCGTCTGCAATATTTCCTTCCTTTATCAACTAAGATTATGCTGACTCGCTCTTTGCTGCTCCCATTATTGGATTATGCAGAGGTCTCATACCTCGATCTCACTGAGGAGTTATTCGATAAGATTGAACGCCCACCACTGTGTTAGATTTGTCTACGGACTCCGTAAGTTTGACCATATTTCAGAGTATCGCCAGCGTCTTGAGTGGCCACTGATTAGAGTTCGCTGGGATGCTCACTTACTCTTACTGCTATTTAGTATCTTAAACAGCAAATATGTACCAAATTACCTTTGTCAACGAATGCAATTTCGACATGCTGACGACCGGCTGCGTCCGATTTGAATTACAATCATAAACATTCAAGCTCATATTTCGAAGACAGAGTAGGTCTTCGAACTTCTTTTCTGGTAAATCGGCAAAGCTGTGGAATTTACTTCCTTTGAATGTAGATTGGCGCCCTCTTTTGGGTTATTCAAATCTCGTTGCCATGGATTCTTCAGTATGGACACGGAAGCCAAATAATAATGTTGATCTTGAACAATGTTCACGGTACTACATTTTCCCCTAGCTTGAATGTACTTTTCCTTATGTATGTTCGATTTTTCTTTGCGTTTTTATTTTCTTTGTGTTAGTAACGTGCTTGTGAAGTATATTATATTTCTGGGTATATCTGTTTAACAATAATATATCTGTTGCAGTGACTCCTTGCAAAATTATTAACTTTAAAAAAATATATTAATTTTAAAAATTTATTAGTTCATAATAATTTTGTCAAACAAGATACATACAAAACAGTTTATCTGCCCATATGCCTATAAAGGTCGGCTGGAAGAGATATCTTACAGAGATAAGTCCGCCTTCGTGCATACTAAAAGTTTCCTACTGTATCTGTTATGTATATTTGTACAATAAAGAGATTACAAATATTAGCCATGAGCACCTGAAATTTCAATTCCAGCAAAGGGAATTTCAAAGAGAGACCTTGGACAGTACCTGAATAACTTCAAGGGTTCCCAGTTACTACGAGATCATAAGAGCCAAAAGCAAGTGCAGAGTATAACTCCTATAAATCGGCTCAGTGACCCAACGCATCATAGTTCAAATATATTCATATAGCGACATTCACATTATTACAATTTACTTTAGAGTAATATATTTTTATTTACATTGTTGATGCAAAAAGATGAAAAGTCATAGTGCTGCACGTACGGCCAGTTCCGCTTGGCACCCGATAATAAAGTTGGTTACTAATGTCATCACAATCAAATTTGTTACAACATGTATTGTACAATAGGTGGCATCGCGCGAGTGATACTTAAAGCGTAAGCGTTCATCGGCTACGGAAAAGTTTGTTTATTTAACCACAGTAATCTGTGATACTACCAGTCGAATTTGATGATATAAATCGAATATATGATATATTTTTGCATCAACATTACGATACTGCCCTTGGGAACCGATGAGAAAGCGGTTGCCACGGCATACCGGGATACCAGGATACGCGCGAAGGAAGTCGTGGTCTGCAGCTGCTCCACACAGGATCATGTAATCAAATATATAAACGAAACACCTAAGTCATTCAGCAAGAGAGGTAGGGCGCATTGAAGCAGCTCAACTCTCTGAGATGGAGGTACTTCCCCAGTACCTACGTAACCACAGAAAACCGCAGCCAAATAGCAAATTCCCTGGAGGGTCGTTGTGTTCCTGCGTATGAGTGAGGTCACCAGTAAGCTCCCAAGGAGTTGTTAGCAGCATCGCGCGGGTGATACTTAATGTATTACCAGTGTAACTACTTTACATCAGGTGGACCGTATGCTTGCAGTACCTATGCATCCCGACGTTGTATAAAAAAAGCAAGCTAACCACCTGTACACTCCATAGTACAAATTCTGAATAGATGTTTCTCGAAACTTTGGCTTCGATTCAAGCCATCAATTTGTTCACATTACTTTGTGCCCTGGCTCATAAGACTCCGGTGTCGTGTGACCTACTTTGCGACCTTTTACCAGACTAAACTTCCATTTTTCGGAAATGTATTCTTTTAGGCATTTTATAGTTCAGTTGTTTTTACCACTTCCTTGTGGCGCATACTAGATTAATATCTAGTATGCGCCACAAGGAAGTGGTAAGCAAATGATGTTCTAGGATAATAGAGCACTGATGTGATGAGGTGGATAAATAACCTGCCTAAATGACCACGGTTCGAATTCACGCATGTACTCGTATCATTAAATTTGTGTTTTTCGGATTTATGTTCATGTTTACGTATATATGTATAATTGACGAGCTCGGTGGCGCAGTGGTGAAACGCGCTGTTACGCTACTTTGACACCAACGCTCGTGGGTTCGATTCCCACACAGTACAAACATTTATGTGCATGAACATGTCTGTTTGTCTTGGTCTGGGTATTTTGTATGTATAATAAGTATGTATTTACCAAAAATTAAATTTATTTACGTATGTTTATCAGTTGTCTGGTACCCATAACACAAGCTTCGCTTACTTTGGGGCTAGATGGCGCTGTGTAATTTGTCCGACAATATTTATTTAATATTTAATTATCACTTGATCAGCGGTGAAGTAAAACATCGTGACGAACCTCGCACGTTCAAGATACTCGTATTATATTTCGAAAGACATGTTACCTAACCTGTGAAAGATCTGATTTTCCCTTTGGGTTGTGAAGGTCTGACCACAATCGCTCCGTGTAAAGTCAGTATTTTCACCAAATCCTTAGGCTCGGTAGGGCATGCTTTATTAATACTAGCTGTGCCCGCGACTTCGTTGACATAAACCATGAAGGAAATAATAACCAACGGAGAGCCGACGAGACCGATATTACGCAGTAGTTCAATTTTTTTTTACTCCACTAAGGTGGCAAAGAAGCCTACGGCCTGCCTGATGGTAGGCAGTTACCGTAGCCTATGGACATTTGCAACACCAGGGGCGTACTTAAAACTTCCTACTCTTACAAATTTCTTCTGATTAAATTCGTTGTGAGTTCCAAGGCAGCTATATTTTAACTCCCGGGACAGTAATGGACTTCACTGTTCATTGCCTTTTTGGTGGTCGCCGCTGTTAATTCTGGCTACACAGGAGACACAGTGGTGAAAAAAAACACCAGGGGTGTCACTCTTACGTTGCCGACCCTAAACTTCACCGTTACGGGATCATTATCAATTCTCTCATTGGGTTATTGGTTAAATTGTTCAGGTCATTAGTCAGGAAGCTCCAATCGCTGAGATATTTAGGCGCCAAAACACAACGGTTTTGTGAACGCGGGTTACCTTCATGCGCAGTCACGTAGTTTGCTGGTTTGTGGTATAGAGTGTTAAAAGTAAAGGCCGGGGGTTTTTGTCATATTCCTGGTCGTAACAAGTATACAGCTCACCTTATATGAAGCGTTCTCCTATAAATGCTTGCAATATAAGGGGCATCGAGGATTCCCCAGTCGACCTGCGCTCTACATCTCTAAAATATGCTCTAAACCTATTCGGTTGAAGGGACACACGGATTTCTATAGTCGGATGAGTAAGCGTTGGTACAGAATAACAGTTTCCTCATCGAAAAAGGAATATATACTACACATGATGAGCTCGGTGGCTCAGTCGTGGATGACGCGACTTTGACACCGACGCTCGTGGATTCGATTCCCACACAAGGCAAACATTTGTGTGCATGAACATGTCTGTTTGTCTTGGTCTAGATGTTTTAAGAGAGGTAGGGTATTAATGCAGCCCGTCTGGGGAAGTACCTCCACCTCACAGAAAACTACAGCGAAATAACAACTCCCTAGAGGGTTGTTGTGTTCCTGCTTGTGAGTGAGGTCACCAGTAAGCTCCCAAGGAGTTGCTGTGTAAGCAGCAGAGGAGGCATCTCTCGAGTGATACTTAATATATCTATGGCTATGGCTACGCTTTACATCAGGTGGGCCGTATGCTTGTATTCCTCCCGACGTAGTATAAAAAAACTGCATTTTATTTACAACGTTAAAAGGCATTCAAGCACATGGCTCACCTGATATAAAGCGCCTACCCTAGCCTATTTACGCTTGCAGTAAGTACACTATGTAACAGCTCGCGCGATACCACCTCTGCTGCTAACACAGTTATACCTTAGGAGCTTACTATAACACCTTTCATACGCAGGAACACATTAACTCTACACGGAATTGTTATTTGACTGCGGTTTTCTGTGGGGTGTAGATGCTTCCAGAGACGGGCCGCTTTGATTTGAACTACCTCTTTTAAAAATACCCAAACCAAGACAAACAGACAAGGTCCCAAGGAGTTGCTGTGTAAGCAGCGGAGGAGGCATAGTGTGAGTGATAATAATAGGCTACGGTGCCCGCTTTATGTCAGGTGGGCCGTATGCTTATATGCCTCCCGACGTAGTATAAAAAAAAGACGTTCCAGAAATCAATAATACATTATGGTGATCCCTATCTTTATATGCCATCAAGATATTTATTAGTTTGGGCTTTCTTTCTTACATGTAACTTGCGTCTTGAACTAATACACGCAGTCCAGAGAACTGTGCGGTTCCAGAGGAGTTTTCTTCCGAGAACTCTCAAGCTGTGGAATGAACTCCCAGCCGAGGTTTTTCCAAGGGACTACAGCTTGAAATTCTTCAAGAAATGCGTGAAGAGGTTTTAAGAGGGTCGGCAAAGCATGAGTGACACCCCTGGTGTTGCAATGCTCATAGGCTACGGCAACTATTTACCATCAGGCAGGCCGTATGCTTGATTGCCACCTTAGTGGTATAGAAAAAAGTCCGTACCAAAATCTCTGAGTTGCTGCTACGGCAGACATGTGTAGAACAAAAATGTTTTCTTGTGTTTAAGAACGTACGTAGAAAGAATGCAGAAGGAAAGAATGACGAATGATATACAACTTAAAATTTGAAGGGCTTACGAGCTTTCGAAGGTCCAGATTAATGAAAACAAACCAGAACCCGACAGGATCATCGTGCAGTATCCCTCCCTTGGTTAGTTGGTTTCGGGAGACGAATGCTTACCACGCAGCATGTCTTGCCACATTGATTTCGAAGGATTTAGCTCATTAATTTGCTCAGACTTCTTTCAGCTGGTTTTTTTCCTTTCGGTTTAAAAGGTCTAAAGTATTAAATTAATCCTATGTTAATTTACATTTATCCTTGCTATTTACTTATATTTATTATTTTCAGATTTAATTTAATGCACTATAATGCCATCGTAATTTTGATTCCTGGACGTTTTAAACAGGACATTTTCAATAAATATAGACTATTTAATACTTTAGTTGTTATGAATCGAAAGGAGGTAGTTATTTTATGAAAACACTATATAATGAGGACAATAAAAGGCCATAAAAGCTTGTTATTACTTCGGCCTGGAACTGCATGGAAACGTATCTTTCACTTTCGTGTTCAAATCCTATTCTTTGTTTTCCCCTTCACGTTCTCAAATAGATTCAAAGTAAAAAGAAGAATTCCACGTAGATATCGCAGACAAAACCTAATAAATGATAAGATTTCTTCGTGTTCGCCATTTGAAAGCACTCTGCCACTAATTGCAAGTCTTCGCACGCGTGTCTGTGATCTGATAATGCCCTTCCGTTTCTCACGGCACGCAGAACAGGAAACACTTCATATTCGATAATTATATCTCATCGTAGTCTCTCTACCTACGATTTATGATTACTGAACTACTGGCAATTTGATCGAAGCTACTTTGTGTGCGTTTGCATGCGCTAGTGATTAGTTCATGAAAACAATCGCCGGCCGGCAACAACTCACTACCGTTAGTATGCATGCCGTCACTGCCACGACTGCTCCAGTCGTGCTGAGGTCGAGAAGGCTGCTAAGGTAGCTTCCAGCCAGGGTAGCAAAGGTGGCGGGTGTATGCGGTTCATGTATCAGATGGCGGACATTCGCAAAGACAACCGCAACAGCTGAGGCAGAAACAATCATGGCAGCTACGATATGCATCTACTAAATTGATTGCAGAGAAGCACACTAGTTTAAATCAAATTGCCTGTAAATTAGAGATTCGCAAAAAACGCCTGAATCTTTATTTATTGACTGAACTATTGTCTGCTAAAATTATAAATGTGAAAGTCTATAAGGATTAACATATAGACTACTTTTTATGCAGAAAATATCCGATGCTCCATCATTACTCCAGCAAGACTTGTTGACTGTACATCGCTTCCTATAACGCCGCGCTGCTCCTTACTAAAGGGCGTACAACGAGACGAGATAAAAATGGTAAACATACATACATATCATCACGCCTGTCTCCCATTGGGGCAGGCAGAGACTATAGAACGACAGGTGCACCGATCCAAACATACCGCGCTCGCTTCTTCCATACTCATCGCCCTCTTCATGCATGCTCTTCGGTTTTGGATACTTTTGGCTCTTTTTCAACACATCATCAATTTGATCTATATGTGTGCATTTAGGGCGGCCCCTCCCGACATCACTGTTCACTCCTGCCTGATAGCAAGGCGAGCTTTGCTCGATATGTTATCGCTTGTTACCACGGAGTACAACGCACCAATTGATACGGTTTCTGGCGTAATCGTCGCTAAGTAAACTAACAATCACAATAATCGGATAAATTGTTTAATATCGCAATTAACAAAAATCAAATTAAAATAAGTTATTTCTAGGACATCAGATTGATACAAAAATATGACTAGCTCGGTGGCTCAGCTTTGAATGACGCGACTGTGATACCGACGCTCGTGGGTTCGATTCCCACACAAGACAAACATTTGTGTGCATGAACATGTCTGTTTGTCTTGGTCTGGATGTTTTAAGAGAGGTAGGGCGCATCAAAGCAGCCCGTCTGGGGAAGTACCTCCACCTCACAGATAACCGCAGCAAATGACAACTCCCTAGAGTGTTGTTGTGTTCCTGCGTATAAGTGAGGTCACCAGTAAGCTCCTAAGAAGTTACTGTGTTAGTAGCAGAGATGATACTTAATGTATTAGAAGCGTTAATAGGCTGCGATAACCGTTGTATCATGGGGATATGAATTAGGATCATAATACTCAGAAACTCAAAAAGAGGTGGAGACTATAAACTCAAGTTGTTACGTATAAAAAAATACATGATTGAGATAAAGTTAACAAAACAACATCTTTGAATGTTGCGCAATTGAAGTCTCATCAAGAAATTGGATAAATTATATTTTATACTGACACTTCTTTATTAAATAAAATGGAATTGACATTTCATATCATCTCTCAAAAATACAATAACAAAACAATCGTTATACGAGGTGACTACATCAGATGGGCCGTATGAGTGTATGTCTGCCGACGTTGTGTAAAAAGAAAGCTTGGCGGAATATGCTCTGATTTTTTTTTACCCAAAGCTCACCCGTGTCCAAGCCGTGCATGACTATGAATTAATTTCGACGAATGACATGAAATTGTCATCCAATTTCCGCCTATTTACTAACATTCAGTTCAATTTGTGCCTTTTTTTCTACAAGTACCCCAAAAGAAACTAGCAAAACTGACCCACACTTATGGCCAATAAGTATAAGCTAAATAAAGACTTGTAATATATAGCGATAATCTAAATTACTGTCGTAAATATAAATACGTGGAGTCAAATAACGTAGCCTATGTGTTAATCCAGATCATAATCTATCTACGTGCCTTCATTCAAATCCGGTCAGCCGTTTAAGCGTGAAAGGGCAACAAACATCCATACATACAAACTTTCGCATTTATAATATTAGTAGGATGTATGCTATGGCGTACTGTGGAACCAGCTTTATTCCTTTAGTATGTACAACGTTATGTGTGATACAATTCAGTTATATTTCTTGTATATATAGGGTTAAGGCCGTTAAGGTAAATATTCTTTATTTGGCATTAGGCCATTGCGGGCACTTAGACACTTTTACATTTTTAAATATAATTTATTTATTTATTTGTAATCAACAGCGTTTACATTACATTTATGATTAAAACATTTAGCTTAACAAATCGGGCCAAAACAGGATTACACAATATTATTAAACAAAACAAAAAATTACGTACTAACAGATTATGGTTACAATAATTGCCTATTGAGTGTTGTACAAGAGTACAGTATCACAAATGTTTATAACATAATGTACTCATTTTTAAGAGAAGAATTATACTTAAGATTATAATCGTGCATGCATAAAGATAATATAAGTACCCACACAAATTTAATAACTTCAATTTTCGTCAGAGGAACTAGCAATTAGTCATAAATTACTTAGGTTTACTTGGTGCATTTTTGATATCTCATTTTTTAATGTATTTCTAGATAATTGGAACAAGTCTAAATTCGAATACAATTTATTATAATTATTAGCCATGCGACACAGCACGGAGTTTTGTGTATAGTTAGTATTTACACGTGGAACGTAAAGTAAGGGCGTGTGGCGAGTGCGTCTCGAGGGTACTCCGAAGTATATTTCTTTTAGAAGTTCAGGACAGTCAATTTGTCCAGTGATTATTCCCTGCAAGAGTATCAAATCATATTGACGACGCCTGAGCTCTAAACTATCAACTCGGTGGTGAATGCAAGCTTCCGTATAAGATTTAAATTTTTTAAATTGCTTATAAGACAAAAATTTTAGAAATCGCTCTTGAATAGATTCTATTCTTTGAATATGCGTTATATATTGAGGTGACCAGACACTACAAGCATACTCTAAGTTACTCCGGACATAGGTAAAATATAACAGTTTTATGCATTCAGTGCTTTTGAAGTCTTGGCAAACACGTTTTATGAAACCGAGCTGCTTATATGCTTTACTGACCATCATCTCAATATGATCTGTCATGAGCATTTTAGAGTCCAGTAACACTCCGAGGTCTTTAACAGATGGTGTATTCTCTATTGCCGAACCACAAATGTTATAGTTAAATATTATGGGATTTGTTTTACGTGTAAAAGTGATTTGCATACATTTTGTAATGTTTACTGTAATTCTATTATTTTTATAGTATGTGGTCAATAAATTTAAATCACTCTGCATTAATTTACAGTCGTTAATGGTATTGACTTTAAGAAAAATTTTCTTATCGTCAGCAAACATCAGGTATTGAGCATTGTTGAAACAGTAGCCTATATCAAATAAATATGCGTTATATAGTAACGGTCCCAGGATTGAGCCTTGAGGTACTCCTGAAGGTATATCAATAAAGTCGCTACGTGCTCCACCAATCACCACAGCTTGTCTACGATTGGCCACATATGAAGCAAACCATCTATGTAAATCTCCACGGATTCCAAGGGCATTTAGTTTGTGTAACAAAATGACGTGATCCACACGGTCAAAAGCTTTTTCGAAGTCCGTGTAGACCACATCCACCTGCTGTCGTTCATCCATACTACGAATTACATAATTTGTAAAAACAGAGAGATTAGTAACAGTCAATCGCTTCTGCATAAAACCATGCTGTTCGTTGGGAATACATTTACGTATAAAATAATTAATATATTTGTTAACCAACTTTTCGAAAATTTTACATAGGGTATTAAGTATTGAGATCGCCCGATAATTTTCAATGAAACTGCGAGATCCTTTTTTATGTATAGGAACTATCAATGCGTCTTTCAGCTTCGTAGGAAAAAATCCTTTCTTCATTGAAGTTGTAAATATTATCAACAGTGGCCTAGAAAGATTCTTAGCGCATCTTTGATAAAATAAAGGTGGTATGTTGTCGCTACCTGCCCCTTTTTTTATATCTAGATTCTCAAGTATGTGAATTATATCTTTTTCTTTGAACTCCACACTAAGTAGAACATCGTCTGAATTCATGCATGGTGTATCATACATTTCGTATTCAGATGCTGGATTCATGAAAACACTCTTGAAAAATGTATTAAAGCCTTCACATGCATCAGCCTCATTAGTATAAACCTGGCCGTTAAGATTAAGATTATTTGGATACCCAGTGTTGTTCTTTCGAAGAAATTTTAAATAATTCCATAACTGTTTAGGATCTTTTTTAATGAATTCTTGGGTACGCTGCAAATATGCATTGTAGCACTTTTTTTGTATCTGCTTCTGTCGAGCTCGAAGTAAAGAGAATTCATCATAATCACGCGGGTTATGGGTTTCCTTCCAACGTCTGTGTGCTCGTTGTTTATCTTTTATTATATGAATCAAGGCCCTGGAATACCATAATGTTATTGTATTTTATCCGGTTTTCATGTGTTACTATTTATTTTTATTTAAACAGCTAATGAAACTTTGTCAATGCCCACAAATGTGTCCTGTATAGGAACCGAACCCACTAATGAACCTTGGTGTTAAAGTAACATTGCTAAGGCACGTCATAGCATGTTGGTTTCGTCTTTTTATACAACGTCGGGAGGCATATAAGCATACGGCCCGCCTGATGTAAAACGATTACCGTGACCTATGAACGCTAGCAATATATTAAGTATCCCTCCCGCTATGCCACCTCTGCTGCTAACACAGTAACTCCTTAGGATGACCTCACACACACGCAGGAACACGACAACCCTCCAGAGAGTTGTTATTTGGCTGCAGTTTTCTGTGAGATGGAGGTACTTCCTCAGACATACTGATTTGGAGCTCTCTACCACTCTTAAAACACCCAGACCAAGACAAACAGACATGTCCATGTAAAATAACAATGTCAAAGTAACATAATAACGTGTGTCACCACTGCACCACCGAGCTCGTCATTGTTAAGTTCGTTGTTGCTCTATCACCTAGATTTTATACGCATATGTAGGTAGGTCATTTTAAACATGCAGATCTACACAAACAGCCATGTTCATGTACACAAAAGTTTGTCTTGTGTGGGAATTTAACCCACGAGCGTTGGTTTTTTTCGTTAATCATATCATGTATACAAAATCAATTTTGTTTGCAAAAATGTTGGTGTCACTTCCATTCTGTGCGACTGTTTTGCAAGAGCAACTCTCGTTCCTCGCTAAGCCCCGGGAGCGCACTATATCACTAGAAAGCCTCCCGTTTCTGCCACTCATTAGCATTTAAATTAATTTTATTTCATTTTAATATTACGATTCAGCGCCATTGGCCTTGGGGGCTTATTACGTGAAACTTGAGAGATCGGTAATACAAATTCCGACTTCACATTTTGCTGGATTCGTTTATAAATACAACATTCAGCACTTTCGTTAATACGCTACTTGCGTATTAATGAAAATGTTTAATTATAGTATACTGGTCACCTACCTTACCTAGAATGTATTTAATATAAATATATACCTACATGTTTTTTTACATGCAGTTTGATCTAAGCTGCCATGGCTGCTCCGGTAGTCTCTGCCTCAGCTACAGCGGTCGTCCGCGCGATTGCTCCCTAACTAGTTCACATAAACTAATTGGTGGTGGAAGCACACAAAGCAGCTTAGTCAAATTGCATGTAAACTTGACTTTTGCAAAATAACTCCTCAATCTATTAACTTAACTACTTCTTTTGATGCGAAACATCTATTGGCGCACCTTGGCAGTAAAATCGAACCGTATGCCCTGACGGCAAATGGCATGACGCTCTCTCATGCCGTTATGACCACTCTCTACTCCCTTACGCGTGTGCATGCGCATACTAGATATTTCGTTGCTTCTCTGCATGAGCTTTACTATATCTATAAGATAGTTATTGATTTTAGTTATTAAAAATATTAATATTTATTAAGAGGGACTGCGGACAGACCTCCACATCCCGGAGGGAAAATAAGATATTTTTAGGTTAGCCCACACGTCTTTCTAAATATAATTTCTTGGACGTATGGGTTTCTTCACGATGTTTGCCTTCACCGCCGAGCAAGTGATACATATGTACATATCATATCATCATAATCAGAAAACACGAATTTAGTAGTACATGCCCAACCACGCCAGGATTCGAACTGGCACCAAGGCGGTCAATAGGCCGATTCCTTACCCACTGGGCTATCATAACTCCATTTCTCTGTTAAGTATTTACTTAATCCGAAATATTTAACTTCATCTGTCGTAAAGGATGACTGGGAACCCTGGCCAAACAGGGCCTAACAGTGTCTCCTAGTGCACTTCTTGACTTAATTGACACAAGCGTGGTATCAGTAACACATCTTTCCAATACGAAAAAATCGGCCAAGTGCGAGTTGGACTCGCGCACGAAGGGTTCCGTACCATTACCTATAAAAACGGCAAAAAAATCATGTTTGTTGTATGGGAGCCCCCTTAACTATTTACTTTATTCCATTTTTTAGTATTTGTTGTTATAGCGGTAACAGAAATACATCATCTGTGAAAATTTCAACTGTCTAACTATCACGGTTCATGAGATACATGCCTGGTGACAGACGGACGGACGGACAGCGGAGTTTCAGTAATAGGGTTCCGTTTTACCCATTGGGTACGGAACCCTAAAAATGAGTATGAAAGTAGAATAAATGCAGTCTGCAAAAAACTAAACTACCAAAATTATTTTTATGTTTTAAAACGACAAATAAATTTCATGCATATAGGGAATATGCAAAGGTAAGAAAAGTATGCGCTGATGGTTCACGTAGAAAGAATGCAAGAGGAAAGAACTACGAAACAGAGATACAACGCGAAAGAAGAAGGGTGTAAGAGACGAGGAAGACCAAGACTTATACCATGATAAATTGGTAGTGTGTTATCACGCGATGACGAGCTCGGTGGCGCAGTGGTGACTTGGACACCAACGCTCGTGGATTCGATTTCCACACAGGACAAATATTTGTGTGCACGAACATGTCTGTTTGTATTGCTCTGGGTATTTTTAAGAGAGGTAGGGCGCATCAAGCAGCCCATCTGGCAAAGTACCTCACACCTCACAGAAAATCGCAGCCAAATAACAACTCCGTATAGGGTTGTTGTATTCCTGCGTGGGAGTGAGGTCACCAGTAAGTTTTCAAGGAGTAGCTGTGTTAGAAGGTGAGGTGGTATCACGCGTGTTTTGCTTAACGTTCATAGGCTACAGTAACCACTTCAGATGGGCCGTATGCTTGTATCTCCAGACGTTGTACAATTAAAAAAAAAACGGGTTGCACTCCGGAAGTGCCGGCAGAAGTGAAAACTTGAACATGCGGACCAAACAGCGATGTTGATAAACTACGTTGAACGAAACGCGTAAGCGCCAAGAATTTCATGGCGCTTACAACGTTTTGGTCGCGAGAAAATAATGCCCTATGAACGATCTAGCGCTTTATGATTTAATCGTTTAATTAGAAGTAACTAATGTTTTAGCGCGCAGCGAACTTAAGTTCTAATTCTCACCAAAATCTTATGGTCTGGGTCACGTGTCCTGACGCGAGTTTTACATTTTTCACTCACCCAAAAAGTGCACAACGCCGCTAAAGAAGTTTTCAAAAAGAAGTTGATGTCAGGAGCACTAACTAGAAACCGGTGAACGTACATAAAAAGGCCTACCAATGTTAAAGAAGTGTGGTAAGAATTGAGTCACGTGGCGCTCAGTTGCCTCTGCCGAACTCGCAGGTGACTTATTATGAAGTTATGGAAAAATAAGTTTGGGCAATCTGTCAGCTTGGAAGCTATTGAACATAGTGTTATACTCACTAACTATATGCAGTGATGCCACTGGCATTATACCTATAGTCATTGCTATATGATACAGAATGTAACAAGAAATGGTGTTTATGATTGCAAATAAGACATTTTATGGGTTGCAGAGCTTGTGGCGGAATAATAATCAAACACTGGATATACGCATTTTTCTTTTTCGCAATGAAACAGATTTCATCAACGTTTTCATTTGACAAACCATTTTACGAGAACAATTTTTATGGACAGCAAATCAAAAATGGCACTGTTTATTACTCACAACGGCAACTTGAGCTGTGCAGAACCACGCAAATCTCACCTTTACTGCTACGACATAAGATAAATGGGTGTATATCTTGATCTGTCTGTTTAAAGAGGACCTGATAATATGGTAAAATTTAAAAACATAAAATTCTTTGTAATGTGCATATAAAGACAGAGTGTTTTATGTCATACTGTCAGTCGTATTACTCGGGCAGCCTGTGGGTTTGGTATACAAAATGTGTCTACAGCGGCCTGCGTGTTCAATATAATGCTTTCAGAATGCTGTTGCGACTACCTTTAAAGATGCATCGGAAATGTTCGCAGAGGGACGCGTCGATGGTTTTCACGCTTCATGCGTATAAAAATAGCATCACTTTTACATTGAGTTTGTGGTAGCAACAGTAGCATTCTGAAAATGATTGCAAGCTGGTTTGACTGTCCCATTCAGGCTTTAGTTGAGCAGTCGTTATAGGCAGAGTCAATTAAATTTCAAGAACACCGTTCCTATATGACATCTATATGTTTGTCTCTGTGTGGGTTTGTCTGTGTGTGGGTTTGTCTGTGTGTGCGTTGTCTATGTGTGTCTGTCGCTTTTTTCGAATACTCGAATTTTGACTTCAGATTCGGATTCAGCATAAAAAGGTAGAATAGGAATGTCTGAAAAACCAACCTCCTATCTCTTAAGGAACATGGTCAAAATGGCCGACAAATTAAAAAAAAAACTGAATTTTTATTTCAGATTTGAAAAGTAAATTAAAAATTAGAATAGAAATGTGTTAAAAATCAATATTATATATTCCATATTTCTTAAGGAACATGGTCAAAATGGCCGGAAAAGTTTAAAAAAAAAATTGTTATATAATTGACGAGCCAGGTGTTCCTCTGGCAATGCAAGCTTGCGCATTCTCAACTGGTTTATTACTAACATACCATAAGATCTTGATGTTATCAACTTCTCTATGGTTGTTTGGTCCGATATAAAATGTTTCTTATTTATTATTATATACCTTTCCACTCACGGGAATTAATCCCGGTCATTTGATAGGCGTGCGCGGGGATAAGGATCCAACGCTTAGAGGCCCCGTCGAAAAGACTGTATGTAATGTTGTACACCAGCCGTGACCCGCTCCAGGGGATATTAATGGGGCAATATATCAATGAACAGGTCACGGCAGGTATTGGGGCTATTGAAAATATGTCGCAAAAAAGTGGGCTATTAAATTGAGATTTGGAGGTATTATTAGAATCTTGCTATTACAGAAGAGGGACGGACGCCTACCATAACTATAACATAACATATCTGATGTTACTTTCGGCAGGCGGTGGCTCGCCACTCACTAGATGGACCCCCGAAATGCCAGAGAAAGTCGGCCGGGGCAACACCGATGTGAGTGACTCAGGGGTGTCAAGAGGTGTGCTGCGCTTTCTCCGAAGTTACTCGCGGTGTTATGCCCTTTAACATTTCCACCCCTGGAGCATATCACCTGCTAGAGCAATATACTCTATCTACTCCCCACTGGACAGCCAATGAAGGCAAGCCAAAGCTGAGAGTCCTGCGTGCCTTCTTGGATTTCCACTCCGACCGATGAAGATGAAGGCTGATCGACTCTCTGGAGCACTCGGGTACCCGTAGTGTCGTTACGCAACAACAGCTCGCCACAAGTTGTCCTGCCTTATTATATTATTATTATGCAACTCTTAAGTCACTCGCGGCGACCCTGAAAGAGAATCCAGCTGTATCAAAAAAAATGTATAGCATGTACAAACTCAAACGTGCTACGATATTGTTATATGTAAGAAGTAAATATATATATATATCCTCACGGTAGGTTCCTTACGGGGTAGACAGAGAAAACTACGGAAACTCGAAGCGCGAGCGAAACGCGGTCATTACATACCTCACTCGCTTCTTTAATAATAATAAGTATAATAAATAATAATAATACATATCAATAAAATAATAATAATGGTTTGTCAATAAAGTACTTTAGGCTACAATACGACCTACATTTCTAAAATATAAAAAGAAAATATTCAGTCAGCGGTATTATTAGGATATATAATGATTTTATCTCCGCTGGTTTAAGGGTAAATGCTAATTTGGAACCGGAGACACTTTCGAGAATCCAAAGTTTTTCGAATAAAATAACAGAAATAATCCAAGCCTTGTTCAGTAATAAACTCGGAGATAGCAAGAGGGGACTTTATTTTATTGCACAATTTTTAATGGGGAAAGACACAAAATTTTGTATGGCCTTAAACATGGCGCGATTTTAATTTTGTGCGACTGCTGAGCGACACTTTTCTTATCGTTCCTTAATTATGTATTAAAACGTGTTTTTCTCCTTAGCGTTATCCCGTATCCTATCTTAGTCTAATGATTTGGCAAAGATGCTGATTTTTTGATTGAAACACTCAAGTTAATGGCAATTCGACGAGAAATGAGGTTGCAGTCTTCAGTGGATACGTCCTCGTATAGGCAGCTAAACACAGATTTCGTCACGACACTTGTCTCTTCAATACAAAAATTAACGAATCGATGTGCAGGGCAGAAAGGTTCTCGAATGGCGACCACGAACCGGAAAACGCAGCGTAAGACGGTCCCTCGTACGATGGACAGACGATCTTGTGAAGATCGCAGGGAACTGCTGGATACAAGGAGCACAAGACCGACTGGGGTCTAAAGGGGAGGCATATGTTCAGCAGTGGACGTCTTTCGGCTGATATGATGATGATGATGACTGTTTTTCATATGACTGTCGTCAGACCTCCACAGCCTCGAGGGAAACGTTGTTTTCCTTCATCGCCGAGCAAGTGATAATTATGAATATGTACATAAATCCGAAAACACGTATTTAGTGATACATACCAGGTCTAGCATCGTCATCAATATATTAGCCCGTATTCGTTAAGTCCTGAACTAGTATTCTGGTGTATTCGTAAAGCCTCCCCTAGAGAGCCATTCGTCTCGATCCTGAAGCACCAGCATCTATCGATTCCCTACAAACCTCTTGAGGACATCGCCCCGTCTAGTGGAGGGTTGTCCTAATCTGCGTGTACCGCTATTCGAGAACCTTTCTTCCCCCGCGATTATCAGTTATACGGACTATGTAGCCGGCCCACTATCACTTCTGCTTGCTATTTGGGCTATGTGGGATACCTCAGTTCTGCTACGGATATTGTGGTTTCCATTACGCAGAGGAACTCCAAGCGTAGCATGCTGAGCGATCTTGAGTTGAGCTGAGCGGCCCGCAGAGCGGTAAGTATCCCTATATAACGCTTTTTAAGAAAAGTAGGGCGCATCAAAGCAGCCCGTACCTGCACTTCCCAGAAAACCGTAGCCAAATAGCCACTCCCTGGCGGATTATAGTCACCACTAAGCTCCTAAGGAGTTGCTGTGTTAGCAGCTGAGATGGCATCGTGTTGTGATAGTGATACTTTATAATATAAAGTATTTGCACTTGTAATATATTATATAACAAGTCCGTGGCACTGATATTTTATGTATTACAAGTATCCATAGGCTACGGTAACCGCTTTATATCAGGTGCTTGCATTCCACTCAACGTTGTAAAAAAAAATACCCGTTTTAACAAAATCACCTTATCTACGAGAGATGCTATGCTAAGAGAATATTAAAATGTCCAATTTACGTAAAAATATTTCTAACTCTATATTCATTTTAAAAGGCCTTTCACTAATGGCTGCAAACACAATAGTTCTAGTTATTCCGCTTTTTATAGTCAAAATGGGGCGGTTAAAGATTCGCACAGCCGTTTCCTGGTCAGCGTTTGGTCTAATGCCATCTTATTTCACGGAACAATAGGAAATAAATATAATTTTATAAGCTTTGGGCCTTGAATATACACATTTGCTAACTTTCGAAACTATTGTCTAGACCAAACAAAGAAAATTTATTTTATAACTGTGGCAACAATCATGGACAATATAGAACTATTTTACTCTATTGGGAAAGGGTAACGTTTTTCGAATGATTGCGAGTGAGTATGTGAAGCAATAGTGAGTGTGTGTGTATTAAGCATAGAATAGTGGTCATGTTAACACATCTGTTAATCTATTTTGATCAATAATGCGCATTCAACAGAGATGGACGGTACACCGTTGGGAAAGGCGAGTGACTGCCGGGAATAGTGTGAATGGAGAGAAAACTTCCTGGCAGTAAAAGCTTGAACCAGAAGATCCGGCTCGTTAGATATACATAATGCAGTAGGCCGATTCTACAAAAAAACTGCATCTGCACTGCAGCGCGGCGTGTGTCAAAATGCGTACATTTTGACGTTTCGTTAAACGTCGCTGCTGTCAGATCGCGTAACGAAACGTCAAAATGAACGCCAATTTGACACACGCCGCGCTGCAGTGCAGTTGCAGTTTTTAGTATAATCGGCCTACCGTCCTAGTTCAAATGCTAACTAATGTAAGCGAAACAGAGAGAGCATGAAAGTAGGATTAACGCGGTCGAAATGCGAGTGTTGGGCAAAATTTGTAGCGTAATGTTCGCAATGAACATATAGAAAGAATGCCGGAAGAAAGAATTACGAAACAGATATGCCAAAAGTAGAAAAGTATGTAGGAACCGAGGAAGGTCAAGGCTTACCTACTATGACCAAATGGATCGAGTTTTATAAGAAGTTTAAGAAGAAGAAGAATTACGTCGGGAGCCCTAGGACCCGGCGAGCGAGAGAAGGGCTATGAAAAAAGTGAGGTGTGAAAGGATGGAGCCGCTCCGCCTCGCCGTGATGGCTTACGGTGCACTGATTTCGTCAACAGTTATTTACGAAATCGTTCGCAATCCCGTTGAGATAAGATCTTACTCGGTATTTGATTGAATAAAACGATAATCATATAACCTTTCGGTTCCTCCAGCTGCGGTGTCACTTACGAAATTTTAAATTTATCAATCTTCAAAGGTCACGGAATATCAAGGTATGTGAATCCTTTTACTTGTATAAAGATACAATATTGTAAGAGATAATAATTGTGGAATCTACTCGTACTTGTATTGTAAGCAGCGGTTCAAGGCACTTGATGGATAAAACCGCCCAAGTGCGACTAGATTCTCGTCGATTTTTAACCGACTTCAATAAAGGAGGAGGTTCTCAATTCGTCGGAGTTTTTTATTTTTTATGTATGTTCCCCCGATTACTCGAAGACACCTGGACCGATCGGAAAATTATTTTTTTTCTTTGAAAGCATATACTTCCCAAGTGGTCCCATAGTCATCAGGTTGGGCTCTGATGATGGGATCCTAGAGAAATCGAGGGAACGCATTTGAGAAAGCCTTCTTCACGGTCTTCGGAAGATTCTCCGAGGCGCTGTGCTCTATTTCTTTATCTATAACGCTTTAGGTTATATTTGTCATTTTCAGACTCCTGTGCTTGACGTTTTCTCATACGAAACGCGCGTAAGGAAGGCCTCCTCATCATGTACCACCTGCTCTATCCTACGTACCTATTTTATATTTACACCGCTAAAAAGCAAAAAAAAAAATTTTTAAATAAAAAAAAATACAAAAAACACCTAATAAATCAAAAGTGAAAAATTTTTGGTTATAATTACTTACGATTTTTGGAGTAGGTGCCAGCCGCATAATATCAATTGATAATATCAGCATACTGGTTTTGTTTTTAGTTACTGCTTATAAACTATATTATGAATAGGCGTATTATTTGGTATTTAAAATTTACGTAAGTGTATGCATACCATATATATTAAAAACGGAAATTTCAAATATATATGAGGTTTTGTAATCAATCATCGCCTCCCTATTTATTTGCTTTGAATATAAAAAAATATATAAACTTATTTTTTTTCAAACTTGCGCAAAATCATCCAGCTATTCTGCTCAATTTCAAGACTCATGTTCATAATAAATTTAACAAAAAAATGCTCTACTCTTTTATTGTTCAAGTTGTCAATTGATATATTATGTAATGTATTATGTATACTTATACAATACTAGCTTTTACCCGCGGCTTCGCTCGCATTGATACTCGTAATATTTTTTTTTTTATTAAAAAGTATCCTATTTTACTTCTGATACCTCCAAGAATATGTGTACAAAGTTTCATGATGATCGGTTGAGTAGTTTTCGCGTGAAAGCGTAACAAACAAACGGACATTCACATTTATAATATTAGTAAGTTTGTCACATTTTTTTAATAAAATGATTTTGTTCTTACAAATTTCTCACACTTTTCATTACGTTTTTTTTATCTACGAGCAATTTAGAAATGACCATTGACTTTGCCGTGCGCAACATTACTGAACCTCTTTTTATGTCACATTACATTACTTCCTTATATACTTATTAAGTATCTATCTATAACTTCACGCCAAATCCCTTGCGGGGTAGGCAGAGAGAACCGAGCGTCACGTGACTCGATCCTTACATATCTCACTACTTATTAAGTAACTTAAGTAATCTCACTCACTTAATTATTGTACAATACTAAGGCTTTAAAAGTAAAGAGCTGTGATAGCCCAGTGGATAAAGAAACGATCTATTGAACAACAAGTCCGAGTTTCGAATCCAGGCATGTACCACTAAATTTCGGATTTATGCACATTTTGTAATTATCACTTGCTTGGCGGTGATCGAAAACGTCGTGAGGAAACCCGCATGTCTAAGAAATTATATTTCGATAAACGTGTGACCTATCCTAAGTAAGGTCTGCTTTTCCCTCTGGGTTGTGAAGGTCGGACGGCAGTCGCTCCATGTCAAAATCAGTATCTTCGCCAAATCTTTTGGCTTAGGTAGCGAACCCTTCGAATTCTAATGGATTGAGAAGCGCGATGACGCTAAGAAAAAGAAGACTAAGGCTTTAAAACATTGCAATACTCAACGAAGTCCGTTGGCTGTTGTAAATACCGCATGTAAAACATTTTTTTTTTTGGTCTATCACTTAGCCAGTTCATCTGGTTTCATTGATTAAGCTGTAATAATGATGATAATCAACTATACTTACCAAATTTCAAGCTGATACAACAATCAGAAGAAGTTGAAATTCAGTGACGAAATAACATATATAGACGAGCTCGGTGGCAAGGCAAACATTTGTGTGCATGAACATGTCTGTTTATCTTGGTCTGTAAGTATGTTTTAAGAGAGGTAGGGCGCATCAAAGCATCCCGTCTGGGGACGTATCTCCACCTCACATAAAACCGCAGCCAAATAACAACTCCCTAGAAGGTTGTTGTGTTCCTGCGTGTGAGTGAGGTCACCAGTAAGCTCCCAAGGAGTTGCTGTGCAAGCAGCAGAGGAGGCATCGCGCGAGTGATACTTAATATATTACAAGCGTTAATAGACTACGGTACCCGCTTTACATCAGGTGGGCCGTATGCTTGTATACTTCCAGACGTAGTATATAAAAAAAAGAGAGTCCATCTGGTTTCATTTATTAAGCTGTAATGATGATAATGGTCAACTACGCTTAACCACCAAGTTTCAAGGTGACACAACAATCAGAAGAAGTTGAAAGTCAGTGACGTAATACCAATTTTTATACAACGTCGGGTGGCATGCAAGCAAAAGGCCCACTGTACGGTAAGTGGTTACCTAAGCTTAGGAACGCCTGCAATACAGGAAGTATGTCTTGTCATACTTGCTACAAATACAGCAGATCCATAGCTTAGCATAGGAGCTTACTAGTAACCTCGCAAACTCAGGAATACAACAACAACAAAGGAGTTTGTTGTTTGGCCGCGGTTTTCTGTGAGGTGGAGTTACTTCTCAAGTCGCGCTGGTTTGATGGGCCCAATCTCAAAAAACACCACATCAATACAAACGGGTATGTATCTATATACAAATGTTCATGTCTTGATATCTTTTCAAGAAAGCCTTTATGTTAGAAAAAGCCCTTGACACAGATGGATGGACGTCTCTACCATTCATGTACAGAACCCTAAAATTGCCTCCATAAGTCCTCAACAATGTAATTCCAACAATATTTTTTGTAGGTACATATTTAAAACCGCGGTAAAAATCTAACATCAAACGATTCGTTAACCACCTCAAATGGTTAGTAACTGCTGAGTTCGTGACCTATATCGAAAGTGTTTCAGTTAGTTTTGATTTTAACTGCAATTAAAACATTTCATATTTGCTGAACACATAAGCACATGTTTATATTCAGTTACATGTAAACCGGAAGGGTTAATCGTGGCGTATTTTATTTTTATACAACGTCAGGAAGCACACAAGCCTACGGCACACACACAAATCATTAAACTACTTGGCTGCGCATGAATGCGCCCGGCGCTCACAAAATCGTTGTGTTTTAGCGCTTAAACATCTCAGCGGTTCGAGCCTACAGGCCAATGAAAGAATATTTTAACGAATTAAGTAATAAGCAAAGTGATGTTGATCCGCGAACTTACCAACAAGTGTTGAGAGTTCTAGTTTACCCCCCGACCCGTAGTGGTGAAATGAGTTACTACGTAATATCGGTCTCATCGGATGGAGAACCGTTCATTCATTCATGTGTTTTTTTTATACTACGTCGGGAGGCATACCAGCATACGGTCCACTTGATGGAAAGCGGTTACCGTAGCCTATACACGCTCGCAATATTATATATAAATAATATAATTAACCTCTGCTGCTAGCACAGCAGTTTCTTTTAGGAGCTTACCGGTGCCCTCACTCCACGCAGGAACACAACAACACTCTAGGGCAGGGTTTCCCAACCTTTCATTTGTTGAGCTTCCCTGGATTTTCATGCTCCCTTTCAATTTTTCATCGTAAAAAATGTTGTCTTGTCGTGATCAGTGACAAAAAATGGGTTTCTGGTCATGGCGAAATTCGTCTTCCAGCGACTCCAAAATGGTATCTATGCCAGCATTCAAATCTTCGTCCAGTTTGTTATTTTTAATTGCTTCGAATAGCCGAGAAAAATATATTCCGCCCCCCTTGAGAACTCCCTACGCCTCCCTAGAGGGACGGGCCCCCCCTGATTGGGAACTCCTGCTGTAGGGAATTGTAATTATGGCTGCGGTTTTCTGTGAGGTGAAAGTACTTCACCAGACGGGCTGCTTTGATGCACCCTACCTCTCTCAAGGTACACTTACTATATACAACAGAAAACAGCTTTATATTTAGATATCACGTCCCAAAAAATAAATAATTGAAATCGTACTTTGTTCCGCGACACTTGTTTGAGTAATAAAAATATGCCATTACTGTATTATTCAGTACAAAAGTCATCAAAACACTTAAAACGACTACAGAGCACAATAGGAAAGCCAACCGTTACAAAAAAAAATAAAAATTTATTGTCACTAAAAAAAATATTGTCACTCCTTCATACAAATTTAAATCTATCTATCTATCTATAAATTCAAGCCAAATTCCTTGCCGGGTAGGCAGAGAGAACCGAGCGCCACGTGACTCGATCCACACATACTCGTACATCCTGCATTCGTTCTACATGACCGAACCAACGGTGCATTTCTCTTCTTATTTTAACACCGACGCTCTCTTTCAGACCAACTCTGTTTCTAACGTCATCATTGCGAATACGGTCTACAAGTTTAAATAAAATCGATAAATGCCTTTCACTACTAAATACTGAAGTGATGTAATAATTTTATTTAAATATTTCAAGTAGAATGTTTAAGATGACAAATTATAATTACATAGAGCTGCCTCGGAGCACATGTCCATTTCTCGCAGTTTATGTCACTTCACTTGAATTATATTATATGAATTAATTTTTTGCGATAATTATTCAACAGCTAGTTCTTGACAAAATATATTTTTAGAGTGTCTTCAGCCTTCTATTTTGACATTTATTTAGCATAAACTAAAAAATTCTTATATAAAGCTGTTTTCATGTTTTTCAGGTAAATAAATCGACACATACATACAGCCTGAGATAACAGTTGTAAGTATTTTCTCAGTGCTTATTATCATATTAAATGCAGCATTAACTAAAGGCCCGTTTCTTTCTTCCATCAGCTGTGTGACCTCTGACTTTTTTCATCTGATTAGATATTCTGAAAGAAAAGCGCAGCCCACGGAACCTAGGAATACGAAAGATTGCGTTATTTTTTCATTACGTTGCATTCCGTCTAGTTCGCATTAGGTTATACGTCTATTTCGTGATAGATCCCATTAGCATTTGGTCTACTGCTTATCATCACATGCACCGAAAGATGTATTGGTTGTGCGTTACTACCCCAGCTGTTAAGATAGCAGGACTTCTCAGGAACTTACGAGTAATATTATTCACTAACAGTATACACACAACACCACTTATAGTGGGATAGGATAGTTATTTAGTGGCTGCGGCTTTCTGTTTCATGGACATAAGTCGATGATCAATGGCAAATGAAAAGGAATCCAATATAGGGGTAGGTATAACTAGAGCTAAACTTCGAAACGTCCTTAAACATAGTGTAACATAGGTTACCTAACTTCTTTAAAATTTAATCTTATACGTACTTACTTACATACTTAAAACTAACTTAAATCTAAATACTTATAACACTAAAAAATATCTACATATTTACATTACTTAATTATTATACAAAATATAGAAGCATATAAAAACATAGTAAAATAAATAACTTTCAATATTCGCGCGGACAAACGCACCGTGTGTTTTATATTGCTAATACGTAGGGTGACACAAGAAGAGGCAAGTGCGGGGAGCGGTAACTGATTGCATCGAGAATTCATTCGCTGAGAACGCGCGATCAGTGCACGCCAAACCACTTGAGAGCCTGTACGCGTCACTTTAGCTTACAAAAACTACCGTTACAAAATACGAAAGTAATGGCTATTTAAATTGAAATCGAATTTTTAAGTTATTGGTGTTTTAGTGAATTTCCCTTACTGGGTAAGTTGTGCACACATTATTTATGTACCGCAAAGCTGTAGTATCTGTTTGCTTATCCTATTTGTGCTATTTTTATTGTAATCCTGCCACTAGCAAAACATTAGAATTAAATCGTTCGTAGTGCTTGCTTTATCTACCGCAATGCCACAGCCGCTAGGAAAATTGTAATTAGTCTCGCATATGCCAAGCTCTCTTGCGTCTCGGTTGCTAGTGGTAGTGGACTTCTCGGCTGGATCGTAATACTGTGGTACGGTTCACAGGAACACCGTTGGGGTTCATCTATCGAACCTGAGAGCAATATACCTCATCTCTGACTGCGAGCCTCTGCACCCTGAATCAGCGCCGCAGTAGCTGTCTCCGTGCCGGTGGATCTTCCGTGGCCAGACAAAGGAGAGTGCGGTAGTTTTCAACAATGGTGCACGGACTCGATCACTAAAGTAAATCGAACCCGCGACCTGCCTTATGTTCTTCGCTTAGCTGAAATACTCTAGAATAAACATCTTAGTTTTCTGTTCACGGTTGTTTGAATTACCCTCTATGCTAGGGCACCTGGTAGCAACGTGACAATAGTTATTTAAATATTTTTTTAACAAAAACCATATCAAAGTAAGGAAAACCTTATCAAAATATCAAGTTGTTAGAGCAATTTTCGAATTACAGTTTATAGTAATAGGCAAAACGTGCAAAAAGTGAGTCTAATGGGGTCCTCGGTTGAGACGGTAGTGGTTTCCATATACGGTAGGAGGTTCAGACGGAGATGCAAATCGCAGGTATGGCAGGTCGCCCAGCGAGTCGCCACTGCAGGAGACAGAGGCAGTCACGTACGCAGCAGGATGTCTTATGGTGATATAGTTCGCAGAGAGAGGAGTACGCCCTGCGACCTACGACTAGAGAAGACAGAGGTTCTCCCGGATACAGATGGAGGACCAGACCGGAGATGTAAACCGTGTGTCGCTCACTAAATCACAGGTTATCCTGCCGTTTTTGTCGTCCAGAATCCCGTGTTCTACTAATTGAAGTTTACATTTTAAAATTATTGACTGCCAAAACCATTTTAAGCATGAAAGAGTTTAATTTCTAGAGTTACTAAATGGTAAAATTGTTTGTGTCGATAGTGTAGCTTTGTCGCTTGCTCTTGCCAGGCGGTGAAGGAAAACTATCGTGAGGAACCGCAAGTCTGAGAAATAATATTTTGAAAGAAGTATGATCTTACCTAAGAATGATCTGATTTGCCCTCTGAGTTGCGGAGGTCTGACGGCAGTCGTTTCATGTAAAAAATAGTAACGTCGCCAAATCCCTAGGTTAAATAGCGGAACCCGCCTATTCTAATGGCTTAGGAAACACGATAACACTAGGACGAAGAAAATATATAAATATATGTGAGCAAGAACAATCGGATTGGGAATCGGATCACGCTAAGAAGAAGAAGATGATGATAAGATGTATATTAAATGTGAGCCACAAGCAATCGAAAATTGCAACTCAACTATGCGTAGGTATTATATTTTAACTTCGCGACAAACTACTCGTAGTAAATTTTCTACGGTACATCAGCTAATGACCACTGTACACCGGTGTGCCGCGGCACACACCGGTGTGCCGCGGCACACACTTTGCGGAGCTGAGATATATAGACGGGACCAAATACAACCGTTTAACACGATCCGCACTTTTTTATGTCTTTTGTGTAAAATCGTATTTTCAAGAAAGATACTTTTAGAGAAACATAAAAGAATACCTTATCTAAATACAAAATGCGATCCAAATCGTTGGAGCCGTTTCCGAAATACAAGAAAAATATTTATATATATATACTATAGTTATATACGTACAAAATATGTACAAGAAGAATATATATATGTACAAGAATTACCCGTTCAATATAATACGATACAGGCGGTCTTTTCTCAGAGCAATTTCCTTGTATCTTCACGCCAGGTCAGGGAAGGCGTAGGCAGGGAAATCCGAGCGTGATAAGACTTCGGTGTAATTTCATTTTAATTTCACGTTTTCCTGGGGGTTATTAAAAATACCAAAATGAAGTGGATTACTTATGAATATAGATATAATGTACACACATATATATCATCGGATCCTGAAATCTAGACATTCATATCATTACTTCAAAGTGATGTGCAACTTTGATATTATGTGTTCATAGTATTACCGATATCAAAAAATGTATTTATGTCTAATTAAAAGAGATTGAAAAGAGCAATGAATGTTAAAGAAGCGACTGAAGTGTGTAAGATCCGAGTTATGTAACGCTCGGTTCTTTCTACATACGCAAGGGACTTTGCATAGAAATATGGATAGATAGATAAATGTTTAATTGAATGCATATCTCAAACGAAGGCATAGACTTATAATCACTGCAGATTATGAAAAAATACATTTTTTAACAAAATAAACTTTTTCCGTTTTCTTCCGTCTACTTTTTGCACTTTTTTTTTAAATATAACATCTACCTATAACTTCATGCCGATTTTCTCGTTGGGTAAGCAGTGAGAATCGAGTGCCACATGACTAGAGATGGGACCTTACCGGTAACTTACTCGAGGCAAGTAAATTCCCGAGTAAGTTTATTTATTTATTTGATACACCAACAGGTTATATGTTTACAATAACAAAATAAAAATATATTCTAATTTCATGCAACCCAATTACAGATGAACACAACATTTCTGCAAATCAATGTTATGCTGTACGTTAATAGGCTATTTGACTGATTTTGAAAAATTGTTTTCAATTATTCGTTGGTATATGATGAATACACCACATGCATATTTCTGCGAAATTTGCAGTATTTTACGTAAAATATTGTGTTGAAATTTAAACTACAATATTCGCGCTAAAAACGCTGTTTTTTTAATGGCGGGTGCATATGATCTGCGTGACGTCACAGACAAGTAAACGAGTGTACCGAAGTGTACATTCAGCGTGTTTCTAATATTTTTCTTATCAATTTACTAAAAAAAATGGTGTATAAATGGTGTATTGTGCCACAATGTACAAATACTTCTATAAAAACTCCACAAAAAGTGTTTGTTCCTGTTCCAACGAACCCTAAGAGACGTAATAAGTGGTTACAGTTAGCTCGAAGAGACCCAAACAGCATTTTATCTCATACAAATGTTTTCATGTGTGAAGATCACTTTGATGTAAGTATGCCAGTAATATTTGATTCGAATAGTAATAGGAAATAAGTAAAAATTGATTTTTGGAAAACGAAATAAATATAGTACATATACATAACCTAAAACCATTTGATTAAAATGTGTTGTTTCCATCAACTTGATAGCAAAAACTGGTTTTACCTAGCTTCGATTATTACATTTCAGATGGAAAAAGATACAATTAATTACATGAAGTACAAAATGGGCTTAGAAATTTTGAAAGGTATTAATAGACATAACCTAAATATTTTGTGGAACCGCGACGCAAATTTATATAAAAAATATCTTTATAAATAAATAAGTAGATACTTACACAGCAGTTTTTATATTTTTCAGCTCTGCAACATAATAATCAGTATTATTTTTGAAGAAAAGTGCAACCATAATTGCGTCTATCGTAGGTAGATTTCTATTGTCGGCTCGTACAAAATTCTCGTCCATTTTGATAGCAAACACTTTTATTTTTATTACTAGACATTAATGTCTTGCGGAATCTTCAAAAATTCTTGTAAAAATAGCACAAGAAACGAAGAAAATACGACAAAAATGATAGAATCACATACAGCGTATAATAATAAACAATGTTTATTAGCGTGTGACGTCACGCGAGGCGTAGCCAATCACAGAACGTTCATGTCGCTGAATTAATTTCAAAAATAATTTGAATTTATTTTGTTTATTTTGAAAAATCTATAAATATTTTTGGATAAAACAGAGATAAATATGTTTTTTATGCTATTACCTAATAGAATCACCACATTTCGTAGCATATTTTTAATAGTGTCAAATAGCCTATTACTATACACGCATAATTTTCATAATATTAAGCTATCGTGATACTAATTTTGAAATATTTCATTATAATAATAAGTTCCCAGTAAGATAGGGAATGATGAGAGTAATTTTAGGTAAAAATGAAGGTAACAATTTAACCGTAACTTATTAATGCAATTAGTACTTAATAGTATTTGAAAGGGTCTGAAGAATAAAATCGATATTCGACCTATGATATATTATTACCGGTTCAACTCCATAAAAAATCTACAATTTATGATATACAAGTTAAATAAATATAATAAGAAAAAATATTTTGATAAGAGATGTATTTCACTTAGATGTATTTTCTATTACGTGGGGACGAGATGTGTGGTTCCGGGAATATTCGTGAAATTCCCGTTTAAATTACCACCCACTATTTTATTTTACTGGGAATATTCCTGTACGGGAATTTGCCGGTAATTTACTCAATTGTAATGTTCCCGGCCAGGACATCCCTATATTATGACTCGATCCTTATATACCTCACTCGCTTCTTTAACATTCGTAGCTCTTTTCATGCACGCTCGCTGGTTCCTAGTTCCGATTTAAAAAAACATTTTATGTACAAACGAACAACATTGAAATCTTATACATACCTAATATTATATGTCAAAATCAGCTTTTCGTATTCTCTTGTGTTAGGGATCTTTAACATGTCTTGCTTACTACGAACAATTTCGGTCTCCGAATACCAATAATTCAAATATAGCACGCGATAATTAATCGTTAAAAATGTTATAATTTTTTTTAACTTTACGTCCCTTTTCCCATCCCTACTTTTTTTAATATACAGTCCGTGTAAGAGTGCGTTGTAGAGGGACTCAGCACGTACCGTGTCATTCATATAGCTAAGTTCACGTATGGCTTTACATTTTGTCTCGTTCTTATGGTGTACGTAATAAGAATTACAATCCAACTATGATTTGTTGAGCCTAATCTGCTCATATATGTACTATATTTTAAACAAAGCGTAGCCATACTACTAGACATATTTCTTACTTCTTTAATATAAAAGGAGCGAATTGACTAAATGAGAGCTCAAAGTAGATTGGTCCCCCTTCGTTGGTATTGTTTTACCGTAGCCTACGAATACTTGCAATACGTTAAGGGTAGCTCGCACTATGCCGCCTCTGCTGCAAACACAGCAACTGGTTACGAGCTTACTGGTGACCTCACTCACACGCAGGAACACAACAACCTTCTAGGACTAGTTGATGCGCTCTACCTCTCTTAACAACATCAGATCTAGACAAACAAACATGTTCATGGACATAAATGTTTGTCCCGCGTGGGAATCGAACCCACGAGTGATGGTGTTAAAGTGACGTCATTTATCACTGCGCCACCGAGCTCATCAGTTGAACTGCTTTGATTCGCCCTCGCTTCTAAACACCCAGACCAAGACATTAAAGGCAATGTTCATGGACAAAAATGTTCATGACAAATGAACCCACTAACCTCAGTGTTAAAGTAGCATTGCTGTTAACTCCACCACCGGATCAAGATTTGTCATCGTTCGCTGGCCTTGTGAACATTTAAAGATGTTTCAGTAAAAAAATCTACTTACTAAGTTGACTCACTGTACCGCGAACTTAGATTGTCTCTAAGAAGCTTCAATACAGTACTAACGTGTACATGGCATGTCACGTCACTGTTCTGTAGTTAAGTAAACAAGGGCAATAAGCAATGTACGTTGAAACCGCATCAGCCAGCGATGTCACCGTGACACGCAATAACCCTGGTACCAAATTTGTGCTGCTAGATCAAGGGGTCATCAATCTCGTATTTAAAGTCCATTATGGGAATGTCCAGTCACTGGATTGACGTTATGCGTCGCCAAATAGTTAACTACTCAATTAGCTCGGCTTGTACGATTTGTACCATAACGTGTTACCTTAGAGTTTATTTTAGAATGATTCACAGACACAGTGCATTCATAGATGCTTCGTACTTTGCTTTCATGGCAATGTCTGAATTTGACATTTATCTTTTATAGTTAATAGATTCAGGCGTTATTTTGTGAAAGTCAAATTTACATGCAATTTGATCTAACCTCCTTTTTGTGCTTCCGCCACCAATTAGTTCATGCAGCCTAGCGCCGGCCGGCACCCACACACTTTTTCGTGGTTCGTGGGTTCGATTCCCACACAAGACAAACATTTGTGTGCTTGAACATGTCTGTTTATCTTGGTCTGGATGTTTTAAGTGAGGTAAGGTGCATCCAAGTAGCCCGTCTGAGGAAGTACCTCCATCTCACAGCAAACCGCAGCCAAATAACAACTCCCTAAAGGGTTGTTGTGTTTCTGCGTGTGAGTGATGTCACCAGTAAGCTCCCAAGGAGTTGCTGTGTCAGCAGCCGAGGAGGCATCGCGCGAGTGATAATTAATATATCGCAAGCGTTAATAGGCTACGTTACCCGCTTTACATCAGGTGCCGTATGCTTGTATGCCAAGTGCGAGTCGGACTCGCGCACAAGGGTTCCGTACCATTATCTAAAAAACGGAAAAAAAATCACGTTTGTTGTATGGGAGCCCCCCTTAAATATTTGTTTTATTTTAATTTAATTATTTATTCTTAAAGTGAATATATAACTAAATATTCTGTGAATATTTCAAGCGTCTGCCTGTTGCCGTTATCAATATCGAGCAAAAATGAGCAAAAAAAATCACGTTTGTTGTATGGGAGCCCCCTTAAAAATATATTTTATTCTATTTTTTAGTATTTGTTGTTATAGCGGCAATAGAAATACATCATCTGTGAAAATTTCAACTGTCTAACTATCACGGTTCATGAGATACAGCTTGGTGACAGACGGACGGACGGACAGCGGAGTCTCAGTAATAGGGTTCCGTTTTACCCTATGGGTACGGAACCCTAAAAAAGATAGTTGGTCTGAAAGAGAGTGACGGTGTTAAAATAAGAAAATGCGGCACGCTCCGTTGCTTTGGGCATGTAGAAAGAATGCTGGATGAAAGAATGATGAGACAGGTATACAATGCGAAAGTGGAAGGATGAAGGAGCCAAGGAAGATCAAGACACATCTACCATCGCCAAATTGATCGTGTGTTATTAGAAGGTAATATCAGGACCCTTAAGAACTGGCGCACGTTGGCAAGTTCTTAATGGTATGTGTATGAATGGGCGTGTGTGTGTAATGAATAGAGTAATTAATGTTAAAAAAGCGAGTGAGGTTTAAATGGACCGTGTCTTCTAGCGCTCGGTTCTCTCTGCTTACCCCGCAAGGGACCTGATGTAAAGTTATACATACATACATTGAACCTTTAATTTAAGTGCATACGGTCAATAAATGAATATCTAGTGTAAAACTGCAACAATATCCTGCAGACCTGAAGTATTTTTGAAAAACAATAATTGTCGAGGACTAAGATTTAAAAAAATCTTGCATGTCTGTCTGTGCACTCATAACTTGAAACTACTGGACGGACTTCAATGAAATTTTGTATGATGATTTACATCCCCCTAATTTGAAGGCATTTGTTTCCGGAATGGAAGATATTCCGAAAACAAAGGTATACTACATACGATAACGCAGAATCAAGAATGCCTATGTTGTTTAAATTTGGTAGCGCTTAGCAGCTTTCTGTGAGGTTTTTTTTTTATACTACGTCGGGAGGCATACAAGCATACGGCCCACCTGATGTAAAGCGGGTACCGTAGCCTATTAACGCTTGCGATATATTAAGTATCACTCGCGCGATGCCTCCACTGCTGCTTACACAGCAACTCCTTGGGAGCTTACTGGTGACCTCACTCACACGCAGGAACACAACAACCCTCTAGCGAGTTGTCATTTGGCTGCGGTTTTCTGTGAGGTGGAGGTACTTCCCCAGACGGGCAGATTTGATGCGCCCTACCTCTCTTAAAAACACCCAAATTTAGACAAACAGTCATGTTCATGCACGCAAATGTTTGCCCTGTGTGGAGATCGAACCCACTCTGGTATCCCCTATCTTCACTAACCACTGCGCCGTCGAGCTCATCAAAGATCACCTTTCACCATGTCTAAATTCAAAACGTTGCAAAAACATAAAGAATTCCATACATATAACACAGTGGATGGGTATCTAGAAAGTCAAACCTCTAACCGAGAATGCAAACAGACAGGCCTATAATCAAAAAGCACGCTGTACCAAGCGACCATAGCTCCAGGTTGCATTTTATAGTATGCAATTTTGTCGTGCTATTTTGAGGTGGTGAGAGGTCGTTTTTGTACAGTAAATCTTAGCCTTTTGGTGCCTGAGGCTATGATGGTATACATTTACATTGTGTATAAATATACAGCAAAATGTAATACTCATAATCTTTATTCAGTTTTTTCGAAGACATATGCATAGCAATTTGTTACCGCAAGGTAAGGCCACCGTTCTAGACTTGCAGGTGCTCCAAAAAAGGTTATTACTGCAATGGCAAATCTTGCGACTTATTCATAATGTCATAAAATTAAAGAAATGTTGCATTGGTTTGTTGTTGTTGCATTTGTTAAAAATGCGGGAGGCGGTTCGCTATGGGTAAAGCAGGAAACAGAACAGAATAGAAATAGAAAACATTTATTACCAAAATCATAATTAAATACTGTCGGACAAATTACACAGCGCCATCTAGCCCGAAAGTAAGCGAAGCTTGTGTTATGGGTACTAGATAACTGATAAACATACGTAAATACATTTTTTTTTGTAAATACATACTTATTATACATAAAATACCCAGACCAAGACAAACAGACATGTTCATGCACACAAATGTTTGTACTGTTTGGGAATCGAACCCACGAGCGTTGGTGTCAAAGTAGTGTAACAACGCGTTTCACCACTGCGCCACCGAGCTCGTCAAAAATAAATCCTATTAATGATCAATAAAATCATTCGGTAATTCTTTTTTCCTGTATTCTTTCTTCATGTCCGAACCAATGGAGCATGTCTCTTCTTATTTTAACACTGACACTCTCTTTAAGCTAGCTATAGGCCCATCAGTTTGATCAGCTTAGCAGCAAAAGTATATGGAAAGGTGATTGAAAGGAGAATGAGGGTGAAATCCGATGAAATGCTGTGGGACGCACAAGGAGGTTTCCGAAATGGAAGGGGATGTACGGATCAAGTTTTCTCGCTCCGCAATATCGTAGAGAAGCATCTGGCCATAGACCAGAAGGTTTTCTGCGGTATTGTGGATCTTGAGAAAGCCTTTGATAGGGTTGTGCGAAAGGAACTGTGGGACCTATTGCCGAGATATGGGATTGACGGTTCACTGCTCCGTGCTGTGCAGTCCACTTACAAGGATTGCTCAGCATGTGTGCGGATAGATGGTGGCATGTCACCCTGGTTTGATGTCAGAATTGGTGTCAAACAGGGTTGCATGCTATCTGCTAGGCTGTTTATCCTGTATCTCGATAGTTGTCTGCAGATAATAAGGTCAACGAATGTGGGATTGCGCATGGGTAACCTAGTGGTGAACTGTCTGCTGTATGCAGACGATACCGTGCTATTAGCAGATACACCATCTAAACTGCAAACACTGGTCACAACGATGAAAGACGAATGTATGGAGAAAGGCTTACTACTGAATGCGAAGAAAACAAAGATAATGGTATTTGAAAGAGAAGAATCCAGAACTAATGTAAGGATTACGATTGATGATGAAGTGTTGGAACAAGTGGATGAGTTTGTATATCTTGGATGCGCTTTCAGCAGGGATGGAAGGTACACCGCAGATGTGGAAAGACGAGTGAGTGCTGGGAATAGTGTGAATGGAGCGTTGGGAAAACTTCTTGGCAGTAAAATCCTGAGCCAGAAGGCACAACTCGCTATACAATGCAGTGTTGGTCCCAACGCTAACTTATGGAAGCGAGAGCTGGGTATGGCAGAAAGAGCATGAAAGTAGAATAAACGCGGTCGAAATGCGAGCGCTACGCAAAATTTGTGGCGTAAGGCTTGTAGACCGTATTCGCAATGATGATGTTAGAAACAGAGTTGGTCTGAAAGAGAGCGTCGGTGTAAAAATAAGAAAAGGCATGCTCCGATGGTTCGGACATGTAGTAAGAATGCAAGATGAAAGAATGACGAAGCAGATATACAATGCAAAAGTGGAAGGATGTAGGAGCCGGGGAAGGCCAAGACTTACCCATGACCAAATTGGTCGTGTTCTATCAGAAGGTGATGTCAGGAGCCCTAGAAACCGGCGAGCGTGCATGAGAAGAGCAATGAATGTTAAAGAAGCGAGAGAGATGTGTAAGGATCGAGTCACGTGGCGCTCGGCTCTCTCTGCCTACCCCGCAAGGGATTTGGCGTGAAGTTATAGATAGATAGATAGACTCTCTTTAAGATCAACTCTGTTTCTAACATCATTATTGTGAATTCGGTCTACAAGCGTTACGCCACAAATTTTGCGCAACGCTTGCATTTCGATCGCGTTTATCCTACTTTCATGTTCTCTCTGCCATACCCAGCTTTCGCTTCCACGAGTAATTTAATTTCATCTTGTTTAAATAACAGAATGTAGATTGTTGATATAAATGGAGTTAAATTTAATAATATTAATATCGCATGGCCCAGATCCTATTTTCAGGTCCCTTTTATTTTGAATATATGTGAATGACGGACCCTACATGGTGCAGTTAACATACAATAATATTTTATTACACTTTGCTAAAACCAAATCCAATATATTTAGTATTCCAAATGTAACATCTGTCAATACAGAAATTCTCATTGACAGAATTAAATTAAAATTTGTTATACTGTATTTCTAGGAATTGCAATAGATACCCAAATTGCAGCGAGACTCCAAATACATAAACTATTGCCATGCCACTTAGCTCAGCTCCGTCGCATGTGCAGTCAGGAGAATCAGTCTATTTCAGTTACTTGGACTCTAAGAAATCACTTAGGATTCTGTTGCAAAAATACGAAAAAATAATGCATACGAAAGTAGTTTTCAAAATGTTGTGAAAATTTTAGATGCAGAAATAACTTTCATATACTCGTATGTCACCTAGCTAAGATCTTAATAGGCATTTCGTTATAATTTGTATTCGACACTATAATAAATTTGTATGAAACAGTCCTATCATATCTTGACTGCATCTTCAAAAGGCACATCAACATAGATGAATATCCGACTGACAAACTAAGTCAGGAATGATGCAACATTCTTCATTTTATCTAGTGGAAAAAAAGCGTATGTGCTCGCAATACAATGCTTGTGTGTATAAGATGTGATAGGACTATTTCATACAAATTTATTACATATATAGTGTCGAATACAAATTATAACGAAATATCTATTAAGATCTTAGCTAGGTGACATACGGGTATATGAAAGTTATTTCTGCATCTAAAAAATTCATAAAATTTTGAAAACTACTTTCGTATGCATTATTTTTTCGTATTTTTTGCAACAGAATCCTAAGTGATTTCCTGGAGCCCAAGTAACTGAAATAGACTGATTCTCCTGACTGCACATGCGGCGGAGCTGGGCTAAGTGGCATGGCAATAGTTTATTTATTTGGAGCCTCACTGTAATTTGGGTATCTATTGCAATTCCTGGAAATACAGTATAACAAATTTTTATTTAATTCTGTCAATGAGAATTTGTTATTTTTTTTAAAAAACCTTGCTGCTATGACAGTAAATTCTCAGAAGCGTAACGAGACGAGAACGAGAAGCGAGATTACCAGTAAGGTAATCTCGCTACTCACAGGAATACAGCAACATTTCAGGAAGTTGTGTCTTGGCTGTGGTTTTTTGTGCGGTGGAAATACTTCCCCAGTCAGGCTGCTTTTGTACGCCCTACCTGTTTTAATAACCTGATTTAGCATTACGCCTACGCGCGAACATTCATCACTACATTCTGAGCAACACAGGGTTCATATTAGGCGAACAGAATTTTATATTTTTTGCAAACTCACGCCTATTTGAAAACAATACATGCAAGTTCTACGAGTATAACATGGATGGATAATTATAAGATTTAACAAGAATCGAACGTCACATGACTGGCTCCTTAGACATCTCACTCGCTTCTTTAGCATTCATTTCTATGCTTATAAGTTTCCACTAATGGGAAATTTAATAATTAAGTCCCCACAAAGTGATAACGACTACATGCTATATTATATAGTTAAATTATAATGATTGCAAGCTATAGTATATTGCTAACTAGTAACGGTTGGAAGCTATAACATAAACCTAAATAATAAAGATTGAAAGCTAGTTAGTTAGCTGGCATAGTTAAATTATAACGGTTGAAATCTATGTATATAGCTGAATAGTAGTAACAATTGGAAGCTATAGTATGTAGCTAAATAATAACAATTTCACATCTTCATTTTGGACAATTACAAAAATCAATTAGTGTTTTTTTAACTTCACCCTGCTACCACTTAAGTCATTTCATTGACCGATCTACGCGCCCTCATAAAGTATGAATTTTATTTGCAATTGCATTTTAATCATACTAATCTAAGATGTTTTTATAGTTATAGATACGTCGTACACGCTCTAGAATGGCAATACGATAGTAAGTAGTAATTGCCCAACTCGCATTCAGTTGGGCACGCTCTCGCGTCGCGGCTATACGTACTTCGCCACAAAGCATAAATGTCTTAAGATTCATCTCTTTCTAACGACAGGTATCATTAGTCTCTTCGTTAGAGCAAAGTGTCACAATACATAACTGTACGTAGATATAGTACTACTTGCGCCATTTTAAAATACAAAAATGTTGATGTATAACGTGTCTACTTTTTAATACGTCGCTGATACTCTCCGTAAGCGTAAAATACAGTATTTTATCTATTACCAATGAATCAACAAGTAACCAGTCAGTAAACGGTTAACCGTTATGCGGTTCACGCCATCAGTTAGAAATAGCATTTGCGGCGTGCAACCTGAACGTGAGATTAAAATAACATCTCCGACTGTTTAAAACGATAGTTAGGGTTGCTTTTGTATCCATTTTTCGTAGCAAGAAATTAATAGATTCAGCTACAACCAACAAAGATTCTTCTACCTAGCCTTCTTCTGTTTCCTGATCTCTTAGGATTGGCGGAGTCCGCTACCAAAACCTAAGGATTTGGCGAAGATAGTGATTTTAAAATGGACCGACTGCCGTCAGATCTTGACAACCCGGAGGGAAAATCAGGCCTTTATTAGGTCGCGCGTTTTTCGAAATATAATTTGCGAGTTTCCACACGATGTTTTCTTTCACCAACGAGCAATCGGGACAGGATCCACCACTCATACCCACTTTGTCTCCGGTGTAGCCAGAATTAACAGCGGCGACCACCAAAAAGGCAATGAACAGCGAAGTTCATTGCTGTCCCGGGGGTTGAAACTACAGCTGCCTTGGAACTCACAACGAATTTAATCAGAAGAAATTTGTAGGAGTAGGAAGTTTTGGAATTGACTTCCTTCCCCTCTTGGCAAAGTGAGAGTCAGCAATATGACCAATAAGGCATTTAAAAACCTCAAAGAGATGGCCAGTCAAGTGAAGCTCTACTGCCGTGCACCAACGAGCAAGTGATAATTACAAATATATGTACATAAATTCAAAAACACGAATTGAGTGGTACATGCCAGCACTCGAAACGAATAAAAAAGGCCAGGTTTTATATTCTACTGAGCTGTCACTACTAGTTATTATTATAATTTTTTTTAGACAACGTTGGAAGGCATACAAGCATACGGCCCACTTGATGTATTGCGATTACCGTAGTCTATTAACTCTTCTAATACATTAAGCATCACTTGAGCGATGCCACATCTGCTGCTGATACAGCAACTCCTTAGGAGCTTACTCATACACAACGCACATAACCTTTCCGGGAGTTGTTATTTGGCTACGGTTTTCACCTCCACCTCACAGACAACTCTCTTAAAAACAATCAGACCAAGACAAACATGCATGTTCAATGTTCATGCACACAAATGTTTGTCGTGTATGGAAGTCGAACCCACGAGCGTTGGTGTCAAAGCCGTGATAACATCGATAGTACCACCGAGTTTGTCAATAATATTAATTTGGAATATAATACAATACTTCTAATATTTCAGTACTTCGATTAATTAACAAAAAACTGAAAAGCAGCCAAATATAAACTTACTAAAACTAAAGTTTATATACTGGTTTTTTTGAAAACTATAAAATAACTTAAGAGGTTGATTAGGTTACCTACATTTACCATCTTTTTCGCCTATTTTGTATTATTTAGTGTAGAAATAATCACTTGATATTCCTCTTTTTACCACAAGTAACCTAACGTAGTACCAAATACAACGTAACCAGTATCTCTTAAAGCATACACAGTTCGGTAAACAATATCGGTATTCGTTAACAGATACAGCCATCCCTAGTGTTAGTGCCCTCTAGCTGCCCTCAGTCCCCGGCCCGGCCGACAATAGGAGCGGAAAGTAGCCGGGGCATAGGTGCGCAACAATTATGTTATGGCACAAGTTATAAGCGTATGTAACTTCATATTTTAACTCGATAATATTTCTCACTGATAACATTATGAAAATAAATTGTAAGTTCGTAAAAGCACAAGCAGTGATAGCCCAGTGGATAACGAACCGCCCTGTTGACTAACTGGACTCCGTTTTGAATCGTGGCATGTACCACTAAATTTGTGTTTACAGATTTATGTACATAGTAGTAGTTATCACTAAATGTTAATGTAAAATAATGTGAATATTTCGGAAAAGCGGAGTTATCTAATACAAGTACTTTATTATACTTAGCTGGTAACTCCGGAACCTGACAAAATTAATTAATTGAATTGACATTGATGTATTGTGTAATTAAATAAACTATTTATTTATTATCACTTGCTCGGCGGTGAAGAAGAGCATCGTAAGAAAACCCGCACGTTATAGGAATTGTATTTCAAAAGTGTGACCTTACGTAAGAAAGGTCTGGGTGTCCCACTGAGTTCTTGAAGTCCGACGGCAGTCGTATCACGGTAAAATCAGTATCTTCGGAATAATCTTAGGAATAATGCCGAAAGAAACTGGCCAATACAGATCCTTTTCCAATTGATATTACAATAAATCTATATCAGTATAACAATACTATAATAATGACGATGTCAAGGGATAAAATAATAAAATGTAAAATATGAACAAAAAAATATAATTGTACTGAATCATTTCCAGATATCTCTGTCAGTCAGATATTCATCAATTCTATATAATGGAAAATGCAAAATTTTTTCATGTTTTTGATCTGCCATTTGTAAAACCTTGTCAGGTTATGACAGTACTGTCCTAGGCAATTTATTATAGAATAGCATATACAATTTACAAGATACGATTAGCCCAGCTTAGTCTTAGCAAACCGATGTACTGGCTTGAGCAACTTATTTCTGCTTCTAAGATTTTCACTGAATTTTGAAAACAACTTTATATTTTTGCGAACATGCATTTGTCTTCTTCATAGCTTTATCCCGTTTCCAATTCCATTGGAGTTTACGAAGCCACTATTTAAGGCTATGCATTTGGCTATGATACAGATTTTTACATGAAACGACTGCCATCAGAATTCCACAGTCCGAAAGCTATACCAGACCTTTCTTAGGTCACACGTTTTTCGAAATATAATTTCTTAGACGTGCGGGTTTCCTCACGATGTTTTCCTTCACCGCCGAGCGCGTGGTAATTACAAATGTGTACATAAACCCGAAACCATGAATTTAGTGGTATCTGGTTATATGATTGGTCAATAGATCGATACTTTATACACTAGGCTAACACTGCCCTTTTGTACGCTCATACTCTTGACTTATACCATGACCGAGTAGCCCCGCAGCCCAAGATAACCATTTAGCAAGTGCAACAAACCTGCCCATTACCGCTGTAGATGCGCCATTGTTCCCGGTAAAATAATAACAAGGTAAAAATTACCACCGCCTGCGCCAGCGGCGGAAAAACAACGTTATGAACGAATTATTATTATACCTGGAGAATAGCTAATGTTTTGTATTTTTAATCTTGTCGTATTGTTGTGTGAATTATGACAGTTCGGTTTTTAATTTAATTATGACATGCATATGTATGAGACACATATGAGATTTTAAGTTTTTATTTAATGGTTCAAGGGTAATCAAAAGTTAACCTATGTTTGTAATAGTGTTATTCCAAGCTGTTTTAAATTCTTCTGTTTGATTCTAAGTAATTTTAGTACTTGTCTGTCTGTGTGAAGATAGGAATGAGCCACTTTCCAGTCCAAAAACTTATTGTTATTTTTATCTGCATATCTTGATATGTTCATTTGTTATCGGGGGACTCTTTGTGTCAAAAATACTTCACGTCACATGCTAGTTCAATATTATATACACACACACACAATACAACACAAACATCCCAACAGCCACACACGTAAGTTCAATCTATAAACGATATCATAGTTGTGTTATTTTCTTAATATTTCTATAATCTTTCTCCAATCAAAGGATTCCCTATTACGACGAGTCTTCTGTCTGCCCATCTGTTTGTTCGCTCGTCACAGGGCTATAACTTTTGAAGCGCAATATGTGTGGGCATTAACATAGCGTTGTATCAACAACTAGTGAAACTAAAACAAGTTTAAAAAATAAGAGAGTACAAAATATATATTTTTAAGCTTTTTCAAGCAACCGTATGGATCTCTTCGTGTGCAAATTTGACTTTCTTTTTCTGGTAATAAGAATAGTTATGTGTATCATATAAGATCTAAGTAATTTGTCTCTTGTAGATTGTATCATATAAATGTATAATAACATCAAGCTAAGCATTTCTGCCAGGCAGCAATTAACAAGGTACTTTCATAAATTTATTATATTTAAATAGTAAATTAAATTGCACGTATAAACATTCCAACGATATGACTAGGTTTTCCTCGCCGTTTTAGGTGTTAAATATTGTACGGAAGTACGGAGCCCTTCGTTCGGCGAGTTCGTGTCGCAATTGAGCAGACTTCTTTTTTGATTCTTAATTAGATGTTTTCAAATATGGTGATAGATGCTACGAATAATTGTTTTGTTGTTATATCTTGCCCATTAATTGATTTATTGCTCCTAAGAATATTTATTACTAGATAGTCTTCAGCCTATTACAACCTTTTTTTTATATGTATATCTGTAAAATCATTATTTCTTTATCTTAATTACTTCGTGTAAGTGTAAAATATATTGTCACTTTAATAACATTGAGACAAAGAGTATTAGGCAGCGATAGATAGATACGATAGACATAGATTACGATAATAAAAATATTAATTACTTATACTCGTAATATAGTACTACCTACTAGCGGACTCGACAGACGTTGCCCTGTCCGAAAATAAAAATAATAAGCCAACCCTATCGCAGCGCCAACAACCTAGGCCAATTGTGAATCTAAACCATTCTTGAATCTTCTTAAACACACATACAAAAAATTAATCAAAATCAGTTCGGCCGTTTAGGAGGAGTTCTGTGATATACACAAGGACAGAAGAATTATTTATATATAAAAATAAGGTTCGCATATTGTACGCGGTTAACTTACGATAAATCATGTAGGATGTAGAATATATTAATTAAGCTTAATAATTCGCTGTAATAAATCAGTCTGCGATAGTCTGTCTTTCATTCCATACAAATACATTGCCGCAGCGGAAAAAAGCCGAACAATAAGTCAAATAGGTAAATATGCCCATCGGAAAAATTTAACCTTTTTGTAATAGGCGGTCACAGTTGGGACGCGTATTGCAGCCGCATAAAACAAATTATTGCTCAACAATAATACAAAGGAATTGGACGTGGCTACTTTAGTGACACATGTCGGCATTGCTTGCTACGAATTAATGTGTGATTTGTCTGCGCCCGCCGCACCCGAGATTAAATCATCTGAACATTTATACCAGAGGGAGACTTTGTACAAAAGTCATCGGCGTGGGTCCTCTATCTCACCTATTCCTACCGCCAAGCAGCTATATTTATATAGCTGTGTTCCGGTTTCTGGGTACTGTGACGAAAACAGCCTCAGGTCACAGGATTAGCAGCGCGTGAGTAACATCCCTGTGGTTGTTGCGAACATCAATAAGCTGCGGTGACCGCTTACCGTCTAATATGGGCCGCATGCTTGTTTGCCAAGTTGTATAAAAAATCGGTCAAGTGCGAGTCGGACTCGCGCACGAAGGGTTCCGTACCATTATCTATAAAAACGGCAAAAAAATCACGTTTGTTGTATGGGAGCCCCCTTAAATATTTATTTTATTCTATTTTTTAGTATTTGTTGTTATAGCGGCAACAGAAATACATCATCTGTGAAAATTTCAACTGTCTAACTATCACGGTTCATGAGATACAGCCTGGTGACAGACGGACGGACGGACGGACGGACGGACGGACGGACGGACGGACAGCGGAGCCTCAGTAATAGGGTTCCGTTTTACCCTTTGGGTACGGAACCCTAAAAAAAGAACTCGAGCGTATTGTTGTTCCTTCACAATACGCTCGAGTTCTTTTTCAGCCTCTCGAGCCTCGAAGGTCGGCGATCGCACAACGATATGTCTTTCGGCAACGGAACCAGGAGCAGGGCAAAGCTTAAAACATCTCGCCAAAACGTGCGACTTCAGCACTAACTTAGAAGTAAACTTGCGCGATCAATTCGGGTCAGGCTCGCATCACGAGGATATGAGGTCCAGGCTTTGTGCTGAACGTGTACTTGATTACAAACGGGCTGTAGAGCTTGCTCTCGCCTTGGAAGCGGCGGACAGGCAGCTGTGGCGGCGCCTGCCCCTAAAGCTTCCTGGGCCTTATTAATTTTTATTCAAAATGTGTGTAACCAGTAGCGATATTTTACAACCTTTATATAATTTACCTAAAAAAGATGTAAAATGGTTCTGGAGCAAGCAGTGTGAATTAGCTTTTAACAAAATTAAAAACGTATTGAGCAAAAGTCCGGTGCTGGCACACTACGACGCAACTTTACCGCTAATATTAGCAGTCGATAGCAGTGCATACGGACTGGGCTCCGTCCTCGCGCACAAGTACCCCGAGACGGCTCCAAACGCTAAGCTATAAAATCAAAGTATACGATTGGTTGCTTGGAAAAACGAGGTCACCACAGTATCCCAAACGAAAAACGACTGGGATCCCGAGCCTAATGGCTGGTCAACACCTTAGAAACAAACTCTAAATTCTTATACGGTAACGTGTCCTAATGTAGTATCGGCATCAGCAGATATTAGTGCTGGTGGGCCGAATAGTCCATAATTGATCAACAGAATGCAATTATAAAACAACCCTTTGTTGGACCACTTGGCATGATTCTAAGGCCACGTAAGAAACAAGATTAGGTTCATATTTCATAAACGACGCCTTGTGGTTTTTCAGCAAATTATGCTGGAGAACCGGAAGGGTCCTGACTGATTGGAGACGCGCAGTCATCGTGCCCTTATATAAAGGTAAAAAGAATTATATATATATATATCAGAGAAGGGCTCACGTATGGACTGCGGCAACTATAAGGCCATCTAGCTTGATCAGCTTAGCAGCTAAAGTGTATAGAAAAATCGTAGAAAGGAGAAGGTGAAATCCGATGGAATGCTTTGGGAAGCACAGGGTGAATTTCGAAGCGGCAGAGGATGTACAGATCAAGTTTTTTCACTCCCCAACATCTGGCTTTGGACCAAAAGGTTTTCTGCGGTTTTGTGAAGAGAAAAGAATTTGATAGGGCCGTGCAAAAGAATTTCTAGAAAATTTTGCCCAGATATGGGGTTGACGGTGACCATGCTGTGCAATCCACTTATGAGGACTAGCTGACTCAGTGGTCAACTGCTTGCTTTATACAGACGACGCGGTATTTATAGAAGAATCACCATCCGTACATTAGTTACAACAACGAAAGATGATTGTATGAAGAAAGGCTTACAATTGAATGCGAAAAAAAATGGTATTTGAAAGAGACAACCAGAATGAATACTAGGATTACGGTTGATGATGTAGTATTGGAACAAGTAGATGAGATTGTATATCTTGGAAGCGCTTTTAACAGCAAAGGATAGTACACCGCTGATATGCAGAGACGAGTAAGTACAGGGAATAGCGTGAATGGAACGTTGGGTAAAACTTCTAAGCTTCCTGAATGCACAGCTCGCTGGACACAATGTTGTGCTGATCCCAACGCTAAATTATAGAAGTGAGAGCTGGCTATGGCAGAAAGAGTATGAAAGTAGAATAAATGCGGTCGAGATGAGATCATTGCGCAAAATTAGTGGCATAACGCTACAATTTTTGTGCTGACCGCGTTCGTAATGACGAGTTGGTCTGAAAGAGAATCTCGATGTTAAGATAAGAAAAGGCATGCTCCGTTTGTTCGGACATGTAGAAAGAATGCAGGATGAAAGAATGACTAAACAGATATACAATGCAAAAGTGGAAGGATGTAGGAGCCACGGAATACCGAGACTATCTACCCTGGTCGTGTTTTATCAGAAGGTGTTGTCAGGAGCCCCAAGAACCGGCGTGCATGCATGAAAAGAGCTATGAATGTTAGAGACGGCGTGCATGCATGAAAAGAGCTAAGTATGTAAGAACTTATGGCGCTCGGTTCTCTCTGCCAACCCCGCAAGAGACCTGGCGTGATGATATGCATACATACATTATATTTCATAGTCATTAAACATCAATATAGCTTTCAATATGCACAGACGTGTTTGTTTAAAGCTACAGTAAATAATATTTATTACATTATTAGTAAAATGTAATAAATGTTATTTACTATTTACCTTTGTATTTTTATTTAAGTACTAATAACCTTTATTTCATGTACTCGTACTACTACGAGCTCGTCTATATCATCTTCACCTATTTACATATAGATATATAATATATATAATGTGTCTAAGAAGAGTATAATAACTATACACTTAAACTTTTATCTGTGATATATCAATAATTATTGGTTCATAATACGAAATACTATGACTCCCTTCACAATATGACTTAATCATTATAAACAAATCGTTTGTCACACACGTGACAAATTGCACGCGTTACTTGATACAACATGGCGGCGCAATAAATCCACCCAAATGAAATATGACACCGAAGCCGTAATCTCTCATCTTAACGCCTGCTTTGAAACTCAGCCGTGTAATACACGTACGTGTGAGTATGCATCGGTTGCTTGAACATGCCAGCAGCCTTGACTGGAGTCGTTAGTCAAGAGTTTACCTTCTTATATTGCACAAATAAACATGTTTATGTATTCCTGAGGCCCTATATATAAATGACATATAATAAACTGTGATGTAACGAAATGGAAAGCCTTATGATGGTTTGTCACGCCAAACTAGAGTCGAGTAAAAATTTCGTGACAAAAATGAGGCTATTAATCATTACATCTGTCACATAAACTAAGAAGGTATTTTTACGTCAGTTGGCCAACATTATATTGATACCCTAGCTGTACCCATGCGTATGCATCCGTAGAAACCGCTTTTGTCTACTTTCTTCCTTTTTCCTTGGCTTCTAAGAGTCGAATCGTGATGTTAAATGGCGTATAAACTTCCTAAAAATTGGGCTATTACATGGACATAGAATTTTTTAATCCGAGTAGTACATAGTTCCAGAGATTAGCCAGTGTTCAAACAAATAATAGCTCTACATCTCTACTCCCGAGTTCCTGGGGCTCTCGATATCTTTATATAAAACATATCCAATCTGTAGGCATATTCATATTGCCTGACCCAAAATTGAATCAGAGTGAAAACTTTTCGAATACATTTCAAATATGGCTCTCAATGTGAATATCCCTTGTTGTTGTTGTATGTGAATTATGGTCTTCTTTGGCATCTACGTTCGTCCATTTTCGCGTTGTGTATCTGTTTAGTAATACTTTGTATTACACAGTTGTATTACTTTGTATTATACAGCTGTATTATTTCTACATGTCCGAATCAAAGCATGTCTTATCTTATCTTAACAACGATACTTACGTTCAGACCAACTCTCTTTCTTACCTAATCATTACAAAAACTATCTACGGTTTTGCCGCGGATTCTGCGAAATATCCACACAATCTGATGTACAAAACAAACGTTTTTATTCAACGTACCGAACCCTTTACAGCCCTTTTAATGGGAAGTGGTTACTGTAGCCTATGAACGATTGCGATACAAATTCAAAATTTATTTATTTTCTCCTCAATCCTATAAAATACACTTGTATACAAAAAAAAGCAAGTGGTTTGTTTATTAAACAACAATTTTAGATTGTGAGAGACTGCTGACTGAACTAGGCAGGGCCTGTATCTCAGTTTACCAGACTCTCCCCACATGGTGTGAAAACATGACCTTACTTAATAAAAATAAATTTAATGGATATATGTTTAAAACTGGAGAAATGAGGTTGGTTTAAGTGGCCTAGTGCAGGTATATGTGTGTGAGTGTGTGTGTGTATAAACGGTAATTGCATTGGTACAGTTAAACAGAGGGTGATAATTACAGAAATAAATACAGGTAATGATAATAATATATACGTAGATTTAAACCACCGGGTGTATCAAGTTTACAGTCTCGTGGTAGTTGAGACCTTGTATGTAGGTAGTTATCTTCTTTTTGCAGCTGAAGGATAAAAGTCATGAATATCCAAGTTACGATTTAGTCTATTATAGAGAAGTAGTGATATAAGAAGTATAATTCATCCGTTAATAACACTGTAACTTCCAGCGTTTTTCTGGTATTCTCATTCAGTCGCAGAAATGAACCTTCAGGGAGTTGAGTTTGACTGCGGTCTTCCGTGAGCCAGATTACCTCTATTGCACAGAAGCCCCAGAATTTCGTTTGTTAATTAGCAGGGTACACATGTGCAGGTGAGGATGACTATGACATTAAAAATGTTTGCGAGCACTGGCACCCTAAAACATTTATTTTTATGTGAAGCAATTATTTGATACCATAAGCAATGCTCAAATTGCATTTATCCCAAAACTTTATACAATTCGGCACCAATTTGGAAGTCAGACAAAACCGCACCGGAGTATCCCGAAGTTTAAATAACTAAATACACGCGAACTCGAGCTTTCAAAGGCAGGCATCCAGTCTTGTCTAGATCTAGACCAACTTAGGAACCGCCTACACGACTCAACTTCCGCATAGAATGAATTACTTAGAGCTCCGGTACCTACTTAATGCTTATCTATTAACTATTAAGGTATAGATCGTTCTATAATCTGAAATAGTAATCTTTTGCAAAGTCGAGTGATCCGTTTGAAAAAAAAACTGGGCAATCGTGACTAGAACTCACATCTACAGAGTTTCGTACATAACCCCGTTTCCTAATTCATTAGGATTGACGGGGTTCGCTGCCTAATTGTGATACATAGAAAACACCCAGATCAAGACAAACAGACATTGAATTAAACAATTTTTAACGGAAGTATCGCGTGTATTATTTATTTTGTTGAATCTCACGTTTGGAACGCTTTGCAGCGTCCGTGGTCGCAGGAAGAGTTAGGTGCTATTTGTCTTACATTAGTTATTCAATTATTACATCTACCGACATGGATGGATTAATTATATATGTTCCGATTCACACAAAAATCGCTCACAGTGTCCGAACATTTTTTAGATCTTTGGGTTTGGGACTTGATTATTTTTAGGACTGGATCCCAAGTAGATGGTACTTGCCAACCAACTTCTCTGTTGAAATTGGGGTGTTTTTTTATTTCAATAGCCTCGCGCAACATTCTCGGCATGTAGCGATTCTCCTTGGCGAGGATTTGTGGCTTATCGAACCGGATGTAATGGTTTGGCTGGTCCAGTGGACCACGGACGCTGCAAAGCGTTCGAAACGTCAGGTTCAACAAAATAAATAAAACACGCGATATTTCCGTTAAAAATTGTTTAATTCAATGTGTAACAATCGCAAAAACCTAAGACAATGCAAACAGACATGTTAATACACACAAATGTTTTTTTTTATACTATGTCGGGAGGTGTACAGGCATACGGCCGATGTAAAGCGGGTACCGTAGCCTATTAACGCTTGCGATATATTAAGTATCACTAGCGCGATGTCTCTTCTGCTGCTTACACAGCAACTCCTTGGAAGCTTACTGGTGACCTCACTCACACGCAGGAACACAACAACTCTCTAGGGAGTTGTTATTTGGCTGCGGTTTTCTGTGAGGTGGAGGTACTTCCCCAGACAGGCTACCTTTCTTAAAATTCTATGTGGGAATTATACCCACGAGCGTTGGTGTCAAAGTAGCGTTACCAACCAATGCGCCACCGAGCTCATCATTATTGGATGGTTCTTTATCCAATAATATATAGCACCTATTGCGTAGTAGTTGCACATTTCAAAATTATAATAGGTTTGAATCAAATTTCTTATCATCGTCATCGCTTGACGAGCTTTCCAGAGTGGTGAGTACGAAGTTTTATACAACGTTGTGTGGCATACAAGCATGTGGCCCATGCATGTAAAGTGGTTACCGTAGCTTATGAACAGAGGAGGTGTCGCTCTCTGTTTTTCATTCTGAGTTCTGACGGCATTTGTCTATATAAAAATCAGTATCTTCGCCAAATCCTTAGACTTATGTAGCGGATCCCGTCAATCCTAATTGATTAGGATACGGGGTAACGCTCAAACTAAGAATAAGATGTGCTATATTTAAGGCGCTTCGAATGGAGATTTGTTATTCTACTACTTCACGCAAAGTCCCTTGCGGGGCAGGCAGAAAGAAATTTATGTTTACATTTTACAAATATTCGTATATGAAATGTAAATATATTTCAGCTAGGGTATCCAGAGCTACGAGAAATGCAGAGCAGGACGGGTCCCCACCCAATGGACCGATGATTTGGGGAAGATTGCAGGTAGCTAATGTAACCCGATTGTCATTGAAGTCTAAGAGGTAGACCTATGTACAGCAATGGACGTTGCTCGACTGAAATGATGGTGATTAGAATATCAACACGCGAACTGCGTTGAAATGCAATAACCCCCGGATGAATTGTACTGGGCGTCAAAGAAAAATAATTGATATAGAAAGAGTTTGTTTATTTGTTTTTTATTACTCAAGCGGGATAAGTAATATCTTTGCGCCCGTTGTTACGGGTGATAAGTCGCTATTTGCCCATTTTAAAATTACAACATGAGTTTTGAGTAAACCACACTGTATTTGAGTGCGATAAGTAAACTTGGCGCACACAGATTGACGAGAAAAAAAAATGAATAACGCCCCTGGACCCCAATTTTGGACGACGGAATAGTTTCGCATTCGTAATAAAAAATAGTATCTACAACTCGAGCGATGTTGTCGATTGCCCACGAGAGCGAAATTGTCATTCGCATTATTTTTGCATTTGATAGCCCAATTTTCGAGGAAGGTAACCTATTCAACATCATGATATGATCTTTAGAAGTCGAGGAAAAAGGAAGAAAGTAGAAAATCATTCTCGCGGGATAACTGCAAACGTGCGAACGAAGCCGCGGGCTGCAGCTAGATCCCACATATATCTAATGATGCAAAGTTTGTCGCAGTCAACTTCTTTGTGTGTATTATGTATTTTAATTCAAAACGGACGATTGAGAAAGACAAATCGTAGGAAATAAAGTGCAAACTAAATCAGCAAATCAAATTTACTCAACGATTTCTTTATTAATTCTAAATGTGGACATAAAAGTAATAGATGTGACAAGAAACAAAATCAAATGTTTGTGGGAAAAGTACTGTTAAATGCAATTTAACACTAACTTAACCTTGTACATACAATTTAGTTTGTAAATAACACCAAATATTGAACTTTTGACGAGCTCGGTGGCGCTGCGGTTAAGAACGCAACTTTTACCAACTTTGGGTTCGATTCCCACATGTCTGTGCATGAACATGTCTAATTGTCTTGGTCTGGGTGTTTTTAAGAGAGGTAGGAAGCATCATAGAAGTCCGTCTGGGAAAGTGCCTCCACCTCACAGGAAACCGCAGCCAAATAACAATTCTCTGGAGGGTTGTTGTGTTCCTGCGTGTGAGTAATGTGACCAGTGTGATTTTAAGGAGTTGCTGTGTTAGTAGCGGAGGTGGCTTCAAGCTAGTCATACGTATTGTATTGTATTATAAGCGTTCATAAGCTATCCCTGGGCTGTAGGCTTCTATGCCTTCCGACTTTGTATAAATAAAAACTTTTTATGTCATGTGCTCAGTCATTCTGACAGCTGGATGATTGACCACTTTTTCATTCTGTACTCGGGGTCTTCCAATTGAAACTTGATTGTGTAGTTATTCAGTAGTCCTGTAAAGCAGCGATAGTCTAGTGGATAATGAACCAACCTATTAACTGATTGGTCACTGGTTCAAATCCTGATGTGTAATAATTTTTGGAAGTCGTTTTTCTTGAGTCTGCAAAATCTTAGGTACATAATCCACCACATTATTTTTGTTACGACGTCATATATCCTATGACACCAGGAATAACGTATGGATTCTAACGATACCTCTAAATCGATCAAGATGTTTAGTATTTATGGCAACACAGAAATTACAAACATACACACATGAACCTTGAAAACATTACACTCCCTAATTTAGGACAGTCGTGTAATAATTGTGAAATGAATGTGATGACTGCCATATCCAGTGAATAGGTATACATGACAACCATTCTTTTATGTATTCCGCAGACAAACTGTAAGAAATTAAATTGAATTCAGTCAATTATGTCCCGTTACTCTTAAATATGGTTTACATTAGTAACTGTTTTGTTAGGTAACATCGCTAATCAATAAACCTCTTGATTGCGCATGAAGGCACTCGCGCTTATAAAAACGTAGTATTTTAGCGTCTGAATATCTCAGCGATTCGAGCCTCGTTTTTTTTTAATCTACGTCGGAAGGCAATCAAGCATACGGCCCATCTGATGTAAAGCGGGTACCGTAGCCTATTAACGCTTGCGATATATTAAGTATCACTCGCGCGATGCCTCCTCTGCTGCTTAGACGGCAACTCCTTACTGGTGACCTCACTCACACGCAGGAACACAACAGCCAAATAACAACCCCCCTATAGGGTTCTAGGGGGTTGTTATTTGGCTGCGGTTTTCTGTGAGGTGGAGGTACTCCCCCAGGCGGGCTGCTTTGATGCACCCTACCTCTCTTAAAATATCCAGACCAAGACAAACAGACATGTTCATGTACACAAATGTTTGCCTTGTGTGGGAATCAAACCCACGAGTGTCGGTGTTAAAGTCGCGTTATTCACGACTGAGCCACCTAGCTCGCTATAACTACTGACCAATGGGAGAATATTTTAACCAATAAGCATAAGTAACGCGATGGTAATGATCCGCGAACTAGCCAATAAGATCAGCGTTCTACTTTACCCCCCGACCCGTAGCGGTGAATTGACTTACTACGTAATATCGGTCGTAAAATTCGGTTCTCCGTTACTTATTTCCTTCTTAAATAACAGGCATTTGTCGAGACTCTAGCATAAGAGAGGTAGGATATGACGACATATCTAAGATCCTGAGTGGGGGGAAGTAGCTCCAATTTCGTCGAGCTCGGTACTGGAGTAGCTAGGAAGGTACGTGAGTTCGATTCCGACACAGGAAAAAAAATGTGTTAATAAACACATCTGTTTGTCTAGGTCTGAAAGTTTTTAAGTACTTCACAGGAATGATAACTCCCTGGAGGGTCTTTGTGTTCCTGAGAGTGAGTAGGGTTGCTGTATTAGCAGCAGGGGTGGCAACACAGGAGTAATACTTCCTGTATTGTAAGTATTGATAAGCTACGGTAGCGATTTTACATAAGGTGCGCCGTATGCTTGTATGCATCCCGACGTTGTATAATAGACAAACAAAATACAATTCCCTATAGGTTTGTTATGTTATTTCAAGTCATTGAGGTATATAGCAGTCGACGATAATAAAGCTGGCTTCATCATTAGTGTTTTGTTTGATAGTTTCATTAATCTAAAATTATTTACACATAGACAAAGTCATAGACAAACCCCAGTTTCGCCAGTTCTGACGAGCTCGGTAGCGCAGTGGTGAAACGCGCTGTTACGCTACTTTGACAACAACGCTCGTGGGTTCGATTCCCACACAGGACAAACATTTGTATACATGAACATGTTTGTTTGTCTCGTCCTCGGTATTTTCTATGTATAATAAGTATGTATTTACAAAAAAAAAGTATTTACGTATGTTTATCAGTTGTCAAGTACCCATAACACAAGCTTCGCTTACTTTGGGGCTACATGGCGCTGTGTGATTTGTCCGGCAATATTTATTATTTATTATTAGTTTCACATATAGTGTTTCACATTTGTAAGAAACTATACAAAATCTTCATGTTGGTTATTTTGTTTTCATCCAACATTACTAGCACTCAATATGAAATATTCGCAGAGGTTGTGTCTGCTTCTTACTAATGCTGGATGCACACTCACGCCCTCCTAGATGCATCGCTACCCTTAAAAATATTAGTTTTCTCTATCATTTTAATTTACATTTGACGTGAATATGTCAATTCAGAAAACTAATGATAGCAAAATCGGGAGATATAATTTGCTGTCGCTGCTGTAGCTTTGAGATATAAACCATCACCACTTGATAGCTAAAGAATCAAACAATTCGTTACGTTGAGGCATCTATCAAGAGGACTGGGACGTAACGCACGCGGCGGGGGGGAAAGCGCCACCATTTTGAGATAATGTCGCTGCATTATTGTACTTTTAATTACACTGTGTCTGCATTTTTGTCTGTCTGTCATTAATACTGATAGCATATCAAAAAGCTTAGTATTAAAAATAAATGAATTCTTAAAAGTAGGATTCCTTCTTCTTCCTGGCGTTATCTCGTTTCCATTAGGATGTGCGGGGTCCGCTATCCAAGCCTATGGATTAGGCGAAGATACAAGGATTACCTTGTGGTTCTTTATTTTCAATTTTTGTGGTGTAGAAACCGAAAGAACATGAACGAATGGACCTACTGCGTATATTTTGTACAGCCGAGCACTCCAAATATTGTATCTACTAAAAGCTGAGCGCACGTAATACAGACTGTATGTTTACACAACGAGATTGGCTTCGCAGTGTGTTTTAAAGTTGACTGTTTTGACATTACTTACTTCTTACTTGACTATGTAATAGGTTCATGTTTGACTACGACTCTACTGCCTAACTTGAAGACGATTCAGTCGTTGATTGAAATTTAATTTTTTTTAGAAACTCAGATAGCAAAAACAAAGTTGCCTGGCGGTAATCAGTTACCGTAGCCTCTGGGCACTTGCATTTTTTTTAATGCAACGAACATATAAGCATACGGTTTACAATACATTAAGTATCACTCGTGCGATGCCACCTCTGCTTCTAACACAGCAACTCCTTATGAGCTTACTAGTGACCTCAATCACGCGCAGAAACTCAACAACCCTCTAGGAATTTGTTATATGTCTGCGGTTCTCTGTGAGGTGGAGGTACTTCCCCAGACGGGATGCATTAATGCGCCCTATCTCTCTTAAAAAGACCCAGACCAAGACAAACAGATGTGTTCATGCACACAAATGTTTGTCCTATGCGGGAATCGAACACACGAGCGTTGGTGTCGAAGTCGTGTCATTCACCACCGCGTCACTGAGCTCGTCAAAAAAACAGCTTCTGTGCCAAATGGATGGACTTCATAATGCAATACCATTGAACCCACTCAACTAGGTTTTTTCAATTGAGTAGCTCTACAACTGCTACCTTTTTTACCTTCTTAAGCATCATGGTCCATCTTCTAGCCATTTTTATTCAATGTCTATATCTGTCTCACCAATTGAAATATCTAATACTTGTATACGTTGTCGTTAAGTAGAAGTCACCAATATACCTTTTCGATGTCTTCTTCTTAGCATTATCTCGTTTCCTAATTCATTAGGATTGACGGGGTCTGCTACCTAAGCCTAAGAATTTGGCGAGGATACTGGTTTTTACATATAACGACAGCCGTCAGACCTCCGCAACCCGAGGGAAATCCTGTCCTTTCTTAGATTAGGTCAACCTCTTTCGAAATATAATTTCTTGGACGTACGGGGTTCCCTACGATGTTTACCTTCACCGCGGAGCTAGTAATAATTATAAATAATGTACATTAATCCGAAAACACGAATTTAGTGGTGCATGCCAGGCTTCAAACCGTGGGCTAGTTGGTTACTAAGCCTTCTAGAAGATTCTTTACCCTATTACTGCTCGCCGTACCTTTCTGATGTACTCGTATATATAAAAAAACGTGTCGCTAACTTACTAAGTTCACTATCTGCGAGCAAGACAATACACCACTTGGAATGGTAATTGCAGTTCTATATGATTTGCTGATGACTATTAAAAGAAGAAGAAAGAACAACAGAATTCGACGAGCTCGTTGGCTCAGTCGTGAAAGACGCGACTTTGAGACAAATGCGCCACCTACCTACTTCTTTTATAACGATTATGTATCTTCCTTCGGAATGATTGTCTTGGTGAGATTGCTGTAGCGTTAACACCGCCGTACTATTTTAATGATGTCTCTTAGTGTTTATTTTAGAGCCTATTTTATTCTATTACTTAATCTAGAATTTAAAGAGACCGTCATCGGCATAGCCAGTCCATAAGCACCCTTACGGTGAGAAAATGATAACCACATCAACCCTTACTCATCTCACTGCAGGGATACGGGTCTCCCTTCAACCGAAGGGGTTTATAGCATACTCCACCACGCTGCTCAAATGCGGATTGACGGAGGTCAGAGTTTTCAAGCCGCCCGAGGACCACTGACTTAGCTTAACGACTGTCATCCATCAACAACAGCCGGGACCGACGGCTTAACGTGCCCTCCGGCACGAAGAAACTCGAAATTGATAAACCCATCCATAGACAGGTTGCGGTCGACGTTGCTTAACCTGCGTGTTCGGTTAGAATGACACGTGCAACGACGCCATCGAGCTCTCGATCGAACAACAAAATAACGAAGACATTAAAATCAATACTTCAGAAACACCAAGCATCTAACCCTTAGGGACGCCTGTGTGCGACCGCCATTTAAGCAGCGTAATGTCAGAGTTTTAATATACGTAGGAAAATAAGTTAGTATTCCATTAGTTAATGCTCTCTTATCTGAGTATTTTAGTCTTTACAATCCGTTATATACCATAAATAACTTTATAAGGTATTTTACGTAACGGACTTAAGGTTTCAGAGGATTACTAATAATCTAAGAAGAAAGATCAACTCTATATGAATGTGAAGCTCCCTGTTAATTAGCTTAACTAAGCGAAAGAATAGGGAGAATAAAGCTATTTGTTATAACTACCTGTCTCCCTTCAACCGAAGGGGTTTAGAGCATACCCACAGTACAGTAACAGTATTTATGACCACATAGTGTGGTCATAAATACTGTTACATACAAACTTTTATTTTTTTTCAACTCTTTAATTACATTGAACTTGGAACGCGTTTATTATGTTAAAAATTTCTTTCGATTTCATCATTTCATACTTTTTCGTGTTTATTACCAAATTACAATATGAAAAGAAATAGGATTGCAGTGACTGCCTTGCACAAAATGGGTATGGAGCCGTCGGTCATGTTCAAGACACTTCAAAAGCTTGCTATCAGACGTATGTTCGCATATCGTACTATCGACACATATACCAACACTTCCTCTGTTGAAAACCATAAAAGATTGGGACGACCGCGTGCTGTTAGAACTACAAGGGCTACTAATGCTGTTAAAGTCAATATTCCCATAAGGATACGTAACGATAAGCGAAACCCCATTAGGAAACAATAAATCTTATCGCGAGAAATGAAGATTCCCGCTAGGACTCTGAGCGTATAATAAAACAAGATCAAAAACTCGGCGCTTATCGTCGATATAGAGGACATGCCCTAAATCAATCCCTATAGTTGAAGAGAGTGGATCGGTCAAAACGGCTTCTGTCCAGATACGCAGGTGAAAGCCACTGAAATATCCTCTTTACTGATGAAAAAAATGTCACGATTGAAGAGCACTATAACAAGCAAAATGACAAAGTGTACGTACACAGTTCTAAAGAAGCCGCCCAAGTGGTCGGAAAGGTACAACGTGGTCATCATCCTGCGTCTGTAATGGTTTGGTGGGGGTGTCTTGTCAAGGCGTCACAAAGATTCATTTTTGTGAAAAAGGAGAGAAGACGCAGCCAAAGTGTATCAAGAGACTGCCTTCGATCGTGTTGTGTAACCTCTCAGCAATACACTTTTTAAAAATGTGCCATGGACTTTCCAGCAGGACTCTGCACCTGGTCATAAGGCACGAACTACCCAAGCATGGCTCGAAACAAACGTTCCGTATAAGAGTTGAAAACTGGCCCCCGTCTAGCCCAGATCGGTAACCCTTAGACTACAAATTATATTCAGTTTTAGAGGACATGGCCTGCTTGAAACGACACGCCGACATTGTGTCTCTTTAAGAAATCTCTGGAGCAAGCAGTGGATAAAAATTCCCATGGAAACAGTGCGTAAATCCGTAGAATCGTGACCAGACAGATTGAAGGCCTGTATCAAAGCCAAAGGTTTATTATTTCATTGGTCATTTCGAATAGAATCATTTTTTACTTTTCTGCTGAGACTTCCATAAATATGTAGGTACATATATGTTTTAAACTATAACATTATTTCTTAAAAAAATAAATGCTTATTAACTTGTAACAAAACTTATGGCCGGACTAGGTATGAGACAGGCATCGTATCATTCTCATTCAACACAACCTATTATACTGTCATTAGAACAAACAAACAGACGCAATATCTCCTTAAGAGCACAATATCGTGGTTAAGTTTTACTCCAGACGAAGTCACAACACGTAAGTTGGTATTTATGTACTGCTACCAAAAGGTAAGAATATTTGTCTACATACTTGAAATCAGGAGGATTTCCTCAAGAATTTTAACTTTACTTGCCACATATCACGAAAGATCTCATCTCTTTCTGAAATTATTTAAATTAATTTTCTAAACTTATACCAATAATAGTTTCAATCTTATCCAATAACGCAAAACAAATTAATTCAATTGTAGATACCAATCAGATTTGCATGAATGTGGAACGCACCATTTGCTACATTTTAATTAACTTGTAAAGAAAATAATTAATTTAACCCTCCGCGGGTGAATATTAAATATCTTTGAAATTTTTGAGGTAAAAAATATGGCCAAGCCAAGATATTTTTAAAAATAGACATGATGATAACTTCTATCTACCTATATCATCAAGCCAGGTCCCTTACGAGGTAAACAGAGGGAATCGAACGGCACAAGCTGCGGATCTACATACCTAGCTCATTTCTTGATTGCTCATAAATTCATAGATCATATTCATATCTCTTTCATGTACGCTTGTCGATTCCTAAAGCGCCTGAACTTCTCACAAAACTTACCTAAAACTGGACCAATTTGGTCATGGCAGGTGAGTCTTGGTCATCCTCGGCTCCTATATCTATCCACTTTCACATTGTATATCTGTTTCGTCAATTTGTTTATTAATAGAATTATGTAAGATTTAAAATGAATAATCTTTACTTGCTATTGGGTACATTACTTAGATGTGTCAAATTAGATGTATCAATTTTCATCTAAATCCGTTTAGCCGTTGAAGCGTGAAAACAGAACAAACATCTATACTTTCACATTTATAATATTATAAGTAGGAAGAAAGAAGAAGAAGAAGTGTTCAAAGAAACTTGGCGAATATTGGTCTTTTTAAAATAGGCAATTACATGCATAATACAATAAATATATGTCAACAGTGTCATGTAGTATAGACGAAAATATATTGTTTGATTATTGTGTTGAATCAATCATTTCCGGGTATGTTTCTATATAATCGTTTCTCATGTAATTATTTTGAATCGTATATGATTTATTAAAAAACGTCCCCCCGGTCCCTCAGCGATGTTCTATTAAGTTAGTTAGTTCTATTAAGCAATTTTGGCATTTTCAGATAAAAAACAAATCGCGTATCATTCTACCAGATGATATACTCACCTTTTCACTTTTCTTTTCTTCACTTATAATAGTAGTAACAGAGTTCTGTTAGAAATGAATATGCGTTTTTATTTTTTATGAAGTATTTTAATCTAAATAAAACTTTCTTACAAACTTCTGCAAAAAAATAAGAAAATGATTGTATTATAAATGGCCACCTTTGGCTTTGATAGAGGCCTTTAATCTGTCTGACCACGAAGGATTTACACAGTGTTTCCACGGGAAATATAGCCACTGCTTGCTCCAGAGATTTCTTAAGAGACACAATATCGGCGTGTCGTTTCGTCCGGAACGCTGGTTTTCTGGTCGGATGCTAAGTTAAAAAAAAAACAAAAGCTTTTAAATAACTTGGACTTGTCGGGTGCACTACCGTGCGCCGTGATTAAAATTTTAACGTTATTCATATAATATTCAACGCGCGTGGAGATAAGTAAATTCTTTGATTATACAGGGATATTATCTGATGACGAGTTGGCAGAAATATGAATAAGGATTAAGTTAATCTATACATTTAAAATAAATGTATGTTTTCGGAAAGTGCTAGTAATTATGATGCATGAAATATGGTTATACCTTTTTAGAGCTATTCTCCAATAAGGTAATAAAAATCCGTGTAAATGAGAATCGTACAAAAAGAGTTCCTTAGTCTTTTATTTAATTAAGATATTTTAATATCATCATATTTTTGTATGCATCCTATCCATCCTAATAAACTCAAGAGAGGTAGGGCGCAGGTAAGCAGTTCGTCTGGGGAAGTACCTCCATCTCATAGAAAACCGTAGCCAATTAACAACTCTCTGAAGGTGTTTGTGTTCCTGGGTGTGCGTGAAGTCACCAGTAAGTTCCTAAGGAGTTACTGTGTCAGCAACAGAATGTAATTCGAGTAATAGTTAATGTATTGATAACATTCATAGGCTGCGGTAACCGCTTTACATCAGGTGTGCCGTATTCTTGTATACCTCCCGATGTTGTATAAAAGACAAAACAAAATACACTTTCCTGGAGGCTTGTTATGTTATTTCAAGTCAATTGATGTGTCTGGGAATCGACGACAATGAAGCTGACTTCATCATCTGTTTTCTGTGATAGTCATTTGTCTAAAAATATTTACACAGAAACAAAATCATAAACATACCCCAGTTTCACATATAACATTTCTGGGGAACACTACAAATATTTGGTAAAAAATAAATAAATATAGTATCTATTGCATTCATCATTATTTCAGCCGACGAATGTCAACTGATGAACATTATGACTTCCACTTCCATTCTACCGACTGGTACTTCACCTTACTTTTTTTTTCAACCACGTCGGTGACTCTACTTCCACTATGACCGACTTACGCTGCGTTTTCAGATTCGTGATCTCCGTTTGAGAAACTTTCGGCCCCATCGTTCGTCGATTCTTCGAGCTATGTATTCTACCCACTATTGCTTCACCTTACTGATTCTTTTAGTCACATCGGTGGCTGCGAGCGTGTTATAACCTCCACCTCTTGCAGGAACACAACCCTCCAACGAGCTGTTATTTGGCTGTATTCTTCTGTGAATTGGAGGCACTTACCCCAATCGAATTGATTATAGCATTTTATCTCTATCATCAGAGCCTGGTTTGCAAATTAGCAGGGTACACCATGTGCGAATCGGCTTTGACTCCTAAACTAAACTTTCTTTTGACTATAAAGTGAGTCACTTACACCCCAAGTTTGAGGTTGGAGTCACATCTGCCTTTTGAGTCAGGATCAGGTCTACTTTTAGCCATACTTGGGTTGGGTTTCGAACATATTTTCGTCAAGTTGGGTAATTTTCGGGTCCGAATTGCGTCAAGTATCGGCGAAAACTAATTTTTTGGTTTGTAGTTGAAATCCGCAGTATATATAAATATATATATTACATGGGTTGACTATTGTTTGAGAATTCCTTAACGGGAGAATGAATAATTAATATTCATAAGAAGATTATCTGCTAGAAATAGCAATTTACTTTATACTACGTTCGCCCTAGGAGGCGAGAACGGCCCGAGGCGCACGCGCAGCGCGGCCGACCATGCCGCCGGTCAGATGTGTAGATTACACGGTGTACGACTGTTTTGCACTCATCTATTTGGTAATATACTTAAACTTTATAATTGGATTTTTTTTTTGTTTTAAATATATTTAATACATTTATTCAATTTACTTTGCAGGTTTTCGAATTTATGTAACCTAAACTTGGCAACTAGAATAATTACAAATTAGTATTTTTCAGAATAATTCAAACACGTGTGTTAAAATAAAAATAAAAACTACTGCCTCCTGTATGATATTAAATATATCTAGTAAGAAATAAAACTACTTGGAGATAATAAACTATACCGGTATGGAAACCAACCAAAAATATATTATCACGTTTCAAGTTCAATTTTCCGAATAAAATCTATAGCACGCGAATCTCTATAAAGCTAAAAGATGTCAATGCATGTCAATAAGGAATGTAAACCGGTTTACGATTGAGCTTCCTCACACTGGGGCGAAAAATCGGTTTTCATAGACATGAGGAACAATAAAAAAATCGGCCAAGTGCGAGTCGGACTCGCGCACGAAGGGTTCCGTACCATTATCTATAAAAACGGCAAAAAAATTACGTTTGTTGTATGGGAGCCCCCTTAAATATTTATTTTATTCTATTTTTTAGTATTTGTTGTCATAGCGGCAACAGAAATACATCATCTGTGAACATTTCAACTGTCTAACTATCACGGTTCATGAGATACAGCCTGGTGACAGACGGACGGACGGACGGACGGACGGACGGACGGACGGACGGACAGCGGAGCCTTAGTAATAGGGTTCCGTTTTACCCTTTGGGTACGGAACCCTAAAAAAGACGGATAGAAAATTTATAATTTATCTTTTCTGTTTTACGATAACGGAAAAATATTTAAAATTTGGATCTTTCAGAAATTTCTCGAATTACCGTGACATCATTTTCTACAATTTTAGTGTTAATTACTTGCAATTATTAGTCAAGGTTAACAATAATTATAATAGCGATTTCGTCTTTTCTAATAGTGTTCCTTTTGAAAGAACAGACAGTTATTATCCTGAATGTAGTCTTCAAAAATGGAAATTCTCTATATATATAATTCTCTATATATATAATTCTCTATAGAAATAATTTTGAATTAAATGTACTACGTACGTACTGTAAATGATTAAAAAAAATAGTAGTGCGTATCGTGATACCATGCATGTCACGAATTCAGTAATAATTAGTATCCAAAAGGACACGATACGAAAACTGCACGTAGAACTGTTTTTTCTTCATTTATTTTTTTTCACTAAAAACATAGCTTATACATTGCTATGTCAAATCGAGATACGATTGTAAAAATTAGGCGCTATAATAATACATCAACGTTACTTCGACCCAAAAAAAGAACAGTACTTGCAGTTGGCAGTCTATAAAATATTAATTTCGTTCTGAGTCTTCGATAAAACCAGGATTAACACATATTTTAATAAGAAAAATAGAAAAGCCCATCACAGCAACGCAATGGAATATGTTGAGAGAGAGTACCTAAAAAGGTGGACATCATTACTTAAAAATCTGTGTGGAAGATTACGGCGTATATTTTAATTTATACAGTTGGCAAATAAAACACTCACGAGTTAGAAATACACCCAACCCTAGATAAGCCAGCACGCATGACTGGCCACTTCGTTATGTTAATGCCGTATATCTGCTGCAGGATCTACCCTCTTTAATAAAATGTCTCTGTATGATTCATTACTGAACATTCGCCCGATTAGCGTTAGTTTGTTTTAGTTTATGTATTGGGTAGTCATTTAAATAATACAACACGTCTTTGTAACAACATTTAGATTCGTGATTTCTTCTATAGATCATATTTTACCGCATATTTATTAGATCGACCTTTATGTTGGAGGTTATAGGACCTAATTTCAACTACTGCTAATTGCAGTAGCATCATGCGATTTGGCAATTGAGTGTAGTTCAGGGTTTAATATTATTATTATACCATTATGATAGCCAGATGAAGGATGGAGATAACTACAGTCCTGTATGATAACTACAGACTGTAGCTTATGAACTCTTGTAATAATTTCTCTGCTACTAACACAGCAACTCCTTAGGAGCTTACTGGTGACCTCACTCATACGCGGGAACACGGCAACCTTCCAGAGAGTTGTTATTTGGCTGATATTTTCTATGAGGTGGAGGTACTTCACAGTGGGATGCTTTGATGCGCCCTACCTCTCTTAAAAACAACGAGACCAAGATAAACAGAGATGTTGATGCACACAATCGAACCACGAGCGTCGGTAACAAAGTCGCGTTATTAACCGCTGCGTCAAATATAGAAATGGGGGACTCCGCTACCTAAGCCTAAGGATTTGGCGAAGATACTGTTTTTTACAAAAAGCGACTGCCGTCTGACCTTTACAACCCAGAGGGAAAAATCAAATCCTTCTTAGGTCAGTTCACAACTCTTTCGAAATATAATTTCTAGGAAATGAGGGTTTCCTCATAATTTCTTTCACCACCGAAGAAGTGATAATTTCCAATGTGTCATAAATCCGAAAATACGAATTTACTGGTGCCACCACAAGCCCAGCACACCAAGATTCGAAACTGGGACCAGTCCGTTGATGACGCCAATTTTCAACATTGAACTGCTAACCAAGAATATTGCAGTGACTGCCTCTTATTTGTAAATAAAAGCTCGTATGGTTATTAACCTGTAAATACACAGAAAAGGGAACTCTCCTTACAGAAAACCGAAGCACATAACTTACAAATAACAACTCCCTGGAGGGTTGTTGTATTCCTGCAAGTGAGTGAGGCCCCACCAGTAAACTCCTAAGGAATAGCTGTATTAGCAGCAGAGGTGGCATCGTGTGAGTGATACTTAATGTTTTGCAATTAAAAATTGATGATGTGAGTCAGTTTTCGATACACCTAAAAACGTTTTTCTATCTATAACTTCACGCCAAATCAGAGAGAACCGAGCGCCGCGTGACTCGATCCTTACAAACCTCACTCGCTTCTTTGACATTCTTGCTCTTTTTATGCACGCTCGCCGGTTTCTACGGCTCCTTCTGATAAAACACGATCAATTTGGTCATGGTACATCCTTCTACTGTCGTCGTAATTACATTTTATTTACATATCCGAACCAACGGAGCAAGCCTCGTTGTCATGCAACGTTTTTCTAGGAACCGATAAACACGTTCGCCTAGGACTCCTGATATCACCTTCGATAAATCTCGACCAATGTGGTCGTGATAGGTGGCTCTGGCCTTCCTCGGCTCCTACATCCAATAGAGTAGAGCCGCAAGGAATATACCTCGATCGAACTACGAGAATGGAATTTTTCTCTGTATGTCTAATCAGTATCATTCAATCCCAAGGCATTTTAGAACCTTGTATGGTTGAACTATTTGACGAGCTCGGTGGCGCAGTGGTGAAACGCGCTGTTACGCTACTTTGACACCAACGCTCGTGGGTTCGATTCCCACACAGGACACACATTTGTGTGCATGAACTTGTCTGTTTGTCTTGGTCTGGGTATTTTCTATGTATAGTAAGTATGTATATTTACAAAAAAAAATTGTATTTACGTATGTTTATCAGTTGTCTAGTACCCATAACACAAGCTGTGTGTAATTTGTCCGACAATATTTAAAAAAAAAAAAAAAACTATGTGGATTTGTAATTATTTATAGATAGATGAATCTGTATCATAAAAAGTCCCCGGTACGAATCTTGGCATGCACCACTAAATTTGTGGATTTATGTACATATTTGTAATTATCATATGTTCAACGGTGAAGAAAAACATCGTGAGGAAACACACAAGTCCAAGAAATTATATTTCTTAAGACGTGTGACCTTTTGTCAATCTAAATTATCCAGGTTTAGTTTTCGAGAACCCAGAAACAAATTAAACAAATGTTTCAACGGCGAAGATAATTTTTCAAAGAGTTCTAGGCTGTGTTTCTGTTAAAACAAGAAAAACTAAACCCCATGTATATGAAGATACAGTAGCTTAATGCAATATTTGGATTGTCATATTACAAGTGGAACATCTAGTCGGACCTAGAAGGATCTAGGTTATTATGCATGCCGCCCACCGCAGTCTACCAACAACGAATTCAATTGGAACCAATAAATGTCCCCACTAGATCCACACCGCACACGTACAAAGGGACAAAGTAAATATATGTAGCTTAAGTGTTGTCGCCATTCCCTACGATTTGCTTAAGACAACAGTGTGATGTTGGTTTCCACTGTTATATGCGGTACGTCAAATTTTACACTCTAGCTATACCTGCTATTTTATACTAATAAAATATTAAAACCGCATTCTAAGAAGAACATTTTACCTCATGAAGAGCCTAGTGAGGCTGTCATAGGCTTCTGCAACTGCAAAGAGATGTCGCGATTAAAATTCGCCGTGTAGACATCCACTGATCTTTGTATTACATATGCGACGTAATATTGTAGATGTAAATTATATAGATGTTCACTAATTTGAACTACCTCGAGAATACGAGTTACCTAATTAAAATCTCATATAGATATCCTAATAGAATAGGGACGGCGGGGAGCAATGTATCGGACCGGTTACACACGAGCAACTCTGAAAATTTGAAATATGGATGAGAATATATCCCTTATCCAGCGAGCGTCGTATCATCGCGCGCTCAACTCGAACAACTATCAAATCAAACAGCGCACGTCGAACCGGCAACGGGCGAATAAACTAGTTCCACCATCATTTTCTATCGATGTACCGATATTCCATATTATTAATTGTTTTATATTTAACAGATAACATCTCAACAACAGCTATTTGAGTACGAAATAGAGAAACGTTTATAAATAGTCCCAAGAAGACTGCCGCGGCAATTCTTTCAATTTTTGATCTTGTTTATATAGTTAAGATACACTTCAGTGCAAAGAGCACAAACGGACCGATTGTGCTGCTAGTAATTTACTTCCTCGCGAGCTTATGAAGCTTTGATTCTAAACTAGATAATAACTATGAACCCTTACAATTTATCAGTTACTCAACTTTAAGAACAATTGACTTACAAATTTCCTCTGTGGTGCTGTTTGTCCTAACGATTAATTTGGTTGTGATCGGTTGCATGTCACAGCAATATATTCTCGTACATCAACGCGAACAAACACTCGAGCAACAACTACCGGATATAGTGGGATATTTGCCAACATCTCAAAGCGTGCAATGAGATTCTCGTCTGCGCATTGTCATACCGATGACAATGTGGCAATGCTATTTGTTTAATTTAATCTAACAGGAATAAAGAGATAGGTCTTTTATAAGTTATGGACACTCCCGAGTTGCCGACCTCGCAGACACTTCTTCAGGTTTTGTTCAAAGAAACCAATGCTGTAATCTCTTGGGGAAACCTTTCTTAAAGAAGATTTTAGATGAAACATATGAGGGAGACAAATCATAGATATTATTAATTTACTACTTTTTATATATTTATAAGATCTCTTTTGAATACATAAAATCAAGTCATTACATTTAATATTTTTCAGCCACTACTTCTATTTCAGCGCGCTTTCTTTTATGATTGCTATTTTATCTATATATATATATATATATATTTATTGCTAGCATTTATAAGCTACGGTAGTCGCTTTTGCAAGGGTTGAGCAGTGACAGCTGAGTGGATAAAGGACGAGACTATTAACCTGCAGTCCCGGTTCGAATCCAGGCATGTACTACTATATTCGTCTTTACGAATTTATGTACATATTTATAATCGTTACTTACTCATCGGTGAAGGAAAACATCGGTTTCCGCACGTTCAAGAAACTATATTTCAAAAGACGGGTGACCTAACCTAAGAAAAGTCTGACTTTCCATGAGGGGTGTCACGGTTTGACGGCAGTCGCCCCATATAATAATGTATCTTCGCCAAATCCTTAGGCTTAGGTTAGTTCTATCAGATTAAAAAACGGAAGAACGATGACTGAAAAAAAGATAAGCTACAGTAATCACCTGCTCAGGTTGTACACTTGTTTGCGACATGATAAATTGATTTAGGTGTTATATTTCGAATGTCATATTTACATGCAACTTGATCCAATCAGCTTTGTATGCCTCCACCTCCAGTTATACGAACTAGTAACTAACAATAGTGGGTGGATGCCGGCCAGTGCCGGTGCGAATTGGTGGCGGTAGCACACAATGCTGGTTGCATGTAGGCTCATTAAGAGTGGTAGGGGGCATCAATGGGGGGTAGCCCGTCTAGTGAATTACCTCCATCTCACAGAAAATCGCAGCCAAGTGACAACACCCTGGAGATTGTTGTGCTCCAGCGAGTGAGTGAGGTAACCAGTAAGCAGAAGAGTTGGCATCGCGTGAGTGATACTTATTCATTACAAGCGTTTATGGGCTATGGTAATCGCTTTACATCAGGTGAGCCGTATGCTTATACGACATTTTATTACAAAACCAGTTGAGAATGCGCAAGCTTGCATTGCCAGAGGCACACCTGGCTCGTCAATTATAAAACAATTCAAATTTTTTCGGCCATCTTTACCATGTTCCTTAAGAGATAGGAACGGTGTTCCTGAACTTTGCTATTCTACTTTTTTATGCTCAATCCGAATCTAAAGTCAAAATTCGAATATTCGAAAAAAAAAACGCACACACAGACAAACGCAACGCAAATATATATTTGCTGGCAAGTCTGCAGATGCATTATGTCAGACACACTCCCACGTGCAGTAACCACAGGCTGCCACACGTCATAAACCGGCAGTACCAGGCAACTATGAAGTAGATAATGATGAATACAGCGAGCTCACAATATCACAACTGGGTATACAGGCCGATAAATCATATACATAAGTTGAGCAATGTCGAATGTAGCCTATAAATTGATGGGATTATTTTGGGCTACTTCGTGCAAGGAGCCATGTTAAGGTGTCGATCGCGACTGTTTTCATATATGTCATTAAGTCAGTACCTATGGAGCATCTATGGGACCAATATTACGTAGTAATTCGATTCACCACTACGGGTCGAGGTAAGGAATTGCTGTGTTAGCAGTAGTATTGCAAGCGTTCAAAGGCTACGGTAACCGCTTTACATCAGGTGGACCGTATGCTTGTATGCCTTGACGTAGTATAAAAAAAATGTTCTAGTAAAATCAATAAATTTTATGCTCGCGATCTACAAGGTTGACGACCAACACAATAATCAGAAAAGAAAAGCCAAGTGTATAAACTGTCTAATGGTAAGCACTTACCGTGTCCTAGAGACACTTGGAATACGAGGGGCAATAGAGTAGAAACCTCTTCACGCCTTCTGGTGAAGAACCACATGTTGTGTCTTTTAGGAAAACCTCGGCAGGGATTTCACAATTTAAGAGTTCACGGAAGAAAACTTCTCTGGAACAGTACAGTAAAGCAATTAATGCAGTTGCATTTCGAAGGACATCTCAATAGATGTAACACGGACAGACAGACACTGACTGACTGACAAGAAACTCATTGAAATATATACACAAAATATATATCCAAATCAAATTTTAGGAAGAGTTAGGTGACAAACACACGTACAGAAGAATTATATATAAAGAAAATGACGAGCTCGGTGGCGTAGTGGTGGAACACGTTGTTACGCTATTTTGACACCAACGCTCGTGGGTTCGATTCCCACACAGTACAGACATTTGTGTGCATGAACATGTCTGTTTGTATTGGTCTGGGTATTTTCTATGTATAATAAGTATGTATTTACAAAAAAAAAAAATTTACGTATGTTTATCAGTTGTCTAGTACCCATAACACAAGCCTCGCTTACTTTGGGGCTAGGTGGCGCTGTGTAATTTGTCCTACAATATTATTAAATATTATTATTATTACTTAATCGGCGGTGAAGAAAAATATCGTAACGAAAACCCGCACGTTGCAGTAATTATATTGAAGTAAAACTTCTTTACGCACGCTCGACTTCGGGAGTAAGCTGATGAATGCGTGACGAGAGCGTTACGAAAAGTGTGATCGGGCGAGGCGAACGGAAGTTGAGAGGGAGATATAAGTTAGTAAAGATAGAAAGAGATAGAGTTACGTTTCGTATATTACTGTAGGGGCAAGAGAGAGAGGTGCGAGCACACAGTTTCTTTCTCTCTTTCTCTCATAGCGAGTTAAGTTTCGTATATCTAAGACACAGTGCAGGTCTATTGTCTGTATCACACTATGGAGCTAAATTTACTTCAGTCGTATGGTCTAAAGCACACTTGTTTTTTTCGAAAGACTTGTGACCAGACCTAATAGTGATTTGGTGTGTTGACGGCATTACGTGTCAGAATCAGTAAGCCAATTGCTAAAAACCTGCAGATGCACGTTTACGCTTGTAATTTGAATCGTGAAAGAGTAGTGCAGTGCTAATACATATATTTTCCTGCACTGCAGCGGTCGCGCAACGGCACTGCAACTATGCTGCAACTGTGCGTATCATGCAAATGAATTACATAGCATAATTACATATTAATGTAAAAATATTTCAGTTTAGTGAGATGACTTTCACCAAATGTTGATTCCGAATGATAAATTAACATTCAAGGCCCATTGTTTTTGGTTGCCGGCGTGGAGATATTTTAATTTGAAAATGAGAAACATTCAATCAACAAACATCCCCAAAACAAAATAAATATTTTATATAATAAATTACCTCTTCAGTATATGAAATTCACTTCGCGAAAGTAGCTTAAGACTAACGTTAGCAAAACTACAATTTGTGTCACCGCTATACAAATGTCCAAACCATTTATCAGAATACGTGCAGCTGTAGTCAAGAGTTTTGAACAGAATAGCGAGTCATTTACTATATCGCTACGAGTATATGTAATAAACTAGTGGATCTAAGAAGAAGAAATTGTTATCCCCTAAACCCTAAAAAGATTGTGATAAAATATAGGTAACCTAAGTGTTAAACTCTAGATTAATAATAATATACCATACTCTATTTAAGTGCTAAACTGCATCCAAATTCTTTCAGCCATTTTAGAGTGAAAGAGTCACAAATATCCATACATCCTCATCAACTTATAAGTAAGTGTAACTTTAGTAAGCTTGAAGTCAAACTCGTCTACAAATATGCATTAGTTTCAGTGTTGATGAGACCAGATATTGAGGTATTCCCATCTCACGCAGCACCTACCATAACTAGAACCAAATTATCAAATGGCCTTTCGAAAATCAAGAAAACAGATGTACAAAGTCTCTCATTTTCTTGATGGCTTGAGCCAATATAAGTACAGGTTCTCAAGTTATATCTTGAAGAAAAAGAGGATACAACGCGAATCTGCTAGGACCGAATATAGGAGCCAAGCCCAAAACAAAAAATTGGTCGTGTTTTATCAGAAGGTTGTGTCTGGAGCCCCAGAAACTACGATTGTTAATAAAGAGTTATGAATGATAAAAAATCGGCCAAGTGCGAGTCGGACTCGCACACGAAGAGTTCCGTACCATTATCTATAAAAACGGCAAAAAAAAAAAACATGTTTGTTGTATGGAAGCCCCCCTTAAATATTTGTTTTATTTTAATTTAATTATTTATTCTTAAAGTGAATATATAACTAAATATTCTGTGAATATTTCAAGCGTCTACCTGTTGCCGTTATCAATATCGAGCAAAAATTAGCAAAAAAATCACGTTTGTTGTATGGGAGCCCCTTAAATATTTATTTGATTCTATTTTTTAGTATTTGTTGTTATAGCGGCAACAAAAATACATCATCTGTGAAAATTTCAACTGTCTAACTATCACGGTTCATGAGATACAGCCTGGTGACAGACGGACGGACGGACGGACAGCGGAGCCTCAGTAATAGGGTTCCGTTTTACCCTTTGGGTACGGAACCCTAAAAAGCGAGTGAGCTGCGTAATGATCGAGTCATGTGGTGCTTAGTTTTCTCAGCCTACCACGCAAGGTACTTGTCGTGAAAATATAGATTGATAGATAGAGTTTCTTGAACCAACTGCTAAGCGAGATGCTCTCGAGATAAATATGATTAATACATCATGCATAATACATCCATTCTCGGGGCACAATAATATACGGATAAACGGTATTTGACACTACAGATCGTTAATGTAACTTGCCCTTTTGCCTGATGTTAGCATCAGTTTGCGTGCATACGTAATGTTCCTGAACGCAGTGATGCCAACATGAGGGCAAAGGAACAAGTTATAGTGAACGCTTTATACTTTGAAGACATGATCGTCCCGGTCTACCCCAGACCATAGGGCCATCATTCCACCGGGCAGATCATCGGGTCAGAGACTAAGCTCAAGGGGAGCGCCCCTTGAGCTTAGTCTCTGTCACACACAAAGCATGTAAGCGTCTCTCATTAATTACGTTCATCAGCTCGTTCATCTTATCACTCAATCCACCTCTCACATTCCACATGCGTATGCAGCAGTCGGCTCTCCTCGATCCGCCGGAACTGGCGCTGCTTGGTGGCGCACTTATTCGCATCGACGGGGGCAGATCGGCGCGCGCCGCCTCCGGGGGACGCCCTAACCCGCACATTGGTGCGCTTTGGATCCAGAATTGCAATCGAATTGATTCGCAGTGGTCGCGAACGAGCACGCTTCTGGCACTCGTTGTACTTATAAAATTAACGAGTACTTGTACTGAGAATATATTATATATAATGCAGATACAGCAGACCTCAGACAGCTGTTAGTTACCAGCGCTAGCCAAATCCGAGAAACAAATGACCATTGCATCGTCATTTTGAACGACTGATTCGAACGAAATCGACTGGTTGATAGAATAGTCGAGATTTGAGATTTGAAATTGAATACATATCGTTTTTCCAGAAGCTTCCCAGGTGTAAAATCTGAACTGAGGGTTATTTTATAGCAGAATATTAGAATTATTCATTTTTTAAATTAATTTGATGGATTTTAATTGTGAAAAAGTAATACTACTAATTATTAACAATGACGACTAATTCTTTGGTCTGGCAAATAACTTTCTCGAACCCCCTTCTATGACGCTACGCTGCCAAACAAAGGACAATTGTGACGTTTTTTTCAATGCATGTAAGCCACATACTTTTGATTACAAAATCACGAGATATATGTACGACGTTTTTGGGAAAAACAAAATTACCTTATTGCTAAATTCTGCCCGACTTTAGAATGTTACGTGAAATTGTGACGCGAAAACCGTCAGTTACATGACAAATATATAACGAAATCTTATTTGTTACATGATTGTCACGAAACTGACGGTAACTGCGCTGACCTACATGGCAACACTAGAATTTTTAAAATCCACTATACGCCCTAGAAAATGCCTCGTGTACGTGTATGACTATGTAACGATGTGCATAATTCATTTTTATTGCTGGCAACGATGATGTAGTGTTCAGCATAATGTCGCTACAATATATTTGTTACCTAGCTCTTGTATGCAGCTACTCTTGGGAAAATACCCAAATTTTAGGTAATAAATAGTTTTTTTAAAGATAAATATTTTGCATTTACTGATGTAAATTAATAAAAATTTATATGATTCCTGTACTCAAAGTTATAAAAGTAGATGAATACTCAACTTTTATAACATGAATTTATTGAAATTATTGAATTGAAATTATTCGTGAGAACGATGCTATCAAAAACATAAAATGCGAAAAAGAGCCAAGTTTTTTATTAATTTACTAAGGGGGAAACAAGCATACCTACCTGAGAGTAAGCAGTGCATTGACGATCCTGTAAAAAGATCTTCTTCTTAGCGTTATCCCGTTTTCTAATCCATTAGAATTGGCGGAGTCCGCTACCTAGGCCTAAGGATCTCTCGAAGATACTGTTTTTTACATGGAGCGACTCCCGTCAGACCTCCAAAACTTAGAGGGAAAACCAGACGATTCTTAAGTTAGGTCTCACGTCTTTCGAATTGTACTTTCTTGGATGTGCGAGTTTTCTCACTATGTCTTCCTTCATCATGTAAAAACATCACACGGCTTTTTTGGAGAACTTCTTGCATAGTTTCCTGGGAAACATCGGCACGGAGTAGATTCCATAACTCAAATTTTATGTAATATCTAAAATATTTCCCAGTTATAAAATACCTTGAATGTTGACGTTGGAAGCTTACGCGTTTCAGTCTGGTCTTTTTAAAGTTGGGTTTAGTCATCTCCAGTTTTTCCGAAGGCTGCTGTAGATAGATGACAGCCATTAAGCTAGGTCAGTGTTCTTAATGTAGCTTGAAAATACTGGCTTCCACCAACCCGTATATCAGCTTTCTTTATCGATAGCATAGTTCGTCTTTTGTTATATTACGGTAAATGTTGTAGTACCTTTTTTTCTCTCGCTTATTATTTTTTATCTAAGTTAACTTATATAACCTTTTCTTCCATTTCTTCTCTTTCTATTATCCCCTCAATTATGTAATCATGTGTATGTTACTAAATATTATTTTCTATTTTAACTAGTTACTTTCAATGGTTTTATTTCTTTTGACAATTGATCAATTACGTTTATGTTGTACTACCTTGCCACTCGCCTACCAAGTTCCAAATGGACACTCAAAGGTTGAATGGAAGAGATCCCATATAGGAATAAGTCCGCATTTGTACGTTTATTAATGTGTTAGTTTTTTAATATTTTTCATTGCGTTTTTATGTACAATAAGGATATAACAAACCATGTTTTATGTTTTTGTTTTCGTCGCATATTTGCATTTACTTTAAATTATTTATGTTTTTAATAAAATGTCATTGTACGTAGAGAGATGCTACTCCTGTGCATTCCAAACAAACCCTCGTGGTTTTTGGACAAGATTTATATTTTTGTGTCAATGGTATAAATAAAAAAAAATCACTATTTGTGTAGAAATATTAGCTAAGTATAATGGAATAAGATTAATGCTACTGGCACGTCGTCATCTCAAAGCTAATGTTGCAAGCGTTCATACAACAATAACCGCTTTGTTATGCTAAACTATAATGAGTTTTATAACTTTGACTGAAAGAAGACTTGAGAACGAGAGCTTGGTGGCGCAGTCGCGAAACACACTGTTACGTTACTTTGACACCAATGCTCGTGGGTTCGAATTTCACACAAGACAAACATTTTTTTGCATGAACATGTCTGTTTGTCTTGTTCTGAGTGTTTTTAAGAGAGGTAGGGTTTTTCATACCACTGAGGTGGCAAACAAGCATACGGCCTGCCTGATGGCAAACAGTCACTGTAGCCTATGGACATTTGCAACACCAGGGGTGTCACTGTAGCCGACCCTAGGGTGCATCAAAACAGCCCGTCTGGGGAAATACCACCACCTCACAGGAATCCGCAGCTAAATAATATCTCCCTGGGTTCCTGAGTATGAGTGAGGTCAACAGTAAGCGACTAGGGAGTTGCTGCGTTAGGATCAGAGGTGATAATATATGTATTGCGAGCGTTCATAGGCTAAGGTAACCACTTTACATGAAGTGGGCCGTAGGCTTGTATGCCTCCCGACGTTGTGTAAAAAAAGAACCATTTACATTTTAAGAAAAAATAAAAAAGAAGCCAAGTTCGGTAAAAGCTACTTTCGTGGTTCAAAGTCAAAGTCAAAATCTTTTTATTCCGTAAAAATGGCTACATTTGTTTGGAATCGTCACAATTTTTTCCCTACTGTGCAGTTTATGACTAGATGAGGACTGATAAAAATACTGCCAAAAAACTCAGGCTTCCCTCTTTTGGTATCCAAACAAATTTACATAATTTATTAATTACATTATAATTGGATCGACTCAATCCCAGTCATTTTTATCATTAATATAGTCAGATACTTTATAATATGCCCTGCTACACAATTTGGCTTTAATAGTAGTTTTAAATTTGTTTATTGACAATTCTCTTATATTGCTGGGAAGTTTGTTATAGAACCGTATACATTGCCCCATAAAATAATTACTTATTTTGTGGAGACGGCTTGCATGTAACACAAGATTATGGTTGTCGGTGTCACTGACGTTGTTAGTCAGAAACTCGATATCATAGATTTTAAGAGAAGTTTTTAAATTGGTGATATGTCTGTTGGTCTAGAGAGAAGCAACGGTTTATTTGCTTATATAAATACTCAAAATGAATACAAGGCGGTGTATCACCCAAGTTCGGAAATGATAAAGGGATCAGGATATGCAGAAAAGAGGGAAGTAGCAAGAGACAAAAGCACCTCGGACGTACACAATACCGCAGACAAATAACAATTCCCTGGAGGATTGTTTTGTTCCTGTCTGTATTATCCTAAATTCCTAAGGAGTTGCTGTGTTAGCAGAGGAGGCAACACGCGAGCGATACTACCTGAATTGTAAGCGTTAATAGGCTACGATAGCCACTCTGGTAGATCGTATGCTTGTTCGAAAAAAAAAGTAACAAATTGATTTTTAATTAATTAAAGAAAGTTGCATATTCGCCACAGATACGATAATAGGTATTGCCACGGAACCCGTTAGATCTCAATAACGCCGTCGGTGTTACCGACTACCATGAACGTCGTTTATTTCTTTTTTACAAAGACGGGAGGCATACAAGCATACAGCCCATTGGATAGAAAGCGATTACTTAGGTCCAATTCTAGTAATTGGAATCAATTAAGTCTGTTTTGTAAAGCGGGTACCGTAGCCTATTAACGTTTGTAATATATTAAGTATCACCCGCGCGATGCCTCCTCTGCTGCCTACACAGCAACTTCTTGGGAGCTTACTGGTGATCTCACTCAGACGCAGGAACACAACAACCCTCTAGGGAGTTGTTATTTGGCTGCGGTTTTCTGTGAGGTGGAGGTACTTCCCCACACGGCTGCTTTGATGCGCCCTACCTCTCTTAAAACATCCAAACCAAGACAAACAGACATGTTCATGCACACAAATGTTTGCCTTGTGTGGGAATCGAACCCACGAGCGTTGGTGTCAAAGTCGCGTCATTCACGACTGAGCCACCGAGCTCGTAGTCTGTATATAATAACGTATTTGTGGTGTTTTTTTATTTGGATATAGCTGTAGCAATATGTAAATAGTGCACAATATAGTCTAAGCGAAGGCCGCAGACACGTGATTTTTTCGAAAAAACAGACCTGGACCTCTGAGTGGATAAGAGCTTCTTGTAATGAAATAGAAGTGGAGATACTACCCCAATCTGCTGATTTGATACGCTACGTTTTTAACTAAGCACTTTTACCCCTTTTTCATTTCCGAACTTGGCTGATGCACTACCGTGTGTATATTTAGAGTATTTGTATGAGTAAACAAACCGTTGCTCCTCTCTTTACTAACAGACATATCTGCAGGTTTAAATATTTGTTTTAAAATAATCCCGAATAAGATACAAAGTCGCAAGACGAGACATAATTATTTGGTGGTCAGTATTTTAGTTTGAAATCTTGTCGTAAACCCATGAGTTAAGAGCTTGTTTCTCAAAGAAAACATCAGGGCTATAAAGGGCTCGTATATTTGAGGCAACTATGTTGTTTTAGTTCTTACGTGAATCATAAACGCGTAGGTCTGTAGATTTGGCTAGATGTCATTTATAGGCAAGAGGTAGAAATAAAATCGTTCCAGAATCGGTTCCGGTTGGAATTTCCTTCGAAGGTGAATATTGTAATATTGGGATGCTTTTATACGCACACACTACGGAAGATCAAGCATTTTTGAAGTGAAATCATCAAGGCATGTTGGGCACTTTTGGGATTGGGAAAAAGCACTCGCGTGTCCTGTCTGGCCATATATACTGTTATATAGAATCTTTTCTTTTCTTCAACTCTTTAGTTATTTTAAATTTGGAACGCGTTTATTATGTTAAAAACTTCTTTCCATTTCCCGCTGTTTTACTTTTTTTTCGTTTACATTATCAAATGTCAATACGAAATGGGATGTTAAAGAAAATCGTACTGCAGTGACTACCTTGCACAAAGTGGGTATGAAGCCGTCGGTCGTATACAAGACACTTCAAAAGCTTGGTATCAGCCGTATGTTCGTATATCGTACTATCGGCAGACATACCAACACTTCCTCCGTTGAAGACCGTGGGGTGTGTGGTGTAAAAGGTAATTATTATGGACGTGAAATTCTTAAGGTTACTGAAGTATGTAATTTGATAAGGACAAAAATCGCATAAGTAGGTATATAATCTATATCATTTTTTTAAATATTATAATGATTATAGAAAGCTATCCATATAATATAGATATATGCCACTGCTGATTTTTTGTAGTAAAGCTAATAAAACGGAATAGTATTATTATAGATTATTGTGTTATATATCAAAAGAATAAGGCAATATTTTTGATGAAAGCTCTCAGTTGACTTAATTCCTTCCGACATCTTGAACAATTGCCACCATATTACAACAAAAATAATACAAAACAATATTAAACTACACGTACAAACCATCCTCTTGAATCACTCGATCCATTGATGAAATCAGTTGCGTAGTTTAAAAGTCTAAGCGTACATACATAGGGACATACGTCGGGTTTTATGTTATGTATGTATGTATATCTACACACCAGGTCCCTTGCGGGGTAGGCATTTTTATTTTATACTATGTAGACATATATTTGGCAGAGCTGCGATAGCCAGCAGAGCCACATTACCCTCAAAATTGCCGTTTGGGGTAGACTGATGTCATCCAGCTAGCGTTTAGACGGTAATAGTGAGAAACTCCAAAATCGACACACTAATAGCTAACATATTGTAGTTTTGTATCCTTTAATTTGAAATTTAAATGTTCGTTGGTGAGGAAGAACGGTCCAAAATCGTTCCAATTAGAAAAAAAAACATATGGGAAAACGTATGGCCGGCCACTCTGCAGTGCAGAGTCTGCACTGCACTCCCATCAACAGAAAAAGTAACAGCACTCGTCGCTAGATGTCGTACAGGGTTCTGTTATATCGGCATATGCATTACTTAGAATATAAAATAAATATGCTGAGTTTCTCATTGCATTGACGTCAATGCAACAAGAAACCGATGCCGCTTGCTATCCGCGATCATACTTGTTTCCAGTTTGGATTGGGCTTCCGTCAGAGACACAGTATTTTCACGAGAGTTTAATACATTCTCTTTTAGTGTTTAAAAATAGTATTTTAAAAACCATCTTGCGACCCGCTCCGTAACAGTGGTGTCAGAAGTGGGATACCAGTGTTGAAAGTGCCGTCATCGTTCCACTGGTATTACATACCGGGTCGCGTAAACCTAAAAACTCTAAAAGTGTTCACGTGGTTAACTCCACGTTGTTACAAACATTCTCAATCCAACTCCGGGGTGTTCTCGTCTTACTTCAGTGAAATCACACCTCGTCAAACTCCGCTATCTCTCGAAGACGTATCGCGACAGTAAGCTTTATTCAGCGTAAGCCTGCCGATCGTCCGATATCTTCCGCTGTATCCCGATCACCAAGGGCCTGTCAGTTGCAAGGTCCGTCATCGTTACGCTGCCACAAAGAGTGTGTTCACTCCGTCCTTGCTGCTCTGGTCACACGTCGTGCCACCACGTGCAAGCATCGATCACGCTTGGTTGTCGTGTAACCGCTGTGCCGCCGCTCTGCCGCCGCCGCAACGCCCCGCTGTTCTGACGTCGCTATAGCTGCGCTATAGCGCACCGCCGCACCAACTCTAATCAACTCTAGTGGACGCAGCAGTCCAGTAACAAGAAATGAAAATCAACGTCCTGATGATCCTGTCTCTGTGAGTAAATCATACTATTATCTGTTAATGCTACAATAAATTGTTTTCCTTTCAAGGGTGATACGTATCGTAAATCCTAATTACCTATACCTATTCTTACCAACAAATTATTTATTATTCCGAATTATAATGGCTACGGAATCAAAGAAAACCACAGAGCTAGTGTTGAGCGAACAGTTCCCTATTAATGTACTGTGTAATTTCATTAGCCCTTATAAGGGGGAGCGAGAAACCCTCACAGCTTTCCTTACCAATTGCCAGAACGCTTTAGATCTAGCATCAACTAGTCAAAAAACTTTATTAAATAAATATATCCTGTCTCGTTTAGAAGGCAAAGCTCAAATCGCGTGTTCTAATAAAATATTCGACGATTTTAACCAATTAAAATGTTTTCTTAAGCAAAACTTTGGTGAAAGAAAACACTACAATCACCTTCTGCTAGATCTACAGTCGTGTAGGCAATCCTCCAGTGAAACTGTTGCGCAATTCGCACTCCGCGTAGAGAGCTGTCTTACTGATTTACAATCTGAAATTTATAACTCCGAGTCCTTAAAGAAAGATATTTCCGGGCGTGTCGCTATGACTGAGGATTTAGCATTATTCACATTCTCCTTAGGATTACACCCGCGGTTAAGTAATAACGTTAGATGCAGGAGCCCGAAAACGCTCAATGACGCTATCAACATAGCCCTCGAAGAGGAAAAAATACAAAATATTCTCTATAAAGCCACGATCAAACCTAAGTGTAGGGTCTGTGGTAAGCCCGGACACTCAGACGCTGAATGCCGTGAGAAACAAAAACGTACGGGCCCACCACGCATCACTTCGGACCCTCAGCCATCAACATCATATAATAACTCAGGGTCCTACCTCTTCTGCAGATATTGTAAAAATAAGGGTCACGATATTTCTCAATGCCGCAAAAGGAAGTATAATAACGAACGACGTAATACGTATAATCCGAACAGCCATGATAAACCGCCCGCCATGCATCATGTTACATATGAACCGCCGCCGTCACCATTGCCTTATAATATACCGTGCGAAAATGTCAACGACTCTGAAAATTCTTTAAACTAACTCCGCGGATTACGAGAACGTGCCGTCGTTATCCGGTTAACCTAGGCACACGCACCTCATTGCACAAATCGCATAGGAATAATATTAATTCATCTCAACATGCTCTTACGAGAGTCCCTGAATCGTTGAGTCAAAAACCTATTTCATCTCAGCACGCTCCGCAGAGAGTCCCTGATTCGCTGAGTCTTACCTCATCTCGACATGCTCATAAGAAAGCCCCTACCTCGTCGAGTCATAATATTCATTCATCTCAACATGCTCCTACGAGAGTCCCTGAATCGTTGAGTCAAAAACCTATTTCATCTCAGCACGCTCCACAGAGAGTCCCTGTCTCGCTGAGTCGCCACTCTGTTCCATCTCAACACTCTTCTCCTAGAGCCTCTGTATCGTTGAGTCCACAATCTTCCAATCCCAATGGGTCCTCCGTATCACACTATCGTGAAAATAAAATTGAAAATAACGCAAACACTCCTGTCTACGAAATATCTTCGTCCGCGATGAAAGTATCACTGCCCTATGTATATATACAGACTTCCCATTCTGTACGTCCATTGCGTATTCTAGTTGATACCGGAGCTAGTATTAGTCTGGTCAAACGATCAAGCTTATCCAAGGTACCTGAATTATCCAGTGAGAGAGCTAAGATAAAAGGTATAAATAGCATTGATACTTATTCCGAAACGTTGGGTACATGCCAGATAGATTTTACTCTAAATAATAATTTTCACAAATATAAATTTCACATAATCAATGATAACGTCAACCTAGAGTATGACGGTATCATCGGTAGCGATTTCCTAAATTATTTTAAAGCTAATATAGACTACACTTCACAATCAATGCATATATGCGGACAAAACCTGGATATTAACTATGTTCAGCCAACTTACGTAATTCCCGCTCGCACCGAAGCCGTCATTGAATGCGCGGTGTCTAATTACTCGCACGAGCATTTTGATGACAACGAAGGTCTATTATTAGATCATTCTATAAGTGAAGGTGTTTATATGGCTAACTGTCTCGTTTCTATTAAGCAAAATAAGAGGGTTAACGTAACTGTTTTAAATACTACGAGTTCCGATATCGAAATTCGGGACTATGTAGTACATTTAACACCTCTCGAACGTGATATTACTACAGATTCATTTCAAAACGTTAATTCTATTTCTTACTCTAATTCGGATAGAACCCAGATGGTATTAAATCTTATACGCTGTTCCCATTTGAATTCCGAAGAAAAGGAATCCTTACTAGAATGCTGTTCGCAGTATACAGACATCTTTCACCTAGAGGGCGAACCTCTATCATTCACGAACGCAACTGAGCACACTATAGATTCGGGTGATGCGCCCCCTATTCACGTTAAATCATACCGTTTTCCTGAATGCCACAAACAAGAAGTGGATTCACAAATCCGTAAGATGCTCGATCAAAATATTATACGTCCATCAACATCACCTTGGAGCGCTCCAGTCTGGGTGGTTCCTAAGAAAATGGATGCCTCCGGGAAAAAGAAATGGCGGATAGTTATAGACTATCGCCGCCTTAATGATGTCACTGTCTCAGAGAGTTATCCGCTACCCTTAATTACCGACATCTTAGATCAGCTAGGCCACTCAAAATACTTCAGTACTTTAGACCTTTCTAGCGGATTTCACCAGATAAGATTAAGTCCCAAGGACGCGCTTAAAACGGGGTTCTCAGTTAACACAAATTCTAACACTACCGGTCACTACGAATTCACGAGGATGCCGTTTGGCTTAAAAAACGCACCTTCTACCTTCCAAAAATTAATGAATACGGTCCTTTCTGGTCTCCAGGGCCTCCATGCTTACGTTACCTCGATGATGTCATCATTTATAGTCATAATTTGACAGAGCACATCGGAAAACTCAAACTAATCTTTGCTCGCATCCGAAAATTTAACTTAAAACTGCAGCCTGACAAATGCGAGTTTCTACGACGTGAAGTCGCCTATCTTGGTCATATAATCACAGATAAAGGTGTCCGTCCAAATCCCGACAAGGTAAAAGCCGTCTCTCAATTTCCTACTCCCAAAAATCCAAAGGACGTAAAGTCATTCCTAGGGCTAGTCGGTTACTATCGCCGCTTCATTAATAACTTCTCCCAAATCACTAAGCCACTGACTTCCCTTCTAAAAAAGGACGCTACATTCCAATGGTCGCATAGTCAAGAACAAGCATTCACTGCTCTTAAGGACAAACTAACTTCAGCGCCTCTACTCCAGTACCCTGACTTCAACCGACCTTTCCTCTTAACCACCGATAGTTCGAACTACGCAGTGGGGGCCGTGCTCTCCCAAGGCGAAATCGGTTTAGACAAACCCGTGTCATACGCATCGCGCACTCTTAATAAAGCCGAGGGCAACTATTCAACCATAGAGAAAGAGCTCCTCGCGATTTTATTCGGCGTAAAGACATTTCGCCCTTACTTATATGGTCGTAAATTTAAAATAATAACTGATCACAAACCTCTCGTATGGCTTTTCAACGTTAAAGATCCCGGCTCCAGGCTCATTAGATGGCGCCTGAAACTGGAGGAATACGACTACGAAATCGTTTATAAGAAGGGTAAACTAAACGCGAATGCCGACGCACTATCTCGCTTTCCTGTAAATGTCTTAGATAATAAAACCGGCTCAGATTCAACCACATGTAATCCAACATTATCGCCTAATAACAACGATGACTCACATAATTCACCATCTGCATCAGAAACCTATGAACAGTTTCTTCATATCATGAAACAACCCGGTGTGACGTTCAATACCGTCATACAGGAACACAATGAGTCACTTCTTAAGGCAAAGTGTAAACTTATCGCATATCCTACCGCGATAGATTTAGATGCGTCTGTGCCGTACTGTTCCGAAATTCTCGAATTATCTACCAGCGAACCTGATATCCGAGACATAGAGCGGGAACTAAACGGATACTATAATACATCAAACGAAAAACATTTATTCACTCATTTGTTTACTCGCGTTCATCACTATGATGAAATGTCATATAAAGATATATTTAATTTACTCGTTGTCTATCGTGATATGATTAAATTTTGGTATATGGAAGAAAAGGAAATTGCAATATCAGATTTTTCTGATCCCTTCAGCAAATTATCCTATAACAAAATATATAATATACTAGCTTTTATCTTCCGTAACACAAACTTAAAAGTAAATATATACAAAAACTCCATTCTATTTCCAACACCTTTAGAAGTGAAACAAATTCTTAATGATAATCATGATTCCCCAACAGCGGGTCACCCTGGTATTTCACGTATGCTAGAGAGAATCAAATCTATGTATTGGTGGAAAACAATGTACCAAGACATTGAGAATTATGTCAAAAACTGCAGGTCGTGCCAAATTAACAAGCCCTTGCGCCAAACTAATCGCGCCCCAATGATAATCACGAGTACAGCTACAAAGCCTAACGAAAAGATATACCTTGATATCGTAGGGCCTCTTCCGGAAACTTACGAGTTCAAGTTCAGATTTATCCTCACGTTCCAAGACGATCTAACGAAATATTCCCAAGCTTATCCTCTACAAACATGTTCAGCAGAAGAAACTGCTAAAAAGTTAGTCCACTATATATCCCATGTAGGTATTCCTAAATATGTAGTCACAGACCAAGGAACGAATTTTAGTTCTGAGGTACTTCGCCAATTATCGAAACTTTTCAGCATCAAACATATATTCGCTTGCCCTCATCACCCTCAAACTTGTGGGGCTCTGGAGCGAAGCCATTCCACCCTCAAGGAATATCTACGTCCTTTTGTTAACGACAACCCTAATACATGGGACCTGTACCTTAATACAGCCATGTTCTCTTATAATACTAATACCCACTCTACGACGGGTTTCCCGCCATACGAACTCCTATTTGGATTCAAACCCTATATCCCTAAGTCTGTAGATACATTGGAGAGCAATACCTATACGGATTACATAAGAGCTCTCAACCACCGACTTTATTATAGTAGGCAAAAAGTCCTGCAAAACATTCAATCGTCTAAAGAAAGATCTAAGAAATACTACGATAGTCACTCGAAACCTATAACCTACCGCGCAGGTGACATGGTATATGTGAGATGCCATCACAAACAAAATAAGGCCTTATCACCAGTGTGGAAAGGTCCATTTAAAATAATTAAGTTAAATGGCAATCACTCCGTCACATTGCTGATGAATCGTAAACACGTACGTCATCACTATGACGAAATCAAACCAGCTAGTGACGCTAGCGCTACGGCGTAACGCAAGTGATGTATTGACACATGAGCCATTTGTTGTTCATTTCAGATCGATACTGTCGTCGTCAATCGTGTGCGAATATGTATCAACTATAATCAACAGTCCGGGTCTCTACTTTGATAAGTTTCTAGACGTTAAGTTCACTAATAGCGATTGGAATGTTATATCATATGTAGATATAAGTCATATACAGCCTAACTTAGATAAGGTAGAATTTTTATTTTAAAAACTTGATGTGTATTGTAAGTTGCTGACGTCCTCTAAATTACAGGTAGACTGTATTAATTCACTTGCTGCTTTAAAAAATCAACATATTCTTAACGTAAATAAATTCTCATCTTTATCGTATTTACTGGTAGACGAGAAACCTAATATGCGTTTTAAAAGAGGTCTCATGGATTTCGGTGGCTCATTGTTAAAAACTATCTTTGGCACATTAGATTCCGATGACGCGGTTAAATTCTCAAAGGCCATTAAAGATGTACAGACGGATGAAAAACGCCTCGCTCTTCTTATGAAGGACAATATCCACGTAATTAAATCTACTGTATCATGTTTTAATAATACTATGTCTAAGGTGGATGAGAACGAGAATCATATTTTAAAGAATATGGAGACTATTCACAAAATTCTAGAAACAATCTCTAATAGTAATGATAAGTTAGAAATTAAGTCTCAATTAAGTTCTTTATTAAACTCGTTAGAGTCTATAATAATGACCTTATCCTTCGATATCGAAGACGTTAATAACGCAATTCTTTTCGCGAAACTCAACGTTTTGCACCCGACTGTACTTAGTCCGCATCAGTTATATAATGAATTAGATAAGCATAGAAATAATCTCCCTAGCCATTGTGAACTCCCTATACCTTTAACCTTACAAAATATACATATTCTTTTAGATATATCTAAACTTGCATGCTTTTTCCATTTAGATAAAATTATAATTGTTGTTAAGGTCCCTTTAGTACTACCACAAGTCTATGACTTATATAGAATTATTCCATTACCTATTCCTTACGATATGTCGAAACCCGATACTTTTGTTCTTGTCGAGCCGACTAGCTCGTATGTAGCAATAACAGCTGATCGCATGTTTTACTCGCTGATAGCAGACATCGAAAAGTGCGAGCTCATTAGTGAAAAGTGTTATGTGTGCGCGCTAATAAATGTGTTTTCAGTGATTGCTAACCCTACATGTGAAACGATTCTATTAAGTGAAGTGATCAGTAAACTTCCCGACATATGCGTAACGAAACTAATACACGGCTCAATCGACTTATTTCATAAGTTAACTTTAAATCGCTGGATTTTTGTACAATCTGAACCAGGGAAATGTCATATAACTTGTAATGAAGGAAACGTAAATTCAGATATTGTATTATTTGGAACTGGCATCCTGACCTTGCCCAAAACCTGTAAAGCATTTTATAAAACCTTACAATTTATTCCTGTTGGTGAAACGGTTACCAGTAATGTTACAATTAAGATTTCTAATTTCAACATCTTACAAGATGATTGTTGTGAGAGATCCAGATTAAATAAAACTCTGGATCGTCTACCTTATTCAAAATTAAATAACTTAGATAATCTCGATTCCTTACTTCACGCCAGCACCCACTTAGAATCTTTTGAAGAGGAGATTAATAAACTTGAAAATCCATCTCACTTTGAGACTTATGGAACTCACTATCTTTCTTTGAGTTTGTTTAGTACTAGCTTAATCTTAATATATCTTTTGTATAAAAGTCGTAAGTACTTCTTTACAACTAAGTCACCATGTTGCATCCAAATATTTAATCAGTGTCATAATACCAAAAATAACTCTGTTCCTACATCTCAGACTGTAATCTATAAAGACACACCAACATCCTTAAACCAGGATGAACCGGAACCCGTAGAGTACATGCGTGTAACACCAACTCCTACGAAGAGAAATATTGTTATCTCTAAAACTCATAATTCATAATATAATATATTGTTATAAAAAAAAAAGAAAATGCACATGGGTGAATAGTTTTAGTTATATTTTAGTAACACTATGTTTGTTTATTGTAATGATTTTTCAATTATGGTTAGAATTTTATTATTTACTTTACTTTACTTGTACCATTCATTTTCTTTTAACTTCTGTAATTGTATCATGTTTGTGCTGCCTTGACGAGAATCCAATCATAGTTCCGAGCGCGTTGAGCATTTATCTCTCATCACTTTAAGAGGTGATGATCGATCTTAACGGGGGGGTTGTTATATCGGCATATGCATTACTTAGAATATAAAATAAATATGCTGAGTTTCTCATTGCATTGACGTCAATGCAACAAGAAACCGATGCCGCTTGCTATCCGCGATCATACTCGTTTCCAGTTTGGATTGGGCTTCCGTCAGAGACACAGTATTTTCACGAGAGTTTAATACATTCTCTTTTAGTGTTTAAAAATAGTTTTTTTTAAAAACCATCTTGCGACCCGCTCCGTAACAGTTCCATATATTTTTAAAAAATTAATAATTAAATATTTAAATATTTTTTAAATTTAAAAAATATCAGCTCTGCCTACACAGCTTGCTGTTATTTACTAGTAATACAAATAGAACGAAAAATTTTATGTAAAATATTTTACATATTTGTTACATTTTATTATATAGTTTGCGTTGTACTCAAGAAGAGTACGAAAGAGTGCGGAATTACATTTTTTTTTATTTTTAAATTCCGCGCACTTATGGCCACCGCTCTTGAGCACGCATGCGGTATACAATGTATATAGCATGGTATACTCGCTTATAGCAATGTATACATGTCTCACTCGCTCGTGTTCTATAGATACGAACATATTTTGTTTTTATAGTGTTCATGTATATGAAATATTTTCACTTTTAACGTGCCATCCCGCGACTGACATTTTACTTTTATGATATAAAGTGGATACCGTAGCCTATATATAAACTACTTGATGAACACGGCGCCTATACTGACGAATGAAAGAACCAGTAAGCCGATAAGTGCCGTGTGTTGTTTCGCGAACTAGTCAATGAGAGCTGCGCGTTTTACTTTACCCCCCGACCCGTAGCGGTGAATTGAGTTATATCTAATATCGATCTCATCGATCCTCCATATGTTATTTCCTCCATGATTGCCTTTTCCAGTCCATAGTCACAACTTGAGTAATTTGCGAGTAGCGGTTGTTAGCTACGTAATACCACCAACGACCAAGGCAAACAAACATGTTCATGCACACATATGTTTGATTAGTGGACATCGAAATCACAGTTCTTGGTATTAAAGTATCATTATTAACCACTCCGCCACCGCGCTCCCCTTCTCTTCTTCTTCTCATCTCTACTGTGGTACGAGGTGCGTCGGTGTGTTGCTTGACCTGTCACTGAATGTACTAGAAAGAAAGTGTTTCGTTAGGATAATGCTCACATTCACCAAATTGAATCCATAGCTTTTATAAAAGATTGGTTTGGAAATTGTATTCTCTCAATTTGATACCTTTAGATTTTTTCCTGGGCGATAAACATCTCGATAGCAGCCTATCTACGAATGGGTTTATCTATTTCGAGCTTAGGACGGCATATGGATAGATGTTAAGCTAAGTTAGTGGCCTTCAGACGTCTTGAAAACGCCATCAAGCAGCGTGGTGGTATGCTCTAAACCCCTTCGGTTGAAGGAAGACTCGTATCCATACTGTAGAATGAGATAGAGTTGATGTAGCAAGCAAATGTTTGATTTCAACTCTTTTATTATCCGTATAAAACACATTTCAGAACATTATCCATATGCATTTTTCAGAGAACACATGAAGCCGTCGGTCCTAGCTGTTGTCGATAGGTTCTTAAGCTTAGTTTGTTCCGCAGTTGACCAGCCTGGCGAAATATGCTTTAACATCCTGATTGAAGGGATATCAGTATCCATGCATTGGGAATGAATAATGGTTGATACTGTGGTGGGGGTGAGAGAGATTGAAGCCGTAGCAATTCAATATTATGAATAGCTTGAAGAGTCTTTTTTGAAAACCTTTGAGAGTCTTCGGAAAGCAGGTCGAGGAAATGCATAGAGTTAGATGGAGATTGCGTCGAAAAATATAAACATACTGTACTGTATTTTATTTTTAACTACAAAAAAGATAACGTTCTATATTTGACTGCATGTATGTCTTTTTCCTTTCATGTATATTGGCCGATTTCTCCGTCAATTGTGGACCTATCTATTTATCTATAACTTCACGTCAAATAGGTAGGCGGAGAGAACCGATCGCCGTATGACTCGGTCCTTACACACCTCACTCGCTACTTCAACATTCATAGCTCTTGTCATGCACGCCTGCCGGTTTCTAGGGTTCCTGTTCCTGATATCTCCTTCTGATAAAATACGATCAAATAAGAAAATGTATACTCCGTTGGTTCGGACATGCAAAACCAATGCAGGAAGAAAGAATTACGAAACAGAGTACGTGAAAGTAGAAGGTTGGAGGAGCCGAGAAAGGTGAAAACTTATTTACTATGGCCAATTATGGCCCGATTTTAATTTTTGTTTAAAACGATATAATCTCGAAGTGGTCATATTGTCACCAAATCAGAACCTGACCTGGGAAAACCATAGAAATTGAGGGAAATCGTCTTTTGTGATGGAATAATACTTTTGAAAACCGCCTTTCTTTGAGCCTTTGTTTTGTTTAGGAGTCGATATTGATTATTCTTACATAACAGTAGGCATTTGATGCTCACATGTATTTTTAGTGAGCAATTAATGTAAATCAGATGAGGAATTAGCAATAAACTAAATAGTTATTAAATAATGCTGTTTAAATAAAAAAGCTGTTTTATATTTATTGGTGTCGACTTCAATGATATCAGTTCCACGTATTTGCTTTTAAAATTTATTTATTGTATATCTCGAAAGCGCTTTTAGCAGGAATGGAGGGCCACCGTTGATGTGAAGAGTTGAGTGAGTGCAGGAACAGCGTGAATGGAGCGTGTAGGCAGCTGAAATCGAAGCCAGAAGGCACAGCTCGCTTAACACAACGCGGTGCTTATCCCAACGTTAACTTATTGTAGTGAAAGCTGGGTATGGCAGATTTGCGGCATTACGCTTGCTGACCGCGTTCGTAATGATGATGTAAGAAAGAGAGTTGGTCTTAAAGAGAGCTTCGGTGTTAAGATAAGAAAAGGCAAAGATAGATAAGCGCTTATGGAGATATACGCAGTAGGAACCTTCAAAGAAACTTTTGAAATTGTCGAACTTGCACATATAGACGCCTCCACGGATTTTTTCGTTAAATTACATCATTTTGGAGTGTATATAGCTCACTATTGTCTTCAGAGTCAAAGCCAAACTCGCCTGTACGTGGTGCACCTTGTTAATTAGCAAACGGTGGTCTGGCGAAAAAGGTGTACTGGTTAAGTATCTCACAAATGCGTAACCGAACAACTACTCCCTCCGGGGTTATTCTGTTGCTGTTTATATGCGATGGTGTCGAGAGGCATACAAGGAAACGTCCCACCTGGAGAGCGAATACCGTGGCCGACTAACGCTTGCAGTATAGGAAGTATTGCTCGCGCGATGCCACCTGCTGCTAACACAGCAATTTATTAGGAGTTGCCGGCGCTAGTTTGCATGAACTAATTGGCGATGGAAGTACACATAGTAGGTTAGATAAAATCGCATGTAAATTTGACTATCCCAAAATAACGCCTGCATATATTAACAAAATTTATTATGCGCAATCTTGAGGTTGTGTGTTGAATCATAAACTTTATAGTAATATTTATATTAAAACTAGTGCATCTAGATGAAAACTTGGGCAGCATATTGTTATAGTGTTCATTAGTGTAGGTAGACGGTTATGAGTTGCCTCCTCTTGACGTAATTTATTCATAAGTTTAGCGCTAAAACTTAGCTCGTTACCAGATGCCCTCCTCCGAGATTCCGCCTCGTGCTCGCGGCCCATTTTTTTGTTAAATTCGTTCACAAATACTAATTAAAGCTGACTCGCCAACTGACCTTTTTTTATACCACTAAGGTAGCAAAGAAGCATACGGCCTGCCTGATAGTAAACAGTTACCGTAGCTAACGGACATTTGCAATAGCCCGGGTGTCACTCATGCGTTGCTGACCCTCTGAAAACCTTGTAATGTTAAAACCTTATTCAACATGCTTTACATATAATCTTTTCTTAGCATGCTCTATGATCTGTCACAAATATTGATTTTGTAATTTCAAAGTTTAAAATGTTAGATTTTAGTGAAAAACCGATAAACAAGGCAATCTGGAGCAAGATCGGATGACAGAAACATACTGTGCACCACGTCTGAGACCACCTGACCCTGCTGTGTGGCTACGTGGTGCAATCTCGAAAATTTCTCTCTCTTATCCAAACCTGGGAATCTCCAGACATTTTAATTTAACAAATATCGCGAAGTCCACAGCAAGGGCTGGAGGTATATGAAAAGCATATACCTCCAGCCCTTGCTGTGGACTTCGCCGTCTGGTGACTCATACCGCTGCGGTGTTGGACCGCAAGGCAGTCCTCACCGATTCTATCTCCAGCATCGTGACCTACGATGTCCGTGAGTTTCTCACGGACCTGCAAACTGTCTGGGATGCTGACGTGCCCATCTGCAGTCGTTGGCCATGATAGCTGACGGCCGCTTTCTTCATTCAACCAGTTTTACGTACAGTGTTTTCCGGTGAGACAGTGCAAAACGAGTTCTTAAAGACCATTTTAGCCGAACTTATAGTTAACCTTTTTTTTATATTTATTATATTGTAAAATAGCCCTAATAAATTTGTATAACTTTTTAGTACCCCTTTTCTTCAGCTAGTAATATAACAACCTCTTCACGCATTTCTTGAATAACTCCATGTTATAGTCTATTAGGAAAGCCTCGCATGGGAGCTCATTCCACAACTTGAGAGTTTTCGGAAGAAAACTACCTTAAAATCGCACGCGACCATTGCGGTTCCAGTGTGTGAGGGTGAACTCCCCGCAAACATAAAAAAAGAAGCTGTCGCCATCATGTAGCCCAATTCTTTAGAACACAACACCGTTGTACGCGATTTTGTCTTCCTCTGTGATTTCTACACAAAATCTCTCCTTAAATTTAAGGTTTCAATACCGTGTGTAAGATTAGGATCTTCGAAAAAAGAAGATGTCGCCAGCATGTAGCCCTATTCTTTAGAACACAACACCGTTGTACGCGATTTTGTCTTCCTCTGTGTAGAAAACACAGATGAAGACATAATCTCTCCTTAAATTTAAGGTTTCAATACCGTGTGTAAGATTAGGATATTATAGATCTTCGATAATTCTCACAGCTCGTCTCTGAACCGAATCACACGGTTCAAGCTGGTATCCAAGTGCTCCCGCCTAAAGGTGTCATGTGGCCCTGGTGTAGCTTGGTTTTTTTACGCTTTTGCTCTTGCAAGTCTTTGCCACGTGAAAGCGTAAAATGTCCACGCGAAGCCAGTCCCCGGTGGGTAGTTGGCTAGGCATAAAAACTAATATCAGAATAAGGCACGACGTACAAGCACAGGCTCGAAAATTATGTTCAAACGTCCAGAAAAGTCATTATATGTATGATCACAAGCAACTTTGACACCAACGCTTGTGAGTTCGATTCCCACACAGGGTAAACATTTGTGTGCATGAAAACGTCTGCTTGTCTTAGTCTGGGTGTTTTGAAAAGAGGTTGAACGCATCAAAGCTGCCTATCTAGGGAAGTACCTCCACCTCACAGATAACCGCCGCCAAAATGACTATAGATCGTGTATTCACTTTAGCTGTAAACACAGTACTTTTCATCACATCTCGGTGGCGCAGTGGTAAGTAATGCTACTTTAATACCAACGCTCGTGGGTTCGATTCCCACACAGGACAAACATTTATGTACATGAACATATCTGCTTATCTTGGTGTTTTCTATGTATGTTATATAATGTATCTCAGTGTTTTTAAGAGAGGGGGCGCATCAAAGCGGCCCGTCTGATGAAGTACCTTCGCCTCTCAGGAAACCATAGACAGATAATAACTCCCTGGAGGGTTGTTATGTTCTTGCATGTGAGTGGGGTCACCACTCTTAAGGAGTTGCTATGTTAGCAGCAGACATCGCGTGAGTAATACTTAATGTATTGCAAGCGTTTATAGGCTACGGTAACCGTATTACATCAATTGCGCCGTATGCTTGTAAATCTCCCGACATTGCATAAAAAAGTCACCTTGAATGTGTTCATTCACTAAAGTACACACTTTTTATCAGGTAGGCCATATGCTTGTTTGCTTCCCGGCGTTGGGTTGTATACGTGTTTGCATTCCAATGTTGTATAACAAAAATATGGCGACGTTAAAGGAAACAAAAAAGAGTTATGAAGGGAAGTTGGAATCTTGCATTGAGCAGTCAGAACCCGTTATATACGTTTTCCCATACATTTCGCGGTCGTATCCGACCACCAGGGTTTCGAAGGGTTAAGGGTCAAAGTATGGGATATAGGACTGTGGAGAAAATGAATACTATAAATACAATAATACATTTAAAATAATCTTTTTCTTTTGTATAAAACATCGGGTGGCATATAAACATGTACCTTTTAAAGGGTATAATGATGGCCAAAAATATTACTTGAATAAGATGAACTGTTAAGAAATAGATTTTTTTAAAGTGAACTACTCTAGATTTTGTAAATATACTCTCAACCAAGACGTCAAAAAAGTAATTTCAGCGTTTTTCAAAATTCCACCCTTAGAGTGTTGAAAAGGGGGTTGAAAATTTATACGGAGTAGAAATATTTTTTAAAGTTAGAGACTTGAAACTCTGTACAGATACTCTCTATTAGAATTCAAAAAAAGTGATTTCAGCGTCTACAAAAATTCCACCCTCAGCGGGGTGAAAAAGGGGTTGAAAGTATGTTTGGACGAGATGCTAATCTATATTAATAAAACTATAACAATAGAAATGGAATTACTGACTAATTCACTGATTCATCAAGGTTCCTCTTGTAATGCATATGAGAGAAAAGAAAGGATTTTTTTAATTTCAACCCAGACAGATATTTTTTGTGTTTTTAAAAAAGGCAATGTTGTGTATAAAGAGGTGCTTTGAGTGTATACAATCAGTATCAAATAGTTCATTAAAACTGAACAGATCATTACCTATCTTTATTACACAAATAAGGATATTTGGTACTTTTACTAACTATTTAATGCTGACTGTACTTAAAAATAAGAAGTAAAATAAAAATAAGTAAAGCTGCCGAAATTCCAAAATCTGCGCATGCGAAGCCGCGGGCAAAAGCTAGTATATATATATATATATGTCGCAGAGGTAGCAACACCATATTGAGAAGCCCGGAAGAAATCAATCCCCGTGATGCTAGTTTTAATACTAGTTTTAATAATAACGGATCAAAATGTCAAGTCGGCGCTTGGGTGGAATCGACATCGTTGGATTGGCAACACCGGTTGTTTTTGTTATGGTTTGCTCGAAATATCGATTGTTGTCAAAAACGTCAAGATGATTGGAAGCGTCATTGGAAGCGGCATTACGAATCGAGCAATGGAGCCAATCGCACGTGTCACGTCCACCGCATTTTGAATCCGTTGTAATCTACGATCTGAGCATAACTTTTGTTGAAACTACTTTTGTAATTGGCTGATTAAATATTGAGAAGATTAACTACGCTGGTATTTCGCTTTATTCACCATGAACAACGAGCCACCTGACGAGTATTACATCCACGTTACGATATATACACACATCAAAAGTGTCTAGGGATCAACATATATTTTTGCAATAACTTTTCTCCTGATTGATATTAATTAAAATTTTCTTTAAGGATTCATCAAATAAAGTGTTTTCGTTTGTCTACAGTAACGATAAACTAAGTCACCTTTGCATTAATAAAGAAATTTGCCATTTTCATAATAAAGGGATTTTTGACATTTGAACCACTAACATTAAAGTTCGAAAAAAAGACTGAAATAACAGTTTTCTTTAAAATTTTATTGGGTAACTTAACGGTATCGCTGCACCACACGGAGACAAGACCGATACATTCAAATCACAACTCGAAGAGCTCCAACAATAACCGCCATGATGTTAGCCGTGACGCTTCATCACTCTTCAGGGAACTTAATTAGCGACCAAACAGTCAGAAACCGCTTGCATGAAGTGAACCTTCATTCCCGAAGACCGCTAAGGGTACCACCTATAGCAATGCACAATCGTAGGATTCGATATCAATGGGCTCTTGAACACAGAAATTGGGCAGAAGAACAATGGCGTTTCGTGTGCTTTTCGCAGGCTGCAGGGCAGGGTCGCCATGCAGTGCTGAGCGCTACAGATACGATACAGAACAGCAGGTTGATGAATCTACTAGTTTGTTCAGGTACTCGAATAATAAAACACCTTAATTAGTTCCATCGATCTCTATATATACAAGTTGTAATGCTTGTAATGCATTACCTAGCTCACGTATAAAACGCTGTGCACTCTACAACAAAAGCGATAGACCGTGTATTGCAACAGATTATATGCTTCGGTCACTGCTTCACATCAAGCGTAGTATAAAAATGTATTAATCATTTAGACCTACTCCTAAAGGACCTCCATTGACGACAACTATTCGTCACATTCGGCAGACTGTCTCTTTGATATATTGTTATTACATACTACATTTACCCGTCCAGTTCCACACGATCCTACTATTCGTCTTATCTACACCCTCAGTAACCTTATTATTTAGCTGAAAGCGGGGTTAGGTGGATCGTGATATAATGGTCATTGACTGTCGGATACATAGCGCCAGTGTATCGAATTGTAGAGACATATCTCACATTTTGTGGGACCTGAAAGCGTTCAGGGAATAGCTGGGCGTCTAGAAGATATATTTGTACTGAATACAATGATATACGTACATAAGAGGTTAATAATATATTGAGATGTTATACCAGGTGAGGTGTGGACATGTACTGGAATGGATGGTTGTGTGTTGGTTATTTTAAAAGACATTACAAGGTAAATAATTCAACAGTTTGCTTTTAGACTGAGAGCTATTGTACAATATGCTATAGCTATTGACGATCTAGGTGGCCCAGTGAAATGCGCTGTTACATTACCTTGACACCAACGCTCGCAATTTAAGTCCAATTCTAAAAAACGCTCAATACCGGCAACCAAGAATCATGTTTATGGTTTTTTGAAACATATCTTGTATTCATTATCTATGCACAAGTAACCAAAATTGTAATTATTGCTTATTGTGGTCACTTTTAATAATCAAAAGTATGACTAATTGTACATAAACAATAAATACAGAATATGTCAAAAAAAACATAAATGTGGTTCTACAGTGCCAGTATTAAGCATTTTTTGGAATTGGTCTTAAATTCAACATTATTAGTAAAAACAAAATGAGGGCGCCACTTAGCTTATATGCACCCTCTTAAGCAGCCTGTTTTATAAGATTAGTTTTTGTACATAGCCGATTGTAATACGGTTGCTTATTAGCTCCCCAATAGCCATTAGGCGGCTGGACTTTCAATTGCTAAAACCAGTGTAAGATTAGAAGATCACTCGTCGAACGACCGTAGCGAAAACTATATTGTGGTCGCTGAACAAGACCGTCCAGCAAATCGTGGTTCCACCTACCTTTTCGATCATAATATGAGTCAAAGTATGGGAAATGCGCATATTACGCCAAGTTGAATTTGATCTAACAAAGCGCTGTAATATATACCTTAGCCATCGTGTCAGCTAAAATAATATTTCATCTGTATGCAATTCAAATTGAAGTAAATAATGTGATAAGTATTTGGTTAGTTTAAAGTAAATCCGAATGTATACAACGACAGGGCTGCATAGTAAAAAGCTTCAAACTTATAACCTCACAGCAGAATCCTAGCAAACCGTTGGTTTCGTTGAAATTTATTTAAGTTACAACTTTACTAAAGTCAAGTTTAACCATTTTTTAATATTCTTTGTTGTTCAATTTTAGTTTTTGTTTAAAACCGTGTAACTAATTTTTTTGTATGTATAAGGGAAAAAATCGATATCAGTAAAGTTATTTTGTTTGACAGAATAGTACAATTCGATTTATTAATCATTATTTAGACAAAGGAAAACAAGGCGTGATATTTTTAGTGTTTATTTGTAAAGTCTATTACGCTTACCCTTAATAGGCTTCAATTGCAATTATTACAATGATTTATTTGACCTGGTTGATCCGTGATATATGTTTGATCTATATTTTCGGTTTTATCTGAATTTACTTCATTCTTTAGATTTTCTGGGTTATCGACATTTTCTTTTGATACTAGTTTATTTTATTTTTCTGGTTCATTTGTATTTGCTACTTGAACTGTACTTTCTGTTTGACCAGTTTTATCTGTTTGACCTGTATTTTTTGTTTGACCTGTATTTTCTGGCTGATTTGTATTTCCTGATTGGTTCGTATTTCCTGATTGATTCGTATTTTCCGATATACCTTCCGATAAAGTAGTTGCATTATTTTGGCCGTCGCCAGTTTCAGTTGCATTAATGCTATCAGTTGTAACATCTATTGTACTAGTTTCTTCTCCTTCCGGTAACTCCAGTATCTGGTTATGGTAATCTTCTGGATTGGCTCTTTGGGAGAAGATGCATGTTGATACACATTCATATTCGTTACTAAACATATTCATATTAGGTAAGCAACCTCGCCAAATACCTACTTCGCACCTTGAGCCCGATTTCCAGTAATACATAACCGGTTGAGGAGGTTTCCCACAATCATCCCATCTGAAGTTGGCAAAGCATGCTTCTGGCGGTACTACAAACAGTAATAATGAGAAACTATAGACCCGTAGCTATCAACTTTTATGGGTACTATACACGAGGGGTGAAATGGTAAATATATTGCTGTCAATCTGTTGTCTATATCACTGCCTGTATGGCTCGAGCGTTGAGTAACAAAAAAGTGAATTCGAAACCAAATCTTTTTCCATGCCGTTTCTTTGGGTAGATCTCACGTCTTCTTGAAACATAGTTTCTTAGACGTGTGGATTTTCTCACGTCGTTTTCCTTTACCGCCGATCAAGTGATAATTGCATAAATCTAAACACACGAAATTAGTGGTATATGCCCACGCCAGGATTCGAACCAAGGACTTTCAAACAGAGACTTGCTCTTATTCACTAGGGTTTCGTACACGAAACATTCCAAGAGGTTAAATATTAGCTTAAGTTCACGCTAAGTTAGACGTACTAACACAGATATATCACTAAGTGATTCTTTATAGTATCTATCTATAATTTCACACCAAGTTGCTTAAAGGTAGGCAGAGAGAACCGAGCACTACATGACTCGATCTTTACATCCCTCACTCTCTTTTATAACTAGATAGCATGCTATTTAAAAAAAAAATATTAGATTCCTTTCACGATCACCTTTTCACCAGCAGGTCAAATTGACTGTAAGACGACAAAAGGCTACTCACAGTCCTGTGTGCTTGTGTGCCTGATGAAATAGTTGGAGTAATACACGGAGCCCTTCACAAAGGCTGAATAACGAGCTCGCTTAGTGGTTAGTAATGTTACCTTAACACCTACGCTTGTGGGTTCGTTGCCCACATAATTTGGTGTTTTCAAGAGAAATAAAGGAAGAACCTTTACCTCACAGAAAACCGCAGCTAAATAAGAACTCCCTTGAAGCTTGTTGTACTCCCGGGTGTGAGTGAGGTCACCAGCAAGCTCCTAAGGAGTTGCTGTGTTAACAGCAGACGTTGCATCGTTCATAGTTCACAGGCTATGGTAACCGCTTTACGTCAGGTGGGCAGTATGCCTCCCGACGTTGTATAAAAAGGCCGTATCGAGGTTTTAACAGTCGGTAACCCAATGATGCTATATAAAAATATTCAATTTACCTGGATTGACAGCATATACATATAAAAAGAAAAAACAACATAATACTGTGTATAAACATGTCATCTTCACCACGGATGTATAATGAACAGGCTGTTGATAGAAGCAGCAAAATTATTAATTAACATTTAATGTAATTGTTTTCGCACGAGTGATAATTATTAGTACTTCTCCGCTGTTTAAATAGGTCGTTAAAGTTTCGCGCACGTTCTTTATCGCGAGTCTCGTAAACACAATAAATATTTGTGTTGGATACATGTACCTTATTTTGACGTGAATACGTCTTTATATGTTCCATAGGCAATTCAGAAAACTGACGTTTTCTTTTTATACAACGTCGGAAGTTCAGTACTGAGCATTGACTCACGAGATGCCACGTCTGCTGCATAGCGACTCCTTAGGAGCTTACTGGTGCCCTCACTCACACGTAGGAACACACTCTAGGGAACAACTCTCTAGGGAGTTGTTATTTGGTTTTCAATAAGCTGGAAGTAGTTTCCCAGATGGGTCGCTTTGATGCACCCTACCTCTCTTAAAAATACCCAGACCAATACAAATATACCGCGGATACGGGGTGGAGACCTGGTGACCTGAAATACGGGCTTCTGCCTAGTTTAGGCATCAGTCCTCCACAATGCTCTGGTACTATATATAGATTTATACATGTATTTGTTATGTAAATTGTGGAAGAAATAAATAAATTTATTATTATTATTATTATTACATGTTCATGCACGCAAATGTTTACACTGTGTGGGAATCCAACCCACGAGCGTTGGTGTCAAAGTCGCGTTATTAACCGCTGTCTAATAGTTTCATATTTGACGAGCTCGGTGGCGCAGTGGTGAAACGCGTTGTTACGCTACTTTGACACCAACGCTCGTGGGTTCGATTCCCACACAGTGCAAACACTTGTGTGCATGAACATGTCTGTTTGTCTTGGTCTGGGTATTTTCTATGTATAATAAGTATGTATTTACAAAAAAAATTGTATTTACGTATGTTTATCAGTTGTCTAGTACCCATAATACAAGCTTCGCTTACTTTGGGGCTAGTTGGCGCTGTGTAATTTGTCCGACAATATTTATTATTTATTTATTTATATACCGCCTTCTGATAGCACATAACCAATTTGATTATGTGCTATCAGAAGGCAGTAGTCTTGGGCTTCCTCGGCTTCTACATCATTCTACTTTTCCTATATACACCTGTTTCATCATTCTATCATCTTGTATTATTTCTACATGTACGGAACAACATAGCAAACTTTTATTATCTTATATGATGGTCTCTTTCAGACCAACTGACTTTCTTTCATTTTCAATGCCAACTCGGCAATACACCGTAATTTTTGTATAATTTGACGGCGTTTAATCTACGAGTACTTTCACGCTCTCTCTGCCAAGCCAACTCTCGCTTAAGTATATCAGCATTGGGATCAGCACCACGTAAGTATATAATATATGATTACTATCGGCAAGGGTTTCTACATGCGTATACGTTTAAGTCCACCTGTTCAAAACTAATTAAAAGCCTCTTGAACAGCAAGCGACCTTGATCAGGCAGAACCCACGTCAAAGTCAGTACAAATAAAATGAAATTTCACTTCACTTCTATTAACATTCTATATTGTGCGATAATTTAGGATGGATCGGGCTGGGAATTAACATATTTAGTGTGTACCTAACATGATGTAAAATCATTGACTTTACAAGTACATATTTAATGAGTACATGCATACATATCATCACGCCTGTCTCCCATTGCGGTAGGCAGAGACTATGGAACGCCAGGTGCACCGATCCAAACATACCGCTTTCGCTTCTTCCACGCTCATCAACCTCTTCATGCACGCTCTTCGGTTTTGGGTACCTTTGATTTGGCATTAGGATTTAATGAGTGATTTTCAAACAAACAACAAATTCAAACTATTCGACATTATGATTATTACAAATTTGGTCCCAGTACTGGCTATCTTATACAATCGCCAAGGTCCAGGGTTCGAAATCCGCTGTCTTTTTACACATTTTTCTCACAGCAAAGGATGCCGACGACCGCGCGAAATGGAGAAGTAGATGTTGGAAAGCGGACCCCGGGCTCCGAAGTGAGGGCTTGGGACACGACCGGGACTGACGATCGATGATGATGACTTTAGCCCAGGGTCCGTTGTATAAGGTAGCCAGTACCGGGACCAAATATTTAATAGCCTAAGGATTTGGCGAAGATACAGATTTTTACGTGAACCCACTGTTCACGTAAAAATGTATCTTCGCCAAATCCTTAGGCTCAGGTAGCGGACTCCGCTGATCCCAACGGATTATGACACGGGATAACTCTAAGAAGAATTAATAATAACTACATGCCATTGGGCAAGCATTGTGTTTGTTAGATTAGTGGCTCCATCGATTCATCTATACAGATAAATAAAATTGGAGTGTCTGTTTGTAATATTAAAATAACCGCTTTTTACTAAACACATATTAAAGTCAAAACTTCTTTAGGGGCGTTGTGCACTTTTTAGGATGAGTAAAAAATGCTAAACTCGCGTCAGGCCGTCAGGCCGTCAGGACACGTGACCCTGACCGTAAGATTTTGGTGAGAATTGTAACTTAAGTTCGCTGCAGCGCTAAAACGTTGGTTACCGCCAATTAAACAATTAAAACATGAAGCGCTAGATTAAACTATTTTTAACGGAAGTATCGCGTGTCTTTCCTGCGACCACGGACGCTGCAAAGCGTTCGAAACGTCAGGTTTCAACAAAATAAATAAAACACGCGATACTTCCGTTAAAAATAGTTTAATTTCAATGTGTAACAATCGCGAAAACCTAAGATAATACTAAGCGCTAGATTGTTCATAGGGCATTATTTTCTCGCGACCAAAACGTTGTAAGCGCCATGAAATTGTTGGCGTTTACGCGTTTCGTTCAACGTAGTTTATCAACATCGCTGTTTGGTTTAAGCGGCGCAGGGCGCTTGCGCGAGTGTGCGTGTGTGTTAGAGTTTTAGAAATTGGCGATGATGATGCTGGTAATGATGATGGTGAAAGAGTCGTTGAAATTATGGATGAAAGTTGATTTTTCTGAGAGATGAGAGAGAGAAAATTATTCCCTAACCATTCCAAAATATTCAAAAATGCACAACGTTAATGTTCAAGTTTTCACTTCTGCCGGCACTCCCGGAGTGCAACCCGTTTTTTTTTACAATTTTTGGCTGTCTTTCTGTTTGTTACGGCTAATCTCTAAAACGGCTGGACCGATTTTGACGGGACTTTCATTGGCAGATTGCTGATGTAATAAGGAGTAACTTAGGATACTTTTATTTTAGAAATTTTATTTATTTTTATTAATAATACAAATAAATAATATAAAAATAACTATTCCGCGCGGACGTAGTCGCGGGCACAGCTAGTCTTTTATAATTCCCACGAATTCTAGTACACTAATTCAATTTCATCGCTATTTGATAAAGCTATATCGAGTGAAATTCATGTGAATTATTTCAGAGCATGAAATTTATGCTCTGCAAGTAGGTCAACAAGCAGTATATTAAATTCCCGTTGACTCTTCATGAATTAAAAAGGATTTTCAGTTCAAAAAATGCGAACCCCCAATTAGTAACTCCCACTCGCGCATCGCTCTCAACCTTCGGGCTGTAAATTAAATAAAATTTTTAGTTTATCTATTTAAAATTTACACCAAGATTCATTTTTAATTTTCATTCAACAAGCGCTATGGTGAAATGGCTAGTAATGCTATTTTAACATCAAGGCTCGGGGATTCGATTCCTACACAAGACAAATATTTGTGTGCATGAACTTTTGTTTATACAACGTCTGGAAGCATACAAGCATACGGCCCAAAGTGGTTACCGTAAGCCTATGAACGCTTGCAACATATTAAGTATCACTCTCTCTCTCTCTGTGTGTGTGTTGTTAAAACATTACTCCGTAGGAGCTTATTGGTGACCTCACTCACTCACAGGATCAAAACAACCCTCCAGTTAGAGATATGGCTACGATTTTCTGTGAGATGGAGGTACTTCCCCAGGTTTTGATGCACCTTAACTCTCTTAAAAATAGCCAGACTAATGCAAACAGACATACTCGTATCAAAGCACACATGCGAAATATTTTGGTGTTTGCCTTGATGTGGACGTTTTTAAGAGTGATATGGTGCATCATCTCGACTGGGACAGTACCTCTATTTGACATAAAACTACAGCCCGGGAGATTCCAAACGAGTTCCTATGATGACAGCAGGGGTGGCAATGCGCGGTGCACTATATTCCCCTCCCGACGTCGTACAATAATATATACATATCATCACGTCTGTCTCCCATGGGGTAGGCAGAGACTATAGAACGCCAGGTGCACCGATCCAAACATACCCCTCTCGCTTCTTCCACACTCATCAACCTCTTCATGCACGCTCTTCGGTTTTGGGTACTTTTGATTTGGCCCTTTTTCAACACATCACCAATTTGATCTAGGTATATGTGTGCGTCTCGGGCGGCTCTCGACATCACCATTCACTCGTACAATAACTTCCCTTTTATTACATTAAATTGAATTATCTCATATAACAACTTCATTGAATTGACTGTTTCATTAATTAGCGTTCAAAATATTCGATATTAATGGCGTCAGTCATGTTTAGAGTATGCAGTAAATTTATATATTAATTTCATATTAATTATATACAATATAATTACTTCAATCATATTTTAATATCTGTTTTAATCTATTTCATATGATTAATTGCAATTGGCTGCAAAGTAGTTGTTGCAGGAGCTCTAAAACGTCGTTGCGATGTTTCAATGTGATTGAATACGCGAGTTAAGTGGCGTCGATCGCAGGCTGTCTATGGATGGGGTTTATTCACCTTGAATTCCTCTGATGTCCGTATTCAAATACGTAAAGTCAGACTATTTCGATAGATCAGAGTCGTTAACTTAATAAGACCCAGAATGGGGGAGTACATGCACCTCAAAGGAAACCATAGCCAAATAAGAACTTCCTAAAGGGTCGTTATATTAGTGAATGAGGTTGCCAATAAGCTCTTGAAGAGTTACTGTGATAACATTAGGTTGGTAGCGAATTCTTCTATTGCATTGTATTATTACTCATATTATTTATATGTTTTCTATTCTTCTATTGTAAAGCGGTTGCCGTAGCCTATGAACACCTGCAATACAATTAAAGTTTCTCTCGTGCAACGCCTTAGGAGCTTACTCGTAACCTCACTCACTCACTCCTCCTTGTCTTTTGGGCTTCTTTGATGCACCTTACCTCACTTGAAAATATCCAGACCAATACAATCACACATGTTCATGAATACAAATGTTTGTCCTGTATGGGAATCGAATTCACGAGCGTTGGTGTTAGAGTAGCGGTACTAACCAATCCGCCCCCGTGCTCGTCAAAATAAAAATAAAACCCACTTTACATCGGGTGGGCCATATGCGTACATGCCTCCAGACGTAGTATAAAAAAATAGTAATCACAAAACGTGGTCACATATCTGTTTAAGAATCTCTAGTTTACCTTGGCGAATGATGTATCCCATTCTTACGAAAGTCACGGACTGAAATTGTAATGTATATTAATACATATTACATCCCGCGTTGTGCATTTACCTTACACTTGCCTGCACATTGTCACAGTATAGAAATGTAACAGTAGGTTTACTAGCACTAAAATTCAAATCCCACAGAAGCGGGAAAATCAGGAAAGCGGCAGTAACCCGGGACTGGATTTTTTGTAACATTCGGGTTTGTATGCAACCTGTCACACAAAAAGCAGGCGTGATCCGGCGCGATGCGACCGCTTTTTGTGTGACGGGTTGCATACAAAAACGAATGTTACAAAAAATCCCGTCGCGGAACGCTGCCACTTCCCCGCTTTTCCCGCCTCTGTGAGTTTTGGCTTTAAGTCCTTATTTACACGACTGCCTCAAAAAAGGAGTGTAATATCAGGGTTTATGTATGTATGTTTTGTAAGTTAGTCTTAACTGTCACAGATGTACGAGGTATCGTTAAAATTCTTATGTTATCTCGGCATATGTGAATGGTATAAATGAAATGCGTGTTTTATTTAAAATTTTTAAATAAATTGTCTTGGTAACATAATTAACATTACCCGCATTAGAGCGGTTGTATCGTCACTTTATAAGTTCGCGAACAGTTAGCGGCCGGCAAAACAAAGAGAAATACTTGTTGCTGCACCGGTCGCTACAGATTTGCCTGCGAACTTCATTTAGAATACGTGTAGTGCCATATGTGTTATTATACTGTTTAAATGTATACTGTGACAATGAATAGCTATAATGTTCAACGTACCTTCAGTATACGCACTTTCTCAGTAACTAATTTCCTTTTTCGCTGAAAATGTACTGGAAGTGTATTTTTAAATTTCATAATTACGTATTCATAATTCTCGATGAACTCAATGTACTCATAATTCTCGATGAACTCAATGTACTCATAATTCTCGATGAACTCAATGTACTCATAATTCTCGATGAACTCAATGTACTCATAATTCTCGATGAACTCAATGTACTCATAATTCTCGATGAACTCAATGTACTCATAATTCTCGATGAACTCAATGTACTCATAATTCTCGATGAACTCAATGTACTCATAATTCTCGAAGGAGCTCGATGGTGTCGTTACGCGTGTCATTCTATCGTAAAAGACAGAAGTGGTCTTCGGGTGACTTGAAAACATAAGCCTTCGCCAATCCGCAATTGAGCATCGTGGTGGAGTATGTTCTAAACGCCTTCTGGTAAAGAGAGATCCATATCCCTGCAGTGTTCATGTAGTAGTAATAGTAGTACTCGAAATTACTGTATCATCGACTGCCTGCAAACCTCTTGAGGTCGTCGCTTCATCAAGTGGGAGTCGTCGTCCCACACTGCGTGTACTAGTAAGGCTACGCCATTCGAGAACCTTTCTTCCCCAGCGGTTGTCGGTTCTACAACTATATGGCCGGCCCACTGCCACTTCAGCTTGCTTATCCTGTGGGCTATGTTGGTTATCTTAGTTCTACTGTAGATATCCTCATTTCTGATTCTATCACGCAGAGAAACCCCGAGCATAGCTCTTTCCATAGCACGCTGAGCGACCGTGAGCTTCCCCATACGGCCCACAGTGAAGGGCCACGTTTCAGTTCCGTATGTCATCACTGCAACACATACTGTTCGAAGACCTTACTCTTCAGGCGTTGAGGTGTTTTGGACGAGGAGATGTGTCAAAGTTTCCCGAACGCTGCCCAGCCGAGTTGGATCCGTCTGTTGACGTTGCTGACCTCTCGGTCGAAGAAGAAAAATATTTTTTGCATTTAAAGCCCAATTCTTGAGTTAGGTTGAACAACACAATACGGTTCTTAGAAGCCGAGGAAAAAAAAGAAACTAGAAAAGGTTCTCTCGGATGTCGCGCAAATCGTTTCGTTAAATTCGTGAACGTTACTTAAAATCTGCAGCATAACGCTTTCAGATTAACTTCCATGGGTATTGAAGGGGCATGCCCCTTGATTCGGATATACAGAGCAAATACAAGAGAAAAAATTACGAAACAAACACACAATGCGAAAATGGAGAGATTTAGAAGCCGAAGAAGATCCTAATTCACATATTTATATAGCATAATAGTCGTATTTTTAACCCCCGACGCAAAAGAGGGATGTTATAAGTTTGGCGTGTGTATCTGTGTTTCTGTGTATATGTGTATCTGTCTGTGGCATCGTAGCTTCGAAATGGATAAACCGATTTTGATTTTGTTTAAAAGGTGACTTAATCGAGAGTGGTTTTGTGTATATCATTATTAATAATTAATTATAATAATGTTACTTTTTATAGGTTATTTTTAGGGTTTTTAAAATTTTACCAGAAGGTGTTATTAAAAATGTTAGGATGAGCCTGCTAAAATAAGAGCTATGAACGTTAACAGATTAAGGACCAAGCCGTTTTTATGATTTTTTACCAAAACACATTGACTGTGGATTGATAAAGGATAGTTGTAATAAGCTTTTACTAAGGTCAGTTATTAGATTAATTAATAAAGTTATTAAAAAAATGTTATTAATGTTTGACTTCTATGTAGCCACTATGGTAGCCATCCCAATCTGGCGGTCCTCGGAAAGGGCGGGAAATGAAAGCGTTCAGTACCTACTAAATTAGCACTGAATGCAGCATTAAGGTTCATTCCACTTATTTAAAAGATTACAGGAAGTAAAAAATCAATAATAGAATTTAGAGAAGACTTAATTGAATACTTGCCTAACATAGAAAACGTGATTGACCCAACAACAAACGACGAAGTCACTACATCTGGAAGGATAAAACATAGATTAGATAAAAAAAGAGGGCCAGCACATAAAGTAAGAAAGTTTGTAGAGGATGTTATGAAAAGAAACAACATAAATTGATTCCTAAAAATAATGTGAAAAAGGTGGTGACTTATTGCGTTACTTGTGAAGGATAACCTCACTTTTGCATGGAGTGTTACAATATTCACGTTCTAAATTAAATTCATTTGCCTAATTAATCAAAATCATTTCTTTTCTCTTTTAATTTGATCATTATAAGAAAGAAAGAAAGAAAGAAAATCATTTATTTGTACATCACATAACACTGTACAATACATACGTAAAAGAAACTAATGATAACAGCTAACTGTATTATGCGATGTTACAAATTGGTCTCGGCTCAGTATATTGTCAAAGCCTGTGTGACAGACCCGACACTGATTTTCAGCCGAAACCAGTCTTTTGTGACACCACGGACGCAGCCAACAAAACACTATGTACCAATGAAATAATACATGAAGAGATTAAATTAAAAAAGTATCAAATACACATAAATACCCTATTTCACAACATGTTATTTTTAATACCGAAATTCAGACTTTTAAGGATTATACCTAAGAGACTTCTGTGAGTTGTGTTACATGACGAATTGTACTTAAGCATATCAATAATTATTTCGAATGTAAACCGAGTGTCAAAACTGTAAGGAAGAAAATAAAGTTCTCGACTTCGACAAATCACAATATTATTACGGTTTAAAGTCAATTAAAAGAAGAAAATCTAATTTCACGTATTAAGAATCACTGTAAAATAAGTTTAAATGGGCTGTCCCCGGCCACATACTTTCTGCCTTAAGGAGAAAATGAGTTATGATTACCAATATACTGTAGGGGCAAATCGGCAAGTGCATTTCTTTGAAGTGCATTTCATAAGAAGGAACATACTATTTTGTTGTTTTAGAACAGAACATTTATACTAACAAAGTAATTAAAAGCTAATACTTAACAAAATCGACTTTCATTTGACTGGAGTTTTTATGAAACGTTTAAGTCTCTTGATATTTTAGTGTCGTTGTTTGCTTGTGTGAATGACCAGCGGTCCGCATTTCTTACATATTCCATAAGGAACCGCCAGGCCGAATCATTTAAGGCAGGTGAGTCGTAGCGGTCCCATGGGACCTCTGGTTTTATTTTCCCAAAATTCCAGTACCTACCCATAAGGACCGCTCTTGTCCTTAACCTGTTAAAAAATCGAATGCGGTGATTAAGGGCTGAGTTATATAGCGCTCGGTTGAAGAAAAATAAAGGTAAATATTCTTTATTTACCAATGGGCCCTCGCGGGCACTTAAACATATCTTACATTTATAAAACTAAATTTCATTGTTTTTGAAGTGAAAACTTCTTTAGCGGCGTTGTGCACTTTTTGGTATGAGTAAAAAATGCTAAACTCGCGTCAGGCCGTCAGGACACGTGACCGTAAGATTTTGGTGAGAATTTAAGTTCGCTGAGCGCTAAAACATTAGTTACCTCTAATTAAACAATTAAAACATGAAGCGCTAGATCGTTCATGGGGCATTATTTTCTCGCGACCAAAACGTTGTAAGCGCCATGAAATTCTTGGCGTTTACGCGATTCGTTAAACGTAGTTTATCAACATCGCAGTTTAGTTTAAGCGGCGAAGGGCGCTTGCGCGAGTGTGTTTGAGTTTTAGGGATTGGCGATAATGATGCTGGTAATGATGATGGTGAGTCGTTGAAATTATGGATGAAAGTTGATTTTTCTGAGAGATAAACTTTTTAATGTAAAATAATTGTAATAGTTCTGTAGTGTTAAATTTTTAATATAATATAAATTGTCATGTTTGTGTACGATAGCGCAATAAATGAATATTGTATTTTACACATACATGATAGTACTTTTATACTGATAAATAAAGCAATTCGTGCGATACTATTCCCTACGAAACGAAGTTGTAAAAATGTTTATGGCTGTTGTATGCGGTCTTATGGCAGGACGTATTGATGTGTCAAGCTTTAATATCTATCTTTACATTATGGCCGCGGTCTGTAAGGACCTTTACGTTGTTTTATTTCAATTCCTAATTCGTATTTATTACGTTCTTAAGTTGAGGTTTTGACGAGCTCGGTGGCGCAGTGGCGAAACGCGCTGTTACATTGCTTTGACACCAACGCTCGTGGGTTCGATTCCCACACAGGACAAACATTTGTGTGCATGAACATGTCTGTTTGTCTTGGTCTGGCTATTTTTAAAAAAGGTACTCGCCCTCACAGAGAACCGCAGCCAAATAACAACTCCCTGGAGAATCGCATCGCGCGAGTGATACTTAATGTATTGCAAGCGTTTATAGGATACGGTAACCGCTTCACACAGGTAGGTCGTATGCTTGTATGCATCCCGACGTTTAATAAAAAAAATAGATCTTTAGTATATTGTAATGTATTTAAATTTGTATATTTGGGGTGTGAGTGGTAGTAGGTGGATACCGGCCGGCACTAATCTGCATGAACTAGCCGGTAGCGAGAGCACACAAAGTCGTTTAGATCAAATGTGCCTGTAAATTTGACTTTCGCAAAATAACGCCTGAGTTTATTAACTATTTTTTTAGAGACAACCTCGAGAGCCCTATAAGCATACAGCCCACCTGATGTACCTAAATTGGTAATCATAACTTATACACACTTGCAACACAGGCAGTGTTAGTCGCGCGTTGTCACTTCTGCAGCCAATACAGCAATTCATTACGAGCTTATACTTACGATGTAACTTACGAGGTAATATCACTCGCAGGTACACCTCCACGGTGTTGTTATTTGGGTGCGGTTTTCCTGAGTTGCCTAGTCGGGCTGCTTTGATACCTACCTCTCTTAAAAACAACCAGACCAAGGCAAACAGACACGATTGAGAGGTTTTGGGACATTTTCAGAGGTTGCGCGGCAGTGTTTGTCTCTAAGAAAAATAATATAAATATATATATATATTATTGTGTCACTTTTATATTAGTTATTAGTTATAAGGATAAATTGTTTCTAACAAAATGAACAAATAGTCTGAAATAAAGATTTATTATTATATTATTATTATTAAGCAGCAGAGGAGACATCGCGAAAGTCATATTTAATATATCGCAAGCGTTAATAGGCTATGGTACCCGCTTTACATCAGGTGGGCCGTTTGCTTGTATGCCTCCCGACGTAGTGTAAAAAAAAATGTTTATGCACACAAATGTTTGTTGTCTATGGGAAACGAAACCCACGAGCCTTGGTGATAAAGTTATTTAAATAACATAATGCAGACTGTTGACATTAACAGGGTTAAATCTAAAGTCAGCAAGGAAAACATCGTGAGGAAACCCACACGTCCAGAAAATTATATTCCGAAAGTCGTGTGACCTAACCTCAGAAAAATCTGGTCTTCCCTCTGGGTTGTGGATGTCTGACGGCAGTCACTCCATCTAAAAATCAGTATGTATGTATATCTTCACGCCAAGTCCCTTGCAGGGTAGGCAGAGAGAACCGAGCGCCATAAGACGCGGTCCTTGCATACTTCACTCGCTTCTGTGACATTCATAGCTCTTTTCATGCACGCTCGCCGGTTCCTGGGGCTTCTGACGTCACCTTCTGATAAAACACGACCAATTTGGTCATGGTAGGTTAGTCTCGGCCTTCCTCGGCTCCTACATCCTTCCACTTTTGCATTGTATATCTGTTTCGTCATTCTTTCTACATGTCCGAACCAACGGAGCATGCCCTTTCTTATCTTAACACCGACACTCTCTTTTAGACCAACTCTTTCTCTCACGTCTTCATTACGAACGCGGTCAGCAAGCGTTATGCCATAAATTTTTCGCAATGCTCGCATCTCGACCGCATTTATTCTACTTTCATGCTCTCTCTGCCATACCCAGCTCTCACTTCCATAAGTTAGCGTTGGTATTAGCACCGCGTTGTGTACAGCGAGCTGTGCCTTCTGGCTTAGATTTCGGCAGCCTAGAAGTTTACCCAACGCTCCATTCACCCTATTCCCGGCACTCACTCGTCTCTCCACGTCAGCGGTGTACCTTCCATTGCTGCTAAAAGCACTTCCAAGATATACAATCTCATTCACTTGCTCCAACACTACATCATCAACCATAATCCTAGTGTCTAAAAATCAGTATCTTCTCAAAACCCTTACGCTTAGGTAGCGGACCCCGCCAATCCTAATTGATTAGGAAACGGGATAAAGTGAAGACGAAGAAGAAGAAACTTTCGTTAAACTCGGCTGAAACTAAATGCATCAAACCTAATGTACTTGCCAGTAAACTCAGCTCCGCCGCATGTGCAGTTAATATAATGAGATAATTTACGAACGTGGCTACTGCCCACCTAGTCTATTTCATAATTTTAGCTATGCATGTAAACATCTCACATTTAGTTAGTATAGTTTTCCGATCAAAATCAACCAAACCAAAGCAGTTTTCATTTCGTAAACCCTTTATCGTCTGGACGCAGCAAACCGCGAAAGAAAGTGTAAATATAACCTAACTATTGAGACGTTTTATTATTCTTTGTGTCGAGTTAGCATTCCGCAAACCTGATTACTCACTCGCAGCGTGGGGTTGCGGTGACGGAAATTATTTTCCGATTGGTTTAACAAATGTTTGCCGGTGGATGACTTCACTAATAGAAGTTTGTTCGATGTGTATGTCGCTGTTTACGAGTTCGAATACTCCGTACAGCGTAGACGAATCACTTGTATTGTAACGAATGTTACAAAAATCCCGTTCCGGATCGCTGCCGCTTTTCCCGCCCCTGCGAATTTATCCTCAATCTTTTTTTTTATACTTCGTCGGGGGGCATACAAGCATACGGCCCACCTGATGTAAACCGGGTACCGTAGCCTATTAACGCTTGCGATGTATTAAGTATCACTCGCGCGATGCCTCCTCTACTGCTTACACAGCAACTACTTGCGAGCTTACTGGTGACCTCACTCACACGCGGGAACACAACAACCCTCTAGGGAGTTGTTATTTGGCTGCGGTTTTCTGTGAGGTGGAGGTATTTCCCCAGACGGGCTGCTTTGATACGCCCTACTTCTCTTAAAGCATCCAGACCAAGACAAACAGACATGTTCATGCACACAAATTTGTCTTGTGTGGGAATCGAACCCACGAGCGTTGGTGTCAAAGTCGCGTCATTCACGACTGAGCCACCGAGCTCGTCGAAATGCATCGGTATGCCAGGAGTCGTGTGTTTATCACACGCTCTATCACCTTGGAGAGAAGGGAGGTTATTGCAATAGGCCTATAATTCGATGGGTCTGATTTATCGCCCTTTTTGGGCACCCGGTGCACATCGGCGGTCTTCCATGAAGACGGGGCATGCCCAGTGGAGTAGGAAAGCACGAAAAGGTGCGTATATCACTGCCGGTATACCGTCTGGCCCACTCGATTTATGAATGCCGAGATAGAATAATGCCCGCTGGACATCTCACTGAATGATAGGGACTTCCGGCATTGAGCTACCGCACCACGGGATGCTAGGTGGAACAGCTCCACCGTCATTCATATTCAAGTTAGAGCCAAAGGGTTTTACCGAGTAAATCGGCACAGAGACACTAGGATCCCCATTAGCACGAGCCGTGGTCCAAGCCTTGTAGGCAGCATGCTTGAAAAGATTGATCTCTACAATGCCAATTAAACCACGATCGCTTTTTGACTCCCACAGTAGCTACTAGGCGATTGGGTATGTAGCATTCCATGCCATCCAATATCGCCGCAGTCACTGCGGTCGCGCAGGAATCAATGCTGATGTGGGTGTGGTCACTAGTTAGCTCGTTAAGTGTTGCTGTGGTAGCAGCAGAGATTGACGAGCTCGGTGGCTCAGTCGTGAATGACGCAACTTTGACACGTGGGTTCGATTCCCACACAAGACAAACATTTGTGTGCATGAACATGTCTGTTTGTCTTGGTCTGGATGTTTTAAGAGAGGTAGGCGCATCAAAGCATCCCGTCTGGGGTAGTACCTCCACCTCACAGAAAACCGCAGCCCAATAACAACTCCCTAGAGGGTTGTTGTATTCCTGCGTGTGAGTGAGGTCACCAGGAAGCTCCTAAGGAGTTGCAGTAAGCAGCAGAGGAGGCATCGCGCGATTGATAATTGTTATTTACAAGCGCTAATAGGCTACGGTAACTGTTTTACATCAGGTGGGCCGTATGCATGCTTTCCGATATCGTATAAGAAAAAGAAAAGGTGGCATCGCGCGCGATACTTAATGTACTGCAAGCATCCATAGCCGACGGTAACCGATTTACCTAAGGTGGGCCTATGCTTATATGCCTCCCAACGTTGTAAAAATAAACAAACACGAGCTCAACGGCGCAGTGGCGAAACACGCTGTTACGTTACTTTGACACCAAGCTTGTGGGTTCGATTCCCACACAGGGCAAATATTTGTGTACATGAGCATGTCTGTTTCTCTTGGTCTGGGTGTTGTTAAGAGAGGTAGGGCACATCAAAGCCGCCCATCTGGGGCGAAACTGCAGCTTAATAACAACTACCTGGAGTGTTGTTGTGTTCCTGCATTTGAGTGAGGTAACCACCAGTAAGCTCCTAAGGATTTTCTGTGCAAGTGGCGAGGAGCCGAGGTGGCATCGCGCGAGTACCTAATACTTAATGTATTGCGAGCGTTCATAGGCTAAGGTAACCGCATTCCATCAGGTGTGCTGTATGTTTGTCTTGACACCATTAACATTAACACCATCTTTTTATTGCAAAAGAGAGCCATAAGAGCTATCTACAAACTTGGTCCCCGTGAGAGCCTTAGAGAAAAATTCAAAGAAATAAATATTCTAACAGTCGCATCGCAATATATCTATGTAAATCTTTTGCATGTCCATAAAAACATAGACTCATTTTGTAAAAAGAGTGATACTCATAACATAAATACTAGATATAAGCATAATCTTGTGTTACATGCAAGCCGTCTCCACAAAATAAGTAATTCTTTTATGGGACAATGTATACGGTTCTATAACAAACTTCCCAGCAATATAAGAGAATTGTCAATAAACAAGTTTAAAACTACTATTAAAGCCAAATTGTGTAGCAGGGCATATTATAAAGTATCTGACTATATTAATGATAAAAATGCCTGGGATTGAGTCGATCCAATTATAATGTAATTAATAAATTATGTAAATTTGTTTGGATACCAAAAGAGGGATGCCTGAGTTTTTTGGCAGTATTTTTATCAGTGCTCACCTAGTCATGAACTGCACGGTAGGGAAAAAAATTGTGACGATTCCAAACAAATGTAGCCATTTTTACGGAATAAAAAGATTTTGACTTTGACTTTGACTTTGACATTGTATAAAATAACTATCAGTAAATATGAAACAAAACAAAAAAACTTCATTGCCCCTCATATTTGATTTCACTTCAAGCACAAGAATTGCATTAAAATGTAATAACTGGTATTTGAATTCCGATCGAACCGCCATAACTCGAATGCAAATCGATGAAATGCTCTAATCGAGCGGATAAATGTGATTAAAACTCTATTATCGTACGGCAGGGCTTGAAGCGCCCTGTGGAGAAATACGATTGCACTTAGGGTCGGAAAAGACCAGACAAATCGATAATTGCAATGCTTTTTGAAGAGCTGAATGGCGTTGACGTGTGTGTAGTCGAACACGTAAGTTAGGCAGGGTTTACCGCAGCCTGTTCATGAATGGGTTTAGTCATCTCCAATTCCGTGCGTCGTACGTTAGGCCGTCGGGTTTTTTATACAACGCCGTGAGGCATGTAAATGTCCTTAGCTTTGGGGCTCGCTGGTAACTTACTCCCTCTCAGAAATACCACAAATCAGGGTCCAGGGACTTATTAATAGACTGTGAGGTGAAGATACTCTCCCAGAGTCCACTGCCTCTCCTAATAACACCCAGGCTAAGATAGACAGACATGTTCATGCATACAAATGTTTGTCCTGTGTGGGAATCGAACCCACGAGCGTTGGTGTTAAAGTAGCAATACTAACCACTATGCCACCGAGCTAGTAAAAAGTGTATTTGAAATCATAACTTAAGCGACTCTACAGCAGGCTTTTTTTTATACAACGTCGGATGGCAGACTAGCATACGACCCATTGGATGTAAAGGGGTTGCCTTAGCCTTGTAATACATAATGTATCACTCGCGCGCATTATGTATCACTACTCACACAGCAACTCCTTGGAAGCTTACTGGTGACCTAACTCACACGCAGGAACACAACAATCCTCTTTGAGGATCTCTCGTTTTCTGTGAGGTGGAGGTACTTCGCCAGACGGGCTGATTTGACAATAATAAATAATAAATATTGTCGGACAAATTACACAGCGCCATCTAGGACCAAAGTAAGGGAAGCTTGTGCCATGGGTGCTAGACAACTGATAAACATACGTAAATACGTTTTCTTTTTGTAAATACATTGTTATTATACATAGAAAAAACCCAGACCAAGACAAACCTACCTCTCTTAAAAAAAATATTTTTGCATTTGATATCGCAATTCTTGAGTAAGGTTATATAAACTGTTCGACATCACGAAGAAATGATCCTAAGATAAGCTGAGAAAAAGAAAGAAAGTAAGAAAAAGCGTTAATAGATTCAGGCGTTATTTTGCGAAAGTCAAATTTACATGGAATTTGATCTAAGCTGCTTTGTGTGCTTCCCCCACCAATTAGTTCATGCGGCCTAGTCACTTGTAGCATGTTATTCTTACGATTAGCGTCTACAATACCCGATGATGCCCCGTGGAGAGGTGAAACACGTGTCGCAACGATGACCAGGCCAGTCGTGGCAGCGACGATGGTGGGAGCATGCGGTTTCTGTTCCAGATGGCGGACGACCGAAGCAGCCGAGGCAGAGACTACCGGAGCAGCCATGGCAGCGTCGGCATGTTGCATCTATTAACAGTAGTGGGTGGGTGCCGGCCAACGCTAGGCCGCATGAAGTAATTGGTGGCGGAAGCACACAAAGCAGGTTCGATCAAATTGCATAAGAAAAAGCGGTTTTCACGAGATGCCGGGATACGCGCGGAGGAAGCCGCGTGATGCAACTAGTGTCTTATATGTAGTTAAAATTATAGAAGGGCCCGCTTAACTTTTACATCCTGTATATGACCATACTCCCAATGGCTAAGCCCGAAACCGCAGATTTACAGCGCTAACTGCGCTTAATTCAGAATTGAGGCGCTTATTAGAAGTCGGGAAAGTTTCCATTGTCCCGGCTCAGAACTTCGATGGACTGCTTTTCCATTGGAGGTGCATTTTACGGCATAGAATTTGTATCTCAATTATATACAGGTGCATTCATACGACAGCTATTGCTAAGTGGGCCATACAAGTGCACATTATCTATACTAATGTATGAAACGGTAGTTTGTTTGTTTGCACGCGTTAATCTCAAGGATAGTGTGGCCCACCTGATGTTAAGCTGTTACCGTAGTCTATAAACATTTGTAATACATTAGGTAAGTATTACTCGTGCTATGCCATCTCTGCTGCTAACATGTACACAAATGTTTGTCCTGTGTGGGAATCAAACCCACCAGGGTTGGGTTAAAGTCGTGTTCACTACTGCGCCACCGAGCTCGTCAAAGTTACTACCGGATTTGAGATGTGCCACAGCCTACAGAAAAAAAAGCGACAAGCCAATATAAGAGGTTATGTATATACTCGTACATATATGACGTAAGTGGCTTACAAATACATCTTTAATCAAAGACAATCTCACCGAAAAAGAGTTAAGGCGCATCGAAGCAGCTCAATTGAGGAAGCCGCGGTGAATACGGCCCGCTTAGTGAGAAGTAGTTACCGTAGTCTATGACAACTCCTCAGGAGCTTCCTGATAACTGCACGCAATCATTCACATTCCAGGAATACAACAACCGTCAGGGAGTTGTTATTCATCTGCAATGTTCTGTTAGGCCGAAATATTACTCAGTTGATATGCCATTACTCTCTTAAAAAAATCGGCCAAGTGCGAGTCGGACTCGCGCACTAAGGGTTCCGTACCATTATCTATAAAAACGGCAAAAAAAAAAAGTTTGTTATATGGGAGCCCCCCTTAAATATTTGTTTTATTTTAATTTAATTATTTATTCTTAAAGCGAATAGCTAAATATTCTGTGAATATTTCAAGCATATACCTGTTGCCGTTATTAATATCGAGCAAAAACGAGCAAAAAATCACGTTTGTTATATGGGAGCCCCCTTAAATATTTATTTTATTCTATTTTTTTGTATTTGTTGTTATAGCGGCAACCCAAATACATCATCTGTAAAAAAATTAACTGTCTAACTATCACAGTTTATGAGATACAGCCTGGTGACAGTTCATTTAATAGGGTTCCGTTTTACCCTTTGGGTACGGAATCCTAAAAATCGGCCAAATGCGAGTCGGACTCGCGCACGAAGGGTTCCGTACCATTATCTATAAAAACAGCAAAAAAAATCACGTTTGTTGTATGGGAGCCCCCCTTAAATATTTGTTTTATTTTAATTTAATTATTTATTCTTAAAGTGAATATATAACTAAATATTCGGTGAATATTTCAGGCGTCTACCTGTTGCCGTTATCAATATCAAGCAAAAATGAGCAAAAAAATCACGTTTGTTGTATGGGAGCCCCCTTAAATATTTATTTTATTCTATTTTTTAGTATTTGTTGTTATAGCGGTAACAGAAATACATCATGTGTGAAAATTTCAACTGTCTAACTATCACGGTTCAATAGATACAGCCTGGTGACAGACGGACGGACAGCGGAGCCTCAGTAATAGGGTTCCGTTTTACCCTTTGGGTACGGAACCCTAAAAATGAAGGTGAGAACATACCGGTACCTGATAGTAAGCAGTTACTATATGGTAGAAACGCTTGCCACATCAAGGGCGTCACTCATACCAACTTTAAACGACCAACGTTCGAGAGTTAGGTCCCCACACAGGGCAAGCATTTGTGTGCATGTGCATGTCTTTGTGTCTTGTTCTGGGTCTGGGCGGAAAATACAGCCCAATGACAACTCCCTGAAGGGTTGTTGTGTTCCTGTGTGTGAGTGAAGTCACCAGTAAGCTTCTAAGGAGTTGCTATGTTGGCAGTAGAGGTGGCAATGCGCGAGTGATTCTTAATGTATTGCAAGCGTTCATGGGCTACGGTAACATGAGGTTACGGTTACATGAGGTGGGTCGTATGCTTGTATACCACCCGATGTCGCATTAAAAATAACTCGCTCAAAGTAAAAGTACAGCCATTTGTTGACATCGGAGCCAGTGGTTCGTTCACTGGCATTTAAAATTGGAGTTGAGCCCTGGGTCAAATTTCACGTGACTTTATCATTGAGACATATTCCTGAGTTTTTTGGAGTAAGTTAAAGGCCAACTTTCACTTGCGAGGCCTCGTGCAGGTTGGTTTTGATATCGCGATTTATCTTTTTATACGAGTACTATATATTACTACTAAATACTACATTGGATGATAAACAAGCGAACACCCGAGTAATGTCGAACGTTTACCACGGTCTATAAATGCTTGCAATATGAGGAGTATCGTTGCCACCTGGCTATCACCATTACTTAATCAGTTAATCCTCATATATAGTTAATAGATTAAGGCTTCATTTTGCGAAAGTTATATTTACAGGCAATTTGATCTAAACTACTTTGTGTGCTTCCGCTACCGATTAGTTCATGCGAATTAGTGCCGGTCAGCACGTCGTCTCTGCGAGTGTCCACTATCTAAAATATGAATCGCATGCACTTGCCACCGTTGCAGCCCTGGCTGCCGGTCGTCTCTAAGATACGTGTTTCGCCTCTCTATGAGGCATCCACAGGTGATGTAGATGTCAAGCGTTAGAATAACATACTAGAATTTTACAGTATAAATCCGAAAAGTCGAATTTAGTAGTACAAGCCCACGACAGGATTCGAACCAGGTTAATACACTGGTTCTTTATCCACTGAGCTATCACCGTTCATTTTGCGTTTTACATTATATACACAGAAACATTTATTCACACGTCTTTTGGTTAGTAAACCGTGAAACCATCTGCGCTCAAAACTACCAGGATCCCCTGCACTTTAAATACGTGTTATTAAGTATGTGCAATATTAAAGCCAGCGCAATTGCGATGTGCAACTGTGACACAGCCTTTAAGTTAATAATATTACCAATGATAATAAAATAAGAGCTCCCATTACGGAGTTTAATGGCGAAGATGTTAAGCAACTTTTTTCATTCAAAAATTGGTATTTAAGTCTCGTTAACATGCAAGAACGTATTGACGTTATCGTGAATAATGGAACGTGTTAAGCTTTTAACACCGCGTAATTTTAATTAGCGGTTTTGAAGAGCCGCCATTCCGGTGTCAAGTTATGATGGATATAATTGGTAATGATATTAATTTTAACCTTATTTCATCATCACATGGTCATATCAGTGGTTTACATAAACCAAGAAATCATTGTACTGCGTATAAAGACAAACCGCGTTCACAAAAACGTGTTTTAGCCAGCGACGTATCAAAAGATAGACACGTTATACACCAACATTATTGTATTTTAAAATGGCGCAAGTACTACTATATCTACGAACAGTCATTTATTATGACACTTTGTTCTAACAAAGAGACAAATGATAGGCGAATACCTGTCGTTAGAAAGAGATGAATATATATCTTAAGATGTTTATGCTTTGTGGCGAAATACGTATAGCCGCGACGCGAGAGCGTGGGCAACTGAATGCGAGTTGGGCAATTACCTTACTTTCGTATTGCCATTCTAGAGCGTTTACGATGTATCTACAACTACTTTTAGCACCTAAATATCTCAGCGAGTCCAGCCTACTGACTAATAGGAGAATATTTTAACCAATAAGCCGCGATGTTGATCCGTGAATTGGCCAATAAGAGCTACGCGTTCTACTTCCCTCCCGACCCGTAGCTGTGAATTGAGTTACTACGTAAAATCGGTGTCATCAGTTCTCCATGGATTACTTCCTTCATAGTGGCTTATATCGATGTGTGTTACGCTCTATAAACATGACTAGATTTAATTAATTTGCGACTAGATGAGCTCCATCTAGTCGCAGTGTCTTCATATTAGAGTTGTCCTGTTTCCAAATCGATTAGGATTGGCAGGGCCCACTACCAAAGTCTAAGGATTTGGCGATGATACTGATTTTGGCATGCAGTGACTAGGTCTTTGAAAATATAATTATAGTTTTCTTTCACCGCCAAACAAGTGACAATTACAAATGTGTACATAAATCCGAATATTTAGAGATCCTTATCTATACCAGATAATTTACAACATTATTTACTTATATTTTCAGATATTTGTCTACAACATTACTTACTACATTTACATTATTACTGTGGCCATTTATTGAATATTTAAAGAAAACTTTGGAATTTGCATGTTCATTGTTTTTTCGAATTTTTCGTTGCTGATATCAAAACTAGACAATAACTACTAAACAACGAGATATCGGTTGATAACCAGAGGAATGAAGGTACTCAACTGTGTCATGTTTGCTCGTATACATATATAAACAAAAATACATTAATGTAGAGGTGTTTGTATTGAACTGTTACATTTCGTCTTTAAACTTTTGGGCTTGAGCCTAAGTGAATAAACAAACCATTAAAAAAGGTAAGTGCATTGTTGCCTTTTATCACGAAATACGAGTAAACTTACCTACATTAAACATAATAATATAGTTATTAAATTGTTTAAAGTAACATGTAAACAAAATATTATAAAGTTACCACTAGATTATGTGAAAGCAATTTCCGTCTTTTTACGCAACATAATCATAATTTCAATACTTCGTAAAATATTTTTTTATGATTGTTCTATAATTATTGGTATTTTATTATATATTGTTTTGAAGACATTTAAATAATATTGCGTTCCTACTTAGAGATAAAGATCTCGAATATTATACTCGTAGATCCGAATAAACATGAACCGTTATGATCTACGAGTATGAAGAATTAACAACTTCTAAATTTTTTGCGGATTATATCCGTCATTTTTAGGGTTCCGTACCCAAAGGGTAAAACGGAACCCTATTACTGAGGCTCCGCTGTCCGTCCGTCCGTCCGTCCGTCCTTCTGTCACCAGGCTGTATCTCATGAACCGTGATAATTAGACAGTTGAAATTTTCACAGATGATGTATTTCTATTGCCGCTATAACAACAAATACTAAAAAGTAGAATAAAATACATATTTAAGGGAGCTCCCATACAACAAACATGATTTTTAGGGTTCCGTACCCAAAGGGTAAAACGGAACCCTATTACTGAGGCTCCGCTGTCCGTCCGTCCGTCTGTCACCAGGCTGTATCTCATGAACCGTGATAGCTAGACAGTTGAAATTTTCACAGATGATGTATTTCTGTTGCTATAACAAGAAATACTAAAAAATAGAATAAAATAAATATTTAAGGGGGCTCCCATACAACAAACGTGATTTTTTTGCCTTTTTTATAGATAATGGTACGGAACCCTTCGTGCGCGAGTCCGACTCGCACTTGGCCGATTTTTTTGCTCGATATTGATAACGGCAACGGGTAGACGCTTGAAATATTCACAGAATGTTTAGTTATATATTTACTTTAAGAATAAATAATTAAATTAAAATAAAACAAATATTTAAGGGGGGCTCCCATACAACAAACGTGTTCTTTTTTGCCGTTTTTATAAATAATGGTATGGAACCCATAGTGCGCGAGTCCGACTCGCACTTGGCCGATTTTTTCTTTTGACAAGATTGTTTACTCTTGCCAATTATTTTTGCTATTTCTTATTTTTCAGGAACACCGTTCCTATATGAATTCTATATGTTTGTCTGTCGCGTTTTTTTTTTCGAATATTCAAATTTTGACTTCAGATTCAGATTCGACATAAAAAAGTAGAATAGGAATGTTCAGGAACACCGTTCCTAATTCCTATCTCTTAACAAACATATGTCTCTATCTATCTATCTATCTATAATGTCACGCCAAATTCCTTGCGGGGTAGGTAGAGAGAACCGAGCGCCACGTGACTCGATCCTTACATATCTCACTCGCTTCTTTAACATTCATTGCTCTTCTCATGCACGCTCACCGGTTTCTAGGGCTCCTGATGTCACCTTCTGATAGAACACGACCAATTTGGTCATGGTAGGTAAGACTTGGCCTTCCTCGGCTCCTACATCCTTCCACTTTTGCATTGTATATCTGCTTCGTCATTCTTTCATCCTGCATTCTTTCTACATGTCCGAACCAACGGAGCATGCCTCTTCTTATTTTCTACATCTATTATACAAACATATGTAAAATGTTTTATTTTCTACTTATGTATCTGTGTCTATAACTTGACGCCAAATCCCTTGTGAGGTATGCAGCGAGAACCGAGCGTCACATGTCTCGGTCCTTACACGCCTCACTCGCTTCTTTAATATTCATATCTCATCTCATACACGCTCACCAGTTTCTAAGACTAAGACTACTCATATCGTCTTCAGATAAAACACGATCAATTTGATCATGGTAGGTAAAACTTGACCTTCCTCGGATCCATTCTTCCACTTTTGTGTTGTATATCTGTATGTTCTACATATGATGTGGTTTAAGCACCTAGCCCAACATAGATATGTTCATGCTCACAAAGGTATTGTGTAGAAATCGAGTCCACAACCGCTTTGTGGTAGCCATTCATAGAACTCTGCACTTCGCAAGAGCGGCGGGAGTGGACATTCGGTTCCACTGGGTCAGAGCCCACACCGGGGGGTGAATGGCAACGAATGGACGGATGCCGCATCGAAGGATGCCGCCCTCTTGCACAAGACTCCAGACCACTTCCATGTCCCCATAAGCTCAGTCAAACTACATACGCGGGAGAAATCCGAACGCGCAGCGGCTGAGCTTTCCAACCATCAGGGAATTGCAAATAGACCAAAACATTGATACAAGACTACAGCGACCTCCAAAACGCCCTCGGGACCTTGCAACCCAACTTTGCCATGACTCAACTTCTCACTGGGCATGGCTACAATAAAGCGTATCTGCATAGATTCAAAATCGTTAATAACAATACTTGCCCATGTGACGATGAAAGCATCCAAACTATGGAACATTTAATAAAACACTACCCACGATACCATCGCACTCGAGAGGAACTAGAACATATACGCGACTTACACAGGGTTGAACCCTATGCAATTTCATCTATTATCACGAAAGAATCAACCACCGAAGCATTCAAGGCCCACGTTGAATTCATCGTCGTCTCCCTTAAAGAATTTAACAAAACCTAGACGCATAAAAACATCCCTAAAGTTCTATCAATGGGGCGAGACAAAGCGTAATCCGTAAGCGCTGCGTTCCAAATGTGCCAGACATAAACCCTAACAGGAATAAAAAAAAACTACTCGACCAAACCGCTCGTTCATATCAAATAGTTATTTCTTAAACGGTATTAAGGCCTTAAGTTTAAGTAGAGACTTTACCTTCCTATGTGTGTTCTACAATGAGTTGAGTTTCGATTGTGTGTGTGTGTGTGTGTGTGTGAACCGGTTGCACAATCACACCGCTCTATGTCAGCGGGGAATTCATCCGCGCACACTGAAATCACAATGATCGCATACTGTTCGGTGCCAGAGGGTTTACTTTTGAGAACTTTAAAGTTGCAAGTTTAAACTTGCGAGCAGCACGAAGAAAATAACCTATGGAGGACCGATAAGAGCGATTTTACGTAGTTATTCAATTCACCGCTACGGATCAGGGAGTAATGTAGAACGCGCAGCTCTTATTGGCTATTTCATGGACCAACATCGTATCGGCTTAATAGTTAAACCAGTTGAGAATGCGCAAACTTGCATTGCCAGAGGAATACCTGGCTCGTCGTTTCTTAAGAGATAGGAACGGTGTTCCTAAACATTACTATTCTACTTTTTAGGCTGAATCCGAATCTGAAGTCAAAATTCGAATATTTTAAAAAAACGCACACATAGACAAACGCACAGACAAACATATAGATTTCAGATAGGAACGGTGTTCCTGAATTGTCCCATTGGTCAGTAGGCTCGAATCGAATCTTGCGCAATCATGTGATTTATTAGTTTGTGGACTACGGTAACTCACCATTCAGGCAATAGGTATGCTTATTCATTACTTTAGTGGCATTAAAAAAATGTATGCGTCCATTAATCACTAACTTGTCAGCTTGTGGAGTATGACACTTTAAATTTCAAATACCAAAGCGTGCATATATTTTTTTTTATACCACGTCAGGAGGCATACAAGCATACGGCCCACCTGATGTGAAGCGGGTACCGTAGCCTATGAACGCTTGCGATATATTAAGTATCACTCGCGCGAAGCCTCCTCTGCTGCTTACACAGCAACTCCTTGGGAGCTTACTGGTGACCTCACTCACAAGCAGGAACACAACAACCCTCTAGAGAGTTGTTATTTGGCTGCGGTTTTCTGTGAGGTGGAGGTACTTCCCCAGACGGACTGCTTTGATGCGCCCTACCTCTCTTAAACATCCATATTTCACATTGCTTAAACTGGTGACCCAAAATCATAGCGTTCAATCAAAGGGTCGTCACGCGAAACATATTTCATACTTCACTAACACTCAAACCATGCCGTCAAACTCATAAAGTCATTACGCAGGGATGGACCTCAATCCCGGGATTGTGGGACCCCGGGAACTGGCCTGATAAATGGAGACGAAGCCAGTTTACACGGACCAGCGGTTTACAAGACGGAAAAATGGCTAAATCCGCCGATACGGGCACCGTGCTGCGAGCGCACTTAAAATTAATGAGTTTTAACTTCGGAAGTTTATTATTGTCCGTAAAGTAATGGACATTTGCCGCTATAATAGCGTTTAGTTTTGATAGCAGTTTATGCAGTTTGAGATATCTTGCTTATTTAAACTCCCTTTAAGTTACGTTGGTCTTCATAGGATTGATGAAATTAAACCATGTCCAAATTTAAGCCAGACTATAATATAACGATAGTTTTCCTTTTTCAACTTATTGTAGAATGTACTAATACACCAGTGTCTTATCGTTTAGACTCCAAGAAATCATCTGCCCGCCAAACCAAAACTCCGCGCCAAGTTATCCAATGTGGCGGGAAAAATATACTGCCCACCAATTGGTCAGTTGTCAACCAATCAGCAAAATCGAAATCGAGTTTCCGGTATAATAAATTAGTTGAATTTAGACTTATAATATTTGTTAAAACATCTTAAAATATTAAATAAAATCAGGAACCCTAACACTAAGCCAAGAAACGCAGGGAAAGTACGAGATTCTTCTTCCTCTTCGTGTTATCCCGTTTCATTAGGATAGGCGGGGTCCGCTACCTAAGCCTAAGGATTTGGCGAAGACGCAGATTTTTACATGGAGCGACTGCCGTTAGACCTCCACAAACCAGAGTGAAAACCAGATCTATCATAGGTTAGGTCACATATCTTTCCAAATATAATTTCTTGGACGTGTGGGTTTCCTCACGATGTTTTCCTTCACGACCGCTGATAAATTTGTACATAAATCCGAAAAGCTGAATTTAGTGGTACATGCCCGCTCCAGGATTCGAACCGCGGACCAGTTAGTCAATAGGTCGGTTTCTTGTCCACTGGGCTATCACTGCTCCTTATTATGAATTGGAAAGTACGAGCAAGTTACAGAAAACAGCCACAGCACTCTTTGGAGGTTGTTGTTGTGTTGTGGAGTGGAATCTAATTTTGTAAATAAAACAAAGATGGTGGTACTGATTGGCTTCGATTTAGTTTTAAAGTAACGTTTCGGCCTTCGTCTCATGGCCTAATGTGTCAATTGTATTCATTCTACTTTGGTGTTGCCAGTCTAATGAATCACTTGAATAAATCACTACTGTGACACCTGTTCCGAAATATGTGGTATTTCGGAACAATTGTTTACATACTAGATTTTTTTTTATACAATGTCATTGGGGGGAAGCATTCAAGCATACGGCCCACTTGATGTAAAGCGTTTACCTTAGCCTATAAACGCTGGCAATACATTAAGTATTACTCGCGCGATGCCACCTCTTCACGTCAGATGAGCAGAGCCAGAGGAGTAATAATTAAGGTATTGCAAGCGTTCATAGACTACCGTAACCATGGGTCGTGTGCTCGTTTCCGATGTTGTATAAAAAAAAGATGGTAGGGAGTCAATTACACTCTATAGTGTATATAAAAGACACAAACAATTACCTATATCAACATACCTTCATTTTGTTATGCCCGTAAAATCCAAATACAGGCGAAATCTCCATCAATATTCCCCCACCGACATTAATACATTCCCACTGAAGTAATTTATTCATTCCTTACAAATTATCTCACCCTCATCAACAACATTTCCATACAATATTCTCTGAGTGCTCAAAGAAAATCGTTCTACGTTCCGTGGGGATGAAAAATACCTCTATTTCATTCCCTTCGCAACATCTGGAGCCCGGAGCGTCGACGTAGATTTCTAAAATACGCCCTCACTTCGCTATTCTTTCAAATAGTTAACATATTTACTGTAACAATACTCTCTGGGAATGTAACAATGGAATATCTCATATTTTTCATTTCGTCCTTCCGTGTTTCCGGTATCATTTGTGGGTATAAATGGGTCAGGGAAATTGGTGCCTTTATGAATACTTTAGTGATGTTTTTTGCAATGTGTTAGTTGTGTGGTTTATTTGAAGGGTGCCACTCAAATATAGTTAGAGTCTACATTGTTTTGTTGATAAACCATCCACCATATATAGAATTACTCTTTCAAACTAATAAGATGTGGCAATCAATTATATATATATATATATATATATATAATGGATGGTATATCGAGAACCTGATAGCAGTGCCACCTACCGGGTACAATTGTGAATTTCAGACATCCAAGAATTCACACACACAAGAGTTTCTTTAAAATCGATCAAACCTTTTAATAGGAGTTCAGTGATCAGGATTATAACTAGTCTAGCCATAAATACTGTTACATAGAAAATTTTCTTTCTTTCAACTCTTTACTTATTTTAAATTTGGAACACGCTTACTCTGTTGAAACTTCTTTCGATTTCCCACTGTTTTATATATTTATTTCGTTTTTATTATCAAATTACAATATGGAATGGGGTGGAGAAAATATGATTGCAGTGATTGCCTTGCACAAAGTGAGTATGGAGCCGTTGGTCATATTCAAGACACTTCAAAAGCTTGGTATCAGCCGTCTCTTCGCATATCGTACTATTGACAGATATACCAACACTTCCTCTGTTGAAGATCATAAAAGATCGGGGCGACCGCGTGTTATTGGAACTACAAATCCTGTTAAAGCCAGAATTCGCCGAAACTCCATTAATTTTGGGAAACAAAAAATCTTATCGCGAAAAATGTCAAATAGTATCGCTTATCGCCGATATACAAGACATACCAACCCTAAATTAATCCCTACAGTTGAAGAGAGTGGGTCGATCAAAACGCCTTCTGTTCCGACGGTGACGGTGACGGTGGACGGACGCAGGTGAAAGGCACAGAAATGTCCTACCATAGATAGAAATATCGTACCAAGAAGGTCGGCAACTCCTATCTTTGTCGTACTATTAAAAAGTGGAACGCCTCGCCTGCACATGTGTTCCTCCTTTCTACAATATGGAGCCCTTCAAACAAAACGTGAAGAAGCATCTTGCAGCATGGCAGTGTCAACTGACAGGACACTGTGTAGTATTTTGTCAGTTGCAGTTGCGATTTGGGCTCCTCTTTTGATTACTATCAGGCAAAGCAGAGCCACTATGCTGAACTTATATAAAAAAATATTCTCTTTACTGATGAAAAATATTTCACGATTGAAGAGCACTGCAACGAGCAAAATGACAAAGTTTACGCACACAGTTCTAAAGGCGGGGGGAGTGTCTTATCATGGAGTCACAAAGCTTCATTTTTGTGAAAAAGAAGTGATGACTTCTGCCAAAGTGTATCAAGAGACTGTCTTCTTGAAAACCTCTCAGCAGTAGACTTAAAAATGTACCGTGGAATTTCCAGCAGGACTCTGCACCAGGTCACAACAAATTCTGGTCAGTTGTAGAGGACATGGCCTGCTCGAAACGGCACGCCGACATAGTGTCTCGTAAGAAATCTCTGGAGCAAGCAGCGCCTAAATTTCCCATGGACACAGTGCGAAAATCAATAGATTCATGGCCAGACAGACTAAAGGCCTGTATTAAAGCCAAAGATGGCCATTTCGAATGGAAACATTTTTTTTTATCTTTTACTGAAACTTCTATAAATATGTGTTCTATACATATAAGTTTTATTAAGATTACATTACTTTATAAAAAAGTAAATGCATACTCATTTGTAACAGAACTTATATACTATCTATCTATACTTTATACTAACATGAAAAGTGAAAGAGTTTGTTTGTTTGAACGCGCTAATCTCATAAAATATCTGACGAGCTCGGTGGCTCAGTCCTGAATGACGCGACTTTGACTTATATTAATTATCACTCGCGCGATGCCTCCTCTGCTGCTTACACAGCAACTCCTTAGGAGCCTACTGGTGACCTCACTCCCACGCAGGAGCACAACAACCCTCTAGGGAGTTGTTATTTGGCTGCGGTTTTCAGTGAGGTGGAGGTACTTCCCCAGGCGGGCTGCTTTGATGCGTCCTACCTCTCTTAAAACGTCCAGACCAAGACAAACAGACATGTTCATGCACACAAATGTTTGTCTTGTGTGGGAATCGAACCCACGAGCGTTGGTGTCAAAGTCGCGTCTTTCACGACTGAGCCACCGAGCTCGGCGTAACTTTTTGTTTGAACGCGCTAACCTTTGGAATTATCAGTCGGATTTGAAAAGGTGTTTTTACATTTGATAGCACAATTCTCGAGGAAGGTTATATAGGCTATTCAATATCACGATACGACCCATAGAAGTAGAAAAACGGTTCCTACGGGATATCGGGATACGCGCAGACGAAGCCTCGTGGAGCAGCGAGTAAAGACATATACTTTGTGTATCTTAGAAACCAACGCTCGTGGGTTCGATTTTCACACATGACAAACATTTGTGTGCATGAACGTGTCAGTTTGTCTGGGACTGGGTGTTTTTAAGGCAAGAGGCAGGGCAGAAAGCAGGCCGTCTGGGGACGTACCTCCACCTCACAGAAAAACCGCAAAACCAAATAACAACTTCCTAGATGGTTGTTGTGTAACTGCGAGTGAGTGAGATTACCAGTAAGTAAAAAAAATATTGATACTTTGTATACCTAGAACAGTGGAATAGAGTAGAGTAGTCCGACAGGGGAAATACCTCTATCTTTTTTTTTTTATACCACTAAGGTGGCAAACAAGCGTACGGTCTGCCTGATGGTAAGCAGTTAATAATAATAATAATAATAATAATAATAATAATTTACCGTAGCCTATGGGCATTTGCAACACCAGGGGTGTCACTCTTGCGTTGCCGACCCTGTAAGAACCTCTTCACGCCTTTCTTGAAGAACCCCATACTGTAGTCCTTTAGAAAAACCTCAGCAGGGAGGCTATCTTACAGTCAAATGACATTTCCGACCAGAGTTGTTGGGCTTCTACGAGCCGGTTTGGAGTCAATGATACATTTTGCATCGCAATTGATAATAGACAAAATTCTGTTACTACATCGACCCTTACTCATCTTACTGCAGGGTTACGGGTCTCCCTTCAACCGAAGGAGGTTAAGAGTTCATAGTTCAACACGCTGCTCAACTGCGGATTGGCGGAGGCCAGTCTTTTCAAGCCGCCTGAATACCGCTTAACGGCTGTCATCTATCGAAAGCAACCGAGACTGACGGCTTATCGGGCCATCCGAAGAATGGAGAAACTGGAGATAGGTAATCATCCATAGACAGGCTGCGGTCGACATTGCTTAACCTGTGTGTTAAGTTTAAGAACTTTCAAATCTTTAAATGTATTGTAAAATAGTAAATTAGTTCAAGGATGTCCAATAATTCGCTGCTAAGCACATTAATTGTCTCTATTCTAGAACGAAACCATCCGTTCACAATACACAAGCACCATTATCTCTCAAAGAAAACAGCTAAGGATCTTTAAAATATCCGTATTATCTGCGAAACTATAAATTTTGCCAAGTAACAGTACATCCTTATAAACACGACCGTCTATATCCATTTGTCAAGTATGTTCTGAGTTCGGGAAAGTACGGGATCCCGGGACTGTGCGATCTCTAGAATTATTGAGCGCACTTACTCGCGAACGGGTTAAAGTATCTTACACACATAGCGTTTGCTATTGCAGATGTAATTTGGATGTCAAACTAGTTTAGAGAGAAGTGCATGTTGTTTTATTATATATACGAGTGATCAACTAAGTAAAGGGGATTCATCTTGAGAAACTGTCAAACTTTTAAAAGCACAGCGCCTCTGACTCCGTATTTTGTACTGTTATCTGTCATTTGGACAGATTAGAGATAATTAAGAGATATTTTTTCTTCTTTTTAACCGTTCACCGGAAAATCGTTCATTGGTGTCATCGTACAAAGACCGTCTTAATTGTTCTACATCCCCTTACTTGAGCTAAGACGCTCGATCATGAACTTTACTTTTTTTTATACTGCTCAGGGGGTTACATAGATTCTCTACGCTTACTAGCACAAATTAAGTTTACAGTTCCTAGACCTAGCGTTAAAATATGTTTTCCTGCTGGATTTTATAAGACCAATGTGAACAAAGAGCGTTTTTCCTACAATTTGTGACGGGCATGACGTGTTGTTTTCTAAATCATAGATAGACATCTTTACAACCTCTTATATAACTTTAAAAGAGCCACAATCGAAAACGAAAATACATATATCCATTTTTGTCTGAGCTGGAATGGTTGATGGTTGATGAGCATTAAACTTGCGCTTGCGCACGTCTCTTGATTGTCTTTTTTGCGCATAATTGTGTCTACATCCTAGAATGTTTTGTTATGTACTTGTTACCTACGAGTATTGTACGTCGCTTGTAACCTTAAACAAATAAATGAATAAGTAATTAACAATCATTTACTACCTCGCATACTACTATAGCATACCCGGTTTAACTATAATCGATATCTTTATCGATGCGTCTCTAGTCGCTGACATACTTACTAAACGAGAGTATACGAAAACGAGTGGTGTTGCTTTTTGTGAAGGAGTATATGATTCCGACATACTGTTTATAACCGCACCGCTCGCCGGCGGCGGGAAGTTCACCCTCACATGCTGAAACCGCAATGGTCGCGTACTGTTCGGTTGCAGAAAAGTTTTCTTCCGTGAACTTTCAAGTTGTGGAATGAACTTCCAGCCGAGGTTTACCCAAGGGACTACAGCATGGCACTCTTCAAGAAAGGCGCGAAGAGGTTTTTAGAGGGTCGGCAACGCATGAGTGACACCCCTGGTGTTGCAAATGTCCATAGGCTAAGGTGACAGTTTACCATCAGGCAGGCTGCATGCTTGTTTGCACCTTGGTGGTTAAAAAAAAGTATAAATTATTAGTTCAAGTAGCAAAGAAAGCAGTAAAGGTTTATATTCATGCACACATACTTTTGAGCCCGGATGCACTAAGTGCACATATGCGTGCGGATTTTGAGATACAGTCGTTTAATAGATATTATTTCCATATAATTATATATTATTTATATATGTCAGGAACCTTAGAAAGCGGCGAGCGTGCATGAGAAAAGCGCGAGTGAGGTAGGTTGTTTATTTTTAATTGTAACAGTATTTATGGCCAGACTAAGTATAATATATACATATAGTAGCATTTATTGTACCTATACAACGGATACAAACAGCAATCTAATCATCAATTTTTGATGTTTTGATTTTAAAGTTTTATTGTATTTCTATGCATTGATACGTATATTTTTACGTACTATTAAACCAATTATCAAGTGATTAAAGTTAAATAAAACATTGGAAAATATGAAAGAAATTGATTCGAGTGGCAATGAAGAATCCGATATCATAATTATCGTTTCTAAGGAGAAAACTCCAGTGGTGTGCGCACATACGCACTTCTTTGTTATTCAACGTCGAGAGGCACACAAACATACCTGATGTAAAGCGGTTACCGTGATCTATGAACTCTTGCAACACATAAAGCATCACTCGCGCGATGCCACCTCTTCTGCTAACACAGCAACTTACTTACTTCCTCAAACGAGCTACTTTGATACGCCCTATCTGTCTTAAAAACACCCTGTTAAAAATAAATAGACTGTTCATGCATACAAATGTTTGTTCGTCCACAGTATCAAAGTAACGTTACTAACTGCAGAGAAGACACTGCAGAAACGGGTGTGGGCGGTGAGCCTATGCCATACAAAGGCGACAATCTTTCCATAGATTTCGTCAAATGAAAGAGAAACAATTCTCTGCCTATAAAAATATACGTCAAAAATTTTTGCTACATTCCGTATAAGCAATTTTCCACACTAAATAAAAAGAAAATTAAAAAATTACGCACGCACGAGTTATCATTTAAATAAATGGGCCAAGTTTCCGAGCAATCAGTGTTTCCAGTTAAAAAAATACGTCGCTACACCGAACTTGACAACTCTGTCAGGAGGAAAATTAAAAGTATAGCCCTCGGTTCACACTGAAAGGGGTACTATTAGGGAATCGTTCGATAAAATACATTTAAAATTGACAAAGCTAGAACTTAGAATGTTCATTGTGTAACCTTTAAAGCTACAGATAAACGTGGTGATTCAAGAGTAGAGAGTTAGCCTGTCCCGTCTTTGTATATAACTAGCGACTTACCGCGGCTTCGCCCGGGTAAGATAGTAAAGTATAATATTCGATGAGAGTTCCCAGCCGGCTTGATCATCATATTTAAACCGATTTTCACAAAACCTTAACAAATCATACACCTAAACCTTCCTCAAGAACCATTATGTTTGTTGGAGAAAACCGCATGAAAATTCGTTCAATAGTTTTCGAGTTTATGGCGAACAGACAGATGCGGCGTGGGACTTTGTTTTATAATATGTAGTAATTATAAAGTTATACTAAAGATTACAAAGTTCCGTTATTCAGTTCTGCTGGGAGAAGATGAGGGGACGTTTTGCTTGTACCAGCAAGCCTTTCTTCTATACAACGTGCTTTAATGCGCAGGTGCTACCTAAATGCTATGAACGTTAAAGAATAAATAAAGTTATGGAGCTCGATGACGTCGTTGTCGGGAATCAGTCTAACTGAATACGCAAGTTATGCAGCGTCGACCGCCGCCTGTCTATGGATGAGATCAGTCATATCGAGTTCCTCCGTGGTCCAGGCTGTTTACAATATATGACAGGATTTAAGCTAAGTTAAAATGCATCGGGCGAATATCTATAAAAATGTTTACTTTTTTTCAGAGTTGTGATTTGGAGAACTGATCAGATAACCATATCAGCGAGCTTTTGAAGGTAAGATTATTTTATTAAAAAAACTAGCTGACCTGGTAAACGTTGTTCGGCTATATAAAATATTTAATATTTTTTTCTATTTGTTTTTATGAAATATACTTTACGACCTATTCTCATACCTTCGAGATATACATAAAAAAAATCATAAAATTCGGTCGAGCCGTTTCGGAGGAGTGCGACCACAAACATCGTGACACGAAATTTTTATAGGTATAGATAAAAAGAAATACTAATCTGTGGCCTAAGGTATTTCGATGGCTTTTAAAGATAGTTTGGCTGACACCCTGAGTACTACATACACTGCGGCACGGTGTGTGTACTATTATCATACATAGCTGTTAATGAATTTTATGTCTTGTTCACAACACAGTTTTCGTATTATAAAAATACTTCGCATTTGCACAAGTTATTAAAAAACATACATTCATTCTAACATTCAGTTGTATAGGTGGTTGCTTCGTCTTGGTTTGTTACATAGTTGGTAGATTTGAAGGAATGCAGTACACCAACGATTTAATTTTGAATTGTGAAGTTTAAATGTTCTACATTTCTGTTCTTTGCTGCAAGAAGTACTCGTTCACTCAACCAATTGTGATTTTCGTAGTCATCAAAGATGCTGATGATCAATCCGTTAGAGTCGTCGACAGGAATACCACAGGATTACCGATAGTCGGTAATTGTTTGTGGAAACCCGCGGCGGTTTAGCAATGCAATCGCATGTTTGCCGTCAGCTGAAGTTTCGTCTCATAGCGCCACAGAGTCGATGATTTGAGGCAAGAGTCTATTTCAACGGCAGCGGTTGATCTTGAAATGGCTGGTAGTATTTGGCGGAAATCGCCAGGTAGTAGAGTAATTGCGCCTCCAAAATATCTCGAGTCATTGCCCAGATCATTAAATACGATTTTAATACTCGTTTATGCGCAATTGTGCCAGATGATAATTTTAGTTGTTAGCAAAACTTTGGTCCTTGCTGAGTGTTTTGCAATGCTGGATGTGGGTTTTTCAGTCGTTTGAAGGTTTAACGATAATTTCAACGCTGAATGATTCGTTCTCTGTTCTTTTAGTAACATGACCGCTATCCCAGAAGAAGCACCTGCAATTTCGGATATCTTGCGAAAAGTGGCCAATGTGGGCAAATTCAATGATACAAGGAAAGTCTGCCTGGTTTCATCGACCGCATCGAGGAAAAATAAACCATTTCAATCATCAATTGAATTAACGTATCGCACACTTCCTTCTGTTGGGGGTTCAACAGTGGTACGTTCGCTACGTAGCATTCTTAACTTCACTAACAAACTACCGCACATGATGTACCACATGTCTTCGATTAAAAACAAAGCCTGGTTATGTATCTCTTCATTCGTCTCGAGATCGGGATTCCCTGAACTGACACGAATTCGATATAAAATCTCATTTGATATACGTTCTTATTCCACAATTCATGTGGTTTCCGTGGGAAGCATTTGGAAATATGGCAACTGATTCAGCGATTGACAGGTCCCAATGAGTATCGTTTTCAAGCAAATTGAGCTGTTGACATGAACCATGCAATCTGGGTCACACTACACCATTGACAGTTATTTTTTTTTTAAAGGATAAAATTATACACCCCTGCCATGGGCAAGGCGCTGTTTGCAGCAATATATATATGTATTATACACTTTATTTAATCATTAAAAATATAAATAATAACCCCATTTATACATCATCCTTTCTTTCATTCCGCTATTTATTCTTCCATTCATCATCTTTCAGTTTTATTTCCTACAAATTATTATTTTGCCCACTTTAGAACGTCGGTGAAACGATAATGGCTGTTTCCAAACTTCCCTCCCCATACTGCATCAGTCCAGACACGGGCGACAGCGAGCTTCACAGCTCCACCTAGCCACCGCGATCCCATCGGCTATACTGAGTATAGCCGAAGTATACAACATTAGTCCTAGGTGGAGCTGCTCTGCTTGTTCCGATCTATGACAGCCGTGGCTAGACTGACGCAGTATTTTAAAAATTTTGATCTACTTTGCCCCATCACTATTTCGGAGACTGTAGTTTCGGTGACCCGCATTCCCAACTCCTGCTCCAAATCGTACCTCTGTTTGGAGAATGCGGGACACCGAAACAATATGTGCTGCACCATTGACAGTTCGAAGTAATTCAAATGGTGTCGGACAACGAACATTCACCAGCAATAACCGCAAGTAGCATTCGTCACTCTTTGAGTAAACACATGCACATCCTGATAATCAGGAACCATATTGCCTTGCTCTCGACGTTGAAGCATCTGGGATGAGCGTTTCAAGTGTAATAACGTGACTTATCAGAACCTTTGTTTAGATGAATCGCCTTGGCTAATCGAAAAGAAACTGGTTGTATTATTATATATCTAAAATATTCATTGAAATTTGTCAATTCGTTCTTGGGATATCATAAAAAAGCGTTTCATATTTTTTTCGTTAATTTTTTCCATGTTTTAATAGTTATTCTGCTACTCGGGGCGGAGACAAATCCAAAAAAATAAAGATCATAAAAATCGGTTTAGCCGTTCTCAAGTTATAAATAGTGTAACTAACCCGAATTTGTTTTATATATATAGATTCGTTTTCAAATTTCTCCGCCTATCCGCAGTTGACCAGCGTCGTGAAGTATGTTCTAAACCCCTTCGGTTGAAGGGCTATCCGTATCCCCGCAGTGCGATGAGTTAAGGTTGGACCAGTAGTAGTCACCTTGCTGTCCATCCGTCCATCAGTGCAACGAAATTAATTATAAACCTGAAATTAAATAATGCTTATCCAAACCCGAATATTTACTAAAAAATCTATTTAGTTATTTTTATGGGTAGTTCCATAGATAAAACTGAGGCAAAATCTCACCCTGGTATTGTTCTGTTCACTTACTCAGTGAAATTAACAAAAAGGTCCTGAGGAGTTGCTGTATTGGCAGGAGGGATGGTAACGGTGCGATATTCCTTATATTGAAAGAGATCGTAAGCTACTGTAACTACTGTACATCAGGTGGGCCGTCAACTTATTTCCCTCCCCATTTAATTAGAGATTATTACGTAAAAATACTTTTAACTACGGACGGTCACAGATCAAGAGATAGATACAATGCGAAACCATCACTGGCCTAATTTATCTACGGACTCCTAAACAGGTATATACAAAGTACTATAGGTAAAACAAGAAACACGCAATCGACAAAGCAAACCAATCCTAGCTGTTAACAAAACATAATTTTGGAACTCGTAAATTACTGTGACATGGGCCCACTAACTCGTTGGATCGCAACATCGGAATAGTTTACTGTACGTATCAGTTTCAAGAACATTAATTTCGGGCGTGGCTTAGTGTTATTCGGGAAGATGTTGGTGCAAATTGATGTTGGTAGCGTTTACGAATTACAGCTTTTGAATCATTATTAGATTGAGAGATTCAGGCGTTATTTTAAAGGTCAAATAGACAAGAGCCGGCGCCCACACTGCACTACCATTAGTAGTTACACCCGCCACCGTTGCTGCCCAGGCTGCTTCGGTCGTCTCTGCGACACGTGTTTCGCCTCTCCACGAGACATCCTCAGCCACTGTAGATGTTAGTCGTTAGAATAACATGTTACAAGTCTTACAATGACTTGCAGCATATGGTGGCGAAAGCACACAAGGCAGGTCGGATCCAATTGGATGTAAGCATTTGAATCTTTACGCCTTGTTCATTTACAATTACACTTTTTGAATTTATGCCTTATACATTTACAATTAAACATTTTAATCTTTACGCCTTGTGTATTTACAATTACATTTTATGAATATTTACGCCTCGTGTATTTACAATTACCTACACTGTGAATTTTTAGGTACTCTTTGAAAGCTTAACATTCTAAATGCGTGGGTGAATTTGTGTGCATCATCAGATTTAGGTACCTACGCGTGTATATATTGTTGTGTGAACCTTCTGAAGTACAAATTATTCAAATGGGACTGAAGCAGTGACCTTACTCACCAACAGGAACACAACTCAAGGTAGTTGTTATTTGGCTGCGGTTAGCTGTGAGGTGGGGGTACTTCCCAAGACGGACTGTTTTAATGCACTCTATCAAGAAAAGTTTATAAAGTTTTTTGAGAACAAATAAAAAGTCTTAAGGTGCTAGATCGTGACTATTTGAATATCCGTCTGGCGAACTAAGCTTGAGCATAGTCGTGATGGAGGAGGATCCTACTCTTGGGCTTCTTGCTGTTAAACATTTTCCGGAACGGAATATACATTTTCTTATTTTAACACTGGTACATACTATATACAAAATATATAGTACCAATGTTAAAATAAGAAAATGTAAACAAATAAATCTGAATATATATTTAGTTGGTTGGTTCGGACATGTTTTTTTTTTATAAATATTGTCGGACAAATTACACAGCGCCATCCAGCCCCAATGTAAGCGAAGCTTGTGTTATGGGTACTAGACAACTGATAAACATACGTAAATACATTTTTTTTTTTGTAAATACTATCTATCTATCTATAACTTCACGCCAAATCCCTTGCGGGGTAGGCAGAGAGAACCGAGCGCCACGTGACTCGATCCTTACATACCTCACTCGCTTCTTTAACATTGTGTGGGAATCGAACCTACGAGCATTGGTGTCAAAGTAGCGTAACAGCGTGTTCCACCACTGCGCCACCGAGCTCGTCAATGTTGAAAGAGTACAGGACGAAAGAACGCCAGCCAGGTCCCTTGCGGGGTTTCCTCTGTCTACACCGCAAGGGACCTGGCGTGAAGATATACATACATACAATATTTTAAACTTTCACGGTTGATTACATTATTATTGCAGGTGCGGGACTTACCGCGATTTGTTTTTCTACTTCCCCGATATTTCGACGACATTGCAAACGTCACGAGACGACTGACCTCATCCCGTGACCACGGCGTCTGCAACGTCACCTAATCTATCTAATATCGGGGAAGCAGAAATACAAATAGCAGTACGTACCGTACTGTACATACGTATTATCAGTTGTGTTATTATTTTGGATTTATTTTATAACATTCAATTAAAAAGTTAAGGAATATAACGAACAAAAGTCAGCGGAGATGCCGCCCTAGATGCCAAATAGCCGATATGTTAAAAAAGGGCCAAATTGAAAGCACCCTTAACTGACCAGCATGCTTGAAGAACTTGATGAATATAGAAAAGTGAAAGAGGTATGGTTGGATCAGCACACCTAACTTTCCATAGTCTCTGCCTACTCCAATGAGAGATAGGCATGATGGAGTATATGTACCATGTTCTATTTGTATATATAGTGTTTCGCCATGGCTAGGGGTGTTTATTTTATATACAACGTCGGGAGGCATACAAGCATACGACCCAACTGACGTAATGCGGTTACCGTAGCTTGTTATGAATGCTTGTAATACATTATAAGTATAGTAATACGAGCTCGGTGGCTCAGTCGTAAAAGGCGCGACTTTGACACCAACGTTCTCGGGTTCGATTCCCACACAAGACAAACATTTATGTGCATTTTCAACAACTTCAACTTTTGGAATATTTATTTTCGGTGATTATTATTTCAATTGTACTATGAGGTAACCAGTAAACTCTTAAAGAGTTGTTGTGTGAACAGCAGACGTGGCATCCCGCGTGCGATACTTAACGTATTGTAAGCTTTCCTAGGCTACGGTAATCATTTTACATTAGGTGGGCCGTGTGCTTATACGCCTCTCGATGTTATATAAAAAAATATGACTCCGCACAGGCGCAGGTTTCTTACCGTAAGGAATATTATATACCATGAGCATTGCATGTGCAGAGCGAGAATACGATCCCGCAAAAGTGTAGCTATCTCACGTAAAAAACCATATACACCGAGAACACTATTAGTGGGAATACGACTACCCAAAAGCCTAACTTAACGCAAGAAAAAATATACACTGCTTACCCTATGAGTGGGAATACGACACCGCAAAAATTAAGGTACCTAACGTAAGAAATCTTTTGCACCGCATACACTATGAGTAGGAATTCAACCCCACAAAAGCGGAGGAATAATTTTACACAGATTTACAGTGAGTTTACGATACCGCAAATGCGTAAAGCGTTGGTAGGTAATATAACATTTTTTTAGACTTCTATGAGTGCGAACACCCCTGTAAGTGGGAAAACGACACCGCAAAAGCTGAGGTACTTAACGTAAGAAACATTTTACTTTCATTTTCATTTAACTATGAGTATATGTCCCCGTTAAAGCGTAGGTAATTAACATAAGAAAAATTTTAGCCTCCTATGAGTGGGAATACGTCTATCAAAAGGAATATGACACCGTAAAAGCGGAGGTACTTAGCGTAGGAAACCTTTTACTCCCCATATACTATGAGCAGGAATATAACCCCATAAAAGCGTAGGTATACCTAACGGAAGGAAAAAACTACACTGCTTACCTTTATTAGTGGGAATACGACACCGCAAAAGCGGATAATTAACGTAGCCATGTATGTGGTTTGCTTACATTAATGAGTGAAATTTGTGAAAGTACGACCCGGCAAAAGCGTAGTTATTTAATGAAAAAACTTAGTATAAATAATAAAGTTCGTATTTCAAATCCCATTTAACGGTACATTTTAGCAACACACAATTTCAACGTTTATTACAAAAATACAAATATCCGTTTCGCTCATCACTCAAGCACAGCCTCCGAGAAGGCAGGAAGATTAAAATTTCTATGTACATTGTTTCATAACGCGAACGGGTTCGTACCATCTGTGCTTTGACAAGGGTCCGCTTAGGTCAGCTCTGCGCTGACGGATTGCGATGTCTCTCTATACTCTCCCAGTATTATTTATATGAGGCTGTTGTACTAGTTTTTATCTTATTTGGGTTAGTGGTTCTTTGTATTTCAGCAAAAAATGCGGACTAAAAATTCTACTAGACTATGCCATAGTGGAGATACGCAAGCAGTAGTATAGCTTCAAATAAACGTTCGAAATCATCATACACCACAAACGAATAAACGATTTGACCGCGCATAAAGGCATCCATCGCCCACCAAAATGTAGTGTTTCCAAACAAATGTTCCAACAAAATGTAGTGTTTCCAAACAAATGTTCCAACAAAATGTAGTATTTCCAAAGAAATGTTCCAACAAAATGTAGTGTTTCCAAACAAATGTTCCAACAAAATGTAGTGTTTCCAAACAAATGTTCCAACAAAATGTAGTGTTTCCAAACAAATGTTCCAACAAAATGTAGTGTTTCCAAACAAATGTTCCAACAAAATGTAGTGTTTCCACCAAAATATCACAAAGATTCCGACAAAGACCGATCCTACTTACCAGCGGATTTTTTTTAATTGATAAGCTGTTTGTTCTACTGTACCCTCGGACTTGGAGATTTGCTAAGCAATTTCGATTCATTGGTTCTCCTTTGAATATTTCCTTCATGTCATACTCATAGATGCGTGTCTTTTCAGATCCACTGGAATGGTAAACATTCTCTGTAGTGTACAAACCACTGTTCCACATCAACCCTTACTCATCCCACTGCTGGGATACGGGTCTCCCTGCAACCGAAGGGGTTTTGAGCATACTCCACCACGCTGCTCAAATGCGGATTGGCGGAGCCCAGTGTTTTCAAGCCGCCCGAGGGCCACTGACTTAGCTTAACTACTGTCATCTATCGACAACAGCCGGGACCGACGTCTTAACGTGCCCTCCGAGCACGGAGAAACTCGAGATAGATAAACCCATCAATAGACAGGCTGCGATCGACATTGCTTAACCTGCGTGTTTGACTAGAATGACACGCGCAACGACGCCATCGAGCTCTCAATCACAGTTCACGATGTTAAAATTAAAAACACTAGTGTTCTTACGTTATCATTTATTTTTTAAAAGTCCTAAGTACGCTAGTCGTCCTACAGTTAGATCTATTTACTGTTTTGAGTATATACTACTGCTGTATTTAAAATGTGGTGAGCCTATTAGTTTTTATGCAACGTCGAGAATCATACAAGCACACCCACCCTAGCTACTAACACGGCTACTCCTTAGGAGCTAACTCGTGCCCTTACTCACTCACATACAACAACCCTCCAGGAGACCAGGTTACGCTGGGCCGTTTCGTTCCAATAATAATTCCGTTGCGTGAAGAACGTACGATTGTATGTATGTGTTTCATGAGTATAGCTAAATCGATCAACATATAGTTTAGTACTAAACTAATGCTGCCGGAACTTTTATGGCATACCATACAGTCGTTGCCATTGTTGTTGTAATCTCTATATTGCGCAAATATACATAACATATACAGATACAAATGTTTAGTATGTACAAAGGCGCACTTATCTCTGTAAGAGATTTCACCCAACAAGTCATACCTGTACATAAGTATATTCGAGTCTCTCCTATCATAATTATTTAAAACTTAAAGTCAAAATCAAAATCTTTTTATTCCGTAAAAATGGCTAGATTTGTTCGGAATCGTCACAATTTTTTTCCCTACCGCGCAGTTCATGACTAGGTGAGCATTGATAAAAATACTGCCAAAAAACTCAGGCATCCCTCTTTTGGTATCCAAACAAATTTACATAATTAATTAATTAATTTATAATTGGATCGACTCACTCCCAGGCATTTTTATCATTAATATAGTCAGATACTTTATAATGCCCTGCTACACAATTTGGCTTTAATAGTAGTTTTAAATTTGTTTATTGACAATTCTCAATTCTAAATGGAATTACATACACGTGAGTATACCCGCACCTCCAAGAAATATTATATTTTGAAAGACGTGTGGCCGAACCTAAGAAAGATCTGATTTCCCCTCTGGGCTGAGGACGCCTGACGGCAGTCAAGATCACCATCTTCACCATATCCTTGCGCTTAGGTAGCGGACACCGCCTATCCTAAAAAATAAGAAAAGGGAATAACGCTAGGAAGAAAAGATAAATTGAGTTTTATAAAAAGTATCAATAACATACAGAAGTGTACACATTGACATGAGTGATGATACACGCGCTTGTTTTAATAAAATAAAAAAAAACAATTGTGCTTTAGACCACACGACTGAAGTAAAACTTACAGATAATAGGCAATAGACAATAGGCATCCTTATCGCTCGCGACGGACAGGCCGACGCATGCACGCATGCACGGAGAGTGTTGACTGGGAATTTCACTTGGTTCTTCTTCATCATCATCATCTTCTTCGTCTTCTACTTTTCGTAAAGCTCTCCGTTCGTCTCTCCCGATCACACTTTTCGTAACGCTCTCGTCACGCATTCACCGCCAGCTTACTCCCCAAGTCAAGCGTGCGTAAAGAAGTTTTACTTCAAAAAATCCAATTTCGTTCCACATTCTGTAAAAACAACTAAATTTTAGAACTGTAAATAATACTTAATGAATTAGAGTAAATAGTAAATCATACTTAATTTAGAGACCCATGACGTAAATACAGCGAAGTGACAGCACTATGGTTCCTGTTTTGGAACCTAAAATAATACTCGCATGTTATTTGCCCATGACTACTAAGCTTGATTCTGTTTCGTGACACAGTTATAAACTGTGGTTATATTATTGAGTTTGTGCGCTAGTGGAGCCCCCGGTCATTAGTCAACGTTGAGGTTTGGTCTCCGCACAGTCCCTTGTCACCACGCGACCTTTGTCACGAAAAATGGTACTGGATTTCTTCTGAGTATATAAGATAAACATGTTACATGAATTTTGTTTAACAACACAGGCGTTTTTAGAGTTCCGTAAAGCAAAAAATAAAAACCGATAACCGTCCGAGCGCGAGTCGAACTCGTTTTATTTTCTACACCATCAAGATCACAAGATATACAAGCGTACAAAGAAGTTAAAAAGTTAATAATACACACATCAAAAGTGTCTAGGGATCAACATATATTTTTGCAATAACTTTTCTCCTGATTGATATTAATTAAAATTTTCTTTAAGGATTCATCAAATAAAGTGTTTTCGTTTGTCTACAGTAACGATAAACCAAGTCACCTTTGCATTAATAAAGAAATTTGCCATTTTCATAATAAAGGGATTTTTGACATTTGAACCACTAACATTAAAGTTCGAAAAAAAAGACTGAAATAACAGTTTTCTTTAAAATTTTATTGGGTAACTTAAACAATTAATAATCCGTGTTTCTACCGCGAACACTAACAACACAAGAACATCGGTTTGGCATACTCAAAGCTACATTAGCTCTGAATACAAGTCAGAGTGTTATCAGTCGACTTTGGACACGTTACCGAAGCACTGGTACCGTGGCTGAGCGCCATGGAGGACGGTATCGCTGCACCACACGGAGACAAGACCGATACATTCAAATCACAACTCGAAGAGCTCCAACAATAACCGCCATGATGTTAGCCGTGACGCTTCATCACTCTTCAGGGAACTTAATTAGCGACCAAACAGTCAGAAATCGCTTGCATGAAGTGAACCTTCATTCCCGAAGACCGCTAAGGGTACCACCTATAGCAATGCACAATCGTAGGATTCGATATCAATGGGCTCTTGAACACAGAAATTGGGCAGAAGAACAATGGCGTTTCGTGTGCTTTTCTGATGAGTCTCGTTTTGGTATGAGACCGGATACAAGACGTATACGACACTGGAGAACCCCTGGACGCCAACAGCGATTAAAATCCTGCCAGGAAGTCCATCCTTATAGTGGTGGAACCATCATGGTATGGGCGGGTATTTGGATCGGCGGAAGAACTGAGTTGATTTGGATCAGAGGCAACCTCAACGCTCAAATTTATGCTGAGACGATTGTATCAGACGTCATCGTTCCTCTACAAGTGCAAATCGGTCCCTTATTTCAGTTAATGCATGATAATGCACGACCGCACACCGCAAGAGTTGTAAGACAGACTCTCGCCGCAGCTAACATCAATGTCATGCCCTGGCCTGCTCAGTCGCCAGACTTGAACCCGATTGAGCATGCATGGGATATGCTACAGAGAAGAGCTCTGCCGAATATGGAGGGTATCCAGTCGCAAGAAGACCTTTTTTTGTTGTTGCAACGAACATGGGCGGCCATTCCACAGCGTGATTTGGATGAACTCATTTTGAGTATGCCAAACCGATGTTCTTGTGTTGTTAGTGTTCGCGGTAGAAACACGGATTATTAATTGTTTAAGTTACCCAATAAAATTTTAAAGAAAACTGTTATTTCAGTCTTTTTTTCGAACTTTAATGTTAGTGGTTCAAATGTCAAAAATCCCTTTCATAAGAAAATGGCAAATTTCTTTATTAATGCAAAGGTGACTTGGTTTATCGTTACTGTAGACAAACGAAAACACTTTATTTGATGAATCCTTAAAGAAAATTTTAATTAATATCAATCAGGAGAAAAGTTATTGCAAAAATATATGTTGATCCCTAGACACTTTTGATGTGTGTAGTTGTATAAGGCGAATGTGAATGAAAGTGTTGGAAGGGGTAGACCTAGCCGGACGTTTCGAGACCAAATCAGGGACGTCTTGAAAACAGGAGGCCGGGTCAAGAGTACCCTAAACCGAAGAGCATGTAAGAAGGAAATAATGAAAGTGGACGAAGCGAAACTAGTATGTAAGGATCGTAGCAATTGGAAAGAAGTGGTCTCTGCCTACCCCTACGGGATAGTGGCGTGATTATATGTATGTATGTATGTACAAAGAAGTTACCATAACCTATGAATGCTACAGAAAATATCGCTCGCGTCACTCGTAGTAAAACAAAACCCTCCAGGGACACTCACTCTTTGAGGAAGCTCTAAAAAAACAGTTTAGATACGGTGTGCTTCCAAGTCTCTGCCTATCACGGACAACCCTCCGCCCCATCCTCCTATTTCCATCTACGAAGTTTCTAAAACGCAAAATCTAAAACAATTACAAATGTCAATTTGGGCTTAAGGTTTGGACTAGATTTAAGTCATTTTAAAGTTAGGTTTGGATATCGTTGTGTCAAATCTACGTCACTGGGTAAATACAATGATATTTCTAATTAACATATTTTTTTTTATCGAAATCGTCAGAAATCCTACGTAAACAAACTTATTAATGCGGTTCAACGGACGTACGCAGACCTCGTTATGCGTCTTTTTATACAACTAATGTTTTTTAAACAACGCCAGAAAGTAAACGTGCAATTCCTTTCAACCGAGAGGTTTTACTTATCAACTTATTGTTAAAAATATTCTCCCATTCGTCAGTAGGCTCGAATCGCTGAAATATATAGGCGTCACAACGTTTTTGTCAGCGCGGGGTGGGTGCCTTTATGTGCGGTCAAGTTTTTTATTAGTTTATTATGTAAGCGTTCTGAAAGTGGAACGTACGGCCCAGTGCCGGACCAGTGATCAACCTGGGGTTGGGGAGGCAGCGCCAACGGGCTGCATATACTAAGTCGTTCTAACGCCTGCAGATTGTCCCCTTTTTTGCTAAGAGACCTACAAGTGACAGCACAACCAAGCACAAAGCGTCTAACCTCCCATTGTTCCGACTCAAAGTGGACTCTGGCTGATAAGCAAACTAGACAGCAATAATGTGCAGTTTCTCTGCCTATGTATGTACCATATATTGCTACCAATAAATGTTGGCTGGAAGAGATCTCTTACAGAGATAAGTCCGCCTTTGTACATACTACAATTTTGTTACAATTTCAATTAAATATATTTATACAATAATGAGATTACAAAAACAACAACAGACCTCATTCATAAATGTCGAATCAAGAAAAACCTTTGACATCATAAATTATATGCCCATTCACTCGGAATTACGAAAACTATTACCGATATCGTATAGGAAACTTCAATTACTTCAGGATTGAAATTATTTTAGCCAAAATGTTGGCAGTGCCAAACTTATACAATGCCAGGTAATTTGATCTAGTTTACGCGCTTCCGCCATCAATTAGTTCATACTATCTAGCGCCAGTACCCTCCCACTATCATTAGTAGATACATCACTACTTCGGCTGCTGCGATCATCTTTGCAAAAATCGACCATCTGGAACAGGAACCGCGTGTACCCATTGCTACCCTGATAGATCGATTAGTCACTACAGATCAGATCGTTGGTCCGTATGAACTAATTAGTGGCGGAAGCACACGATGCGGTTTGAATGAAATTGCCTGCATATTTGATTGAACTTCTTTTTCTTCACGGTATCTCGTTTCCATCAGAATGGGCGGGGTCCGCTACCTAAGCCTAAGGATTTGGCGAAGATACCTACTGATTTTTACACGAAGCGACTGCCGTCAGACTGTTAGCTTCGATAACAAACTGACTTTCACAAAATAAACCTCGAATTCCCATTTAGAACGTATTTGAGTATTATTTAATTTTAAACATTCACAGTTGTTTATAACAAACTTCCCAGCAATATAAGAGAATTGTCAATATACAAATTTAAAACTACTATTAAAGCCAAATTATGTAGCAGGGTATATTATAAAGTATCTCACTATATTAATGTTAAAAATGCCTGGGAGTGAGTCGATCCAATTATAATGTAATTAATAAATTATGTAAATTTGTTTGGACACCAAAAGAGGGATGCCTGAGTTTTTTGGCAGTATTTTTATCAGTGCTCACCTAGTCATAAACTGCGTGGTAGAGGAAAAAATTGTGACGATTCCAAACAAATGTAGCCATTTTTACGGAATAAAAAGATGTTGACTTTGACTTTATAAACCATGGTCACAGAATGCCTAGTCATTCTGTGATATTTCGGTGACGTCTGCAGCGTTGCCGAAGTATTGGGAAAATATAAAAACAAATAGTGGTAAGTCCCGTACTTACAATAGTAATATTTGAGCATTTCGAACAATTTGCGGTTTTCCAAATTGAAATTTATTGTAGCACACAATTAGTGAATAAAATAGTGTTAATTATTTTCAACAAACAGACAAGTGTAATCTGAACTCGTATGGAGTGGGTTTAAAAATTAAATATATAGAAATAAAAAATGCGTTTATTACAACATAAAATTACAGAGAAGCACTGGAAAATATGATCGTTATATCGAGTACTAGCTTTTACCCGCGGCTTCACTCGCATTAATTATTTTTTTTTTTTTTTTTTTAATAAAAAGTATCCTATGTTACTTCTGATACCTCCAAGAATATGTGTACAAAGTTTCATGATGATCGGTTCAGTAGTTTTCGCGTGAAAGAGTAACAAACAATTGGACATTTACATTTATAATATTAGTAGGATACATATACGTACATATGTGAAGTCAGAATTAACCCCAGCCATGATTTTTGGTGTAGCTTAAGAGTGCTCACACTGACATAACAAGATAAAAGATAGTTAAAATACGTACTAAAAGGAAAATGAACAGAATAGTATGAAAGTCACATAAAACATCACATAATTACAACTACAACGACAAAGATGAAAGAAAATCGTTTCATAAATTACTCGTATGCATTTACAGAACGTGGTATATATTACTCATCGGTTGATGGAAAACATCGTGAGGAAAATAAGAAATTATATTTCAATAGACGTGCCTCCTTCACCAGAGGGAGACATTGTACAAAAGCCGTCTGCGTGGGTACCGCTGTCTCACCTATTTCTACCGTCAAGCAGCTATATTTATATAGCTGTGTTGCGGTTTGAAGGGTGAGATATGGCGGAGAAATGACTGGGTACTGTGACGAAACAGCCTTAGGTCACAAGATTGGCAGCGCGCGAGTAATATCCCCGTGGTGTTGCGAGCATCAATTGACTGCGGTGATCGCTTACGATCTAATGCGGGCCGCATGCTTGTTTGCCAATCTAGTTGTACAAAAAAAACTATCCTAAGTTTTAGCAGAGATACTGGTTTTGATATAGAGCTGCACTGAACTGCCGTCAGGCTTATAAAACCCAGAGAAAAAACAAGACGTTTCTTAAATTAGATTAGACGCCTTCCGAAATATAATTGTTTGGACATGCAGATTTCTTCACGTTGTTTTTCTTCACCGCTAAGTGATAATTACAAATGTATACTTATAATAAAACTGTGATAGAACAGAATCTGTACATATTTTTTTCCAGAAATATCTTATAATGATAGTTATTGTTATCAATACAGAGGCCAATCAATACGTATATTTTTTTAATGCATTGTCTCTCTGTTACCACATCATACGAAATCTATTGAACGGATTTTGATGAAATTTCATGTAGTGATAACTGATTTATCTGAGGCAATAGGATAGGATACTTTTGATCGTGAGAAAATGTGTCATTGCCATGGTAAAATACAAAAATGATGGATCGAGTAGAACTTACGTCGAAACTTTAATAACTTTATATTGTTACCAAAGAAGGCGCATAGCTGATGTAAACCTGAGCACCAGTTGCTTTCCCTCCAGAAAACTATATGTAGCACTATACCGTCGCTCCTGCGTAAGCAACTTCAAAAACATATTTGTTTTGTTTTCATAAACAACGTAGATCATGCGGATGAAGTCGCGGGCACAGCTAGTCTGCTTCTACTCAGCGTTATCCCGTTTCCTAATCCATTAAGACTAGCGGGGAGTCTGGTACCTAAGCCTCAGGATTTGGCGAATATACTGATTTTTTAAATGGAGTGACTGCCGTCAGACCTCTGAAACCCTGAGAGAAGACTATACTTTTTTTAAATTAGGTCACACGTCAATCGAAATATAATTTCTAGGCCGTACGGGTTTCCTCACGATGTTTTCCTTCACCACTGAGCAAGTGATAATTACAAATATGTACATGAATCCGAAAACGCGAATTTAGAATAGAATACTCTTTATTGCACCAATAACAAATGCATACAGGACACACGCAGAACAAGAAAACAAATGTACAACAGGCGGTCTTATCGCTAAAGCGATCTACCATCTAGCGAGACAACCATGACACGAAAAAAAAATACATATATAAAAAGCATGTAGGTGGCGCATTTAAGCAAGAACAATTTTCACTTAATATATTATATGCTCATATACAACGAATTACACATTCCAACAAATAAAAAGAGGAAAAATAAACAAAGTAGCAAAAACATGACAGAAGACTAGAACATACAATAATATTTACATAAAGGTAATTACAAATATATATATATATATATATATACATATACATATATATTACCATAGTTACATGGAGAGATAGTGAGATTTCATCATATTTTTAAAGGAGGCTAAATAATTTAGCGATACATGCCAGAATTCGAATTGAGGACCAGTTGTTCACAAGGTTGGTTCTTTATCCACTGGGCTATCCCCGGCATATATAGGCTATCATGGGCACAGCTAATATGTACACAAATCCGTAAATACGTATTTATTGGTGTATGTCCACACCAGAATGGACTGGTTGATTAATAGGTTCTTTATCTATTAGGCTATCAATATTCTCTACTACTGAATGTGTCCTCTGGTATGATATAAATGTTTAAATCCTTCCATCGCTATTAATGTTCCGCAGACTAGATTGAAGATTATTAGCTGAATATAATTTGATTACGACGTGCTTACTGCATAGAAGGAACAGGGTGGAAAGTGCGGTCATAAGACCATTAGGCTTAACGGTGTGGTACAAGTTAGCAGCGGTCGAGGACCAAAAATATTCATTATTGAAGTGAAAATGCTTTCGGCGCGCCTTAAGAGAGATTAAAAGAATTGGCGTTGTACTTTTTGTAACAGTTACGCTAGGCTATGTTACAATAATAATATTCCGTTACGCGGATAATGTATGAGTGTTTATATTTATTTCATGACATTTTTCTAGAAATATAAGTCGTGTATCTCAAAAACGGCTGTATCGATTTATATCAAATATTGTGTTTAAAACAGGTTTTGTGTTTTCTATCTCAATAATTGTCTGCAGAGTATAAGGTCAATGAATATAGGATTGCGCATGGTTGACCTAGTAGTGAACTGTCGTCTGTATGCAGACGATGCCGTGATATTATCAGAAACACCATCTTAACTGCAAACATTGGTCACAATGATGAAAGACGATTATATGGAGAACTATTATACTATTGAATGCGAAGAAAATAAAGATAATGGTATTTAAAAGAGAAGAAACTACAATCAATGTAAGGATTACAGTTGATGATGAAGTGTTGAAACAAGTGGGTGAGATTGTATATCTTGGATACGCTTTCGGCAGGCATGAAAGGTACACCGTAGATGTGGAAAGATGAATGGTTGCTGGAATAGTGTGAATGAAGTATTGGGAAAACATCTTGGCAGTAAAAACTTGAGCCAGAAGTCACAGCTAGCTATACACAATGCAGTGCTGGTCCCAACGCTTACGTAGCTATACCCAGCTCTCGCTTCCATAAGTAAGCGTTGGGGCCAAAGCGTTGGGCAGAAAGAGTATGAAAGTAGAATAAATGTGAGGTTGAAATGCCAGCGTTGCGCATAATTTGTGGCGTAACGTTTGTATTATGTTAGAAACAAGATTGGTGTGAAAGAGAGCGTCGGTGTTAAAATAAGAAGAGGCATGCTCCGATGGTTCGTACATGTAGAAAGAATGCAGGATGAAAAAATAACGAAGCAGTTATACATCGCAAAAGTGGAAGGATGTAGGAGCCGAGGGAGGCCAAGACTTACCTACCATGACCAAATTGATCGTGTTCTAACAGAAGGTGATGTCAGGAGCATTAGAAACCGGCGAGCATGCATGAGAAGAGCAATTAATGTTAAAGAAGTGTGAGGCGTGTAAGGATCGACTCACGTGGCGTCCGGTCTCTCTGCCTGCACCGCAAGGGATTTGGCGTGAAGTTATAGATAGATAGATATATATGTATATTTTAAAAAACGAGATTTTTCACTAAACCTTAAAAATACTGCTGATCGTGTTAAAAACGAATACCAGCTATTCGACATTATGTTGATTGCGTCTTTGCTCCCACTGTGTGTATGTCTATCGTATAGGGTCACGTAGGTCCGTGCTTCAACCCCACTAACAGCACTCTCTTTTTGTAATATATTCCGTGTATTTCGGACTCAGAACCTTAACAATTTGCATCATATTTTGTATTTACATAAAGTTTGTTTGTAAGCTTATGTATATAGATGCCTTTTCTGTGAAAACGTGACTTTCTAAAAGAAAATTAGAAACGGCGAGTGAAGATCGATTGCTCATGTACTAAATATTATGTAACACAAACAATTGATTGTGTTTTATCAGAAGGTGATGTTTTATCGGAAGGTGATGTCAGGAGCCATAGGAACCAGAGAACGTGCATGAGAAGAGCAATGAATGCTAAAGAAGCGAGTGAGGTGTGTAAGGATTGAGTCATGTGGCGCTCGTTTCACTCTATCTACCCTGCAAGGCATTTGATGTTAAATTACAAATAGATAGATAATTCTGTAAATAATTATTTTAACTGTGTTCAAAGTCGCTTACCGTTTGTAATTTAAACTAGTTGCCAGCAGTTCGGTCCGTTGAGTGTGTATTGTAGCCAACAATAGCGGCTTCAGCCATCCGCCGTTCCACTAATCCAACACCGGCTTAAGTCATTCAGTGGCAAGGAATCAATGTTGGTTAACCATTGTTGGTCGAGTTGGCGCGAACAATGCCCTTGGTAACACTGATATGACTTGTTTCATTTGGTATTGGCGGAACGGTGCGCATAGATCATTACTGCTCAATTGTACCGCAAGATATCGAGTTTCCTAATCCATTAGGATTAGCGGGGTCCGCTACCAAAGCCTAAGGATTTGGCGAATACACAGATTTTTACACTTTTTACACGGCAACTCGACCAACAACCTCACAGAAAACCGCAGCCAAATAAAGACTCCCAAGAGGGTTGTTATGGACCGTGTGAGTGAGGTCACCAGTAAGCTCCCAAGGAGTTGCTGTGTAAACATCAGAGGAGGCATCGCGCGCGTGATACTTAATATATTACAAGCGGTAATAGGCTACGGTACCCGCTTTACATCAGGTGGGCCGTATGCTTGTATGCCTCCCGACATAGTATAAAAAAAAGGATGGCAGAAGCTGCTATTGCTGGCCATCACACTCGAAAATAAAATAAAATCACTGGCAATCAAAGAGCTGGCAGCTTCTCACAATGATTAGCATTGTGATTTAGAGCAAAAATACTGGCAGTATCGTTGGTACAGCTAAGAGCAGATCACACTTAATTTCCGAAGTATGATTATAACTTTTATTAAGTACTACATAAGAACGGTACAAAGGTCAAATTGTTCAGCTAGACGGGCACTTAACTGTACAATGCCGCGGGGATTTTTAGATTTAATTTGGGTATTTTAATTACTTACATTTAGAAAGAATTTAATTTTAATTTGATTGTTTATTACGACCACTAATAATATAAATTAGACTCCTAAGATTCTACCTATATATTATGACTGACGAGCTCGGTGGCTCAGTCGTGAATGACGCGACTTTGACACTAACGCTCGTGGGTTCCATTCCCACACAAGGCAAACATTTGTGTGCATGAACATGTATGTTGGTCTTGGTCTGGGTGTTTTTAAAATATATAAAGTTTTTTTATATACAACGTCGGGAGACGTACAAGCAAAAAGTTAAGCAGTTACCGTAGCCTGTGAATGCTTGTAATACATTAAGTTAAGTTTAAGTTAAGTTTTTCCAAGGGACTACAGCATGGAGTTCTTCAAGAAATGCGTGAAGAGGTTTTTAGAGGGTCGGCAACGCATGAGTGACACCCCTGGTGTTGCAAATGTCCATAGGCTACGGTGACTGTTTACCATCCGGCAGGCCGTATGCCTGATTGCCACCTTAGTGGTATAAAAAAAAATTAAATAGTACTCGCGCGATGCCACTCTGCTTCTAACACAGCAACTCCTTAGGAGCTTACAGACGACCTCACTCACACGCAGGAACACAACAATCCTCCATGCAGTTGTTATTTGACTGGGGACATGCTTTATTAACAGCAGAGGTGACATGGCACAAGTGATCCTTACATCAGGTGGGCCGCATGCTTGTATGCCTCCCGACATTGAAAAAAAAAGGCCCAACTTAACTTATTGTTATAATTTATTCGTCCATACAATTACCCTCTAAAAGCACATTGTATAGAAATCAGCCCCTTATTACGTTCGCTACAGTGAGTTATGGGCGTGAGGCATTTAAATCCACAAAAACACCGCGGGTGTTCTAATGCAGCTTAGGGAGCAACTAAATAGTTATAATTGATGATTATTCATTTTAATATTAACTTTACTGTAATTACAAATGCAAAAAAGAATCGTTGTTGCAAATGTCAAAGGTTTGACTTAGCTTTTTGAGTTAAAGTTACAATTACACTGATTCTATACAAAGCCACAGTTTAATTTAAGCAGTAGGCCCATTAACATACGTAGGCCAATTATCTATATATATAAAAATGAATGTTTGTCTGTATGTCCTCTATGGACTCAAATAAGGCTGGGCAGATTTTGATGAAATTTTCAGTGAATCTTCAGGTTAGCCCAGCAGGTGATCCTGTGAAGTTTGGTAGCGATCGTATCACCCGTGCGAAGCCGGGGCGGATAGCTAGTTTTAAAATAAATTTAAATCAATGTATGTATGTTTGTCCTCTATGGATTCGAAAACGGTTGGGCAGATTTTGATGAAATTTTTAGGGAACCTTCATATTAGGCCATCGGGTGATCTCGTGAAGTTTGCTAGCGATCGTATCACACGAGCGACCCGGCACAAGTAGCTAATAATCATATATAAACTAAGTTAGGCGTTAGGCGGGTCACTTTTTAAGATCATGAAAATGAGCGGCCCATTACATGCATAAAAGTGACCAATCATCTCATGGCACCAATTGTCACTTTTTCTTTTATACTACGTCGGAAGGTATACAAGCATACGGCCCTCCTGATGTAAAGCGAGTACCGTAGCCTATTAACGCTAGCGATATATTAAGTATCACTCGCGCGATGCCTCCTCTGCAGCTTACACAGCAACTCCTTGGAAGCTTACTGGTGACCTCACTCACACACAGGAACACAACAACCCTCTAGGGAGTTGTTATTTGGCTGCGGTTTTCTGTGAGGTACTTCCCCAGACGGGCTGATTTGATGCACCCTACCTCTCTTAACCCTTCGAAACCCGGGTGGTCGAATACGACCGCGAAATGTATGGGAAAACGTATATAACGGGTTCTGACTGCTCAAAACATCCAGACCAAGACAAACAAACATGTTCATGCACACAAATGTTTGCCTTGTGTGGGAATGGAACCCACGAGCGTTAATGTCAAAGTCGCGTCATTCACGACTGAGCCACCGAGCTCGTCAAACGTGAGTATTTTGACCGACAACTTTGCTTACAGACATATACAGGGACAAACCAATAATGGTTTATTGGTTTGTCCATGACTGCACGTGAAAGCACCCCGCGCTCAAAAAACGGTGTGTTTTAGCACCTAAATATCTCAGCGATTTGAACTTACTGACCAATAGGAGAATATTTTAACCAATAAGCCGATAAGTACCGCAATATTGATCTGCAAACTAGCCAATAAGATCTGCGCTTTCAACTTTTCCTCTCGACCCGTAGCAGTGAATTGAGTTACTTCGTAATATCGGGCTCTAAGGCTCTCCATAAGTTATTGCCTTCGTGACTGAAACGTATTTATGGTTGATAATTTCAAACGTTTCTTTATAGTTACCCTTCTGCGTCTATCTCACAACTGTACCCACCTACTAGCGGAAAACGTGAAACTGGCTTCAATTATGTGGCAAGAGACAAGACAATGTAGCCACTTCCCCCACTTACCAACCGGCGACACTAACTCTATCCTTCTGTAAAAAATCTGCGATATAGAATACTCGTACTAAGCTAGCTGATGCCATTGAGTTATTATGTAGGTAATAGAAATAGAAATAAAAATAGAAAATATTTTATTCCAACTTCACACATTTCACAGAGAACATGCACTAAAACAAGAAAAAAAAATAAAAAAGAAAAAAAAAATATCATTATAACATAATAATACATTTGTAGGAATTGTGAAGTCAGAACTTGGCTTACAATCAGGGTCTAATGCCAGGATCTCAATGATCCCAGCCCTGGTTTTCAGTGTGGCCAAGAGTGACAGCACAGACATCACAGAAGAAAGGTACTAGAGGAACTATCCTAAGTAAAATTCTTGCTCCATTTTGGCAACAATTAAAACTAATGTCCGCTGCAGCGCTGAAACAATTTAGATGTCTATCCCAAAGTTTCGAAGATACAGCACTAAATCGCTTCTAAGGGGTATTCTTCTCGCGACCAAAAGGTCAAAAGCGCCGTGATTTTCATGGCGCTTACGCGGTTCGTTCAACGTAGCACAGCAATGAATTGTTGCCAATCGGCAACAAAATTTGGTTCGCGGTGTCGGATCTAGTACACTAGTACCTAATAATTCAATGGCAGATGCTTAGTTTCCGGAAAGGTTAAACATTGTAAAAAAATCGGCCAAGTGCGAGTCGGACTCGCGCACGAAGGATTCCGTACCACTGTCTATAAAAACGGCAAAAAAATCACGTTTGTTGTATGGGAGCACCCCTTAAGTATTTGTTTTGTTTTAATTTAATTATTTATCCTTAAAGTGAATATGCAACTAAATATTCTGTGAATATTTCAAGCGTCTACCTGTTGCCGTTATCAATATCGAGCAAAAACGAGCAAAAAAATCACGTTTGTTGTATGGGAGCCCCCTTAAATATTTATGTTATTCTATTTTTTAGTATTTGTTGTTATAGCGGCAACAGAAATACATCATCTGTGAAAATTTCAACTGTCTAACTATCACGGTTCGTGACATACAGCCTGGTGACAGACGGACGGACGGACGGACGGACGGACAGCGAAGTCTCAGTAATAGGGTTCCGTTTTACCCTTTGGGTACGGAACCCTAAAAAGGAGTGGACATGTTATTGGCAGTATTCTTATGCAAATATGATAGAGAGCTCTCTCGTGGTTTCATATTATGATAGCAAAAACTGCGCTATGTATTTCTGTCACCAGTGCTGTTAGCATTTGAAGGCATTATACGAGACTGGATAGTGACAATGGTAGGATGGTTATCGAATTCTTATTGTGCTGAAACCTAGTCAAAGCAGAAATGTATGGCAGTTTCACCTAAATTATTTTGTGTGTAAATCAATTAGTTCCAGCACAGTAACGACCGCCTTTACCCACCAATAACATATGCATACGATTGCTGCCATGGCTGCAGTGGTCATCTCTATCTTGACTGCTACGGTCAACTCTGCCGTCTGCAATACTGCTGCCGTCTATCTGTTCTGGTCGTCTCTTCGACACCAGTTTCGCCACTTCTCGAGGCATTCTCAGGAGTTGGTTGTTTGAATTACATGCTATGAATCACATTCGTCAATCTCGTTCGAAAACTTCCTACTCTTACAAATTTCTTCTGATTAAATTCGTTGTGAGTTCCAAGGCAGCTGTAATTTAACCCCCGGGACGGCAGTGACTTCACTGTTCATTGCCTTTTTGTGGTGGGAATGAGTGGTGGGACTGTCCCATAATCTAGTTCGCATGAGTGACTGACAAAGATACATATATATTATAGATCAAATTTCCTGGTAAGAACCAACCATGAGGGAAGTAACTAGTCGATTTTGCTTTATAACTTTATTACCAACCGACCGATTGTATGTAGTAACTTAACTTGTATGTAGTAAGCGGTAGGCTCGAATCACAGTGATATATAGGTGCTAAAACACCAGGTTATAGTGAGGGGCGCCTTTACACGCCAAGTGGTTTATTGGTTTGTGATTCTTACGCACCTCACTTACTACTTTAATTTTTTTTTATACAACGTCGGGAGGCATACAAGCCTACGGTCCACCTGATGTAAAGCAGTTACCATAGTCTATTAACGCTTGTAACATATATCGCTCGCGCGATGCCTCCGCTGCTGTTTACACAGCAACTCATTAGAAGGTTACTGGTGACCTCACTCACACGCAGGAATACAACAACCCTCTAGGGAGTTGTCATTTGGCTGCGGTTTTCTGTGAGCTGGAGGTACTTCCCCAGACGGGCTGCTTTGATGCGCCCTACCTCTCTTAAATCATTAATCTTCATAGCTAATTTTATGCACAATTTCATAACTTATCCCATTCGGAAAATCTTCCCGTCTATTATATAGTAATCAATAGGAAATGGCAATTATAATTTATTTATCATCTGCAGTATATAATATCATAATAATATAATGTAATAACAAAACAAAAATTATGATAACATCTGCCAATAGTATGACAAACCATTAAACGACATATGATTTTTTTATACCACTAAGGTGACAAACAAGCATACGACCTTCCTGATTGTAAACAGTCACAGCAGCCTATGGACATTTGCAACACCAGGGGTGTCCCTCATGCGTCGAAATACTTCGAAGTCGATAGACATTACACAATAAATTTTGTAAAATGTAAGATATACTTATACATGTAACTTCTACACAAGCAAAGTTTGAAGTAAAAAAATTGTTTGTACATTACGATTTAATTTTAATAACCATTGCATGTTATTTGAGATATAGGTACAGATATGATTAAATTAAAATTCAAAAGGCTATTACACCCGTGAGCGTTATGAAGGTCACACTTTGCGTGCACGTCATGAGGCTGTTTACAGGGCAGTTTGATGAAAATAATAATAACATTACGTAACTGGTTACTAAAGGTGAGTTAGCAACGGGGTTAATCGTAAACGTGACCGCAACGTGTTAAAACTTCGCGAGTGTCCCGCGGGCGTCACGTCGTCACTGTAAACATGGCTCCATTTGTAAACATGGCTCCATTAACGTTAATGGTTAAAAGTTCACTAAATTACTACCTAACTGGTTGTACTATATACACAAACAAAAGGATAATCCGTAAGCGTGTATGTTTGTCTAATACACCGACACCCATATGCACCTCTTCACGCCTTTCTTGAAGACTCTCATGCTGTAGTTCACAGTGAAAAGCACGCTGGCTTTTCACTATGAACTACAGCATGAATTCTAGAACCTCATGGTACGCGGCCATTTTGTCAGGATGACTGCTCACCCGCCCACGAGCGGTACAATTGTAAAACTAAGCTGTTGGCATCATAACATTCAACTCCTCGGAACACCTTCCATTGTACAATCGGTAGAACACATAAATGGAGGCACAGTTTCTGCTGACGGAACAATTCTCACAGCTCATCTTTGTACTGAATCACAAGGTCTGTCTCTCAAAGTGGAGTTTTCGACAAGCGCGGTGGCGCAATGGTGAAGCGCGCTATTACACTACTTTGACACCAACGCTCGTAGATTCGATTCCCACACAGGGCAAACATTTGTGTGCATAAACATGTCTGTTTATCTTGGTCAGGGTGTTTTAAGAGAGGTAGGGCGCATCAAAGTAGCCCGACTTGGAAAGTATCTCCACCACACAGAAAAACCGCAGCCAATAACAACTGTCTAGAGGGTCGTTGTGTTCCTGCGTGTGAATAAGATCTCTATTAAACTCCTAATAAGTTGCTCTGTTAGCAGCAGAGATGGCGTCACATGAGTAATACTTACTGTATTGTTAACGTTTATAGGCTACAGTAACCGCTTTACATCAGGTGGCTCATATGCTTGTATGACTCCTGATGCAGTATTTACGGGACAGGCCCACAACTCATATCCACCACTGTGTCTCCTGTATAGCCAGAATTAACAGCGGCGACCAACAAAAAGGCAATAACAGTGAAGTTCACTGCCATCCCGGGGGTTAAACTACAGCTGCCTTGGAACTCACAACGAATTTAATCAGAAGAAATTTGAAGGAGTAGGAAGTTTTGGAATTGACTTCCCCTCTTGGCAAAGTGAGAGACAGCAATATGACAAATAAGGCATTTAAAAACCTCAAAGAGATGGCTAGTCAAGTGAAGCTCAACTGCCGTGCACCACGGTTTATCAAATATCTAACACTATTGGGACCTAAACTGTGAGTTGTTACCTAACACATCCTGACGCAGTATAAAAAAAGTTAGGGACGTGTCCTCTGAAAATTTCGCCATGTAACTAAATAAATACATAACTTGCAATTTGATCTAACCTGCTTTGTGTGCTTCCGCCACCAATTAGTTCATGCGGCCTAGCGCCGGCCGGCACCCACCCACTACTGTTAGTACGTGCTACATGCCAGTGTAGCCAGTGTGCCAGCCAATACGTGTTCGTGATTACGATAACACGATTTCACGAACACGTATCGGCGTATAAAAACAATCGCCCAGAAAGGTCACATTTCGCCGAGCATCTCATAGACAAAGGACATAACTTATCCCCCAGTAATACATATCAAATTTTACACACCATAGACAAAGGTTTAAAACAAAATATTAGGGAACAATTAGAAATTAATAAACATAAAAATTCTAAAATTACTCTCATGAACAAACAGACTGACGTAAACCATTCCCCACTATTAAATATCTTTTCGCTCACACCATCCACCCCCACCCTCAATTCAATATCAGGGACGGCACTGCGATGGATTTGTCACTTGTAGCATGTCATTCTTACGATTAACGTCTACAACGCCTGATGATGCCTCGTGGAGAGGCGAAACACGTGTCGCCGCGACGACCAGGCCAGTCGTGGCAGCGACGGTGGTGGTGGGGGCATGCGGATTCTGTTCCAGATGGCGGACGACCGCAGCAGCCGAGGCAGAGACTACCAGAGCAGCCATGGCAGCGTCGGCATGTAGCACGTACTAACAGTAGTGGGTGGGTGCCGGCCGGCGCTAGGCCGCATGAACTAATTGGTGGCAGAATCACACAAAGCAGGTTAGATCAAATTGCATGTAAATTTGACTTTCGCAAAATAACGCCTGAATCTATTAAATACATAACTAATAGATAATAGTGATTTGTACATCCAATATGTACAAACTTTATGCATGCGTACTCGATTGAAAACAGCATTGCCAAATGCTCCATTTAGCGACTTTACCTCCAAACAATAAAAAAACAAATTCCAGAATCCATTCTAGCACTGCGATAGCATAAAAAGCCAAACCTGTTACCCAACTAAAGCCAAAAAAAAATGGGAAAATCGTACAACATTGCAAAACTTTCGCTATGAAACGTAAAAAAAACGTAACTGCGTCGATCGCGTCGCCTGTAGTCAGAGAGCTGGCAGTAGAAAAAGGCAACTGTGTTAATCCGCGAGAATCGCCACGGGGCATCGGAACACGCGCTGTTTACACGAAATACCACTCACTCTTGGAAATGTACGTTTGTATCCTGGAATGTTTATTTTATTGGCATTTGCTGTATATTAATTTACAAATGCCAGTAAAATGAAATATACCGATGAAGCATGACTTTTTTTATATATACAAGCATACGGCCCACCTGTTGTAAAGCGAATACCGTAGCCTATTAACGCTTGCAATAAATTAAGTATCACTCGCGCGATGTCACCTCTGCTGCTAACACAGCAACTCCTTAGGAGCTTACTGGTGACCTCACTCACATGCAGGAACACAACAACCCTGTAGGCAGTTGTTATTGGCTGCAGTTTTTCTGTGACGTGAAGGTACTACCCCAGACGGGCTGCTTTGATACCTTAAACCTCCTCTACCCTTCCTCTCTTAAAATGACTATGGTGACATTGTGAAAAGGATTATGCAATTTTTTTTTATACATCATCAAGAGGAATGCAAGAATACGACCAATGTGATGTAATGACATTGGTCGTATTGCATTTCTCTTGATGAAGAAAAAATATAATAAATATTAGATAGGACTATGCAGTGGTTTCCGAAGAACATCGATCAGCTCAAAGAGAATATCCGTGGTGAAATGGCAGCAATTACACCAACATTATTGAAGAAAGTTTTCAATAATTTCCGTTTGCGGTTGGAGGAGTGCCGTCATAGAGAGGGTCATCATTTGGATGATGTAATTTTAAAAAAATAAACTTCAATTATAACATTACAATGCCTCATTTTTATTTTAACTATACCTTTTGTATTTATTTTTTAATATTTTTTTTAAATATGCACGTTCTATTGCGCCACCATGTATTTCGAAAGACGTGTGACCTTACCTAAGTAAGGTCTTGTTTACCCCGTGAGTAGTGGAGGTCTGACGGCAGTCGACGTAGAAATCCCAATCTTCCCCAAATCCTTAGACTGAGATAGCGGATCCCATCAATCCTAATGAAATAGGAAACTGGTTAACGCAACGAAAAGGAGTGTTGACACATTAAGTTGAATAAAATAAACCTCTAAAACTTTAATTCTGTCAATATCGAAAAATACGTAAATTAGTAATGTAGTAATATGTGTACTTTTCTATCATATTGTAAACCTTATATACTCGGTAGATCGGAAAACGGTGAAGAGAAGAAATATATATATATCTATATACTTAAAAGAAAAATGTTGTTCAGCTGTGTATTATTTATGTTCGTGTTATGAGGGTGCACACAGCTAAGTGGCGCCCTCATTTTGTTTTTATTAATAACGCTGTATTTAAAACCAATTCCAAAAAAAACGCTCTATAGGGCACTGAAGAACCATATTTATGTTTTTTGAGACATATTCTGTTTTTATTATTTATGTAGAATTAGTCATACTTTTGATTATTGCTATAAGTGGCCACAATAAGCAATAATTAAAATTTTGGTTACTTGTCATAGATAATAAATACAAGATATGTTTCAAAAAAACGTAAATATGGTTCTTCAGTGCACTATAGAGCGTTTTTTTTGGAACTGGTCTTAAATACAGCGTTATTAACAAAAACAAAATGAGGGCGCCACTTAGCTGTGTGCACCCTCTTATGTGTATTTAGTCTAAATCTTATAAGTGAAGACTTGTTATTGGCTCTCTGTTATTTATAAGTTTTTTAATGTAATTTGATTTAAAAAGCTGTTGGTCTTCCAAAGAATAAATAAATAAATAAATGTCAAATACGTATTTGTCTATGGTCAAACTATCACTGAGTATAAATTTTCGATTGAGAATAAATGTATACGTAATAATTTTAAAATAAAATATACATTGATAAATTGACTTTGTACACACTGTACTGTATATTTTGTGAATGAAATAATGCGAATTGATTTATTCCCGACAATTTATAAATAGACGAGAGTAAATCAAATCGCACAATTCACCACCACAGTTGTAATTTCATACAATTGAGTTAATTTTAAAATATCTTGATTAAGTTAGGAACATCAGCTGTGTAGCCTTGCTGAAAATGGCAGGGTATAGCAATAAAAAATAATGTAAGAAAGTGTCAAACACGGCGTTATAGTTTTCAGGAACACCGTTCCTATATGAAATCTAAATGTTTGTCTGTGTACGTGTGTCGGTCGCTTTTTTCGAATATTCAAATTTTGACTTCAGATTCGGATTCAGCATAAAAAAGTAGAATAGGAATGTTCAGGAACACCGTTCCTATCTCTTAAGGACAATGGTCAAAAAGGCCGACAAATTAAAAAAAAAAATTGAATCCTACTATAATATTATAAATGCGAAAGTTTGTATGTATGGATGTTTGTTGCTCTTTCACGCTTAAACGGCTGAACGGATTTGAATGAAATTTGGCACGTAGATAGATTATGATCTGGATTAACACATAGGCTACGTTGTTTGACCCCACGCGGGCGGAGCCGCGGGCAGCAGCTAGTTGTTATATAATTGACGAGCCAGGTGTAGCTCTGGAAATGCAAGCTTGCGCATTCTCAGCTGGTTTTAAATAGCGCGTAGTCAAGCTATACCAAATTTTTCTTATGACGTATTTTTACATGATCACAGCTGACGTAATAAAAAAAATATATCTATCCATATCACCAGGTCATAGACCAGTATTGCCATATGCATTTTCTGCGTGACTCCATGCTCTGCGTGACCTATTTATAAATGGAGATATATGAGTACCCGGGAAAATATCTAGACAGAAACGGCGACGCATTCTGTATATACTTTTTCATACTACTAAGGTGGCAATCAATCATACGATCCGCGTAATGGTAAAAAGTTACCTTAACTTAAGGATGCCTGCAATACAACAGACATCACTCACGCATCACAGACACAAAATCTCTTCACATTTCTTAAAAAAAATTCTCGACAGGGGTTTCGTTCTTCAATTTAAGTGTTATTGGAAGGTAAGACTAAGCTACCGTGACCAAATTGGTCGTGTTTTATCAGAAGGTGATGTCAGGAGCCTTAAGAACCGGCGAGCGTGCATGAAAAGAGTTATGAATGTTAAAGAAGCGAGTGAAGTGTGTAAGGACCGCGTCTAATGGCGAGAGAACCGAGAGCCATTAGACGCGGTCCTTGCGTCTAATGGCTCTCGGTTCTCTCGGGTAGGCAACCCCGCAAGGGACCTGGCGTGAAGATATACGTACGTACATATACATACATACAATTCCTTTGGAACCGCACAGTACCCGACCATTTTGGTTCAAATGTGTGTGAATAAATTCTCTATAGACAAGCCGTAGCATATTGTGGTAAGTAAAACGGCGTAGGGTAATATTTCATTTCCTTTTATACAACATGGGGAGGCATACAATTATACGGGCTACCTTATGTAAAGATATTACTGGAGCCTATAAACCCTTACAACACATTAAGCGTCACTTGTGCGATGCTACCTCTGCTGGTAACTCAGCTACTCCTTAGAAAATTACTGGTGACCTCACTCACAGAAACATAACAGTCCAGGTAGTTGTTATTTGGATGCGGTTTTCTGTGACGTGAAGATACTTCGCCAGACAGGCTACTTTGATGCGCCCTATTTCTCTTTTAAACACCCAGACCAAGACAAACAGACATGTTCATGCACACAATTATTTGTCCTGTGTGGGAATCGAACCCGCGAGCGTTGGTGTCAAAGTAGCGTTACTAACCACTGCGCCACCGAGGTCGTCATAATACTTATCTTCGTAAGACTTTCCATCGCAATAATGGAGCTCACGTAGTCAATGCCTCGGGTAAAAGTTGGTTTTCTATATTTTAAAACGTTCCGTGGAGTTGAAACAAAGACATGTTCTTATATACTGAACTCGACAACATTATTTATTATATAAGTTTCTTCTTGAAAGTGCCTCATGCTCTACCTCTTTGTCTGTAAAGTGAGTTTCTAGATACGTTTATACCGTGGATTGTGCAATACATATAACATGCATTTAGAACACAATGATGGGACCCGGTTTAAACAATGAAACGGTATGGTACAGCCACAGCTCGAGTAGGCTATCCCACCTTAAGTTAAACATTTGGACTTTAGACATCGAGTATAATCGTATTAGGACGAGCTCGGTGGCGCACCTTGACACCGACACAGACAAACAGATATGTTCATGCAGACAAACAGATATGTTCATGCAGAAAAACAGATATGTTCATGCAGAGAAACAGATATGTTCATGCAGACAAACAGGTATGTTCATGCACACAAATGTTTGTCATATGTGGGAATTGAACACACGACCGTCGGCTGGTGCCAAAGTCGCGTTATTTAACGCTGTGCCATCGATCTCGTCAAATGTTTTAAATATGTATTAATCCATACCTATATTATATATTTTTTTGCGTGTATGTTTGTATATCTTCACGTCAGGTCCCTTGCGGGGTTGGCATCAGAGAGAACCGACCTCCATAAGACGCGCTTCATACCCACCTCACTCCTTTAACATTCTTAGTTCTTTTCATGCACACTCACCGGTTTCTAGGGCTCCTGACATCACCTTCTGATAAAACACGACCAATTTGGTCATGGTAGGTGAGTATTGGTCTTTCTCGGCTCCTACACCCATCCACATTCGCATTGTATATCTGTTTCGTCATTCTTTTACCCTGCATTCTTTCTACACGTTCGAACCAACGGAGCATGCCTTTTGTTATCTTAACACCGACGCTCTCTTTCAGACCCATTCTCTTTCCTACGTTATCATTACGTTTTTTTTATCGTTAATAAAGCCAAAAGTGTACCCTGCAAGTTTTATATATTTGATACATGTTTATGAGCGAGATGAACCACAAGAAATAGGTTGTCACATTTCGACTTCAACAGTGACAGCCCAGTGGATAAAATATCAGCTTATAAACTGACTAGTCCCCGATTCCAAACCTGATGCGGGCAAGTACCATTAATTTCGTGTTTCTGAATATACACATGCGGTACATATATTCAATTTAAGACAGACCCCTGGGACCACCATCCACCATAGGGTGCATCATCACAGCCCGTCTGGGGAAGTAACTCCGCGTCGTTGAAAACCGCAACCAAATAATGACTCCTTGGAGTATTTTTGTGTTCCCGTTCATGTTGTTTCTTCTGATACTTGATGTATTGCAAGCGTTTGTATCCACTTTAATCAGAAGGATCGTATGATTGTATGCCTCCCGGCGTTGTATTAAAAAAATCTCTATCTTCGCTATTCTTAAGCTTAATTTGCGAATCCTGCGCTCCGAAGGGAAAGGGATTAACACTAATGATGATGATGACAATATAAATTAATACAACCAATGAAGATGTTATCCAATAGTAAAACGTTTATCGTAGCCTACATTCGCTTGCACAGCGAAAAGTATCGCTCGCACGTCCCATCTCTGCTGCTAACACAGCAACTTTTTGTCGAGCCAATATTTTTGACGAGCTCGGTGGCGCAGTCATGAATGACGCGACTTTGACACCAACGCTCGTGGGTTTGATTTCCACACAGGACAAACATTCGTGTGCGTGAACTGTTTATCTTGGCCTGGATGTTTTAAGAGAAGTAGGGCACATCACAGCAGCCCGTCTAGGAAAGTACCTCCAGTTCACAGAAAACCGCAGTCAAATAACAACTCCCTAGAATATCGTTGTGTTCCTGCGTGTGGATGAGACCACCAGTAAGCACCTAAAGAGTTGTTGTATTAGCAGCAGAGAAGTTCATAGGCTACGGTAACCGCTTCACATCAGAAGGGCTGTATGCTTGTATGCCTTCCGAAGTTGTATATATAAAAAAACTCTTTAGGAACTGATAACCTCACTCATTCGCACATCATCCCTCCAGGGAGTTGTTATTTGACTGCGGCTCTCTGTAAAGTGAAAGTACTTTACCAATCTGACTGCGATATGCCCTACCTCCCCTAAAAACACCCAAACGAATACAAACAGAACATGCACACAAATGTCCTACGTGGAATTCCAACCTTACTGTTAAAATAGCCACTGTTAACCACTCAACCACCGAGCCCGTCAAAAATCATCTATCAATACATACGAGTATTACGCAGCGAGCCGACCATCCAGAAAGCCTGAAGAATGTTTTACGTCGTCCGATAAACCGTTTATGCTAATTCTCCTATACTTTATGTATTACGCATCGGAAATTTATAGGCCGCCCTAAAAATTTCGCCATAAAATATAAATTTCGCCGACCGCATCCTTCCGCCGCGGTTTCGTTAGCCCAGGGCTCCTTTAGTTAATTTTTTGCTTACGAAATAGAGTTTGAAGTTGTTTATCTATATGATATAAATATTTTTCCCGTTGACGCTACATCTGCAAGAGTACATACATTTAAGATCAGGTCGCAGCTCACTCGAAGTGCGATTGTTGCTCTTATTTCGTAAGTCATAAGAGCGGTACAAAGACCATAGTGTTAAGGTTGGTGTACGCTTACCTGTACAAAAATTGCGGTAGTAATTGATGGGTAATCGAACTGAATTCAGACATCACCGAGTGTATATACATATATATCAGCACGCTAGGGTCTCTGCGGGTAGGCAGGGAGAACCGAGCGCCACACGACGCGGTTTTTACACACTTCGCTCGCTTCTTTAACATACGTAGCTCTAATCATGCACGCTTCCTAGGGTTCCTGACGTCACCGTCCGACAAATCACCAAGTGGTAATGCAGAATAAATCTGCAGAGTCACAGTTTTCTGATAGGCAAGGTGCACTTGGCCCATAAAACTGACCGAAATGTTTCTTTGACAAGGGCACGGCAAGATTTTTTTTCTGTTTATGACTCATGTTTCTCAAGGACGTCGATTTTTTTCTACACCTGCCTAAGCTTCTTTGGCAAAATTATTCAATTTATGTGGTTCTGTGAGCTTTGTACCAAAGACCCAAAATATAACGTTATAACTGTTTGACGAAAAATCTAGTAAAAATTTAAAAGACATTAAATTGTATGTAGTAATAACATATTAAATTAGCTTTTAGACTTCGCTCTGGACACGTGCTATCAGCAAAATTTGCATTTTTAATGAAGAAAGCAGATTCGCCAAACTGTGACATGTGCGGCACCATAGAAGATGTACATCACTTGCTGGTAGAATGTGTACGTAATGAAAGAAAAAGAAAGTTATTAATAAACAGTCTGAATCAGAATAAGTGGGTTATAGGCTATATTTAATGTCTTTTAATGTTTTTAAAATATACCTCCTTGCAGCGGCTGCATAAAAATAACAGTTTTTTTTTTTATTTTGTAAATAATTAAAATTAGGTTACGATATGGCTGCCATGCTTATAAAAGCCTAAGCCTCAAAAATATGTGTAAAGAAAAAAAAAAGTTATACTCGCATTACAAGTTTAATCTGGAGTCAGCCTGGATCATCAGTCTGGCACAGTGTCGATGGACTATAATAACGTAGTTTTTTTTCTAATGCAATTATAAGAAATTAAGTAGTTAATAGATTCAGGCGTTATTTTGCGAAAGTCAAATTTACATGCAATTTGATCGAACCTGTTTTGTATGCTTCCGCCATCAATTAGTTCATGCGGCCTAGGCCTTGCATCTACTAACGGTAGTGGGTGGGTGCCGGCCGGCGCTAGGCCGCATGAACTAATTGGTAGCGTAAGCACACAAAGCAGGTTAGATCAAAAAGAAATTAAGTATAATGTACCAATAACTCTTAATGGCTATGTTCTTCTTAAACCACCATTTACAGGTTTAGATTTTTAACAGAATGTATGGAAGTAACAGCTGGGTATGGCAGAGGGTTGCATATTAGAAAATCAAAACTTCATCGAGCAAATTTCAAAAGAACAACGAACAAATCAAACAATTTTAAAATAACTATGGTCATTTGATCAAAAGTTCAACTGACCACAGTCTGGAATATCAACGATTAAATTATCTATTATACTATTGGCCAAATCATTCAAAGGTCAAAAGGATCGCCCTAAACTTGAGTTCGCTCGCTAGCTCGTGTTTGGTCGCAAGGTAACCTAACGAACGATGAAGGTAAACAAAACACTGAAGAAGAAATCATTTGCGATTATGAAATTTGACTAGGAATGATTTTGCATTTTAAATTTACATCTAGCAACTTTTGGTCAGTCGTCCATTTGATACATTTAGATTATAAAATTTTACTAAATAAAACATTTGGTCTTTTAAATTTTGTTATTTCATTTTGTTGTTCTCTGTGTGCGTTGTCTGTGTGTGCGTTTGTCTGCATGTGCGTTTGTCTGTGTGTGTGTCTGTCGCTTTTTTCGAATATTCGAATTTTGACTTCATGACTCTTTAGGAACATGGTCAAAATGGCCGACAAATTAAAAAAAAAATCAACATTTATTTCAGATTCGAAAAGTAAATTAAAAAGTAGAATAAGAATGTCTTAAAAACCAATATAACATTTCTTAAGGAACAGGAAGATGCAGGAAAAGTTAAAAAAAAAAATTAAATTGTTATATAATTGACGAGCCAGGTATTCCTCTGGCAATGCAAGCTTGCGCATTCTCAACTGGTTTGAATATGATTTGTCTCTATTACGACTGCTATGCTAATTACTAGCCATCGAAAACAAGATAGCTGGTCCGCCTGCATTTATTGAAAATTTGAGAAAAACAAATATGATAAATTAATATATGAAAATTTATTTTTTTAGCATTTTTTTTCCGTTTCTAATTACGCAAAAAGCTCGTTAACAGCTGTAAAACAGAAAAAAATCGGTTGACACATCACACATCGGTTGAAGGAGCAAAATGTACGGAACTGTTTTGTCTTTACCTAATCTGGAACCTAAGATTCTGACGTAAACCGTCAGGTTAAAAAAATATACTGAATATATACATTTTTTATTTTAGTTTCCTTCTCTTTCTTTCTTATCCTCGCATATATTTAAAAAATATTTTCTATTTTAACTAGTTACTTTCGATTTTAATATTTCTTTGTATATTAATTACTATTTATATTTATTTACTATAATAATAATTTATTTCGTTTATGTTGTGCTACCATGCCTGTCACCTACCAAGAGCCAATTCGACACCCAAAGGTTGACTGGAAGAGATTCCTTATAAGAATAAGTCCGCCTTAGTACGAGTACGTTTATGTATATGTGGCATTTAAACATTGGTATTTTATGTACCATAAAGACATAATAAACAAAAAAATATTCGTTTTATTTTCGAACGATATAGTCAATAGTCGGATACACGCCACATTTTAAGGACATTTTACCAAGGTAGATTTATCCTCGTATCTACAATGGCCTCGGGTCATCTTGATCGAAGAATAAGTATATTTTCTATTACTATTACATATATGGCTAATGTTAATATTTTTAAAAAGAAAAACGAGCTTCTTCGCCTTTGGGCCCGTGAGAGGTTGTGTCCTATTTCACATTTTATAACTTCTTGGACAAAATCTGCACTTCATCGCTCTCTGTCTTAAGAATTTGTAACGTTTTAATCAACTGCCTACTTTTCACTTTGATGTTAGATATTAAATGTCTTATGGTATTGCCAAAATAAAGTGTACTTGCATTTGACATCTGTCACGTCGTCTATAGTATTCGTATTTGACATTTGTATTGTCTGTATTACATTCTAATTAAACATCATGGCTCCAATGTGAACTACGTTTTAATTTTAATCCAACAAAACTTTACTATCCCTCGGAGCAATACAATTATCGCCCACTTCTTCAGAGGAAGGTATTCTATGTTATGTAATTGTCCTAAAGTCAAAAGTCATATTATGTTGATACGTTTAACAAGGCCATCTTAATAGTAACATTTTTTTTTTCAAAGGATAGTGTATAGGTGTGTCTCGGTATGCATTGTTGTATTTGTGCCCGCGCTTGTGAGCGTGAGTATGTGTGTGAGTGTGGGCCCTAGAGTATTTTACATGTGTGCATAAGTTTGTTTGTATATATGGTTGTAGGTACACAAAATTTTTTGATCAATTTTCTCGGAAACTGTTAAAGCAAAAGTTGATTTATATAATTGAGTTTGTGACTATGTCTTAGGTTGTGTAAATGTGTTTGTGGTATTTAGTGTGAGTATGTAGTTATGTAGATGTGTGCGACTTCGCGTGCAATATTAGAGTAAGTATGTATGTACGAAATTATCTCATTAAATTTCTATTAAATTACTGAGGTGACGTTAATAAAGCGTTGACGTAACTTAGTCCTTATTCGATTTCAACGTAGCCGTAGTAACTTACCACATAACTTAGCAAAGTACAGCGGTTACCGTAGCTTATAAACTCTTGCAATACATTAAGTATCACTCGCGCGATGCCACGTCTGCTGCTTACACAGCAACGCCATAGGAGCTTTTTCTATAAGTCTCAAGTCAGACTGCATTTGGAGTACTGTAGTCACCTTTAGGCGGGAGCACCTGGATATCAGCTTGGACCATGTGATTCGATTCAGAGACGAGCTGTGAGAATTGTCGACAATCCTAAGCTTACACACGATATTGAACCCTCAAGTTTAAGGAGAGATTTTGCGTCCCTTTGTGTGTTCTACCGATTGGACAACGGGTTGTGTTCTGAAGAATTGTTCGATATGATGCTGACAGCTACTTTTTATAACCGCACCGCTCGCCGACGGCGGGGAGTTCACGCTCAAACGCTGGAACCGCAATGGTCCCGTACTGTGCGGTTCCAGAGAAGTTTTCTTCCGAGAACTCTCAAGCTGTTGAATGTGCTTCTTCCTAGCCGAGGCTTTTCCGAGGGACTACAGGATTACAGCATGGTATTCTTCAAGAAATGCGTGAAGAGGTTTTTAAAAGGTCGGCAACGCATGCATGACATCCCTGGTGTTGCAAATGTCCATAGGCTACGGTGACTGTTTACTGTGACTGTGACTATATAAAAAAAGCTTATTGGTGACCTCACTCACACGCAGGAACACAACAAGCCTCTAGGGAGTTGTTATTACAACGCGCGCCTGGGGAAGTACCTCCACCTCACAGAAAACCGCAACCAAATAACAACTCCCTAGAGGGTTGTTATGTTCCTGCACGTGAGTGAGGTCACCAGTAAGCTCTTAAGGAGTTGCTGTGGAAGCAGCAGAGGAAGCATCGCGCGAGTGAATTATGTTACGAGCATTAATAGGCTACGGTAACTGCTTTACATCAGGTGGACCGTGTGCTTGTATGCCTCCCGACGTTGTATAAAAAAAGTGACTAATAACGCAGAAGAAATGCCTAATATTGGCAAGTTTCTTTCACCATTTCTTATTGGACATTAGTTATTTCCACCGTCGCCTATTTTTTAATTTACATCCGACTATTATGAGAAATAGTATCAAAAAAGAATGACGAAACAGATATACAATGCAAAAGTGGAAGGATGTAGGAGCCGAGGAAGACCGAGACTAACCTACCATGACCAAATTGGTCGTGTTTTATCAGACGGTGATGTCAGGAGCCCCAGGAACCGGCGAGCGTGCATGAAAAGAGCTATGAATGTCACAGAAGCGAGTGAAGTATGTAAGTACCGCGTCTTATGGCGCTCGTTTCTCTCTGCCTACCCCGCAAGGGACTTGGCGTGAAGATATACACATACAGTATCAAAACTACTTTCCTACTATTTCATACCGACGTCAATGACCATCTTTAATAGTGGTTTCGTGTATCTGACTTCCCTCGCTCACAGTAATTTCAACTAACTACATCGAGTATAAGCTTTAAGTTTAAAGCAGCATACAATTTAGTCTCAAACTTCGTCAGACACTGTAATGAATACGGAGTAATGAAATGTGTCTAAATACCTATGACAGTACATTAAAAGTTTTAATTTTAAAAGTTAGTATGCAGTCATAGAATCGAAGTAGGTGTTATTCAACATCATTCAGAAGTACCACTTGCAGAGAGTACACAAGTTAGTATATTTATTCATCATTATCATCATCTCAGTCCGTATTCGTCCACTGCTGAACACAGGCCGTTCCAGGGTCGTCCCACACCGCGTATACCAGTACGGGGACGCTATTCGAGAACCTTCCTTCCCCAGGGGTTGTCGGTTGTACGAACTATGTAGCTAGAACTATGTAAATACTTACCAAATGACCACTGTGGAATTTTATTCTTTGTGAATCTCTGTTGAATGAATGGATAGTTTTTATTCCATATCCAACTTTAAGGAGATCGATTCGCGCAAGTATATCGGCGCCGCATTATTAATATATAGAATTTAGTAGTAGTAAATTGATCCGTCCAAACGTTGGCCAGCTACTAGACCGTCCAATTACTAGTATTCTAACATTTATAGACAAATAATAAAATTCCAATACTGCGGATAGAATGTGCTAATAATAGTGTTCTAGCATGTAGATACCTTAATTTTTTTTTTAATTACCCAAGTGTTAAGACTTAAAATATTGTATTGATAAAAAGTTTGAGAAACTTATCCACATTCATTAGATTCCATTTGAGATTCAACATCATCACCATCGGAGCGTTAATCCCTGTCGCGTCCTACGCTTTCGATTCAGAGCCCTGGGTTCGCTGATTCCATTTGATATTAAATATTTGTGATTATTTTAAGATTGCTTCTTAAAGTGCCAATAATAATCTCGAAATAACGTAGAACAAAGATTTGTCAGCAATATCTGCATCAACGATATATTGATCCGAGTACTCGAGAAAGAATGACGCAAGATACACAGAATGACAGTCGTATCCGGTGACCCGAGAGCTGGGTGATTCATCATTCATGGAAAGTCGAGAAGATTCTTTCACTGGCTGTTTATGCCATTTGAAGTGTTAAATAAATCTGATTATTACGAGTATGTTAAAAGGTTTGTCAGCAAAATTAATGCAAATTATGTATATATTCATGCCAGGTTCTTTGCGGGTTAGACAGAAATATTCCAGCTCCATAAAACGTGGTCCTTACACACGTCGCTGACTTCTTTAACATTCATAGCTCTTTTCATGCACGCTCGCCGGTTCCTAGGGCTCCTGATCATCACCTTATTTCTGATAAAATACGTCCAATTTGGTCATGGTAGGTGAGTCTTGTTCAGCCTCGGCTCCTTCATCCTTCCACTTTCGCCTTGTATATCTGTTTCGTCATTCTTTAATCCTTGACCTTTACATGTCCGAACCAACGGAGACATACGTCTTTTCTTATTTTATCACTGTCACACTCTTGCAGACCAACTCTCTTACATCTTCATTGCGAACGCGGTCAGCAAGCATTACGCCACAATTGTTATGCAATGCTCGCATTTATTCTACTTTCATGCTCTCTCTGCTATATCCAGCAATCACTTTCATATGTCATCGTTGGTATTAGCACCGTGTTGTGTACAGGGAGTTGTACCTTCTGGCATAGATAAACTACCTAGAAGTTTACCCAACACTCCATTCGCACACATTGTTCCATGCACTCTCTCCACATCAGCGGTATTATTATTGCATTAATTTAAAACGAAAATAAAGACATAAAATATTGTTATAATAATTAATAACAGAAGCGTCCCCTAGGAATACCCAGCGTGTATTGGTGGTGCAGAGAGGGTTATTATCTTTGCTAACTATGAATATTTTATTAGTTATAAAACCAAACAAGTTAAAACATCGATGAATATTTTATTAGATGGCAAATTAATTATGCTCTTGTTGAGTAATTAATTTAATTACCATAATATTGGGGAATTGAAATTTGTGTTCTGACATTTCCAGTGGTCTCGTGTCAGAGACAGAGAGGCCCTCGCGTCAGAGAGAGATTCCTGGTGAAGCTAGACGCGTGACGGGTTACTATTTAACTCCAATTGACGAAGATACAGTCGAGACAAAAACGTTGGTTGCGTCTAAGGAACACTCTGTACCTTTGGTTCCATCAACGGCCAACACAAGTCACTCTGTAGCGTTATGAATATTCATTGCTTGTGTACTGAGGTATCAAGAACATAGGCAGTGACAGTTATGGTAGTTATGCAATCTCGGACGGAAAATAGTATCCAGTATGCATACTCAATTCACACAACTAATTCTTCTTTATAGCGTTATCTCGTTTCCTAATCCATTATATTTGCTATCTAAGCCTAAGGATATGGTTAAGGTATTGATTTTGACATGGAGCAGCTGACCTCCACAACCCAGAGGCAAAACCAAACCTTTCCTTTTTCTATACTACTACGTCGGGAGGCATACAAGCATACGGCCCACCTGATGTAAAGCGGGTACCGTAGCCTATTAACACTTGCGATATATTAAGTATCACTTGCGCGATGCCTCCTCTGCTGCTTACATAGCAACTCCTTGGGAGCTTACTGGTGACCTCACTCACACGCAGGAACACAACAGCCCTCTAGGGGAGTTGTTATTTGGCTGCGGTATTCTGTGAGGTGGAGGTACTTCTCTAGACGGGCTACTTTGATGCGCCCTACCTCAGGTTCTTTCTTAGGTTAGGTCACACAATTAAATAGATCTTTCGAAATATAATTTCATGGATATGTGAGTTTCCTCACAACTTTCGTCACAATACATATAGATTTTTTTTATACCACTAAGGTGGCAATCAAGCATATGGCCTACCTGATGTTAAACAGTCACCGTAGCCTATGGACATTTGCAACACCATTTGTACATAATACATAACTCGAAATATGTCATCGCTGGAGAATTTGCAGCACCGACCGTGTCTCAACCGGTAAGCTTTTTGTAGTTTATATACGTCATATATAAGGGCAGATACTACTCCTCAGTCTTCTGTATAATCTAACGAAGTGTACGTATGTGATCTACGGTGTTAAAGCCCTTTCGGAAATCAGCTTCTTTGGGAGACTGCAAGTCATTAAGTCTGCATGCGAGGCGGTCTGTGATGACTCGATGATGATATTTCTTCGATAGGGTTTTATCACCCTTTTTATAGAACAACATGACCAGATTTCTGCTTCACGCTTCCGATGTTTTACCGGCACGTATGACGGAATTGAATAGCTTCTGAAGGACTTCAGAAGCTCCGTCGTAATTCCGTCTTCACCTTACTATCCCATTTTCGAGCTTCTGGCCATACAAATATCGTACAGATTGATGTACTGGATATCTTCGTTGTAGTGTTGGATCAGTTTGGCCCTTGTCTCTTTACTAGTACTATTCCTTGGCTATAACGACGATGTGTACAGCTGCCCATAGAACTTCTCATTGTCACTCAGTATCTCAATGTTTTTTTTCGTATACTTCGCGAGGTACACAAGCATACGTCCCACCTGATGTAAAGCAGTTACTTATTGCCTTTAATATAAAGCGGGTGCCGAAGCCTATTAACGCTTGCGATATATTAAGTAACACTGCTTACACAGCAACTCCTTGGGAGCTTACTGGTGACCTCACTCACACGCAGGAGCACAACAACCCTCTAGGGAGTTGTTATTTGGCTGCAGTTTTCTGTGAGGTGGAGGTACTTCCCCAGACGGGCTGCTTTGATGCGCCCTACCTCTCTTAATTAGTGTTATTAGTTAGTGTTCGTAGAAATAATACATCTAATATCATATCTTAACTTATTAATTCGTACGTAAAGTGCTGTTGAAGCGCCATTATAGTTTTCCTAGAGATAAAGTTAATGGCAATTTTAGACTGCGTTGCAAAGTTTGCACAGGTTAAACGTTTGATTGGATTCGATTACGTCATGCCGGCTCATTACGCCGGGCTTAAATATATGGGGTATTAGCGACGCACCAATTAAATTCTTAAGCTCAGTGGCTCCGAGTTAAATACTCGATTTAGTAATACAAATTATCCTAATCCTAATATCCTAATCCTAATCCTATCCTAATAATATTATAAATGCGAATGTCCGTTTGTTTGTTACGCTTTCACGCGAAAATTACTCAACCGATCATGAAACTATGTACACATATTCTTGGAAGTATCAGAAGTAACTTACGTAAGTAACAGAAGTAACTTTAGTACCTACTTTTTAAAAGTAAATGCTAGTAGTTTATAAAACAAATTATTATCAATGAGTGAAGTTACCAATAAACATAAGAAGTAGCAGTACGCACGAGATGCTCTTGGTGTTGTAAACGTTCACAGACTGTGATATCCGCTTTAGAAAAGAACTGTAATCTTATTTACTTACTATTCTGGCTTGACCACTAGCCTTTGACCGTCCCTAGTATGCCCATTTAACCCTCGGATCCTCCTCCATTCTCTCGTCGTATCCAGCCAGCGAATACGATGTGCTTTTGTTTCACCGATTATATTTAATAGTCATGTTCAGGAACACCGTTCCTATATGAAATCTACATGTTTATCTTGCGTTTGTCTGTGTGTTTGCTAGGATAGGAATGTTCAGGAACAGCGTTCCTATCTCTTAAGGAACATGGTCAAAATCACCGACAAATAAAAAATAAAAAAAAATTAATTGTTGTATAATTGACGAACCAGGTGTTCCTCTGGCAATGCAAGCTTGCGCATTCTCAACTGGTTTTTGTATGTATAAAGCTATGTAGTGTAAAAAGGAAGGGCGTTGGGAAATATAAGCGACTTCCTCACGTCATGTCATTTCACAGCCAACTAAAATTAAATTATAAATAAATACATGTAGCTATGAATCAAACACGGCTAAAATATACCCATCGTTAATAAACTAAAAGGCTAACAAATGTTTTTTAAGCATACATGTTTCTAAACGGTCAATAATGACGAGCTCGGCAGCGGAGTGGTTGGCAATGCTATTTTAACACCAACTTTCGTGGGTTCGATTCCCATACACACACATGGTATGAATGTTTTCAAGAGAGGTAGGGCGCATCAAAACATACCGGCTGGGAAAGTATTTTTAATACAACGTCGGGAGGCATACAAGCATACGGCCCACCTGATGTAAAGCAGTTACCTATTAACGCCTTTAATATATTAAGTATCACTCGCGCGATGCCTCATCTGCTGCTTACACAGAAACTCCTTGGGAACTCCTTAAAACGAAGACAAACAGACATGTTCATGCACACAAATTATAGTATTGTGTGGGAATCGGAACCACGAGCGTTGCTGTCAAAGTCACGTCATTCACGACTGAGCCATCGAGCTCGTCAATAAGTAGAAGCACCTCCACATCACAGAAAACTGCAGCCATATGACAACTTCCGGGAAGGTTATTGTATTCTTGCGAAAGAGAGGTTACCAGTAATCTCCTAAGGGACTTGTTTTGTCAGCAGTAGAGATAGATGCGTGCGAGCAATACTTTTTGTATTGCAAGCGTTCATAGGCTACAGTAACCGCTTAACATCAGGTGGTCTGTATGCTTATGTGCCTCCCGATGTTTTATAAAAAAAAGAGTAAATTTTTAGTAAACACCTATCTATAACTTCACGCCAAATCCCTTGCGGGGTAGGCAGAGAGAACCTGGCGCCACGTGATTCGATCCTTACATACCTCACTCGCTTCTTTAATATTCATTGCTCTTCTCATGCACGCTCGCCAATTTCTAGGGCTCCTGGCATCATAGTAAACACCATGTCTGTCGTAATTGATCTACCGCTACATGTAGCTGCATCCTGCTCATACACATTGCAGGGCATACACTTTTGGCTAAAGTCATTAGAGAATTAACAATTTTCCTGTATATTCGAACCTGGTACTATTTATCTCCAAGTAGTCAATCTTCCATAACTAACTTCACACAAAGAACATATTATACCTAATATTTATGAGACGTTCCCGCTTTGACCTCAAAAATGGCGGACACTGATTCATGATGACATTAAAAACCTATTACACGGGCAAATAATTTATTGCCAATTTAGACGAAACCAAAGATTTACGAAGAACTTAACGTCTTCTTAAGTTGGCATTGTTGACTCACGTCATGACTAAGTTACTGTGGGATAGTAAGGGCCTTGACTGACAGAAAGCTTATGTACCAACACAGCCAGGAAATGTTAACGTACACAAAGGATGTCAAACAAGGAATTAGGCTCTGTTTACCTCGTCATTTGAGCTATACTTCCTCGGCAGTGTAATAACATGTTACATTTATTATACGACATGTAGAGTTCTAGTAACATTTTATGTTTTCTAGTAACATGTTTATATATGTATACTTTTTTAAATAGTTAATAGATTAAGGCGTTCTTTTCAAAGTCAAATTTACATGTAATTTGATCTAACTTGCTTTGTGTGCTTCCGCCACCAATTAGTTTATTCGTGCCGTTAGTAGATGCAACATGCCGTTGCGACCATGGCTAGCCCGGTAGCTTCTACCTGCTGCTGCTGCGCAGTCGTCTACGCGATTGCCCGCCATCTGGAACAAAAACCGCACGCACCCGCCACCGTTGCTGTCATGAATGCCCTGGTCGTCTCTGCGACACATATTTCGCCTCTCCACGAGGCATACTTAGATGCTGCAGATATTAGTCGATAGAATATATAAATAGTCGGAGCAGCCATGACACCGACGATATGTTGCAGGTACTAACGGTAGGTATTGCATGTATTACATATTACACGCAAGTTAAACAATTTTAAACGCAAAAACGAACTCTATCTGTACTATAGTATAAAGCGAAAGTATTTGTTTGTTTGAACGCGCTATTTAGTCGTTAGAATATATAAATAGTCGGAAGAGTTATGACACCGACGATATGTTGCAGCTACTAACGGTAGGTATTTTATATTATACGCAAGTTAAACAATTTTAACGCAAAAAAGAACTCTATCTGTACTAATGTATAAAGCGGAAGAATTTGTTTGTTTGGGCGCGCTAATTTATGGAACTACCAATCGGATTTGAAACATTCTTTATGCATTTGCCAGCCAATTCTTATGGAAGATTATGGGATATTCAACATCACAACACGATTCTTAGAGGCAGAGAAAGAGAAGAAATTAAAGAAAGCGGGCTAGATGATCTCGCAAAGTGCAGCCAGTCTCTTTATATATCTAAACACCAGATTCCTGGCGGAGTAGGGAGTGAGAACCGAGCGCCACAAGACGCACATACCCCAACGACTTCTTCATTATTCATAGCTCTATTCATACACTCAAGGCCGTTTCAAGAGCTCCTGGCACCACCTTCAGATAACACCCGATCAATGTGATTATGATAGGTGAAATCTTGCCATCGGCTTCTACATCAAGAAGAATTCATAATATAAAAAGCTTTATCTATTGACGAGCTCTATGGCGTAATCGTGAATGACGTTACTTTGACACCAACGCTCGTGCGTTCGATTCCCACACAGAGCAAACATTTGTGTGCATGAACATGTCTGTTTGTCCTAGTCTAGATATTTTAAGAGAGGTAGGGTGCATCAAAGCAGCCCGTTTGGGGAAGTACCTCCACCTCACAGAAATCCGCAGCCAAATAACAATTCCTTAAAGGGTTGTTGTGTTCCTGCGTGTGAGTCAGGTCACCAGTAAGCTCCTAAGGAGTTGTTGAGTTAGCAGCAGATAAGGCATCGCGCGAGTGATACTTAATGTATTACAAGTGTTCATAGTGGGCAGTATGCTTGTATGCCTTCCGACGTTGTATAAAAAACAAGTGGTACTCTCTGTATGAGAACTGAAAGGAATTCTAACCTAACACGCGGGTTAAGCAACATCGACCGCAGCCTGTCTATGGATGGGTTTTTATCTACCTCTAGCTTCTCTGACCTTCGGAGGACACGCTAAGCGGCCAGTTCCGGCTTTTGTCAATACATGAGAGTCGTTAAGCTAAGTCAGTGGCTTTCCGGAGACTTGAGAACACTGACCTCGCCAATCCGCAATTGAGCAACGTGGTGGAGTATGCTCTAAACCACATCAGTTGACAGGAAACCCATATTCCAGTAGTGTAATGAGTTAGGCTTGGTGTAATAGTTGTATTAGACTCTCTGTGTAACAGACCTTAACGCTAACTATACTGTTAGCAAAAAACAGTAAAAATGTTTACGATTTATGTAGAACTCCAGTTGAAATATTATGGTTACGATTATCCAAAATTTAAAAAAAAAATGTTACTTTGTCAAGAGTTAACCTTAGGAATGAGTCATTTTGATGTATTTTCAATTCGCAAACAATTTAGTCTATACGGTCAAATCGTTTATTGCGTAACAAAATACATTGTGTAAGATACAAACAATATTACATTGCAATACAGCTTGTACGCACATGAAATCAAACTAGACTACGAGAATAATTAAGATTTAGGTACCTACGTTCATTATGATAGCAAAACAAAGTCAGAAATGTCATGATAATGTCAATAAATCTTTACATTAATTATTATTCAATATTGGTATTAAGTACAAAAAAAATTACACATTACATGCTTATGTGCTTCACCACTTTGTGTTTGTGAATTAAAACCAGCACTCCACTACCGTTGGTATATGAATATGCTATCGTTACACGCTGCAGCTGCTGTGATTGTCTCCACCTCTAGCACGTGCAGTCGTTTCTCTGTCAAAAAAACACGCGTTTTTAGGGTTCCGTACCCAAAGGGTAAAACGGAACCCTATTACTGAGGCTCCGCTGTCCGTCCGTCCGTCACTGACGACGTGACAGCCTGGTGACATACGGACGGACGTCCGTATGTCACCAGGCTGTATCTCTTGAACCGTGATAGTTACACAGTTGAAATTTTCACAGATGATGTATTTCTGTTGCCGCTATAAGAACAAATACTAAAAAATAGAATAAAATAAATATTTAGGGGGGCTCCCATACAACAAACGTGATTTTTTTGCTCATTTTTGCTCGATATTGACAACGGCAACAGGTAGACACTTGAAATATTCAAAGAATATTTAGTTATATATTCACTTTAAGAATAAATAATTAAATTAAAATAAAACAAATTTTTAAGGGGAGCTCCCGTACAACAAACGTGATTTTTTTTTGTCGTTTTTATAGATAACGGTACGGAACCCTTCATGCGCGAGTCCGACTCGCACTTGGCCGATTTTTTTTATACAACGTCGGGAGGTATACAAGCATACGGCCCAAAAGCGGTTCCGTAACCGCTTCTGGGCCGTTCATAGGCTACCGTTAGCCTATGAACGCTTGTAATACATTAAGAGTATCACCCACGCGATGCCACCTCTGCTCCTAATACACCAAATCCTTAGAAGCTTACTCGTGACCTCACTCATACGCTGGGTATATGACAACCCTCCAACGAGCTGCGGTTTTCTGTAAGGTGAAAGTACTTCCCAAGCCCGGCTGTTTTGATGTATCCTACGTCCTAAAACACTCAGGAGACACGTTCATGCACACAAATGTTTGTCCCGTGTGGGAACCGAACCCACGAGCGTCGGTGATAAAGTGGCATTATTAACCGCTGCGCTACCGAGCTGTTCAATCGTGTCCACTATCAATGACAGAAGAAGCATCAAACCACCACCGCTGCTGCTCCAGCTGTTATGATCGTCTTTACTCCCAGTTGCTGCTGCAGTCTGATCACAACACCAAAAATCATCAGAACTGTAGGGATCGGAACTCACACATACCTACAACAAGTAATAAAGTGTTTACCGACAATACAGAGGTATTGTCTTAGGTTTTCGCGCGCGAACGCTTTGCAGCCTTCCTGCGACCACGGACGCTGCAAAGCGTTCGAAACGTCAGGTTCAACAAAATAAATAAAATACGCGATACTTCCGTTAAAAATTGTTTAATTCAATACAGAGGTACTCGATTCACTTGCATGCCATGCAATGATATATCCATCCTGATAAGAAACGGTTATCGCAGCCTACGAATCGCATGCAATCACCTAATACTGCATTTACATATTTAGATCGTATAATATTATGTATATATGCTTATGAACGTGTTTCCAAAGATCATGTTAGAAATAGAGTAGGTCTAAAAGGGAGGGTCGGTGTTAAAATAAGAAGAGGCATACTCCGTTGGTTCGGAATGTAGAAAGAATGTGGGTAGAAAGAATTACGAAACAGGTGTACAACGCGAAAGTAGATGGATGTAGGGACCGAGGAAAGCCAAGACTTACCTACTACGACCAAATCGATCGTATTTAATCTGAAGGTTGAGGAACCGTAGAAACCGGTGAGCGTAAATAAGAAGAGCAACGAATGTTAAAGAAGCGAGTCCCCTGTGTAAAAATCGAGTCATGTGACATTCGGATCTCTCTGCCTATCCCGCAAGGGATTTGGCGTGAAGTTATAGATAGATTATAATATTATAGTATCCATAAACTAAGGTGCTTAAATCGGCAAGTGCCAATATGTTTGCCACTTAAGTTAACATTTCGATATTGTATTCACTTCAATATGGACACAGCCAAACTCAAAACGTTTGATTAACTTTCGGTCCCTTTGGGTAGAATTAGAAATATATAAGAAATTAAATCTTTCCTATAAAACTGAGACATTTACAAAAACATAAAATAAACTCATAGAACGTTTTCCATGAAGTTAAGCCATGACCAAACAGTGTCAGATAATTTTCAACGATTTTCCTTTTTGCAAAAGCTTTTTTTTTTACGTTGTAATCTCTCGTTTATCGTTATTTTAATGTAAAAACCAAAAAGCAATTTTAATGCTTTACGTTAAAACTTACTTTTGTAAATCGAAAAAGCTTAAATGTAATCCGCTCTAGTTGTTTTGTTGTTTTATTTCTTTTTTTTTAATGAATAGCCGCTAAAAATGTTTCAGACAAACGTTTTCAAGACCACAGAGCGTAAAATTGGTGGTCATTAAGATGCTTTAAGCTTTGTTTTTTTTTGTTTTCCCCCCACTGTTGGTAATTAAACAACAATTACCGGAATCTCGAAAAGGAAAGTTGGCCTTTTATTCTCTACTTTTATACAGTTTTGCTTATTTGTTTCTAGAGATTTTCGTAATTAATTGATTTTTCACTCGACTGAATCGCCTTGGTGGATTTGTCGCATTATTTTGTGCTAAATGTCTACTAAAAAGGGCTACATGTAAAAACATTCTGATACGGTATTCTAATTAATTCTGCTACGGATGGACAACTTGGTTATGCTTCTTCAGAAGGTGATGTCAGGAGCACTACGAACCACCGATCGTATGAAAATCGCAACGAAGAGCGTGAAACGAGCTATGTAATGTGCAGGAACACCGTTTCTATATGAAATCTATATGTTTGTCTGTATGTGCGTTTGTCTGTGCGTTTGTCTGTGCGTTTGTCTGTGTGTGTCTGTCGCTTTTTTTTCGAATATTCGAATTTTGACTTCAGATTCGGATTCAGCATAAAAAAGTAGAATAGGAATTTTCAGGAACACCGTTCCTATCTCTTAAAGAACATGCTCAAAATGACCGACAAATAAAAAAATATTTGAATTGTTATATAATTGACGAGTCAGGTGTTCCTCTGGCAATGCAAGCTTGCGCATTCTCAACTGGTTTCATATACAAGCATACGGCCCACCTACAACCACCATTATCACCCACCAACTACGGATGTAAAGTGGTTACTTCAGCCTATGAACGCTTTCAATACATTAAGTATCACTTGCATGATGCTACCTCTGATTTTTGTTATTATTTCCATTATACTTCAATTAATAATATATGCGTAATATCAGTGAGATATTGCATTGTTAATGCAAATCGTCGCGTCCCGTCTTGTTTCATGAATTCGCCTGCCTCCACCAAAGTAAGAAGAAAGAAAAAATTGAGAAATTCGTAAGCTAACTTAATTATTCTAACATCAACTTGGGGTCAGCAACGCATGAGTTGGTACCCCTGGTTGTACATATCCGTAGGCAACGGTAACTGCTTATCATCAGGCAGGCGTGCGCTTGCCACCTTAGTGGTATAAAAAAAATATCATTATCATATCATATGTACTAACGACTTTGGCGCAGTAGATCATTCATATGTCTACCTACAGCGCCTAAGAATGCCTTGTGGAGAGGCAAAACACGTATCGCATAGACAACCAGAGCAGCCAGGTCAGCAACGGAGGCGGGTGCATGCGGTTCATATTCTATATCGCGGATCGTAGACATGATCGCAGCAGTCGAGGCAGAGCCGATCGGAGCAGCCGTGGCAGCGACGGCATGCTTCTACTAACGGTAGAGGGTGGGTGCCGGCCGGATCTATTGCGCCTCAACTAATTGGTGGTGAAAGCACACATAGCAGCTTAGATCAAATTACATTTAAAGTCATAAGCATAACATACTAACACCATATGTCTACAGAGATATAGTCATCATTGGGTGATCTAAATAACGAATATATTCAAACAGTAATGTTTATCTCGGGAAACGCAAGCATTTAAATGTCTTTCCTTCAATAGTTAAATTTTATTTAAGTCCACCAACCAAATCAAACAGTAGTACGTAAGTACAGTATTTTTTTAAATATCATTATTCTATATTTCTCTCTGCCTACCCCGCAAGGGGCTTGGCGTGAAGATATACATACATACATACATTATTCTGTGAAAACGCTGAGGAGTATGTGTGGAGTTAGAATGATTGATAGAGTAAGAAATAGCACGGTACGAGGACTATGTGGAATAAAAGATGATGTAGTGACAAAAAATGAAAACAGTATGCTGAGATGATTTATACATTTGGAAAGAACGAATGACAAAAGAATTACGAAAGAAATGTTGCGAGCATGAGTGAGTGGAGATATCGGCAGGGGCGCACATATTTTAAGAGAGGTAGGACGCATCAAAACATCCCATCGGGGGAAGTACCTCCAACTCGCAAAAAACTGCAGCCAACTAACAATTCTCTGTGGGGTTGTTGTATCCCTGCGTATAAGGGGGGCACCAGTAAGCTCCTAAGGAGTTGCTGTGTTAGAATCAGGCGCCCGAGCGATACTTCCAACACTAGTGCTATATGCTAGTATAAAATAACATCGTCAACAATAATACACGCGAACATCTGAAAATCCTTATCCTCCCAACGGAAATTAAGTAAGAATGTCAAATATTACACAGTGAAACCTCAATCAACTGAAAATATCGACAATGAACAAAAGTTGTTCAAGTAAATAAATACAGGAGTATCGGTTATAAAACGGTGAAAACTTCTGCAGTTTCTAAATGCGCCAATAAAAATGAAGTCGTAACAAAAGATCTTATGCAGATGTTGATAACGTATTTCGTTCGTACCTGCATTTGTATTGAACTATGAAAAATATTGATTCAGTAACTTTAGATTAACCGCTTTCATGCTTATTCTTTAGTTCAAGCGAACTGGTGCCGGCCATCTGTCACCCGCTATCATTATAAAACACATGCCGTCGGTGCCTTAGCTGTTCTTAGATCGTCTCTATCTCAACTGTTGTATAGTTTCTACGGTTGCCTGACATCTGGCTGCTGTGACCGTCTCTCCAACATGGGTTTCGCCTCCCTACATGGCATCCTCAGGCCCGGCACGTTAGAATAACATGCTACTAAACTAACGACTTACATCTACTTGTCGAAGCCTCGTGGGGTGGTGTATCCCAAAGACGACCAGATCAGGGTCAGGGCAGCGACGGCATGCAGCTATTGTTGACAGTAGTTGAATGTCAGCAGGCGTTAGTTCGCGTGAACTAACTGGTAACAAGCATATAAAGTAGTTTTTAGTGTAAATCTATATCCATATATTCGTATAGATGGCTAGAAAGACTAAAGCGTTTATTGAGTTTAAGTGGTTCTATCCATATGTTATCCTATGTTAGTGCTTCGCTCTTTGGCGTCTGAATATGACATTGAACAACTCTTCAACAACTGACGCGTAGAATGTGACGCTTAACATGTTCAGCAACACGTCATGGGGATACCACTAATCTCCCTAATTGATCTCCCTATTTTGTTCATATGAGCCAATATGTTTAGAGATATCTATAGAATAAAGTTCGCCTTACTGTTCAGCTACATGTTGATAATATCTTCTGTGTCAATTGTAGAAATATACATACATACATATAATCACGCCTCTATCCCGTAGGGGTAGGCAGAGACTACTTCTTTCCACTTGCTACGATCCTTACATACTTGTTTCGCTTCGTCCACTCTCATTATTCTCTTCATACATGCTCTTCGGTTTAGGGTACTCTTGACCTACCCTTATTTCAGGACGTCCCTGATTTGATCTCGAAACGTCCGCCTAGGTCTACCCCTTCCAACAATTTCATTCACACTCGCCTTATACACTTTTTTCGTCAATCGTTCTTCGTTCATTCTCTCGACATGGCCAAACCATCTCAGCATACCTTTCTCAATTTTTGTCACTACATATGTAGAAATATTCCCATGGAAAATTGGCGACACAATTATCGACGTTCGAGGCTCAATCGAGATACGACTTAACTGTGGCCTACTGGAAGGTCTCCAGGTTCAAGCAGGAAATGAAGCATTCTAAACTACCATTCGGAAGCCAGACTTGATAAGTTCCTACCACTATGAGCAGAGTGGGATATAGCTCTTGTGATACACAGCAGCCATGACGGTTAGACAATTGGTTCGTTATTGCACTTATATCTGCAAATTAATGATGAAACAAGTGAATGTAGCTCTGATGTTATAGCTGAGCATATTTAGCTACTGCGCCCAAGTACATAAAGTGTCCACGGCCTAATATCACGTCGAAATTAATCGGTTTTACCGAGACAATGCGCTCGAATATTATGCAAGCTGAAAGTAGCTGGAGCTGGTTTGCATCTTTATATACTTACATGGATTGACCGGACACGTACACCAAATTTCAGGTCTGCGTAAACACCTCAACATATCAACATGTCTATGTGAGGTACTTGTGTATGCACTTTTAAAAACCATACTGTACATGACATGACTGATCCATAATTCATTTAACTGCTGAAGTATTATTATATTACTATAAATTTATTTAGTTTTGCCAAGAGTTACCTATGACAATTTTAATAATATAGAACATGATATAAATGTTTCATTAGCATCTTTGATCAATTGGCTGACATTAAATAACTTGACAATTAATTTGACAAAAACACATTTGATAAACTTTAAACAAAGAAATAACTATCCTTTAAAATTTAACATTAATTATTTAGGCAACTCAATAAAAGAAGTAACATCGACAAAATTCTTAGGTCTGACTATAGATAATAAGTTGACATGGAAACCTCACATTGACAATTTAGTGAAAGAATTGAACCAATTTTCCTATGCCCTGTATAAACTAAGAAATGTTACCAATACCAAGACCTTATTAACAGCATATCACGGATACGTGGCAGCGCGTCTAAGATATGGCATAATGTTCTGGGGTAACACTACCGATAAGCATAGTGTTTTTAAAGCCCAGAAAAGATGTCTAAGAGCAATATTCGGTCTAAAGCAAATTGACTCCTGTGAGCCCTATTTTCGTAAATATAAAATACTTACACTACCGTCGATGTACATAAGCGAGATTGTAAACTTTATTAAAAACAACCCACACCACTTTGAATCAAATCCCATTGGAAGTCGTCGTGAAGGCACTTTGAAAGCATTCCATTCATATAAAACTTTGCTAAGTAGGGCGAGTATAAATTATATGGCACCCATCATATATAATAAAATTCCCGTAAATATTAGGTCCATAAATGACCATAAACGTTTTAAAAGTGCACTCAATGGCTTCCTTGCTGAAAAAGCATATTATGACATAAAAGTTTTTTTAAATAATAAATTATCAATTAACGATTAAATTGTATATTATCCTGACATATCTGTAATAATCATTGACATTCTTTGTATTTTTAATTTATTATTCAATGGTGTTTATGAATTTAATTTTGTCTTTTAATAGGTGCCGATATGGACGGCATTAATTTTATATAAATATTATTGTGTGAAATCCTAAATGTAATTATATTAACTAGTTAAAAATATTTATGTTCATATGCTAATAAGGCGTATCATGGCTGTACTTACTGTTTTTATATTATAACACCAATGTTTACCCATGTTAATGAACGATTAAATGAATTATGAATTATAAGATATCGTACTCCGTGTGAAATTGTTTTTAGTCCCGCAAACAACGTCCAGGAGAATACTCCTTTTAATTTCTTTTAAGAAAAACAATTTGTAACTGGAAACCGCGGTGCATTACCCCGATAATGGAGAATTAAAAGCGCAGAATTAACAGCGGACCGTTAAACGCCGCCGAGCTGCCGCAAACATCTGTTTCTCGTGTTACTTCTGTATTATTTTGTAATATTATTTTTGCAAATACATTTTGTATTTGTATTTTTCATAAACTCGGGTTGTAAAAGGTATAGCTCACCGGACCTGTTGGGTTACTCTTTACGCCAATTCCAATGACTATCCAATTCCAATGTCAGGGTTTAAGGTAAAATTGCGTCATTTGACGGGCCCGATGGCAGAATCTTAACACCAAAGGCAATCGTGAACAAACGTTTATGTGCATGAAGTTGTCTATTTATCTTAGCCTGGGTGGTTTTATTGAGGAGCCATCAAAGCAATCCGACTGCGAAAGTACCTCCACCTCCTAGAAAACAGGAAATGGTGTTGAGAACTTGTTGCATTAGGTACAGAGGTGATGTTGCGCAAAGAAAACTTCATTACAAGCTTTCATAGCCCTTTCAAATCAGGCGGATCGTATGCTTATTTGCGTAAATGTAGCCTTAAAAAATATGTCTCCTAATCTAACCTCCTATGTGTCGCCTAATATAGCTTATCTCAGATAAAAAAACGAGACCCTATTCTCGGAGATGAATCTATTAAATTGGACTATTTTCACTCTTCTATTCGTTTTTGGTATTTTCTAGTTTATGTAATATAATCTATGCTAATATTATAAATAGGAAAGATTAGATTTTTTGTATGTTTGTATGCAATAGATAAGCTCAATAAATACTTAACCGATTTTAAAAATTTCACATATAGAAAGTTAAGTTATCAGTGGGTAACAAAGCTTCGCTTTTTAAACTTGACTAGTTGAACAAGACTCAAAGGATGTGTGCAAGTACGCGAGACAAACACCTCGTAAAGTATGATGCGACGCAGCTAACGATGTGTCTGAATAGCGCACTTGAGATAATGACCTGGGGAGGGGGACCTGGTGAGAGATAGGAGTTGGTGTAAGTTGACGAGCTCGGTGGCGCAGCGGTAATATAATGCGACTTTGACACCAACGCTCTACGGGTTCGATTCCCACACAGAACAAACATTTGTGTGCATGAACATGTCAGTTTGATTTGGTTTGGGTGTTTTTAAGATATGTATCAAAACAGCTCGTCTGAGGAAGTGCCTCCACCTCACAGAAAACCTCAGTTAAATAACAACTTTCTGGTTGCTGGTCTTATCGCGCGAGTAATATTTAATGTATCACAGATGTTTATCGGCTACGGTAACCGCTTTACATGAGGTGAACTGTGTGCTTATATGTTTCCCGACATTGTATAAAGCAAAAACATTTGCCATCACATTTCAAACAAATTCACCTCTCACGCGGAATATCCTGGTATTTATCAGATGTGTCTCTGGCAAAACGTAGGTCACAATGCTATTTAGTAATGCAACGGATTAGTTGCCCCTTTTTAAGGACATTCTATTCCTGATGAGGGCTGTTATAGTTTTATGTTTAGGGTTCCGTACCCAAAGGGTAAAACGGAACCCTATTACTGAGGCTCCGCTGTCCGTCCGTCCGTCCGTCCGTCCGTCCGTCTGTCACCAGGCTGTATCTCATGAACCGTGATAGTTAGACAGTTGAAATTTTCACAGACGATATATTTCTATTACCGCTATAACAACAAATACTAAAAAATAGAATAAAATAAATATTTAAGGGGGGTCCCATACAACAAACGTGATTTTTTTGCTCATTTTTGCTCGATATTGATAACGGCAACAGGTAGACGCTTGAAATATTCACAGAATATTTAGTTATATATTCACTTAACAAATAATTAAATTAAAATAAAACAAATATTTAAGGGGGGCTCCCATACAACAAACGTGATTTTTTGCAGTTTTTATAGATAATGGTACGGAACCCTTCGTGCGCGATTCCGACTCGCACTTGGCCGATTTTTTAAATCAGTTCAGCTATACCTGATGGTAAGCGAAAAGAGGACCCTAAATTGCAGCGGTAACGACAAAAGACTACAGTGTCCTGGCAGTTGATGCTGCTATGCTGGCCCTCAAGGTGCTTCTTCACGCTTGGCTTGAAGGATCCAATATTGTAGGAAGAAGGAAATACATGTGCAGGCAAGGCGTTCCACTTTTTAATAGTACTACAGAGATAGGAGCTGCCAAACTTTTTAATACGCGAAGAAATGTTATCGACAGTGGAACAATGACGTCCCAAGCCTGCCTAAGGATTGGATAAGGGAAAACAGTTCTTCAGAGCACTCACTATGGTAAAGGAGATAAAATACGCTTAGCGAGTCAGTGTCCGTGCGAAATTGAAGAGGTTCTAGATTTTTGGTGACGTCTTCGTGGTCCATTATGTGGATAGCCCGTCAGTACAACTTATCGAGAGCCTCGAGAAGATACTATGCGGATCCGTCCAAGAGATGCGAGCAATACTCCTTGCGGGCCCGAACTTGAGTCTTATAAAGTAGACAAAGCTGGCCCGGCGTGGTGGCCGGTGAAGAATCGCTGCACCCTGTTCAGAATTCCGAGTTTTTTTGAAACTGTTAAGATGAGACTCTCGATGTAGTTACATTGGTTAAGGTCGCAAGTGACTATTCCTAGTTGTACTGCGAGTATCTATACACCTATGGTAAGCGCTTCACATCGAACAGAACGAGCTCGGTTAGTAATGTGACAAACTAGCATGGCGGCTTGTTTTTTTTTTATGCAACGTCGGGAGCCAATGAACGCTTGCAATACATGAAATATCACTCGCGCGTTGCTATCCCTGCTGATAACATAGCGACTTCTTAGAAGTTTACCGGTAACCTCGGGGTTATATTTAGCTGTGGTTTTTTATAAAGAGATACTTCTCCAGTCGGGCTGCACCCTAACTTTCTTATGGTGTATATTTCGGATGGTAGTACAGTATACACATGTTTTATAATGTATATAGCAATAAAACATACCGGCAGTGATAGCTCAGTGGATAAAGAACGGATCTTTTGACCAACTGGTTCGTGATTCGAATCCTGGTGGGGGTATGTATCACTAAATTCATATTTACGGATTGCATATTTGTAATTATCACTTGCTCGGCGGTGGAGGAAAACATCGCGAAAACCCTAACGATAGGTCTGGTTTTCCCTCTGGGTTGTGATAGTCTGACAGCAGTTTCTCAAAGCAAAATCATTATCTTCGACAAATTCTTAGACTTAGAAAGACGAACTCCATGCTGTAGTCTCTCTAACTCGTTTATTCAGCAAAAATGTTCGCATAAGGAAACTCAGTAACCGCACAATATATATATACGAGTACGTAGCCATTATGACTCTATAGTTTAAAGATTTCCCATGACGATGGCGAGAGTTGCGATTGTAGTAGATACCATAGTAATGTGGTACAGACTTCGTCATAAAGCCGGCTGCAATAATTAAAGCAGTAGTCATAATATATATTCTAGCTTCTCTTCGACTACATGGTACGCTAATGAAACTCCGTGGTATTGCCGCAGGCGTTTGTTTTAATGCACCGTGCACTTGCGGAAATTTGCATATTGTATCATGATAGTCTTATTTGTGCACAGGCGCTGTGAACACTTGACTACTAATTTGCCTTAGGACATACGACCACACAAGTTTAATTCAAATATCTTAATTCAAACATGAATATCATTTTCAACCCTAATGTTTAAGCAATAAGAAATGCGTATAATGTTTTTAAAGGTAATCATAAATTTGTAAATTTAGTGTGCATCGATAAATTGACTTGTTTCCGTGGAAAATGACACTCGATTCTTAATCTTCGGTCAGTGTAATAAGGTTGTAAGCTAATCGTTTAATTACAATGAAATATTTTATGCCATAGAGTGATGTAACGGTGTAATGGATGTATTAGCATTTTATTCAAAGCCGACACAGATATATCGGGTAGTTTTCACTGCGATTGCTATCGTGTAAAGCTTGCCTTATAAGGGTGGAGCTGAGTTATAACATTCATATAAATTAAGTACACTTATTACTGGCAGACAGGATGATAAATAAAAACTACTATAATCTCAATAAGTATTAAATAAACAATCAGTTGAATGTAAAACATTGAAATTTCATCAGTAGATCGCGTGTCGCGAGTCCAATGTGAAGCTCTGTGGAGAATGAATCTTTTTCCGTACATTTGTTAAGGTCAATATTACTTTTATCGTCCCTCGCGTGTCACTAATGAGACGTAAGGCTGGGTGGATAGAGGAACTCCATCAGTCCATGTTGTTTTGAGGTACCTACCTACGTGACGGACCTAGGTTTTATCGTTCGAAAAGCGGTATTATTTCATTGAATCTGAAACATGCTATCTGCTACATTGTTTATTCTGTATCTAGATAGTTATCTTCACAGAAGGAGGTCAACGAATCCAATATTGCATATAGGTGACCCAGTGGTGAACTGTCTAATTTATGCAGACGATGCTATGTTATTACCAAAAACCCCATCTGAACTGCAAACACTGGTCACGATATTGAAAGACGATTGTATAGAGAAAGGCTTATTGAGTGCGAAGAAGTTGATGATGAGTATTGGAACATTTTGTATATCTCGGATGTGCTTCCAGCAGGGACGGAATGAACGGTAGGGCTGATGTGTAAAGACCAGAGTACTGATAATAGTGTGAACGGAGCGTTGGGATAACTACTTGGTAGTAAAATCTAAAGCCAGCTTGTAGACCGTATTCCCAAGAATGATGTTAAAAACAGAGTTGCTCTGAAAGAGAGTGTCGGTGTTAAAATAAGAAAAGGCATGCTACGTTGGTTCGGACGTGTAGAAATAATGCAGAAAGAAAGATTTACGAAACAGATATACAATGCGAAAGTAGAAGGATGTAGGAGTCGAAGAAGGCCTAGACTGACCTATCATGACCAAATTGATCGTGTTTTATCAGAAGGTGATGTAAGGAGCCTTTGAAACCGGGTGAGCTGAAAGAAGTGAAGTGAATTAGAAGAGCAATGAATGTTAAAGAAGCGACTTAGGTGTTAAATTTAAGAAGAGTCTTTGTCCCCATGTCACTTCCACCTATTTTACAATGGGTTGTGTTTCGAGCAGTTCTTTGATACCCACAACTTGCTTCCATATCTTCTCCCTAGCGTTATATCGTTTCCTAATCCATTAGAATCGGCGGGATTCGCTACCTAAACCTAAAGATTTGGCGAATATACTGATTTTGACATGGAGCGACTGCCGTCCGACCTCCATAACTCAGAGTGGAAACCAGACCTTTCTCAGGTTAGGTCACACGTCTATCGAAACATAATTTCTTGGACGTGCAGGTTTCCTCACGATGTTTTCCATCACCGCCGAGCAAGTGATAATTATAAATTACAAATATCTACGCTGCTCACTACCGGCAGGGAATTCACCGTCAACCACTGGAACCGCAACGGTTTTTTTTTTTATAATTTAACTCTATAGGCTTTGCTCCTTTGCTCGTCCATGCCTTCCATTATGTATATAATTCTTACTTATGTTAGTTTTACGTTTTATTTTTGTGAGGCAGCCATCGCCATGTTCAACCATTTTGAAGGGAACACGGAAAACTGTCAGCCGACCCCCCCCCCCCCCCAATGGTGACGTACTGTGCGGTTTCAGACAAGTTTTCTTCTGCGAACGCTAATTTGTAGAATACACTCCGTATCAACGTTTACGCAAGGGACTACAGCATGATACCTTGAGGCAAATGGCAGTAAAATGCTCAATCAATTCCCATGACAGGCATGTTAAATCAAAGACGTAGTTTGCCATTAAAGTATTTATATTAATTGGCCCGCAATTTATCCTTGGTTCCATCCTGGGATAAATCTCTTAGATCTGCGAGGAAATGAAGATACAGTATGCAACCTGTTTTATTCTATTTTGATGCCGATATAAAACTTGAAGCTATTACAGACTTCCTTAAATAACTATTTTACTACTACTAGCAAAATACGACACGCGTAGTTCTATGTGATCATAAAACTTACGCGCAACTTAATTTCAACCTAAAATATATCCATCATATGAAATGTTTTACATTTCAGTATTCTGACGAGATCGGTGTCGCAGTGGTTAGTAACGCTACTTTGACCAAAGCTGTTCAACCAAACCAAAAACAAAAGGGTTCGATTCCCACATAGTACAAAAAATTGTGTGCATGAACATGTCTGTTTATCTTGGTTTAGGTGTTTTTAAAAGAGGTAGAGTGCATCAAAATAGCTCGTCCTGGTAGTACCTCCACCTCACAGAAAACCATAGGCAAATAACAACTCTCTGGAGTGTTTTTATGTTTTTGCGAGTGAACGAGGTCTCCAGTAAGCTCCGAAGGAGTCGCTGCAGCAGAGGTGGCATTGACATCAACCTTTTCTAGCGGCTACGCTAGGATCTACACGTTGGATCTATATCCTCCCGCACGCATATCAAATGACCGGGATAATAATAAAGACACATACCACCAACGAGTACTTCTCATACTGCAAGCGTTCATAAGCTTCATAGTGAGGAGGTATGAATGCTTGGTCGCTAAAGTAACAACTTTTTAATCAGGCAAATTTAGTACGAGTACTTCTGTTTTGAAGCCTGTCAAAACCATTCAGTTTGACCGCATTATAATGATTGTAAACCATCGAAAATACACTCGCACTAAATGAAATATTATTTATTTATTTAACTTTACATTAAAATATTGTTCCAATGCGTTTTACATACAGCGGTAGATATTGAATTTCGTACGTGATTTCAAACCGCAGTCAAGTCCCAGCTTTGAGGTTGACGGTTCGTCGGTTTACGTATATAACGATGTACGTTTCGCTTCGACAACATCATTTAAAATAAATACAATTTCAAAAACTAAAATGAACACGCTATGTTACTGAAATAACACAAAGACAAGTCAAACTAACATAAACTGGGCTTACGGTCCAATGTTGACAAGTGTCTATTCTTGTCTTCGCCATTTGTTCTTTATCCCGTTTCATAGTCCTTTAGGATTGGCGAGGTCCACCTAAGTCTAAGGATTAGGCGATGATACTGATTTTGATTAGGAGCGACTGCCGTCAGATCTCCACAACCCAGATGGAAAATCCAGACCTTTTTTAGGTTAGGTCACCCGTCTTTCGAAATATAGTTTCTGGAACGTGCGGTTTACCTCACGCCGTTTTCCTTCACCGCCGAGCTCGTGATAATTTCAAGTTATGTACATTACAAGTTCCCGTAATTATCAACTGCTCAGCGGTGAAGGCTTAGGTAGCGGAATCCTAATTGATTAGGTGACGGGATAAAGCTAAGAAGAAGATATAGAGTTACGAGTATACATTGATACGTATAATTATACATATATACTAAGTATTGTTTCTTTTTTTATTAGTAATAAGTTAAGAGCTTTAGTATCATCAATAACAAGCAAAATTAAATTAAAAATTAAATTAAAAAACCCCCGATTCAAAAATAACCTATATGATATGACATACACAAAAACACTCTCGATTGAGTCCCCTTTTATACAAAAAAAAGCAAAATCAAAATCGGTTCATCCATTTCGAAGCTACGATGCCACAGACAGATAAACAGAAATACTGATACACGTGTCAAACTTATAACACCCCTCTTTTGCGTCGGGGGTTAAAAAATGGAAGCAGTAGAAAAAATATCTGAAAAATGTTTTCTTCATATTTTGGTTATCGGCCATTATCTGCTAACACAGCTACAGGAGCTGCTTTGATACGCCTTTTGCACTTAAATTTATGTGTGCTTTCGCCACTATTTTGAATTAACAAACCAACGTTTTTTTACAGATGAATGCCATCCATGAATATTCCGGTCATCTCTTTCTGATTTGAAATAAAGTTACTCTTTCAAAGAAGAATTAACTAGTACGTCGTGCCACATGATTTAACTAATTACGTGACAGAATGTTAAAAATTGTTAAAACTTGTAAAATTTTATTAATAGATCGACAAATGTCGTACATTCCTAGAGCTATGATTAAAGGAACTGCTTTGGAACTTGGCACCGGTTACATTTCAACTCTTTTATTGGTAACGCCGACTATCCAGAAAGTCAGTTTTACCAAACTTGGCCCTGTGTTCACGTTGAATACTTGAAATTCTTAAAATATATATTTATTGCCTTTATAGAATGCGTACATAACTTTTGTTTTAATAGTACAGAGAAGACTTTTCAATTTGCCACCTCTTTACAGACGAATATTAAGATTTTTTCACCCTTAGAGTACCTACTCAAGTAACATTTACCACAAATATCAAGCGTATATCCTGTCCAGATCCAGCGGTTTAGTATTGTCCGTGCCCGTGGGTAAGTAAGAAGAGTTATATAGATTTGTCTTTGAATGTCACATTCCATTATTCCAATGGCTTGATTATTTAAAAACCCCGGATTACATATTTTTTGCCTATAATACTTCTTTTTCTTTAACGGGACCCCGAAACTATTTTTCTGAAAAAATCTTCAACCACCTTTAGGGATACTTTTTAATAATTCCTTAATACATCGTAAAGCCTAAGCGAAAGCCCAACGCAAAATAAAAATTCTACTCGTAAATCTCACGCTTACGAACTGAGCTGAGACCTTGTATTGTCTGTCAGTCAGTGAGCATTCACGGTACTATTTTATAGGTTTTTTATATATATTTGTGATTTTTCACGGGTTAGGTGTCTTCTAGCAACATTGTAGCTAGTTTATCTCCTGCATTAGTAACGACAGTAGTAATACACTATTCAAGGTAGCTCTACGATGGATCCCGCACACATGGTATAAGTTCATAAAAGATATATTTCAAAGAAATATAGTTTCTACTGCAGCTTGTAGGGCTTAGAAATAAGCAACGCAAAATTGGAACAAACAAAAACGGGGATTGGCTGTCATTGACACGGCGGTAAGTTTTACATACAACAGAAGTAAGTTATATTAGAAGGAATTTTGGCGACGCTGCCTGCATGCATCACAGTCCTCACTCAACGTATTGATTATTTAGCTATCAAGTGGTGTAATTAAATTTTGGATGTAAACAATATATACTCGTATGTAGCTACAACACCAAGTATCCCCCAATTTTGTTATCATCAGTTTTCTGAATTGCCTCCCACTATGGAAGCAAATTTGAAAACGTATTCACGTCAAAAAGTTGCGGGTACTTTTGTAAACACTCCTTGACTAAGAGACCCGTCTGGAGAAGTGCCTCCACCTCACAGAAAACCGCAGCCATGTCACCACTGCTGCTAACACAGCAAATACTTAGGAGCTTACTGGCAATCTCACTCACACGCAGGAACACAAGCTTCCAGAGACTTGTTATTTGGCTGCAGTTATCTCCGAGGTAGAGGTACTACCCCAAATGGCTGCTTTGATGGACCTTACCTCTTTTCGGAACACCCAGACCAAAACAAACAACATGTTCATGCACACAAATGTTTGTCCTGTGTGGCAATCGAACCCACAAATGTTGGTGTCAAAGTCGCGTCATTAACCGCTGCGCCACCGAGCTCATCATTATATATAACGACATATCCACACAGATGACTGTTTACTGGGTTTTTACTGCAGTTTATGAGTTTTAGATTTATGCAACGCCACATTGGAATAAAAATCACATGTACCTTTGTAAACACTATTTTAGTCTATGTAAGGTCATCTTGAACTAATCTACGTCTGGTTGTAAGGGTTACTTCGTTAATAACTGGGTGGCAATAGAAAGAGAGCGTACCCAGGGCGATCAAGTCTTCGTCGACCGATCGGTGCCCTATCGCTGCTAAAAGACTTGTGAACTATTAGAGTTGGCGATTGGCGACAGCTGGTACAATGTCACCTGATGTCGGAGGTCAAGATCCACTTTGGATCATTACACCACTGTAAGTATAACGATGTATATAATAATTAATGTATATTTGAAACGTTGGATACTTCAATACTTTTATACATGCATTTTTATTCGAGTCATGGATTGAAAAAAGGATTGTTTATTTTCATCAATACGGCTTTATTTTGTACGTTCGATTATGTAAATAAATGATATTGTACAACGATTTATTTCATCCATGAATTTAGCCCAAGGCATACATACCTATGCCTACATAGCTACAGGAGGATTTAAAAACAAAAGTATATTTTGCTATGCCGCGCTTTACATTTTTCCTGAATCAATCACAAACCTCGCGCTGAAGTAAATTTAACATAAAAGTTACTTAAGTTATATGAAATTACACGTTGTACTAAGTCAATTGGTAAGCCGTTTTACGGACGCAACCTGTCCATCGATTGATTTAATCGTCTCGAGTTCCTCAGAGCTCATAGGTTACGTTAAGCCGGCGGACCCTGTCTGTTTTTTGAAGAAAGAAACAAGAGGTTTTATTGTACTAATATTAGATACTATTTAGTAAAAAAAAATGCTTTGACTGATTCACGCGATTATAATTTACTTATATACTTGGTCTCTTGATAAATTATTAGAACTCTGAATCAATGCCAAAAACGATAAATTAAAGCGATTATTTTCGATGATTTTTAAAAAACCTGTGCTGATTAACAACATCGTTTCTGTAATATTTACATATACTTACTATCACTTGTAATTATTTTATATTTTTGCTTTTCAATATAGGAGACAGGAATGGTACTAATTGTCATTTTTCATAATCAATAGAAAATTACACTGCATTAAGAGAAAAAAAGCTGTTTCGAAATATGTACGTATAGCACTTTCATATGACACGCCACTTGAAGAAGTAGGCACTTACCGTATTTGGAAATTTCGAACTCCATTCTATCTGATAACGAGCTCAGTTCAAAAAAAATCTACCCCTTTTGTCATGATATTTTTTTTGCATTTGTATGAAATTGGATAACAAATTACAAATTGCAAACAAATTTTTATTTTCCAAAAAAAAAATTACAAAAGGCAACAATGTTACTGTTGGTCCCCAACATGGGTCGAACCCGTCTCTGGGGCACCAGAGCCGGGAGATAAGCACTAACTGTTCCAAATTTAAAGAAGCGAGTGAGGTGTATAAGGACCGAGTCACGTAGCGCTCGGTTCTCTCTGCAAAGAACTTGGTATGGGGTACTACTACTAGATGTAGTAGTAATAGTATTCCAAATTTCATATCTATAGCATTAGTACTTTCCGAAATATGCCACTGTGACAGACGGATGAATTTGCACTATGAGGGGTTTTTTACTATTTTGGTACGGAACTCTAAAAAACCCACTCCGTGTGCTGTCTATCGAACAATAAAAATGTACCTTTTGTGATAAGGGAAATAAGCTAATACTCTTAGCAAACCCCTTTGTGCTAATAACAACACCGTGCAGGTTTTATTTCGACCATAAAATTCACTGAGAACACACTGTTCCTGGAGTATTAACTCATGACACACGCTGAGACCCGCCCCTACTTACGAAACTAGAACTATACTAATACATTGGTACATCACAAAAATAACTCGCTTGATATTTAACATATATATATATGTATATATGTATATATATATATATATATATATATATATTACCATCAGGCAGGCCGTATGCTTGTTTGTTATTTTTTATATCACTAAGACGGCAAACGAGCATACGTTGTTTGCCGCCTTAGTGGTATAAAAAAAAATCGAACCGAAAACCTGTCGGTCAATAGGCTAGTTCCTTATATATACGTGTATTATTTATATAATATTTACACATTATTATACATATATACTAAGTCGGTTTTTATTGCTGCGCGCGTCTACGTATTTGTTTTTGTTGCTGTGCGCTGCGCTGAACTGCTGCCTCTTTGTATCAATGCGACACACAATTCAATCTACAGATAGCTACTATTATATTTTTTGTTGACTGATTGTTTACTTGTCAATATTTACTGTTGCGTGTCACGGATATACAAATAAATAACTTCTCTGTCTACAACAAGTAAAGATTAAATTAAAAAATTATAAAACCCCCGACGCAAAAATAACCTACAAAAAGTAACAAAATGTATTATCATTAATTATTATTCAATTATTATCATTAATTATTAATAATGATATACACAAAAACACTCTCGATTAAGTCCGCTTTTAAACAAAAAAAAACAAAATCAAAATCGGTTCATCCATTTCGAAGATACGATGCCACAGACAGATACACAGATACACACGTCAAACTTATAACACCCCTCTTTTCCGTCGGGGGTAAAAAAAGCTGTCAAGTACGAGTCCGACTCGCACACTGACAGTTCCGTAAAAAAATATTTTCGCAAATTATTTTCACAAAGAAAATATATTTTTTTTTCGTGATGTAACTACAAATTTACGGTTTTTGGAATTTATTATTTACTTGTGCTACATGACGTTGCTTCTTACCAAATTTCATTATTCTAGGTCAACGGGAAGTACCCTATAGATTTTGATTCCCTTGCGAGTGTTGAAATATGCGCATAAACGAGGCATAAATAGTATCTTATGATTACGTTGACTTAGAAGTTAGATTTTTTCACTACTTGAAGAGATTGAAGTATTTGATATTAATTTCAGCTTGATAGCTCCAACTGTCCCTGAGAAAAAGGGTCTTGACAGACAGACAGACAACAAAGTGATCCTATAAGGGTTTCGTTCTTCCTATTAAGGTACAGAGCCCTAAAAACGTTACGCACGTCCGCTTAAAAGATACGAACATCTGAAGGATTTAACATGCGAGAGAGTGAGATAGAAGTATCTAAAGGATTTAACAGAGTTTTATTTTTATACACACGGCCCATCTGATGTCCGATTACCGTAGTCTATGAACGCTTGAAATACATTAAGTATCGAGTTTTTCCTTTTTAGGTACAGAACCCTAAAAAGAAAATGAATTATATATCAAAAACTATGGTGATATGAAATAATACACTTGTACTTCTTATACGTAATTACTTTTACTAACTAGAAGGCTAATTTGGAACTCTGAAAAAATTGATCAAGTACCAATCGGATACACAATCCGTCGCTTCCGTATTAACACAATTTGTATTATTAAATAATTATTAAATTACTTCCAAATAATGGCATTAGGCCATTAAGGAAAGAAGTGAAAGTTATCATTAACAAGTGGCAATCCTGAAGTAGAAATAAATGTAACATGTGTTATATTCTGTCTAGTATACCTATCCATGGCCAAATCGGCAAATCAAGAAATGAAACCTTACAATTACGCGAATGCAAATAGAGGAAAATTAAATTTTACAAGTTTATTATTAAATCCGCCGCGCATATGCCAAGATGTTTACCATTTTATGCTAATGTATGCGCATTTTAATAAGATATTATTTATTTGGTTTATTATTGAATACAATTAAAATTTTGTAACATTACATCGTACATTTATATACTACTATTACTACATCTTTACGCCAAGTTCCTTGCGGGGTACGCAGAGAGTACCGAGCGACACACATCTCAGTACTTACAGACATCACTCACTTCTTTAACATTCACAGCTCTTTTCATGCACGCTCGCAGATCCCTAGTGCTCCTGGCACCACCTTCTGATAACACCCGCCCAATTTGGTTGAGGTAGGTGTGTCTTAAACTTCCTCGGCTCCCATATCCTACTAGTTTCGCGTTGTGTAACTGCTTCGTAATTCTTCCCTTATCTACATGTCCGAACCAGCGACGCATGCTTTTTCTTATTTTGACACCAATAGAGAGTATTGGTGTCAAAATAAGAAAAAGCATGCTTCGTTTCAGCCATCTCCTTTTCTTGAATCTTCATTGCAAACTCGATTTACAAGCATTACGTCGCAGATTTGATTAACATTCGAGTACGAGAACATGACGAGCTCGGTAGTACAGTAGTTAGTCACACTACTTTGACACTAACGCTAGTGGGTTCGATTCGCACACTGGACAAACATTTGTGTACATGAAATGAACACATCTGTTTGTCTTGGTCTGGGTGTTGTGTATGTATTGTAAGAATGTATTTACAAAAAAAAATGTATTTACTTATGTTTATCAGTTGTCTTGTAGCCATCACACTAGCTTTGCTTACTTTGCAGCTAGGTGGCGCTGTGTAATTTGTAAGATAAAATTCATTTATTCGTAACGTATTCATTATTATTCTATTATTCTCACGGGCATTATCCCGGTCATTTGATAGGCGTGCGCGGGGATAAGGATCCAACGCGTAGAGGCCCCTTCGAAAAGACTATATAATGTTGTACATTTATTATTATCTGTCTTATTTCACGGGTTTTAATCCCGGTCATTTGATAGGCGTGCGCGGGGATATAAATCCAACGCGTAGAGGCCCCTTCTAAAAGAATGATGTAATGTATTATACCAGCTGTGACTTGCCCTGAGGGATATCAATGGGAGGATATACCACGGAACAGGTCACAGCAGGTATTGGGACTATTGCAAATGTATCGGAAATGATTGAGCTATTGAAATGAGATCTGGAGGGATTATTAGTACTGGGCTATTACAGAAGAGAGACGGACACCTGCCATAACTATCCTATCTGATGTTATTTATGTTATTATTATTCCATTTCTTTATTTATCTCCATTTTTTACATTTTTTAAATATAAATTGATTACAAAAGAAATACATTTAAAAAATATAAAAAAAGGGGCACCCGCCGGCAACGAAGCGAAGACCCAAGTTACCGGTGGTCAGGGCTCTAGAGTGAGAAACCTCCTCACAATGCGGGCCGTGTCCAGAAGAACCGCCTTCTGTATCTGGTTCTTGACCCAACTACCAAGCGAGAGCCTATCAAGATAACGGTCGAAGCTTTTCGCTATAAGGCCGTTTGCTGTTACGACTATCGGAACAATACTCGTTGAGTCCACATGCCACATGGCGGCAACCTCGTGAGCCAAGTCCAAGTACTTAGAGAGTTTCTCTTTCTCGGCCTTCACGAGGTTGTCGTCATGAGGAATGGTGACGTCAACAAGAACTGCACGGCGTGTCTCCCGGTCTATTAGCACTATATCAGGTCTATTGGCGACAATAGTCCTATCAGTGATAATAGACCGGTCCCAGTAGAGCGTGACACTACCGTTCTCGAGAACTGGCGCAAGTGCATATGTATAATATGGCACCTCGAAACTCACAAGGTTGTATTTAAGAGCAAGTTGCTGGTATATTATCCTAGCAACTTGATTATGTCTGTGCAAATACTCGCCGTTAGCAAGATGAGAACAACCTGATACTATATGCCTGAGTGACTCTCCGGGACGGTGGCATGCTCGACAAATGTCGACCGTACCGTCCTTCAGGATATACTTCCGGTAGTTGTTCGTCTTAATAACTTCGTCCATAATTGCACAGACAAAACCTTCGCTTTCCCCAAAGAGATCACCGAAACGTAGCTAGGCTACGGATGCGAGGATGTCCACGTCGGGTCCATTTAAGGCCCGGTAGAACCACCCGTGTAGATCCTTGCTCTTCCATACATCCTTGCGAGCCTGGGTATTAAGCACTGTTGATTTACGCCAATTCTCAGTTGCCAAGGATAGCGGCGTAAGGCCCTTATCGGCTGCTACAACATCTCTATTCATCCCACTATCACAGTGAAGGAAGTATTCCCTGAGATTGCTCACTTCACGGTTGTGTAGGTCCTTGGTGTTTAAAAAGCCACGGCCACCACACTTCCGTGGAATGTACAATCTCATCACCGATGACCGTGGGTGATGCATGCGATATATTGTTAACAGCTTACGGACTTTTACGTCCAGAGCGCTTAGTTTAGTCTGAGTCCACCTGAGTATGCCAAAGGAGTATATAAGCAGGGGCATAACCCAACCGTTGAAGGCACGAACCTTGTTACCACCTGACAACATTCTTTTCAGTACTTTTGTCAAGCGGCCCAAGAAACGTTCCGTCAACGATTGTTTTATCTCCCTGTCTGTTATACCCAGAGACTCCGACATACCAAGGTATTTATACGTTTCAACTTCAGAGAGGGACCTAAAGGACATCGCTTCTGAGAGTTGTAAACTACCAGAGTTCACAACTCTACCCCGCTCTACATGCATGACCGCACATTTGTCAACACCAAACTCCATACTAATGGCAATGCTAAAACTTTCAGTTACATTTAGCAATTTCATCAGATCTGGTTTATTTGGTGCAAACAACTTGAGGTCATCCATATACAACAGATGTGAAATGACTTCACCCCCTCTGCGAAGTCGTACACCTAGCCCTGAATCATTTAACAGAATGCTAAGTGGATTCAGAGCTAGGCAAAACCATAACGGACTCAGGCTGTCGCCTTGGAAGATGCCGCGTTGTATCCTTATAGGATCCATCGAACCATGAGGATCTCCAGTTCCTGGTGGACAAAGAACTGTGGTCCACTGCCCCATACATGAGCCCAGAAGGAGGTGCATAAAGTTGCATCTACTTCATACAACTCCAGCACCCGTCTCAACCATGTATGCGGCACCGAATCATAAGCCTTTTTGTAGTCAATCCAGGCAACGGAGAGGTTCCTCCTGTTTCGACGAACCTGTTGGCAGACGGTCATGTCTATGAGGAGAAGCTCTTTAGCACCACGGGACCCAGCCTTACATCCATTCTAAGTAGTGGCCAAAACGTTATAAGTAGCTATGTGTTTTGTGATTTTAGATGTCAGAATGGATGTAAGGAGCTTATATAATGTCGGTTAGCACGTGATTGGTCGATAGTTTTTGGCTTCCGTGGTACTACCATTTTTATAGAGTAAGAAAGTTATACCGGTAGTCATAAAACTTGGCAGAGACCCAGCTTCGAGGGCGTCTTGGAATTGTGTTGCCAGAAAAGCATGTGAGCGATGGAACCATATAAGCCAAAAGTTATGCAATCCGTCCGGACCTGGTGCTTTCCAATTATGTGCCGAACGAATTGCACAACTAATGTCCTGAGTAGTAATGTTTATAGTCTCCATGGTTCCTATCGACTCACATGCCGTTGGCGTTGGTATAGGTATATATGACTGGGTATACTGTACTTACGGTTTTGTCTACACAATCGTTCTGCACAGGCTCATCATCGATCTGCAACGATGACGAATGCATTACATTCGGCATCGCAGCAGGAACTACTTGGCTTGCATCGACGATTCTGTGAATAGGTTGCGCTTCACGACGTAGCCGCTCAAGTGTGGGTTTATCAAGCATATGACAACGCTGAATAGCCCTCTCCTGATCAGATATGCGTTGAACAGAGACGGTGATAGTTGGCTCAAGCACCTGAAACAAAGGAAGCATCCGAGCACGGTACGCACTGAGATTAGTTCCCCCCTCTGTTGCCCCAAAGTAGGCGCGCATGACGTTTTCATTTATTGAATTAGTCCACTTCATGCGTCGCACTACACCACCGGTAGCGGGAGCCTGTCGCAGAGCAGAGTGCCCCGCAGACCCTAAGCTGGCCGGTAGTGGGGGCCGTCCTCTCCGTCGCGCAGGTCTTGGCGGCGACGGGGGCGGCGACGGCCCGTCCTCGATGCTCGACACGTTAGAGGTCGGAGGTGTCGCATATTGCTCCTCCGACGATGTGGAGCTCGACGAGGCGGGTGGTGGTGGTGGGCGTGCGTTGGTTCCTTGTCTTTTAGATCTCGTAATATTTTATTATTATTCATTGAACTATCTTTTTAATTTTTTTCTTAATTCATTGCACACAACCACTTCATAGAGTTATGTACTACATAATGTGTTAAAAATATGGTAAAACATTTACCTGCACTTACCTTGTTAGCTGACATGCTTAATGTTTTCAAACTATTTAAAAAGTCGCTCAGTAATATCGTAAACCTTAGTAGGGTCCGTTATAAGCAAGAAATATCATCATTCGCGTGTCCTAACTAACTGTTAGCCCCACACCTGCGGAACGGAGTTCTCAGAATACGGATTTTGGAGCGACATTTAGAAAATATCTACATTCTCTGCTATGCTTTTGTAAGATTCCGTTTTCGCATTGTCTGTTGCCAAACTGTAATTTAAGGCGTTTTGTTGCATTGTTTGTTAATATTTGTTTACGTTATTTATATTTTTAGGTACAAAAGAGTTCCTCCTTTAGAGGATCGCTTTACTGGCCCTCTATCTATCGGTCGGAGTAGTCCCTTTTGTCCAAATCAACTTGAGATGTTATTTTCCAAGTACAGATCTATCGTCAACGTATCTTGTTAACATCTGGATTCATAACCATAATAAGATATAATTCATCAAACTTATATTTCCACAACAATGAGCGTGATATAAGTAAGTTACCTCCGGCGATTATCTTAGGCAAGTATAGAATTAAATAGTTTATAGATTCAGAGGTTATTTACAAGCAATTTGTTCTAAACTACTTTGTATGTTTTCGCCACCAATTGGTCCACGCGAACTAGCTCAGGCCGCCACCAACACACTACCGTCAGTTGATGCATCGCTTCGAGGCCATGGCTGCTCTGGTCATATATACGACACGTGTTCTTTTCCAAAACTCATCCTCAAGCACTGATGTAAGTTGTTGGAATAAAATGTTATTCTAATAACATGTCAATACTTAGGAAACTTGACATAAACCAGGATCTACATCGCAAGTAAGGCGAAAAATTTGACCTTTTCTTCCTTACCTTTAATATGTAACAGTACGGAACCCACAGGACGCGAATGCTACTCACACTTTTCTGATTTGTTTAATTATATTTCATGCGATATTGCTACAAAGGAACACGCCCATAGCATAAGAGCTAGGAGCCGCCAGACCTACGTCACTTGTAACTTCAGTAAAGCTATAAGAACGTCTCCTGTATGTATACCACATTTAACATAAGTTATGATGTCAGTTAATTCCTATTAATTCCTAATTAGAAAGGTAAGGTAACGTTGTGCGGTTTTGACGTGAATACGTCTTTAAAATTGCTTCCATTGTGGCAGGTCATTCAGAAAGCTGATGATTACAAATACCGGGGATTCAGTTTGGTATGTATGTATATCTTCACGCCAGGTCCCTTGCAGGGTAGGCAGAGAGAACCGAGCGCCATAAGACGCGGTCCTTACATACTGTCGCTTCTTTGACATTCATAGCTTTTTTCATGGACGCTCGCCGGTTCCAGTTTGGTGTTGTAGCTAAATTAATAATAATATCGTTTATTTTTTCTCTTAAAGTTTACAAATTTGTTCCTTACATACAATCACTTGATTTTTCTATATTTAAAACACAGTGACTATATGCCTAATTAACAAATTTAGATAAATACAGCGGCGACAGCCGTACTAGTATCAACTGTATGACAGATGTCAGACGCCTCCCTTCCAGAATAACAAGATACAAACATAATTTACGTGTAACTTATATCATTTATAATGATAGCTTCAACCTACGATCAATCAAGCCATCGTTACATATAATACGAAAACATATGAAAGTTATTCACAAAAAGTCATTATATAATACTCTGGTAAATGGATCATCCAAGTAAACTTGCTGCTAGCGTGCTTAATTATATTCTTTACTACTATTATAATAATAAATAATAATGCTATTTAATACTATATATTTACTAACAGTATGTAAGTGCATTCGTGTCTGTGTTCGGCTACAGTTATTTTAATATGTTCTCTGTTTCGTCTGTCAGTTAAAATTATCTATCGTTTATATCCAACATTTAATAACATCACTTAACAGCTAAAGAATCAAAGGCTTCGTTACGGTGAGTGAGGCGAGGGAGGAAAATGCATTATATAATTTCCTTTGAGTTTAACTTACTTCCGTTTACCCGTTATTCACGTAAAACGGCCGTATCTACGACATGGCAACGCCCCTTTTTTCTGTGCTGATTCAGTCCAGTTTCTTCACCGAGCACAAGTGTGAGCGCAAGAGTGATTCCTGATATGCTTTACGGAAAGGGGGTGAAAAGATATCTTTTTTCGTAAACTAAATAAATGAAGCACGCCATGGTATCGACTTCTGAAGATGACATAATAAGGTGACCAGGCACAAGACTATTCAGGATCCATGTCTCTACACCGTGCGGTAAAGCTGAGAGGTAAGGATGTGCCGAAGATTAGCAAATATTGCCGAACCCACTCCGACGCATCTATCAATCTCTATGTTGAAATTTCACCGGTCAGCTGGATTGCTTATCCGAGGTAGATATAGTTTGTAAATATTGATGATTATGATGATAATAGAAAACTAGATATTGAGTTGGTCGGAATAATAGTGTCGGTGTTAAAATATGAAGAGGAATTCGCATCCATTTGTTCAGACATGCAGAAAGAATGTAGGAAGAATGAATAACGAATTTTTTTTTATACAACTAGATTGGCAAACAAGATAAAGATAAAAAGATTTCTCTGCCATATCACCCTTCAAACCACCAAGCAGCTATATTTAATATAGCTGCTTGGCGATAGAAATAGGTGAGACAGAGGTATCCACGCAGACGACTTTTGTAGAAAGTCTCCCTCTGGTATAAATAGATATATATCGCGAAAGTAAAAGGATCCGAGGAAGTCCTAGACTTACCTACTATGAATAAATTGATCGTGTGTCAGGGGATGTCAAAAGCCCTAGAAACCGGCATTGGAATAGCCATGAGTATTAAAGAAGTTAGTGAAATGTGTAAGGACCGAGTCACATGGCGTTCAGTTCTCTGTGTCTACCTCAAGGGTTTTGGTGTGAAGTTATAGATAGACATATAGATTAGACGGATACATAATATTGCAGTCTCGATCACAAGAGAGGAATGATTGAATGATGAGGATGATGAAATGTATTCGTTGTATTTCTCTTTTGCTAAAATTAATCTCTAACCCCACGGATCGAGAAGTAGCATCGAGAATCAAATTTACATCTGTACTGGAGTGCTAGTAGTTTTATACAATCTTTAGAACTAAAACCAATCTCACCTGCATTTGCAGAGAGGGTGAGATTATATTACTTATTCGGGTACGAAGAAGTCCCACTGTGGTGCTGAGCTAGGAATAGAATTTAACAAAAAAAACTTGTTGTAATTTCATATGTTTGTTAATGGTATCACATTAGGCGTTATATACTGGTTTTCCGATTATTATCATAATATAAAAAACGTTTAAATTGCCAGTTGCAAAAAATTCAATGGAACCTTGGGCTTTCGGTTCCAAACATTTAGTTAATTGACGCATCGGAATGAGATGATCATTACGAAGTGACTCAACTTAAGTGGCTTAATATTTTCTTTTAGTTAATTGTAGTAATTTAGGTCCTTTGCCCATCAAATGATAATTACGTTTCTTAAGGTATTAGTTACCAAAAGAACAATGGCGAAATAATTGTTGATGTAACTCTCAACAAATATCATATTTATGCTTTAGAATACAATAATTTATCTAATTTTCTTCTTCATATTATGCTAATGGGCTATTTAAATCTGAAAAAACCATTCGTATAAAAGAAGACAACTGAATTATTACTGCTGATTGAACATTTATATTAAATTTGCTCGTAATAGTTGGAGAGTCAATGGACATTTTTGTATAAATTCTAGAGGAAAAGAAGTTTTCTCTTAATATAGGCATATACTTTTTCTCCATCTGCATATGAAAAATTTTAACAATTTATCATTTCAATGGAGTAGTAAGTACTTTATTTGCGAATGTCGGAACATGAAACTGATCATGTCGAGGATTGTACTTACTTCTTCGTTGCGAATATGAAAATATTAAGTTGATTTTAATTGTTTTAAGTCAAGTTTAATCAATTTACTTTCAGTATCTATTCTTTTATTCGCTAGGTTTCATATATTTTGTACTCCGTCAGAACCAACGAGAGTGCGATCCTCTTGAAACGCAGTTACCGTAATACACTCGACGAGTATTACATCGGCCACCGCACCGCCGCCATTAATTGGTGACATTCTTGTCAGCGACCTAGTTGCCAACTTCACTACATTGTAAGTTTATTTTTCGGAGGTTTTCGACACAGATAAACAAATTATTTTGGCAGGCAGCGATTGCTGAATGTAGAGAGACATGAGTGATGTCTCTAGTATATTTTAGTCAATTCATTATGTAGCCTCTAAAGAAATGAACGAACGGATCTGAAATGGGAGTGTGAACACATTTAATAAAAAATCGGCTAAGTGCGAGTCGGACTCGCGCACGAAGGGTTCCGTACCACTATCTCTAAAAACGGCAAAAAATCACGTTTGTTGTATGAGAGCCCCCCTTAAATATTTGTTTTATTTTAATTTAATTATTTATTTTTAAAGTGAATATATAACTAAATATTCTGTGAATATTACAAGCGTCTACCTCTTGCCGTTATCAATATCGAGCAAAAAAATCACGTTTGTTGTATGGGAGCCCCCTTAAATATTTATTTTATTCTATTTTTTAGTATTTGTTGTTATAGCGGCAACAGAAATACATCATCTGTGGAAATCTCAACTGTCTAACTATCACGGTTTATGAGATACAGCCTGGTGACAGACGGACGGACGGACGGACGGACGGACGGACGGACGGACGGACAGCGGAGTCTCAGTAATAGGGTTCCGTTTTACCCTTTGGGTACGGAACCCTAAAAAGCACAATATGAAATGTTACATTAAACGAATCATAACAGTTGCTTATTCGCTAATAAAGTAAGAAATAAAAATCAGTTTCTAAAGAGAATGTATGCTAAGTAGAAGCCTGAGAGTCGACTAACCTATAATGTAAAAAGAAACATCGAACATCGAATCTCTACATTTTCCACGGTAGAAGCACAAACCAATACATTGATAGTGGAATTTAGACGAATAATTAAATGTTGCAAATACATAAATCGGTTTGTGATTACGCATCTACGAGTACTAAATAAGTGTAAACGAACACTTCAGATGCAACTGAGTGCGTGCGCGAGACGCCGACATGTCGGCGGGTAACACGTGTATGTCGCCAACATGATTTGTGTTTACTGTTTTTTTCATCGGGTTCTGTTGCCCATTAGACACAGTGTGTACTACTTTTAACATATGTGCGAATGCAATACAATGAGTGTCGCTCGCACGCTTCAGTCCGTGATGCCAACGCAGCAATCTCTCAAAAGAAATAGTTACGAAACAGATATTTAACGCGAAAGTAGAAAGACGTAGGAGCCGATCAAGACCAAGACTTACCTACCATGACCAAATTGATCATGGTTTATCAGAAGGTGATGTCAAGAGCCTTAGAAATCGGCAAGCGTGCATAAGAAGAGCATTGAATGTTAAAGAAGCGAGTGAGGTTTATAATGATCGAGTCATGCGGTGCTCAGTTCTCACTCTCACTGCCTACCACGCGAGGGATTTGGCGTGAAGTTGTATATAGATCTCTCAAAAGTTTACTAGTATCGAGATTTAACGAGCTTGGTATATATAGTGCTCTTGTTAATAACGGTGCTCGTTGGTTAGTGACACCAACGCTCGTGGGTTCGGTTCCCACACTGGACAAACATTTGAGTGCATGAACATGTCTGTTTGTATAATTTGGTTTGTTTTTAAGAGATGTAGGGTGCATCAAAATAGCCCATTTGGGGAAGTAACTCCACAGAAAACCGCAGCTAAATAACGACTCCTTGCAGTGTTGTTCTGTTCCCGCGTGTATGCGAGGAAATAAGCTCCTAAGAAGTTGCTATGTTAGCAGCGGATCTGCCATCGCACAAGTGATATTAATGGTGGGCCGTATGCTTGTATGCCTCCCGACGTTGTATACAAAAAAAGATTAAAGCCAAAGCAACATAACAGCACTTAAAAGATCTCTTACAGCAATGAAACTGTGAACATATTGATTTTCATCGTAAACTTTTTCTTCTAAGTCTGTAGCCTTAGCAACATCTGTTCACAATATTTGCGGCTTGGCAATGGCCGTTTTTGTCGATTGGAGACTTGGCACGCTCCGTGTGTCTGTGCACGAGAATTGAACAATACTTATCGTGTCTCAGTGACTTGAGCCGTACGCTTTGCCAAACATATAGGCCCGCATTTTCTTGTCGCTAACTTTGTTAGGTTCATGCTATACATATATATGTACAAATAGTTATTTTTATATATTTGATTAGATAAGGGTGCAAATGATTTGCGATTGCGATCTGCGATTATTTACTACAATCAAAGCAGTTTTCTGTGAGGTCTTTCACCCTATTGGTGGCGTAGTATATCACAGACTACTTAGACTCACTGTAACTGTTGATTAAGAAACATAATTGCGTAAAATTATAGAAAACTAAATTATAACATCAATGTTTTACTACTATTAAATAAATACTATTTAACAATAACTATTATGTAGAACAATATATAAAAAAGAAGAAATTAAAAATAATAAGAATAATTATATATAAAATTATTCCATTTCCCTTATTTTTAAAAGAAAGGAGATCATATTTTGAATAGAAATAACGGTTCAACTTTTCATTCTGAAAGCCGTTGAGAATTTGAATTAATTCAGCGGTCATCAAACTGTGCGGCCGTGGCGATGCACGTGGAGGCAGTGACTGTGCCCAGGATGGGTGGGTGTGTTTCAAAGAACGCGTTCTTGATGACGAATATATTTGGTACCATACACGTTATCAAAGCAGCAATGTACTGCTTTATACTATCTACTTTATGCTATCATTCTTCGGAAAATAAATCAAAGTATCACTGAACTGTGCAAAACAGTGACTGTGCTTTCAATTGAATTTGATTTGATTTGGTGGCCCAATGGTTTTTTTGTCTATGGCATTTTATAAAACTAAAAGTGCACATCCTACACGCTCTGTATATCGAAACGAAATAGAAATATATAGATATTTATAGTTAAAACTAAATTAATAAATAATAAAATGATACACTGCTAATAATAAGCTAACCGATCCATAACTCACGTACAACCTACATCAACCTACCTTTAGAGTTACTCTTGAAATCAATTCCAATCATCATCAGAATTGAAATTCAACTCTTAAATGATGATAGTGGCACTATCTTGATAATGTAAAAGTCAGTATATTCTTAAAATATTTAGGTTTAGGTATTGAATCTAGGATAATGTTACTATTACTAGGAAGAAGTAAGATTGTTTCTAGGAATTCAACAATGCGATGCATAATTTCAAAAAACAACAGGCTTCTCTAGTTGATGTAAACAGGAATTATCGAAATTCACCCGAAAAGTTCAGTGGTGGAGCAATCAACAATGCTATTTTAACACCAAAGCTCGTGGGTTCGATTTCCACCCAAAACAAATATTTGTGTGCATAAATAAATAAATATTCTCGGACAAATTACACAGCGCCACCTAGCCCCAAAGTAAGCGAAGCTTGTGTTATGGGTGCTAGACAACTGATAAACATACGTAAATACATTTTTTTTTTGTAAATACATACTTATTATACATAGTAAATACCCAGACCAAGACAAACAGACATGTTCATGCACACAAATGTTTGTTCTGTGTGGGAATCGAACCCACGAGCGTTGGTGTCAAAGTAGCGTAACAGCGCGTTTCACCACTGCGCCACCGAGCTCGTCTAATGAACATGAGCATGAACATGTTTGCCTTGATCCTGGGGTTTTTTAAGGGAAGTAGGACGTATCAAAGCACCTCCACTAGGGAGGTGCCTCTACCTCCCAGATAACCTCAGTAAAATAACAATTGCAAAGAGGATGGTTGTGTTCCTGCGAGTGAGTGAAGAGATGGCAACGAACGAACGATACTTTATATTGTATATTGGGGACGTCACAAACAAGCTCCTAAGGAGTTGGTGTGCAGCAAAAGATGGCAGCGACACTTCATATATTGCAGTGATTCGGTAAACACTTTACACGAGATGAGCCTTCCGGCGTTGTACAAAAATAACCCGAAAGAACTATTAACCTAAATGTTATCTCAGTTCGTAAGCTATAACTGTATATATTTTTTAATAAAAATCCATTTAGACGTTTCTACTTGATGCCAGACAGACAAAATTTTAACATTTTTTTTAAACCACTAAGGTGGCAAACAAGCATACGGCCTGCCTGATGGTAAACAGTCACCGTAGCCTATGGACATTTGCATCACCAGGGGTGTCACTCGTGCGTTGCCGACCCTATAAAAACCTCTACGCGCCTTTCTTGAAGAGCCCCATGCTGGAAACCCTTGGGAAAACCTCGGCTGGAAGTTCACAACTTGTGAGTTCTTGGAAGAAAACTTCTCATTAACCGAACAGTACGCGACCATTGCGGTTTCAGCATGTGAGGGTGAACTTCCTGCCGTCGCCGAGCGGTGCGGATATAAAAAGTAGCTGTATAATATAAATATAAATATGAATATAAATATGAATATGAATATGAATATGAATATGAATATGAATATGAATATGAATATGAATATGAATATGAATATGAATATGAATATGAATATGAATATGAATATGAATATGAATATGAATATGAATATGAATATGAATATGAATATGAATATGAATATGAATATGAATATGAATATGAATATGAATATGAATATGAATATGAATATGAATATGAATATGAATATGAATATGAATATGAATATGAATATGAATATGAATATGAATATGAATATGAATATGAATATGAATATGAATATGAATATGAATATGAATATGAATATGAATATGAATATGAATATGAATATGAATATGAATATGAATATGAATATGAATATGAATATGAATATGAATATGAATATGAATATGAATATGAATATGAATATGAATATGAATATGAATATGAATATGAATATGAATATGAATATGAATATGAATATGAATATGAATATGAATATGAATATGAATATGAATATGAATATGAATATAAATATAAATATAAACATAAACATAAACAAACATAAATATAAATATAATATAACATCATCGTTTTATATCAATAGTAGAGTCTAGCTGCATCACTTTCAATACAAAATTTCATGTAAACATCACTACGATTTTATATGTACAGGAAATAATAAAACTCATTTTGTTGTCACAATAAATAGTTCAAACAACATGTTAGTTTCCACATTAAGAAATGAAGCTGTTATTCTCACTGTTCACAAACTATAAAAGAGGGTAGGTCCTGTTAAGTATTAAATCTAGCAGCGGCAAATCCGCTTACCCAGGCATCTCTCGTCCATGCCGCAATGCCCAGTCATTAAACACTAAATTCCTTCAGGTGTAGGGTGACAATGTAGCTCTGAGTAGTGCGGGATACAGCGCGCGCTGTTTTACGAAAATTGCAAATTTTAGTAATAATTTTTAATACTTTTTTCTTAACAAAGTTATGTACGTTACCTTTGTGTATTTCAAAATTACCAGCTGGTTTTAAAAATACAAATTTCTCGGCTGTAATTAATTAAAATAATGTATTTGTTGGAATTTATTTCGCTTGTATTTAATTTTTGTTGTGTTTAATTTGGTAAATAAAATATGGTTAATGCGATATTAGAAGATTATTTTTTTAACTTTAAAATGTTAACCACAATTTGAATAATAGATTTTTATACTGACGACCTCAGTGACGCAGTGGTTAGTAACGCTACTTTGACACCAACACTCGTTGTTTCGATTCCCGCATAGGACAAATATGTGTGTGTTGACCATGTCTGTGTGTCTTGGTCTGGGTGCTTTAAAGTACATCCACCTCACAGAAAGCCGCAGCCAAATAACAACTCCCTGATTCATTGTTTTGTTTCTGCGAGTGAGTGTGGTCACCAAGTAAGCTCCTAAGGACTTGCTGTGTTAGCAGTAGGGGTGGCAACATGCGAGTGATACTTAAACGTGTTGCACTTGCAAGCGTTCGTAGGCTACGGTAACCGGTTTACATAAGGTGGATTGTATTTCTCCTGACGTTGAATAAAAAAATGCTACTTTAAAAGATAAACCAATTTACGGCATGAGCAATATAGCATTACTTGAAGCATCGCTAGGAGTGTGCTTGTAAACTCACTCGCAAGAACAACCTCTAGGGAATTTGTTCTTTGAATGCAATATTCTGTGAAGTAGACTTAATTCGCCGGTCTGTTGCTTATTAAATAAAGCTGCTAATTGACATGCGTCACGAGTAGGTGAGGTTATCTTTGCCAGATGATGATGATGAAATACCATTATATTATAGACAGTTTTTTACATATACTATAATGATTGACGATTTGGTTTTACGCATTTAAAAAAAAATGATGAGGAATTATCCTCATCCCAGTAATGATGAATAGATTTAGTGTGTCCATGAAGTGCACCCTTATAGAAATAATCGAAGACTGCCCAGGCAATTAGTACCTAGCTCAGGGTCTGTACGCGACCGCTCACACGGGTGCACGAATCTGTGACTGCCTCTCACAGGCGGCCTTTGGGCCTTCAATAATGGTTTGAACAACTATTACCAATATAAGTGTCTGATATAATAAGGAAAAGGCGAACGGAGATCGCTTTAATAACTGGCGATATATACTCTAAAAGATTCATTGGATACGACTCAAGGTCTTATGTGTTACCAGAGGGAGACTTTGTACAAAAGTTGTCTGCTTGGGTACCTCTGTCTCACCTATTCCTACCGCCAAGCAGCTATATTTATATAGCTGTGTTCCAGTTTGAAGGGTGAGATATGGCAGAGAAATTAAAGGGTACTGTGACGAAACAGCCTTAGGTCACAAGATTGGCAGCGCGCGAGTAACATCCCCGTGGTGTTGCGAGCGTCAATAGGCTGCAGTAACCGCTTACCATCTGCGGGCCGCATGTTTGTTTGCTAATCTAGTTGTATTAAAAAAAAAGTGTATCAACTTATACAAAAACTTAAATTTTACTCAGATGTAACAATGTTAACTAACAAGTCTCAATATCAGTGGGTACTACGCAATGAAAACATTTGTGCATTTGATCTCTCTGACCTGCATAATATAGCTAGATCTCAAACCTATCAAGGTTACATAAGATATGCTCCAAAGGCGTATTAAAAAGTCACCCATTGGAGCACTTTGGGTACGAGAAGCTAAAAAGTATTGACTGAATGCCACCGAGAAAAATTGGTACAAAGCGTGTGAGTGAGGTCACCAGTAAGCTCCCAAGGAGTTGCTGTGTAAGCAGCAGAGATCGCGCGAGTGATATTTAATATATCGCTAGCGTTAATAGGTTACGGTACCCGCTTTACATCAGGTATATACTTGTGTGCCTCCCGAGTCCCGACGTAGTATAAAAAAAAACAACATTTATTTTTGTAAATAAAGAGTTACTAAAATGGATTAGCTCTTATTTAAGAAATAGACGATAATAAAAGAAGTCGTAATATGACGAAATATTAGCCGTTTTAGTGTTTGCCATTTGTAAGTAACAGCCAACTTTAAATTGTATTGTGCCAATAATTTGCAGTTAATTGTTCGATCAGTAGCATGCAAATGCTAATGTTGGTATAATTACAGCCAACACACTACAAACGCAATTACGCATTATGAGACTACCATTAACATTATAATTGACTTATCACCATTGTAAGGACGTAATTACGAGTACCTTACTAATAGTTTTTGGCCATTTAATCCAATATTTGACATTAGTTACGTATTGGAAACTATTTATTTTTAAGAGTGGTAGGGCGCATCAAAGCAGCCCAAATAGGTAAGTACCTCCACCTCACAGTAAACCGCAGCCAAATAACAACTCCCTAGAGAGTTGTTGTGTTCCTGCATGTGAGCAACGTCACCAGTAAGTTCCTAAGGAGTTGCTGTGTTAGAAGCAGAGTAAGTAGTACATTTACGTAAACCCATGATTCGCATCTCAATAACGAATATGTAGAGCAACTTAGGCTATTTTTATTTTAGACAACTATTAGAGCTCGAAAAAATAAAACCATGAAATAGTGAACAAATGACAATTCCACGCGAACGAAGTCGCAGTAGAATGATAGTCGTTGAACAAACTCCGTGACACACAGGCGGATAGACCATACTGAAATAACTGAAATTATGGGGGTTCGGTACAAAATCCTAAAACCTAACAACAATTACAGAAATACCAAAACTATTTCTATAGATTGAAAGCGATGTGTAAGTTTCGTCCTTATCTAAGTACTGATATGAGAATAAGGCTGTGCGACTTATTAATCCTTTCAAAGCTGAACTGACACGGTGTAAGGGCCATAACTTCTGGCTAGAACTGAAAGGTTGGCCCAGCGTGTTCAAAATGCCAGTACTCGTTTACTGTTTCACTGTCCCGCCCGCAGCCAGATAACACCATACTTAAACAAATCTCACATATTTAAAATGGAATCGCAGATATCTTCATCTTGCCAGTCTCTTAATTGGTGTGGTCAACATCCGTCAGCCAGATTACCTTTTCAATAGACTGACCTGGATGCATAATACACGTAAGTACTCTGTTCGGTCTTCCCTTTATCGTTTGGCCACACAAAAGCAGCAGTCAGCAGCTTTTCGGGGCAGTTTTAAATATGCAGCTACTCGTTGCTGGAATAACATTGCACCACCAATAAAGGCCTTAAGAAAGAAGAAACCGTTTATCGCAGCTGTTAAAACACTTCTATTAAATATTCAAAAACTATTCTGACTGGACTGCGACCTTGTTTTGATTATGTTGTTAGCATAATAAATAAACAAGTTTCGAGCATAAATAAGCCGGTGCTGGTCTGAGAAGTAATAAACAAAAAAAAAAAGATAATTTATAGACCTCCTGCGCCCACGGATGCTGCAAAGCATTCGAAACGTCAGGTTCAACAAAATAAATAAAACACGCGATACTTCCGTTAAAAATTGTTTAATTCAATAATATATAATATTTTATTTAAAAAAAGTAATACTAGTAATGTAGCAATTTCTTTTTGCGTGCTCGACATAGCTGTAAGTTTAGCTATCTGGCAATCGATGTTTTTCAGGTCAGATACGCATAATATCCTAGTTTAACACTTTTTAATAAATTGAGTTTTTTACTTACCGGGAAAATTTATTGACACACGTAAGTTGTTTTTCAATGAAAGTGCATTTGCCGTGTCGCCACTAGTCTTGTGTTGGCCCTGACTCACGCATTTCTTTGTACGGAGTATATGTAGCGATGGAAAACTTATGTAAATTAATTTTATTACGATATATAAGTGTTACAATTTATTTTAAATTTGACTTTATGCCGTAATTGCCGAACAGATGAATTCATAGGAATATTTTGTTCTTCCGTCTTGTTTCTGCTTATTTACTTTTGGCATTCAGTTCTCAAACGGATTTTTTTTTGTAGTTTTTCAGATTCTAAATTTAAGCATGTTTTCTTGGCACTCAAGTATGAACTCTAGCTAGTTCTAAAATATCATATGAGACTGTATTTGTTTCCGTGTTTATCGTACTTTGAATAATTGTAGTGTTCGTTTTCAGGGTACAGTGCTTGTTTTTGTTGCGTCCGCGGTGTCACAACAGACTGGTCTGGGCTGAAAATCAGTGTCGGGTCTGCCACACGGGCTTCGACACAATACTGAGTCGAGACCAATTTGTTTCACACAATACTGTTTCCTGTGTTTATGCTAAGATTGTATGTATGTTCTTGTCCTAAGCATGTTGTTTTCTGTCTGTTGTTATAGCAAAGAGCTATGTATATATTGTTGTGCAGTGTTGTGTTATGTACAAATAAATGATTTTCTTACTTCTTTAGAGATCAAACAAGAAATAACACACAGGAACAGTTGACAAATTCCTACTTAACAATGAATCATGGCCAACCTACGTTCCTGCCTCCAGCGAACCCTTTGAGTGGACCGCACGAATGCACCGAATACCTACCTCTAGACTCCTTAAAATGCTTTCATTCCGAAGACTTAAGTAATAAACTTTAAGTGTGCGAGGATTTTTGAAATCGCCCCTGTTTCAAGTACTCTCGCTGTTGCTGTGTTTTGATTACTGAATTTTAATGCAAAAATACTCAAATGTGGTTATGAATTTTCGCTTTGAGCAAAGTAAATAGCCCGCACGCGTGAGGCTCTAGTGACTACGCATTATGAATGCATTTGAAGGATTTGTAAAAAGTTAAGAAAAATACATTCCTGATATTGGTAGCTACTAATGAGAGATATCAAACTTATTATTGTTCATTTTCAATTGCATTATACCAGCTAACATGCTGTGTCTTCATCTTGAATCATGTTAGAATTATCCTGATTCCTAATCCATTACAATTTTCGGAGATCGCTACGTAAGCCTGAGGATTTGGGAAAGATACTAATTTTGACATAGAATGACTTTCTTTTTTTATATAACATCTGACGGCATGTGTAATTTCTGTAATGCAGTCCAAAATACATAATATATCTATCGTGCATTGCCACCCCTTCAGCTAACATAGGAATGCCTCAGGAGCTTACTGGTACCCTCACTCATAGAAACACAACAATCCTCCATGGAGTTGTTAATCGACAGCAGTTTTTTGGTTGCTAACCCTTCGAAACCCGGGTGGTCGTATACGACCGCGAAATGTATGGAAAAACGTATATAACGGGTTCTGACTGCTCAACTGTCTTCTATCGAACACTGGTGGGGGCAGACGTGCCGTCCGAAGCCGGAGGAACTTGAGATGACTAAACTCAACAAGCCGCTGTCGACCCTGTGCCCGCTTGTGTGTTTATTCCACCAGCATATTAAGCACATGTCAATTAACAAACACGCCAAAAAAATCCAATGACACCTAGTTCAAGTTCCCACGTACGTTCAAGCGGATGTCATTGTTGGGCAATTTATTTCATTAAACAAACATGATATATCTCGAGATCAACAATTCAACAGTGACCTCATATACTATAGAGATTCAGATTACAATATCACAATGCGGTGACATATCGGATATTTCATTCATTTGTCAGTTTTTATTCAAAGATAATTCAGGTATTAGAAAGTAGATGTAATATTTCGACACACATTCTTCTTTGTGACAATTCTTATAAATGGGCGAGATATGAACGTATGTGTGCTGTGGGTTAGTGACCTGATAGTTAAACGGAATTAGATATAGCTTTTGTTATGGATACTACAGATCAAAGCAAGAAATGAGAGTGCTGAGAAGTATGTGTGGAGTTAGGATGACTCATAAAGCAAGAAATAGCACGATATGAGAACAGTGTGGAATGAAAGAAGATAGTGGGTTTACCAGTAAGCTTCGAAGGTATTGCTGTGTTACCAGTAGGGGTGGCAATACTTCCGATATTGCAAGAATACATAGGGTACGGTAACAACTTTAAACTTCGCGACGTTGTCTAACCTGTGAGACCCCGTTATATACGTTTTCCCATACATTTCTTGGCGGAAAAGCGGCCCGCGGGTAATGAGAGAATAAAAAACATATAGTGACAAAAATCTGAAGCGGTTTGCGGAATTTGTACATATGGAAAAAATTAATGACAAAAGTTACGAAAAATGTTTTTTTTGTTAAACGTCAGGAGGCATACAAGCGTGCGGTCTACCTGATAGAAAGCGATCACCGCAGCCTATGCGCGCTCGCAATACATTAAATATCACTCGTGCGATGCCCCCTCTCCTACTAGCACAGCAACTCCTTAGGCGCTTACTGGTGACCTCACTCACACGCAGTAACACAACAACCCTACAAGAGATGTACTGAAAATAGGCCAAATCATAAGCACCCCGAAACCGACAAGAATGCACGAAGAGGTTGATAAATAGAAGATGCAAAGGATGGGTTTGGATCGATGCACCTGGCATTCAATAGTCTCTGCCTATTCAAATGGGAGATATGGTGATAGTATGTATATCCATCCATACCAACAGCAGTGTGTACCAATGTAATATTTTACACACAATCCGCTAAGCCCTTTGTACTTACTGTCTATAATAGTACCTAAATAAATACTGTCGGATAAATTACACAGCGCCATTTAGCCCCAAAAACAGCGAAACTTGTATTATGGGTACTAGACAACTGATAAAGATATGTAAATACATTTTTTTTGTAAATAAATACCTATGAGACCATGACAAACAGTTCACGCATACAAATGTTTGTCCTGAGTGGGAATCGAACGCACGAGCGTTGGTGTCAAAATAGCCTTAATAACCATTGCGCCACGGACCTCGAATCTTGGGGATATATGCAATTTGATCCAACCTGCTTTGTGTGCTTCCGCCACCAATTAGTTCATGCGGCCTAGCGCCGGCTGGCACCCACCCACTACTGTTAGTGCGTGCATCATGCCGACGCTCGTCGACGACCAGGCCAGTCGTGGCAGCGACGGTGGTGGAGGGGGCATGCGGATTCTGTTCCAGATGGCGGACGACCGCAGCAGCCGAGGCAGAGACTACCGGAGCAGCCATGACAGCGTCGGCATGATGCACGCACTAACAGTAGTGGGTGGGTGCCGGCCGGCGCTAGGCCGCATGAACTAATTGGTGGCGGAAGCACACAAAGCAGGTTGGATCAAATTGCATGTAGGTTTGACTTTCGCAAAATAACGCCTGAATCTATTAACTATTTCTTGGGGATATATTATAATTGATGTATAACCAAGGAAGGAGGCTATAATTTTTGATTATTATCCTCTTGTTATAATCACATTGTCGAATCATTAACAAGCAATTTGATCAAACTACTTTGTGTGTTTCCGCTTCCGATTAGTTCATTCGAACTAGCACAGGTCGGCACCCACCCACTACCATTAGTAGATGCATGCCGTCGCTGCCATGGCTGCCCCAGTAGTCTCTGCCTCAGCTGTCTCTTCAAAAGTCCGCCATCTGAAACATAAATCACATGCACCCGCCACCATTGCTTCTCTGGCGGCTCCAGTCGTCTTTCCTATTATATCATTAATCAGTGCCACACATCTTAACTTAAAACTAGCTACATATTAAAGTCGTAAAGGTTCTATATACAACGAATGGAATAAATAACACAAATATGTACGTATACCTTCACGCCAGGTCCTTTGCGGGGTAGGTAGAGAGAACCGAGCGACATAAGACGCGGTCCTTACACACCTCACTCGCTTCTTCAACAATCATAACTCTTTCCATTCACGCTCGCCGGCTCCTAGGGCTCCTGACAGCACCTTCTGGTAAAACACGACCAATTTAGTCATGGTAGGTTAGTACCTACACAAATAATAACACAAATATCAACTCTCTGCAGTTCTTGGAATTAAATAAATGGGGAACTAACGGAATTCACCTAGAAATAACTGGAGGAAGTGAAATATAAATTTAGATACAACGAGTCTGAAATTGAATGAAAGGCAGTGGACAAGGAAGGTGAAAAAAAGAAATACGTAGGATACCGGAATGCCATAACAGGGTTGCTTATGACTTTACTCGTTCACAATTTGTAATTTGATCAAAACAGCTTTGTGTACTTCCGCCACCAACTACTTCATACGAACTAGCGCCCGCCGGCCCCATCCACTACCACAAGTAATATTTAGTTAGAAAAAATAGAGGTTACTCAATAAAATAAAAAAATCGAAAATTTCAATTTGCATTGAAATACACACATCAAAAGTGTCTAGGGATCAACATATATTTTTGCAATAACTTTTCTCCTGATTGATATTAATTAAAATTTTCTTTAAGGATTCATCAAATAAAGTGTTTTCGTTTGTCTACAGTAACGATAAACCAAGTCACCTTTGCATTAATAAAGAAATTTGCCATTTTCATAATAAAGGGATTTTTGACATTTGAACCACTAACATTAAAGTTCGAAAAAAAGACTGAAATAACAGTTTTCTTTAAAATTTTATTGGGTAACTTAAACAATTAATAATCCGTGTTTCTACCGCGAACACTAACAACACAAGAACATCGGTTTGGCATACTCAAAATGAGTTCATCCAAATCACGCTGTGGAATGGCCGCCCATGTTCGTTGCAACAACAAAAAAAGGTCTTCTTGCGACTGGATACCCTCCATATTCGGCAGAGCTCTTCTCTGTAGCATATCCCATGCATGCTCAATCGGGTTCAAGTCTGGCGACTGAGCAGGCCAGGGCATGACATTGATGTTAGCTGCGGCGAGAGTCTGTCTTACAACTCTTGCGGTGTGCGGTCGTGCATTATCATGCATTAACTGAAATAAGGGACCGATTTGCACTTGTAGAGGAACGATGACATCTGATACAATCGTCTCAGCATAAATTTGAGCGTTGAGGTTGCCTCTGATCCAAATCAACTCAGTTCTTCCGCCGATCCAAATACCCGCCCATACCATGATGGTTCCACCACTATAAGGATGGACTTCCTGGCAGGATTTTAATCGCTGTTGGCGTCCAGGGGTTCTCCAGTGTCGTATACGTCTTGTATCCGGTCTCATACCAAAACGAGACTCATCAGAAAAGCACACGAAACGCCATTGTTCTTCTGCCCAATTTCTGTGTTCAAGAGCCCATTGATATCGAATCCTACGATTGTGCATTGCTATAGGTGGTACCCTTAGCGGTCTTCGGGAATGAAGGTTCACTTCATGCAAGCGGTTTCTGACTGTTTGGTCGCTAATTAAGTTCCCTGAAGAGTGATGAAGCGTCACGGCTAACATCATGGCGGTTATTGTTGGAGCTCTTCGAGTTGTGATTTGAATGTATCGGTCTTGTCTCCGTGTGGTGCAGCGATACCGTCCTCCATGGCGCTCAGCCACGGTACCAGTGCTTCGGTAACGTGTCCAAAGTCGACTGATAACACTCTGACTTGTATTCAGAGCTAAAGCCACAGTACGTTGCCGGGAACCAGCTTCTATCATTCCCACGGCTCTGAGCATTTCTTCCCTGCTTAAATGACGTCGCCGCTCCATAATAACGTTGGTTTTAATCAGTAGTAGGGAAACAGTAGCACTAATAATGTCTTCAATGCGTTGTATGTTTTTATAGGGAAAATATTGACAGCTGATTTTCATCTTTTACTCGAATTTGATTGACAGTTCCTGTTTCAAATTATGAAATGCACCAAAAAGGATCCATATAAATTTATAAAATCATAAATTTATTACAAAGCCACATCTCAATCTCAAGAAATCCGCATAAAAATGCTTGATCCCTAGACACTTTTGATGTGTGTAGTTGTTTAAAGTTTTTTTTATGTAGATACATAAAAAACATAAATCACACACACAAAAATCAGTATCTTCGCCAAATCCGTAGGCTTAGTACTAATGGATTAGGAAACGAGATGACACTATGAAGAATACATAAAAACATAAAACGATCAAAATGTTTTTAATTCTCTTCATCGCCGATACATGAGATACTGTATTCTCAAATATGAGTCGTATGTGTATAAAACTTCATAACTCACCTTTACTACGACACGAGGTGCATATACCTTGTCATAAAGGTATGCGCTATATATGGTGTATATCTTTAAGTGGCGTTGTGTGTATTACGCATGCCAAAAATGACGTCGGCTTTTAACATGTCAATATATATGAGTTATAAGGAGAATACATAAACTCGTTTCAAATTTCAATTCGAATCTGAAGGAAAAAAAACCTAAAGAAAATAAAAAAAATCGGCCGAGTGCGAGTCGGACTCGCGCACGAAGGGTTCCGTACCATTATCTATAAAAACGGCAAAAAAATCACGTTTGATGTATGGGAGCTCCCCTTAAATATTTGTTTTATTTTAATTTAATTATTTATTCTTAAAGTGAATATATAACTAAATATTCTGTGAATATTTCAAGCGTCTACCTGTTGCCGTTATCAATATCGAGCAAAAACGAGCAAAAAAATTACATTTGTTGTATGGGAGCCCCCTTAAATATTTATGTTATTCTATTTTTTAGTATTTGTTGTTTTGGCAACAGAAATACATCATCTGTGAAAATTTCAACTATCTAACTATCACGGTTCATGAGATACAGCCTGGTGACAGACGGACGGACGGACAGCGGAGCCTCAGTAATAGGGTTCCGTTTTACCCTTTGGGTACGGAACCCTAAAAACATATCAAAGATTTGATTCTCTATTGTTCAAGTTTTTTTCAAGCACTTCTTCAGTGGATGATAAATTTGCTAGCTTGTCGGACTTTAGTCCACAAAGGGTTGTTCCGTTTGCATTTATTCTTCTGCTAAAACTTCTCTCAAACAAAGTTATTTACGGCTTATTTGGAATAAACACAACGGCTTTCATAGAACGAATTTATTTCATACACTTGTTGACATAAATAATCGTTCAATACATTTTTTTACTAACACATCACTTCTCTGTGATTTGAGCGTGGCTTGATTTCTCTCTCTCTAAACTATTCTGGTAAACCCAATCCAGAAGTGTATATTCAAACGGGTGACTCTCACATGAGAGAATGAACTCCTTGTCGAGGTTTTTCTAATAGCTCGTGATATTTATGATAAATGGATACGGAGAAAAAAAAAATCTCTTTCAAAAATTTCAATATTTTTTCTCCGTATCCAAATATCGTAAATTAGAACATTTTTTTTTGCTTTCTATATTGGTAGGTTTAACCGAGATTTAACTAGTTCAAAATATTGTGCATTATAATTCCACGTATATGAACAATCAGAATAGTAAAAAAACCTTTTTAATACTTTTATAAAAAACAATGAAATTGATGGACGGACGTAATAACGAAATGGTCCTATTTTTATTACCAGAATACAATTATTCTAAAACTTCTATGACATGAAGTTAAAATTTCAGTACAAGAATGAAAAAAAAGATATTACTTGAGATTTGATTTCTTTTTTGTTTTTATTTTGTACCTCTTTATATATTTTACACGGAATCCCACGAAAAATGAATGAAAATGGATTTATTTATTTTTGATTAGGCCTGTAGAAAAGAAACAGTCGAATGGCGAATTTTGATTAAAACCAGTTCAGTATCTCCAAGTTTATGGGCGACGAATAGCTGAAATAATCATCCTCATTCAAAAATATTTGTTCCCCTTTTGCATATATTGTAAGTTCGGTAGCTGTTGTACCTAAATATATATTCGCTGTAAAATTGGAACTTGCATTCATTTATATTATCATTAGACATTGTCGACTGTTCATCAAAAATTGCGGGAAGAGGTTTTTATAAGGTCGCCAACTCATGATGGACGAGCCAGGTCTTGTGAACTTCCCTAGGTTTAGATGACTGCTCACCATTAATAAGTTCGTGCATCTGTTTACCAAAGGAAAAAAATAATAATTAAAAAGCCTGTTATAGACGTACTAACGACGAAAGGATGACTCCAACACAACAAATAATGAAATAGACCTCAATATGCAAAGCGCATATATATAATATACGGTTTGAGGTCTACTTGTTTATTTGGTTATTTTTGTCTGTTTTTAAATTAAAAAAAAAATATTACTAAGTTATGTAACATTTTTCTGCTCAATTATATATCAATGTATATGTTTTTGTGACCCAAAATCACAGAAGTCCAGAACATTCGGGCCAATTACGTAAAAGGTCAATGTATTTCGCCAAATGACATATCGTATCGTTAAAATTATTAAAATTTAATTTAATACGAAATCGCTAGACCTTTTTACGTTTTTCACAAAGGAAAGTAACAAAAATACTTGTCTTTTAATGTCGTCCAACAAAATTAACTGAACGAAAAAGGTAACTTTTTTGTACAAAAATTAATTTGGGCTTCGGACAGGTAAACGATCGACAATTTAAAATTAAAAGCGTTAATTTGTTTAGCATTGGGTCCCAGAAGGGATTTTGTCTTTTTTGTTTGAAAATGTGCTGGTTAATGTCCACTTTGACAGACTGGCCGATAGGTTAAGGGTCTATTGGGTATTGTTTTTGTAATTGATTTAATTTTAAAGGCGCGTAACATTTTCAGGAAGTACGAAAAATTGGCAAAATTGGAATTTGTACCTTTAGTTTAGTATCCGTCCGAGAGTCTGGTCGTATATTACAAAACTATATGAGTCCGAATATACATGGAGACACAGGTATGTACCTGAAAATCATCTTTGCCCTACTAGCAATGGGAATATGACCCCTGAATTTAGTACGTAAATATGAAATGAAAATAATTAATGAGTACATTGTAGTTCTACTGAGTTCAAATGCATGAGTATCAAATGAAACGGGTATACCACAAGAACATATATTTAACAAGGAATCGAACAACAATTCTCTGTTACTACTACGACCATCTGAACGAGTCGGAATTTATTGTATATGTCAGCTTACGTTTTCTTTTCGAAATCACTTCGCGTTTGATCACTGCTGTTGCGAACAAAAGAGCTAGTTCGTTCGTGGCTCAAATACTAGTATTGCAATCCATCGAGGAAATGCAGGGTTCTTGGCATGTCACATGGGCACGATGCATTAAAAAATAAACATCTATCACATGAATCAAACATATATTGTCGGACAAATTACACAGTATTATCCAGGCACAGATTGTGTTATAGGTACTAGACAACTGATAAACATTCGTAAATACTTTTTTTAAATACATACTTATGATGTGATAAGCAAATTTAAATAACAATAACAAAAGTGATTTCAATTATATGGTTTAAAAGAAGTCGTTATCTCTCAGTAAGACGAGAAGCAAGAATACACTTACCAACTGCACGATGCAACGATGACTGAAGTGACTCTTGTTCGTCTGTATTTTTATATTATTTTAAAGTGAAGTCTGTATGTTTCTTTTAACATGTAAGTATTTTCATACTTGAAGTAGTGAGTGATTTACACGAATGATTTGATTACGATGTGTTGTCGGCTGACAAAACGTCGGGCTGCATCCACAAAAGCTTACACCAGAGCAATGTCACACCAGAAATGATCAAAAATCTCTGCAGTCCAGATCATAATGTTTCATTTATCGCTTTAATACGATAACCTCCAAGCATTCAATCCATTTTTCTTTCAAAGAAGTAAATCCTGATTTTGATATCATGATATCTGGGATCTAAGTTGCTAACGATCCTATTTGGTCCCCGTTAAATACAAAAATCGGCCAAGTGCGAGTCGGACTCGCACATGAAGGGTTCCGTACCATTATCTATAAAAACGGCAAAAAAAATCACGTTTGTTGTATGGGAGCCCCCCTAAATATTTGTTTTTTTCTATTTTTTAGTATTTGTTGTTATAGCGGCAACAGAAATACATCATCTGTGAAAATTTCAACTGTCTAACTATCACGGTTCATGAGATACAGCCTGGTGACAGACGGACGGACGGACGGACGGACGGACGGACGGACGGACGGACAGCGGAGCCTCAGTAATAGGGTTCCGTTTTACCCTTTGGGTACGGAACCCTAAAAATGGTTTTCTAGAATCCCTTACGTGCCTTATTCTAATACCGACTACAATTTTTAATTCTCAATCAGCGTATTATTTTCTTGAAGAATCCATGTTGTAATCACTTGGGAAAAAATGTCCCCGGCATTATCATTATGCAGCAGAAACAGCGTCGGGGACAACACAGAGTCTTGTGTGATACTAGTATTGATACCCATGCTATCAGAGCAACAACCATCAATCTTCTTCTTAGCTTTATCACGTCTCCTAATCTATTAGGATTGGCAGGGTCCACTACTTAAGCCTAAGGATTTTGCGAGGACACTAATTTTGACATGGAGCGACTGCCGTCAGGAGGTCTGACGGAGACAACCCAGAGGGAAAACCAGACCATTCTAAGGTTAAGACATACGTCTTTCGAAATATAATTTCTTGGATGTGCGTGTTTGCTCACGATGTTTTCCATCACCGTCGAGCAAGTGATAATTACAAATATGTACATAAATCCAAAAACATGAATTTAGTGATGTATGCCAGGATTTGAACTAGGGACCATTTGATCAATAGACCGGCTCCTTATCCACTGGCCTATCACTGCTCCTAGCAGCAACCATCAATAACGGCTTTCATGCATCGACTTGTTAAAAAGCTGGCAATCCATTTGCATAAACCCTCGGGCATCCCGTACGATGGTAACTTTGATAGGAGACTCCGATGCCAGATTTGATTAAACGCCTCCACCATAACCAGGCTGACAGCAAATTCCTTCCTTCCTTACCATGACTCTCGATCGCCAAAGACCAGCGGCGTACCAGGTACACTAGAATGTCACCCCTTGAGCAACCGTGATGGAAACCGAATTGACGCGTGTTTATCACCCCCTGGGCCACCTTGGCGAGAAGGGAGGTTATAGCGATAAGCCTGTAACGTGATGAGTCTGATCTTTATATATATACCTCTTTTTGGGCACCGAGTACATATTAGTTGTCTTCCACGAAGACGGAACTTGCCTAGTAAAGTGTGAAAGCATGAAAAGTTGTTCGACTTATGAAATATCTACTATAATACTACTCGTATAGCAACTCCCTAGAGATATATAGATCAACCAAATCGTTGATCCGTTAAGAAATAAAATAGTTGATCAGTTTTCAGTTGATCGGTTTAGTTGGTTGGAATGGAAAAGGGAGGTTCCTTATGTTCCTGCGTGTGAGTGAGGTCACAAGAAAGTACCCAAGGAGTTGCTGTGCTAGCAGCAAAGTTGGCATCGCGCGAGTGGTAGTTAATATATCGCAAAAATCTAATTACGATTAAAAATACCTTGAGGTGCATTCGTATGAATACATGTGTATATTTGTTCAATAGCAAATATAGAAGAAATGCAACTCCCAACATGCAATTTTCCAAATGTAAAATTAGTAAGACAAAAGAAAAAAGCATATCGTCTTTGAAAAACACCTGGTACTGTGAGCCACGCAATCAGCGATATTTCTTTTATACCACGTCGGAAGGCATACAAGCATACGGCCCACCGGACGTTATGCTATTACCGTAGCCTATTAACACTTGCAATACATTAAATATCACTCTTAGAATGTCTCTGCTGCTAATACAGCAACTTCTTAAGAGTGGTGGTAATAGTGACCTCATTCACACGTAGGAACACAACAACCCTAAAGGAAATTGGTTTTGGCTGCGGTTTTCCACAGACGGGCTGCAGACCCAGACCAAGACAAACAGACATGTTCACGCATACAAACTATTACAAATGTCTGTCCGTTGGTGTCCATTTAGTGTTACTAACACTGCGCCACCAAGCAATGTCAACGACAATCGAATCGTCTTTCTGTTGCTACGTGTATAGGTATATATATGGCTAGCAAGGAAATGATAAGGCTGCTTGGTGATAAATATCTATCTATGTCTCTAAGTCCCATGCGGGGAAGACAAAGAGGACCGAGCATTACATACCGATACTTACCGGTGATCGCCTGTAAATGAAATGAACGAAGTAACTTTTCTCGTGGCTCTAAGGATCAGCAAGCTGAAGTGGCAGTGGGCAGGCCACATAGCTCGAAAAACCGATGTTATGGAATGTTATTTGGCTGCGGTTTTCTGTGAGGTGGAGATACTTTCCCAGACGGGTTGCTTTCATGCGCCCTACCTCTCTTAAATATGGTAGGTGTGTCTTGGCCTTCCTCGGCTCCAACATCGTTCCACTTTCGCATTGCATATCTGTTTCGCCATTCTTTCATGCTGCATTCTGGACGTACGTTTGCCTTACAAAAGACTGTAGCCAAATAACAATTTCAGTTGTTATTTTAACCGATACTTGCATAGCATCCGTTTATAGGTAACCACTTTTATCAGGTGGGCCGTATGGTTGTTTCCCTCCCGATGTAGACTAAAAAAAATAACTAGTGAAATTCCAAGGAGGGCAAGTTAGTTGAACGTATTTGGTCGCGCGTTGGTTTCGTCACTCATTTTCTTTCCCACATTTTTTGTGGCCCAACATGAAAGTGTGTCATTTCCAAGGTAGGCCTTTCTGCAAGATTACTTTCAGCTACATTGTGCTCCGGAGTGGCGTGCGTGATGAGGGATTGTCTATGAGATAACATTAAAGTACAAAATACTGGAATAGAAAGAAACAGTCTGACGTGGGAAGTTATACGTTCCCCTCGCAGAATACTGCAGGTAAATACAGACTCTTTGGAGGGACGATGTGTTCCTGAGAGGGAAATGAACCGAAAGAGATGTTGCTTTGTTAGTAGTGGTAGTGGAGTCGTCCAATACTTATCTTACTACTCCTACGGTCTGTTAACAATAACCCAAATAGTCGGAAATGATATTCAGAATGATTCTATTGAAAACAGAGGTTTGGGGAAAATTCTCTATTTCCAATAAAGAGTTGTCAGACTTATGAAAGACTTTGTTACCTCATACTCTTACATTTACTTATTTAATAGATAATATACAGATGATATATTAAAAAAAATCTCAGTGCTCATTTAGGTCATGGATCTGCTTATTTTAATATTCTTAATTCGGTTTAGTATTTGATTTCACATAGCTGTGTATATATATAATTAACAAATAATTGTCATTCACAAATAGGATAATAATAATGATTCATGTTTGCACGCCATTTTAATGGCATATCTTAAACAATACTACTGTGTAAGATACCGTACTCTGGCAAATAAACGCATTCATTCATTCGAAGGAAACCGTGTTTTTGAGCGACTTGCACTTGATGTTATTTTATATGGTGTACAGTGATAGTGCCGGTGAATTTGGGACTAGATACTGTTAGAAAGAATGCAGGACAAACGAATGACAAAGCAAGCGAATGAAAAGACGCTTCGATGACATTTTATGTTATTGCTCATTGTTATCATTATTACGAGTAATACGGTATCCGCAGTCCGTACTTTAAATTTTCCAATATTGTAAATACATTTTTTTTATACAACATCGGGAGGCATACGAGCATACGGTCCACCTGATGTAAAGCAGTTACCGTAGCCTATTACCAATGTAGTATGTAGAGTACCAATTCGAACGATGTTTGAGATGAACCTGCTTCAAGTAAGAATTTCAAATCATTGTTATCGACTTTCGTCGATGATACGATGGTATCATGGATGGATGATATAAAATCGATATTGCGCATTTTTATGCAGAGATGTGCATAAAAATGCGCATAATCGATTTTACCATGATCACGAAAACAGTGTTTTTAAAGAAAACAGACGATCGATTGATTTTTAAAAGAAATGGGTATCACCACAGCTATATATCAAATGTATTTTGAAACATTTGAACATAGAAGTTTTTTTCATACCGCTAAATATAGTATATAGACATTTGCGTTGACCCTGTAAAAATCTCCTTATGCCTTTTTTTAACAAGCCCATGCTGTAGTCTCTTTGGAAAACACGCAAAGGGTGGCAAAATCTCTCCTTCCATTCAAGGGCTCAACACCGTGTGTGAGTTTAGGACTGTCGATGATCCTCAGATAGTATCCAGGTGCCCCCGTCCAAAGGTGACTACAGTAATCCTTATGCGGTCTAACTTGAGACTTACATAACATAAGTCCTTACCCCCAGCTGAAGTATTGTTTGTCTCAGTTGAGCCCACCACGAAATTAGACTAAAATAAAAATAAAGATCTTAACACTGGCCAGTATTAAAAATAGACACTTTCATATAAATAAATATATTATTATATTAATAATTATGTACCAGTGACATGCATAAAATTAAATCTTTGATTTAAGTTAAAGGTTAGGTTAGGTTAGGTAGTAAAGGGACTATATTTTATTTATATTAATGTAAATAAAATAAATATACCTATATATATATATATATATACGGGAGTGTATTTCGTGTATCTCTGAAACTGCACTCTAACGATATGGTAATTTATTTTATTTAAAAGGTTTTGTATTTTAAATTTGTGTGTGTGTAGGTGTGTCTTTAGTGAAAAATGCCGAGTTGAACAAGGTCCAAGTACTAATTGTATAGTTTTAATTAAATAAGCATATGTAAGACATGTTATATATTGAAGTTATACTTCTAATGCGACTTCCGACAAGGTTGCGTTAAACGTTTAACGCTACCATGGAGGGGAATGGAAAGAGACAGAGCGAGAGTGAATGTGTGGCACTCGAACGCATGCGCGTAGTATACTTATACGTTAGCAACGAGTAGCGTCACTAGCGTCCAATATTATAGCGAGATAAACAGTGTGAAGTTTCACTTCTTCCGTGCGGTATTTAATAAATTAATACTAAATATTAATAAATTATTAATGTTAAATATTTATTTAATGATGCCAAAGAAGTATTCTTCTCATTCGCGTACATAAGTACACGCACCCATATTTTTTTATTATTTATTTTATGAGAATAAAAAGCGTAACTTGCATGAATCTTACTATTGGGATCGTCCAGAGAGAAGGTCCAAATCACGTGGCGCTCGCTTCACTTTGCCAACCCCGCAATAAACTCAGCATGAGGATATAAATAGATAGATACATAAAAGCGTAACTAGCAATCCTTGTCTGAATATGTAGCGCATAAAAACGCAAGATATATCCAAGTTTGCTCAGGGGATCAGGTGCTCGAGTTTCCTCTATGAGCGGTTATCACTTCATTAGCAGTAACAATGTGTCAACACTTTCTTACCCGTCCGTACGAAATTAGGTTATGTATTTGCGAATGGCGTTGATGACATAAGTACACTTTGCAGGCAACCATAGTGTAACTGCAGGTAAATAAAACACTACATTGTTTTGGCGCGACATTTTACAAGATCTCTAGAACTCCTAAGGACTTTTTTATTGTATTTTTAGGGAACATTCGGTGTGGGAAGCATAACATCAAACCATACTCACCCCACTGCTGAGATTCAGATCCTTTATGTGAAGAGATTTTGAGTTATAAGCCGCAGCCAATTAACAACTCTCTAGTGAGTTGTTGCGTTCCTGCGTGTGAGCGAGGTCACCAGGAAGCTCCTAAGAAGTTACTGTGTAGCAGCAGATGTGACATCGCGCGAGTGATACCTACTTAATGTATTGCAAGCGTTTATAGCGAGCGACGACCTCGATGGCGCAGTGGTGAAACGCGCTGTTACGTTACTCTGACCCAACGCTCGTGGGTTCGATTCCCACACAGTACAAACATTTGTGTGCATGAACATGTCTGTTTGTCTTGGTCTGGGTATTTTCTATGTATAATGAGTATGTATTTACAAAAAAAAATGTATTTACGTATGTTTATCAGTGGTCTAGTACCCATAACACAAGCTTCGCTTACTTTGGGGCTAGATGACGCTGTGTAATTTGTCCGACAATATTTATTTATAGGCTACGGTAACCGCGTTACATCAGGTGGGCCGTATGTTTATATGCCTCATAACGTTATAGAAAAAAATATATATACTCACAATGCTACTCCGGAAATTCAAGCTCGTCGAAGCCCACTGACTTGGGTTATAGTCTGTCATTTGACAGCAGCCTGAACTGACAGCTTAAGAACAGAAAAGCTCGACATAAAGAGAAAATCCACAGAAAGACTGGTAAACAATGAGATAATATGTGTACATACCAAATGACCCAGTTTTTTTTTTATACCACTAAGGTGGCAAACAAGCATACGGCCTGCCTGATGGTAAGCAGTTACCGTAGCCTATGGGCATTTGCAACACCAGGGGTGTCACTCTTGCGTTGCCGACCCTGTAAGAACCTCTTCACGCCTTTCTTGAAGAACCCCATACTGTAGTCCCTTGGGAAAACCTCGGCAGGGAGCTCATTCCACAACATAATAGTTCTCGGTAGAAAACTTCTCGTGAAGCGCACAGTGCGCGACCATTGCGGTTCCAGTGTGTGCGGATGAACTCCCAGCCGCCGGCGAGCTGTGCGATTGTAATCCAGTTTATTCAGTAGCGTGAATCATGCATGGTACTTATATATAAAGATATGTTGATTTAATTAGTAAGTAACTAATGTTTAAGGGATGTTTTACGTATAATTTCAGTTTTTTTTTTTCTATATACAAGGGGTCTCTGCCAGAAGTGTGTTCGTCCACGACCCCTGTCAATCTACAGATTACAATTGTGGCCCAAAGCTGCACCGGAGTTCGGAGGCCACCTCCCAGAGGCGATACGCAGCGATCCGCTCCCGTAGGTGCGAAAAATAGTGCATGCGTTACCGAGAGCAGAGTGCCACATAGGCACGTGATAAAACGAACGCGCTGATGAACGTAATGAAAAAGAGCCGCTTAGATGCTTTGTAAGTGACAGAGACTAAGCGCACTGATGATCTTCCCAGTATAATGATGGTGCTATGGTCTGGGGTAGACCGGGCGATTATCTGTGCTAACGTAAGCGTTGTACTCTCCTTTCGCTTATCGCTGGTGTGAGAAATTACAGTTTGGTAGAGCCTCGACTTCTCTGGTTTTGTATAAAATTGGGCATCACGCAAATATTTCTGGTTGCAGCATATACTCTCGTAAACTCAGCGTGGGCTCAAGAACTAGAAAAATTTTAGGAATCTGTGAGAAATATTATAGATTTAGCGGAAAGGAATGAACTGGGACTATTGGGACCAAACGTGACAGCTACTGAGTTGTTCTACCAAGAACTTATGGAGATAAGAGAATGAACAAAGCAGGTAAACCAATTGTAGATTTATGTATAGAACGAAACCACATCCTGTCGAAAACTTTATTTCATCTCATGGATATTTACGTATATTTTGGATTGACCAAAAAAGTGTTATTGACTTGATTCTGATAGACAGACGTTTACAACAAAATTATTTAGAGGTCCCTCGACTCGATCAGTTCACTACATTTTTTTTTACACTACATCGGGAGGCATACAAGCTTACGGCCCACCTGATGAAAAGCGGGTACCGTAGCCTATTAACGCTTGCGATATATTAAGTATCACTCGCGAGATACCTCCACTGCTGCTTATACAGCAACTCCTTGGGAGCTTACCTGTGACCTCACTCACACGCAGGAACACAACAACCCTCTAGGGAGTTGTAATTTGGGCGCGGTTTTCTGTGAGGTGGAGGTACTTCCCCAGGCGGGCTGCTTTGATGCGCCCTACCTCTCTTAAAACATCCAGTCCAAGACAAACAGACATGTTCATGCACACAAATGTTTGTCTTGTGCGGGAATCGAACCCACGAGCGTTGGTGTCAAAGGTACGTCATTCACGACTGAGCCACCGACCTCGTCATAAAAAGGTTCATTCCATAAAAAGTTACCATGTGTTTAAAGTTGAATGAAAACTTTATAATTCCCTGTTATTTTATGTACGGTATAAGTAAATCTAATTACATTACAAATACAACGAATGCTTAACTTTTTAGGTAAAAAGTTTCCTGCTTGTTCGAGGTTTTACTTAAAGAACCATAGCATAGCGAATTAGTCGTATCCAATTACATTATCTATTATTATCTATTATATATCTATTATAGGCAGAAAGAACCAAGCGCCACGTGACTCAATCCTTACATATCTCACTCGCTTCTTTAACATTCATTGCTCTTCTCATGCACGCTCGCCGGTTTCTAGGGCTCCTGACATCACCTTCTGATAGAACACGACCAATTTGGTCATGGTAGGTAAGTCTTGGCCTTCCTCGGCTCCTACGTCCTTCCACTTTTGCATTATATATCTGAGTACACTACTAATTGATAAATCCAATATATCCAATATAATCCTTGAATACAAGTTTCATCCGTAGAAAGGCATTCCCGCTGAATAAAAACACACGTTTTTTATCGCCTGGTCAAAGTCAAAGTCAAAATCTTTTTATTCCGTAAAAATGGCTACATTTGTTTGGAATCGTCACAATTTTTTTCCCTACCGTGCAGTTTATGACTAGGTGAGCACTGATAAAAATACTGCCAAAAAACTCAGGCATCCCTCTTTTGGTATCCAAACAAATTTACATATTTTATTAATTACATTATAATTGGATCGACTCACTCCCAGGCATTTTTATCATTAATATAGTCAGATACTTTATAATATGCCCTGCTACACAATTTGGCTTTAATAGTAGTTTTAAATTTGTTTTTTGACAATTCTCTTATATTGCTGGGAAGTTTGTTATAGAACCGTATACATTGCCCCATAAAAGAATTACTTATTTTGTGGAGACGACTTGCATGTAACACAAGATTATGCTTATATCTAGTATTTATGCTATGAGTATCACTTTTTTTACAAAATGAGTCTATCTATATAGTCGCCGGTTAGAATCCAGGCGGGGGCGTGTACCACTAAATTCGTGTTTATCACTTGCTCGGCGGTGAAGAAAAACATCGTGAGGAAATCCAAACGTCAAAGAAATTACATTTCGAAAGACGTATGACCTAACCTACGAAAGATCTGGTTTTCACTCTGGGTTGTGTACATCTGACGGCAGTCGCTCCTTGTAAAACTCAGTGTCATCGCCAAATCCTTAGCTTAGGTAGCGGATCCCGTTAATCCTAATGGATTATGAAACGGGATAACGCGAAGCAGAAGGGAAAATAGACACACGTGTTTCGCCTCTCCACTAGTCCTCAGGTGAGTCAGGTGGTGTAGACATAATGGTTTAGAATAATATGCAACGGCTAATCCATGAGTTTCTTTCCTGCCACCTTTAATATACTCGTAGAGGTAAAGGAGCGGGTGGACAGGGTTTTAAAAGGAAATCTTATTAAATAGAAGAAAGTTGATTACTTAATTCAATATACAAATGTCCGATATTTACGTTTTACATTTTACATCTAAGAAATCTAAAACTTCACGCCAAATCCCTTGCGGGGTATACAGAGAGAACCGAGCGCCACATGACTCGATCCTTAGACATATATGTATGTATATCTTCATGCCAGCTCCCTTGCGGGGTAGGCAGAGAGAACCGAGCGCCATAAGATCTACACATCACATCACACCTTACACATCTTAGAATTATATACCAGATGGGTGCCCGTCACGGCCTCTATGATGACCTCTAGGTGGATACAGGACTCGTTTTGGAAATCTCTTCATTCGCTGACACGAATTCCAACTGGGATTTCTTTTAAACAATAGGTGAGGTTGACTTTCGCACTAAAGATGATGGCAAGTCGATTACTATCTAAGCCCATATCTTCGCCTTCTTCCTAGCATTATACCGTTTCCTAATCAACTAGGATTGGCGAGGTCTGCTACATAAGCTTAAGGATTTGACGGAGATACTGATTTAGAGATGGAGCGACTGTCGTCAGACCTCCACAACTCAGCGGGAAACCAGATATTTTTAGGTTAGGTCCCACGTCTTTTGAAATATAATTTCTTGGGCGTGCGGATTTCGTTACGATGTTTTCCTTCATCGACGAGCTGGTGACAATTACAAATAGTACATAAATTAATAAACACGAACGTTCTGTGGTACATGTTTACGCCAGGCTATAGGCTGGTTCTTTATCACTGCTCCAAACCTATATGTTTGTAGATGTATTCTAAAACCCAACAGCGAGGAGTACGCGCATGTATCCTTAAGGCGCTATCACACCGTGTCGACGCAGACCCGGCGAAGATGGTGCGATATTTATTTAATGGCAGCTCTTTGCTTTAATAAGGCGATAAACCAGGGGTTGGGTGGCGAAAAATGACGTCATTAAACTTCTAAATTCGTGCTGTTAACCGTAATCTCGCCTCGGGGTGCGTTCGGAAATTTTTAATGATAAACTTTGATTGGGAACCTTATCTCTCGCGTGATTAGATTTGTTGGAAGGTGGACACATTTTAAGGATTAATTCTTTAATATTCATAGACCTGAAATAACAATTTCCACAGTTCTGAATGAAATAAATTATTTATCTATTTATAACTTCAGGCTAAATCCGTTGCGGGATAGGCAGAGAGAACCGAGTCCGAGTGAGTAAATACATACCATTTCCGTTCAACCATATTGATAACCATTCGGATTGTTTCTGTATTGGAAGCATTCATAGGCATCTAGATATAATGTTTGACTGCGGAAGTACTACCGCATTAAAAAACATACAGAATAATGTCAATTTCTTAGAAAATTAAATATCCACTTCACATCAGCTAGATTGTGAACTTGTTTCTCACGTTGATGGTACAAAAACATGATGTAGAGTACTGTGAGTGATAGAGAGAGAGAAGGACATGACCCTCTATATATTTTTTTTTCTATATATTTTTTTTCGTTTTTGTTCCCACGAAAACTATTATAGAACGTTCATATGTGTACAATCACTTGCCGAACTCCCTAAAAGCAGTCCAAGAAAGTAAATTGGAGATACAATTAAAGAAACTACATCTCAATAAGATGTATTATGATTTAAATTAATAGGTATTTTAATGACAAATTATGAATTTATATTGAACGTTTTTGTAGTGAATGACTTGGCTATATCTTGCAATAATATTGTGGTTAAGAACTGACTACTTTATTTAAAAAATGTTAATGTAATCGAATCTAATGTAGCTTGTGTTAAATTCCAATTATTAGTTCACTTATGCCTTGAAAAGGTGATCGTACATTATAATCCTTACCATCTAACAAAACCTGTAAAGTCTGCCAATTATATACAAATCAGTGTGAATATAAATGCGACGAGCTCGGTGGCGCAGTGGTGAAACGCGCTGTTACGCTACTTTGACACCAACGCTCGTGGGTTCGATAACCTGGCTCGAGATCGAGCTGTAAGCTGTATATTAAAATATGAGATATAAATTAAACTGTTCCAATCGATTAAACCGTCTACGAGATATCGGTAAACTGAAAAAGTGACGTAAGAGACGAAAATACTACCTTTGCCTAATTACTGTTATAATGTACATTTTTTATTTTATTTTATAAAGCATTAATTACGTCAGTCTGCATTTAACACAATATAATGCCATTTTCGAAACATGAAGTTCATTAAAAATAATGTGTATTGTCCTCCTTTTAATGTTCTATTGATTGAAACACACAACTTCTCCTTATTTCTTCTATCTCATCTTCCAAAAGAGTCTATAAATTTAAATCCACCTAACTCACATCGAGAAGGACTACCTTACTAAACATTCTTTGCCAGCCAATGACTCTGTGGTTCGATGGCTATTAACCAGTGATGAATATGTTGAGACTCATTCGCGGTTACAGAACACAGTGATGTTAGAAGGTTTAACCACCTTTTATCCAGTAAGTGCTGCGCGTTCTACTTTACTCCTCGACCCGTAACGGTGAGTTGAATTACTACGCAATATCATCTTATTGGTTCTCTATATGTTTCTTCATAGCTGTTATGTACTTCCAGTCGATAAGCCATCCTTATTTGATCTAGGTTAGATCAAATTGCATGTAAATTTGACTACCGCTTTGTGTGCTTCTGCGATCAATATTTTTATACCAACTAATTGGTGGCACATAAAACAGATTGAATCATTTTTTTTAAATAAGTCTTTAATAAGTTTAGTCGTTCATCTATCTATATGTTCAGGTCAAATACATTGTGGGGTAGGCAGAGAGAACCGAGTGTCACATGACTCAATCCTTACACACCTCACTCGCTTCTTTGACATTCATACCTCACCAGGCTGCTTTAAATATAAATCAAGATATCATTCTTTAGAAGGTGGTACAAATGTACAATGCGATATTATGACAAAAATTGATCGTGTTGACAGGAGCCCTAGAATCGGCGAGTGTGCATTAGAAGAGCTATAAATATTAAAAAAGCGAGTGGGAGTGAGTAAAAACCGAAAATATAGAAGTAAAGTCAAGGGATTCAGCCCGGTGGTCAGCTATGTCCATTTTAACAACAAGACTTGTGGGTTCAGTCCATCCACAGGACAAACATATGTATCTCGATGGGAAGGCATTCCGTTACTGAGAGTGACTTGGGTTACCAGAAAGCTCCTAATGAGGTGCTGTGTTGGCAAACACAAATAAAAAAAATCCGACAAGTGCAAGCCCAACTCGCGCACCGAGGATTCGTAAAAAAATATTTTGGCAATTTTTTTTTTTGTGATGTAACAAATTTACGGTTTTCGGATTTTTCTTGACTTGTACTACAACAAACATTGCCTCTTGCCAAATTTCATGATTCTTGGTCAACGGAAAGTACCCTATAGGTATTCATTCTCCTGCGAGTGTTAAAATATACGCATAAACGAGGCATAAACAGCCGTATGTTTTGATTGCATTGACTGAGATGTTTAATTTTTTCACTGCTTGAAGAGATTGCAGACCTGATTATTCAATATTAATTTCAGCTTGATAGCTCCACCCGTCCCTGAAAAAAGGGGTGTTAACAGACGGACGGACAGGCAGACGGTCAAAGTCAAAGTGATCCTATATGGGTTTCGTTTTTCCTTTTGAGGTACGGAACCCTAAAAAGTAGTACACAAAATACGAGTACACGAGTACAAGTCAGCAAAGTCAATCTCACATAGATTTACTTCTTCTTCTTAACGTTATCCCGTTTCCTAATCCATTCGATTTGGCGGGGTCCGCTATCTAAGCCAAACGATTTGGCGTAGATACAGATTTTTTATATGGAGAGACTGCCGTCAGATCTCCACAACCCAGAGGAAAACCTAGACCTTTCGTAGGTGAGGTACACGTCTATCCAAATATAATTTCTTGGACTTGCGGCCTCCTGACTATGTTTTCCTTCATCGCCGATCAAGTGATAATTACAAATATGTACATTAATCCGAAAACACGAATTTAGTGGCAGATGCTAGGATTCGAACAGGGTACCTGTTGCTCCCAAGACCGATTCCTTATCCACTGGGATGTTACTGCTCTGTACGTTTACTTAATGTAGGTCTGCGCTTTGAAAGCATGTTTGCAGAATTACTTCCTACTTTTTTTGTGACGTCTCCGAAATCCCCATACTACAGTCCCTGTAATAGACCTCTTTGAAGCGTCTTGAACATAAATATATAATGCGGTTGTGAGCCAGCCACATATATTAATCTGACTCTTGAGTAATATACTTCTGAAGAGCTCTGTGGCGCACTGGCAAAACGTACAGTTATTTTACTTTGACACCAACGCTCGTGAGTTCGATTCCCACACAAGGCAAACATTTGTGTGCTTGAAAAACCTTACTGGTAATTTTTTTTTTTTTGACATATTACACAGCGCCGTCTTGCCCCAACGTAAGCGAAGCTTGTGTTATGTGTACTAGACAACTATAAACATACGGAAATACATTTTTTTTTTGTAAATACATACTTATTATACATAGAAAATACTCATACCAAGACAAACAGACATGTTCATGCACACAAATGTTTGCCTTGTGTGGGAATCGAACCCACGAGCGTTGGTGTAAAAGTTGCGTCATTCACGACTGAGCCTATATAACCTTGTTGGTTAAAATATCATCCCATTGGTCCCGCTGAGACATTTAGACGCTATAAAACTAAAATTTTGTGAGTTAGGTGTGCCTTTATGTGTCAAGTTATTTATTGGTTTATGACAAAATCTGACAGACAGGTCAGTGTCTGTCCATTTACACTGTCTGCTTCTAATACCTTTTTTTTATACAACATCGGGAGGTATACGGCCTTCCTGATACCGTAGCCTATAAACGCTTGCAATACATTAAGTATCACTCACGCGATACCACCTCTGCTGCTAACACAGCAACTCCTTAGGAGCTTACTGGTGACCTCACTCACACGCAGGAACACAACCCTCTAGGGAGTTGTTATTTGGCTGTGTTCTACGAGGTGGAGGTTCTCCAGACGGGTAGCTTTGATGTGCCCTACCGCTCTTAAAAATACCAACCAAAACAAACAGACATGTTCATGTACACAAATGTTTGTCCTGTGTGGGAATCGAACATACGAGCATTAGTGTGAAAGTAACGTAACAGCGCGCTTCGTCACTGCGCCACCGAGCTCGTCAAAACTTAGATACACACAATAACTAAATGGTAAATAGTTATATAAACGTTTATTACTTCCTTATCCTGACATTTCCGTGGCAACCCTAATAAGTCACAGACATTAGCTTTATGAAGGTATTAAGTATTAACAATAAATGAAATTATTTAGGTCAACGGGTTAAAAGCAACATTTTAGACCTCTACCACGGTATTATGTGGTTGGACCTTTATAATTTGATACGACATATTTAAAATTGCGTAGAAATGTTTTGAGGAAATATTTTTTATTACTTCGTCAGTTGACAAACAAAGATATTAATACTCGGCTGATGTGAAGCGTCTGAAGTAAAGGTGCAGGTTTGGCCACAGTCTATTTTAAGGTGGAGATACTTTCCAGATATCGAGCTCGGTGGCGCAGTGGTTACCCACGCTACGTTAGTACCGATGTTCATGAGTTCGATGCCCATACAGGACAAATATTTGTGTGCATGAACATGACTGTTTCTCTTAGTCTTTGTATTTCTAAGAGTTAGGGCGCATCAAAGCTGGAGAAGTACCTCTACCTCACAGAAAACCGCAGCCAAATAATTATTCGCTGGAGAGTTGTTGTGTTCCTGCATGTGAGGGATGTCACCAGTATGTTCCTAAAAAGTTGCGGTGTTAGCAACAGAGTGATACCAGAGTGTTAATGTATTTCAAGCGTTCATAGGCTACGGTAACTGCTTTATCGTAGCCTCCTGGCGTTGTATAAAATAAAGGATAAAGCTAGCCATGGTCAGATATACCTATGACTTATTTCTATGATATGACTGCGGTAAACTGTGAATGCATGTGACATGAAAAGAAATTACGTTCGAGTCATCGGCGACTCTATGATTTTCGATGGACTCGTTGACTACGAGAAGTTACTCTTCACATTGGAGATGTTGGAACAACTGTTTGTTTTAATACCAACTGGTCACAAATTGAACACTGAACTCTAATTTGTGACCAAATTTCTGAAATATCGGTAATACATAAACGTAGAGCAAGAAGGCACAACTCGCTATACACAATGCAGTGTTGGTCCCAACGCTAACTTATGGAAGCGAGAGTTGGGTATGGCAGAAAGAGCATGAAAGTAGAATAAACGCGGTTGAAATGCGAGCGCTGCGCAAAATTTGTGGCGTAAGGCTCGTAGACCGTATTCGCAATGATGATGTTAGAAATAGAGTTGGTCTGAAAGAGAGCGTCGGTGTTAAAATAAGAAGAGGCATGCTCCGATGGTTCGGGCATGTAGAAAGAATGCAAGATGAAAGAATGATGAAGCAGATATACAACGCAAAAGTGGAAGGATGTAGGAGCCGGGGAAGGCCAAGACTTACCTACCATGACCAAATTGGTCATGTTCTATCAGAAGGTGATGTCAGGAGCCCTAGAAACCGGCGTGCGTGCATGAGAAGAGCAATGAATGTTAAAGAAGCGAGTGAGATATGTAAGGATCGAGTCACGTGGCGCTCGGTTCTCTCTGCCTACCCCGCAAGGGATTTGGCGTGAAGTTATAGATAGAGCAATCAATATACTCGTACATAACTTTATCTAAGCATACATTTCAATTTTTTTTTATACAGCTAGATTGGCAAACAAGCATGCGGCCCACGTCAGATGGTAAGCGGTAATTTTTTTTTATACAGCTAGATTGGCAAACAAGCATGCGGCCCACGTCAGATGGTAAGCGGTCACCGCACTATTGACGCTCGCAACACCACGGCGATGTTTGTCACACTGTTTCGTCGCAGTACCCAGTAATTTCTCTGCCATATCTCACCTTTCAAACCGGAACACAGCTATATAAATATAGCTGCTTGGCGGTAGAAATAGGTGAGACAGAGGTACCCACGCAGACGACTTTTGTACAAAGTCTCCCTCTGGTAACTACTACATTTTATATTGCCTATGAATTTACTAGAGAAAAAATAGATGGGTTGTTGAAATAAATTTAAATTGATTAAAATATAATATGATAGATTTGAAGCATTGGTAGGTAAATGTTGTCACTGTAATCTTTTTTTTTTATTTATTTGTATGATACTCGTACCATTGAAAGTTGAATTGGAAATTTGTTGATATTTTCTAAATTTGATATTTGATGATCCCGCCGGACGGCAATCAAAACACCACCCCCGTTCGCTTGTCCCGTTTCACTATTATTCCTATCACGCCTCCATACAATGTAACGGTCGTCAAACAGTTCGCAATTATTAATGCTATCAGTAAGCCATGTCTCAGTCAAACATACGAATGTATACAAATATTCCTAAAAAAGCTAGATGTCTTCGTCCGCAATCCCCGAACATTCTGATAATATATAAAAATAATTTCAAATACATAAATAGTAATAAAGTATAGATATTAAGCGTAATTTATAAACACTTTTAAATATATTGCTATTTGTGCGGTACTCATAACAAAAATACAGTAGTAGTATTTGAAACAAGGCAAGCGATTTGCATTTCTAATTTTTCAAATAAATAAAGCATATCATCGGTCCTATGTACGAGCAATACATATGAAAAAGGGTATGAGCCGAGCGATAAGCGAAAAATAGCGAGTGCATAGCAGTGCGTCATCAAGTCTGAGGTTCTCAAAGTGAACAGTTGTGTAACATAAATAACAGTGTATACAAGAATTCTGTTGTAATTTTAGCTCCTATTTTAAATCGGCCAATGACTTTATATTCCTTGTTGGTGATGTCGGGTTTTTTCTTATGAAAATCTTGCAGCCTTTTACCAATGCATAGGTAAAACCCCGCTCTTTGGCCCACAGCTTAGTTTTGTTGAGTAAAATCTTATTATCCACTGTCAAGTGATCAGTGATCATGATATATCCTCCCATGTCCGTTGAGGCCCAGGTCTTTTGGTGTGATTAGCTGGCATGACCTAGCCGCGGCTACGAAGTTCTCTTTCTGATATCTGTTATTTAAAGATACCACGATAGTTTTATCCGCTGAACACCGCATTGGTACTCTTGCTACATAATTTATTTGTTCCTTGGGAACAACGCAGTTAATCTTCTTGCCAATGCTTACCATGATCACATATAAATCCTCGGAAGTGGAGAATGGTACTCCTTTAATCTCCACGTTGTTTAAACGCGATCTCTGTTCATTTTCTCTTATTGAACACGCTGCTGGAGAGACAAGACTTCTTCCTTAGCAGAAGTCACAGCTCGCTGTTTTCGTACACAACGCGAAGCTTATCCCAACGCTAAGTTATGGAAGTGAAAGCTGAGTATTGTGGAGAGAGAAAGGAGCATTACGCAAAATTAAGAGATGCTCCGTTAGTTCGGGCACATAGAATAATGACGAAGTACATATACAATGCGAAAGTAGAAGGATGTCGGAGCAGAGGAAGACTAAGACTTGCCTATCATGATCAAATTGACCGTGTTTTGTCCGACGGTGATGATCAGGAGCCGTAAGAGCAGGCAAGCGTGCAAGGAAAGGGCTATAATCGCGTGTTATGGCGTTCGGGACCTGGCGTGAAGATATACATACAAAGAAACATCTTAGTCGTTTACAATATAATACGATTATATAATATCATATATATATATAATCCCAATATCATGACGTCGTCAATGATTTTCGTCAAACCATTAATCGAATATCAATGGTTTGACGAAAATCATTGACGACAGAGTAACATACAGACATATATTTTTAAAACCGATTTTTTTATACTTCAAAGAGAATAAAGAGAATTGGTAGAGTCAAGCTGTCGTCGTTTAGTGGCCACGACGTGACTTGATTGGACCAGATGAACACGGGCTAATTGTGACCGTTGATTGATTGTGGCATGTAATTTGATTGATTGTGGCTTGTAATTTGGCCGGTTCGTCTGGGATCTAGTCCACTCTCTCACAGAAAACCGGCAAATAATAGCATGCTAATAATAGCATAAATAATAGCATGCTATTATCTTTCATGGTGAAAGTAGAGACCCGGCGACCAACCCGCCAAGGTTTTATTATTATAAACGTCTTTAGGCCAATAGCTTTATACCATGAAGAAGATTATAAATTCAATATTTTGAATTAAACAATTTTTAACGGAAATATCGCGTATTTTATTTATTTTGTTGAACCTGACGTTTCGAACGCTTTGCAGCGTCCGTGGTCGCAGGAAGACTAAGGTGACATTTGTCTTACATTGGTTATTCAATTATTACATCTACCGATATGGATGAAATTAATTATACGAGTATATGTTCCGATTCATACAAAAATCGCTCACGGTGTCCGAATATTCTCCAATTTGATAATTTATAAATTCAAATTTGATCATGCGTGCTTTGTAAATACCTCATTTTTGTATTGGTCTCAAAAGTGAAAATTCGATTTTTTAAGTTCTTGAATCTCATCTATTGTGTTGGCGATTACAGCATTTTTAATAGATCTCTGTGAACGTGTGTATATGTGTACTTATGTATGTAGGTCCATGAATATGTAAACAAAGATAAATGTTCTCGATCCAAATGGGTTACTCTGCTAATCAATTACGATGGAATGAAACTCTTAAAATGCCTTACTAAGTAAGAACCAAAAGCTCACGTATGAACAACGCCCCACATAAACGTCGCTCAGTAGTAAAATGTGCTTCTATCCAGGGATAAGTCTTTTTCGGAATGAGACTTGTAGGGACGATTGTTTTGAAGTATCGATAACCTAGAAATTTAGTCATGCCAAGGACTTCACTATAATAGCTCTATACCATAGACACGTGTCAATAAAAAATTGCATGCGATCGGCACAACCGACTGGAGAGATAGGCGCGTTCTATAGCTTGCCTTTGTATACTCTAAATTATAACGCATAATCAAACTACAGTTTGTGACGTTTGTGTTAATATTGGCTATTACTGGATGGCCGGCGTGGAACAACATCGGTCTAATTCTCTCATCAACTTCATGGAGCGGGAAATATTATGACACCAGCCGACCCTAGCTTCGCACGTAGAGTAGATTAATTGCGTTGCGTTTCCTGTTCTATTAAGTAAATTTCAATTTCAGAAAAATTGCTGTTTGACTGCGGTTTTCTTTTAAGTGTAGATTTTTCCATGAATGGGCATCAGTGCCGTGCATACACGCTTCTGTTTTGTCAAAACCCTTTTTATATTTTGATAAGTACTACAGCAGATCTAAACACACATTTACAGAAAGCGGTTACAGTGTTTATTTATGTAGTGGCCTAGTTGGCGAGTGTATTACGTGTAGGGAACTTTGTCTTTAGGTCTAAAAATAATAAAAGTAAGTGAAATATATGTATGCGTTCTTATATTCTTCTATTTTTTAATTCCTAATGTTCAACGCTATACTACTATAGGTACCCATACAGTTTTATCATTTACAAGGTAAATGTATTTCTATTTTTCTCTGAGATCCTCTAAATTATGGTTGAAGATGATATGGGATAGTTTAGTGGATCAATGCTTGTTTTGCGTCTTACTGGCGAAATAAAAACTTTGGGCCTCTATATAGTTTCTTTTGTGAAATAGGGATAAAACTGTTCTATTTTCATTCTGAATTTTTTTAAAGTTTGAATTTTGAGAGAAAGGGGTTTACATTAAAATAAATAAAATGTATAAGAATATTAATATAAGAATCAAAGAGCTTAATGGTTTATGTTATACCGAATTAATTTAAACAAAAATCCCCTGACCTCCCCCTAATATATTACATATATACATAAGTGCATATCATCACGCCTGTCTCCCATTGGGGCAGGCAGAGACTATAGCACCCCAGGTGCACCGATCCAAAATCCAAAAATACCGCTCTCGCTTCTTCCACACTCATTAACCTCTTCATGCATGCTCTTCGGTTTTGGGGGCTTTTGATGTGGCCCTTTTTAACACTTCACCAATTTGATTTATATGTGTGCGTCTAGGGCGACCCATCTTGAAAACTCTTGTCACTCTTGCCTGTACATATACACTTCTTTCGTAACTCTTTTGTCATTCATTCTTTCTAAATGACCAAACCATCTCAGCATATCATAATATATGCTGAGATGGTTTGGACAGACTGAAACACAGACAACACCTTAGTGATAAGTGTTACATTTTTCGCCATGGTTACGGAACCCCAAAAATAAAAAACAGAAAACAAACAAAACTAGCACAAGATATCGGCGCGACCCGGACTTCGCTTATAAACAGACCACGACATGCAAACACACAAACTACCCTGAAACATGCAAGGGCTCGCTCTCTGGCGAAACTTTATGAAATAATCAAAATGCCAGTGGACAGTGTCTACCCGTAGGGTTATCACAAGCGGATTGTTTTAAATTTTTTAAAATACCCTCCACTTTCAACATTCACAAAACCAACTCCTATTTTTACACAAATAATATTGAGGGACTCATTCCAGGTCAACATTTCGGTAACATTTTAGCCGGAAAATATTGAAGACGAAAAAGTAAAACAAGTGAATGATAGCAGGTTTGTACGTTCTTTGTTTACGGAAGATGAAACATGTGAGGAAATATTGAAAGAAAAGTGAAAGCAGGAAACCGTATCGATGGTGCTTTATACTCAGTACTGGCAATTAACAACATATCGAGCAAAGCATCCAAGGATTATTAATGCCAAAATTGATATAGGTACATACATATAATTTGTATTGATACATGACATGTATATGGCAGAAGAAAACAAAAGTAGGATGGATGCTGTATAAATGAGAGTTCTACGTAGTAGATGTTGGAGATGGTTGATACGAGAACGATGTGAAATAAAATTAGATGTAGTAACAAAAATTAAATAGCGTATAGTGAGATAGTTTAGACATTATAAGAATCAAGGCATATTAAACTCGGACCAGCCTAGATACAAAAACTTGTACCAAATAGCTCATGTGATGAAAGAGGGCAAAATGAAAAGCATCATGAAGAAGTTAATGAATGTAAAAAAAGCTAAAGCGGTATGTTTGGATCGGTAACCTGGCTTCCCATAGTCTCTGTCCGCTCAAAAAGAGACTAGTATAGTGATATGTAGGTATGTTTAGGGTTCCTGTAATTAGCATATAAAACCCACATGACAGCGAAGTTAAGGTGGCTAGTAGCGGGCCGTCGATTTTTGCTATAGTCCACCGCACATTGAGCATAGATGACAAATTTGGCAGAGAGTACCTGGAGGATACCATGAGCCTTGCGACTAGGTTATTATAAGAACTGTGTGATTTTACAATAATTCCAATCTCATAGCTGATTCCTTAAATCTGAGAAGAGACTTTGTCTCTCTTTGCGTGTTCGATTGCACAATGTACTGTGTGCCAGGAGCACTTATTCTAGAATTCCTATTGATTCTACAATGGCACCTCTCATCAGAGATAACACTTCCTTACCTTGGAAATAAAAAGTACACGTACTGTGCGTTTCCAAGTCGAGGATCTTTTGGTTGTGCGATGAACTTCCCTACGGGATTTCTCAAAAAATTTATAGTATCGACTTCGTCAAAAAAGCGTGAAAAGAAGGAACAAGACTAGTCCAGTGTTGGAGTATTTAGCAATGTCTACTTTAACACCATGGCTTTTGTATTCGATTCCTACACAGGAACGTGTCTGTTTGTCTTGTCGTGTATATTTTAATAGAGGTAGGAAGCATCAAAACATTCAGGTTGGTGAAATACTACCTGTCAGAAAAGCACAGCCGTTGGAACACAACAACTCCCTGGAGGTAGTTGTGTTCTTACGAGTGAATGAGGTTACCAGTAAGCTCATTTTTTTATACTACGTCGGGAGGTACATCAGGAAGGCCGTATGCTTGTATGCCCCCCAACGTTGTATAGAAAGAAAACAAAACTGTCGTAATGCCCAAACACGTAAGTAATACAAGTGTCCATACGCTAGAAACTGCTTTCAGGTAAGCTATTCGCTTGTATACCTCAGTGGTATAAAAATACTTCTAAAAATACGTGTGATTTCGATAACATGTTCAGCCCTGGCTACAAATACTAGTATAACCCTAGAACGCTATGTAGCTGACCCGCCATAACCATTACACGGTTAATGACGGGTGTAAAACGTCCAGCGGCGTGTAAAACATTTAACTAATCTAAGGCCCGCCATATTGTCTTTTGTCAGGCAAAAATACACGGGGAACTAGATATTATCCATAGTAATTGGTATTATACTTATGATTTTAATATAGCCTTAATAACGTAGCAGTCAAACACTTAGTTAGCTATATCTATAGGTGACCTTGTCAAATTGCCATTGCTGTAAGTCATTGTTTCTCAACCGGGACCGGTCACGATCCCTAAGGTTCAGGTTCGGGTATCAGGGTTCATGTTAGTATATTGTATATTGTTTTAACTTAGTATATTGTTTTAAAATGACGTTGCAGCTGTACCATCATCATTTCAGCCGCAGGACATCCAGTGTAATATGCTTCCCCGTAGATTTTTTTTTATACAACGTCGGAAGGCATACAAGCATACGGCCCGCCTGATGTAAAACGGCTACCGTAGCCTATGATCGCTTATTATACATTAAGTATCACTCGCGCGATGCCTCCTCTGCTGCTAACACAGCAACTCCTTAGAAGCTTACTGAGGACCTCACTCACACGCACAAAACACAACTACCCTCCAGTTTGTTATTTGGCTGCGGTTTTCTGTGAGGTGTAGCACGGGCAGCTTTGATTGCGCCCTACCTCTCTTAAAAACACCCAGACCAAGACAAACAGACATGTTCAATATGTTCATGCAAACATTTTTTTTTCCTGTGAGGGAATTGAACCCACGACCGTCGGTGTCAAAGTCGCTTTATTAACGACTGCCCCACAAAACTCGACAAAACTATTCTGTTAATTATGCTATTAATTTTTTTTTCATAATATTCTGTTTTAAGGGGTTACCTCCTTTTATTGGATTGTTATCAAAAAGAATTATTAAAATTAATCTTTTTTAAAAAAACTATGAACAGATATGACCCTATTATTGAAAATTTCAATTAAAATACTAAAGTAGTAAATAATGATTTATTGAAATTTAAATAATTTAGCGGTATTTTAAATTTCCACAACCATTGGTCCTGTACTGCTTGCATTCATCGGCTCCCTGTGATTTTCTCTAGATTGTCGGTCATTCTTGTGGGGGTTCGGGATCCTACGCTGCGTTTTTCTGTTCGTCGTCGTCGATTTCGGTAGCCGGATCTTTGCCGGGAACTCTCCGTACCCCTGTCCCGCTGCTGTTACCGCGACCGCTACCGTAATACAGAATAGCGGGGATGCCGGGAACTAGGGGCCGTGTATTTTTTCTTTCATATTTGTCTTTCAAATTTAGTACACCAAAGGTGGCTTCTGCCAATACAGAAGTTCTCATTGACAATAATGTAATAGAATTTATGAGTGACACTGTATTTCTTGGAATTACAATAGACTCCATATTGCAGTGGGGCCTTCACATAAATAAACTGGCCAGTAAGCTCAACTCCGCCGCTATGCAGATAGGAAAATTAGACAATCGACTTGAATTGGCTACTGCGCGCTGCTTTCACAGCATTATGTCGTATGGTATACTGTTGTGGGGAAAAGGGGCTGATATTGAAACTGTTTTACATTACGAAAGAGAGCCATCCGTTCTATTTATAACACGTGTTCCAGAGACTCACTTATTACTCAGAGAACTATTCAAAGAAATAAATATCCTCACGATTACCTCTCGGTATATTTATGAGAACATAATGTATGCTCGTAAAATATAATCATTTTCATAATTTTGTGAAAATCTTAGAAGCAGGAACAGATTGTATGTGGGTCGTACATGGGCTTGCTGAGACTCTACTAGTCTCAGCAAGCCCATGTACGACCCACATACAATCTGTTCCTGCTTCTAAGATTTTCACAAAATTATGATTATGATTATTATGATTATGATGATAATTCTTTTGTTGTAAATTGTATTCGATTCTATATGAAATAACCTGAAACATTTCTGTCCTTGCCTGACAATATGCGCAAAAGTATATATAAGAAAGGTATATGTTAGAAGGGTTATTACAGAATCGATGAATATCTAACTGACAGAGATGTTTATATGTAATATATATTGATGATTTGAAAAAAAAGACCTATATTGGCAAGTCCAATGGTCATTTTCGAAATGCTGGTAGATTAAAAATAGATGAAAAATGAATGAAATACAATATGATCTAATTTAAAGAATGTAAGATGTGTCTAAGTACCCGTAACAGTAAGTGCCTATTAGCATATAAATGGTTTTTATCTTTATATCTTTGGAGGGAGATTTTGCCGTAATCACTATGCTTGGCAGGTGGGTAGGTATTCGCATTACAAGGTAGTGATTGAGATCACACTGTTGCCCGTTATTCTGTAATGTTATATCTTAGCCGACTTCTATGGCACCCATGGGAAGAGAGGAAGCGGTGTAATTCTATGTCGACAACCACACGGGAAGAACTAACACTTAAAAACCAAACTTCACTCAGACGATGCTGTGGGGAATATAGTTGGTCAAAAAATACAGAAACAAAAGCACCTATCGATTTATGTTTACCTGATTTGTTGGTATTTGTGACTTGCATGAACTCTCTCACGCATATATAAGGAGTTGCGACTTCAAAAAGTTTAAGAAAACATGCTAGAAGTAGAAGAGCGTAAATGGTAGCAAATTGGCCTATAGATATCGAATGACATATACAAGTGATATATATTACTAGATTGGAAATTTCACCTCATCTTGGAGCAAACCTAATATGCTTTTTGAGGCATTTTCTACCACATACAGTGAAATTGTGGAATAAACCTCCCTCAGCGGAGTTCCCGAACAAATACGATATGGGTGCCTTCAAGAAAAAGCCTATATTTACCTAAAAAGGCTGGCAACGGATCAGAGACGCTTTGGTGTTGCTGATGTCTATGGGCGGTGGTGACCACTGCCATCACATGCTCATTTGCCCCCTTTAATAAAAAAAAAACACTAAATTAATATTATGGTATTTATTACATTTGTAACTGCAATGTATAAATTTGTCATACCTGGGAAAAATTACTGACAAATTTGTTAACACATTTAGAAAAAATAAAATACACTTTGCTCTCAAATCACATAACTCTCTCAAATCACGTTGTAATGGTAAAGACAAAATTCCACCGATTATAAAATCCGGCGTCTACAAGTTGTTTTACGATGAATGCGATCATGTTTACATCGGTCAAACTAGTCGTAATTTTCAAAAACAGTTTCAGGAACACATATCGGCATATAATCGCTCAGAAAGGTCACACTTCGCCGAACATCTTATAGACAAAGGACATCATTTATCACCTACTAACATATATAACATCTTACGCACAATAGATAAAGGACTAAAATTGAATACTAGGGAACAATTAGAAATCGTTAAACATAAAAATTCTAATATCTCTCTTATGAACAAACAGACTGCCGTAAGCAACTCCCCTCTATTAAATGTCTTTTCGCTTACCCCCTTCCACCCCCTCTTCCATCTCTATATAAAGGACGGCACTACGATGGATTTGTCATTCGTAGCATGTTATTCTAACGACTAATATCTACAGCGCATATAGAGTGGCGAGGCGTAACCACTTTACATCAGGTAAACCGTATGCTTGTATGCCTTCCGACGTTATATCGAAACTTTCTTTAGCGTTCAGAAGCTACGGTAACTGCTTTACATTAGTCGGACCGATTGCCTGTATGCTTAACAACGTTATATAAAAGAAAAACTTTGCTATCCTGAGTAACTATATCCGATTGTCAACTTCACAGAAAAATAGACGAAGGTTAGCCCTTGTCGAGCCCATGTTGCTTTTACCCGCCAAATGACGTATAATGTCCTTGGAGACCCGGACGCTTAGGTCCACTTTATTGGGTGGACTCTATGGTGACACTTTATGGTGCTTGGAAATGTGTGCCGTCAATATATCCCCGTGGATAAGAAAAACATCAGAAGTTAAGAAAAATATCAAGTTATGGTATACATTTTTCAAATTGGTTACACCATCAATTAATAAGCGAGAGCTGGGTATGGCAGAGAGAGCATGAAAGTAGGATAAACGCGGTCAAATAGCGAGCGTTGCACAAACTTTGTGGTATAGCACTTGTAGACCCTATTCTCAATTATGATATTAGAAACAGAATTGGTCTGACAGAGAGTGTCGGTGTTAAATAAGAAGAGGCGCCCCGTTGGTTCGGGCATATAGAAAGAATGCAGACAGAAAAAAATACGAAACAGAAAGTAGAAGGATATAGGAGCCGAGGAAGGCGAAGACTTACCTACCAAGATCAAATTGGTCGTGTTTTATCAGAAGGTGAAGTTTGGACCCTTAGAAACCGGCGAGCGTCTACGGTTTTCTATGAGGTCGAGGTACTTCCCCAGACGGGCTGATTTGTTGCGCTACCTTTAAAACCTGTAGACCAAGGCAAACAGACATGTTCATGCACACAAAATATTTGTCTTGTGTGGGAATCGAACCCACGAGCGTTGGTGTCAAACTCGCGTCATTCCCGACTGAGCCACCGAGCTCGTCAAAGTTTTTACATGTTTCTATATCTAATAAACTTTACATAAACACAGGTCTTCCACTGATCCCTTGGAGGCTCTAGCATTTACAAGAGAGCTTCAGAATATCGTCCACTTTGAGAATGCCTGCCTTGGGCTGCTTGCAAATATTTCATTTAAATGTATTGTACAATTTCCAACCTAATTATATGTTTCATTCCTAAACCAATGTCGGCTTGGCTTATTAATATCGCTGTGTCTACATACATATTTATACACACAAATGTTTGTTCTGTGTAGGAAACGACTCCACGAGCGTTGGTGTCCAAATGTTACTATACTGTTAATGAATATTTCAATGGCAAATTTGTGTAATTGTAAATTATTATAGGTGTTATTACTCGTATGTTCTTATATCACGGGTTTATCCCGGTCATTTGATAGGCGTGCGCGGGGATATAAGTCCACCGCGTAGAGGCCCCTTCTAAAAGAATGATGTAATGTATTATACCAGCTGTGACCTGCTCTGAGGGATATCAATGGGAGGATATACCAACGAACAGGTCACAGCCAGTGGCGTGCACAGAGATTTTTGACAGGGTAGGCAGAATTTTTTATTGAACTATTAACTTACCAAAAAATGTTGATTTTGGTTACCCAGTCTTGTGGAAATAATGATGTATGTGATCACTTGTTTTTATTCACCGAACACTACACACACCACATGAACAACTTTCGCAGTGAATATCATCCATATTTATCAACTTTAAAATCTTATTTCGTCTGCTACCAGTCAATCGATTCAAAACAAAAACAATGGCGGCCGTTTTAAAATCAAAATAAAATTTAACATCAACTTTATACGAAAAAAAGAAATGGCAATATATTTCACTATAATTATATGCAGCAAACTACTTTTTAAAATAGTTACGTAACAATGCTCGCGACACTTCGGTAATTTACATTATAGTTCAGCTGAAAAGACATTGTCTATACTATGCATTTGTGTGCGTTATTTGTGTTATTGTGGGCAATGTAATTACAGGAATGCCCACTACAGTATTTGTATTAACAACACAGCACACATACGTAAATTTAGACAGAAATAGTTAGTGACTCTGCCGCTAAAAGCTGCCAATGCGGCGCTAGTGTAGGGTAGCGCCTAGCTGCGATTTGAATATGACTAGCGATGATTTTAATAACTTCCCGATACCGATAGATGGAGCTGTTTTTAATTTTTTTGTTTTTGATACGATATATTAGTTAAAAACTATGTTTAAGAATGAAACATCGGATGGTATTTATCAAATTGATAGGGTAGGCAATGTCTTTTTGCCTATATGGAGTGCACGCCACTGGTCACAGCAGGTATTGGGACTATTGCAAATATGTCGGAAATAATTGAGCTATTGAAATGAGATCTGGAGGGATTATTAATACTGGGCTATTACAGAAGAGAGACGGAAACCTGCCATAACTATCCTATCTGATGTTACTTCGGCAGGCGGTGGCTCGCCACTCACTAGATGGACCCCCGAAATGCCAGAGAAAGTCGGCCGGGGGCAACACCGATGTGAGTGACTCAGGGGTCGAGAGGTGTGCTGCGCTTTCTCCGTTTCTCTCTTCCACCCCTGGAGCATATCACCTGCTAGAGCAATATACTCTATCGACTCCTCTCTGGACGGCCAATGAAGGCAAGCCAGAGCTGAGAGTCCTGCTGAGAGGCCTTCTTGACTTTTCACTCCGACCGATGAAGACACGCCGGAGGCAAAGGCCCTGATCGACTCTCTGGAGCACTCGGGTACCCGTGGTGTCGTTACGCACCAACAGCTCGCCACAAGCTGCCCTGCAGGGTGTATTATATTATCATTATATATTACTTTTAGATTGTTTAGAACTGTGTTATTACATATTACAACATGCAAATAGTTCAGTAATTGTTACCGAACTATTTGCATGTTCCTGCGAGGGCAGAATAAATTGGATTGTCTAATTATGTAATATCAGTCGTACCTTATTTTCGCAAATAAATTATCTTATCTTATCTAAAGTAGCATTACTAGCCACTGCGCAACCGAGCCCATCATAAAAATATTAGTCCAGACCTCCATGTAGAGCATGTAATGCTTCTTCAGTCCTCTCGTTTCGTATATTCCATTTTTCCTCCGTCAATCGCCATATATTTCCTCTGGATTTAATATCTCGTGACTTTAATGTTGTCCAAGTCCAAGAAGTTCTCGTTAAATCACTTACAAACAATAAGCGCCAGTAAAGAAGACAGTTATTTTACACAGATGACATCTGCAGCATGACATCAGCTGAACAAACAAGCTGTAGTTAACATGCTTTCCTGTAGCAATTCCACATGATAAGCAGATATAGCGACTCCTGTTATACACACCAGTGTACCAGGTCCATCAGCACTCATCCACCCTAACATATTCACATATATTTAGTCCGATTCCCTATTTGGGATCACATTTTACATAACGAGTAACGTAACGTTAGGAGAGGAGATTTTTGCTTGCCAATAATGTAACCTACCTATCGCTTTTGAGGCGACATTAACGTCTGCTCATCGGTGAACATGACTCTACCTATCTTAATGTAAATATTCTCCAGTAAGCTTTTTTTTTTTTTTTTATAGTAGTTCAGCATAGTGGCCCCTCTTTGCCTGATGGTAAGCGAAAGAGGAGCCCAAATCGCAACTGCAACTGACAATATACTACATCCCGTATCCTGTCAGTTGACGCTGCCATGCTGACCCGCAAAATGCTTCTTCACGCTCTATCTACTTTGTAAGCAAAAACCAAAAAACCATATTGGACCGAATCCCATAAACTCTGCTCAAATATTGAATATGCTACGAAAGCCGTTACTACGCAAGGCTCTATGAATGGTATCTACCGAGGAGTCAAACAAGTTCGCAAATGGGCAGTCATAATTTTCGTATTGCTGGCATATAAATCTCCGATGTGACTCATTGATAAGATTCTGACGAGCTCGATGATGTAGTGGTTAATAGCGCGTCTTTGACACCAACGCTCACGGATTCGATTCCCTCACAGGACAAACATATGTGTGTATGAACATAGAGGACTGCAGATTTAAACTGCTCAATGAGACTAAATCAAAGCAAAACTTAAATTTTGTAGCCAAAATATTCAAGGCTTTTCTGGCTATGAAAATGTAGTACAATTGTTTTTGGGAAATTACAACATTTATTTATTTTATTTATATTGGCTCAGCTTAGTGGCTCCGCTTCGCTTGATGGTAAACGAAAAGAGGAGCTCAAATTGCAGCAACTGACAAAAGACTACAGTGTCCTATCAATTGACGCTTACATCCTGACCCGCAAGGTATTTCCTCACGCTTCGTTTGAAGGATCTTATATTGTAGAAAGGAGGAAACACAAGTGCAGGCAAGGCACTCATCAGAGAGATGGTAAAGGCAGTAAAATATGCTTAGCGAGCCAATGTCCCTACAAAGTTGCTGAGGTTCTAGGTTTTTGGTGATTGATATTTTATGTTTGACTGAGTAATGGTTAAAAAAGAATGAAATGTCATTTAGCATTAGTAATTATAATATGTGTGTCAATGATTGTGTTAAAAAATCGGCCAAGTGCGAGTCGGACTCGCGCACGAAGGGTTCCGTACCATTATCTATAAAAACAGCAAAAAAAAAAAAATCAAGTTTGTTGTATGGGAGCCCTCCCTTAAATATTTGTTTTATTTTAATTTAATTATTTATTCTTAAAGTGAATATATAACTAAATATTCTGTGAATATTTCAAGCGTCTACCTGTTGCCGTTATCAATATCAAGCAAAATAGAGCAAAAAAATCACGTTTGTTGTATGGGAGCCCCCTTAAATATTTATTTTATTCTATTTTTTAGTATTTCTTGTTATAGCGGCAACAGAAATACATCATCTGTGAAAATTTCAATTGTCTAACTATCACGGTTCAAGAGATACAGCCTGGTGACAGACGGACGGACAGCGGAGCCTCAGTAATAGGTTACCGTTTTACCCTTTGGGTACGGAACCCTAAAAAGTACCAAAATGCCAAGGAACGTTTAGATATTGTTAGGCTCTCTATTGAGATCACTATCGAGGTGTCATGTGCTGAATTAGAGAATTATATAATTATTTGTGTATATAGTGACGATTATTTGCAATTTGAGCAAGTAATGGAGGATATTTTAAGAAAGGTTTTCAAAAGCAAAAAAGACAATCGTCTGCGGTGATTTTAACATTGATATTAATAGACAAACAAGTATAAGATTTTTAAATTTATTTAAAATTTTGATCTAGAAAATCTATTTCTGGAGCCTACGCGTATAACGGCCACATCTGCAACTTGTCTAGATAAGTATTTTTGTAATTATGACTATATAAATGAAACAATAATTGGCAACTTGCCCTCAGATCTTTGCGGTGAGTTGGTAGTTCATATAGTATAGATTTAAAAAGTCATCGCTTGTACAGAGCAATGACCAGAAACAAACTTATTAGATACAATAATGTATTGAAGGACAGGTTGCAATTGTTGGATTACACTGTAGACGATCCTGATTTTCTTTATACCAATCTGTTTTATGCTATATCCAGTGAATATCAAAAAATATTTAAACGTAAAAAAATATATTACAAATAAATTTGAGTTTAATGATTAGGCAACTACAGGTATTCTGCTAAGTAGAAACAAAATGTTTGATTTGTATGCAGAAAAGTCTTACAAATTTGACTCAGTTTTTGTCCATTATGTCAAGAACTATTCCAAAATGTTTGAAAAAGTCTATGTATATTAAAAACAAAATAAAGCAATCATGAAATAAAATTAAGGCTTTATGGGCTATTGTTAGTAAAGAAACAAGCCACGGGATAATGATAGTTCTATAAAACATGGGAATCAAAGTATCACAGACGTTAAACAAGTAGCAGATCTATTTCAAGACTACTTCTTCACTATGCCTTAACTTACTACTAACTCCCTTAATGATGGTGCTGATGACTGACTGAAAAAGTACGACCTGGTGTGGAATGAGAGGTTTGGGAATGAGTCTGTGATTGACTCGGCAAAGCTAGCGTACCAATACATTACCATGGATGAAACTGAATGGTTGATACAAAGTTTAAAAAATGAAAAGTCAACGGGAATCGATATGATTGCAGTTAAAATGAACAAACTAGGTGGCACCTATGTTTAAATTTAAATATTGTCGGACAAATTACACAGCGCCACCTAGCCCCAAAGTAAGCGAAGCTTGTGTTATGGGTACTAGACAACTGATAAACATACATAAATACATTTTATTTTTTGTAAATACATACTTATTATACATAGAAAATACCCAGACCAAGACAAACAGACATGTTCATGTACACAAATGTTTGCCTTGTGTGGGAATCCAACCCACGAGCGTCGGTGTCAAAGTCGCGTCATTCACGACTGAGCCGCCGAGCTCGTCAAGTGTTAGTGCGCCTTCTAGTGTTTGAGCAACTTATGCTGGAATAACGAAATTCGTATTATTAAAATCGGTATTGCCGATCTTGCAAAACCTCTTTTTGAAGAACCTCATAATGTAGTCTCTTCTTAAGAAATTCTCAGTAGAGAGTTCATTCCACAACCCAGAGTGAGCTCCCCAGGAAGCTTGTGAAAAGCCATACGCATTGTTTATTTAGATTTTACCGCTTGACAGAATGCGATTCGTATGCTTCTTTGCCATTCGACATCGTATAAAAAACATATAAATAACTTAATTATTTTGTCCATTACCCTTTAATACTAAACACATAGTATTTATCTAAATAACCTTAAACCAGTAACACTTACTCCAGTGAAAACTCATTACTAATTCAGTTAACATTAACTGATTTACAAATTCAGTTACACTCGCTGGATTTTAAAAGGGAAAACTTTGGTATGCATAATGAATGCTTTTAAAAATAAATCTCAGTGACGTGTTTTTGTGTCAAATACTTTGATGTTACACAAACGAGCAAATCCTAAATTTTAATTTCCGAAACAGTGAGCGTGGAAAGAATCAGCTGCCCCAATTATGGCCCTGTTTCTTAAAATACGATGGTGGAGAATCACTGAATTTTACTTTCACGCCCATAACCGTGTAATAGAAGCTTTATTGAACCACGTTACGTAAAATCAAGGACAGTACATATATACATACATAGCGAAAATTGAGTTATTGATATATTCAAAAACTTACAAAAAAAAAAACAATACTAAAAATACTAATAAACAAAAAATACTTGTCAACAAAACAAAATTACTCCTAGTACTCGCTGAGAAATGGGTCGTTTTTGATGAATAATAATGTCTATTAGCCTAGGCTAGACGTAAGTAACAAAAAAAAACAGTATTATTTGGAAATATTAACGTTTTGTTGATTAAGTTACATTATATTTACAAGTTTATTTTGAATGGCTTCACTTTTGTTAATACAACAATTTAAAAAATATGAATAAAATCATCGTTACTTTATATATATATATATAAATATATATTTGTTATTGGACATACATAAGATTAAGAGTTTTTTAACATTCAGATTTAATTACAAGTACACTGCAGCAGAACTAGTTTTAAACTAAAAATAAACAATAACTAAAGTACATCAACAAGTACTACGCCTGAAGACTAAAGTCTTGGAACAGTACGTATTGCCAGTGATGACATATTGAACTGAGATGTGGCCCTTCACTGCAGGCCGTATAGGGAAGCTCAAGGTCACTCAGTGTGCTTTGGAAAGTTCTCGTAGTTTCGCTGCGTGATAAAATCAGAAATGAGGATGTCCACAGTAGAACTAAAGTAACTGATATAGCCCAAAGGATAAGCAAGCTGAAGTGGCAGAGGGCTGGCCAGATTGGTAGTAGTACCGACAACTGCCGGAAAAAAAAGTTTCTGGAATAGCGTTCCCGTACCGGTATATGCAGTGCGGGACGTGCCCCCACTAGAACGACGACCTCAAAAGCTCTGTAGAGAGTCTATAGATGCAGGTGGAGTCTCAGGATCACCAGCATTAGACTAATATGGATTGTAATAATGATGATAAACAACAATAATAATATACAACATGCCAGCGTTGCGGTAATGCTAACCAGGCCGCGGTTCTGTGTGTATCATCCCTTATACATGACGTATGAACAAGGGTTCCCTATGGCGGTCCTCAAATGAAACTAGTCGGTACGGTCAAAAACTTTTATTACTCTATACTCGGTAATTGTATAGGCAATGGATGTCGAACGAATCTAATAAAAACTAATTTTTTTTTTTTTTTTTTTTTGACTTGACTATGTAGTTAGCCCCGAGTGGGCTGTCACTACGTCACCGGACTAGAGAGGCGGGCGTGAGGCGCCACAGCCTAGGAAAACAAAGTTAAGCGACAGCCTAAGGGCCCCCGAGAGGGGTCGGACCTCGGCTCAGGACGTCGCTGGCGAAACAAATCGAACACGCGGGTTCGTGCCTTAAGGGCCTGTCGGAGAGAGAGGTCGGAGGTACCGTGGGCTACCGGTACCTGGTGTAAAAACTAAATTCAAAGCAAACTACATCTATGAAATTACAAATGCAACCATAGTGCGATTTAAAATATGCACAACGCCATCTATCGTCAGCATTGCAAACAAACATTAACTTAGTATTGGACAACGTAAAAGAAATACTCGTAAGCATTCTTCATTAGTTACATGTAGTCACCTATGGTATCAACCGGAGCACCTGGGTACTAGCTAGAAACATGTGATTCGGTGCAAAGACCAAGTATGACAATTAGTGATCCTAAACAAAGAGACCCGTTGGTTTTGGTTGACCCTTTGGTTCCCTTTGTGTGTTCTACCGATTGTACAATGGATTGTGTTCCGTGGAGTTAATCGATATGGTGTCAACGGCCTCGTTTTACAATCACACCACTCGCCAACAGCTGGGAATTCATTCTCACTCACTTCTCAGTCAATCTTAACCTGATGCGCCCAACCACTCCTGAAACTTTTAAAATAATAAAAACAGACTATGTCTCAAAAAACATAAATATGGTTCTTCAGTGCCCTATAGAGCGTTATTTTGGAATTGGTCTTAAATACAGCGTTATTAATAAAAACAAAATGAGGGCGCCACTTAGCTTTGTGCACCCTCTTAACGAGCTCCGTGGCGGAGTGGTTAGTAACGCTACTTTAACATCATCGCTCGTAGGTTCGATTCCCAAGACACACATTTGTGTGCATAAACATATCTTTACCTAGGTGTTTTAAGAGAGGTAGGAGTAGGGTGCATCAAAGCAGTCCGTCTGGAAAAACCTCCACCTCATAAAAAACAAAAGCAACGTTCATAGGTAAAAAAAGACACTGCAATGCTACTGCTACATAGCTACTCTGGTCTTCTGTAAGGTGGAGATACGTCGGATGCTTTGATGCATCCTATCTCTCTTAAAACATATAATTATAAATAAATAAATAATAAATAAATATTTTGGGACAAATTACACAGCGCCACCTAGCCCCAAAGTAAGCGAAGCTTGTGTTATGGGTACTAGACAACTGATAAACATACGTAAATACATTTTTTTTTGTAAATACATACTTATTATACATAGAAAATACCCAGACCCATACAAACAGACATGTTCATGCACACAAATGTTTGTACAGTGTGGGAATCGAACCCACGAGCGTTGGTGTCCAAGTAGCGTAACAGCGCGTTTCACCACTGCGCCACCGAGCTCGTCTTATTATAAAGTAGTGCAGCGCTGTAGTCAAAACAAGACAATAATTTACTTAATTTTTCTGTTTAAACGATATTATGTTTCCGTTTTTAAAGAGCATATACTTCTATAATCATTGCATTGTTTGGCTAGGCGATATTCAAAAAACCATATCGCGTTTGCTCGTTAATTATAAATCCCTGTATGAATATTTTCACGCCAGATCCCGGGGTAGGCAGAGAGAACCGAGCACCATACGACGCGGTCCTTACACACTTCACTCTCTTCTTTAATAATCATAGCTCTGTTCATGCACGCTCGCCGGTTCCAAGGGCTCCTGATGTTAGGTAAGTCTTGGCCTTCCTTGGCTCCTACATCCTTCTAATTTCGCGTTGTATATCTGTTTCGTAATTCTTTCTCCTTGCATTCTTTCTACATGTCCGAACCAACGCAGCATGCCTCTTCTTATTTTAGAACTGATACTCTCTTTCAGACAAGCTCCGTTTCTAACATCATCATTGCGAATATGGTCTACAATTGTCACAAATTTTGCGCAACGCTCGCCTTCCGGCCGCATTTATTCTACTTTCATGCTCTCTGCCATATCCAGCTCTAGCTTCCATAAGTAAGCGTTGGGACTAGCCCAGCAGCGATCTGTTCTTTTATTCGTATATCAATATATAGATTAAGCATTATAGTACATTACAAAAACATTAATTTAAGCCAGTATATTCGGTTGCATTGTGCACCGGTGATTCCATATATTACGAGATAGTCGTCACATATGCGCAGTCCATTACAAAAGTTCCCAACCGCCGCGGCACGTGCCGGTTTGATAGCGGCCAGCTCCCCAGGGCGAGTGCGGTAACTTCACAGACGGGTCGAGACCGTGATGTGATGGTTCTAAACGGGCGAATTGTCGCTGGGAATATTGGGATAAATTCGTGTGCTGCTATGTCTAAAGTCACACCGTCGAAATCTATAAACAATACCATATTATATAAATAAATAAAATGTATTGTTGTTGGTTTATATTGTCTATCTATCTATCTATAACTTCACGCCAAATCCCTTACGGGGTAAGCTGAGAGAACCGAGCGCCACGCGACTCGATCCTTACATACCTCACTCGCATTCATTGCTCTTTTCATGTACGCTCGCCGGTTTCTAGGGCTCCTGACATCACCTTCTGATAGAACACGACCAATTTGATCATGGTAGGTAAGTCTTAGCTTTCCACGACTCCTACATCCTTCCACTTTTGCATTGTATATCTGCTTCGTCATTCTTTCATCCTGCGTTCTTTCTACATGTCCGAACCAACGGAGCATGCCTCTTCTTATTGTATATTGAATTGGTTTATATTGTATCATCTATTATTTCATATTACAAGGACGTAGGAGCCGCGGAAGACCAAGACTTATTGACCATGACAAATTGGTCGTGGTTTATCAGAAGCCTTAGAAACCAGCGAGCGTGCATGAGAAGAGCTATGAATGTTAAAGAAGTGAGTAAAGTGTGTAAGGATCTTAGCAAGCAATGATAGACGGGTAAGGGAGAGAACAAGGCGAAGGGCTCTTAAACACAATATCATACCAAAATTTAAAGTAATGGAACACAGTGCTCAATATCAAGCTTAAAAAGCTTATAACAAGTTGCCAAATGAGCTGAAAGACATAGACAGCCTTAGTCTATTTAAGGTGAAATTAAAATCATATTTACTAGAAAAGAATTATTATTCCATTGATGATTATTTTAAATAAGAAATTGGACATTTGTATACTGAAGTGACATTGTTTTTGTTTGTTAAATTGATAATATTATAAAATGTTTAATACCTAGTTTAGTAATAGTTATAATGATTTCAAATACGATGTAAATTGTTTATGAATAAATACTTGAATACTTGAATACTTGATCGAGTCATGTGGCGCTCGGTTCTCTCTGCCTACCCTGCAATGGATTTGGTGTGCTGTTAATAGATAGGTGGATCTATTATTTCATGGATACTTTTTACAACAATCTAAACTAAGGTAAAATATTTAGCGTCGCCCATGAACGCTTGCAATATAGGAAGTATTGCTCACGCTTTCCGACCCCGGATGCTAACACAGCAAGTGCTAAATAGCTGGTAATCCCACTCACTCACATGAACACAACAACCCTCCAAGGAGTTGTTATTTAGGTGCGGCTCTCTTCGAGTGGGAGGTATTTTTCCAGTCGCGTTGTTTTGATGCGCCCTACCTCTCTTAAAAACCCCCAGACCAAAACAAACAGATATGTTTATGCACACAAAAAAAATTCAATATGTGGGAATCGAAACCACAAGCCTTGGTGAAAAAGTACTCGTAGTATTCTTAAATTTCACCTATGGACGCTAACAATAAAAAAATATCTCTCGCACGTGATCGCCGTGTTAGCAGCAGGGTACTGCTAACACAGCTAATCCTCAGGAGCCTCCTGGTAACCTCACTCACAACAACAACAACAGAACCCTCTAGCGAGATTTTATTTTCCTGCGAACTGCTTTGCAGCACCTCTAGGTACTTCCCCAGGCGGGTTGTTTTCATACATACCCCTACCTCTTTTTCCCCTGAGCTTCATTTCTTACTAGCCACTCGGTTCTCTCTGCCTACCCCGCAAGGGACTTGGCGTGAAGATATACATATATACACTTTGAAATAGTAGATTCAGGCGTTATTTTGCGAAAGACAAATATACGGACAATTTGATCTACTTTGTGTGTTTTTAGAAGCGAAACACGTGTCGCAGAGGCGGCCGGAACAGCCACAGCAGCAACGATGTCGGTGGGGTTCATATTTCAGGCACTAGTTCGCACGAACTAATCGGTAGCGGAAGCACACAAAGTAGTTTAGATCAAATTGGCTGTAGTTTTTTTAAAGTTACGATGATTAACTGGAATTATGGAGATAAAAAAAAATAAAAAAAAAAGATATCAGCCAGTAAGTCCACGTTACGTTTCTGGCAATTTCAATCATCATCATCAAACATTCTAACTTTTAGTCTTCAGTAGGTCGCTGGCGATCTCCAAAATATCGATCACGTAGTACTGTTGTTTCGGAAAAACTAATTTGTCGAGTTTAGGCACGGGCTAAGAAACGCGGACATGTCCCAACTTGTATGGGAAGCTAATTTACCGGCCCGATAGGTAATTTTGTCCGGGATAAACGAATTATTTTCGCTTATTCCCGAAATCCGAATTCGGCACTGATGGGGTTGAGTCACGTAGTGGTTTGCGTAATTCGTGTATTGTTTCAGACGTCTCTAAATAATTGTGGAAATGCGGGGTCGTTTCAGGGACGATGGATGGGTTTATCAACTGTATTATAAATAGTAATAGATTACGAATCGTAGTTCTGCTTGTTAAAATTTAATTTTGGGTTGAGAATATTCAAACAGTTCTTCACACGTTGCATATAAAATTATCAGTCAGTTGATCAATCTACAGACAAACACAGATCAAACTATACACCCATACTTATATAGTAGCAGTAACGGTGGATTTTCTTGATTTGGTATAACTAGAGCCATTCAACTGCCAACTACAAACTTGAGGTTTCACCTTAACTTAGTAATCTTTCCTCAGCTTTTCACTGCACATCACATTCATATCGGCAATTTTTATTTTGAAAGATCATATCTAGGCCTTGCATCTTTCTCTGTCACGTGGCCAGGGAAGGGAAGGGTAAACAGAATTGCAACTCGTAGTAGTTCGAAAGTTCCTGCTTTATGCACTGCCATACCTGCTTACTTCCCTAACCTTATATATCATCTCATATTCATTGTCCACTGCTCTCCTCTACCTTTGCTCTCAATTTTCTGTCATTAGTGTCCAAATTAAGTCGTAAGTAAGTCTAGGAGGTTTATGACGTACCTTAGAGGTAATCTGTAACAATAATGTTGAGATATACGTGGCTGACTATCATACCTAGAGTAATAACCAGCCAAATGAGGTAGTATAACAATGAATCGAATTATGAGCGAGACACATTGGCCGTTGCCATAAATAAGGTTAAATCTAAAAGCAGTAAAAATATTAATGTTGGTGTGCTTCAGGGTTATATTTTGGGTCCATTTTATTTTAGTGTTTGTAAAAGATCTGACTTATGTGGTGCAGAAAATGGTGGATATAGTCCTATTTGCTGATGACAACTTCTTTAATTTTTAATGTTGCGCGCCGGTGTGAAAATATTGACAAAGTAAATAGATTCTGTCTGCCGTTCGAAACTGATTCACACGCAATAGTGTTATTAAACTTAACTAAAGCCAACTACGCCAACTAGGTATATTAAATTTAGACTACCAAATATGGCTTCTGCCAATACAGAAGTTCTTATATACAATAATAAATTAGAATTAGTTAATGATACAATATTTTTTGGAATTACAGTAGACTCGAAGGTAAGCTCAGCTCCGCCACATATGAAGTTAGGAAAATTAGATAATTCACGAACGTGGTTATTGCACGTTTAGTCTATTTCAATTACTTTCGCAGTTCTACGGAGCGGACTCTAGAGAGATGAATCAAAGACGATAGATCGGATACAAATGAATTATATTAGTTATAAACACGAATTAAATCTGCTTATACTAGGTAAGTACCACTACATCCGTATGGTATACTGCTGTGGGGAAAAGCAGATGATATTGAAACAATTTTTATATTACGAAAGAGATTCATCGGAGAATTGTTTAAAGAAATAAATATACTCATTGTTACCTCCCAGTTTATTTATTAAATATAGTGTGTTCATAAAAATATAACTTGTTTTTTCAAAACTCAGTAAAAATCTTAGAAGCAGAAATAAGTTGCGCATATTGGCTTCCTAAGTCTGGTGAAAATGTTTCCCTTGTTCCCTTGTGGGGTAGGCAAAGAGGACCGAACGCCACGTGACGCGATCCTTACACACCTCACTCGCTTCTTTAACAATCATTCCGCTTCTCATGCACACTCGTCGGTTTCTGAACTGCTTATCCATATTTAAATAGGTAAGTACCTCTACCTCACTGCCTGTCTCTCCCTCACTGACTGCAGTCAACGCTGGAACCCTGGCAGTTTGTTGTGTTTCTACTAGCGAGTGAGGTTACTAATTAGGTAAGTGCATAACCATCGTCTATGTAGGTTACAGTAACTATTTCAGAACAGATGGGCCGTATGCTTGTATGCCTCCCAACGTTAAAAAGGTACTGTATTCTATCTACGCTTGTTCTACATCCTCAATTCCTTCAATTGCAAGTCTTTGAAGCGAAAATTGTCTACCAGTGGACTTTCAAATAATTCCTTCTTTTATGAACGACCAAAAACAGCGGCAAGCCTTTTCCGTAATACTCTCGACATTCCCCTTGTGTGCCTTCCACGGGGAGGTTGTAAATTTTGGGGTTGAATTGATTGTCGTGTAAACAAGTCGGCGTGCTGATTAAATTCCGATATATACGACATTCAATCAACGTCTCGTGTGCAGCGTCACAAGATTCAACTTTAAAAATTTGAAATATTGCTCAGCTTACTGGGTTTATGAGTGGTACAAGTTAGAAGTAATTGGCGAATTTTTTTTTGCTTATAGAGCTTCTACTCTAGCTTCTTTTTTCTATCGTGGTTAATAATAATAATCTTTGCACTGCTATATCACTATTGTCACATCACATCAACTAATCTGACCCTAGGAATGGAAAACCAGTCTCCCATCAATCTTACGGTTTTAAAACATATTCCTCCGTCCCATTGGCATGGACCAGCCCACCGAGCTGAGGTCAAATTAGATAAGCTACTTGCCTTGACGAATGACATTTATTTATTAATAACAGAGACATCGATGCCTTAAGCCCGTCACAGATATGGCTATAGTATATTATTTCTCTTACTCTATATGTATTGATCATGTGTGTGACCTTTAACGTGCTTTCCAAAATACGGAAGAGCACAAAATAAATAACTTCATCCATAAACCGACTGTGATCGTAAGCAAGCATATCGTTCTGGTAGCTTACTGATGACCCACTCGAAGGAACACAACCACCCAGAGAATTGTTATTAGGCTACCGCAGCCAAATAACAGTTCTCTTGGTGGTTGTGTGTGTGTGTTCTGTGGAGATGCTTACTGAGTCAAGTCTGTTTGTTTTAATGTGCCCTATTTCCATACTTTTTACCGGAACATTAATTAACCGGTTATTAATATTCTGTAACGAATTCGCTTCAGAGCGTGCTTTGGACCGTAAGCTAAAAGGCCAAAGCCGGAATCTCTCATATCGGCATGAAGCATCGATGGCCCAGGATCATCCTGGTTTTTACGAGCGTCCGATGTGGGATAGAACGGAAAAGCTGAAAATATTCGGGAATAATATCGGGAAATACGAGCAATAACCAATGAATTAAGCACGCGCTGGGTATTATGGACGCGGCTGGTTTAGTCTGCTTTGATGTTTTAGATTGATTTCCAAGTTAACAAGATACATGCTTACGCCTTTTTGGTTTTGCCGTAGAAATCTTTCGAATATATTTTTGTTCAAAGTTCAGGATCGAAACAAATCCTTCTGTGATGTGAATTAGTTACTGCAGGCTATAGACCCTTATAATACAAGAATTAACATAGTACGTCACTTTAATTGCTAACGTAACAAATTATTATCAGCTTCCTTGTTCCCATTGTATGCGATACAACAAACTGTCGGGGAGTAATTACTTGATTGTGGTTTTGCATAACCTAGAAGTGATTCCCTAATTGACTACGAATTCAGTATAACTAGGAGAATCACAAAATTTCGTGGCCCCGAGATATGCTCCTTATGTTGCAAGACGTATATTGGCTGCCGCTTTATGTCAGCATACAGTGTAAACATAGATACCCTAAGTTTCTTTTTTTGTGAATAAAATACCTATGATATATAAAACACATCACGATTTATAGAAAAAGGCATGTTCATTCAAATGATAGTGCAGTAATTAAACTCACGATCCTTGTTGTTAAATTAGCCACTGCCACACTACCATAGGGCGTTTTTCAATGACAAAAATGAATTTAAAATGAGAATAACCTTCGCGGTACAACACTGTCACACCAAAAGAGCACTGAAATATTTTCTCACACCTTTTTCACATAAAGTTGAATAAAGAAATTTAGAAATTAATTCGGTAATTCTGAGCATTCGAAGTTTATTTTAATTTGAAAATATCGAGTCACTGTGCTAATGACAAATTATGATAATGATCTAAATTCATAATTATAAAAGCTGGCTTTGTTCACACCGCCGCGGCCGCAATAGTAATTTAGCTCATACAGCTTCGTATAAAGATTAACCAAAATTGTTAAATTCGTAATTAGTTTTCTAAATTTGATTAGGCACTCTTTCTTTTTACGGTTTTGTAGATCTTGATAAAGCATTTGACAGGCTTGTGCAAACGGATCCCTTGTTGCCGAGATTTGGGGTTCACGGTATATACTTCTATGCAGTTAAATATGAATGTGGTACAATTTGTGTGCGTGTGAAGATGGTCTTTAGTCGCCCTGGTCTGATGCTCGTGCCTAGCAGGAGTCGGCTTGGGTGATACTAAAATTACGAATGTAGGATAGGTAGCAGAGATTTGTCTGATTAATGCGTAAGTAAGAGACTATTATATTAACAGAAACAACATTCGGAATGTAAACACTAGCCACTACAAGAAGAAAGATTTATAGTTAAACAAAATTACCGTAATGAAAGGAAACCCGACGAACGCAAGATTTATGGTTGATGATGAGTACTTACACCGCTGAAGTTGAGAAACGAGTGTATGCAGAATAATGTCACTCGAAGTTGGATAAACTTTCAGCAAGTAGAAACCAAGCCTGAGCACATAGCACACCAAGCACAAAAAGGTGCTGATCACAACGCTAATATGGAAGCAAGTAAGAGAACATGAAAGTAGAATAAAACGGCAAACTAAAACGGAAACTTGCGAGCATTGCGAAATCTATGGCTTATATCTTACAAATTGCAATAACGGCTAACATGATGTAAGAAATACACTTTCAACAACAACTTTTAGTTGGCATGAAATAAAGTATCGTATAGAGACGAATACTTATTAAAATTCAAGAACAAAGAAAGAAACAAAATATGAATTTTAAAGAAGTGACTGAGTAGAATAAAGAACGAGCCATGTAGTGTTCCGTTTTCTCAGCCTATACCGCAAGAGGTTTGACCTAGATTATAGATACAGATAGATTATAGATATCTATCATCATAGCTGTATCTATATAGATACTGACTATGATTTTTACAAAACATTAATTGTTATTTCAATATCAAGTGTAACCTTCTTCTTCCTATCGTTATGCCGTATCCTAACACATTTGCGGGATTTGGCAAAGATACAGACATGGTAGGTTGGCGTACACCAGGATTCGAACTAGCGGCTAGTCGGTTAATAGACTGTTTATTAATCCACTTAGCTATCACTACTCTTCAATATTAAAAGTAATAATAATTCCTTTGCAAATCTTGGAAATAAAAGGTCACGCCATAAAGGCCTACTAACTTACATCATGCTGTTTTTCATATAGATGTGTGTTTATATAGCGTCTGTACTTAACCAATATTAGGAGACGTTGTCGATATTCAATTCATCTGCAAAGCATCCTTGGCTGATGGCCTACATAAAAATATACTTAGTATAATAACGTCTTTTATTATCGGCCTTGGTATGAACTGGAGACACTCCCGTTTATATCGTGTAATAACTATGGTATTTATTGTAACTGACATATTATTTTCAGGTACTGTCGGCTGTTTTGCAATAAGGTGAGTGCTGACAAAATACAAGTCAAATGAAGACAGAGTAGAAAAAATAAAATCGGCCAAGTGCGAGTCGGACTCGCGCACGAAGGGTTCCGTACCATTATCTATAAAAACGGCAAAAAATCACGTTTGTTGTATGGGGGCCCCCCTTAAATATTTGTTTTATTTTAATTGAATTATTTATTCTAAAAGTGAATATATAACTAAATATTCTGTGAATATTTCAAGCGTCTACCTGTTGCCGTTATCAATATCGAGCAAAAACGAGCAAATAAATCACGTTTGTTGTATGGGAGCCCCCTTAAACATTTATTTTATTCTATTTTTTAGTATTTGTTGTTATAGCGGCAACAGAAATACATCATCTGTGAAAATTTCAACTGTCTTACTATCACGGTTCATGAGATACAGCCTGGTGACAGACAGACGGACGGACAGCGGAGTCTCAGTAATAGGGTTCCGTTTTACCCTTTGAGTACGGAACCCTAAAAACAGGTTGCACTCCGGGAGTGCCGGCAGAAGTGAAACATTGAACATTTACGTTGTGCATTTTTGAATATTTTGGAATGGTTAGGGAATAATTTCGCACGAATTGCTTTATTTATTAGTATAAAAGTACTATCATGTATGTGGTAAAATTCAATATTCATTTATTGCGGTATCGTACACAAACATGACAATTTATATTACATTAAAAATTTAACACTTCAAAACTATTACAATTCTCAGAAAAATCAACTTTCATCCATAATTGCAACGACTCTTTCACCGTCATCATTACCAGCATCATCATCGCCAATCTCTAAAACTTAAACACACACGCACACTCGCGCAAGCGCCCTGCGCTGCTTAAACCAAACAGCGATGTTGATAAACTACGTTGAACGAAACGCGTAAGTGCCAAGAATTTCATGGCGCTTACAACGTTTTGGTCTCGAGAAAATAATGCCCTATGAACGATCTAGCGCTTCATGTTTTAATAGTTTAATTAGAGGTAACTAATGTTTTAGCGCTGCAGCGAACTTAAATTCTAATTCTCACCAAAATCTTACGGTCAGGGTCACGTGTTCTGACGAGAGTTTAGCATTTTTTACTCATCCTAAAAAGTGCACAACGCCGCTACAGAAGTTTTCACTTCAAAAATCCCCTACGGTCGACTTCAAGCACTTCCTAACTTGTCCATTTCCAAATTTGTCCACTACCTTATTCGTTCACTCTTACCTCCTATCAAAGAAAGAGAAAGAAGAACAAAAGAAAAGTTCAAGTACATTCGTATGTTAATTTGTCTTCAATATGCTCCTATAGCGTCACTGCGCGTGTCAATCTAATCTGACATACAGGTTGAGCAACGCTGGCTGCAGTCTGCAGATGGATGGAGTTATCGAACTTCTCTGTTTCTCTGTCTTTGCTAAGGCTTCAGTTGCATTTGGTGTCGATAGATGATGGTCGTTAAGCCAAGTCTATGGGCTTAGGGTGGCTTGTAAGCACTGGCCTCCGCCAATCCAGCGTAGCCCCTTCTGGCATATTCGTAACTAGAGTTTGATACTGGCTACGTAAAAAGATATTTCCTCATTGTTTCATAAATAGTTTTTTAAAGCGGAAGAGCTTTCCACATCTGTAACTAGAGATTGATAACCGGTTGTGTAAAAAGATATTTTTTTTCACTGTTTCATTAATACATAATTAAACCAGACGACTTATTTCCATTTTCATAATGTGCAGCAACTATGTAGTTTTGAAAATTAATTATTTTAACACCGTCCGCGTCGGTCGGTATTTTAATACTGTGTCGGGAGGCATACAAGCAGACTTAGCTGATGTAATGCGATTAATGTAGCCTATGAAACATAATGCGACCTCTGCTGCTAACACAACAATTCCATAGGGGTGACCTCACTCACTCGCAGGAATATCTGTCATCATTTCGAATACTTAATAACGTATGGATTACGACGGATTGGTGTAATCCATACGTTATTAAATATTCGAAAGTCAATTTTCAAACTTTATTCTTATTTTTATACAACGTCGGGAAGCATACAAGCATACAGTCCACTTAATGTAAAGCGCTTGCCGTAGTCTATGAACGCTTGCAATACATCAAGTAACAGCTGCGCGATGCCACATCTGCTGGTAACACGGCAACTCCTTGGGAGCTTACTGGTGACCTCACTCACAACTAAGGAGTTGTTATATGACCGCGGTTTTCTGTGAGGTGCAGGTACTTCCCCAGACGAGCTGTTTTGATGCGCCCTACCTCTCTTAAAAACACCCGGACCAAGATAAACAGACATGTTCATAGTTCATATATGATCTGTCAAAAATATCTGTTGGCTTATATTGACAGTATTGGTATCTACCAAGTTGTATTTACCACCACTCATTCGTAAAATGTTCCGTATTGCCTTTAACATAAGGTTGTATATTTATTTTAGACGTTGTTGCTTTTGTCTCTATCTTTTAACTCTAGCTATGAAGAGGTGACAATTGCACGGCACAGATGCTTCAGTACCTACTCATCACTTAAAAGTATGTTGTATGAATATGAACTTTATGTCGGTGGAATAGGTTATACATTAAATTGCATCGTGAACGTCACATGTAGTAGAACAAACAGTCACCAATCAATCAACAAACGTTTCAGACGTAATGATCTACTTGATAGTCAAAGATACATCGCATTATCAACTCCTTGGCGGATTGTTGTGTTACTTCGAATGAGTAAGATTGCCAGTAAGCTCCAAATGAGTTAGTCAGTCCGTCCTAATGCAGTTTGTCCTAAGTGGGAATCGAACTTAAGAGTTGGTGTCAAAGTAGCGTTACTAACCACTGCGCCACCGAGCTTGTCGAAAGAAACAGCTTTCAATAAATTCACCATCTATTCACATTGTTGCTTGTAATTTTAGTGACGTTAGTTTATTTTGTTCATTGATGTGAGTTTATTTTTTCGGTATCGTACCCAAAAGGAAAAACGCAACCCAACAAGGATATATCTCAAAAAGTGTTAGACATAAAAACGTAAATTTCTTCTAAAACTCATCGGTTAGCTAAATTATTTACGAGACTCATATGCTTAATTCATATAAAATGAACATTTTCAGCAGTAAACAGTATGTATTAATTGAAACGTACCGAAACAGCATTGCGGTTGCTGGCAAAACAGTGCCAATTTCCAGTGCAGTAGCGGTTGAAATATTATTGAAATCACTTCAAATATGGCAAAACCGCACACACTCACTTCACTGGTTTCCGGATTATACGCGTATTCTGTGTATGTGATCTGTCTGCGACAGATTTTTTTTATTGATATTTTTTATGTCATCAAATAATATCTAGGCAAAGGTTCTATAACCATAAAGCCTCGTCTTACATTTTCTCATTTTTATCCAGATTTTTGGGACACCGTCAAAAAATATTACTATAAGCATTCTGTGCTTTCAGTGTAAGCAATTGTTTTTATATGATTTGATAATCCTCGAGTTCAGATAAAAGGCCTGCCTTTTTTCACAGATTTTTTTCATAACTCCAATAAACTGCACAAACGTAGCCATTTCTTGTCGAGAGTTTCGAGAGTCGACAACAGTTTCGTTGGTCGATATCTCTGATTAAGTTCTTAATGCAACAATAAACTTTGTTATAATTATGGTAATTTCCCCAAACGGCTACTGCAACGCGTTGTCTTACTTCACTTCTTCCGCTAACCCTGGATATATAATATCACTGACAGATGACCATAGATTGCGAGACTTTATTTAAAATTGCAACAATCGTAAAATCTTTGGAGCACTAACTGGCGATTACTAATGGTAAGTTTTACATTGATAGAGTGTTAACTAAAGTTGATACAATTGTGCAGCACTTTAGTCAAAAACTCAACCGATAGTACAACTTAACTGCTGAAATGGACGACTTCTTGAACTCGCACGAAAATCGACATTTTGCAATTTTAATCATAATTATGTCGAAGTAATATTACGCATTAATTGATCACTTGCATCTACAAATTGTGTAACATGTTGTCAGGCAATTTAATGTATGGTTTTTATCTATTTTTAATAATTATTATTACTGTAGCCATTTGCACAATGAGCATACCAAATTATTTTTATAAATATATGATTCAAACGTACTTTACAAAAATAATTTGTCACACACTATAAGTAGCGATTAATGTCAACTTAATGTTAAGAATCCCACAGGACAGGTCTCGTCTAGTGTGGGAGTTTTAGACTACACAACAAGTTTGTCTTTTTTTTTATATCTTAAATAAAGTTATTATTACTATTTCAAGTCTATGATAAAACTACGTCTAAGACGAACATCGTAAGACTAGCTTTCGTAGAGTGAGATTTATAAGGATCAATTCCTGTGACGCCCGGTACTCTCTGCCTACTCCGTACGGGAGTTGACGTATTTATATGTAGGTTGTTATTTTTTACATATTGCATGTAAGTTGACTTACGCAAAATACCACCTGAAATGCGACGTATTCAAAGCATGATAGCTCTCAATTGGTGAGCCTTATTAGTGAGCTGAGAGGTTCCCTGATAAAACATAATAACTTTTCAATGTGTAATGCACATAACTCTTCGGTGTAACATGCGATACAAAGCGAAGTAGAGTTTGTACTGTATTTTTTTGACCTACCTGCTACTCCAAGCAATTAAACACTCCGATGCGAACAGAGAATTCTTAAAGCGCTCAAACAATAACTTAATGATCTTTTTTGTGTAATCATTTTATACCACCACCACCCCACCACATCAACCCTTGCTCATCCTACTGCAGGGATACGGGTCTCCCTTCAACCGAAGGGGTTTAGAGTATACTACACCACGCTGCTTAAATGTGGATTAGCGGAGGCCAATGTTTTCAAGCCGCCCGAGGCCCACTGAAATAGTTTCACGAATGTCATCTATCGACAACAGCAGGGACCGATGGCTTAATGTGCCCTCCGAAACACGGAGAAACTCGAGATAGATATACCCATCCATAAACAGTCTGCGGTCTACGTTGCTTAACCTGCATGTTCAATTGGGTGCATGTTATGCTCCTCCAGTAACGAACTCGAAACTACTTTTTCTTCCTAGCGTTATTCCGTTTCCTAATCTCTTAGGATTAGCGGGGTCCCTTATAACCTCCATATGATATAGAATTTGGAGCAGTTAGTAATTGTAATTTTAACCTTGAACGACTCCTAACCTAACCTAAGAAAATCTGATATTCCTGTTAGTTTATAGAGGTCCTTACCCTCTACAACCCAGAAGGAAAATCAGATTAGGTTAGGCCACACAGGTTAGGTCCCTCAAAATATAATTTCTTGCAACGTGCAGGTTTCCTCACGATGTTTTCCTTCATTGTTGAATAAGTGATAATCATAAATATGTACATAAATCCAAAAACACGAATTTAGTAGATTCTACACTAGGATCCAAACCAGGACCTGTCGGTTAATAGATTGGTTCTTTATGCGATAGGCTCCAACGGAACCCGAGACTCTATGATATAACAATATAATTATATCCAAAATATAAGACGTGTCTAAGTGCCCATAAATGCCCAAAGCCATTATTCATTCCTCCGTGAAATATACTAAATTACAGACTACACTTTCCTTCTACAACAAAGCTACAATCGGCATGTCTCCACAATGCAGTGGAATCAGCCTCATATTTCTTAACTTGGGGGAGGTTCAAGGAAAAACTTAAATTGCCTGTTAGTTGCTTTTATCTCTAAGTTAAAGCTACGTCTAAGACGAACGTCGTATGATCAGCTTTCCGTAGAGTTTTGCAACTTTGTGTACAGCCACGGCACTTTCATTGTTTCCTGCCTTTTATCTAACAATGCTTCGTTTTAAAAAATCTGTGGTCATTTTTAGGGTATCCGACCGACATGTTTAGAGTCCATTAGTCCGGAATAACCTGCACGTGGGGCACTTTATGGGATGACGAACGATTCTTTAGCATAGGAGAGGTATTTTTTGTACCACGTCGAATAGTTTATTATTTAAAAATACCACTTCTTGTTTACAAGCAACCGACTGACCCGATGTTACTGAATTGCGACACTTTACATGAGGGCACATCAAGCCATCAGTCCCGGCTGATGTTGATAGACGACAGTCGTTAATCTAAGTCAGTGGCCTTGGGTCGGTTTTAAAACAAGCAATTGACCAGCGTGGTGGGTGTATGCTTTAAACCCCTAATGTTGAATAGAAACCCGTATCCCTACAGGGTCGTATTTATTAATCGGCAATTTGATCGAAACTATTTAGTGTGCTTCCGCTACCGATTAGTTCATGCGAACTACTGCCCACATGGCGGCTGAAGGTTGCTCACATGGCGGACTTTTTCCCTAAGGAGGCTTCGGCCGCTGCATAGCGGTCCAGAGCACTCGACAGTTTGTGTGGTGTATCTAAAAGGACACTATGTGGCCTACGGTTTTGATAACGGGAGAGAGGAGGCTGTAGTGTACTGGGTTATAGGACACAGCCTGCTGAATGAGAGGATTAGGATGACTTTCCACGGTTCGAAAAACTGTTTAGAACGTTCTAGGAAGTGTTGTTGAATAGAAGGAAGTTGGAGGTCACGGTGTAGTTCAGCATTACGCTGAGCCCACTGAGCATTTATTGGTCTGCGATAGAAAAGATTTTGGACTGTTTGGAGCCTTTGAATGTCTCTGGGATTGGCATGTGCGAATACCGGAGATGCGCACGTCATCACCGGCCTTATACAAACCTTGTACAGGGCTTGCTTATTTCTGAGGGAACAAATCCATCGTAGTGCCGCCCTTTATATAGAGAAAGAGGAGGGGGTGGAATGGACAAGCGAAAAGATTATTAATAGAGGGGAGTTGGTTACGTCAGTCTGTTTGTTCATAACAGAGATATTAGAATTTTTATGTTTAACGATTTCTTATTGTTCCCTAATATTCAATTTTAGTCTTTTATCTATTGCTTGTAAGATTTGACATGTGTTAGCAGGGGATAAATTATGGACTTTGTCTATGAGATGTTCAGGTATATTTTGTCATTTTGCAGCCTTTCTACATGTCCAAACAAACAAAGCATACCTACCCTTTCCTATCACAACATAGATACCCTCTTTTAGACCAACTGACTTTTACATACTCTCATTGCGAACTCGGTCTGCAAGCGTTATGCACAAATTTTGCGCAAAGCTCGTATCTCGACGGTGTTTATTCTACTTTCATGTTCTCTATGCCAAACCCATGCTCTCACTTCCATAGAGGATCATAACCGCGTTGTTTATGCGAGCTGTGCCTTCTGGACTGATCCAGCTCCTTAAGCCTGAGCTTCTTACGGCTAAGAAGTTTTCCCAACGCTCCATTCAGACTATTCCCTGCACTCACCCGCCTCTCCACATCAGCTACATCCCTGCTAAAAGTGCATCCACCCACGATATACAAACTCATTCACTTGCTCCAACACTACATCTTATTTTTTTAGCGTTATCCCGTTTTCTAATCGTAAAGATACTGACTTTTACATTAAGCGACTGCCATCAGATCTCCACAATCCTGAGGAAAAATCTTCAGATCTTTCTTAAGTAAGGTCACACAGCTTTCCAAATATAATTTCTTGAACGTACGGGTTTCCTCACGATGTTTTCCCTCCCCGCCGAGTAAATGATAATTACAAATAGATATAATAAGTACATGAATCCCTAAACACGAATTTAGTGGTACATGCCAAGGATTCGAACCGGCGACCGATTGGTCAGTAGGCCAGTTCCTTATCCAGTAGACTATCACTACTCTGCTCTAACAATACATAATCAACCATTATTCTTGCGTTAGTAGAGGTTTCTTTTCTTTCAAATGCCATTGTCTTTGTTCTCTTCGTAGTCCGTTTTAAGCCATTCTCCATACAATAAAATAATAAAAGTTTTTTTTATACCACTAAAGGTGGCAATCAAGCATACGGTCTGCCTGATGGTAAACAGTCACCGTAGCCTATGGACATTTGCAATACCAGGGGTGTAACTAATGCGTTGCCGATCATCTAAAATACCTCTTCATGCATTTCTTAAAGAATTCCATGCTGTAGTCCCTTGGAAAAACCTCGGCTTGGAGAGGCTCATTCCACAGCTTGAGAGTTATCGGAAGAAAACTTAAAAGTAAAAATAGTAAACTTAACTTAAAACTTGAGCGGGTCCCCATTTAAGAAACGTCTTTTTGTCGGCGAATATTCAACAGTGATACGGACTCCTTCGTAAGCAAGTGCGACTCATACTTTTTTATTTTATGTGACTTAGGTGACAAATATACGAATGGTCCATATCGTGATAAGTATTTACCATAGCGTAAAAAGAGTTGCAATCCCAGGGGAATCACTCATGCCTCGCTGGCCCTGTGAATATCTATTCGTATACTTTTAATGGAACCCCATGATGTAATCTCTTGATCTATCTACATCAAGTCAAAGATTCAACTAAACACGTATTTCATTCCCGACAAGACATCCAATATCTTTTCCAATTTACATTTCAAAAAATCCAATCCACTCTTAATCTAAAGTGCATGACAAAGTCCACATACATGCACATATCTCGTGCATGTGTTCGCGAAAATGAAAAGTAAACTGCACCCACCTCCCTCTCATTATCACCGCCTAATCCTGGGAGGAGTGGAATAAAATATTCATTTATACGAGCTGCCGTGCCAATGAGCTGGTCTGTACTGGAATGGATACGTAAGTGAATGGAAAGAAGTTTCAATGGTTTCAATATTAAATGGTTTTTAAGTTAATTGATGGGAGCAGCAGCAGACACGCAGGTTAAGCCATATTGCACGCAGTCTGTCTATGAATGGGTTTATTTATTTTGAGCTTTTCTACGTAGAGCAGTTAAGTCTACGGTCTCGGCTATTGTCGAAAGATTAAAGACATTAAGTTTAGTCAGAAACAGCAATGGATCTATATAAATTGGCTTTATTTCAATTATTTCTTTCTACTAATCAATACATTTGCGCTCAGTTTCTTACGTGCGGGTTAGGCAGAGAGAACCAAGAGCCACATAACTAGGTCCTTTGAATATCTGGCATAACGGGACCACAGGAGGGTATCGATGGTACGTGCCACAGTCATCGATCCGGGAGTTAGCCGCAAAGAAACGGGCCATAAGATCGGCTTTCTCCTGCGGCTGATGCGCCAGTAAGCCATCGGGGCATCTCAGCGGAGGCAGCGGGGGCTGGAAGAAGTTGTCCTGCACGGTCTTGGCTAGTCGCCAGTTACGCGATCCGGTAGAGTACGGCACTAGTTCCATACCGATTCGTGTAACGCGTTGGGCGTCCGCTCTTATGTATGCTTACAGACCTTGGTGGCAGTATTATAGGTTGATTTCAGCAAGTTAATGGTAAGATCTTTGAGGGCGCGACCCCTGGTCCAAGCGCGATACGCCGCCTGCTTATTACTAACAGCTTCAGCGTACTCGCGATTAAACCAAGGCTTTTGATGATGACATCGGAGTGAGGAATGTAGTATTCCATGCCAATGCCAATCTCGTCAACAATAGCCGCAGCACTCGCCGTAAGATCTTTCTCACTGAAACAGCGCTGCCCCCATGGGACGGAAGCAAAATTGTTGCGCATGCCGTCCCAATCTGCTGACGAGTATGTATGTATAGGTGGTCAGCATGGTGGGTGGCCAGCAGTAGGTCTAGTAGAGAGGGCGCCTGACCAGCGATATATGGTATTCTGGTAGGTTGGTCTACTAATTGCGTCAGGCTGTGCAAAATAGCGAACGCGTGGGCGGTCCTTCCTGCATGGTTAGTTATGGGGGATCCCAACCAGGAGTCGTTATGAGAGTTAAAGTCCCCCAAACATACCATCTCAGCAGTAAGTTACCGCGCTTCATCTACCGCCCGGCTCATGTACTCAAACAACCGAGTCGTATTTGTGTCCCTAGTATGGGGTCGGTATAGGCACAACTAAATACGGCTCTCAAGGCCTAGGTTTGCATGCACCCAGAGAACGAGAAAGGAGGAATTCTCTAGGCAGCGCAGACGGCGACAACATACGTCCGAGCGGACAAACAGACAGACTCTGGCTTTCGCTAGGAAATTCTCCTCAAGCACGTAACCGGGGTACCGAGGTAAGACGTGTCCGCTGGACGCTGAATTTCTGTCTTCATCAGGAAGAGCATAGCAGGCCGTGCCGTCTCAAGGTGTTTGTGGATAGACAATATCCACCATTGTTCCCGAAATATCGCATCAAAAATCCCCCGAGCACTGGTTATACACCACCTGATCCCGAAACGCGACCTACTCATAGGTACGCCAATTCACGGATGTTTCGCCGCATGTATGGTGGGCGGGTATTTACTCCACCACCGGCTGAGATACTGAAATCTCAAGAAATCCCTTAGTCACCTATTACGACACCCACCGGAAAGGAGGGGGCGGTGATTTTTAGTATTCTTTCTCCGTCACCGCACGGATAAGATACCTAATAGATAATTTTATTAACTGTTTAACCCATTGAATGATGGAAAGTCATAAGATACGATGAGGTTGATATATCCCAAGGATAAAAATCTTATAATTAGGCAATATAAAAAAATGTTTACACAGGTATGGTAACTGACACCATCAGGGAAGCCGTATTTGCCACAATATTGGTAAAAAACATTTACAACACAACATGGTGAAACCTTTGTTAGGGCCTATCTGTTTTAATATCACAGAGTATAAAGTTAAAAAATTTTAAAAATTAGCACGTTTATAAATTTTCGTAGTTTATCATCACCGTACCTATGTAGGAGCTTTCTATTCGTTCCGCTCACTAGTAGAAACACAACATACAGTTCCAACTATCGACATTACGCGTGTCTGCAATGCCTGTGACAGACAGACACGGGAGTTGTATTGTAAAAGTTCCTATCTTCCTTCTAGCTTATAAACGAAACTCTCACAATTTTTAGAAGGTATACTACTGTAGAATTCTACTGGCTATTGATATGTGCCTCATACGGAAGCTCAAGCTTGCACAGCGTGCAATGGAGAGAGCCATGCTCAAAGTTTCTCTGAGAGATAGACTCATACATCCGTAAGCAAACGACCCACCTGTGTAAAGCACCGCAGCCTATGAACTCTTATAATACATTAGATGCCACCTCTGCTGCTAACACAGCAACTCTTTAGGAGTTACTGGAGAACTCGCACGCAGGGACACAACAACCATTCAGAGAGTTGTTATTTGGCTGCGGTTTTCTGTGAGGTGGAGGGTCTTCCCCAGGCCGGCTGCTTTGATGTACCCTACCTCTCTTAAAACTGTTTGTTCTACTATACGATTACGGTTACAGTAGAACAAAAATCTCACATACACATACATACATAAACCCTGAAAACATTACGCTCCTTTTTCGCTACTCATGTAAAAACTATTTCCCAAAAGATAAATATACAGAAATATTTCCCTGTAATTGCCGATCTATTTAAATTTATTTCATGAGAGTTAATGGGTTTTCTCTGTCATTAAGTTTCAAACAGCACTTTGATATTTAAAAAATCGATTATAATTAAGTGACACACATTTTCTCTTTTTAGAAATTCGGTACATTTAAACGGTTCAAATATTGACTTGGCCCGGAGCCAGTTTTTAACAAGAAGTGTTCTAGTTTCCAATTAATTGTTGTATTACCGATGAAATGATGATTTGCTTAAACTATATATAGATACATACACATATGTATATATATTGTGTTTGGGACGATATTTGAGAAAACGAAACAAGAGGGTGTTGAGTAAATCATTACCCCCTTAATGGCTGAATCCAATAAACTTGACTTGAACACTTGACTACGCATGAAAGCACCCCGCGCTCATAAAATCGTTGTGTTTTAGCGCCTAAATATATCAGCGAGTCGAGCCTACTGACCAATGGGAGAACATTTTAGCCAATAAGCCGACAAGTGACACGGTGTTGATCCGCGAACTAGCCAATAAGAGCTGCGCGTTATACTTTGCCCCGACCCTCAGCGGTGAATGGAGTTACTACGTATCAGCCTCAGCTCTCCATAGGTTTTTCTTCCTAATGCTTAAGGATCATTCCGCTACGTACCTCGCAAAAGAACAACCTGATAGTCTTTCGAAATGGCTGAATACCCATTATTCAATTATCTGAATTTCTTGGTCTTGTTTACAATAAAATAAAACATTAAGCCAAAGCCGTGGCGAACCCTGCTAGTTAATAAACGAGCCTCCTGCGAAAGATAGGTAGAGCTCATCGTAGCGCGACTTCGGAAGTATCGCCACGTCACAAAAGACAGCCAGCCAACAAGTTCCTGGAGGGTTCTTGTAGTTCAACAAAGGTTTGAGGTTACCAGTATGTCAATGTGTTGTTGCTGTTTAAGCGGGGGTGGCAATGCGCGAATGCTGCTCTTTGTTGTAGAGCTGTTAAGACAGCTGCTTAACCCTGTCAGCTAGTTGGATATGACCTCTACCGTTGCCGAATATGGGGAAGTTCTCCAAATAACAAAAGCCATTCCCCGTGCGCTCATATATTTATTTAAGTCGCAACAACGAACCAAAAAATATAGCTCGATTGCAGTAGATGCTTTTACTAAGATAATTGTTTTCGAAGATACTTAGAAATTCTTCGCAGACTATCAAGAGAGTATGACCATTTGGTGCACCAAAAAGAATTATATCCGACTGCGCTAAACCAATGTGTAAAGAATTCCCTGTCTATGACAAGCAGTACACAACTGCACTGAACACAACCTATTGCACAATCCGAAGAATAGCTTATTATCACGTGCAGGCATGGAATCACTAACACTACTGTAGCACTCTCTTGAAGCGCTATAGCCGTGCTTCCTGAAGTGGTATATATCGACACCATGGGATCAATTGCAACAAGTAAGGGCTCCATCAGTTTCAAACATTAGTTAGGCAGGGGGTTTATGAAAAGTTGAAAATATATAGGCTATGGGACAAAAATGATCGGACATCTCTGGTCTATAGCATAGGTTTTTGCCACAGCTGTAAGCTGTGTCGTATTTTGCTAAACTTCTTAGTCAACTAAACCTTCGGAGTGACTATTGAATTCACTCCCTTGAAAATCGACACCAAGAAATCTATGCTTTTGACGATGGTAAAGGATATGTTTTAAAATTGAGGAACTACGAGTAAATGAAAACGGCGTAGGATGCCTCGTGGAGAGGCAAAACACGTGTCGCAGAGACGACCGGAGCAGTCAGGGCAGCAACGGTAACGGGTGCATGAGGTTCACATTTCAGAAGGCGAACACTCACAGAGACGACCGCAGCAGCCGAGGCAGAGACGACCGGAACAGCCATGGCAGCGGCGGCATGCATGTACCAACGGTAGTGGGTGGGTGGCGGTCGGCAGTACTTCGCATGAACTAATCGGGAGCGTAAGCACACATAGTAGTTTAGATCAAATTGACTTTAAATGAAATAGGTTTTTTATTAGTGATTAATGTATAGACTGAGAAGTAATAAAATATTAACATTATACAAACTTCCAACATTTTTGTTTATGTTCTAAGCTGTGAATTTGCAGACTTGTGGACTTTACACATCGGTTGAAATGGACCAAATTCAACTACCCACCGTCAGAAACTCTTATTGTACTCTCATTTGATGTGTAAATTTGTCAGTGATAACTCTCGATTCAATACCTCTCGATTATATTTCGTAGGGATCGGCTCCCTAAGTACATTTTACCGCCTGTACCATGGTAAGTGCTCTGAAGAACTATTTTCCCTTATCCCACCCTCTCCCTTCCGTCATAGAACCACACGTGCAGGCTTGCGATGTCATCATTCCACTGTTGAGGACATTTGTTCTCGTACTAAAAAGTTCGGCAACTCCTATCTCTGTCGAACTATTAAAAAGTGGAACGCCTTGCCTGCACATGTGTTTCCTCCTTCCTACAACATGGGATCCTTCAAACGAAGCAGCACCTGCACGCAAGCATGCAAGCACCTTGCGGGCCAGCATGGTAGCGTCAACTGACAGGACACCGTAGTCCTTTGTCAGTTGCCGCTGCAATTTGGGCTCCCCTTTTCGCTTACCAACAGGCGAAGAGGAGCCACTATGCTGAGCCAATATAAATATATATATATATATATAGTGGTACGGAGGCGTCACTTACTTACGTGGGTTTTTTTACACAATGTTAGGAGGCAAACAGTGAAGCAGCCTATATACCAGCATGTTCACAACCGCTGCTAATGCAGCAACCAGAGTTGCAGATTAATGGTATTCTCGCTTGCAGGAACATATCATCCCTCCCCCGAGTTGTTATTTGGCTGTAATCTTCTGTAAGTGAAAGAGGTTCTTCTTCATGTGAGTTTTTTATTCATATTATCCTTTTTTTCGATGCTCGATTGCCAATCGGATGCAGCAGCAAGTGAGGTTAACTTTGCTTTGGATCTAAAAGTTGCTGCGAATACCTAAACCATTTCAGTGAAATGTTACTTTCCTAATCTTTTAAAAAGTGTCTTTTCCCCCCTTTTCTTCCCATTTCTCAACTTTAATTTATTCCTACGAGTGTTATAGTGAAGGATCTGACGAGGTCAGTGATGGAGAGGTATTTTGACACCAACGGGTTCGAAACCCACTCAGGACAAGTACGTATTTATGTGCATGAACATGTCTGTTTTGTCTTAGTCTGGGTATATTTAAGAGAAATAGGGCACATCAAAGTAGCCAGGCTTGGGAAATACCTCCACCTCACAGAAAACCGCAGCCAAATAACAAGTCCCTAGAGGGCTGTTGTGTTCTTGTGAGTGAGTGAGGTTACCGATGAACTACTAAGAAGTTCCTGTATAATCAACAGAGATAATAACATCACGCGAGCGCGGTGGCTAAGTGGAGCTGTGAAGCTCGCTGTCGCCCAAGGCTGGACTGACGCAGTATGGAGGAGGGAAGTTAGAACAGTTAAAATCGTTTCACCGGCGTTCCAAAATGGGCATAAAACTGAAAGATGATGAATGTATGAATGAGTTATGGAATGAAAGGGAGTTATGTGTATGAATGTGTTATAATATTTAGTTCGCTAATGACGAAATGTCATTAAAATAGCCTTGCCCATGCCAGGGGTGCAAGTAGTAACAAATAAAAATTAAAAAAAATCACGCGAGCGATACTTAGTACAGCGTTCATAGATTACGGTAACCACTTTTCATTAGGTTTGGGGTATATGCTTGTATGCCTCCCGATATTGTATAAAAAATATTACTCAAGCTTTAATCCTTCGTCTAAAGAAAATATTGAAATTCAAACTAGTATCGTACCTTTTAATAATTGAATTCAAATTAGCGTTAGAAAACCTAATGTATAAATGTAAAACTCCATCACGCTAAGCGCATCTAGTTAATGCAAAAACTTATTCCAAGATCCTCAAGTTCTGAGCTAGATCGGAAATTTTCACTCGGTCCCTGATTGTATTGCTAATGAAGGTGTGAATCTCGGTCTTTTATGAACAAATTGAAAATGCTGAAGAGTACTCGACGGCTCAATCTGTTAGATTAATTGATTGAACTCAAAGTTCTTGCGTAATGTTCAGTTCTTCTGGACTTGTTCTCGTTGTTAAAGATGAATGAATTCATTATAGGGAAATGCATTCAATCAAATTTATTTCTCATTCTTGAAATTGCTGTCTCGTGTTTTGAAAGACAGTGTCTTTTTAGGAATAAGAAATATTCCGAGTTTCTCGCAATTTACTTTTATGTGTTTACTGCGAGTTCGAAAGCAGCCAATTATTCGTGCATAAGGATGCCTTATGCACTGTGATTTTGAACATTTCGGATTTCTAATTGTGTAATTTTCCACCCTATCCAAATCATAACACTATATTTTTTATACAACTAGTTTGGCAAACAAACATGCGGCCCGCATTAGACGGTAAGCGGTCACCGCAGCCTATTGACGCTCGCAACACCACGGGGATTACTCACGCGCTGGCATCTTGTGAGCTAAGGCTGTTTCGTCACAGTACCCAGTAATTTCTCTGCCATATCTCACCCTTCAATTCGGTACACAGCTATATAAATATAGCTGCTTGGCGGTAGAAATAGGTGAGACAGAGGTGCCCACGCAGACGACTTTTGTACAAAGCCTCCATGTGGCAAAATGTTTTAATGTAGTTTTATGGGTTGGATAGGACATTTTAATGACGTGTAGTGACCAAGCGACTAAAAAATCTTCTTACAACAAAAGAGAAAATGTTAAGCTTTGCAAACTTGCGAAATCAAAACTTTATTTAAGTTTGAAGAAGAAAATTTAAACTAAGAAAAAAATACTGTTTCCTCAATGTACTAAAAGTTAGCTCAGTCAATGTTTAGAGTTCCGTGTTCAAAGCAAAATGGAAAATTGTATTGCTGTTATTTTGCTGTGTTCGTAAGCTGAATTAGTTACATACCTAGAATTGCATAATTCATCATATTGATAAAATCAGAAAATTTAATAAGAAACAATTTTTCCTAACCCTTGACTTGACCTGAAATCAATTTCTAATAAAACATTCTGTTTTTTGTTGAATTATTTTTCGTAATAGGTCTCGTGAATATTTGTTTATATTTTTTATTATTAGGTACTGTATAATTTTTAGTATCAATTTAGGTTCAAAACTTAATAAAATTTTAATGAGAGGTCGTCAAAGTCGGTCTTCAACTGATTACAGTTGTGTCAATGATTTTGATCACTTTTCTACAAAGTTTGTCTGTATATACTCGTATATAATAAACTCGCAGCCGTGTGTAGTTACTTTATGCCTGTGGAAATATCTAATATCATCAAAATATATATATATATGTTCTTAAATTTCTAAACTATTTTGTTAACGTTACTATTCACTGAATTTTTAACAAATCCTTCCAAAAAGGATTTACGTGTTTTCTGCTCTGTCAGAAATAAGACGAGTACGGTTAATTTTTTTATTGTATGTTATAATGTATGGAAAAACAATAATTTGTATTGTAAAATAACTGAAAAAGGTGCTAAGCTGAATTGTACTTATCATTGTCTGATACCGTCATGTACATACTTAGCGGCAAATATTGAATCTTGTAGTGCCGCCACTTCACCGACACCGATTTCTCCAGAGACTTGACTGAGGTCTCTGTCTCCGGCGTGTCTTCGTCCGTCAGAGTGGAAACCTAAGAAAACCCGCAGAATCAGCTATCATCTATCAGCTACGGCTTATCTTCATTAACTGTCTAGGGAGTTGGTTTCAAGGTTGGAATTATTATCTGTGAGTATCTGAAGCACAGGACAACTATCGACGCTTCCGGCCACACCGCTGCTGGTTTCAGCCAACTTTTCTTGGCAGCGTAGGGATATATTCAGTGTGTGGCGAACCGCTTGTCAGAAATAGCAAGCAAGAGTGATAGTTACGAAGGCATCCATCCCTCTTCTGAAATAGACGAATACCAACAATCCCTCCAGATCTCATATCAATGGCCATTGAATTTCTGATACCCGTGGAGTATATCGCGGCAGGTATACTGCATTACATCAATTTTCTCGAAGGCGTCTCTACGTGATAGATCCATCCATAGAGCGAGCGTTTATCAAATGACCGCGTACCTCCCCTTGCATTTTGAAAGACATAATAATTTAGTATATTACAGCAATCTGTTTGTTGGATCCACATCTCTGCGTTTTCAGACATTGTAGGTAATTACGAGTATTTAATATGTTTCACTAAAACTTGTAATTTTATTAAAACATATTAAAAATTACCTACAAATTACACATCTCAATTATAGTCTCAAACTAAACAGAGTAAATCGATTTATAATTTAGTTCGGACCCTAAGAATATATTTTTTTCTCTAGTTATTGGGATACAAAGACAGAATTACGAAACTCTATAGTGCGAAGTCCGACTTGCTCTTGACAGATTTTTTTTTTCACATTACACGACTTTGACCCCTCCACCCTTTGTGTCAAACGGATATCCAGGGACGTTACGTGTCGTATAACGGATTATGTACAATTTGAGAGGTCGGGTATTTGCATAGGGCAGGCGTGTCGGGACGCGACGGCTGAGACGCGCTGCCGCCGGCGGCGCTGTGATGTTACGCTACCATATACTGTGTGTATGCTTGTCCATTGTACATTCCGTAATTATCTTGTATAAAATAATTTCAATTAAGTGATAATAATAAATAGATTTATATGTACAGTCATTAACATATTATGTACGTTGATACACTTTCGAAAAAATGTAAACATTAAAATTTTTAAAAATATTACTCAATAATATGTTCTTAAATATATCACCACAAACGTCGCCAAAAATAGGTATATTGTATAGTTACATACATGTGACATGTATTGTGATTACATTTTACTGATTATGTTTATTTATTTGCATAATATTTATTGTACTATAAGAAAAAATACAAATAAGAAAATAATTGTTTATACAATGGTGGACTTATCCCATCCGGGATCTCTTCCAGTCAACCATAGAATACCAGATACAAGTAAAATAATATCTGTTACACACATAGATAAACTCAAACATATGTAAACATCAAATACACACACAATACACACATAAATACCAGTACATATACATATCAGATACTTGTAGACAATTAGCTCAAATTTTCAGGTGCATCAAACCAGAGCTTAAACAATTTCAACTTAAAAGATTGGACAGACTGGACCATTTTCACATCGACTGGAAGTGAATTCCAAAGCCGCCTACACAGCAAAAGATAGGATAGGAATGACAATTGTATATAGGAATATCCAATATTTATCCAAATTTTTACTACGACGTAAACGGTAATTTGTAGCTGAGGGATTAAATAGAACTTGAAAATTACTTTTTGAGTAATAAATAATTTATAAGTGAGACTTACGCGAGAATGTGCATATTTCTGCGGTAGTTATGTTTACATAAATGTCAAACAAGGTATACTATATACCTATTTTGGCACATTTTGATTGATTTGATTTTGGTGACATGATTAAGGACACATTATTGCGTAATTGTTTCTAAAATTTTACAATGTTACATTATTTAGAAAATGTGGCAACGTATTAATACTCGTAACAATACATGAAATTTTAAAGATTTACTATGAAATCCGAAGTAAAAAAAGTTCTATTATTATCTAGCCAGCCATTCTCCCATGATGTATATTTAAACCAGGAAGGAAATAACCTAGACACGAGACTCGATTTTGCGTAGTAAAAAAACTCACCACAACTCTTATTGGCTAGAACGCATCAACATTGCGTCAAATAACGGCTTATTAGCTAAAATGGAATATATTTTAGCCAATTGGTCCTGATTTAAACATTCACAAAATGAGAACTTATTGCTTTATCTTCGTCATCCAAAATATGTGTTTGTCATCAGCCTATTGGTCGATCAATTACTTGATTACCCTATTAATCATTTAAAGTTTTTTGTTTCTTGTTTGGAGGTAGGGAGAAATCTTTGGATCCCATTTTAATAATTTTCAGTAATAGGAAGCTGCTTTATACCTAAGGCAATTTTATTTAACGGCCTCTCTAAATAAAATAGCCATAACATTGCGTGTTTAAAGCCCAAAAATCACACGCGAGAAGCCGAGAAAAAAATATATTTCAATATTGTTGGATAATTTCTACGAATACATTCAATCTTGATTTTGTTACACGTAACGAACAATAATTTGAGAGCTAATTAATATTAATTACATATGCGAAAATCATGAAATAACTTACATCATTCGATTTATTCTTACCGTATCGTCTGACAATGTATACCTACCGCCGCCACTCACCTCGGGGCATCGTGGAGCACCAATAACGCTTTCGTATCGTCCCGTATTCTGCATCACGACATCTCAAACACTGTTATATGCTAAAACTATATAGTTTATCACATCGCTCTCTCAGCCACAATCCTAAATCGGCCCGGGGCTCGACGAAACTCGTGATTCTGAAACGATTTCCTTGATACCAACCTTTGTTGTACGTTAACCTACATTGTTACGTAGCATTATCTGATCTGCCAGTTCCTTGGTCATCTCATTTTGAAAATGTCTGTAGTGTTATCGAAAAAAGATTCTCGTAAGGTTTATTTATCACTTATGTTTATCAATGATAGCCAGGCGTCATTGTAAACAGGTATATAGTACCTCACATCTTGATCTTGATTTGCCGATGATATGGTCATAATGGCCGCTGTTTTCTGGTACATCTCATTGATAGCTTAACCGGTAGCTTAATAAACTCTATGTAGCCTCAGAGTTGCGGCATAGATCTTATGAAGCTGGGAATATGTAATCTTTAAGAAAACAATTAAAAGTTATGTTTACAATGAATTTCTCATCCATAAGAAAGTAGATGCATAGTAATTGCAGTAGTTAATAATATCTACCTAGGATGGGTTTTGTTCAGAGTTGTTTATTCACAGCTTCCTTCCGCAACGCTCTCATATTGTAACGGCAAATCTAGTACCAGAGGTACCAGAATAGTTACAGAGGTTTTCTTTCGAGAACCCAAAGTTTTCGAGAACTAAAGAGAGATTGCCAAAGTTTTTCAAGCCTTGGCGGCAAGAGGTTTTAACTAGGTCGAAAACAAATGAATGATGCTTTTGATATTATAATTGTCAATAGGCATTAGCATTAGCATTGGCATTAGCATAGCATTTACCTTATGCTTAATGCTTACTATTTGGGCCACCGTAGGTACGGATATTTACCACCTGAGTACAGGGTACAATGTAACTGCCATTCTGGTAGTAACTGTTTCAATGCTTATATTCATTCCCAAATCGCAGATCATGTGATTGATTTTTATTTCGACCCGAACCGAGCCATTTGGTTCCATTATTGGCAAATAATTTGGGCCCTCGTCGTCAAAGCACCTCTTTGCTGACACAAAAGAAACTTCTCTAGGACGAAATTGATTCAGAACAATAGATCATGGATATATTACGTATGGAAGTGTCCGCCTAAATATATTTTTTGTGTGGATTGAATTTTGGGTTACGCTTTGGATGGGTTAAAGAAGCAGGGTAACTGAAGTCGCTTATTTTTTAGGGTTCCGTACCCAAAGGGTGAAACGGAACCCTATTACTGAGACTTCGCTGTCCGTCCGTCCGTCCGTCTGTCACCAGGCTGTATCTCACGAACCGTGATAGTTAGACAGTTGAAATTTTCACAGATGATGTGTTTCTGTTGCTGCTATAACAACAAATACTAAAAAATAGAATAACATAAATATTTAAGGGGGGCTCCCATACAACAAACGTGATTTTTTTGCCGTTTTTATAGATAGTGGTACGGAACCCTTCGTGCGCGAGTCCGACTCGCACTTGGCCGATTTTTATTTAAATGACTTCTGTCTGCAACATGTACATAGGTATTCAAATTACGTATGACAAATTAATTTAAATAATAATTGTCAAACTGACATTTATTATGCAAATTAACAAAATAATATGTTTTAAAACTCTTTAATAATAATGTCACAGAAGCGAGTGAAATAGGTATGTAAGGACCGCGTCTTATGGCGCTCGGGTCTCTCTGCCTACCCTGCAAGGAACCTGGTGTGGGGATATACATACATACATATACAACTCTTTATTTCTTTAGGATACTGAATGAGATACTGGAATTAAGATCACGCGGACCAAGTCGCGGGTGGCCTAGTAACTTATTTTTTACAAAATGTAGCCTATGTCCCCTCGATCATAATATCGAATCGATTGACACCTCAGTCATAAAAATCTGATGCTTTCCGTACAATGATGGAATTTACACGACTACAAAAATAGGTACATAGACCGCTGTAATCATAACCCTCCCTTTGCTGACTTTGCCGTAGTAAGGTATATTTTATTATCGTATATTTTACCCTACCTTTTTGACGAGCTCGGTGGCGCAGTGGCGAAACGCGCTGTTACGTTAGTTTGACACCGACGCTCGTGTGTTCGATTCCCACACAGGACAAACATTTGTGTGCATGAAAATGTATGTTTGTCTTGGTCTGGGTGTTTTTAAGAGAGGTAGAGCGCATCAAAGCCGCCTCTCTGAGGAAGTACCTCCACCTCACAGAAAACCGCAGACAAGTAACAACCCCCTGGAGGGTCGTTGTGTTCTATAGATACTTAGCTTTCCATGGAGTTGCAGAATGCATGCTGCCATGCAATTCTGTAAGAGCAAACGTCCTTACATCCTCGGAAACAACGGCTGTTACAGCCTTGAACACAAAATTGCAATTCTTTGGTGTCGCTTTTCATGGTTGTGCGACACTAGCGCCGCAAGGCTGCGTTTGGAATTGGAATTCTACAAGGCAAACAGCCTCGCGTACGCTTACAGCCTTATAGAATATCAAATAATTTAGCCGTGATCGCAGTAGACAATGTCAAAGCTGTGACATCTGTGATCACAGCGACGCACACAGCCATTACGAGTCGCTTAGAGAATTGCATGGCTGTAGAAGAGGGTAGGGCGAGACGCAGATGAAGGCTAGTGCGACGGGGCGTGACGCAGCGGAGCAGGCAATTCCGGTAAAGTTCAGGTGTTCCAGCAGCGCAGGGCAGACTTAGAATACCTGTACGGGTGAACCCTGCAACTCACACATCCAGTGTGTTAGTCACTGACACAGCCTTGCCTCTCGATTGCCTTCCCGCCTTCGATGCTAGCCGCGGATAGTAAAAGTTAAGCATCTCAGAAGCCAGCTAGCTAATCGAAGCGAGGCAATCGAGAGAAAGAAAAAGGCAGAAAATTTGATAGGGAAACAGACAGACAGCATAAAATAGCACAGATTGATATAGAATATTAATAAAATTAGATTAGTTCTAATTGTCGTCGTAAAATAAGAAAAATACTTAAAAAACGTTACCTTTCTTGGTGAGGCCAAGTCGGTTAAGTGACAAAGAATATTTTTGCAATGTTATATTTACTACTTATATCAAAATAAATATGAAACATAACACCACTTTGCTAGTCGGAATCGGTTAACCTAATAATTATCCTTGTTCCTATCAGTATTCGTAATTAAAATCGAATTGAAAATCCGTTATCAAAGTAATATTAATAAAAATTAAGGTAAGTGACAAGTACAAGGAATGTATAGTAATTCAATCAATACAATATTATAAAGCAATCTTGCAATGAATTCCTATGGTAGACGGTAACTAGTTAAATAACATAAAATGTAACACAGAAGCTGTAAAGAATGAAATATTAGATTTATGTATGTATGTATAATGTATGACGAAAGAACGATAAAAGAAATGTGAAAATAGATTTTTTTGGCGCTCTGTTCTTTCTGCCTACCACGTAAGGGACCTGGCGCGAAGATATTGATAGAGACACGTATAGTTTTATTTGTTTTGACTTAAATGCCAGAAAATCACTAAATATTTTTACATTGAAAATTTCACTTCAGGTGGGGTTCGCAATCACGACCTTTCGAGTACCGGTTAAGTGCTTTTCCAAATGAGCTACCAGGGAGATTCGTAATGGTGGCGAATTACCAATTAGACATTGCCTACTATATCCTGTCACGTGATTATACTAACTTATAACAAAAAATATATAATTGGAGGATTTATGTTTATTACATACATACATACATATCATCACGCCTGTCTCCCATTGGGGTAGGCAGAGACTATGGAACGCCAGGTGCACCGATCCAAACATACCGCTCTCGCTTCTTCCACATTCATCAACCTCTTCATGCACGCTCTTCGGTTTGGGTACTTTTGATTTGGCTCTTTTTCAACACATCACCAATTTGATCTATATGTGTGCGTCTAGGGCGGCCCCTCCCGACATCACCATTCGCTCCTGCTTGATACACTTCTTTCGTAACTCTTTTGTCATTCATTCTTTCTAAATGACCAAATCATCTCAGCATACCTGTTTCAATTTTTGTCACTACATCAACTTTCATTCCACAAAGTTCTCGTATCGTGCTATTTTTTATTCTATCAACCATTCTCACTCCACACATACTCCTCAGCGCTCTCAGCGCTTTGTTCGATATATTATCGCTTGTTACCACGAGTGTTGATACGGTTTCCTGCTTTCACTCTTCTTTCAATATCGCTCTTAAATTTTCCAGCTCTCGTAAACATAGAACCCAATTACACAAATTCATTCTCTTGTTCCACTTTTTCATCTTCGATCATTATCTGACAATCTGTAACACTTTCATTCCTTTCAAACACCATCGCTTTCGTCATCATTACATTTATTTTCATACTTTTCCTTTTAAAAACCTCATTCATTACAGTAACCATTTGTTGTAGTTCTTCCGCCGAAGATGCAAGGAGAACCTGATCATCGGCGTACAACAGGGTTTTAAATATTGACTCATTCATTTTTATTCCACAGTCATACTCTTTCAAGTCTGTCAAACAACTGTCCATGAATAAGTTGAACAGCCAAGGGGATGCTACACAGCCCTGCCTAACACCACATTCGATGCTGAACCAGTCTGTATAGACCCCATTTACCCTAACACAGGCACTCGAATCCTTATACAACGACTCGAGTGCCCGTATCAAAATACTATCCACCTCATACATGGAGAGCGTAGTCCAAAGTTCGTCTGTCGCCACTCTGTCATAAGCCTTTTCCAAGTCAATGAACGCATGCCTGTTTATTCTCAGTCATTTATTAACAATTGAAACTTGCCAAGTTACAAATCCAAAGAGAGGTTGATGACGTCGTTGCGCTACCAAACACGTAGGTTAAGCAATGTCGGCCGCAGCCTGTTTATGGATGGGTTTATCTATCTCGAGTTTCTCCGTTAAATAATCAAAGCTCCGTGCTTCGGAGGGCACGTTAAGCCGTCGGTCCCGGCTGTCGATAGATGACAGTCGTTAAGCTAAGTCAGTGGCCCTCGGGCGGCTTGAAAACACTGGCTTCCGCCAAACCGCATTTGAGCAGCGTGCTGGAGTATGCTCTAAAACCCTTCGGTTGTTCTTCCCGAGTGCGGCGGCGGCGTACGGCATCGTGGGTAAAATGGTGCCGTCGAGCATCACTACGCAGGTCCTCTCGGGACACGGTGGGTTCTCCGCGTACTTGCACAGATTCAAGTGCGCGGATGACCCATCGTGCTTTTGCGAGCCCGGCGTGGACCAGACAGTGCAGCACATATTGTTTCGGTGTCCCGCATTCTCCAAACAGAGGTACGATTTGGAGCAGGAGTTGGGAATGCGGGTCACCGAAAAATCGGTCTCCGAAATAGTGACGGGGCATAGACCAAAATTTTTAAAATACTGCGTCAGTCTAGCGACGGCTGTCATAGATCGGAACAAACAGAACAGCCCCACCTAGGACTAATGTTGCATACCTCGGCTATACTCTGTATAGCCGATGGGATCGCGGTGGCTAGGTGGAGCTGTGAAGCTCGCTGACGCCCGTGGCTGGACTGATGCAGTATGGGGAGGGAAGTTGGAAACATATGAAGATATTTCACCGGCGTTCTAAAACGGGCAAATCAAAAATTTTTGGAAATGAAACTGAAAGATGATGAATGTAAGAATGATTTGTGATATATGAAAGCGAGTGTGATGTATGAATGTGTTTATTTATATTGTATAGTGACTTTTTTTAAAAACAAAATGTGAAAACTATTTATATTGTTAAAAAAGTGCCTTGCCCACGGCAGGGGTGTATATTTTAAAATAAAAAAAAAATAAAAAAACCCTTCGGTTGAAGGGAGACCCGTATCCCTGCAGTGGAATGAGAAAGGGTTGATGTGGTATGTCGTAAGTTACAAATCAAATATAAAAAAATAGAAAACGTGTGTGTCTCGGGACGCCCGATAGAAGTGATAACTTAAACTAATCCACATATAACTAATGCTGCCGTATGCGTGTGAAAAAGGGAAGACAGACAGACTGGCGCCGTAACGCGTTACGTAACGAAGCGGTTTACCCTCTAATAAGAAGTTATCACTTCACAAACAAATTGTTTTCGTACATTCTTACAGTGAGGAATAGAATATGGTACTTGCATACGTATCTTAACTCTTTTATCGGCGACACAGACTATCAACACCGTTTCTACTGAACTTGGCCCCGTTTTTACATTCATGTTTTGGATGATACTTACTAAAACCCGGTCATAAAAAAAGTTTTGTGTACTTATAAAAATTTCTTCAGTATTACAGCTGTTACGCAAGAATTTGTTACTTATTTTCGCATAAAACTAATTTACGAGTGCATACCCTCAAAAAATCTAGTGATATATCTCTAACCAGACTTATAATTTATACATTAGCGAGTGTTAACACGACTTTCAAAGGACAATGACGTTCTAAGGTTGGAATGTCTGTGAACTGTAATCTATGCGTGAAAATATTATCTATCTATATATAACTTCACGTCAAATCCTTTGAGGAATAGACAGAGGGAACCAGCCCAGTCCTTGCACACCTTACTCGCATCTTTCATATTCATAGCTCTTCTCTTGCATGCTCGCCGGTTTCTAAGGTGACTGTTTCATGATACCTTCTGATAAAACACGATCAATTTGGTCATGGTAGGTAAGTTTTGGTATTTCTCCTTCTACATCCCTCTACTTTCGCGGTGTATCTGTTTCGTGATTCTTTCATCCTGCATTCTTTCTACATGTCCGACCTAACGGAGCATAAAATATAATCGCCCTGTAAATACCTATAAAATGTCCGTAAATAAATTATTTTCATAATATATAACACAATTAAAACATTGATTTCTTTTTATGATGATGTTAAAAGATCTACTTGATGAGTGGGCACCAGTAAATTCATGGAAAGTTCTGGAGGGGGACAACCCCAAAGTGCCGTTAGTAGATGCACGCCAAAGCTGTCGCAGCAGTAAGACTATCGCGACAGCTGAGGTGACAAACAATCCTGGCAGTGGCGGCGTGTCATGCATCTACTAACCATAATGCAGCATTAGATCACATAGACATAGGTTTGCAGTTCGTCAGAAGGAGTATAGAACAAATTAGTTTTGTTTATGCAATGTCGGAAGGCATACAAGCCGTATGCTGGTGTAAAGCGGTTATGAACCTATGAACGCTTGTAATATATTAATTATCACTCGCGCCAAATAACAATTCTCTGGAGGGTTGTTGTGTTCCTGCAAGTGAGTGAGGTCACAAGTAAGCTAAGGAGTAGCTGTGTACCAGCAGAGGTGGCTTAATGTGTTGCAAGCTTTCATTGGCTTCGGGAACCGCTTTACGTCAGGTGGCCTGGCTTATATACCTCCCGACTTTGTATAAAAAAATAGGGGAAAAATACTAATAACCGGGCTTCAGCAATACAGTGAAATACTTTTTCACCTCAAGCCGAAAAGCGTGCCTTCACTGATTCAAACCGAGTTTCAAAATTGAATACCTTTACTGATTCAAATTGAATTTCAAAAGCTGCAGAACAGGATTTTCTATTTAATTAGTTGTTTTTCCTAAATCTTGTTTATTCTTGCTAGTAAGGTGAATTGTTATATTATGTCATATAGAGAGACTTTTATTTTTTTCTTGTACCATTAATCACTTGAAATTTTAAAAATATTATATTACGCGATACTGTCAGTAAATCAGCGAGTAACTGACTAAAGGTATTTATTGTATACACACAAATAAAAGACCGACAATAAGTAACCCATTCGACAGACGAAACTACGCTTTTTTGAACAGAATCAAAGGGCCGACCCTACCTGTCGCATTCGAACTAAAGACTCCCCGTTTGTACAGAACAAAGAGACCTTTTGTAACTTATCCTGATGGTAATTATTTTGTTCCAGAAAGCCAATAAGTATTTTTTATTCCACTAAATACATATTTTTTTTACCACGTTACACGGAAAATAACCACTGGGCCGGATATGAAGAGGTTATGAAGAACGTGTAATTATTTGCCTTATAATAGGAGTTTTTTTTATATACTACGTCAGGAGGCATACAACCATACGGTCCACCTGACGTATAGCGGTTACCATCTAGGCTATGGTAAACGCTTGCAATACGTTAAGTATTACTCGCGCGATGCCACCTCTGCTGCTACACAGCAACTCCTTAGGACAGGAGACCTCACGCAGGAACACAACAAGCCTCTAGGTAGTTGTTATTTGGCTGCAGTATTTTTGTGAGGTGGAGGTACTTTGCCAGACGGGCTGTTTGATGTTACCTCTTTTAAAAACGCCCAGACCAAGACAAACAAACATTTCTGTGTATGAACAATACACAGAAATGTTTGTCCTGTATTGGAATCGAATCCACGAACGTAAGTGTCAAAGAAGCGTAACAACACGTTTCACCACAGCGCTACCGAGCTCATCAAGGAGTAAATCAGAACACGAGAATCGCTCTCATCAAGGCTCAAGTTTCCTGGTCAGTCACCTGGATTATCGTTCAGCTGTGCGGCAACTACTGGATACTAGCTAAGACCTTGTGATTCAGTGCAAAGACTAGCTGTGAATTCTCAATGATAATAACTCAAACACGGTATGCCCTTAAACTTAAGGAGAAATTTTACCTCCCTTTGTGTAGGGTTGTAGTAAGTTTTCTAAAGTTTGTTCAATAAATTGCGCTCCGAGAAGTTGTTCGATACGATGCCAATCATCGACTTATATTACCTACGGTAGGTAATATAAGTCGATGATGCCAATAGCCTCTTTTTACAATCGTACCGCTCGCCGACGACTGGTAATTCTCACATATTGAAGCCACAGTGGTCGCGTACTGTACGGTTCAAAAGAGAACTTTTAAGTTGTGGAATGTACTCCGGGTTGTGATTGGGTAGTATAAAAATATATACATTCAGAGCTACAATGCGGGACAGGTCCACGATACGTTGCTCTAACTAAATACTCTACTATACTACGATAGTATCTCCGCACATTCTTTTTAAGCGTACCCTCCCCTATCTGAAGTGGCAACTCTCACGGTCACGCTTTGGTTTCCGTTCAAAGGCATTCCAGAGACTTCTACAAATCCGTAGTAAATCCCAATTGAACAAGAGCATATATGAGTGTATGCAAAGTTAAATGCCTTATCCAATCATATAGCAGTTAGAAAGCTTAAAGGCTGTATTCCTAATGTTTAATAATTCAATAAACTCGCAAACATTCAAAGTTTTGGAGACATTAAGATGTTTATGATCCACCAGAATTCATTACTCAAATGTTCTTTCTAGTTGTTTGTACTGCGTCGGTAATATATAATATGAAATTATTTTTGTCTGTACCTACCGCTCAGTGGCTCCTATAATTTAAAATATTCACTGAAGGGATACAATCTCCAACATATTTATTACATATAGATATCAAAAGTGGTATTCGGTAAAACACGCCAACTATCTAATCTTGAAGAGCGATCAACAAAAGTCATTTATCATTTCGTAGAACCTATTCCCTGGAACGGTATAATAAACAAGGAATCTACTATGTCAGCTGACGCCTCAAATATAGCGGTTGGTATAATCTTATATATTTTTGCTTATTGATACCTATAAGATGGTAAACAAGCGTAAAACTTTATGTTTAATATTTTTTACCTAAACATCTCAGTGATTCGAGTCTACTGACCAATGGGAGAATATTTTAACCAATAAGCCGATAAGTGTCGCGATGTTCGTCTGTTAATTAGCCAATAAGAGCTACGCGTTCTACTTTACCCCCGACCCGTAGCGGTGAATTAAGTAACTACGTAATATCGGTCTCATGTCGATTCTCTATAGGTTGCTTTCTTCATGATGGTGGTCACTTATCCTAGCTCAGTGTTCCGCAAAGTTTGTGCCGCAGTACATTGGCGTACCGTAATCATTAGACAATGTGCTGCAAAAATGGCAAGCTATATCAGAAATTTAAGGCTTCGTTACACAAAAAGAGATTTTTTCTTTATTAATTCTTTATTTGGTATAGGTGTACCTTAAATATAAAAAGCTCATTGACTTGATTATGATTATTCGTTCATGAGTATATTCCTGTGAGGGATCCTTGAGTTTTGGTAAAGATTTGAAGAAAAATTAAAAACAAAATCTAAAACGTATATTATAACCAAATCTTTTAATTAAAAAACTTAAACCGACTCTATTAAAGTCGTTAGTAGACATAAAAAAAATATTTGAATTGGCGTCGACGGCAATGAATGAAGGCACTTATTTATTTGGACTACCTGGGTGACCAAGCTTCGTCCGGCGTTGTATTTTTTTCTGGACGGGACTAGAGCAGTGATAGCCTAGTGGATAAAAGAACCAGCTTATTAACCAACTTTTCGAACGATTCGAATCCTGTAATGGGCATGTATAACTAAATTTGTGTTTTCTGATTTAGGTACACCAATACTCACGTTGTCTGACGGCAGTCACTCCATATTAAAATCAAAGACACTTCACTGTAGAATTTCATTTCGGATAATTAATATTCATGTTATGATAGTACGCCATATGAAAAACTTTTAAGCAAACCCGACATTACCATGACGTGTACAGTAACCCAAATATAAACATAGAAGTAGAACCTAACCTAACGCAATAAATGTACGAGTATCATTGGCAGAGCTGCGATAGCCAGCGGAGCCACATTACCCTCAAAATTGCCGTTTGGGGTAGACTGATGTCATCCAGCTAGCGTTTAGACGGTAATAGTGAGAAACTCCAAAATCGACACACTAATAGCTAACATATTGTAGTTTTGTATCCTTTAATTTGAAATTTAAATGTTCGTTGGTGAGGAAGAACGGTCCAAAATCGTTCCAATTAGAAAAAAAAACATATGGGAAAACGTATGGCCGGCCACTCTGCAGTGCAGAGTCTGCACTGCACTCCCATCAACAGAAAAAGTAACAGCACTCGTCGCTAGATGTCGTACAGGGTTCCATATATTTTTAAAAAATTAAAAAATTTAAAATAAAATATTTATATATTTTGTAAATTTAAAAAATATCAGCTCTGCCTACACAGCTTGCTGTTATTTACTATTTATTGTTCTTTCTTTATACCCTCGATCATAAAACCTCGTCTTTTGTTGAACAAAATTAAAATACCTTCATATGTATTTTGGCCCCTACCAATGTTGCTCGTATGTTGTACAACAACGAGTCAATTAAAACGTTAGAAACTTTTCACTACTCTTTTATCCCCCTTTTTGGATTCTCCTACTCTAACTAACCTCCCCCAAAAATGACAATTTTTATATGGCTTTTCGATTATGGACTATAGGTACATATGAGCTGCATGTTATACAAGAAGCCAAAGAGTATAATCAACAAGTATCTAATCTGTCGACTATGAACAGGTATTCAATCGAGACCTGGGCCGTGCAGCATTCTCTCCGAATGGTGTCATATTGATCATAAGTACTGAAGAGCAAATACGACTACATTTGCCGTATACTTGTTTGGCACCTTAGCGGTATAAAAAAAGTTAGTGATACAAAACCGCTAATACGTGACAAATAAAACCTCAGCTTACTCGTTCATGATTTCTACTCATGTTATGTAACACCAGTGGACTTAAAAAAACGAATAATGGACGTCCGAAATACGAACGGGATGAAGCAGTACCTAATGGATTCTTCGTTGTAGGCAATTTTTTGCACTATCCTATGTGGGTTTTCTTTTCTGTTTCTGTATGTTACACAATCATATTACGCTGGCGATTTGTATGATTTCGGTTATTTTCCATATTGGAGTTCGTTTTAGATTTTTGTAATACAGGATGGAAAGTAGGTACCATAAAATTTTGTGGTGCCCACATAAGGTCAAGTGGATTATGCTTACAATAATTACGCCCGTGCTGTCATTTTCAGTATAGGTATGCAGCTAAATTCTTCTCCTTTGGGCGTTAAAGTATCTCTATTATTTTACACTTAATATCTCATACTCTCTCTCTTTCTCTTCTTTCCTGTCCTCGCTGATTAGTATTATAAGTCATTCTGTATTCAAACGTCATTATCAATTCCTTTAAATACTTTAAGGTTGACAATAAGAGATTTCTTGCAGGGTTACGTCCGCTGCTTTTTTTAATCAGTAACATATATATGTATTTATTTTATTATTATTCTATATTATTTCAAATACTGGATACGCACAGAGATGACCATAGTGGTGATAGCAAAAGCGGGACAAAAGCGACCAGTGCAGCTATAGTAACGCCAGCAGTGTTGGCATGCGTATTACTACGAGTACTAACTGTATTACTGTGGAAGGAAATATCTAATGAAATATCTTAAGGAAATATCTTATGGACCCCATGAGACGGTTTTTGCATAGTATATAAATAAACCGGGGAGCGTGCATTAGAAGAGCTATTAGTTAAAGAAGCGAGTGAGGTATATAAAGACTCTCGCTCGCTTCTCTCTGCCTAACCCTCAAGAGATTTGGCGTGAAATTATATAGAGAAATGTAAATAAATTCACCTTTAAAGGAAGTAAAGTAGAACGCGCCGATCTTATTGGCTAGAATGCGGATATTCATCGGCTTATTGGCGAAAGTATCCTCCCATTGGCCAGTAGGAATCTCAGAAATATTTAGGCGCTACAACACGACGTTTCTATGAGTGAGGGTTGCCTTTATGCGCTGGCAATGGGTTTATTGATGTGTATACTACTAACTGTAATGGATTTGACCTGTGGACATTCAAACTTCTTTTGTTGTGCGTATGAGCATTTTCTATATGTTTGTGTGTATGTACAAAATTGAATTTCGTAGCAACCGAATTTAAAATGTACTCACTAGTAATAAAGCAAACATTTCATTAAATTTACCGACAATACGAACAGATCCTTATAATAAAACTCGTTAAACACTCCATTTGTCGCATATCAAGCGGTTTTCATCTTTACAGCATCACGTTAAAGACATATTTTAAGAATTAAGTAATTTTCTTATTTTGGCGTAACAACCGTACCCACAACTTCACAATATGGGTAAAACCATTCACCGGTGGCGTTTTGTGCTTTTCATTCACATCCGGCGTTCGTGAAACGATTATTTTGATTGAACTTTCGAAAAAGGAGCAATAAATATAAAACCATTCAATTTCATGTTTGTTGAGATTTTATCTTTTCAATATTCATGTGTGGGGTTTTGTTTTAGAGGTATTTGTTTAAAGTTGTAATGGGGTTCCATACAAAGTGCTTTGCACCGAGCATTCAGTGAAATATACATTTTTATTTTTGAGCGATTGTAAAATCGAGCGAATCGTTCGCTTTATTTTCGAAAGATGTTTCTTTTATAAAACGTCGGGATGCATAGGGCCCACCTAATGTAAAGCGGTTACCGTAGCATATGACCGCTTGCAATATAATAAATATCCCTCCCGCGATGCCACCGCTGCTGCTAATACAGCGACACCTTATGAGCTTACTGGCAACCTCACTTACACTTGCAGGAACAAAACAACACTCCAGGTAGTCGTTATTTGGTTGCAGTTTTCTGTGAGGTGGAAGTACCTCTCCAGACGATGCTTGGATGCGCCCATCTCTCTTAAAACAAACACCATGCCAAAATGAACAGACATGTGTTCAGAAGCGTAAATAAAATCCAAAAATAGACGAAATATTTATTAATGTACGTCACCTACTTCGCTTGGGTGAGGTTTTTGCTCACGAATTTTCGATTGTCTCTGATAAAGAAAATCCAAATTACCTACAAGGAAGACTTTGCTACCAAGTTGTGCAAAAGCAACTAAAAAATATTCAACAAACCCGATTAAACAACATAACTGGAGTGCCCGTCAACGTACGTGAAATAACGTAAAAAAAAAAGTTTGAATCTTATTTATCTATCTACACTAAAGTGTTTCAAGTATCGCTCGCACTTTCCCACCAAAGCAGCAACCCATTAGAATCTCACATCTACTTGGAGGTAATGCGCAACAACGCGTCTGGGGATAGTACCTCCTCACAGAAAACCGCAGCCAAATAATAACTTCCTAGGGGGTTGTTGTGTTCCTGCGTGTGAGTAAGACCACCTGTAAGATTCTAAGGAGTAGCTGTGTTAGCAGCAGAAGTGGCATCCTGCGAGTGATACTTAATGTATTGCAAACGTTCATAGATTACGGTAGCTACTTTACATTAGGTGGGTCATATACTTATATGACGTTGTATAGAAAATTCAGACATGTTCATGCACGCAAATGTTTTTCGTATAAAACAAACAGAAGTGCTGAAAAAAAGGCCAAATCAAAAGCACCCAAAACCGAAGAACATGCATGTAAAGGGTTGATGAGTGTGGAATAAGTGAGAGCGGTATGCCTACCCCAATCGGAGACAGACGTGAAGATATGTATGTATGAGTGAAAGATTTATTCTTTATTTGCCATTGGGTCCTTGCAGGCATGTCTTACATTCTCTTTTATATAATCTTATTGTATCATATGCAATTCACTTACGTCATTATTTTTATTTTTTAGTCTGCTGGCATTTTGGAAACGACTATTGGCGAAGAAAAAGTGCGAAAGAAACTTGCCAATGTACCTAGGTCTCTTTTCAGATTGTCAATTAGATATTACAATTAATTCATGTCAGCATATTGGTGCAGAGATAAATGAGAAAATATTGCCTGTGCTAAATTATTTCCGGCCATCTTTGACTGTTACATAATATCATTATCTATAAATTCACGCCAAATGGCAAACTCCAAGTAACGAGCATTTTCGCAACACAACTTATTTTAAAGTTTAAATTAAATGTATTTAATGTCCCAGTGTGATTGGGTGTGTCACGCACATCCAATCACACTGGGACTGTCTTTACGACGTGTTTTCGACGTCACTAATATATGGGACTGGCGAAGTGTATACTTTTAGTTTTACCGACGATTTTTCTAACAAAATAGAAGAAAACTGATTCTTTACGTGAGATAGGAAAACAAAAACAATAAGAACTTTTGCCGCGAACCGAAATAAAACCGGACATAAGAAAAAGTAGCTACAAGACGCTAATGTAGGATTTGATTAAAATACTTTTTTCATCTCTCCCGTTCGGAAACTAAGCATTTCATTACCCATATAGCGGGTGGAATATCGCACCATGTCACATTCGGCATAGTAACATCGCGTGATACAGCTTATGATTATGAAACATCCATAGTAGTAAAAAAATCGAACATTGCAAGTCCGATAAGAATCCTTAGCCACATGTAGATAACAATTCCTTACCCACAGACAAAAATGCCGTATAAACAATTCTTGTACATATTTTCTACAAAAGGTTAGGTTTAACACGGTAGCGTTTGCCTATGTTTATAATACAAACGAGTATATAATATATATAATATTTGTAGAAAATTTGGTCATAAGTCCAAAATAACACCCAAATTCACTAGATATGGGTTTTGTTAAACTGTTTCAGGCGTGTACGTTTTTAACTGCTTACCTCAGGCAGGCCGTATGCTTGTTTGCCACCTTAGTGGTATAAATAAAAGCCTTAGAAACTAGCGAACGGGTATTTGAAGAGCAATTAATGTTAAAGAAGTAAGTGAAGTTCGTAAGGCTCGAGTCACGTGGCGCTCTATCCTCTCAAAGGATTTGGCGTAAGGGATTTGGCGTGAAGTTTAAGATTTAGAGTCCGAAACTGAATTTCGAAAAACCGTATTTCGACAACATTTCCATTTTCCGTTCGGAAACTAAGCATTTCATTATCCATGTAGCGGGTGGAAAATCGATGAAAGAAAGTTTGTAATTGTTACATTCAGCATTAAAACATCGCATGGATACAGCTTATGACTATGTTGATATTATAATAGTAAAAAAATCGCTCGATCCTCTCTGCCTGCAAGGGATTTGGCGTAAATAGTTACTTCAAGAAATTTACCAATGGTGCGCGTAAAAAAACAACATATTATGTAGTTCTCTAGTGAGCTAGCATCCAAAGCCATTAAACTATAAAAAAACAGTGAAAGTATGAAAAAACTGTAAAAAAAATAATAAGCAGATATCTAAATAGAAAAAAGTGACCAATTACACCCTCGAATAAAGTTGCATTGCATGAGTGAATGTAGCAATAATAAGGGAATAAAGGGAAATGTGAACAGATATCAAATTCAATTAAAACATCTTGTCTCTTTAGTGAGCTCATGAATGGTTGGACTGATAATGTAAGTAAATTGTATATATATATGGATTATTATTGATAACTATATACATTTTCATCATTTACTAAAGATACTATCAACGGAATATATAATGATGTATCTTAGTACATTAAACTAGGAAAGTATACACAGGAACAGATTTTAAATAAAATTATACTAAAAGGAAAAGAAGTTGTAAATATACTGAAGTTAAATTTTCTCTATGGTTTGATGAAGTTATTATTATCTAGGCTGCACGATTAGGCATTGTAATTTATGAAACAACGTAACTGTATCTTTGTTCGCTATGTGAAGTTCTTAATGGTGGAATAACAGCACGTTGTAGTAGGTACGTTCATTAAAACAACGAAAACATAACTTTTTGTTTGTTTGGTGAAGATGTTACCGTCGAAATGATACGATGACGCATTGTAGCACGTACTCATGAAAGAACATAAGCATGTGTTTTTATTCAGTATTATGGTGAAATTGTTAACGGAGGACCGTATCGATGATGATGTTAGAAACAGAGTTAGTCTGAAAGAGAGAGTCGATGTTAAAACAAGAAGAGGCAAGCTGTGTTGGTTCGGACATGAAGAAATAATTTAAAAAGAAAGAATTACGAAACACATATACAACGTAAAAGTAGACTGATGTAGGAGCCAATGAAGGTCAAAAATTACCTACATGATCAAATCGATCGTGTTTTATCAGGTGATGTCAGGAGCCTTAGAACCCGGCGAGCATGAGCAGAGCATGAATGTTAAGAAGCGAATAAGAAATAAAGAAAGAAAATATGTTTATTAGGCACTTTTACAATTATTTGGAGTTTTCCAATACAATATATTTAAAAAATAATAAAAATCACTAATAAAGTGTGTAAGGATCGAGACAAGTGGCGCTCGATCCTTTCTGCCTACCCAGCAAGGGATTTGGCGTTAGATATAGATAGATAGATTGTTAACGGTGTAATAACACGATGAAACTTTATAGTACATACATTCATGAAACAACGAAAGTATCAGTTGTTTGTTTATTTGGTGAAGTTGTTAACGGCGCGATGAAACACTGCAGTCGGTATGTTCATCGAACAACGAAAGCTATGTTTTCTTGGTGAATTTGTTAACATCAAGTTGATACGATGGCGTATTATAGTACAAGTGCATAAAACAACGAAAGGATATGTTTTTGTTCGCTTTGTTAAAGGTAAAATGATACATTGATGTGTTGCACTAGATAAGTTTATGCAACAGTGATAAGTATACTTATCTCTTTGTTTACTTGCTGAAGTTATTAAAGACAGGATAATACGACAACATTTCTTAGAACGTACGTACGAGTATAGGACACAATAAAAGTACATGTGCAGATATTAAGTGAAGTTGTTGTTGTTATCAGCATGTGTACGATGACGCACTGTAGTACATAAAAAAAGTGGGGCCGAATTCGATTAAATTATTTTTGTTAGTTTGGTGAAGTCTTTGTCATGTGGGTTTATACAATGACAATGACAATTGCAATATAACAAAAAGATTGCCAAAAACGACTTGGGCTCTCCGATTTTTGGAATTTTATATCTCTAAGAGCACTAACAGTTCGAGAATTACCTAGCCCGGCCATAAGTTATATTACAAATGAATATGCATTTATTTTTTTATGCAGCAATGTAATCTTAATGAAACTTAATATGTACATATTTATAGAAATCTCATTAAAATACAAAAAAAAAATATTCTAGTCGAAATGGCCACCTTTTGCTTTGATACAGGCCTTTACTGGCTACGAATCTATGGGTTTACGCACTGTTTTCATGGGAAATTTTGCCACTTGCTCCAGAGATTTCTTAAGACATACAATCTCGAAGTGACGTGTCGAACAGGCCATGTCCTCTGAAACCGACCATAATTTGTAGTCTAAGGGGTTCTGGGCTAGACGAAGGCTAGTCTTCAGCTCTTATAAAGTCCGGAAAGTTGGTTTCAAGCCAGGCTTTCGTAGTTCGTACCTTGTGACCAGGTACAGAGTCTTGCTGGAAAATCATTTTTAAAAAGTGTATTGCTGAGAGGTTTTACAAGACGATCTAAGATAGTCTCTTGATACACTTTGACTGAAGTTTTCACTCCTTTTTCACAAAAATGAAACTTTGTGACTCCTTGATAAGACACCCCTCACCAAACCATTACAGACACAAGATGATGACCACGTTGTACCTTTCCGACAACTTGAGCGGCTTCTTTAGAACTGTGTGTACATTTTGTCATTTTACTTGTTGTAGTGCTCTTTAATAGTGAAATTTTTTCATTAGTAAAAAGGATATTTCTGTATATTTCACCCGCGTATCGGGATAAAAGGCGTTTTGATCGATCTCTTCAACTGTAGGAATTAATTTAGGGCATGTCCTGTATATCGACGATAAGCGCCGAGCTTCGGGTCCTGTTTTATTATACACTACAGAGTCCTAGCGATAAGAATTTTTATTTCCTAATGGGGTTTCAGCGACTTCTGGCTTTTACAGCATTAACAGCCTTTGTAGTTCTAACAGCGCGCGGTCGTCTCGATCCTTTATGGTCTTCAACAAAGGAAATGTTGGTATATATATCGATAATATATACGAGCATACGGCTGATACCAATGTATCAGCCTTACTGTACAAGCACTTCCACACTTCGATGTACTGATTGATAGTCAATTCGGCATCGCTGGAGAGACTGAAGCATCGCCCATGTCTCAACGTAATCAAAAGCCTTTTCATAGTCCACATACGCTAAACATAAGGGCAGATTATACTCCTCAGATTATATTCTGTATAATCTGGCGGAGGGTATGTATGTGATCCACAGTGCTAAAGACTTTTCGGAATTCGGCTTGTTCGGGAGGCTGGAATTCATCAAGTATGCGTGCGAGACGGTTTGTGATGACTCTCGAAAACAGTACATAAACGCGGCTCAGAAGCGATACCAGCCTATAGTTCTTCAAAAGGGTCTTATCACCCTTTTTGAAGAACAACATGACCAGGCTTCTGCTCCACGCTTCCGATGTTTCACTGGAGTGTATGACGGAATTGAATTGCTTCTGAAGGACTACAAGTATCGGCCTTCCGCCGGCTTTCAAAAGCTTCGCCGTAATTCCGTCCTCACCCGGTGTTTTCCCATTTTTAAGCTGTTTGAGAGCCATACAAATCTCGTACAGACAGATGTCCGGGATATTTTCGGTATAGTGTCGGTTCAGTTTAGCTCTTGGGTCGTTCTAATAAATATAGGTAGGTATTTCCGTAGTAGTAAAGGACCAATTAGTTATTCTATGGCGAACACTAATAAATGATTAGTGGTAGAAAATTATTTAAATTAACATAATTTCAAAACCCTACATAGATCTTTAAGAGCAAGCGAATAAAGTTCAGTATCGACTATCAGCAGTTTATCTCGCTTATTTTCCTGTTTTACTACCTGACTAAGAAGCGAAGAATTGTGTCTATTACCAATGTGGGTAGGTATACATGATGCCGCACGAACATCCACATGCATTATTTATGCTTTAAGGGGTAGCGTTTATTGAAATCGTGCAAAACAAAATGCTGTAAATTACGAAGAGTCTATGTTCAGAACATGTGAAATCTTTTCATGTTTGCGTAAAGCAAAAAAGGTAACATCTCTTGAGCTACTCTCAAGAAATGTTACCTTTTTTTCTTTATACAACGTCGGGAGGCATAAAAGCATTCGGTCTACAGGATGTAAAACAGTCACTGTAGCCTATAAACATCAGCGATACACGGAGTATAGCTTGCGTGTGGAGTTGTGCCGTTACCATTTTCCCATTACCAGTACTTTGACATACTGCGTAATATTCCCTAACGGTGGGAATATTGTTTAATATCTATCTATAACTTCGCCAAATCCCTTGCGGGGTAGGCAGAGAGTACCGAGCGTCACGTGACTTGATCCTTACACACCTCACTCGCTTCTTTAACCTTCATTGCTGACATCACCTTGTGATAGAACACGACTAATTGGTCATGGTAGGTAAGCCTTGGCCTTCCTCGGCTCCTACATCCTTCCACTATTGCGTTGTATATCTATTTCGTCATTCTTTCATCCTGCATTCTTTCGACATGTCCGAACCAACGGAGCATACCTCTCTTTCAGACCAACTCTGTTTCTAACAGCATTGCAAATACGGTCTACAAGCATCACACCAATATTTTTAGTCTGAGAATATAAATGGTAAAAAATATATTTAACTAATTAACATTTTTAGTTTAATATCGTCTTGTTTAAATCTTTACAAAAAACTGTGAAAAAACTGTTATTTTATAATTAATTATATTAGATATATACAGTATATATATAATAGACGTTTAGATTTTGAAAATTTATACCGTGACTTACTGTGATTGTCTGAAAATACCTTTGTGATCTAAAAAAATCTATTAAATAATACTGGAACGTTGTGATGGAACTAATGCGTTTAGTCAAATTTAATAAATGTTAATTAGTTTAATGTATTTTTTACTGACAGACAGACAGAAACTTGTCAAAAAATGTAATAAGTAACTTGATAGGAATAATGAGAAAATACACAGAAAGTTACTGTATGGAAGTTACTCGGAAGTTACTTTCTCGAAATTTACTCTAGAAGTTAGGTACTGGGAATATTGAAAAAATAATATGTAGAACCATCATTTCGGTTGCATTTAAACTAGAAGTGGTAGAAGTTTTACGATTCACTCTTAATAACAAATAAAATTTAAGAAAACATAAATTTTACCTTAAATTACTATTTTTCAGAAATGTTACTATTCCTAGTAACATTTTACTTATTTTTTAAACGTTACTGAAAATACTCGACTGGAGTAAAATAACTGGTAACGGTACATCACTGTCATATCTATATCTAACCCCGATGCAAGCACAGAATCTTTCCAAGAGTTCACTGATATCCACGTTTCAAATCCTGCCATTAAATTCGTGCTCGAAATTTACGATGTTTACATCGCGAGGAAACTCGCATGTCCAAGAAATTATATTTCGAAAGACGTTTGACCTAACCTAAAAAAGATCACATTTTTCTCTGGGTTGTAAAGGTCAGATGGCAGTCGCTCCGTGTCAAAATCAATATATTCGCCAAATCCTTAGGTTTGGGTAGCAGCGGACCTCGCCAATCCTAATGGCTTAGGAAACGGGATAACCCTAAGAAGAAGAAGACTGATATCCACGCTTAGTCACATAACACAAACTCCATTTAGCTGATATTTTCTGTGAGATGGACATATTTGCCCAGTCGAGCTGTTTTGTTTTTTGTTTGTCTCTCTACCTATCTTGTGCCAGAACCACGATTGTAAAATAAGCATCACGTGCAGTTTGGCTTAGACTCCAAAAATGACAATGATCCACTAATACCACAAAATTATAGACATGGTCGTCTATAATTGTGTAGTATTATATACACAAAAAGAGACGACCTTTAGTCACATATTGTCCAATGCATCGAATTGTCCGCGGTATAAAACTGTCCACAGTATCAAAATGGTCACCTTAAATAGTTGGCATTATTATTAAAATGCCACTTCATCATCCAAGTTGTAAAACGAAAACATTAAAGTTGCAGTTGATAAAAGTTTATGTAAATATTACACAAAATTAGAACGATGATTTGAAATGCTACTGAACGAGTATTAAGAAATTATCAAAAATTCTCTACAAACACCTTATTTAATCAAGTCATGGACTATGCATGATTTTTGGGGCCCGGATCATTCAGAATTGTCAGTCCTTTTAATATTACTGAGCTGGCGGTCAATCCCTGGGACGAACGAAGCATCCGAGACAGAGACGATCGGAGCGGTCATGGCAGCGACGGCAACGGACAATCCCCGAGACGAACAAAGGATCCGAGGCACAGACGATCGGAGCAGCCACGGCAGCGACGGCGTGCATCTGCTAACGGCAGTCGGTGGGTCCCGGCCAGCGCCAGTTTGATGAATTAATTGCTAGCGGAAGCACGTAAAGTAATTTAAATTTGCCTGTAAATTAGACTTTCGCAAAATAACGCTTGAATATTTTACCTAAGAAATAATGGACTTATCGCTGGAATCACTTAACTGTACCATTCTGTATTATACATCAGCACAACACAGTAGCAATATCTAGCCTAAGATCTAAACAAGTCGCGTTGTTAACTCGTAATGAAACATTGGTTGTTCGGTGGCTCGGGATACGGGTCAGTCATTGTCGACATCGTTTCATTATTGAATTCACTTTTGTAAACAACTCTCTATTAGCTGCATTGTGTTTTTATTACATTTTGATTCAGTTAACTTTGAAGTCTACTTTTATTTTTAATTATTTTCATTGATTATACTCGTAAAAATACATATTTTCAAGTCGCCTTCATGAACACAATCCCAAATAAGGTAATGGAGTATGCAGAATTAAATTTTAATCACTTTTCATTTTATAGTTAATAGATTCAGGCGTTATTTTGCGAAAGTCAAACTTACATGCAATTTGATCCAACCTGCTTTGTGTGCTTCCGCCACCAATTAGTTCATGCGGCCTAGCGCCGGCCGGCACCCACCCACTACTGTTAGTGCGTGCATCATGCCGACGCTGCCATGGCTGCTCCGGTAGTCTCTGCCTCGGCTGCTGCGGTCGTCCGCCATCTGGAACAGAATCCGCATGCCCCCTCCACCACCGTCGCTGCCACGACTGGCCTGGTCGTCGCTGCGACACGTGTTTCGCCTCTCCACGAGGCATCATCAGGCGTTGTAGACGTTAATCGTAAGAATAACATGCTACAAGTGACAAATCCATCGCAGTGCCGTCCCTTATATTGAATTGAGGGTGGGGGTGGATGGTGTGAGCGAAAAGATATTTAATAGTGGGGAATGGTTTACGTCAGTCTGTTTGTTCATGAGAGTAATTTTAGAATTTTTATGTTTATTAATTTCTAATTGTTCCCTAATATTTAGTTTTAAACCTTTGTCTATGGTGTGTAAAATTTGATATGTATTAGTGGGGTATAAGTTATGTCCTTTGTCTATGAGATGCTCAGCGAAGTGTGACCGTTCTGGGCAATTGTTTTTATACGCCGACACGTGTTCGTGAAATCGTGTTATAAAGTTACGTCCCGTTTGACCGATATAAACGTGTTCACATTCATCGCAGAACAGCTTATAGACGCCGGATTTTTTATTGGGCGGGATTTTATCTTTAGTGTTACAAAGTGACTTGAGTGTATTATGGGATTTGAGAGCAACATGTATGTTATTTTTTCTAAATATGTGAACTATTTTGTCAGTGATTTTTCCCAGGTATGACAAACTCGCAGTGTATTTATTTGTCGAAATATATGGAACCGCGTACAATAGTCTGTTAACGATACTACTCGTCTTTTTACGCAATAATTTATCGATGGTAGATTTGGAATAACCGTTTGACTTCGCGATCTGATATATTACATCAAGTTCTTTGTTGTAATTATCCTTACTTAATGGAACGCTCATCAAACGGTGTATCATAGTTTTATACGCTGCGAGCTTGTGTTGCCAAGGATGGCTGGATGACGCGGGAATCGTGGTATCGGTATGAGTGGGTTTACGATATATCGAAAATTTATGGAGGGATTGATTTTTAGTTATGGTTAAATCTAAAAAGTGAAGTGAACTATTTTGTTCTATTTCTAAAGTGAATTTAATTTTAGGGTGGATTTTTATTTAATTTGGAAACAAAGAGATCCAATTGACGATTGGTACCTGTCCAGCATATGAGAATATCGTCGACATATCTATAGTAATAGAATATGTGTGGTTTACCGATTATGTGTTCGCGTTCGTAATTATCCATAAATAAGTCAGCCATCAATGGACTAAGAGGGGACCCCATTGCTAACCCTTCTTTTTGAAAATAGTATTTATTATTAAACTGAAAATAATTTTGAGACATGCAAAGTCTTGTCAGTCGTAATATGTCATCTGTTTCGCCAGGATGAATGAATTTATTTTCTAAAGAGGACTTGAGGATTTTTAGACAATCCTCGTAAGGTACATTAGTAAATAAACTTTCAACGTCGAGTGAAATTAATTTGGAAGAAGGGGGTAGTGTTAAGTTTTTTTTTTTTTTTTTAGACTATCTATTAAATGTAAACTATTTTTAAGACTGTGTTTTGGCTCAAAAGATATCCTTTCACGGATATGTACATTAAGAAATTTTGCCAACTTATAGGTGGGAGCTCCAATGTACGACACAACTGGTCTTATTGGAATATTGATTTTATGTAATTTTGGTAAACCATAGGCATAGGAGAATGGGGATTCATGGGAATAATTTTGAATTTTGAATATGAATTATCCGGAAAGATATATTTCGAGCCGTTAACAGTTAACTTTAATTGGGCTAAATATTTGTTGGTGGGATCTTGACTTACCGTAAAAAAGCTGTCTGTCTGTAAAACGTCACTGACTTTGGAGTTATACTCATTACGGTCCATGATGACTAACGTATTTCCTTTATCCGCTTTAGATAAAACAATAATATCGGTTAAAATTCTCTGCCTGACAGATACCAACGCCTTGGCCTCACTATTAACGGTATTTTGATTTGGAAAACATTTAAGTTGTTGGGCTATGGAGTGCTTTAAGAAATTATCTTTTTTATTTCTAATAACCGCGACCTCCGCGTCAACCGCCAGGTTTTCAAGGGATGTTTGTGTTATTTTGGGGGGGATACTGTACTTTAAACCCTTTTCCAAAAGTGTGATTTCCTGGTTAGTAAACTGTGTATTTGATAAATTTTTTACGCGGGGGTAGAAGGTGTGACATGCAGAATTAGTGTAATTTGGGGTTAAATCACTTTGTAACACAGGAGATGGGCGTTGTTGTGAAATGAGTCTGTCAAGTTTGTCTGTTTGAGAGGTGTACTTTTTGTGTATAAAATTAGACGCGAGTTCTCGGGCTTTTTGATCTACTAAATCGAATTCTACGGGATGTAATTTGTGGGCGAGTTCGGTATGTAATATTTTTAAATGTGATTTGAGGTTGTCCCTAACGGCAAACCAACGACGTGACTCCTCATTTAGCCAGATGAATTGGGCTTTTTTGATGGCTTTTTTAGCCGCTATTGAACGTGAATGTGATGTTATAGAAATATAGTTGGGAATCACGTGGTTGTGTTTGCACTGTTGGTTGAACCAGAGATTTTGAACGGCAATGCGGTGGAGTTTTGTCAACTTAATATACACCTTCACCTGATCAGCTATACTTGCTGCCATTAAATAGTTAATAGATTCAGGCGTTATTTTGCGAAAGTCAAACTTACATGCAATTTGATCCAACCTGCTTTGTGTGCTCCATCAATTTTCGATATATCGTAAACCCACTCATACCGATGCCACGATTCCCGCGTCATCCAGCCATCCTTGGCAACACAAGCTCGCAGCGTATAAAACTATGATACACCGTTTGATGAGCGTTCCATTAAGTAAGGATAATTACAACAAAGAACTTGATGTAATATATCAGATCGCGAAGTCAAACGGTTATTCCAAATCTACCATCGATAAATTATTGCGTAAAAAGACGAGTAGTATCGTTAACAGACTATTGTACGCGGTTCCATATATTTCGACAAATAAATACACTGCGAGGTTGTCATACCTGGGAAAAATCACTGACAAAATAGTTCACATATTTAGAAAAAATAACATACATGTTGCTCTCAAATCCCATAATACACTCAAGTCACTTTGTAACACTAAAGATAAAATCCCGCCCAATAAAAAATCCGGCGTCTATAAGCTGTTCTGCGATGAATGTGAACACGTTTATATCGGTCAAACGGGACGTAACTTTATAACACGATTTCACGAACACGTGTCGGCGTATAAAAACAATCGCCCAGAACGGTCACACTTCGCTGAGCATCTCATAGACAAAGGACATAACTTATCCCCCACTAATACATATCAAATTTTACACACCATAGACAAAGGTTTAAAACTAAATATTAGGGAACAATTAGAAATTAATAAACATAAAAATTCTAAAATTACTCTCATGAACAAACAGACTGACGTAAACCATTCCCCACTATTAAATATCTTTTCGCTCACACCATCCACCCCCACCCTCAATTCAATATAAGGGACGGCACTGCGATGGATTTGTCACTTGTAGCATGTTATTCTTACGATTAACGTCTACAACGCCTGATGATGCCTCGTGGAGAGGCGAAACACGTGTCGCAGCGACGACCAGGCCAGTCGTGGCAGCGACGGTGGTGGAGGGGGCATGCGGATTCTGTTCCAGATGGCGGACGACCGCAGCAGCCGAGGCAGAGACTACCGGAGCAGCCATGGCAGCGTCGGCATGATGCACGCACTAACAGTAGTGGGTGGGTGCCGGCCGGCGCTAGGCCGCATGAACTAATTGGTGGCGGAAGCACACAAAGCAGGTTGGATCAAATTGCACACACTTTTCATTTTCATTAAAAAATAAAAATGCAAACTATTAGAAATAAATAAATAAAATACTCTAAGATTTAGAAAAGAAAAGAATAAAAAATTTTCATCTTTAACTTTGCAGTGTTTGTATAATATAATTAGTGTCCTGTGATCTCGTCACCATGGCAACGTATGGCATCAATTAATAACATATCAATGATATGCTGAGGAAATAGCCTTTGGGGCGGACGCTTTGGAGTATGAGTGTTTCCAAGTTATGAAGTGGCTGACATCAACAACGACTTTTATGCATCTGCTGGATAAGAGGCTGGCCACTTGCAAAAACCGTCGGGCAGCCCATACGATGGCAACTTTGGTAGAAAACTCTGACGCTGAACCTGATCAAACCTCAAATGTACGTTAGCTACTGCCACACTTTAATTCTCATAGTAACATTGAATGTTGAGTTCTCTATAAATTACCTATAATACGACACTTTTATCATAGAAGTCCAGGGTTTTACCTTCAGGTGATGACACGCGGCTTCCCCGCGGTGTGCACTAGCATCGATATTTTCGATTCTGAACAAAAGCATTCAACCGATTTTATTATGCACGGCCGAATAAAACGGATAGTGGCAATTCGTCACCAACCGTGAAATGGCTCACAGATTCGCCATATTGGGGCACAAAACGATGCTTCATAATAGGCGATACATACAGCTACTAAGAATAGTAAGCAGACTTGAAATAAACACTGAATTACCTTAGCGACTGTCACAGCGCAGAATGGCAGGGACCGACGGCTTAATGTACTCTCCGAATACAGAGGAGGTTAAGATATGTCAACCCATTTGTAGACAGACTGCGGTTACAAACAGGTTACTTGAATACATTCATATAATAAGTATGGGTTGATATAATGATAGTGGTGGTACCTTTTTTTATGACGAGCTCAGTGGCGCATTCGCAAATGACGCGACTTTGACACCAACACTCATGGGTTAGATTCCCACACAGGAAAAACATTTGTGTACATGAACATTACTGTTCGTCTTGGTCTGGATATTTTAAGAGAGGTAGGGCGCATCAAAACAAAGCAGCCAAATAACAAATTGCTAGAATGTTGTAGTATTCCTGCGTGTGAGTGAGGTCACCAGTAAGATCCTAAGGAGTTGCTGTGTTAGCAGCAGAGGAGGCATCGCACGAGTGGTACTTAATGTATTACAAGCGTTCATAGGCTACGATAACCGCTTTACATCAGGTATGCCGTAATATTGTATGCCTTCCGACGTTGTATAAAAAAAAACCTTAATGTATTAGTAGCTAAACAGCGCCGATATTCAGGAGTCCATCAGGAGGAGGATGTCTTACAGTACAGTAGGCCGTAGCTAAATATCAGTTCCTGAAAGTCTTGAGAAGGAATTGTGTTAATTATCAGCACGGCTGACATTGTGTGTGCTAGTTTCTACGAGCAATGGTAACGAATTTACATCTGGCGAACCGTACGCTTGTAGAAGCTCCTAATTTGATGGCAACAAAATTTACAACATCTTAAACGATTTTTATCCCTGAATTAGTGAGTGAAATCACCAACAAGCCCCTGGGATCGAGATTCATAAGATCAAAGAAGGAGGATCCGACACGTTCGCTCACGATTTCTGTTCAATGTTTTACGAATACGCTGTCTGTGTGTAATCGCGTAAAATTCGCAATTTCACATCTGATTCCAACACAATGCAGTTAGTTCGGTTTGAAATTCGTCGGCAAACTTCCGCCGCCTTCCGATAGGAATTGTTATGTCCAGGATACCGGCAGTGATTCATTGTCGTCTTTATATTGTTCGTATTCCATAGGTGTTGGGTTTATTTGTATCTATTTGACAGGCGCCCTCTCCTAGGCGAGATATTTGACACACATCACCGGAACTTAACAATAAATTATTGTTAATTATTGTGGCGCTTTACGGAGAGGTAGGTAGACGTATTATATATTTATTATTATGTTATATATTGACTATATAGCAGCCTGAGGTACCTACACCCTGCTTACAGAATACCGCAACTAAATAACTCGCTAGAGGGTTATTGTGTTTCTGCGAGTGACAGAGGTTACCAGTAAGCTCCTGAGGAGTTACGTACGAGCGATAGGTACTCTATGTATGGCAAGCGTTCACAGACTACGGTATAGTATATTTCATAGCAAGTGCGGAAAGCCTATCATTGCAAAGAGTTCCGACAAATGTCTAATAGAGCCGAGGCGCAGCCGAAGGTCAGGGTTGACAGTCGGAACTCTTTGCAATGACGGTTCCGCACGTGTACTAAACAACTATTTTTAATACAGTTGCGAAAAAATGAAGCAATTTAATAAAATAATAAAAACACAATAAACTCAACTAACTAGGAAAATGGCGCCAACCGTAAAAGAATATAAGCAGAGATTTTCTTTTGTTTTCTTCACCCATTCTGGATAGGCAAAGAAAACTATGCCCATACAGCCAAGTCTTCAGTAGAATTTTTTTATTGATATGAAATGAAAATGAAATTTAATGAGATGAAATGAAATGAAACCTAACCTAACTCATCGAATCAAATCATTAAATCTGATATTGAAACAAATTAGTAGCTTCTTTTTAGAAATATTTGCATGAATCATAAAAACTTCTATAAATTTTTTTTAGTAAAAACTTCGTGGTTGGTTTTTTCTTTTTAATAGACATTATTTTGACAGTGGGAAACAGAACGCACGGGGTCTGAAAAGGTAAAGAAAAAGCTCGAGTATGTAATAGCCCACATTCCGAACGCCGTCCCTGCAATACGCCACTTTTTGAGCAACTGTATTAAAAATCTCTTTACAATCGATGACCCCTGTTTGTTTAGTACATGGTAAGTTATTTAGCCATTTTTCATACTTTGCAACTGCATTTATAAAGTAGGTACAAGTGTACGCAAAACCCCTTCGGTTGAAGGGAGACCCGTATCCCTGCAGTGGGATGAGTAAGGGTTGTCGTAGTGGTGGATGTGGATACGAATGCTCCTGTCTATCTATATCTTCAAACTAAGTCCCTTGTGGGTAAGGCAGAAGGCACCGAGGGCCAAATGACCGAGGAACGGCGTATTAAAGCAGAATATCCGGGGAAGTACCTTTACCTGCAGAAAACCGCATCCAAATAACAATTCTCTTGGGGTTTATTGCGTTCCTGCGAGCGAGTGAGGTCACTAGTAAGCTCAAAGGAGCAGCTGTGTTAGCAGCAGAGGTGAAATCGCGTGAGTGATACTTAATGTGGTGCAAGCCTTTATAGGCTACGGTAACCGCTACATCAGGTAGGCCGTATGCTTGTATCCCACCCGGTCTTATATAAAAAAACCTCTCTCGCTTCTTTAACGTACATACATTTAGGGTCGGCAACGCATGAGTGACACCCCTGGTGTTGCAAATGTCCATAGGCTACGGTAACTGTTTACCATCAGGCAGGCTGTATGCTTGATTACCACCTTAGTAGTATAAAAAAAAACATACATTCATTCTTACTCGGCTCCGAATTCCTCCTACATTCGCATTGTATATCTGTTTTGTCATTCATTCCTCTTGCATTCTTTGTACATGTCCGAACCAATGGAGCATGCCTTGTCTTTTTACAAAATTGTATCTTGTGACACCTAACATAGGGTATATATCTAAGTAGAGTTGAGCTCGTGTTATTTAGTGTCGGGGGTGGAGGTTCAGCTTCAATATTTACACTTCGACCCTACCACAAAATATGTGGTACAAATAATGTTAACAAATAGATTCGCTAACATTTTGCTGATAATACAAACATCACAAATTAACGTGTGGTTACATTTCGTTAAACAGAATGCATTAATCGCAAATTGACGGCGTTTGAATTCACTATTCTATTTAAAAATTTGTCAATAGTTGTGTGGTTATTTGAATAGTTAATCATTTTTTGTGTTAATTTGCTATGTCGAGTGGTAAATAAAGCATATTTTTTTTGTATATAATACGTCGGGAGGGATACAAGCATACGGCCCACCTGATGTAAAGCGGGTACCGTAGCCTATTAACACTTGAGATAAGTATCACTCGTGCGATGCCTCCTCTGCTGCTAACACAGCAACACCTTAGGTGCTTACTGGTGACCTCACTCACACGCAGGAACACAACAACCCTCTAGGAGTTGTTATTTCGCTGCGGTTTTCTGTGAGGTGAACCCAGGCGGGTTGCTTTGCTGCGCCCCACCTCTCTTTGTAGAATAGAAATATTTCAAGAAATAAGCCGATAAGTGCCGCGATTATTATCCGCGAACTAGTCTTGACCCCCTTGAATTGAATTACTACATAATATCCGTTTCATCGGTTCTCCGTATGTTACATCGTTCATGGGCTCCGGTAACCACTTTACATCAAGAGCACAAGCTTGTTGGCCGTCGTATAAAACGGACTATAGGTAGCAGCTGCTCCTGAATAAACCTCGAGACCCACCGCCCTCGGATATTACAAACTATGAACTATTGTCCGGGTAATGACGGAAGATCGAAGTCATAAATATTTTTACGAGTGACGTATGCCGTACGTATAGCAAGTTCTTTTATAGTTCTTTCACGATTCCGTAATAAAACACTGCGAATATTTAGCTTCCTTCCACAGAGGGTAAGGCGCTGCGCAAACGTGAGCACTTTTAGTTACCTATACGGGACACCGTGATAGAAAAACCGGTCAAGTACGAGTCGGACTCGCGCACGTAGGGTTCCCTACCATTATCTATAAAAACGGCAAAAAAATCACGTTTGTTGTATGGGAGCCCCCCTTAAATATTTGTTTTATTTTAATTTAATTATTTATTTTTAAAATAACTAAATATTCTGTGAATATTTCAAGCGTATCAATATCGAGCAAAAACGAACAAAAAAATCGCGTTTGTTGTATGGGAGCCCCCTTAAATATCTATTTTATTCTGTTTTTTAGTATTTGTTGTTATAGCGGCAACAGAAATACATCATCTGTGAAAATTTCAATTGTCTAACTATCACGGTTCATGAGATACAGCCTGGTGACAGACAGACGGATGGACGGACGGACAGCGGAGTCTCAGTAATAGGGTCCGTTTTACCCTTTGGGTACGGAACCCTAAAAACGATAGTTGTTGCGTCTATTTACGGCAACCATTTGACGAGCTCGGTGGTACAGTCGTGAATGACTTTGACACCAATGCAATGGATTCGATTCCCACAAAAGACAAACATTTGTGTGCATGCACATGTCTGTATTGCACTGGATGTGTCAAAGAGAGATAGTGCGCTTCAAAGCAGCCCGTCTTGAGAAGTACCTCCACCTAACATAAAAACCGTAGCCAAATAACAACTCCCTAGAGGGTTGTTGTGCTCCTGCGTGTGAGTGAGGTCACCAGTAAGGTCCTAAGGAGTTGCTGTGTTAGCAGCAGCGGAGACATCGCGCGAGTGATAATGTACAAGCGTTCATAGGCTACGGTAACAGCTTTAGAACAGGTGGCCGTGTGCCTTTCGACGTTATTAAAAAAACTGTGACAGGTATACGATCTGCCTGATGGTAAGCAGTTACAGTATTAATTTCGGAAATAAACATCAGAATGATCTTTGACCGTTTTTATAAGAGATATTATTATGTTACCAAACTTTTTAATATATTTAAATATAAATATTATATTAATATACTTCTGAACTATTTTAAACCGCAAGAAATCTGGCAGGAGATTCTCATCACCCCTATTTTTATGATACCGTTTTATATCAGTTATTGTATTTATTGTATATGCACCTGGGCATTGCATATTGCTTTTATTATGACATCACAAAGTGTTACCCGAGATAACGTACAGATTCTAACGGTAGGTAGGTTTAGTAGTTATGGTGAAATAAGAAACCTACAAACATACATACCTACATGAACACTACAATGTTTTCAACATTACACTCTATTTTTGGGGCAGCCGTGTAACAAGCACACGTCAACCTGATGGTAAGCAATTACCACGGTCTTTAAACTCCGGCAACACCAGGGGCGTCACTCATGCTTTGATAACCATTAAAAACATCAACTTGCCTTATTTGAAGAACCTCAACTATTTAACAACGGGTGTTATCGAATCAAATCTGAGTAGAGTCGCTTAACCCTTTCGATGCCGCATCTGCTTACATTTGAATGATTCGATTCGTATCATTGATTCACTATTGTGACCGCACAATGCTACGATATCTCATCTCAGATCGAGCACAGATCTTAACTACCGAGACGGACCCAGGTAGCGGCTGCCATGCGTACGGACAGGGCTGAATACAATTTAAAATAGGTAAGGATATTAAACCAATATCTATAGCAGTGATATGCAATCTTTTTGTGTTCAAGGTAATCGAAAATGTTTAGTTCTACACCATATAATAATATAAGTAATTAATATTTTGCTTATTGTGTACTAAAATTAACTTTATATGAAATAAACGAGTGTACTTTAGACCACAGGACTGAAGTAAAACTTCTTTAGCTCCATAGTGTGATACAGACAATAGGCCTGCACTGTGTCTTACATATACGAAACTTAACTCGCTATGAGAGAAAGAGAGAAAGAAAATGTGTGCTCGCAACTCTCACTCTTGCCCGTACAGTAATATACGAAACGTAACTCTCTCTCTTTCTATCTTCACTAACTTATATCTCCCTCTCTCAACTTCCGTTCGTCTAAAGTTCTTCCGCCGATCCAAATACCCGCCCATACCATGATGGTTCCACCACTATAAGGATGGACTTCCTGGCAGGATTTTAATCGCTGTTGGCGTCCAGGGGTTCTCCAGTGTCGTATACGTCTTGTATCCGGTCTCATACCAAAACGAGACTCATCAGAAAAGCACACGAAACGCCATTGTTCTTCTGCCCAATTTCTGTGTTCAAGAGCCCATTGATATCGAATCCTACGATTGTGCATTGCTATAGGTGGTACCCTTAGCGGTCTTCGGGAATGAAGGTTCACTTCATGCAAGCGGTTTCTGACTGTTTGGTCGCTAATTAAGTTCCCTGAAGAGTGATGAAGCGTCACGGCTAACATCATGGCGGTTATTGTTGGAGCTCTTCGAGTTGTGATTTGAATGTATCGGTCTTGTCTCCGTGTCCATGCATGGGATATGCTACAGAGAAGAGCTCTGCCGAATATGGAGGGTATCCAGTCGCAAGAAGACCTTTTTTTGTTGTTGCAACGAACATGGGCGGCCATTCCACAGCGTGATTTGGATGAACTCATTTTGAGTATGCCAAACCGATGTTCTTGTGTTGTTAGTGTTCGCGGTAGAAACACGGATTATTAATTGTTTAAGTTACCCAATAAAATTTTAAAGAAAGCTGTTATTTCAGTCTTTTTTTCGAACTTTAATGTTAGTGGTTCAAATGTCAAAAATCCCTTTATTATGAAAATGGCAAATTTCTTTATTAATGCAAAGGTGACTTGGTTTATCGTTACTGTAGACAAACGAAAACACTTTATTTGATGAATCCTTAAAGAAAATTTTAATTAATATCAATCAGGAGAAAAGTTATTGCAAAAATATATGTTGATCCCTAGACACTTTTGATGTGTGTATTTACAAATATTAAATATATTTTTTTTATACGAAGTCCAGTGGCATACGCGTACAAGCATATGACCAAACCTCTGTAAAGTGGTAATCTTAGACAATGAGTACTTAAAATAAAGGTCGTATCACTTACCAGACCTGCTGCTAACGTAGTAACGCCTTAGAAGCTTACTGGCGACCTCATTTACTTAAGTATGAGATATTTAAGTAAGTGAGGTTACTTGTGGTAAGGTTAGGTTTTAACACTGTGGTTTTGCATAAAGGTTATTGTATTTTATGAATATATTTTTGATATAAATCGGTACGGCTTAAATTAAATTAATTATTTATAATTAATTAATATTATATGTAATTAATATTAACTTAAATTAATTGCTGAAATATTTTTTTATACAACGTTATAACGCATACGGCTCACTTGCTGAAAAGTGGTTAACGCAGCCCATTATAGGAAGTATAGTACGCGCGTTGCAACCCCTACTGCTTACTGGCCAACTCCTCAGAAGCTTTGTGTTAACCTTACTCGCTCGCAGGATCACAACAACACTCCAGGGAGTTGTTATTTTAGGCTGCGCTTATCTGTGAAGTAGAGATACTGGGGAGGTACCACACCTGTCGCATGAACTAATATTCATAACCCCAATCTTTAAAACATTCTATCTTAACATATGCACTTTTTCGCAGCACACCTTCTAATGAACACAGTAATCAGTATGCCGCGGCATACAATGACTATTAGCAACTGTACAGCTGCCATAACTTAGGTGAACTTAAATTAATTCTAACAGACTATATATTCATTCAATACGTTTTCTATTCGTAGGCCAAATTACATCAAAATTCATCAACCGTTGCTACGTGATTGTGTCACAAATATTTAAGAATGGAACAAACTTCCACGTTTCAAAAATAGGTGTGTGATTTCAGTTTTCCAAGATACTAGAATTGTTGTTAAGAGACAGAGATTAGGAAAACAATTTCAACAAAACCGTTTCTAAGTGACTCTCTGGAGGGTTATCGTATTCCTGCGAGTGAACAGTGCCCAGCTAGCAGCAGGGATCGCCACGCGTGAGCTATTCTTCCTATATTACAAGTGACAATAGGCTACGGTAACCACTTTACATCAAGTGGGCTGTACGCATTTATGTCTGCCGATGTTGTACCTATATAAAAAAATATTTCAAATATTTATTTGATATTTTCTTACCGCTGAAAGTTAAAAAATATCTTTATTGGAAATATACAATAAGCTAAAATATTTATCCAAAATCACAGTGTTAAAGCCGACATATTTAATAACACTGTACCGCAGCTAGAGTTCGCGGTACTTCGCAGGCTTACGCACGCGGTCCAATGCGCCCCTTTGGGCTTTGGTACCCATTCGTTCAATCCGCCGACGGTCGCACCGACCGACCCCTCACTGGCTCACTCAGTCTCTCGGCCGCTCGCGTGGCGTTTGTACGTCCCGTCTGTTCTAAGATTACGCGTGTACGTAGTCTTGACGAACATAAAATTAAAAATCTCTTACTTTCTGTGCTGCCAACTCCCAAAGGGAACGTCAACTTTTACTAACTGGATTCGTTCTGGTTTATTCACGTTTATTGTTTATAGTTAGCAAGTGCAAAATGTGATGTTATGTGTGTTCAAAGAGCGTACCGTCCTGTGTAACGTTAAAGTGAACTCGATGGATATATAAGTGCTTTTGAATTTGGAGTTTTAATTTTCTCGCAACCGGATTTATAATTTAAGGTTGGTATTGATTCATTCATTATCTGTCATTCATCATTACAGATGTAATAAATAAAGCAAAAAATGAAATATGAAATTTCATTCATTCATTACTATTAATCCTGCAGTGCCAATTGCCAAATAAAAACTAATTTTGAATGATATAACCATAGACGGAATAATACGTCTATGTATATAACCAAATTTCGAACATCTCGAGACTATTATGTGTATCGGATGCCTAGCTAGCTAGTAGGTATACTAGCTTTGATCTGTTGAGTATTCTACGAACAGTGTCTTCAATTTGTCGATGAATTTGTGCGTTTGCATTTAGGTAGACTTTATTATGAATCAATTCACACCGTTACGAATCCTCTTGATATAGATTATGTTAGTGATTCACCTACCTACAAGGAACCAACAGTCTAATGGTCTTGAAATAGAACGAGATTTATTGTAAACATTTACTTTAGTCAGACGTGTTACTGAATCACCTGCTTTTGTGGTAACTTATAAATTATTCACAGTTCAAAACGCAGTTCGCATCAAGGACTTACGTGTTAACATAATAGATAAGAACATTCAACATTGTTACGTTCTCATAAATCGTGATTATAATAATTTCTTGTAGATTATTTTGATGCCTCTATTAACCCGATATAGCATATAAGTAAAATATCGGTTTCACATACAAATGAAGTGCAATAATTTGCTACGTGTCTCTTATGCTAAAAGAAGAGCAAAATCGGCAATGTCAAAATGGGTTTGTTAAGCTTATGATTGTCTCCGACGTTTGTTTGATACCTATATAGCATATATATGATATATAGCAAAATCTAGCAAGTGAGGTCCACCGTGTTCATGATACATAATGTGAAAAAATAATTTTCCACTCAAATTACAAAGTGTCAGAATGTTAAGCTTGAACTCAAACTGTTAGAATCAGGCAGATGGCAAATGAAAAAGTATAACCTCATATTTGACCATACATGTCGTCAAAATATCTTATTAAATCTCTTGACGTAGGTACATTCATAACAAAATAAAGTTACGAATTAAGAACTCAAATAACTTTTCAAAAATACTAGACGACATAGCCGAGACCGTTAACTGGGCTGGATCTAAAGCAGCTACCTGATATCTACCTTCTTACACACTCATTAAATGTATGCTTGACTTAATTTACTATTATTCACGTACTAAATTTTAGCTAATGTAAATAATTTTTAGGTGATTCAATAAAGTAATACTATAAAAATATTAAAAAATTAAATTCGTGCGTTGCGAAGGTATCTTCTGTAAATTATATTCCGCATATGATAAAGGAAATATCTAGTTTATAAATCACACACATTGTGTATTTTTTTTTTGTTCAGTATGAAACGAAAAATTTCCAAACAACGCAAAAATCTAGTCAGTCGTTGTAGGTAAAACTATGAATATAACTAAGTTTTTTCAGACGTAAGTCGACTAAAACCATTTAATTTAATAGCTAAAGTTTACAAAACACAGTGAAACTATCGAAAATATAATGTACAACAAAAGTTTAAGTAGAAGTACTGTGGCACTTGTTTTTCAATGTTCTAGTTAAAATACACTGGACATTTCAAACTTGTTTGTTTGTGGTAACTTTATTGTTCACAAAATACAAAATAAAACTTGAGTTACCCATAAATAGAACAGGAGTTATTTAATAATACCTTAACTTTGAGGTCTCTACCGGTCTTCTTACCTTTACACTAGACATAATTCTTATTGTACCAATATGCTGACATGAATTTATTGTGATATCTAATTGACGATTTTGAAAAATACCTATATTGGCAAGTTTATTTAGACATTTCTTTTTCGTCAGTGGTCATTTCAAAATGATAGCCTATCAAAAAAGAAAAATAAGAACGTAATAATAGAACTGAATAAGATACTATAATATTATATTTAAAAAAGAAGGACATGTCTATGAAAGATAAAAACCTTTTTATCTTTATCTTATTTTATTATCTATATGATATACAATGCTTAAAGTTATAAATATTTCCTATATTTTATAATTATTATTTTAAAGAAATATATATCTTGTTAATGAGATAAAAAGAAAAACAATTAAATAAGTAAGTAATTGTATTTTTTTGACAATTATGTATTCTGTGAAACAGACTTGTATTTTATGTAGTGAATGGTATGTCACTTACATCTTATCTTTTCATCTATTTCTAATGTGTATAGCGTTGGTACGTTAAAGATGGATGGAATAAAAAGTAGGTACAAGTTACGGTACAAAAACTAACAGAGTAGCTAACGCACTTAATTCCCGAAGCCTCCTGGTGATCATAATCACTTCGTAAGACCACGTCGTCTCTCCATGTCCATGTTTTGGTCTATGGTCTTTGTTAGGTGGGGGTACTTCACCGGTCGGGATGATTACATCACGGTACATAACTTCTCTTTCACCATAGCCTTGTCATATACAAGGTGCACCACCAAAAATTGATAACGCCTTTGACTCTAATGATAATGATAGGCTTATCATTATCACTAGTCACTCACTTAACAATACGTATAAATAATATACAAAAACACAATGACTTTTTCAACGTTTGCGGTAAGAAACCGCACAAAATTACACAATAATATCAAATCGAGGAAAATCTTCTACGAAAACTATAGAATACAACGACCCACTCTACTCTTGAAGGTCAATTGAATTGATTATAAACAACTCAACGGAAATGATCTGTATGAAGTCCCCATAAATAAAATAAATAACAATTTACCGTTTGGTATACCGAGACTTGATTATTTTGGCGAATATCCAAATATTTGCGGCCAATCGCGCCTTCCGTTCACGCTGAACCACCATCATGGTAATTTACGATAATAAATTAAAATTTTGTATCCTAATATAGTTAGGGTTGTCAGATTTACAGTCATCGTTTTTTGATTAAGTCGTAAATATAAATGTATATTTTATACTAGGTATTTCTTATTTTAAGAGACTTCGGCATGCAAAAGAAGGATTTGTTTTTATTTTACAACCCTTTACAGCAGTTTCTGATAGAGCAGTGATAGTCCATTGACCTAACCAAAGGCCTGGTTTTTCCTCTCGAGTTGTGGAGATCTAACAGCAGTTGTTCCGTGCCAAAAAATCAGTACCTTCGCCAAATCCTTGGGCTTAGGTAGCGGACACCGCTAATGCTAATGAATTAGGAAATGGGATAACGCCAAGAAGACAGTAGTTACTGATAGCGTCACATAAATCAGATTGTTGTATTAGTATGCGCTTAAAACCATTGTTGTACTAGATACCAAATTATATGCAGTATAATACATTATTTTTTTCTATTCTCATATAAAAGCGATTTAGTAAAAGAAATAGTAACGTGTCGCAAGTAGAAAATATTTCCTATTTACATTGTCGTCTTAGTAGAATATTTGTTGGCATCAAATTATCCTCCATAGTGAAATTCTCGGACATTCTCAGTCACTCTCTTAATAAATACTCGGTACAAATAATTCGTTAAAAATTTGACGCGAAAACCTCTATAGTGGGTGTGAGTCTCTACATATTCGCGCTGTAATTTGTTTTTTTTTTGTCATGTAGCAATAAATAAATTTAAATTACGAACAAGTTCATTCTTTAATTTAATATTAAATGACAATTGTAAGAGAACGAGACCGACATAATAATACCTCTCATTGGAGAGATATTCTTATAGATTGGCAGTCTTAACGTGGAACTAACCTGTAATTTTATTTTATTTTTTCCCGGATCAAAGTGGTTAAAGTGAGTCTATCTATTTTTAATAACATTTTTTTAAATTGTAACATAAAAATAGTGGTAAGTATTTTAGTTTAATGTACAGTAAAATGGAATTTTCAATTTCATATTAATCATCCATCGAGATGTGTGTAACGTAGGTAGTATATTATATCTCGATGTCCCCCTCATACATTTTTAGATGTTTTTATGTTTGTTTTACAATTCCTTATAATTCGTGTGTCACAGTCATTTTACTAGTAAATTATTTAAAATTTGGCATGGTTATACATGTTTATTATACTAACGAAGTTATAAAATACAAAATATAAAAAGCAATTAACCATATCTCTCCCGCACGAAAGGTGGGGAGCTGTTATTTCATGCACTCCCCATCGCTAGGGGTATTACCAAAATAGTTTATCAAAAATATTATCGGTTGCGCTACGCCATGTTTTGGTGTAATGAATCATTTACAATAAAAAAATAGACGGTCATTGGTCTTGTGTGTCCCATTTAAAAAAATAACCAGGTTTTTCAGTATGTTAATATAAAGAATTTAAACAAGACTATCGCAGAGGTTAGCTAGACTAGACCTCTATACTAATTTACTATTAGTAGTTAATTTCATAACATTGGTTGAACATTAATCGGAAATACAGGAATATTTTTGTGATGTAATAATTAGGTACTATTAGTGAATTTTTCTTTGATATACCTACAGAAAAATAGAGAAAAAAAAAATAGGTAATTTAAATTATTATTCTATGCAAACGCCGTGAGTAACAACGAAAATAATATATAGAGTTGGAGTGGTAAAAAAATAAATTTGTTGATTAGAATTGCCCTGATTCTAATCTTCAACAAATTTAATAAAAAAAATATATATTATTAATATGTTAATTGATTGCATTGCATGACAAAATAAATACATTTTCATACAATAACTATGATACAATCATGTATGGCATTTGAGAAATGCAATTATATCTTTAGCACAAGTAGTTTAAAAAAGAAAAATAGTAACAAAGAGAATTGAATAAGATACAATAAGATTATATGTTAGAAATGTAAGACTAGTCTATGGCCTAATGGCAAACATATATTTTTTATCTATGAAAAAGATAGAGCTCTATGAACTCCATGATTTTAATTGAAACAGTGTCAATGAGTACATACATGTAGGAAATATACCTACCATGACCAAATTGGTCCTGTTTTATCAGAAGGTGATATCAGGAGCTCTCGAAACCGACGAGGTGTGTATGAAAAGAGCTATTATTAATGTTAATGAAGCGAGTAAGGTGTGTAAGGAACACAAAGGGACTTGGTGTGAAGATAGTATAGTACATATATGTAAGTAATTGAAAGTAAAATAATACTCGATTCTTATGAAATGCACTCAATTCTGATAAACATATCAATCGCGCAATAAAAACATAGCATAAACAAAACGCATGACATCTCCGTTTCGTAAGAGTTTATCATTAGCGCTTTGTAAGGAATAACATAAACACGTGTATAAAAGACTAATAAGTACCAGACGTCCGTTTGTTTATCAATGTAAAAAATGGTGTCAATTGATGCATGGGTATTTCTGATTGGTAGTTTAATTTCACGGAGGCGATTGATAAAAAGCAATTGAATCAATAACTGCGAGTAGAGCACGTTCCCACCCACGAAATATTTAATAAAATACTTTTTTTTAATCGACGTCGAGACGCATACTACCCATCGAATGTAAAACGGTTACCGTAGCCTATGAAGGCTTGCAATACATTAAGTGTCACTCGCGTATCACCTCTGCTGTTACCAATTCATTCATTCAGCAATTCCTTAGGACTTTACTGGTAACCTTACTGACACGCAGGAACACAGCAACCATCCAGGGAGTTGTTATTTGACTGCGGTTTACTGTGAGGTGGATGTAATTCTTCAGATGGGCTGCTTTGATGGGCCTTACCTCTCTCTAAATGTCATATGATGTAAGACTTTTAATTGTGTTATTTTATTTTCCGGATAAAAATAAGCCAGTTTACGAACATCAGTTTTGCGGCGGTTTGCTAAAAACTCTCGTGACCGTTGTTCTATTATTATCAACATACCTAAATGTTGATAATAATAGAATAATGTAATCAGAAATACTAAAAATGAATATTCATTATTCGATAGCAAACGAACGTGTACTTGCTTTAATTAATGACAATGATGCAAGAACATATAGCTAATGAAGATAGAACAAAAGAAACACACGTACCGTAATGAGCAATTGTGGTTGTCCCGCCGAGAATAATTCAAATGGAATTGTATTATGAATAAGTTGTAATAACAAGAATGCCTTCAAGTCTTGAGATAAGGGTGTCCTAGATTTTTTAGAAATCTCATTTGGCTTGATGCCATATTTATGATTTGAAAAGTTTCAACTCGGCCGCCGAATCACGCAAATTTTGTTAGGCCCTACAAGAGAATTGTTAAAATGTAAAAATACAGTAATATTGTACCAGTAGGTAATAGCTACAATATTCTCAGTGGATAACAAACAAGCCTAAAAAACCTACTGAACACTGGTTCAGATCCTGTTGCAGCCTCGTATCAACAAATGCGTATTTTCGGATTCATGTAATATTTGTAATTGTCACTTGCTCGGCGATGATAGAAAACACCTTGAGCAAAACACCTCGTCTAACAAAATTATACTTCGAAAGCTGTGTGTCCTAATTTAAGAGCATTCTAGTTTTACTCCTCCTGGTTGTGAAGGTCTGTGAAGGCGGTCGCTCAACGTAAAAATCTTTACACTAAGGTAGCGGACGACACCAATCCTAATGGATTAAAAAGCGCTTGGTAGAAGACGGTATCATATATTGTCTTAAGGGATCTATAAATTGTGGATTAGCCATGATATCCTTAAGTGAGTAAGCAAAGTGAGTTTTATCGATTAATCGGTATATACATAGCAATATCTTTTAACCATAAATAACACGAAATGACAACAATGATACCCGGAATAAGTTAATTTATAAATAAATTAAAAGACGCCTGCCATTATTTACACTAATACATAAAGCGGAAGAGTTTGTTTGTTTGAACGTGACAATCTCTGGAACTACCAGTCTGATTTGCAAAATTGTTATTGCATTTGAAAGCCCAATTCTGGAGGAAGGCTATAGGCCATTTAACATTGCGATATACGAACGACCCTTAAAAGCCGAAAAAAAAAAATGAAAAAGCGTTTTAGACGAAGTGTCAGGGCGCAGCTAGTTTCTAATAGAACACAGAAAACTAACAAGTATACAGGATTAATTAATAAAATATTTATTATAAAGTTAATTGAATATATTTTTAAAATTAAATAGTAACTTTAAACGTACAAACGGTGTATAATTTTGAGATCACCTTTCAAAATCCTTTATTTTGTTACCACTCGATTTGGATGTTGAGTTCATAATCCGCCATATTGTGTTTATTATGACGTCACATAGGCCGTATTACTCGGAATAGCGTAAGGATTCTAACTATAGCAAACATCTCAATTGGTTAAGGCGTTTAGTAGCTATGGTGGATATATACTTATAAGTAGCTAGAACTTACAAACATACGTACATGAACCATGAAAACATAACACTCCTTTTATGGAGCAGTCGTGTGAAAGGCTGACGCTGCAAAGGTTTTTCTTCAGTCTATTCTAAACACCCACATGATTTTAACGTAATCACATTCCTTCTTCTCGCTTCGTGATTTTTCCATTGCATCATTCTATTGTAATTTTTTTTTTGTAACCTCACGGTTATGAATACCTGTCATTTGATAGGCGTGCGCGGGGATATGGATCTAACGCGGAGAGACCCCTTTGAAAAGACTGACGTAATGTATTATGCCCACTGTGACCTGCTCCAGGGGATATCAATGGGACAATATACCCATGAACAGGTCACGGTAGGTATTGGAACTATAGCGAATGTGTCCGAAATTATTGGGCTATTGCAATAAGATCTGGAGGGATTATTATTATTATAACTTCACGTCAAATCCCTTACGGTGTATGCAGAGGGAATAATTGTGTTTTGCCTGTTGCGACTATGATTTGGCGTCCATCATAGTACTGCTTTGGCGTAGTCCGAGGAAGCATGATCACACGCTGTGCCCGGTTTTACTTCTACGATAAAGGGTATTATAATATTGAGGGTATTTACAAAATTTGTGTTAAATATCAATGCTCAGGTGGGTGATACAACTGAACAGTTTTTATCATGTTCATCAAAACTACCTTTAAATTTATTTGGGCTATGTTTAAGCTAACTCCTAATTTATTATTTATACGATGACGCCACAAAATAAATTGTGTGCCCTAGGTATCTTGTACCTCTATAATTGAATTTAGGTCACAGTGGTTTAGACCTGGTACAGTTTTGTGCATTTATCGTAATTGGGACACTAATAGGTATTGTATTCTTGAATTTCTGAGTTTATAGATATTTTTTTATACTACGTCGGGAGGCATACAAGCATACGGCCCACCTGATGTAAAGCGGGTACAATAGCCTACTAACCCGTGTAATATATTAAGTATCACTTGCGCGGTGCCTCATCTGCTGCTTACGCAGCAACTCATTGGGAGCACACTGGTGACCTCACACGCAGGAACACAACAACTCTCTAGGGGGTTGTTATTTGGCTGCGGTTTTCTGTGAGGTGGAGGTACTTTCCCAGGCGGGTTGCTTTGATGCGCCCTACCTCTCTTAAAAACATCCAGACCAAGACAAACAGACATGTTCATGCACACAAATGTTTGCTTTGTGTGGGAATCGAACCCACGAGCGTTGGTGCCAAAGTCGCGTCATTCACGATTGAGCTACCGATCTCGTCGTTAGTAATAACTTACTTATTAATGCAAAATTAGAAGGATGTAGGAGCCGAGGAAGACCTATCATGACCAAATTGGTCGTGTTTAATCAGAAGGTGATGTCAGGAGCCCCTGGACCCGGCGAGCGTGCATGAAAAGAGCTATAAATGTTAGAGAAGCGAGTGAAGTATGTAAGGACAGCGTCTTACGGCGCTCGGTTCTCTCTGTCTGCCCCGCAAGGGACCTGGCGTGTAGATATACATACATACTATATTACTTTGTTTGGCAGAATAGTTCTTATTAGTATATATCGTAACTTCTAATGTTCTTTCTCTCCCAATTCCTATTTTTCCCCGTTGTCATTAGGGTTCCGTACCCAAAGGGTAAAACGGAACCCTATTACTGAGGCTCCGCTGTCCGTCCGTCCGTCCGTCCGTCCGTCTGTCACCAGGCTGTATCTCATGAACTGTGATAGTTAGATAGTTGAAATTTTCACAGATGATGTATTTCTGTTGCCGCTATAACAACAAATACTAAAAAATAGAATATAATAAATATTTAAGGGGGCTCCCATACAACAAACGTGATTTTTTTGCCGTTTTTATAGATAGTGGTACGGAACCCTTCGTGCGCGAGTCCGATTCGCACTTGGCCGATTTTTTTTTATACTTGTGCCAAACAAGACTAGCTTTTCCACCATGTGATATTATCTATGTTTCTTATAAATAAATAAGTATTGTCGGACAAATTACACAGCGCCGTCTAGCTAGCCCAAAGTAAGCGAAGCTTGTGTTATGGGTACTAGACTAATGATAAATATACGTAAATACATTTTTTTTAAATAAATACTTATTATACATAGAAAATACCCAGACCAAAACAAACAGACATGTTCATGCACACAAATGTTTATAATGTGTGGGAATCGAACCCACGAGCGTTGGTGTCAAAGTAGCGTAACAACGCGTTTCACCACTGCGCCACCGAGCTCGTCAAACATACGAACATAGTGGATGTTTCTTATGGCCAGTAAGAGATTTAAAATCAAATATTACAAATAGCAAATGTGTATAAGAATTGATGGATTACCATCCGGCAACTATCAATTATCATATTTTCTCTCCTCATATATTAACATGTCCTATTTACAATATTTGCTGTGAATAGCTTCGTGTCTTTCGCCATTGCAGAATCTTGCTTAAAAGAGAAGTAATATATTCACATTCAATATTAGGGCATGTCTACTATCGATAAAATATAACAGCCAAGTCTATGACATCATTCGATGATGTAACATAATGTGACAAAAATAAACATAGCTGCCTTATAATTATTATGCGTCTGTGTTCGAGGTTACATATTATAAATTAAGTACAAGGCTAATGATAAAACTGCAATCTTTAATAATAACTAAGAAGAAGATCTTTTACTAACTTAACATTAGCATTTAATTATTTTTCTCGTATCTTTCTAATTGTCTTATATTAGTACTTATTGTTGGCGACAAGTAAGTCATCTTAAAGTGATTTTTGAAGGATGATTGGCGAGGATTTTATTTTGCTGGTTTCCTTTAAGTCTATAAAGTAATGATGTGTCGATTCGGACATTGGCTTTTTGTTCCATTGATTATAAAAACATAAAAACAATGTATTGTAAAATTGTAATACTTTAATAACAATATATCTTTCATAAAGATTGGAAAGATTTAGAATAAAGTCTGAATCTTTCCTATCTTTATCGTTTGTGGTGCTCAGAAAATAGTTAACAATGAACAATGCCTCCATAATAATAAAAATACAACAATCTCTACTAAAACAAAACATAAAACGTCTAAAATAGCCAAGATAATATTAAATTCTTTATGCTAAATGAAGCAAAGATTGAATTCATATTTAAAATTGCTTTAACTGAAGCTATTGTGGAAACTTAAAAGGATGCCTAATCTCAGAACCCTTTTAATTTACAAGACGTCAAGCGAATTGATGCCTCTAGAGAGTTACTGAGGGGTAACAAAATTTTGTTTATTGCTAAGCCGGTTTGCAGGTTGCTTTTGTAGCCGCGAATCGTGACTTGCTGCTAAGGACTTTGCAAGAAGAATATGAATCTGTAGCTTATTTTGATGAGCTCGGTGGCGCAGTGATTAATTATGCGACTTTGAGACCAACGCTCATGAGTTCCCACACAGGACATACATTTGCGTGCATGAACATATCTGTTTGTCTTGGTCTGGGTGTTTTATGACCAGGGCGCATCAAAGCAGCCCATCTGGGTAAGTGTTTCTTCGTGAGCTGTAATGACCTCTATTAGTAAGTTCCTAAGGAGTTGCTGTGTCAGCAGCAGAGGTGACATCGCGCTAGTAATACTTAGCGTATTGCAAGCGTTTATAGGCTACGGTAACCGCTTTATATCAGGTAGGCTGTATGCTTCCCGACGTGTACAAAAATCATTTGCGAGCATAGTTCAGAAATTCTATGTTACGTGGTCATGTTCGAAAATAAGGGATTCCTATCAATCAATCAATAATATTTATTTACGCAAAAATCTAGGTAAAGGTTACATTTGAACAGTTTCCCGTGTACATTTTGCCTTTTGTGAAGGCATGCAAATTATAAAAGAATCTAAAAATTTAGACTAATAGCAGTACTATCAGTGTAATTAAAAAAAAAATACATTATGTAAATATATTAATTAACATTCCGTGCCCAAAGAGGTAGCGATGTAAGGAGTCAGTCTTCCCCGTTCTTGAATTCTCTTAAAGTAACCAAAATATTAATCTGAGTCCGTCTTGCCATTTTCCACTTTGCTGTCCCTTGTTAAATCTTCATTCAAAAATTCATCGTCGCATTTTAAATAATTAAACGAGCTATCCCAACAAAATTGATATGAAAAAATTCGTTCAATGCGTCATTCTTTTGAGTATGATGTAATCGCGAATATGTAATATATAATGATCCATCATAATAACACGGCACCATAATGACACCGGAACATTTATAAAGTTAGTTGGTCTAGAAACGTGACATGATATTCGCGATTATATTATGCGTACAATCATGATCGTGTTTAACAAAAGAACGTTGCATTGAATGATCGAATTATATGTTCGAATTGGATAGAATATTATAATGCCGGCTTCAAACTATCGTCCAACACGAACTTCAATCTTGTCCCATCTCACGATCGATCAAAACATATTCTCCACATAGGCCACGGCCCTACATTATTCACTATATGGAGGACGTTGAAGTGAGAAATGCTTCTGCGCTATAACTTATGAGTGCATATAATTATTTTTTACAAGTTTATAACCGACGTAAAATTAAAAAAAACCACGGTGGAAACGAAGATAGTGGATGTTAAGGATAAAACAAGGTAATTATTTTGTTTAAGTTATCTTTCTTCCACTAAGTGACTAGCCGCGCGAGGCTTTTATTCAAATTTATTTAAATATTTTTATTGCATTTTACAGAGAAAGTATGGAGAATAAGTTTACTGAACTACTAGCCTAACTACTACTAACCTCTGGAGAATTTTGTAACTTCTGTAGAATGTCGTATACTGACTTCATGAGCATGTATTCTCAACAAGATCGGGCCTAGTATTGCAAAACAAGATACTACATGGAGAATTTCGATACCTGCAAAAATACGCTTTTTTGGCAACTGGAGACAGTTACAAAAATCTGCATTATTTATTCAAAATATCAAGTCAAATAATTTCATTAATTGTGCCGGAGGTGTGTAAGGCGATAAATGAAGCATTAAAGGATATTGTTAAAGTAAAAAACATTTTAAAAAAAATTTTTATTTATCATGTAAATAACATTCATCAATAAAAATAGCGTTCATTTTAAGGAATGTCATTCTGTTGATTTTCATATTCAGAGACGACATATACAGAGTGGGGTGAAGAATGCATGGGTGGAAGATCATCAATGTTTATGTTCGTGATAGAAATAAAATGTCACTATTGGGTGTAGAATTGGCAAAGTACTGAGATGATGACGAGGGACTGTTTTGAATAGAAGAAGTGTGCATAATTATATTCGTGCCTACATTAAGTAATATAACATTTTCTTTTTTTTAAACAACAAACAAGCGCTTTGATTCCGGTATGTGTATCTGTATTGGAGGCAGTACTGAATGGTTTGTTTCTTGCTGTACAGAAAAAATGTGACATAGAGTTGAGTGGTGAATTTCTAGTTGAGTAAAGACTTGGAGATGGCACATTGGTATACAGACTGAGGATGGTCGCCTTTGAAATATATGAGGGCTCTGAACAAGAGAATTTGAACGACTACACGTATTTTGTTATGGGTCATACCATCTATTTCATAGATAATGTCTTCCCTATCATGTTCCGGAATTTTTCATGTTTGTGAATGTTCCATAACTGAATAAGCAAACCATGAAGGTGAATAAATATCATTATATCCGGCACCTGTCTCTGTAGACTCCCCTCTTTTTCTAAGCATGCCTACGTTATGCCGTCATTAAGCACTTTTTCTTTTTCCAAAACTCATACACTGGGTTACTGATGGACTCTGAAATTCTCAACCAAGCATCGTGTAATGCTAGTTCATCCTTATGTCGACGATGCTTCGGATTCCATAGCACTGGTTCTCCTTCATACAACTCCAAAAACAAGAATACGTTATCGTCACTCTACTCAGTCATTTTAAAAATAAATTGGAGCGAAATAATTAACAACAGGGGGCGCGTCACACGTCTGCCTCGCCTGAGTGAAGTGACTACACTGATGAGGAGGGAGGGTGAGAGTTGGCCGACTCCTTTGATCTGGATACAATTTACCGCCATTGGACCGGTATCGCCCATACATGATCCAACATGCACGAACTATCTCTCTACACGTGGAAGGTTGGACGAACAGTTGGATAATTTGGAACCTTAGACAATTCAACAAAAAGTCTCTGTTTGAAACCGACATTATATTCATGAAATCAGCTTCCATTTCAATAGAAATCCTTACTTACATTACGTTTTTCGTACTTTTTTACTTATTTCATTTGTTAATAATGTTCTAAATTAAAGCCAATAAACAGCGTGTGAAAGTAGGATTTTCTTTTTCTAGGAAAAATTCTTATCAGAGAATGAGATAAAATGTTACAAAGCAGTATGTATTATACTAACGCCATTGTTGCAAAGCCTCTTGGAATCATTTACAATAGGTTCGTCGCAAAATTACTTACTTATTTTATTTATTTTCCTTGTAAATTATACTATCAAGTGTGAATCAAGCGTTTTAAAATTCCGAGACGCATTCACGGCGAACGAATTAATTTGTTTTATGTTTATGATTTACATCTTCCAATATGCGATGTGCGACCAACCAGAGCTGTTCAAGTTGAGGGGTCACATAAAAGTCTCCAGTCGAAACTACATAGTTTACAGCGTAGTATGTTCCTTCCATGATGATTCCTACTGAATGAATCATGATTTTATCATGGAAGGAAAATACTTTTTTCAGATTCCTATGTACAATATTTTAGAATTCATGAGAATAGAGTAGGACAATAATTTTATTTGTTAATAGATTTTTTTTCATACTTTCCCCACTCATTGGTTATAAATAATCTTCAACCTTCGAATTATCCCAAAATATTTGACCTATATATTTAAATGTCAACCACAACATTGGGTTAATCAACGCCTTCCCACGCTCACAGAGGATCAGCATTACACCATCAAGTCTCTTGCTATCATTGCAGCTTTTCTCCTAGGTTATAAGGTATTATGAACTTAATTGGTGAAAAGAATCTTACGATATTATTTAAAGAACTAAGGCGGGACAGCTTACCACCACTTCAAATACACTTTGTCCATGGTATCCATACTGTTCGTCATCAAGGCTGCATGAGCACCGATAGGTAAGACACAATGATGTAACCAATTAATGTCCCATGGGTATTCTAAAACTATCTCACGACTCCTTATGACTTGAGACTGCTAGAAGACGAGCGCAGTCAATAAAATTAGGCCAATTTCGTGACGTGTCATGGTTTCCTACACTAATAGAACATTCCACAATTTTGACGGTTTTGCCACTGGGATCTTCTCAATGGGAAGAATTGTCATCCAGGCATATGATCGTGTACATATAGGCTTACTATGATTACCGAAATGTAGCGTTTCATTTATCTTGTTCCCGACTGTAGCTGTCTCATATTGTAGCTAAGTATTACACGTCGTTATGTCTAAGATTATGTTTCTACTTAACTGTTTATACACTTCGTGAATACGTAAAGTCGTTCCAAGGTTTTCTTATAACGTCTTCGTTTAAATATGCAAGCCAAGCCTCTGCAGTTTTGAAATGCTCGAGAGACATCTGTATGTATAATTATTTCATATTTGCATACCCAATTACGAGATAGTAGCATATGGCAAATAAAATGGCACATCATTGAATAAACTTTTATTTATACCAAACATTTGCCTTGGAAGACTTTGGAAACTAGTTTTTTCCTGCATTTTGTTACGTGATAAATACTTAAGGAAAGTTTCGATTTAGCGGTTCACCTCAAAAACGTAATGATCATATAGTAACACAGTGAGGTACTTTAATACTTAATTTAAAGGGATTTAATAGTCTAAAAATGTCAGAAAAAAGTCCAAAAATTAATTTACATTTGCTCCCATATTATTGTCTAGGACTGTAGGTAGGCACTACTTTATGCAAACAGATAGTTTTCATTGCTTTGCGTTGTAGTTACTGTACGGTACATGTCTCCGCATTAAAATTGCGTAAGTGGTAAATCGTGGTTTTTGAGTAAATTGAGTTTATTTGCGTAACGGTTTCGTATGCTGGTGTAATGTTATTCATGTATGCTTGTTTCACATTGCAATTATTTTTCATTTTTTATGTTATTTGGGAATAAAATTTTAGAAGTTGCAATAGACGAGTAGTATTAGTATGACCAATTTAGTTAATACAATTCAAGTAGTTTTGTAAGCATTCATCATTTGTTCATCAAAATACTCAATAAGTGTATGTATGCATAACTTCACATCAAGTCGCTTTCGGGGTGGGCAGAGAGAACCGAACGCCATAAGACGTGGTTCTTACACGCCTCACTCGCTTCATTAACATTCATAGCTCTTTTCATCCACACCCGGTGGTGGAGTGATTAGTAATACTACTTTAACACCAACATTGGTTCACTTGATTCCCACCTAAGACTGTATGCATAAACATGTCATTTTCTGGCTTTATTCTTTGTCTCGGTCTCGGTATTTTCAAGAGAGGAAGGGCGCATCAAAACAGGCCGATTGGGGTGTTACGCCCCAGAAAACTGCAGATAAATACTAACTTTCCTGGTGGATTGTTGTGTTCCTGCGAGTGAGTGAAATTACCAGTAAACGCCTAAGGAATTGTTGTACGGCAACGCGCGCGATTCAAGTTATCAGGAGGATCGTATGTGATAACTGTGATAAGACAACGTGATCCCAGTAGTCTGAATAGATAAGTATTCTAAGTTGTAAACACAGAATTATAGTGATACTGAACAGATTTCCTGTGTTAATAAAAAATTGCAAATTACTCCTAGAAAAAATGTGTAATTCTCCTTACATATTTGGTTATTGAAATATTAGTAAACGATAGTGTATTTTTATTTCGTGATTAGTGTCTCTGTGTCACGCCGCCCGACGCCCGGGTAAACTTGACCTCAAATTTTAATGAGGAAAGCAAACATAATTATTAGTGGACATTTGAATGGCGAAGGCCAATAGCTTATACTAATTACTGTATGTTACACGAATGAACACAAATGTTGGGGCATTTTATGAGTTGTGTGGCTTTTTCATATGGTGGATGTATATTAAAATTTTTCGTTTATGATATTTGGTTTTTAAATGTTAGGGTGTAAGCAGTGCACCTGGGAAATTGTCGAAGCACACAAAAGTATCACTCGTGCGTTGCCACCAGCGCTGCTAACACAGCAACTCCGTCGGACACTAACTGGTAGTTTCACTTACTCGCAGGAACATTCTTTCAAGGTTATGCATTATTTAGAAGTAATTGACATTTGGTTTCTTTAATTTCTTTCATCCTTCATTGTCGTCAACCTGCATGAACTATACAGGGCGTCTGCCGTCTAAGATAGTACAGTATTTTTAACAAAGTTTATCATATCTACTGATTACATTAAAACAGGTACTAACTTGTTGTTGAAGCCTCCTGTTACCGAACTAGGCTAAGAATTAGCCTGTATTTCAGTCAACAGTGCTCTTCGCACAATACGACACATTTAGTAAGCAGAAGATTAACATTTTTGAAAACATTATGGCGTAAATATATATCATGGTTATAAATATTAACTATAACAATGGACAAGAATAAAAAAATATATTAACTACATTGCAACAGAATATAACTTAGAGAAAGAAAAAAGAAAGTATGCCTATTTAATAATAATAAAAGTTTATTTTGACGAGCTCGGTGGCGCAGTGGTGAAACGCGCTGTTACGCTACTTTGACACCAACGCTCGTGGGTTCGATTCCCACACACTACAAACATTTGTGTTCATGAACATGTCTGTTTGTATTGGTCTGAGTATTTTCTATGTATAATAAGTATGTATTTACAAAAAAAAAATGTATTTACGTATGTTTATCAGTTGTCTAGTACCCATAACACAAGCTTCGCTTACTTTGGGGCTAGGTGGCGCTGTGTAATTTGTCCGACAATATTTATTTATATTTATTTGTCCTCTCGGTGTGTAAAAGCGAATAATGAGTGAGTGAATGTATGAGAGGGTGTGTGTGAGGTGAGGTGAATATGAATCATATTTACCTTACGCGGTAAGCTCCTAAGTTGACCTACTAAAATTACCACTTCTCGTTATATATATTAATTAAAGTCGTAATCGAAACCAAAAAAGAACCTACCTCATCATCCATCATTAAAAAATAAACTCATAAACCCAAAACTTCCAACGGACAGGAGCAAACATAAAAAATAAAAATAAGTAATAAACTTACTCCCTCGTATTTAGCATTTTATTTACGTACTTAAGTTATTTTAATGTTGTTGATAATGGGTTTTACTTAAACACAACATTTTACGGTGTGTTTTTATCGATTTCGAAAGGCATCACCGAAAGGCGGCAGGTGTTCTGTGCTTGGATGAAACGTTGTGGCTTTCGACGAACTTTTAAATGAAAAAAAAAAATGTTTTGTCCTTTTTTTATTTCCAAATACTTCCCTTGACATCTGATCAAGTATTGTTCACTGGAACAATCTAACGATATTATCTTTGGTTAAATGCCCATTGCATATTGTTGTGGCTTCCGACGAACTTTTAAATGAAAAAAAAAATGTATTCTTCTTTTCTTCCTTTCCAAATACGTCTCTTCTTGACTTCTGATCGAGGATTGTTAACTGGAATATCAAAGTCTATGTAGAAAACCCATTTTTCAAATTATTTGTATATGCTGTTTTTTATCTATACATATAAATAAAATTGAAGTGTCTGTCTAAGAATTCAAAATAAAGCCTTTATCTTAAGCTCATATTATTATTTTCACGTTACCAAAGCCTAAATACGCATTTTTAACTTTTTTGTCTGTCTGTCTGTCTCTTTGTCTGTCCGGGCTAATCTTCGAAATGGCTGAACCGATTTTAACGGGACTTTCACTGGTAGGTAGAGGACTGTTCAGAGCAGAATATAGGGTACTTTTTATCCCGTAAATATTTAGGGTTCCTGCGTAAAAAATGAAAAACTTAAAATTTGCGGGAAATATCTTCCCTTTCGGGGCAATTTTATTTTTATTATTTTCATAGAATACGTATTTTTTGTAACATAAAATAACTACGCATTTTTATGTAATATAAATAAAATACATATACGTTGCCTCCTGTAAAGGTCAATAGATGGCGCTGTACGAAAATTGAATCGCTCAATGGTTGCATCTACGACCCTGAAATTTTTTTTATTTTTAAACAGAAACAATTTCATGTCTACAGAGAAATAAAGGCTACTAAAAGCCCAAATCTCATGCGTGCGAAGCCGCGGGCTTCTGCTAGTTTTTAATAAAATTACTTAATGTAGTTTGTTTTATATCTTTGTTTAGTCACACATGTTCCCACACAAAATATTGCACGGTTGGCTACTTCCCCTCAGTTCGCTGATATTCGTACTCCTAACTACACACATCAAAAGTGTCTAGGGATCAACATATATTTTTGCAATAACTTTTCTCCTGATTGATATTAATTAAATTTTTCTTTAAGGATTCATCAAATAAAGTGTTTTCGTTTGTCTACAGTAACGATAAACCAAGTCACCTTTGCATTAATAAAGAAATTTGCCATTTTCATAATAAAGGGATTTTTGACATTTGAACCACTAACATTAAAGTTCGAAAAAAAGACTGAAATAACAGTTTTCTTTAAAATTTTATTGGGTAACTTAAACAATTAATAATCCGTGTTTCTACCGCGAACACTAACAACACAAGAACATCGGTTTGGCATACTCAAAATGAGTTCGTCCAAATCACGCTGTGGAATGGCCGCCCATGTTCGTTGCAACAACAAAAAAAGGTCTTCTTGCGACTGGATACCCTCCATATTCGGCAGAGCTCTTCTCTGTAGCATATCCCATGCATGGACACGGAGACAAGACCGATACATTTAAATCACAACTCGAAGAGCTCCAACAATAACCGCCATGATGTTAGCCGTGACGCTTCATCACTCTTCAGGGAACTTAAACAGTCTTTTTTTCGAACTTTAATGTTAGTGGTTCAAATGTCAAAAATCCCTTTATTATGAAAATGGCAAATTTTTTTATTAATGCAAAGGTGACTTGGTTTATCGTTACTGTAGACAAACGAAAACACTTTATTTGATGAATCCTTAAAGAAAATTTTAATTAATATCAATCAGGAGAAAAGTTATTGCAAAAATATATGTTGATCCCTAGACACTTTTGATGTGTGTATTTCTCTCGCCCTTTCTCATCTCATTTGTGATCGGAAGATAATAACTTCCATACTACTGTATGTTTGAACATTCAACCTTTTTGAAACTAAAAATAGTGTCTTTTATTTATTGACCAATCAAACTAAAGGACTTAAAATACAATGACATCATTTATTATCGATATGTAATAGATAAATTTACTTTATTGCTTAGAGTGCTTTCTCTAAATAATAACAATGAAAATGTATTGAATAAGTACAAGCTTCTGCCCGTGGCCTCGCCCGCCTGGATTCAAGTCTCCCGAAAATAAATATGTTTTCCTTGTGTGAAGGTACTTTTTTTTATCATTACACTTCATTCTGGAGTTTGAACGTGAACAACTTTCTCTGTATGTTTTCGCATTTCTGTATTTTTTTGGTGCCAATGTTTTTTTAACATAGCCATAAAACTATAATGATTTATTTGTCTTCGAACGAGTACGTCCTTCATAATGTTCTTTTAAACATTGCATATCATTGAATAAATATTTGAGGTGTTTACTTACCTTTGACATGTTTCTGAGCTAAAAAATACACAAATATCGAAATAGGTATTTCTTCCACAATAAATATAACTTAGTTATTGGATTTATTTGGCATTCGTAGTTTACTTATAATAATAAAATACTACAGTCGACACACATTTTATGTCTTAGACCGGTGGATCATAGTTTCTCATGTTTTTTTTTACTACCACATAGCCAAGTAAAAACTTCCCCAAAAATCCGATGGCTCGGACATGTAGAAAGAATGCAAGAGGAATTAATTACGAAATAGATATACAACACGAAAGTAGATGGGTGTAGGAGGCGAGGAAGGCCTAGACTCACCTACCACGACCAAATAGATCGCGTGTTACCAGAAGGTGGTGTTAGGAGCCCAAAGAACCGTCGAGCGTGCATGAAAAGAACTATGAAAGTTAAAGAAGCGAGTGAGGTGTGTACGGATCGAGTTATGAGGCACTCGGTTATCTCTGCCTACTCGGCAAGGGTAAGAGAAACTATAACAATTAAAAAAGAAGTAAAAAATAAATACTCTAATTATAAAAACAACAAAAAACGCGTGGCCTTTTTTATTAGTGCACCTCCTCGTGCTGTTGAAATGGTTTTCAGAAATACTAATGGTTACTTTATATTATTTTTTGATGTAATGAAACGTTTTAAGTAGAATTTTCGTTAGAATCACGAGTACTCTATAAAAACTAAGCAGCTCTCTTTAGTAAATTTCATATATAGTTTTAATACTAGTAATTATCTTGAATTTAAAAGTCTTTACTTATCAGCTGGCTTTACTAATTGTCTAATTGTCGATAATACTCATTATGTACCTATTGTTATCACCCGCGTGTGCATGATCGTGTCTGTTTGCTTTGTGCGAGGTAGGACATACATCAAAGCAGGCCGAATGGGGAAGAAGGTATACCTCCACCTCACAGAAAACCACGGGCAAACAGCAATTCCCTGGTTAGTTGTCGTGTTTCTGAAAACGAATGGTAAACACTAAGGTCGCTGTGCTAGCAGCAGCTGTATTGTGTAGGGATAGGAACGTGCGAGCAATATTTGATGTACTGCAAGCGTTCATAGACTATATATAGGTAGACTGTATGTAGGGAAGTATATTACCCACCTGGTGTGAAGTAGTTACCGTGCCGTAGGTAACGTACTTTACATCAGGTGGATAATATACCTCACGACGTTATACAAAAAACTGATCAGTCGAAAACTCTACGTAATTGCCCCCACTAATCTTCTACTGCTACCTTGAAGACTCCCGACATTGAATAAAAAAAACGGAGCCCTTTTCGGCACGAGGCTGACATGCACTTGGATTGTTTTTACTATTAGTCCACTTCATATCAACACATGCCTCGAACAACCATAGTACAACTACAAAACACGTGTCACGCTTCATTTATTTATCATCTACACTGTAACATATCCGAACAATTAATCGACCGAAACTAAATGAACAGAACGAAAAATTATATGAAAGCAAACAAGAGTGTAAAACACGGGTAAATTGTTATTTTTAACGGTTCATTTGCTCTTCCGCGGCTTTGAGTTCGGCCGTAATGGTCGGATGACAGCTGTCGCTGCTGTCAGTTCTAAATTTAAAATAAACATTTCATTTTTATTAGTTTTGTGAGTTGCTGCGTTGTGGCGTAGGTCCGTTATGGTGCGCCCCAGAGTTAATAAACTTTAGTAGAAAAGTTGAATGAATTAATCAACGGCAAGATTGACATAATACTTTCAATAACTTCAAATAAACCATTTGAAGTTATTGAAAGTATTATGTCAATCTTTCAGAGCGATGTAAGTGAACACTATAATTTTAAAGGGTACAAATATTTGCACAAATATTTGTGGCGTTGCGGAAGCCAACCTCATACGTGACCGTAAGTAAGACCATTTAAGCATTAGTCCTACCTGATGCGTAGTGGTTACGGCGTTACAATACAAGGATCGCACACCTGTTTCTATGTTGTTAACGCAAGAACTCCTTCCCTCAACTTACGAGATTTCACATATAGAAATTGAACAACCTTCCAGGGATGTTGATACTATTGATTGTAGGAGCTTGGTGGAATTTTGAAGACATCGCGTTAATGTTAATACTTGCACTTGTATAGATTCCACTTCACAATTTTATTTAATAATTATTTTTACCGACCGGTTTCGCCTTTACGGTATTATCAAGGTATTTTTGTAGATAAAAATACCTTGATATTTTTATAGATAAAAATACCTTGATATTTTTATAGATAAAAATACCTTGATAATGCCGTAAAGGCGGGTGCAAGTATTAACATTAACGCTATACCTTCCAGGGAATTTGTCTGGAGTTACCTGTAACGTCGACTTATCTGCTCAACAGTTATGTTTAGGCTTAAATATAACTGTTGTTTCACATATCTTTGTCTAGTACTTCGTTTGCTCAATCGATAGGGTGCACCACGTGTATGTGAGTTGCTATTTATCAATAGAAATCAGGGAGACGCTTTGAACTCTAGTCGTCCGTAAAAGTCACGTATTGTTTATCTGTTTGTTCGCATTTTATATGCTGCCATACCGGCCATCCGATTGTGATAGAAACTTGTCAACTTATTGCTTGTATTTCAATGAAGGTTGTAGGATAAAAAAGTACTAAGAAATTGCGCCGGGTAATATTCAAATAGACTTAAAACATTTGCAATTTCAATAATTAATCTTTTAAGAACATAACTAATGAAAAAACATATTTTTTTATTGTAAGAATATGGGCATAATGCTGTAAATTTTACATTCCGGCCCCAGGCGCCGATTAAGAGCGTGGGACTGATGGTTAACACGAATTGCTCATAAACTTAGGGTGGAACTCGGGTTGTAAAAGGAATATGTATTTGATTAAATAAAAAAAATGGTTTTGAATTTGCGGATAATGTTTTTTACTTTAACAATTAGTTACCGCAGAGGTTTTCAGTGTAAATTGATTAATAAAAAACAAATAGCTCTGGCAAAAGAGCAGTGGGACATAATATATCTGCAGGTTCAGGTCTGCAGGTCTAAAACTGACCTCCGGGACAGTTCCCGCTGCACCTGTTTTACTGAAGATGTCAGCAAAATAACAAGTCCTTGAAGGGTTTTTCTAATTCTTTTTTTTTCTTTCTATTCTAAGCATACGGCCCACCTGATGACGGTTAAGTAGCCTATCAACGCTTGTAATACATTATGTGTCACTCGCGAGATCTCCCTCATGCTGCTAATATAGCAACTCCGTAGGAGTTTACTGGATGGCCTCACTCACACACAGGAATACAACAACCCTCTAGGGAGTTGGTATTTGGCTGCGGTTTTCTGTGAGGTGGAGGTACATACTCAGATGAGCTGCTTTGATGCGCCCTAACTCTCTTATTTTGTAAGTGAATAAGGTTGCCAGTAAAATAGTGAGTCGTTGTGGTGTTATTTAACAATGAGGATTGCTATGCGCGAACGATACTCCCTGTAATGGAAGCGTCAAGCATCGTTGGCCGTCCTAATATATAGGAGGCATTCGGTCCACCTGGCGTAAAGTGGCTACCGTAGCCTATGAAAACTTGCATTACAAAAAGTGTAGCTTGCGCGATGCCACCACGGCTGCTAGCACGGCAACTCAATAGGATCATACTGGTAACCCCACTGACTCGCAGAAACACAATAGTCCTCTAGAAAATTGTTATTTGGCTGTGATTTTCTTGAGGTGGGGGTAATTTACCAATCGGCAAACGTAGGTCTCGTTAAAGCGGTCCACTACTCATAAAACTTAGGCTTGTGAAAACGTATGCTTGTTTGCGTCAAGATTATAGCATATAGTTCTTAAAAAAAAGGCATAAAGAGGTTTTTATAGGATCGACAAAGAACAGGCGACAGCCCTGACATTGCAAATGCAACATTAACTACATACCATCAGACAGGCCGCACGCTTGTTTGCGAAGTTAGCGGTAAAAAAAACATTAGGCAATTAAAGTATGTACTAAGTATTGAGTGAAAAAATCTTTACTAATCGTGTGTCTTGCTTAAGAAAGTGAGTACATAACGGTACCTGTCAAATCTCACACTTCGATAATGACGACACTAACAAAGTGTTAACACACCTGCATGTCTGTCCCCTCTCTCATTATCAATATGTGAGAATGAGATAGGCGTAGTTACATTGAGGTGCTAACTCGCTGGACTGGACACTCGTTGCACCGTTATTTGCATAGCTTTGTTATACGATATTATGTAATAGGAGAAGCATGTTGTGATGTAGCAAATCAACCAGGCTTCACATTTGCCTAAGGTCGGTAGCACACCTCATACCGAAGATGTAGCGAAACTTCTGGAATTTTGCTATGGTAAGTTTTACAAAGGGAAAAAAACGAATTTACTGCTCCAGTTTATAAAATACGTTTTTGCGATGAGTACCTTCAAATCAACTACGCTTCATATTTCTTTTGGACAGTTCACACTTCGTTGCGAAAGCCATAGTAGTGAATCTTCTGGAATTCTCCGATAGTTTGTATACAATAGCGGAATAGAAACTAAGTTCACAGTTCTTGTGCACAGATTTGATACAGTTGATCTCTTTCTCAGGCAAATTTTGTGTTATAGCAAATCAAAGCTTTATATTTCTTTTAGGTCTGTAGCACACCTCGCAGCGAAACAGGTGCGACCATAGTACGTTCGTTCGTTAGAAAAGGCTACTCTTTTGACTATGCGTTTATCTCTTTCTAATATTGTTTCTGATATAGGCACTGAGATGCCAAGTTACTCTGCATCGTTGCGCGTGTGGTGGGTCTATATCGAGCTTTTCCGTGTTCGGTGGGCACGTTTATCGATGATTCGAACTGTTGTCGATAGATGACAGTCGTTAAGCTAAGTCATTGGCTTTCGGGCGGCTTGAAAACACTGGCCTTCGCCAATCCACAGTTGAACAACGTGGTGGAGTATGCTCTAAACCCCTTCGGTTGAAGGAAGACCCGTATCTCTGCAGTCGGATGAGTCAAAGTTACTCCTTAGAAGCTTACTGGTAATCTCACCAACTCAAAGCAGGAACCCTAAAACCCTCTAGGGAGTTGTTATTTGGATACGGTTCTCTGTGAGGCGGAAGTACCTTCCTAAACTTAAAAACACCCAGACCAAGACACACAGACATGTTCATGCACACAAATGTTTGTACTGTGTGGGAATCGAACCCACGAGCGTTCATGTCAAAGTAATGTAACAGCGCATTTTACTCACTGCGCCACGGAGCTCGTGTTCATTCCTGAGTGGTATTCAAAAATATATCACACCTAAAGTATCCATTAAGATAATCAAAAACATCCGCATAAGTTCATGAGCGTTTGAACTTCTAGAAGCTTTTATAACTGTAAATTAACGGATAGAACGTTAATTGGTTTATTTTTGCAAGTGAAGAAGCCTCGGCCCAGTAACCTAGCTTGAACAGAACTTTGGTTTATAGCCAACTTGATTAGCGGTTATTACGGTCAGTCAATATTAGATTGGTAATCTATGAATCAGATACTGCTTGCTTCATTCATTTCCTATGTTAATCAAGTGAAAAAGAGAAACGTTTTCAGAGTGTTGTAATAGAAAAAGTTACTATTGAAATCTACTATATCGCAGCTTTAGTCTCTTTACTATCTTTTCTTCCTAGCGTTTTTCTAATTCATTCATTTGACGGGGTCCGCTACCGCAGCTCACTGATTTAGTGTAGACGCTGGTTTTTACATAGAGCGACTGACATGTCCACAACTTGGAGTTAAACCAGACCTCAGATTAGGTCACATGCCGATGACACATAGGTCACATGCACATGATGTATTTCTTTGCCGTTGTGCAAGTTTGTATGTATGTATATCTTCACGCCAGGTCCCTTGCCGAGTAGGCGGAGAGAGAGCAATAAGACGCGGTCCTTTACACACCTCACTCGCTTCTTTTGACGAGCTCGGTGGCGCAGTGGTGAAACGCGGGTTCGATTCCCACACGGTACAAACATTTGTGTGCATGAACATGTCTGTATGTCTTGGTCTAGGTATTTTCTATGTATAATAAGTATGTATTTACAAAAAAAAAATGTATTTACGTATGTTTATCAGTTGTCTAGTACCCATAACACAAGCTTCGCTTACATTGGGGCTAGATGGCGCTGTGTCATTTGTTCGACAATATTTATTTATTTATTCTTTTACTTTCAAAGCTCTTTTCATGCACGCTCGCCGGTTCCTAGGGCTCCTGTCATAATCCTCTGTATTTCTATATGTACCTTCTGCCTAGGCAAGGGACTTCGAGACAGATAGATGTACGAGTACATACTTACATAAATCCGACAACAAGAATTTAGTGGTACATGTCTACCAGTGGCGTGCACTCCATATAGGCAAAAAGACATTGCCTACCCTATCAATTTGATAAATAACATCCGATGTTTCTTAATTCTTAAACATAGTTTTTAACTAATATTTATAGTATAATATATATAGTAGTATCAAACAAAAAAAACAGCTCCATCTATCGGTATCGGTGCAAGTTATTACATTTCATTAAGCAAGATTACCTACCCGCTACATCGATGTGCTACAGTAGCGCCGCAATGGGATGGGAGCTTAACGGCACAGGCACAAACTAATTCTGTCTAAATTTACGTATGTGTGCCGGGTTTTAATACGGATAGTGTTAGTGTGCATTCCTGTAATTACATTGCCCACAATAACACAAATAACGCACACAATCGGATAGGATAGACAATGTCTTTTTACCCGAACCATGACGTAAATTACCGAAGTGTCACATTGCTACGTTTATTTTGTTTATATAAACTAGGCCGCCATTGCCCATTGTTTGTTTAGAAATGGTTTTGAATTGACTTGTGGTAGCAGTAGTAAAATAAGATTTTAAGTTTTACAGTTGATAAAAATGGATAATATTCACTGCGTAAGTTGTTAATCGTAAGTTTAATGCAAAACCGAAAGGCCGCTTCGAATATCTGCAAATTGATATGTTTTTTTTTTATACTACGTCGGGAGGCATACAAGCATACGGCCCACCTGATGCAAAGCGGGTACCGTAGCCTATTAACGCTTGCGATATATTAAGTATCACTCGCGCGATGCCTCTTCTGCTGCTTAGACAGCAACTCCTTGGGAGCTTACTGGTGACCTCACTCACACGCAGGAACACAACAACCCTCTATCTAAGGAGTTGTTATTTGGCTGCGACGGGCTGCTTTGATGCGCCCTACCTCTCTTAAAACATCCAGACCAAGACAAACAGACATGTTCATGCACACAAATGCCTGTCTTGTGTGGGAATCGAACCCACGAGCGTTAATGTCAAAGTCGCGTCATTCACGATTGAGCCACCGAGCTCGTCTATATGATATGTATATAAAATCAATCAATCTATAGATATTTGAGGTGGCTAACCAATCACATACATCATTATTTCCACAAGACTGGGTAACCAAAATCAACATGCTATATTTTTTGGTAAGTTAAAGCTAGCTTAAAAAAATTCTGCCTACCCTGTCACAAATCTCTGTGCACGCCACTGATGTCTACACCAGGATGCGAGCCAAGTCCGTTAATGTACTGGTTCTTTATCTACTAGGCCATCACTGCTCTCTTTATTACATCTGAGAGCAAAACATTTACGCCTGATATGAAGCTTTTATCGTACTATAATGGCACGTGCATGACAGGAGTCATGTGACGCTTCTTTCACTGTCACTATCCTGTAGGGAAGATATACATAGATAGATAAATCAGTAGATCCCGGAGTACGCCCTCCATTTTTAATTTTTATAAGATTAGTAGGTCAAATAATTAATAAATTAATTTAAGATACGCATTTTGTGTGTAATGGAGTGCCAAACAAAGGCTATTAAATTACTATCTATCTATCTATAACTTCACGACAAATTGACAAATTCCTTGCGGGGTAGGCACAGAGTACCGAGCGCCGCATATTAAACTACATTAAAGAATGTACTCCTATGGTGAGCTAAAAAGAAATCTTGCACTACCAGCTACTACTACTATACGAATCCTAACTCATACCACTGTAGGGGATAGGAATCTACCGTCATCCAAAGGAGTTTTAATTATACTCCACCACGCTTCTCAACTGCGTATGTACCAGTTTCAAGCTGCCCGAAGGCCACTATCGAGTCTCGGTCATCTATCGACAGCCGGGACCGACTGTTTAACGTGCCTTCCGAAGCACGGAAAAGATCGAGATAGATCAACCCAGACATAGACAGGCTGCAGTCGACATCATCGAACTCTCTAGGAACTACGGTCAAATTTCTTCTAGTGTTGCCAGTATAGGTACCGGTTTCCCATTACCTCGAACAGTCTGCTTGTTGGCCACAAAGGAGACAAGATAAAACCGCTATTCAAAATTCTCCTTGTCTTAAATCACGTTTAGAACGAAGTAGTTACACGTGAATAAGAAGGCGCGAATGCAAATACATGGAACACGTACGAACAACTTATCAATATGGCGGACGTGACGTGGATTACGAACAATATGGCGGATTTTTATCGAGACCCGTTTTGGCGCGTAATAGCGCGTTGTTTTCATGCATTTTTTCTCAACTAAAACAACGGCTTTGTCTTCAAAGAAATTCAGAATTTCGTTCGTAAAAGGAAATAATAAAAGCAAAGGGCTGGTTGGATTTTTTTTAAGTTTTCCGTTTGCCCTTTCTGTAAGGCAATTTATTGTTCGCGATCTGAAGAACCGTACCGCAAATAATAGCGTGATATAAGGTTAGACAGACAATTTTAAGATCGGATGCTATAAAATTGCTTGCGATTAATTGTGCAGTCTGAAGGGTCCTCTCGTAACCCAATATAAAATTTGTAAACCAACGAAATTATGTTTTTTATACGGGCACAACGTTGGGAAGGCATTCAAGCATACGGTCCACCTGATGTAAAGTGGTTAATATGTGTGGCCTACAAACGCTTGCGATCACAGGAATGACTTGCGTGTTGCCACCCTAGCTGATAACGCAGCAACTTCTTAGGAGCTTCTTAGTAACCTTCTTCACTGGCAGGAACACAACAATCCTTACTTCTCCAATGGGGTTGCTTTGATGCACCGTACTACTCTTGAACACACTCAGACTAAGAAAACCAGCCATGTTCATGCACACTAATGTTTGTCCTGTAAGGGAATTGAACCCACGAGCAGCATTGCTCTACCACCAAGCGCGAGCCTCCTATGGTAATCACTTCACATCGGGTCGGTCGTATGCTGGTTTGCCTCCCGACCCATATAAAACTCATATCAGTAAAAGAACAGTTAAATGGGGTCACGATTTACATAAAGCTAGTTATTAAATATTCATTGTGTGGAACATTCGAGGTCTAATTAAATTCAGGAAATAAAACTAAGTAGGTATTAAGATACCGGTGTTATCTAACCTGATAAGGTATACTTAATAAGGTACATGTTTCTAAATAATTAAGAAAGTTTTTTATTTTATGGCCTCTGTTGCAACGAGCTGGAGGCGCCATAGTATTTTTAATTGTTAATTATACCCTAAGATATTTTTATAGTTATAGATACATCGTACACGGTCTAGAGTGGCAATACGAAGGTAAGGTAATTGACCAACTCGCATTCAGTTGGACACGCTCTCGCGTCGCGGCTATACGTACTTCGCTACAAAGCATAAATGTATAATCATCTCTTTCTAACGACAGGTATGATTTATATAATTTGTCTCTTTGTTGGAGCAAAGTGTCATGATAAATAACTAAAGATAAAAGATAAAGATAACTGTATGAAATGAACTGTATAAATATACTGATGTTTACATGAGGCGACTGCTGCCAGACCTCCGCAACCCAGAGAGAAAATCAGATCATTCTTAGGTAAGGTCATACGTCTTTCGAAATGTAATTTCTTTGACGTGCGGATTTCCTTACGATGTTTTCCTTCACCGTCGAGCAAGTGATAATTATAAATATGTATATAAATCCAAAAAACACGAATTTAGTGGTATATGCTAGGGTTCGAACCGAAGACTTGTTCACTAGGCGGTTTTTTGTCCACTAGGCTAGTATCACTAGTAGCACTAGTATCTTCCCCAAATCTTTAGGCGTAGGTAGCAAACCCCGCCAGTCCTAAAGGATTAGTAAAGGTTTATAGGTAGTTCTAGAGATTAGTTCTTCAGACAAACAAACAAAGTCTTCCGGCTTTATATATTAGTATACATAAATAGTCAAAGACACAACCATCTTCCGATTTTTTTTTCTTATTTTTCTTTAGTGGCCATTGACGAACTTCAGAGTTAACAATACAAAAATGTGAAATGTAGAAAAAAAAGAAGGTAGAAACATGTAAATTCACATATACCTATATGTTTTCCTCAAATTTTCACTAGCACTAAAACTCGACAAATATGTGATTAAAAATGCTTTAAATTTATGTAAAATATGATTACAAGCAAAACAGCTCTCGGTAAAAATATACAAATTATAATGAACATAAGAATATAGGTATACAAGAGGATTTTTCTCTAAAAGAGGTCTCTTCCAGTCAATCTTAAAATATTTATTTTTGAAATAAGTCAATATCAAAACCGACAATGCAATTATTCTGTTGTTTTAAAATGCTTATCGAAGTGACATGAAAAACGACATTTCTTTCGCATTTGACTGCCAAGATCCCACAAATGTGACTGTTAGCTGATTACTAAAACCATAATAAGTTATCACTACCAATTTAGCTTTAACAATCAGTGAATTATGAACATTTAGTAAAAAGTACAACTTGGCTCGTCGAAATCCCTCAAAAAAGCTTCGCGGAAATTAGGTTTTTTTTTTTCAAGAGAATGTCATCCGGTGCAACATGATTTTACTTCTAGCAATGGCTTAGGATTTCCTCCTCGCTACACTTAGAATCCAACTTCAAAATATTTCGCTCATCTCTGGATCAAGCCGCGATGCTTCTCGCCCGCCTCGCTCACTCGGTAACCTAGTAAGCAGCCCATAGGGACTAACTACGTAGCGTAATAAAAAAATCGGATTCTAAAAAACACTTTCGCGGTAAAACACGTGGTATTATGCTCCCTTGTGATCTGATACAATCTTAGAACTACAGAGCAATTGTAGATATGTAGATGCTTTCTTGCTCTTTCCCGCATTAAAATTTGCATACAAAAATAAATTCCAGTGTTCAAACCGGGATAGAGAATTTCTCTCATCACCAGAGCTTAATTACAACCAGTCTGATGGTATGTTTGATTACACATCCATTTGTCCGACAGGTTTCTAAATTCAAGATGATTGGCTTCTTTTCCGGTAGAACTTCTACCCATCTTAATTAAGATAACACTCGTGAAGATATTTACACTGCATCAATTTCAGATATTAGCTCATTCAGTTCATCTTCAGTTTTATGTTAATGGAACAAAGTTAACTTTACTGTGCAGTACGAACGTTAACCGAATCATGAACTCGGTGTGCCTTTTGTTCTCATTTTAAATATATCAAGCAAATGGAAACTTTATTATACTGCATGAAAGTTTAAACTACCGCGCTTTATAAACGTACCTAGAGCAATAATAGTAATAGACTACTTTTTGAATAAGTGTGACGTGAAATTTTACGGATGCGGATAGCATAATGACATTTATGTGACAGCTAATTTCCAAGATTTTGTCATTTAAATACACAGTGAACAACTACACTGTCCGGTTAAAATTATGCCACTGAACAGTACAACTTGATCTCATCAAGATTGTACGCAACATTTATAGTTCTTACGACACTTGTTGTGATGGTCGCCGGTCGTAAAATTCTGATTGCATTTTTCGGTAATAAAAATATGTTCACGTAATTGACTGTAGATTATCAGATATGTTTAAGTACTGTATGTATGTATGCGACATTCATCCAATATAAATATGTGCGCCTACCCGATGATTACTAAATAACTTTGTTTCATATGCTAATTTAAAATAATGATTTGTACGGTCAACAGAGCAACCATTCATCAAATTCTAACTTTATTAGTACTGCAAAAATCCTCTGATGAAATGACGTAAAATGCTTCAGTGGTTATATGGCGATTGATAAATCTAATCTTATACACAATGAGTCTAAAAGTCTGGATAAAAATATCATAAGCATATTTAATTAATTATCCATAAATAGCAACTACCATAGCTTGTGACTAAGATAATGAAATGTATTACTATGTTATCATTGAAACTAATTCCTAAAAAAGTGGGTGTGGAACTTATTCACAAGATAAATATGAAACATATGAACAAATGATTCATACATCTATTAAAACGATTACAATTTTAAAACTAGAACATATAAAAATCCGTTACAAAAACAAACCATTATTTTTTCAAACTCTCCAAAAGAATGGCCCGTCATTCAAATGTGGAGCCGCCCCGCCCACCGAGTTGAAATCTACGCGAGATCTTCTTTCGTAATTACTCGTAATTCTTCGGACTCGAGCCTCTGTAATCACAGGGTATGTATGTTGCATTCTCATTGTAAATGTACATAGATTAAAAATGCGCCAGGTGAAAAGGTCTGTACAAAGTTACCCTACACATAGTGAAGGGCTCCGTTATACCTCCTACCTACACCTAGATACTTACTATTAATGTACAATAATATATTGTCTTTTATTGCATATGCCTCTTCCAAAGGATATTTCAAAAGATGCTTGTATATACATATATCTTATGATATTTTTTGCAGTACATGTTACAAGTTAAAACCAAAAGGGTCAAATAAGTAAGTAGTGGTTGATCAAGAAGTAAACATACTATTATATACCATCAACAACATCATCTGAGCGTTATTCCTGGTTGCGTCTTACCCTTTCGCTTCAGAGCCCGAGGTCCGCTTTCCGAGTTTCATTTCTCCACTTCACGTGGTCCTCCATCCCTAACTGTGAGACCATTGACACGCATGTCATCCCTTACGACGTCAAGCCAACATTTCTTAGGCCTACTTCTTCTACCGCGGCCCGGTGAACGCGGGTGGCTAGACATTTGTTTCCCACGTAATTTGCCAGTTTTCGTAAGGCGTATCCGTACCTGCGTAAGCGACGCTCTTGCAGTTTGTCTGCTATGTCACGAACATGAAGGCTGCCGCGAATGCGAAAGTTCTTTATACGATCCTTCCGCGTCACTCCGCACATCCAGCGCAGCATATTCATCTCCGTGACATGCAGCTCCTGCTTGTGCCGCTCAAGTACCTTAAACTTATTTAAATATACTATACCTTACCATACCATACCATAATACAAACAGTTATCTATCTCAAATAATCTGTAAACTGGTAAAGTTTATAATACCATTATCCTCATCCCTAGACCCTTAATCCATTCTCATATTCCAATTAATAACGCGTCTCCACGACAACTCAACGGAACATTCCACAATGTGTACCATCATTTAAAATTAATACGCCGTTCGGAATTTTATGTCCATGGTCCGCGTGTAGAATGTGCTGTTTTCCTGATTGATTAAGAAAAAAGAATATTGATGCATTTCCGAAATTTTAACCCTCAAATGGTTGTCTGGGGAAACTAAACGATAACATTATACAAGTTATACATGAAATGATTATCAATTTGAATGATTTCACTATAATAATAATTAAGCTGTTCATATTAATGAGTTTAAGGAAAAATGAATTTTCTATGCAAAATTTTCAAACGATTTTCAAGTCGGTCTCATGGTAAAACTCGTATACACGGCGACAGATCAAGCTATTTAAACCCGTTTAAAACTAATCTTTACCAAAACAACATACCTGTATACACGTGGGGAACACATTCTTTCTTTGGCCATAATTTTTAGGACACATATGTGGAGTAACTAAATATGTAATCTTTATGTATATTATTACAGATCATACCTTTGTTTTATAATAGTTTAGCCTACGACCCCATTCATTATTAGGAGTCCAATATTAATAGTATATTACCCTTCTGTAAAATTAATCTATGACAAGTATTAATGTTGTTTGTGAACCGGCAAGAAGCATATAATTTGTAGGGTCCGCTCAAATTAATCGCAAGTACAGTCAGCCACAAAGATTTACAAATTAGTAATTAAGTTGTCCTATCCTAGAGTTAGAAAGACATATTGGCGCATTTACATTCGGAACTCTAGTACCAGGTTGCAAGGAAAACGTATCCATTTCTTGGTTTCTTATTGTCGCAAAGTCGTACATAGATCCATTTACGGGATTAATATAGTTTTTATACGATTTTATATGTTAGTAAGCCTATTGAATATAATGGAATTAAGTCTTTAATGTGATCATCTCGATTGATCTCTTCTAAATCCTTAGGCCAAAAGCTTTCTTTTTCTCTGATTATTTTCTTTACGAATACTTTATGTTATGTTTTACTTTATGTATATAAGAAAATGTAATACATAAGGTCTCTGGCGTTTTTGCTCGACCAATAAAATTTTACAAACGAATAGTTGTAATTTGGTTCTCACATTGTTAAAATGTGAAAAATGTTTCGAAATCAGTACATTTGTTTGTTTGACTGTGCTTTATGATATTTTTGATATGATTTTTGACGAATCTGGTGGCGGAGTAGTTAGTAATGTTACATTAAAACGGAGGCTCGAGGGTTCGATTCGCATACATATCAAACTAGGGCATCGAGCCCGGGTTTACCCGGACCGAAAAAACCCGGGTTTTCCCGGTTCTGAGGATTACAAAAAAACCCGGGTTTGATTTTTAAAACTCGGGTTATTTAAGTCACTTCGAATGCAATAATAAGTAAGTGGAATAAAAACACGCTTTGATAAATTATTATTTATTACGTAAAAAGTAGCTTCGTTGCTACCAATAAAACAAGCCATGCAAGTTAAATGGGACGCGCGCGTCCATCTATGTATTAGTACGGTATTAGTTATTATTTTATATGAATATCTCTTTTTTTCTAAAGTGGTTAGATGGTCAGAGGGTATGTCTTAACTATGTTGTTTAAATAATGTGTCAAATGCATAACTAATTTTTACTTAGTATTTTAGTTAATTAGACTAGAACTATTCGTTACTTAATTGTTAACGCGAAGAAGAGTTTTATTAATGTTAAAATTATTTGTGATACTATAAAAATGTCTTTTGAAGATATTATTTTTATTAGCTTTTAAATACAATAAGTGAATGTTACCAAAATAATTCATTTAATGTTAAAACTAATCTCTGCAAGTCTGTGATTTAAAAAAGACTAGATTACTTACTAAGTTTTAAGATATTCTGAAGAAAAAATAAATCTTTATCACTTTTTTAAACATTAAAACTGTTTTTATAATTTGTAAAGTACTGTTTCATTTATTTAAATTCTTCCTCATCCTTTATATTTTGTACTCATTGTAGGAAATCGATATATAAACGCAGATTAGTGTATTTTAAAAAATTACAATAAAACGATCGAAATGCTCGAAAAAACCGGTCTACCCGGGTTTTGATTACTCTTAGACCCGAAAACCCGACTTTTCAAAATTGAACCTTTTTTTTTTTTTTTTTTTTTTTTTTGATTTTCGCCCAAGAAAGTTGAAGACCCACAAAGGAAGGACCAACCCACACCCGGGTGTGCATTGGTCATTCCTCCGTGAGGGGCACCCTCCGGAAAAAGGGAGGGAGGAGGTGAAATCTTTCAAAGATACCATTTCGTACGAACGAACTGATTATGTCGGATTTCCACCGACTAAAACACCCCCTGGGACTGCCTCTAGCCGGGAAGGCTACAAAGGCTTCATCTGAAGCGATCACCCCAGGGGAACGGGGTGACGCAAGCGTCACTCTTATAAGAGCATACGCTTAGAGAAGGGTCGACTTCCTCCTGAGGACGCCGACCCTGGACCCTATAAGCGCCTAAACCGAGCGACCAGAAGGGTGCTCACATGGTGGAGGAGTGTTGCCCTAAGGAGGCTTCGGCCGCTGCATAGCGGTCCAAAGCTCTCGAAATTTTGTTAGGTTGATCTAAGAGGACACTACGTGGCCTGCGGTTTTGGTATTTGGATAAAGGAGGCTGTGGCGGGCTGTAGGACGCAGCCTGCTGGATGAGCGGGTTAGGATGGGTCTCAGCGGTTTCGAAGAAACGCTTTGACAGGAGTTGAAAGTGTTGTTGGATAGATGGGAGTTGGAGGTCACGGTGGAGTTCAGCATTACGCTGAGCCCACTGAGCATTGGTGGCTCGACGACAAAAGACGTTTTGGACGGTCTGCAGCCTGTTAATGGTTGCAGGACTGGCATGAGCGAACACCGGAGACGCGTACGACATCACCGGCCTTATACAAACCTTGTACAGGGTTCGCTTATTTCTGAGGGACATTTTACTGTGCCTTCCCAGCATAGGGCTGAGTCGGTTCAGGTAAAATCTGGCGGTACTAACTACCTTTCGAACGTGGGGGACAAAAGAGAGTCTGGAGTCTAGAGTGACTCCGAGATACTTCGCCGTGCGTTTCCAGGGGACTGACGCCCCCAGCATACGCAGTCGGCGAGCATTGTGTGGGAGTTTGCGTCTCGCACAGAAGTGAACTGCGGAGCTTTTCTCCGGGTTCACCTCTATGCGCCATTTTCGGAACCATCTTCCTAACTCAGTAACTGAGGTTTGAAGTTTGGCTAACGCAGATGACACCTGCACGCTCTTGGAATAGAGGGCTGTGTCGTCGGCGAAGAGCGAGAGCTCAACGCCTTTGGGAGGGGTGGGAATATCGTTGGTATACGATATATACAGCAGGGGTGCCAAGACAGAGCCCTGTGGGACCCCAGCCTTGAGTGGGCGTGGGGTTGAGAGCACTCCTTCGTGTCTAAAACGAAAGGAGCGATGTTTGAGGTAGGAGGCCACTAAGCGGACAAGTCGGTCTGGGAAATTAAGCTTGTAAAGCTTGTAAATAAGTCCTCCATGCCAGACTTTATCAAAAGCCTTGGCAACGTCAAAGAAGACAGCTACTGTCTTTTGACGCTTTGGATAAAAACCGCTCGAGATATACTCGACTATGCGGTGGACTTGCTGTGGGCAAGAGTGTTGGGAGCGAAAGCCGAACTGGTTGTCTAATATGAGACCATTTGAGAAGAGATGCTCTCTCAGTCGAGCGAGCATTACTCTCTCAAGAAGTTTCCCCATCGCCTTAAGTAGGCTGATGGGGCGGTGGCTACTAGGGTTGTTGAGTGGTTTACCCGGTTTAGGTATACCAATGACCGTAGCATCTTTCCAGGCGGTTGGAAAGTGGCACAGGTCGAAGCAGGCGTTGAATATAAGGGCTAAGAGCGTCAGCACTTGGGCTGGGAAGTTCTTTAGCGCCTTATTTGAAATTCCATCAGCGCCTGGGGCTTTGTGGGGGTTTAGTCCTTTGATGAAAGAACTAATTTCATCATTGGACACTGTGATGGGGTCTGCAGTGAGAGGGAGTGAGCTCTTATGTAAGACCTCCTCCTCCACTGATTTGACGTGTGCAGCGTCGCATGGCTGCGTGCTGACAGAACATTGTGAAGCAATGCTGTCAGCGAAACATTCGGCTTTCTCTTCGTCCTCGAAGGCGATAGTGCCATCGGGACGGTGGAGTGGTGGGGTGTGAGTTATTACGTCACTACGCAGTGCTCTCGCTACTTTGTAGTACGCAACATGAGAGGGAGCTATATTCTCCATGAGGTCGCCCCATCGCTCTTCCCTCAAGTCGGAGAGAGAGGACCTCACTTGCCGCTGAAGGCGGTTCGCGAGCGTCCTGTTAGACGGGGTGGGATACAGCTTGGCTCTGCGGAGCGCTGCATTTTTGGCTTTAATCAGGTCCCTGACAGCCTGCGGTAGTTTTCGGCGGTTATCCACCTTCACTACCCGCGAGTTGTCCTGAACAGCTGATTGAACCAGTTTGGTTAGAGAATCCACCGCACTGTCAATCTTGTCCGGACTATCGAAGTAGTCGGACGTGAGAGCGTACGGTGAATCTGGGGCATCAAAGGCTGCCTCTAGGGTGGCCTTAAAACCTTTCCAGTTGGTGAAGGTCTTGTTGGTGGAGGAGGGGTGGGGATCCAACGGCCCCATTACCAGTGAGACTGGACGGTGATCAGAGCCCAGATCATCGAGAGGCTCGATTGATCTGAGCTGAAGCGACACTCCTTTGACTAGCGCAAAGTCTAGTACGTCAGGAGTGGCGTCCACCCGATCAGGGTAGTGTGTGGGCGAGAAAGGACACAGGACGTCCAGATCTAGGGCTTGGGTAATCTCCAGTAGCTTCCTGCCACTGGAGTTAGAAGACTGACAGGTCCAGTCTGTATGTTTGGAGTTAAAGTCTCCAAAGAGAATGACAGACTTGCCTAGTGCTAAGAGCGCTTCAAAGTCGCTTCTTAGTGGGATTGTCCCGCTCGGTATGTAGATGGACGCTATGAGTATGGACTGATGTCCTGTCATAGCCACCTTACATACTGTAGCCTCCATACTACTCAAAGGAGGAGTATCTATAGTTGAGCAATGAAGTGCTCGCCTATAGTAGATAGCAGTGCCGCCGCCTCTATGGTCGCGCGGCCTGTCATTCCGAACTAAAGTGTACTGGGGAATCGACAGCCCCTTCCGGTCAGTGGGTTTGAGCCACGTTTCCTGAAGGAGCAGCAGGTCGATGTCCCTACTACGTACAAATTCCTTCAGTTCTAGAATGTTAGGCCGTAAACTACGCGTATTAAATGAAATAAGCGAGAGCCCTTTCGGTTTGGTCCGGCCAGGTGCAGCCGACACGGCGGTGTTCGGTACCACTGAGTTACCTACTACTGGAGGCATTTAATTAAATGCAAGGATGAGATGGTGATAGCGGGTGAATAATTCCATTCGCCCGATGACGTCACTGCTTTTATACAGTTGCAGGAACTGTGTGACCTCAGCCACATCAACCTTGGGGAAGCTAAGCATCCCCGGGGCGGCTGAAGTGGCAGTGGGCGCGGGTTTGGCGGATTGAGGCGCACCCGCTGGGGCCTGCTTGAAGGCAGGCTCCGTGCGGGGCCCCCAGGCCTGGGTTTTCGGCTGCGCAGAGTCAGCCTTTTTTGGGCCCCACGCAGGCGTGGTGCCGGACTTGGCCGCCGCAGGCAGAGGCGGGAAGTGGCTCGCCGTGGGCGCCGGAGGCGCTTTGCGGCCACTTTGGGCCCCACCTCGGCCGTTGGCGGCCTTGCGGGACTGTTGGGAGGGGGACGGCCGAGGCGCGCGCGGGCAGCCTCTGTAGTTGGCCGGGTGGCCAGTTTGGCCACAAAGTACGCACGCCGGGGGCGTGGAAGACTGCTGGTCGCGTGTGCGACCGCAGTCTTTGGTGAGGTGCGGCACCAGGCACTTTACGCACCTTGGTGCCGCCGTGCAGTTACGCGCCGCATGCCCGTATAACTGGCAGCGGTGGCACTGGGCCGGCATGCCAGTCTTGCGGGGCGGCTCGACTGTAATGTTTGAGATCCCGCACACCGTGCGGGTCTCTTTGAAAATAGTCCTAGCCTCACCGTTGTTGGTTAATACCACCAACGCCAGTGGGTAGGTACGGCCTGAGCGGCTGTACATTTTATGTACAGCCTCTACTGGGAAACCCTGGCCGACTAAGTCAGCCCGGATTTCCTCGGCCGGGATTTCGTGCGGCACTCCTCTGAGTACCGCACGGACTTTACGCTCCTCTGTGAGGGCGTAAGTGTGGTACGGTATACCATGCTGACTCAGCAGGCCTGACAAGCCTCTGTAGTCAGCGATGGTGGGGACCTCTATTTTGATAGCTACACCTGTATTGGTGGCTTTGGTGTAACTGACTTTTTTGTCAGTACACAGTTTTGAGACGTCGACCCATCTCGCCTTATCCCGTAGGAATATAGGCGGCGGGGACTTTACTTTGGCCACCTCCGGCGCGCAGCGAGTCGCTGGCTTGGCGGTGGCGGAGGAGGAGGAGGAGGTGCCGCGGGCAGCGGGGGTGGCAAGCGCAGAGGGCGCTGGGATGTCGATGCTCATTAGAGCCGGGATGGCGGGGCGCTGGGTCGCGGCGGGGGATGCTCTCTGCGGCGAGGCAGAGCGAGCACGCCGGTTTTTCTTGGCGGAGGGCTTCTTGGGTTTCGAGACAGGGATGAAACCTTGCTCGTCATCGTCACTGGGAGCGTGACGCTTTACAGATTTTTGGGCGGGGGGGATGGAGCAGTCGAGCTCCATGTCCGAATTGTCGGACTCAGGAGAGGAAGGGGAGGCGGGGGAGGAAAGTACCTCCACTGCAGGAGAGGCGGGGGCGTCAGAAGACGCGGGGGAGGCTGGGACGCTGTATGGAGCGGGTAGGGAGGCGAGGGAAGGGACAGGGGAGGCGGGGGAGGACACAGGGGAGGCGGGAGAGGACACAGGGGAGGCGGGGGAGGAGGTGGTGTAGGCCTTGGCGAAACCTAGCAGTAACTCGTCGATGTCGACGTCGGGGGTGGAGCGCAGAGTCAAAGCGACCTGCTTCGCAATGTGAAGGATAGTTTGTAGCGTAGTGCTATCAAACTGCGCCATAGTGGCGAAGCAAACCTCCCTGCCGAGGGGCAGGGGGGCGACGGAGGTTGAAGTTAACCGCAGCTACTCTAATTTAGTAGGCACGGAAAAGGACCGTCACCCTTGGCAAGAGCCAAGTGCACTGGGCTCGGGTCGGCCGACTTTGCTGGGTTCTGAAGGAACCCAGCAGCGTGTCGGGTCAACGCTTACCGGCTTCGTATGGCACCTACAAGTAGGTATCCACCGATACTACGCGGGCAATTGTTTACAAGTTGTGCAAACAACGGTTGCAAGCAACCGTTGCAAACAAAACTCGCAAAAACTGCGAACGGCGCTTAGACTGTACAGTCAGCGCGGTGTATACTCACAACGACAGAGAAGGCTGCAGGTGCGAGCGAGAGAGGAGATGGCGAGCGTCGAAGCGTGTGCACGCAACGAAAACTGGCCGCGGAATGAAAATTGAACCGAGTTTCGATGCCCTATATCAAACATTTGTGTGGATTAACATGTCTGTTGGGTTGGTCTGGGTGTTCATAAAAGAGGTAGGACGCATCAAAGTAGCCCGATTGTGGCAGTACCTCCACCTCACGAAAAACCACAACCAAATAACTACACCCTGGAGGGGGATAGTTGTGTTTGAGGAAGTCGGTGAGGTTACCAGTAAGCTCCTAAGGAGTTGCTATGTTAGCAGCTGGGATGACAATGCGTAAGCAATATAATAATAATAATCTTTATTCATCTCTCCAAAGGTTTGCTCTTACAATTTAATCCTACTTATTTTACACTAGCTATGCCCAGCACCACTTAACTAGGCGTTTTCCCCCCTTTTTTTTATCTCTAAACGTTCTTGGTAGGTAATGTATTCAATATAACTCAAAAGTTTCGTCACAATCGGATGAATGGTTTCAAAGTCTATAACGGACAGAGGTAGAAACATGTTTGTGTATTATATTCTAGCTTTTACCCGCAGCTTCGCTCGCATTGATATATATTTGTTTTAAATAAAAAGTATCCTATTTTACTTCTGATACCTCCAAGAATATGTGTACAAAGTTTCATGATGATCGGTTCAGTAGTTTTCGCGTGAAAGCGTAACAAACAAACGGACATTCACATTTATAATATTAGTAGGATTACATGAAAGAAAATCCTATTTGGGGGAGATCTGGCGCCTGACATAGGTAAGAGAATTTTTACCTGTACTACAGGTCACCATGCCTGATAAAACGATACGAGTAAATACAAGTACTTACTCAATACTTTCCTTCCGATACCAAGTACTTTTGGTATCGATACTTTGAAACTGAGTATCGAGTAGGTATCGTTCAAAATTTTGAAAAGTACTCGTATCGGTGTGCCAATGTCACGATTTTATTTAAACAGGTTGAAGAGCCTTCTGTGAGCCTGTGACTTGTCTAACTATGTTGACAGAAATGTATATAAAAAATGCATCTTTTTCGCGTGAAAGTATATTGACTAGGGATAAAACGATACGAGTAAATACAAGTACTTACTCGATACTTTCCTTCCGAGACCAAGTACTTTCGGTATCGATACTTTTCAATCGATACCGAGGAGGTATCGATACTTTAACACCGATACTGAATCGAGTAAAAGTATCGATACCTTGGAGGTATCGTTTCATCCCTAACCATGCCTCCTCCGTTATGAATTGTTAAACTACTTATTAGGCGTACGTCGGCAGATAAGTACAAAGATCATATCGTTAAAATAACAAAAAAGAGAGAAAAAAAAAACATGAAAGAAAAACCGTAATGTAAGTGTTCATATGCCTCCCGACGTTGTATAAAAAAATCTGCGAGTAATCTGGCTTTAAACCTTCTGTGTGCGGATGTACACAGCAGGGCGTCAGCCTCGCAATCGAATAATTAATTGAATAACCTTTAATAATGTTGCACATCTTTAAATATAGTTAATCTGTGACATCAGCTATGGGCCTGTAGACGTCGTGGCGACACGAAGTATTGACGCACAGAAGACTTGCATTTCATAAGTTGCTTAACCGATTTTAGTATCATTGTTTCTTTACGTTCTGCCCGTTATAGTGGTAATAAATAAGCAATGTTACGTAGTGCTAAATCTCATTAAGATCAGTCCCAAGGTTTAGTCGCGAAAAGGTGACAAATAAACAGATTAATAATATTTTTTTAATATTGTCGGACAAATTACACAGCGCCATCTAGCCCAAAGTAAGCGAAGCTTGTGTTATGGGTACTAGACAACTGATAAACATACGTAAATATTTTTTTTTTTGTAAATACATACTTATTATACATAGAAAATACCCAGACCAAGACAAACAAACATGTTCATGCACACAAATGTTTGTACTGTGTGGGAATCGAACCCACGAGCGTTGGTGTCAAAGTAGCGTAACAACGCGTTTCACCACTGCGCCACCGAGCTCGTAACAGTTGTACAGATGTAGTTTCCTTATGAGTTATAACTTCATTTGTTTGTTGATTCGTTTGTTGATTAGTGTGGATGAATTCATTTAAATTACATTTATCCCAATATATGTTGTACAGCGAATGATGTTGATGACTGTGATTCTAGGAGTTGTTCGTCATGATGCCCACTGCTTCTGCAATATACGTTATGGTAGCGTACTGTGCGGGGTTCCACAGATGTTTTCTTCAGAGAATTTTAAGTTGTGGAATGAACTCCCCGAGAAAGCATATTGAAGTCCTTCAAAATGTGAGGAAAGGTTTAATATGGTCAGCAACGTTGGAGTAAGCTTGTTTGCCACCTCAGTCGTATAAAAAATAACATTTGTTTGGTTTGAGCATGATAGAGCTATTTTTTTTACTGTGACCTGAGGTTTTTTTATACAACGTCGAAAGGCATACAAGCATACGGCCCACCTGATGTAAAGCGATTACCGTAGCCTATGAACGCTTATTTAGGTATCACTTGCAAGATGCCTTCTCTGCTGCTAACACAACAACTGACCTGGATTCGAACCGAGGACCAATCGTTTACTAGGTCGGTTCTTTACCCACTGAGCTATCACTGCTCATACAAATGATTATCAGCCTAGTGTATACCTAATAATATCAGTCGGCTACGATAACCGATTTTTGAAGTAAAACTTCTTTACGCACGCTTGACTTGGGGAGTAAGCTGGTGAATGCGTGACGAGAGCGTTACGAAATATGTGATCGGGCGAGGCGCGCGGTATATAAGTTAGTAAAGATAGAAAGAGAGAGAGTTACGTTTCATATATTACTGTAGGGGCAAGAGAGAGAGGTGCGAGCACACATTTTCTTTCTCTCTTTGTCTCATAGCGAGTTAAGTTTCGTATATCTAAGACACAGTGTAGGCCTATTGTCTGTATCACATGGAGCTAAAGAAGTTTTAGTTCAATCGTGTGGTCTAAAGCACACTCGTTTTTTTTTACTTTTTATGCCCATGATATTCATTTCATGCGTATGCCGTAACCTGTGACAATTAGAAGATATTCACGAACTAACGACTCCATTAGCTAAAATCATTGGGCAAAGAAGCGACGGCGGTAGAGCCACAAACAAATACATATATTTGTATAGAGCCTTTCATGAAGCCAAAGGGACGGGTAGCTTTTGCATACCTTCGTTGTCGCCTCGCTGCCCGCTCACGTGTCGTGAAAGTGGACTAACACTTGAAAATCAGTCAAAACGTTTAAGCTAAAGTAACTAACAGACATGCACACATACATTCTAAAACATAATCCTCCATTTTATACTGTGCTGCTCTGCTCTTTGCTACAATGAGTTTCCCTTGGATTTCTTAAAAATATTTATCCTATTCGCTCTTAAATTTCAACGTCTAATCTAATTGCAGTTCCTGGTTCTAAATTAAAACCATGTTTGAAAAGGTGAAAAATGGGGCAATTGGAACCAAACCATTTCATACTCTACTTCAATACAATCAGCTTGTATTAATTGCCGCCCGCGAGGTACAAAGCTGCCGCAGCGGGGCGCAATGCTCAACATTGAATATTTAATTGAATGAACGCTCATACGAGGTCGACGAACTGGGCCAATGTTTGACCAATATGCGATAAGCTTATATGACTTGATATGTGTTGGCGAAAGTGGATGAATAATATGCCAAGATGGAAAGGTAAATACTGTTATAACAGCGGCAAAGAATCGTTATAATATTTGTAATGGTCAATGATTTGCAATCAAGTTGTACTTTGATATAGTTAATAGATTCATGGTGTCATTTTGCAACAATCAAATTTATATCTTACGTATATGTAAATATATTTCAAATATTTAGGAAACAGCTCCAACAATTTGGATCAAATTGTCTATTTGGGATGTAAGTGGCAATGTCACTTTTAGAGCCAGAGCGAACCTCACCTGTACGCAGAGCACCCTGCTCATTGACTCTAGCGCGACTGGGGAAGTACCCCCACCTCACACAAGACGGCAGCCAAATATCATATTCCTCACCGGAAGACGAGGAGTTGCTGTATTGACAGCGGGGATAGCAACGCACTAGCGACATTCTTTTTGTTGCTAGCATTCATAGCCTACGGTAACCGCTACATCAGGCGGAACCGTATGCTAGTTTGCTATCCGTCGAAGTATAAAAAATTTAGACAAGGTTTAACAATTTAAGTATATCTGTCGGTCAATCGCGCTGGCTGTCTGAAAATACCTCACTTTGTTTTGATTTGACAAAAAATTAAAAGATTATAGGTACCACTATTTGAGTACAAATGGCACATAATTCTTTCCTTTCACTCTTGATTAATATCTTTTATTCTTATCTATTGTAACATCTTTGTTCCTTGGATATTTATTACACCGGTTAAATGGATTAATTTAGTATAGCATATTTCGTTTATCTCTTTGTTTAGTATGAATACGACTACTTTATTTTATTGTACTATCTCATTGGTTTGTATTCTCGCCAGTCTTCTACCAAGTTCTATCCAATTAGGTATCTCCTCAAGAAGGGGTTCCTTATAGGGATAATTCTGCATTGGAACATTTTTATTATTTTAATATAATGCAGAAATATTAGTAATAAGTTAATAAATTTGATAGTAACACTAATATCGAAAAAAAATTGAGCTAATCGGTAGAATATAAATTGATAATGATCGGAGATGAAAATGTGAGGGAGATATTGAAAGAACAGTGAAAGCAGGAAACCGTATCAATGGTGCTTTATGCTCGGTTTTGATGAGCGAAATTATATCGAACATAGTTCGCTTTGCTATTATTCTATTAACGCCAACATTGACATACGGTAATGAATCAAGGGTATGCCAGAAGAAGCATGAAAGTAGGGTCGACGCTGTTGAAATGAGAGCGCTAAGGAGTATGTGTAGAGATAGAATAATTGATAGAGTAAGAAATAGCACGATACGAGGACAATGTGGAATAAAAGATGATGTAGTGACAAAAATTTAAAAGTGAATGCTGAGATGGTTCGGACATTTGGAAAGAATGGAAATGACAAAAGAGTTACGAAATAAGTATATCGAGCAAGAGTGTTTGTTTGTTTATAAAACTTTATTGTATAATTTGACATTAAAAATACATACCAATAATAATACAAAAAAAAAAACTTAATCTAAATTATACAATGGCGGACTTATCCCTATAGGGATCTCTTCCAGTCAACCATGAATGCTTGAAAAGGAATTCAATTAATAGGTTTGGTGCAATTTACGCACAATACACACTTCACGCTCAACACAAAATACCCAAACACACAGTACATATACGCGTTAAAAAGTAAATGCTAATTTAAATATCAGAAATAGAGTCGTAATGTTTCTTCACTTGTGATTTAAAGGAGTTATAAGATTGGGATAACTTCACACTGCTTGAGAGTGCGTTCCAGAGACGTACGGCTTGAACCGTAAAGGATTTGGAAAAACATTGGGAATTATGGTGAGTGAGTGGAGATATCGACAAGGGCCGCCCTAGACGCACACATATGGATCAAATAGGTGATGTGTTCAAAAATGTGTGTGATCAAAAAGGGCCAAATCAAATCAAAAGCACCCGAAACCGAAGAGCATGCAAGAAGAGGTTGATGAGTGTGGAAGAGGCGAGAGAGGCATGTTTGGATCGGTGCACCTGGCGTTCCATAGTCTCTGCCTACCCCAATGGGAGACAGGCGTGATGATGTTTATGTATAAATTGTTTTGAAAAGGTTAATAAAAAAATTAATGAGAATATTTTCCGACGATTTTTCCCAAACCAACAGAGCAAAGTACATGTATCTAATTGGACAACCATGTTTTGAAAATAAACATGGACACGTGTGGAGGAGGGGAGGCCAACAGCGGGATATTTATTTTGATCAAATTTAAACTTGAGAGCGTACCACTGTGTGTCACGTGCTTTATATGAAGGGTCCCGGAGATTAATAACAGACCAATAATTCTTTGTATTCAATAGATGTTTTAATGTTAGCTTACTTGTAAGGCAATTAGTAACCAATTTTTAATGAAATTTGTGTTAATCTACCTTCTTCTTATACATATAAAAATGGATGGATGTGTGTATGTATGTTTCGAATGGACTCGAAAATGGCTGAACTTTCAAATTAGCAAAGCAAATATGATTACTAGTAGCACCTTTTCAGCATACCAAAGTTTTTGCGTAGTTAGTTCATACAGTAGGTTTTTTAAAAGCATAAAACTTCCTGACAGACGAAGACCGGCGGTCTGACTGCAAATGGCTGCAGTAACCAACACGGATGCTTATTATAGTAATAAAAATAGACGTCACTCGCGCGGTGTCTGGTGACCTCATGTGTTCCTGACATCGAAACATTAAAAGGAAAAAAACATTCGGACATATAGAAAGAATGCAGGATGAAAGAATGACGAAGCATATATACAATGCAAAAGCGGAAGGATGTAGGAGCCGAGGAAGGCCAAGACTTACCTACCATGATCAAATTGGTCGAGTTCTGTCAGAAAGTGATGTCAGGAGCCCTAGAAACCGGCGAACGTGCATGAAAAGAGCAATGAATGTTAAAGAAGCGAATGAGGTATGAAGGATCGAGTCACGTGGCGCTCGGTTCTCTCTGCCTTCCCCGTAAGAGATTTGGCTTGAAGTTATAGTTTATTGAAACATTAAAAGAGATAAAAAGCCAGTGATGTATTCTGTGATCGATAAAAATATACGAATGTATATTGACTCTCTTTTGTCCTCTTTTTACTTTCGGAATTAGTCAAATATTTTAGACAGATAAGAAATAGGAATGATTTCTGAAAAAAAAGGTAACTAGCATCACTGTCTTTAATAGCTGTTAATAACGAATTTATTAATTGAGTTTCACAGAAATGGCAGATTGACAACGCGATTCTAACAGATGACTGTCATGGAACCCCGAATTGGGGTGAGTGATAATAACTGAACGGGTGTGATGAAAATGGCGGCTACTTATCACAACACCCGTGCATAATTTCAAAGCGAATCTGCAACCATTGTTGACTTTCCGTCCCCCATTATTACTTTTTACGGTTTAACAAGCTCATATTTTTACTTATCGCGTTGTGTGAATTGTTATTTTTTGAAGGGTGACAACCCTAACGTGGAATCGTGAGGGCTGTCATTTATTGTGGTCGTCGTCGCGACTACGGATTCCGACGTTGAAGCATTTTACAAATATGTAACATTTTTATTGCCTAGTTTTATGTTTTATAGTTTTGGGGAGTATTTCAATAGCAGGATGTGGTATTCGCCATCTAGTTCACTGAACAGTGAAAAACGATATTTTTTTTAAACGTCAGCTCGTATTTTTCTATTGAAAAAGCAGTGTTTCCTTTTTGAATTCTCTTTGGCGCTTTAAGCCAGATTTCGTCTGCTCTGGTCTGTTTTGTACATACGAAAAAAAACTTTAGAGTTTTCTAAAAAGAATTGTTTCAAAAATTTTTTTTGTTTAATATTTTTTTTGCATACGATGAATGTTGTATCATAAAAATGAATTCGACATGTTACAATAACCGCTTTATATCTGTTTATTCACGTACTTAGTCACGGAATTGTAACTGTTTTAAACATATTTTTACACTTTTTCATACCTTATACTATATTTATTTATATTTTTTTATGCCCTAAGTAAACGAAGACCCTAAAAAGAAGGTCCAACTCACTAAAATCATGCGATGGTCATTTTTCTGAGGGGGCACATTGCCTTGCACTGCACATTTTGGGAGGCAGGTGGTGAACTCTCATGAGTACCCTTTCGAACGGCCGAACGAGTTATATTAGACTCTTATTGACTGAACACCACCCAGGCACTGCCTTTAGCCGGGAAGGCCTCGAAAGGCATCATCGGAAGCGATCCTCCCAGGGGATACGGGGCGACGCAGAGTTTATAAAACAAAAAAATATATACGAACTCCAACTTAAAACTGACACGATACAGTGACTACGTATAGTCACGTATGTATTTAAAATAAAAATCTGACTGTATTTGTTCATAAAACAAAAATACACCCTATGACGTTTTATATGAACTATACCATATCTGATGGGGTCGACACGAAAACAATTATTGTATAAGTTACTTATCGACGCTTAAATTGATTACCAATAACTTTTTAAATGGTACACAAAACTGTCATTAGGTACTGATTTATTTATGGACTACCTATTTTAGTTTGGAGTAGTTTTTAATAGGGTTGACAACGCTCAATTAATAATGACAACCCTGGAGTAAGTTGACATTATTAGGCTTAGTATCATTGCTCAATACGATACAACTTAGAATCTATATGTAGACAGATTCATATCTCGGTTGTCTCTGCCTATCCCGCAAGTGCCTTGACGTAAACTTAAATAATTATGTATACCGTAGGAACCCAGTGATCCAATGGCTAGCAATGACTACTTTAAAATCAAGGGTCGTGATTTCGATTTCTGTACAAGTCAAACATTGTCTGTAATGTATGTATGTATACCTGTTTTGCCTAGTCGTCTACGTATTAATATAAGTTTATATCAGTTATCCCATAGTACAAGCTTGGTTTAGTTTAGTACAATTTACGTGTAATTAGTCGGGAAACATTAGATGTTTTATTTAGATTGATATCGTAATAATACGATAATTTTTGTTACGTATCTTTTATGACTAATTATTAGTCCATTATTAAGTCCAAAATTCGTAGTTAAAACATGACATGGATTAATTGCCCTACTTAATTAGCTTAACCTCAATACGGAATCATTGTTTAGAATATAATACTGAATAGATTACTTCATATAACAGATACCTATTTTCCTTTGTCCTTAAAAAATTGACGGCTATTTTTCACACCCTCCGGCCACATCGGCGTAAGCATCGACGCGGGTGACCACGTTTAAATAACAATTTTAGGACAAAGGCCAATTACGCGGCGGCACGGGTGTCGATCAAACGCGCCTGTAAAAATTGTTTTGCTAGCTCTGGAAAGGCGATGTTTGGAACAAATGGACTCGATCGTTGGACGGTACGTTGGTCGTTTTAACGAAAAAACCGGCGGTATATTGTTACTGCTAATTTACTTCGGACGTTGTAACCGAATAAACCTTTATTGTGAAAGTTTTCCATAATTTAGATTTGAAAAATATTTAAATACTCGATTAAATTGATCACGTATTAACAAAAGGTGTCTAGAGCCCTAGGAACCGGCGAGCGTGCAAAAGTGCTATGGATGTTAAAGAAGCGCGTGAGGTGTGAATGACATATGATGTCATGTGGCGCTCGGTTCCCTGCCTACACGCAAGGGACTTGGCGTGCAGATATACAGAAGTATATTAAAACTACGTAACTGTTATGGAAAATAATTTTCTTCTTCTCCTTAGCTTTCTACCGTTTGCTTAATCCACTGGGATTGACGCGAGTCCGCTATATTTGCCTAATTTGAATTATTTGGCGAAGATACTGATTTTTACATGGAGACACTGCCGTCAGACCTCTACAACATAGAGGGGAAATCAGACTAATATCTTGGACGTGCGGAAACAAAACATCGTGAGGAACCCTCACGATGTTTTGTTTCACCGCCGAGCAACTGATAATTACAAATGTGTACTTAAATCCGAAAACACGAATTTAGTGGTACATGCCAGGTTTCGAACCGTGGCCAGTTGGTCAGTAGGCCGGTTCTTTATCCCTAGGGTTATCACTGCTCAAGTTATGGAAAAGACAGACAGATTATTATGTAAATGACGAAGAGTTTAAACAAGTATTACGTAAACGATGCAATTAAATCCTAGATGTAAATATTTTTTGAATCTTCAATTTCTTCGTAACAATGATGAATAAATTATAATTCAATTCAATATATCTATTTTGTGAACATAGGTGATTATTAAGATTACTCATGCAATGACAAATAGATGGCTAGCTCTATGTCCTGCCATGGGCATACAAATATAATTAAAATCTAGTATGTGTGTACATCTTCACGCCAAGTCCCTTGCGGGGTAGGCAGAGAGAACCGAGCGCCATAAGACGCGGTCCTTGCATACTTCACTCGCTTCTGTGACATTCATAGCTCCTTTCATGCACGCTCGCCGGTTCCTGGGGCTCCTGACATCACCTTCTGATAAAACACATTAAAATCTAGGTTAATAAAATTAATTAAAATCTAGGTTAATAAAATTAATTAAAATCTAGGTTAATAAAATTAATTCAAATCTATTCTAATTAATTGATGTGCAGACTGTTCAAGCAAAGTAATTAAATGTATATTACATTTAATTACTTTGACGAGGTTGGTGTGGAATTCGTATCAAAGAGATAATGAATTGGATTAGATATTTATAACATATAGATAATCAATGTGATAGATATATATTAATTTGCATGTTAGATTCAGGCAAAATATTATGAAACTAGTAGGAATTTATTAACAACGTCAATGTACAACTAAGTGCAGTTCAAGCCTTACACTTTGACCTTTGTACCGTTCTTATGTCGTTCGTGATAAGAGTTACAATCCAGTACCAGTCCACTTGACTGCACATGAAGACATCCAAATTTATTGGTTAGTGGTCTCTAAGCATAACAATAATCAATTACACTCAACGGGTTACAATCTATACAGATAAATAAAATTGGAGTTCTGTCTGTAATATTAAAATAACCGTTTATTATTAAATGCATATGACGGTACATATACACGGTACATATACCAAAATATTTTTTGTCTGTCTGTCTGTTTCTTCCGGCTAATCTCTGAAACGGCTGGACCGATTTTGACGGGACTTTCACTGGCAGATAGCTGATGTAATAAGGAGTAAATTAGGCTACTTTTATGTTAGATTTTTTTTTTAATTTTTATTAATATAAATAAATAATAAAAAAAATAACTATTCCGCGCGGACGAAGTCACGGGCACAGCTAGTCCACAATATAAAACTATGTTATATATATATAAGTGGCATATATACGGCAGTGTCGTTTATTAATAATGTTAAACGTACCGTCCGTCGATAAACAGTTCCAGTGACACACATAAAGGATCTCATTACTAATGATAGGCGGCCATCTGTCGAACGGTATGGATGTCGATCGATAGTTGAGAATAGGGGACGATATTCGATGTCGGCGAGCTAACCTATTCAAATATTAGCTATCGCGATTTTTTTATTTTATAGTCGTAGTAGTGACAAAAATCTTGTATTGAAAATTAAAAAATATATATATTATTTTTCCTTTTTAAGCAAAACTTGCTTTTTAGGGTTCCGTACCCAAAGGGTAAAACGGAACCCTATTACTGAGACTTCGCTGTCCGTCCGTCCGTCCGTCCGTCCGTCCGTCCGTCCGTCCGTCTGTCACCAGGCTGTATCTCACGAACCGTGATAGTTAGACAGTTGAAATTTTCACAGATCATGTATTTCTGTTGCCGCTATAACAACAAATACTAAAAAATAGAATAACATAAATATTTAAGGGGGCTCCCATACAACAAACGTGATTTTATTGCTCGTTTTTGCTCGATATTGATAACGGCAACAGGTAGACGCTTGAAATATTCACAGAATATTTAGTTATATATTCACTTTAAGAATAAATAATTAAATTAAAAAAAAACAACAATTTAAGGGGGGCTCCCATACAACAAACGTGTTTTTTTTTGCCATTTTTATAGATAGTGGTACGGAACCCTTCGTGCGCGAGTCCGACTCGCACTTGGCCGATTTTTTTATCTAAGTGTCACTTTAGAACTAGACTACATGTTATGAATTTTGATCGGGTGCCACTATGAATATATTTTTTTTCTTTAATTTTTTAGGGTTCCGTACCCAAAGGGTAAAACGGAACCCTATTACTGAGGCTCCGCTGTCCGTCCGTCTGTCACCAGGCTGTATCTCATGAACCGTGATAGTTAGATAGTTGAAATTTTCACAGATGATGTATTTCTGTTGCCGCTATAACAACAAATACTAAAAAATAGAATATAATAAATATTTAAGGGGGGCTCCCAACAAACGTGATTTTTTTTGCCGTTTTTATAGATAATGGTACGGAACCCTTCGTGCGTGAGTCCGACTCGCACTTGGCCGATTTTTTATTTTAAAATTTTTATCATATAAAGTTACAAACCTCGGTACGAATTTATTAACTACAAAACGTAGTATATGACAAAAACCTCTTCGTGGTATTTCAGAGAAACAGGCCTTCGATGGACAGACAGACTGAATGATTCCGTTTTATCTTAACCTCAAAAATGACAGCAAACCTGCAACAGCCAGCATAATTTAGCCAAATTAATTCCACGAGGAGCTCGATGGCGTTATTGCGCATGTCACAGTAATCGAACATTCAGGTTGAGCAACGTCGACCGCAGCTGGTCTACGGATGGATTTAACTATCTCGAGCTTCTTCGTAGTTGAACCTCTAGATAGATGACAGTCGTTAAGCTAAGACTAAGTCAGTGGCCTTCAAGAGGCTTGAAAACACTGGCTTCCGCCAATCCGTAGTTGAGCAGCGTGGCGGAGTATACTCTAAACTCCTTTGGTTGAATGGATGAGTAAGGGTTAGTGTGGAATTCCTATCACAGGGATAAAGAATTGGATTAAATATTTATAACATATACATAATCAGTTCAATAATCTTTAATAACAAACACCATTATGACAATAACAGACGGGTGTAATCCGGTTATATCTAGATACAACCGGTTATTGCCGGATCATAAATTTTACGCGAACCAATAACGTGGGCCGTGTTCGCATCAAGCGACGTCACAGTTGAGAGATGTTTAAGTAGGTTAACTACCACAATTACGCCTTTTTTGATGTAACTACCAACCGTTATATTAGAGCGCTAGGATAGAGACACTTCAAGATTGATAACTGTAAACGACTCGTTGCACAGTATATAAAACGTGAAAAGTCATTTCGATTTGTCTGCGAACTTCGTTTAAATCGTGTAGTGGCACGCATCTGTGTATGTACCTTTCTGCTTACTGTGGCTAAAACAAGCTGCTATCACTACTCGCAATCAAAAATCGCACATCTAGTTCTTTAAAGTCATAAATGTCATTTTTTAAATTTTGCAGTATTTGACTGCTTTTGAACATTTTCAATTATTATTATTTTTTATTTAAATCGTATATAAATGAAAAATGTTTAATATCAAAAGAGTGCAATCATTATATCACATCAAATCAGGTAATTATCGTAATTATGATAAAAAAAATCTTTAAAGTGCTCTGCTGTAAAATTTAAAAAATTACATTTATGACTTTAAAAAACTAGATGTGCGATATATATACAATAAATGTTATATAATCGACACACTCGCACACCGACTGGTCAAGACCCTGTAGCGGCCACTTACTGTTTACGAATTGCCAAGTGACAACCCTACCGCTCTAACGCGAACGTTGGTAATTGCGTCAAAAAAGGAGTATTTAAGTGCATTATTTAAACTGATTCCCTTTATGGGGCTGAAGTTTGATGCATATTTATTTGGCATAACCTCTTTGACATTGACATAATCCTCTTTAAACGAATATTCTTAAGGCATATTTTTTTTTGTTTATGTCTGAGTTTAAAATGACATACTTTTATGATGGCAGAATTTGACTTCTCATAGATACCTTTGGCAAAATTAAATTTCGCATAATTTCATTTAGCATAAGGTTTATTTACGCGACTACGAAGATAGTATAATTTTTATAACCAACCACCCAGAATCGAAGTAAAAAAAGGGTATTTTCTCGTTAGAAAAAAATTGCACTGAATTGCATGTCCACCCAGATCCGACATGGGCCCTTTACGATCAGCTCCTTTCGCTTCGCTCCTTAATCTTCGATGTTAGGTTTTTTTATAACTACCGAGAAACGAAGTAAAAAAAGGATAATTTTATTTTAAATCCACCAGAACGGGATTGAAATGTATGCCAAAATACGACTCGGACTGTGAACTTTCTGCTACATAATGGTTCTACTTTTTAATTATTCTGGATATGAATACATTTCATAAAGGTGATTCTGATTTACACTATTTTGCGTTTTGGGTGTATGGTAGGTAAATGAGTGCAAGCCAAACGATTTTATGCGAAATTAAGTTTCTGTCGTCCGCTGTTGTGCATAATAATATTATAACATAAAAAATCTGCTATAAAGGATGGACTCTATTTAAACTACTGTTCAATATCTCTGCTGTGATAACGCTGTGTTCAGCATCGCATACGGAATCCTTTACGTACACGTTCATATTATGATCACGCTGATTTACCCATGATGAGAATACAAAAAAAATTAACTATCTCATATTTGTATGAGCTCGATGGTCTAGTGGTTCGCATTAGCTATTTTAACACCAAGGCTGGGCTTCGACTCCACGCAAGACTTAACATTTGTGTGCATGAACATGCCTGTTTGCAACATGCCTGTGTCCATATAGGCAAAAAGACATTGCCTACCCTATTAATTTGATAAATACCATCCGATGTTTCATTCTTAAGCATAGTTTTTAACTAATATTTCGTATCAAAAACAAAAAATTAAAAACAGCTCCATCTATCGGTATCGGTAAGTTATTAAAATCATCGCTAGTCATATTCAAATCGCAGCTAGGCGCTACACTACACTAGCGCCGCATTAGCAGCTTTTAACGGGCAGAGACACTAACTATTTCTGTCTAAATTTACGTATGTGTGCCGTGTTGTTAATACAAATACTGTAGTGTGCATTCCTGTAATTACATTGCCCACAATAACAGAAATAACGCACACAATCGCATAGTATAGACAATGTCTTTTCAGCTGAATTATAACGTAAATTACCGAAGTGTCGCGAGCATTGCTACGTAACTATTTTAATAAGTAGTTTGCTGCATATAATTATAGCGAAAGATATTGCCATTTCTTTTTTTCGTATAAAATTGATGTTAAATTTTATTTTGATTTTAAAAGGCCGCCATTGTTTTTGTTTTGAATCGATTGACTGGTAGCAGACGAAATAAGATTTTAAAGTTTTAAAGTTGATAAATATGGGATGATATTCACTGCGAAAGTTGTTCATGTGGTGTGTGTAGGGAAAATAAATGTTTTCAAAACTATCTTTCGGTGAAAAAAAACAAGTGATCACATACATCATTATTTCCACAAGATTGGGTAACCAAAATCAACATTCTGTATTTTTTGGTAAGTTAACAGCTTTAAAAAAATTCTGCCTACCCTGTCAAAAATCTCTATGCACGCCACTGTCTGTTTGTCTTGGTCTAGGTCTTTTTAAGAGAGGCAGCGACGCATCATAGCGGCTCTACTCACGTAATACCACAAACAAATAAAAACCACCCAGAGGGTTGTTGTATTTTCGCGAGTGAGTGAGATTATCTCCTTTGAAGTCGTTGTGTTAGGAGTAGAGGTGGCAACGCGCGAGCATTGCTTCCTGTATTACAAGCTTTTATAGACTACTACTTTACGTCAGTCGAGCCATATGCTTGCCTCCCGACGTTTTATAAAAAGGTATATCTTTAGAAACAACAGCCAACGTTACCTGTAAGTGATGCAGCCTGCCAGTTAACGGGTTCTACCGAGTGAAGCAGGGCCAGAGGGAAGCACCTCCACCATACAAAAGGCAACACTAAAATAACAATTGGCAGAAGAGTTATTGCGTTTGCCATTATTATGTTATGATTACAATTTTATTTGCATTTTTTATATTATATTTATATATATTTGGCAACTCACTCGCTTCTTTAACATTCATATATTACATAGCACATGTTGAAGTAAATTATATGAAATCTGTATCCATGTCCATTCCACTTATGTTTGATAAAATAAAGAAATCTCAATCTGTGTTTCTGCGACAGAATGAAGGTTATATTTGCAAGTATACACAGGCTACAGTAACCTATTGACATGCAATCCAAATAAAAAGCAACGGGATTTTCTCCTTTAATCGCCATTCGAGAGTGCATGTAAAATTTTAAACAAACAAACATATGCATTTCCAATAAAAATTCACAATTCCGAAAGAAAATAGCGAGCGCATTCAGATAAATAAGTTTACTCTTGGAAAGATTTATGCAGCGGAGAGTGCATCGTACATGCACAATTCGCAAAGCGATGCACTGTATTATCGGTGTTTTGTAAAACGCATCGCCTTTGAGACTGTGACGCTGTTGGAGGTTACTTGCGGTGGCTCAAAAAGGTTTTATGTAGTTCGAAAAGTTATTTCTAAGAATAGCGACACATGATTTACGCGACCGACGTATTTTTGTACAACTGCGGGAAACAGTGAGATCGCGATGGCGTCATTGCGCGTGTCATTTTAACGAAATACGCAGGTTAAGCAACGTCAACTGCAACCTGCCTATGATTGGGTTTATCAATCTCGAGCTTCAGCGGGCCCGGTGACCTGTCAGAACCCGCTGTATACGTTTTCCCGTACATTTCGCGGTCGTATTCGACCACCCGGGTTTCGAAGGGTAGCCGTCGATCCCGGCTGTCGATAGATGACAGTCGTTAAGCTAAGCCTGCGGTTTACAGTCAGTAGGCTACGGTGACTGTTTAGCATAAGGCCGTACGCTTGCCACCTTAGTGGAATAAAAAAAGAAGAAAAAAATTGTAGAGAAAAGAGTAATATACATGTTTCAAAAAATATGTAAAGTTTTTAAGGCTCTGCAGATATAGGCAGGTTAAGGAATATCGACCGCAGCCTGTCTATGGATGGGTTTATGTCAAGCTTCTCCATACTAGGAGGCGCGTTAAGCTAAGTCAGTAGCCTTTGGGCGGCTTAAAAATACTAGCCTCCACCAATCTGCAATTGAGCAGCGTGGTGGAGTATGCTCTAAACCCCTTCGGTTAAAGGGAGACCCGTGTCCTTGCATTGTGGTGTAGTAGCGGGAAACGAACTTGTGTAACAATATGTTAACAATAAAATAAAAATGGGCGCATCAAAGCAGCCCCGTCTGTGGAAGTACCTCCACCTCACAGAAAACCGCAGCCAAATAACGACTCCCTAGAGGGTTGTTGTGTTCCTACGTGTGAGTGAGGTCACCAGTAAGCTCCTAAGGAGTTGCTGTGTTAGCAGCAGAGGAGGTATCGTGCGAGTGATACTTAATGTAACAGGCGTTGATAGGCTACGGTAACCGCTTTACATCAGGTGGGCCGTATGCTTGTATGCCTTTCGACATTGATAAACCAGTTGAGAATGCGCAAGCTTGCATTGCTAGAGGAACACCTGGCTCGTCAATTATATAACAATTCAAATGTTTTTATTTTAATTTGTCGGCCATTTTGATCATGTTCCTTAAGAGATAGGAACGGTGTTCCTGAACATTCCTATTCTACTTTTTTATGCTGAATCCGAATCTGAAGTCAAAATTCGATTATTCGAAAAATACGCACACACAGACACGCACAGACAAACATGAAAATAAAAGTTACAAAAACAGACGTCCCCATACAAGAAACGTGTTATACAGCGATTTTTTTAAACGAGTGTACAGCACCCAGAACTCCGCACTTGGCCGGTATTTTCCTCGACAAGCCGTTGGTTTACACACAAACAACATCAAAGACTTCGCTGTAGCAATGTTTACTTGTACGTAACACAGGAATCGGCCGTCGACCGATAACCTGGTGATAATGCCGATATAGCTCGGCGGACACCGATAACAAATAATGTCGTGCAAACAGTTGCGAAAGCTGTCCGTATTGAAGTAATGATATCAACTCTTTCTCGGACAATTACGTAGGTACGTTGTTATATATATATATATACTAGCTCTGCCCGCGACTGCGTCCGCGTGGAATATTATTTATTTATATGAATAAAAATAAATAAAATTTCTAAAATAAAAGTAGCCTAAGTTACTCCTAATTACATCAGCTATCTGCCAGTGAAAGTCCCGTCAAAATCGGTCCAGCAGAACAAACAGACAGACAGACAAAAATTTTAAAAATATTAATTATATATATATATATATATAATATATATATGTATGTATATATATATATATACCGTGTATACATCCATATGCATTTAGTAAAAAGCGGTTATTTTAATATTACAAACAGACACTCCAATTTTATTTATCTGTATAGATTATTTACAACTTTACCATCACCACAGATTTAAAGTATAGTTATAATAATTATAACTAAAACAATATAGCTTAAGAAATTTGTACATAGAATAAGCTACTTATACTTTATATAACCTCAACATAAGGAAGAGCGAAGCCCCCAAACACAAGCATTTATTTGCTTATACGGTGCCTCCTACCACAGTACCTACCGCAACAATGTATAAGTAACTGAATAAATATTTTCCATTTTTTTTCATTTTTCGACGACAGGAGGCATACAAGCGTACGGCGCGCCTGATGTAAAGCAGTTACCGTAGCCTATTAACGCTTGTAATAATATTATCACTTGCGCAATGCCTCCTGTGCCGCGTACACAGCAACTCCGTAGGAGCTTACTGGTGACCTCACTCACACGCAGGAACACAACAACCCTCTAGGGAGTTGTTATTTGATTGTGGTTTTCTGTGAGGTGGAGGTACTTCCCCAGTCGGGCTGCTTTGATGCGCCCTACCTCTCTCAAAACTTTTATTAGGTACCTTCTACCTATGTAAAATTAATTTTGCAAAACTTATCAAGCAAAAATTTTAAATAATTACTGTTGATACGAGTAAACGGCAGAATAATGTTTTTATCAGGATTTTTTTTGATGTTATGAAAATACCCTTTACTAATTTAATAAGTACATAGCCCCTGACAACCTTTATTTTCGAAGTTTCCACTTTACAAATCAGAAATATCTTTTTCTTTGCAAAACTTGCGATATAAGTTTCTGACGAGCCCGCCGGTGCAGTGGTTAGCAATGCTATAATACCAAGACTCGTGGGTTCGATGCTCAACACAAGACAAACATTTGCGTGCATTTCCACGTCTGTTTGTTTGTGAAGCATGTTCCATGACAAACACATGTAATTATGCAGTTGAAAAATATTCGATTTAAAGTTGTTGTTTAGGTTTGTGCCAGGCGTGGGTTCCCATTCAGGTCAGGTTCATAAAAAAAGCAGAAAGAAAGAATGTTATAACCTAGCATAGTTTCATAATCAGACGGAGCAGTCGCTCCGTGTAAAAATCAGTATCCCCGCCAAATCCTTACGCTTAAGTAGCGGACTCCGCCTATCCTAAGGGATTAGGAAATGGGATAATGCTAGAAAGAAAGAAAAAATCATAATTATGCTTAATTATACAAAATTCTTACCTGACCTCACTTATTTTCTATACCTAACATCATATTTAAAATTTACAATATTTTTGTGAAAATGTCTTTAATAAAACGGAACTGTGTAACGTAACAACTGTTTTGTTATTTCTCATGCATTCCATACATTTCACTCGTCGACTAATCACCGACTGCAATACAAAACGTTTGTATGAATTATTCATATTATTCCCACACTAATTTAAATGCACCATACACGTGTATGATAGCGACCCCTCCACTCATACATTTAATTGTGTTCCTTTCTTATCACGTGGGAATGAGACGTCAACTTGAAACGTATAACCGTTTTTTTTAAGACGTACCAACCGTTACACAGTATTTTTCGTATTGTTGTTGCTTCGTCTTTTTATTTGTTACTTGCTAGTGACCCGGCCTGGCTTCGCGCGGGTGATCCGATCTTCACCAAACCTTTGCCACACCAGGGGCGTCACTCATGCTTATTTATTTCTTTCCGCCTTCAATGTAACAATCTCTCGGTCTTTTTAAGTAATAAAACAAATAAATAATATATATATATATATATGTATAATATACATACATATCATCGCGCCTGTCTCCCAATGTGGTAGGCAGAGACTATAGAACGTCAGAAGCACCGATCCAAACATACCGCGCTCGCTTTTTTTATATAGAACGTCGGGAGTCATACAAGCATACGGCCCACCTGATGTAAAGCGGTTACCGTAGCCTATGAACGCTTGTAATACATTATCACTCGCGCGATGCCTCCTCTGCTGCTATCATTAGCAAATAAAATCGCTTCTTCCACACTCCAACCTCTTCATGCATGCTCTCCTGTTTTGGGTACTTTTGATTTGGCGCTTTTTCAACAAATATTTATGTATACGTATATATAACATATACATACATAATCCTTTTATGAGTGAATTTCTTCTGTTTCATCATAGATTATGTGTTAAGTGATTGGATAAAAACTAAACCTAGTATAAACGGCTAAATCACTTCAAACGAGCCTACCGACCAACGAGTGGATATTGTAACCAATAAGCCGGTAAGTGACGCGATGTTGAATCGCGAACTAGCCAATAAGAACTGCGAGTTCTAGTTCGCTCCGTGCTTCGGTTCGATAGATGACAGTTGTCAAGCAAAGAGGTAGGACACAGGCCTGACCAGTGAAGTACCTATACCTCGCAAAAAATCATTAAAGAACTACCGATTCATAGTTGGATATAATTCACAAAGATTCTCGGAACGTCCTCGCAGTTAACCATGATATAAATCACAATAAACATAACATGATTCATACAGCAAAAACGGTAAATGTTGGGAAAATACCATTGTTTATTTGCACACACATATTGAATAACCTAGCTCTGTATTGCGTACACAACTTTACATCAGATTCAATGAGATATTCTCCCAGTGCTGAGTCCAGATGCGGCCCAAGGTTTTGGTTAGCTACGTCCTAACAAAGTAGCCGGCCCGCTAAAATGCGAACGCTTGCAAGGAGTGCAGTTTGCACTGCGATAACGCTAACACCTCCCCTTCTTAGTACTCATTCGCAGGAGCAACAGTCCTCTAGGCCCTATAAACCATTTGACAACGCATGAAATCTCCCTGCGGTATCTCAGCGATTCGAGACTGTAAGCCGATTCTACTAAAAACTGCAAGAGCACTCAAAGTGCGCCCATGTTGACGTTTCGTTAAACGTCGCTGCTATCAGATCGCTTAACGAAACGTCAAAATGTACCGCGCTGCAGTGCAGTTGCAGTTTTTTAGTAGAATCGACTTACTGACCAATGGGAAAATATTTTAACCAATAAGCAATAAGTGACGCGATGTTGATCCGTGAACTAACCAATAAGAGCCGTACGTTTTATTTTACACCCGACCGTAGCGGTGAATTGAGTTACTACAGAAAATCGGTCTCATCACAAGTTATCCTTTATGTCTAGGCCAGTGTTGCGCAAAGTGTGCGCGTCACGCCGCCGGTGGAGTGGTCATTAGCTGGTGGGTCGAAGAGAAATTGTCAGAAGATAATACCTACACATAATGTGAGAGTTATGTGAGCTTACCAACGCTACAAATGATTGTCCATGCTCAGTTAAGCAGACTCACATTTTTTAATCAACATTTTTTCGTGTCTATCGGTTTTAATAATAAATAAATATTGATTTTCCTATTCCATCATAAAAATTTGTTGATTTGGTAGGTGTACTTTGATCACGAAAAAGTTTGCAGAGCACAACTCTAACGGTGGAGCCACGTTGCCTGGATTCCGTAAGACGTGGGTGTACCACCGTCAGCGGCACTATTGCTGTTCGTCTGCTGTGTCACGGACACGAAGGCTATCGCGATTGCGGGTTCCTTATGCGATTCTTTCGCATCACTCCGTACCTCCTGTGCAGCATATTTATATCCGTGACACACCGCCGAATTCCGCTAAAATTTCAATGAAAACATTGGCAGCGTTTAATGTAACGCATGAATCGTCGTCAATCAAATGGACACTGGCCAGAAGGAATAAGAATGTATCCTTATTTGATTGAATTTTTATAATAATTATGTTTATATTTCTGGAATCAGCTGACGCACCTACTTTCGAGCCTTCATTTGAAACTCTGTTCGCAAGTTCCCATAATGCAATCTATGGTAGCCATGGAGAAAATAACCTTAGAGGTTTATTGGTTTGTAACTATACGCCTTTCGCGTTGTATATCTGATTCGTAATTTATTCTTCCTGCATTGTTTCTTTGTGTCTAAACCAGCGGAGCAAGCCTCTTCTTTTTAGGGTTCCGTACCCAAAGGGTAAAACGGAACCCTATTACTGAGGCTCCGCTGTCCGCCCGTCCGTCCGACTGTCACCAGGCTGTATCTCATGAACCGTGATAGTTAGACAGTTGAAATTTTCACAGATGATGTATTTCTGTTGCCGCTATAACAACAAATACTAAAAAATAGAATAAAATAAATATTTAGGGGGGCTCCCATACAACAAACGTGATTATTTTGCTCATTTTTGCTCGATATTGATAACGGCAACAGGTAGACGCTTGAAATATTCACAAAATATTTAATTATATATTCACTTTAAGAATAAATAATTAAATTAAAATAAAACAAATATTTAAGGGGGGCTCCCATACAACAAACGTGATTTTTTGGCCGTTTTTATAGATAATGGTACGGAACCCTTCGTGTGCGAGTCCGACTCGCACTTGGCCGATTTTTTAACACGGACACTCTTTAAAACGACATTGTTTCTAATATCATCATTGCGATCACGGTCGACAAGCATTACAGTAACAAGTCTTCACTGAAAATTTGGCTTAAAGAGATAACCCCCGAGCACTCTCGCGTTTGAACAAATACGATTGTTTCTGTAGGATATATTAAAATCCAATGTGTACTCCGAGGTAGCAGGGGAAATCATATAAAACGGTGTGTTTACAAAAAATGCATGCATTCGAAACGACCAAGACGTATTTCATATCCTGAGCGAACATGTTTCCGACACTTCAATTTTGTTTTGCTTCTCCGTCGTTCTGCCCCTTTGTGCCTAACAAAGGGGCAGAAAGATGAAGAAGCAAAACAAAGTCGGCGCTGCCAATCCAATAATTTGGGTAAAAACGACATTGTACCTAATTTATATTGTTTGAATTAGTTTATTGCTCTATTTTCAATAGTTTCCGATGTATCAATTAATATTTTATTATCCATGTGCGTGTTAATGTGTTTTTTTATAAAATATATATCTATTACCTTTCTCTTCTTGCTTATATGAAAATTATTCTTTATTTTTAAATGAGAAGGTATATTACTTAACCCTGTATTTATTAAACTAAGGGAAGTAATCTTCTTTATACGTCTAAATTCAAATCTAATTTCCAACTTCGCTGCCATTTTGGAACACAAATACGTCAGACTAGTAGTCGTATATATGTCGGTAGTAAAATATAAGGTTGAAGGACGTACCCGAGTAGCAATTTAACACTAGGTTTCTCGCCAGGCACACAATTACGACATTAAGTAGGGCGGCACAGCCGGCACAGTTCACTCGTCTTGTGCCTTGTATGTCTGTGTTTATTATTCTATGAATAACAATAATGTTACTGTTCTATTTCCCATTGTTATTTATTAATTAATGCATAAATATTGGGGGTTACACTGCTACTTATTTTTTATACATAAGAAGGGAATGTCCTCACACAATCGAAACCTTTAGAGAGATCACAGGAAACCCCAATAGCATTCTGTGATCGCTCCTATGCGTTAAGGATATGCTTAACCAATGCCACTCCTGTATCCGTAGTAGATTTAACAGCAGTACAACCGTATTGTGCGTCATGAAAAATTTCATTGGTCTTAAAAATTAGTTGCAATTGATCAAGCATTAATCCTTTAGAATATTTTACCCAAAACTGGCAGTATAGATATGGATCTGTAATTCCCCAGCTCCCTCTTTTCCCCTTGAATAAAGCTTGAATAAAGTAACATGTTTACTATATTTCAAGTCTGGGAATACACCCATATCTACACATGTATTAAAAATATGTGACAAGTGTAGAGCTATTGCGTCTATAACACCATAAAAAACTTTAATAGACTTTCCCCAGTGATCCTCTGATCCTCTTTTAACGTTCAACTGTTTAAAAGTTTTAATAATTTCAGTTGGTTCAATATGTGTAAACTGAAAAAGTTCCATACTAGGTTGTACATTTTCTTTTAATAACTCAGCAGCACCATCTGGGGATAAATTAAGGGAGTTAGTGGTAAGGTAAGGGATATTGATGAAGTACTCTTCAAATAAATCTGGTACTTGTTTAACGTATCTAATACTTCGATTGCCATATTTTACAGAACACTCATTATACCGTGGCTTATATTTACCTGTTTCTTTACTAACAATATCCCATGCAGCCTTAATTTAATTTGATGATTGCTTAATATTGCTTTTAATTTACATGGACTTTGCTTCTCTGCAAATATTTTTAAATATTTTGGAATAGTTCTATGTCATAATTGACAAAAACTGGGTTAAATCTGTAACACTGCATACAAATCATACATTTAGTTTCTACTTAGCAGAATACCTGTAGTTGCCCAATCATTAAACTCAAATTTACGTGTAATATATTTTTTTTGCGTCTAAATATTTTTTGATATTCACTGGATATAGAATAAAACAGATTAGTATAAAGAAAATCCGGATGGTCTACAGTGTAATCCGTGTACAGAATATTCAGTACGAAGAGAGACAATTAACTAGAAAGTGTCCACTCCTCACCTGCTTTAGCATTATTTTTACGACGAACGATAAATTTTATATTATTAGATAATAAGATACCTTTTATTGGTCAATTTACTTAAACGGGCATTTTAGGGCGCCGTTGTGAAATGGCGGCTAAAATTACATTGACTTTATTGGACCTTCCTTAATTTTAGAGTTTTATTGCTGTGATAAGTATAAACTATTATTATTTTATTAAATTCTTCTGTCGTCTAGTTATAATAAGTAACAGCATACAAATAATTAATATTATTATCTCTTTTTTCAGGTACCTAAATAATGGTTTTTCGGAGGTAAAGCTGTGAGTCCTACTTTATGGATAAATAGTTTATGGATATGAATATTGCCATCATAATGGTAAGAGTTTTGTAGAAGAGGTCGGAGAATTGTCTCCACTTTCTATATGATTTTGGCAGTCTAAAATCAGCTTGCAGTATTCTACAAGTGAATAAAGTTAACAGAAATAAAGACTTAACACACATAAGAGACTTAAGGCGAGAACCCATCAGGTACATGGCGCAGATACGAATAGGTAGACATAATTAAAGTAAAGTTAAATAAAAGAAGGTTCTGACTTTTATATGGAGCATCAGACCTTCACAACCTAGAGGCAAAACCAGATCGTTCTTAGGTAAGGTCACACGACTTCCGAAATATAATTTCTTGGACGTAGGGTTTTCTCACGATGTTTTCCTTCCCCGCCGAGCAAATGATGATAATTACTTTGTATATTAATCCGAAAATACAAATTTAGTTGTATATGCCTGGTTTCGAACCGGGGAACAGTTGATTAATTAATTATCAGATCACCCCTACGAGTATACTATAATATTAGCGTCATTCATGAAATTTCAGCCCCATTGTATACCTACGAATCCACCAAAATAAACCTATGAAATTTGACTCACACTGACATATACCAATAAAACATCCAATGAAGTTAATAATAAAATTATTATAAAAAGAAGAAAAAATAACAAGTTAGTAAAGTTCGTTTTCTTCCTTTTTTTTTGTAAAATATACAAATACACTTCAATGAAAGCGAGTTGCCATGAATGTCTTAACAGGACAAAGTATAGCCTCAAGACATTACGAGTGCTTTGTAAGTAGGCACCGAAACGACCTTATAGTCTTGGAAGGGAGGGGCGACTTTGATCTTTATTTATTGATTTACTGAAGGTAAAGAAAATAAGTGAGACAAGACGAAATTAAATTTTGTAATAAATCATACGCAAATTAAAGATGCGGAAGTGATAAGTACACTATTGTATCTCGTCACAGCATCTAGGTAAAATGTTTTTGAATCTATATATCTAGAACTTCACGCCAAATCCCTTGCTGGATAGGCAGAGAGAACCGAGCGACACTAGACTCTGTAAATACACACCTCATTCGCCTCTTTAACTTTCATAGCTCATTTCATACACGTTCGCTGCCCTAGGGCTCCTGACGCCACCTTATTATATTTGGTCGTGGTTAGTTGTTATTTGGTTGCGGTTTTCTGTGAGGTGGAGCTACTTCCCCAGTCCTCGCCCTACCTGTCTTATAAAAACCCAGACCAATACAAACAGAGATGTTCATGGATTGTGTGTGTGTTTGTCCTGTGTGGTAATCAAACTCACAAGTCTTGGTGTCAATAGAGCATTACTAATCACTGCGTCACCGAGCCCATCATTAACCACTCTGTCATTCAGCTCGTCATCACTCCGCCGCCAAGCTCAATCCATGACCAAGCGAGAGGACCTCTTGCTTCTGAAATGCGTGAACCACCATGAAATGTCGAAGTATCAAACTTGTCAATATACATCTTATTCTGCGTGTACGAGAACAGCTATCAATTTGTCATTGGTTACTCTCGCTAGTAACAATTAATTAATCTGCGCTCTCACTTCGATATTAAAATTAATGAATACTCCATGCATCGCTTCACAATTCGAAGAATGTAGGTAATTTATTCGAATGTTTATATTCAGAAACTATGCTAAAAGGGAAAGCTATATGATACTCGATTACTTATTCTATTCTTCTCGATTTTATGATTAATCGTTCGTAACAATTTGACACGGCTTGTTAAATATAAAAAGCTCATTGAGTAATGTGAATTCGAAAGTGATGTCTATTCATTTAATATCTATGTACAGTGCAGGATTATTTTTTTGTTTGATTATGGACGATTTCTAATACGCCAATTAACCAAAATAAGTTTTAATCTCCTTTTACATAGATAAGATTGATTTATGAAAGTAACGTACAATTTGCTTTCTTCGTGACTTTATATGTTTGATGTACGCCACGGGGAAGTGAATGCTAGCTTGGTAGTCCGTAGTGGGCTTGACCTTTATAAACTTTACACGTGTAGTTAAACATTTTCGAAATAGATTATAGCTTAGGTATGTGTTAATCCAGAACATATTATATTTGTTTTCTAAACTTCTTCTACTACTACTACATCAACCCTGACTCATCTCACTGCAGGGATCGACCGTAGAGGTTTTAGAAGCCAGTGTTATCAAGGCGGCACGGCTTAACGTGACCTCTGAACTACGGAGAAGCTCGAGTTAGATAATCCTATCCAAGCACTCAAACTTTATCCAAATCAAAAAAGAAACATCCTTCCAAACTCAGAAACTTTTATATACATAATAGGTATTAATAGACTATCACCTTCAACTAAGGACCATCATATTTTACCCAGGATAGAGGTTTTAGGGAGGAGTGAGGGAGATTAAGAAGCTTATTAGTAAGCAATGTAATCGGAGCTGTTGAGAAGTAGCATTACCAGCGGTACTATGTTGACTATAGACATAGTCTATAGATGCCATGTATGCTCTTTTCCTCGCGCCGTATGTAATATAAAAGGCGACCTTTAGGCGTTTTGTAGCAGCTATATAAAAAAATATGAATAAACCACAATGTACGTCACACGTACATTGTGGTTTATTCATATTTTTTCGTACAATAAATATACTCGTAATACAACAACAACTTGCAGATGAATCACATCATTGCTGTATTAACACGTGGCCAATTGCTCGTTCCTATAAGAGTTTCATATTATTTAAAGATATAATCAATAATATCTCAGCATCGGGATACAAACGTTTCGATTTTGATAACAAATAAATGGGTTTCGTCCATTATCTAAACAGTCGTTATGCTAAACATTTTTACTACCGCAGACCGTTCTTCAATAAAGTCTGACGCAGCATGTCAAGTTATAAAATTATTACTGAATATATTCATCGCGATGGCCATATAAGATCGAGATGGAGTTATGTACGAACGCACATGTACGCACGAGACAATAAAATATGAAGACAGAAATGAAGCTACGGCCTCTCTTACTGCGGAAACAAAGGGAGGTTACAAGATTTTAAGCAACTAGTCTGTGTTCATAGAACAACTGGCATTTGATGGCATGTATGTCGCGATTCTGGGAACTTAAAATTTTCGCACGGGGGCTCCTCATGCTTTATAGTATCATAAGAAAAAATTGACTTATTCTAAATTTTAAATAGTACTTGAGCTGGCGTTTAAGAAACTTGATGCGCTCAATAGAGCACCTGAAATCCAGGAGCTTGTGATTCACCATGCCAGTCGGTACTTGCTGGTCATTGTCGCTTATCGTTTTCCGCTCTCTATCAGGCCACATGCCCCTGCAATATAAATTATTATGCACTCGCAACCAGTTCCGCGACGTTTAGTGCCCTCGCGACAATGCCAAGTCGTTATTACAAGTTATTGCTTTTATTTTACTTAGACTTACTCGTTTTATTATTACACTGGACTATATTTCAGATATCTTCAGAATCAGTTGGGTATTACAGAAGTTAGTTATGCTATCGATTAATCGAGGATCGGCATTTTTATACCATATACCATAGGCATATTAGTTACTTTCTAACATATTCACTATTATATACATAATTATTCTTTTTGTAATCCATATATTCAAAAAAAAAGAATCCTTGTGTGGACTACTAAGTTCGTATTTTAGAATTTATGTACATATTTGTAATTATCACTTGCTTGGCCATGAAGGAAAGCATTGTGAAGAAACCAGCACGTCTAACAAATTATATCTAAAATCGTGCGACCTAAGCTTAGAAAGGTCTGATTTTCTCTCTGGGTTGTGGAGGTCTGACAGTAGTTGCTCTATGTCAAAATCATTATCTTCACCAAATCCCTAGACTTAAGTAGCGAGCCCCGTCTATCCTAATGGATGAGGAAACGGGATAATGCTAAGATGATAATCTATATATATATATGTGTATATATATATAGAGGATAAAAGAAGATAAATAATTCATTAAAAGCCCTTCATTAAACTCAGTTAACCTTGACAAAATAGTATAAAGGGTTCGAATATCGACTTCCATACTTTGTACCTTCCTAATATTGAGCCTATATATATACAGTTATAAGTACGTTATATTACTTGCTATGTTCGTAATTTATCCTTACTATATAATTAATTACAGAGACGTCCTTTAATTAAATTATCTTTGATACTCGTATTAACAATAATTAAAGTGTAAATTATAAGCCGAACAGTATAAACTCGATCTCGATCTGCCATAGATCATGAATGGCGTCTAGTCTAGACTGAGTATACGCAATAACATACAACTCAACAAATCTGTCAGTCTCTTAAAAGTTTTTTTTATCGTAAAGTTATGAATCTTTGTTTTGTTTACATTATATTTAATTTGTATTTTATTTTATTTTAGATCATAAACATGGTGTAAATGTCACTGTTTATAAACTGGGGATTTTCGCGATAGATTAAAATCAAACAAATCAAAAATCTCAGTCTTAAAAAAGTTTTTTCTAGTAACGTTGTGAAGCTTAATTTTGCTTATAATTTATTTTATTTGTTTTTTATTATATTTTATTTTAGATCATAAACAAGTAATACAATGTGGTATTCACTGGTCAACAAAAAATACTTTTCGGATGTAATATGCAAAGTTTTAATCAATTATGTTTAAAACAAGTTAAACGATGATAGAATTGATATTAGAAAATTTGGAATACGAATAATTCTGTTTCATGTTTTCTTTTGCTTTTAAAAATTTTTTTAACTAACTAAAATGATGTATAGCGTTACTATAAATTACAGGGTTAATATAAAGGTTTCCTTATGATTTTGTTCTGTTTTGCTTCAGAAAGTTCCTGTTGTAAAGTTCAACAGTAATTTCCGGACTTAATTCGACAATCACTTAACTCGGTAAACAATCAAATTAGTAAAATACAAAATACCCTCGAATAATAAAAATATACTAAAGTGATACATTAAATCTACGGTTGGTAGCTGTAACACAAAAGCTCAAATCAAATTAAATATGGTGTTATAATAAGAGTAGGCAGGTATTTCAACATTGGTAAGCAAAGGCCTTGTTACAAAATTTTGTTGTCCAGTGTTGCGCAGTTAATTACGAATTATCTCAATAATTATTTTTATACAAAGAATTCTGACGATGCAATTTTGAGTTATTTCAATTTTAATTAGATTAAAATTGAAATAACTCAAGTTGCATCGTCAGAATTCTTTGTATGTGTGTGACATTAACACTTATAATATTCCTCGTGTCAAGGCTTTTAGCGTAAATTATTTATCACGTAAAGCCAGTCAAGGGCGAGTCGAACTCCGTCATGTGTTCAGTACTATCACACAATACAGCCATGCAATTCTGTAAGAGCAAACATCCTTACATCCTCGGAAACATCGGCTGTTATAGCCTTGAACAAAAAATTGGAATTCCTTAGTGTCGCTTTTCATGGTTGTGCAACACTAGCGTCGCAAGGCTGCGTTTGGAATTGGAATTCTACAAGGCAAACAGCCGCGCGTACGCTTACAGCCTTATAGAATACCAAATAAAAAGCCGTGATCGCAGCAGACGATGTCAAAACTGTGACATCTGTGATCACAGCGACGCACATAGCCATTACGAGTCGCTTAGAGAATTGCATGACAGTGCAATTTAAAAACTACGAAACATCATTATCTATACTAATATATATAAAAAGAGAAAAAGTTTGTTTGTTTGAACGCGCTAATCTATGGACTACGAGGCGGATATGAAAAATTATTTTTGCATATGATAGCCCAATTTTTGAAGAAGGTTACAGGTTGTTCAACATCACGACGCGAATGCGAAGCCGAGGAAAAAGTAAGAATATAAGTAAAAAGAGTCCCATCCTCCCAATCCAAGAGATGAAGTCGCGGACTGCGTAGTAACATATATATTCCGTGTAAATACAACCTCGCTCCTGCTACCAATGTATTGTAAATCTCGTTTGCAAATCAGCCTAATGCAGCAGGTGCAGTAGAGGTTGGCTTCACTCGCCCCCTTCCACTCATTAAAAAAATTATATATTCGTGGCAAACCGTTCAGATGCAGGCGTTTTATGATGATTACACGTCAAGGAACAATAGGTAGTTATTGTTTTATAGGGGCCTGCGTACAGACGGACTCGTAGAATTAGCCGTGCAGTCCTGGATGTGACAGCGTTGGCAATAATGTGAAAACATTGCGTTTTTTTCCTGTTTTTAACTAATTTACAAATCCAAAAAGTCCACTCGGATTCGAGCAGGTTTCGTGTACTGTTTAGAAAAACATGTCGAAAAAGTACTAAAGACTAATGTGTCTGGAAACAAGCAGTTACGACTAGACCAGTAGCCTAGGTCAATGGTTGGCAATGATTTTAATATCAACGTTGTTTCGATTCCCACATAGGATGAATATTTATGTGCTTGAATATGTCCATTTTGTCTTGGTCTGAATGTTTTAAGCGGGGCAGCCCACCTGCAAAGTGATTACCGTAGTCTATAAACGCTTGCAATACATTATCACTCGGAGCGATACCACATCTGCTGCTAACATAGCAAATCCTTAGGGGTTTACTGGTCACCTCACTCACTTGCAGGAACACAAAAACCCTCCAAGGTCCCAAGGTGTTGTTATTTGGTTGTGGTTTTCTGTTAGGTCAAGATACTTCCCAGACATGCTGCTTTGATGTCCTACCTCTTAAATTATTACAACGTAAAAAGCAGTAAAAAGAGATTTGTAGTTAACCTCTATTTCGTATTACTTTACATCCATGTGAATTCTATTACTTTCATATGATTCTCTATCTCGATTACAAACGTCAATATGCACGTCACGTGTGGCTCGCTCGTTAACGATGCTGTTTATCGAATAAGTAGGTCATTAGAGGTTATATTAATTATAGGGGAAAGTACAAAAGCTCGAGAAGTGAAGAGAATAATTGATACTTATGTTTTTGGAACGTAGCGTGTGGCTTCTGTACTGTTGTTTACTCTGTGATCAGTTTGGATTATACAGTCGGACACATGGGAATTGAGTAGGGTTTTAAATTAAACAGTTAATCTGCAAATATCATCCTCTGATTTGTGCCCTGGATACTGCATAACAAGATATGATTCCCGTACAAGGCAAAACATTTGCGTGCACATCATACCCGTCTGTCTTGGTTTTAATATATCCTGTGTTTATAAAGAATAATTATTAACAATATATGTATTAAAGATGTTAGAAGCTGAGGAAGGCCGAGACTTGCCTACCACGACCAATGTGCACATCTATTTATTTCTCACTGTGCAAATTATCTTTATAAAACCCCGCACATAGCTCTATTTTTGTGTGTTATTTGCAATAAACTGAACAGTTTTTGCCAGTAACCCAAGTACCAGCCTCCCAAGGGCTCTCTTTATTGACTAGGCACGAAACCCAACACCGGCCGTCGCGGCGAATCTCCCCACAGCGTATGAAATCTGCGGTTCGCGCAATTCTACACCGCATTGGAGATCACGAATAGAACAGCGCGGACATTTCTTTGACCTCATTAAAAACATAGACAATTTATTATTAGTAACTGGTCGACCGAGCGATTTTATGTTTTCAGGAACACCGTTCCTATATGTAATCAATATGTTTGTCTCTCTGCCTGTATGCCGTTTTTTTTCGAACATTCGAATTTTGACTTCAGATTGGGATTCAGCATAAACCAGTTGAGAATGCGCAAGCTTGTTTTGTCAGAGGAACACCTGGCTCGTCAATTATATAACAATTCAATTTTTTTTTTCATTTGTCGCCCATTTTGACCATGTTCCTTAAGAGATAGGAACGATGTTCCTGAACATTCCTATTCTACTTTTTTATGCTAAATCCGAATCTGAAGTCAAAATTCGAATATTCGAAAAAAACGCACACGCAGCCAAACGCACAGACAAACATATAGATTTCATATAGGAACGGTGTTCCTGAAAAGTAGAATAGGAATGTCTGAAAAAGGAACATTGACCATGTTCCTTTTTCAGACATTCCTAACTGGCCAACAAATAAAAAAAAAAAATTATATTTCAGATTAGAAAAGTAAATTAAAAAGTAAAATAGGAATGTCATAAAAACCAATATCATATTTCTTAAGGAACATGGTCAAAATGGCCGACAAAGTTTAAAAAAAAAAAATGTTATTGTTATATAATTGACGAGCCCGGTGTTCCTCTGGCAATGCAAGCTTGCGCATTCTCAACCACTTTTACTCGTATTTTGTGTAAAATCGCATTTTTTTCAGAATAGTGACCTTTTGATATATATATGAACTTAACTTCTTAACATTATCCCACATCCTAATCCACTAGGATTAGGATAGGACAGAGTCCGCTACGTAAGCCTAAGGATTTGGCGAAGATACTGATTTTTACCTGGAGCGTCTGCCATCAGATTTCCACAACCCAGAGAGAAAACCAGTCCTTTTTTTAGGTTAAGTCACACGTCTTCTATACATCTATACAGATAAATAAAATTGAAGTGTCTGTTTGTAATATTAAAATAACCGCTTTTTACTAAATGCGTATGGATGTATACACGGAACATATACTAAAATATTTTTTTCCAATTTTTGTCTGTCTGTTTGTAATCTCTGAAACGGCTGGACGGATTTTGACGAGACTTTCATTGGCAGATAGCTGATGTAATAGGAAGTAACTTAGGTTACTTTTATTTTTGAAATTTTATTTATTTGTATTAATATAAATAATTAATAAAAAAATAACTATTCCGCGCGGACGAAGTCGCGGGCACAGCTAGTTCATAATATAATTTCATGGACGTGCGGGGTTCCTTACAATGTTTTTTTTCACCACCGAGTAAGTGATAATTACAAATACATATATAAATCCGAAAACATGAATTAAGTGGTACATGCTAGGATTCGAACGGGGACCAGTTGATTCTGTCCGGTCGATTCTTTATCCACTGGGCTATCACTGTTCTTTTCTATCCGACGTTGTATAAAATGTAGTATTAAGAAGACGGAGTCCAAAGGGCCTTCTAAATAACCTCTCTACCATACTTAGTTCTTCACTGCCAAGGTAATAAATTTATACTTAACTCATCAGGAGCTTACTGTTAACATCACTCACTCGTAGGAAAACCTCAAACTTTGGTTTTCCTACGAGGGCAGTTGTTATTTGGCCGCTGTTTTCTGTGAGGGAAGGTATTTCCCTAGACGAGCTAGTGCCCTGTCTGACTTTGATTAATGACTGTCATCTATCGAAAACACCCGGCATCGATGGCTTATCATGCCCTCCAAGGAACTCGAGATGACTGTACCCATGCATACATAGCTTCTTAAAACTAAAAAAACTCGAGTTTGTAATATACTACCGTGTTAAAACCCGTGCATAAACATTCTGTGTTTTTTTTATATTAGAAGTAGGGAAATGAGCATGTGGGTCACCTGATGGTAAGTGGTCACCACCGCCCATAGACATCAGCAGGGGTCATTGATCCGTTGCCAAACTTTTTAGGTAAACATAGACTTTTTCCTTGAAGGAATCCATATCGTATTTGTTCGGGAAAACCGCTGAGGGTTGTTGATTCCACAATTTCATCGTACGCGGTAGAAAATTCCCAAAAAAGCGTATGTTTCCCATCGCACTTCAAATCTCGTATTAAAATAATTCTATAGTATAACTGACGCGGCAATAGTTGTTCTGCCGTATAAATTATTACTTCTTAATTTTTTTTCTAATCATTTTTTGGCAGAGCTGCGATAGCCAGCTGAGCCACATTACCCTCAAAATTGTCGTTTGGGGTAGACTGATGTCATCCAGCTAGCGTTTAGACGGTAATAGTGAGAAACTCCAAAATCGACACACTAATAGCTAACATATTGTAGTTTTGTATCCTTTAATTTGAAGTTTAAATGTTCGTTGGTGAGGAAGAACGGTCCAAAATCGTTCCAATTAGAAAAAAAAACATATGGGAAAACGTATGGCCGGCCACTCTGCAGTGCAGAGTCTGCACTGCACTCCCATCAACAGAAAAAGTAACAGCACCCGTCGCTAGATGTCGTACAGGGTTCCATATATTTTATAAAATATAAAAAAATTAAAATAAAATATTTAAATATTTTTTAAATTTAAAAAATATCAGCTCTGCCTACACAGCTTGCTGTTATTTACTAGTTTTTTATGACATATACTTTACGACCTATTCTCATACATAAAAAATTTCATAAAAATCGGTCGAGCCGTTTCGGACGACTGCGATCATGAGCACCGTGACACCAGATTTTATATATAAGATTAATATATCCACCTGACCTGATGCGCCCAGTGCTGTCATAAGACTCGCAGGTATTCATTTCATATAGGTCGAAAACAGTATAGTGCGTGACCTATCTGACGCCATTATTCTTTGTCTATGCATAATAGAATCCCATTGGCGCCATGAAGGCGCATTAGAACCCTGTCTGACCTGATTTAATGTACATAGATATGTATAGAAAAATAAAATTGGAGGATTCGGACTCTTGAACCGAGGATTCTGTATGTTCCTTTCACTACATAAGTATGTTTGTAATGGGTTTGTTTTCTAAAAACTATGCTGGTTAGTTTTTCGTGCGACATTTGTGGACATGAAGATGTCTGTTTGTCTTGATCTAGGTGTTATTAAGAGAGGTAAGCCGCGTTAAAGCGGAGGGGGATAAAAACATTTTAGAATGGATTAAAAATCCATGAAATTTTTAATTCCTCTACGAGTGTTTGCTATTCAGTTCGATGGATCACAGTCACAAATATTACAAACAGTTTTCAGAAACACCGTTCCTATATGAAATCTATATGTTAGTGTGTGCGTTTTTTTCTAATATTCGAATTTTGACTTCAGATTCGGATTCAGCATAAAAAAGTAGAATAGGATTGGTCAGGAACACCGTTCCTATCTCTTAAGGAACATGGTCAAAATGGCTCACAAATAAAAAAAAAATTTAATAATTATATAATTGACGAGCCAGGTGTTCCTCTGGCAATGCAAGCTTACGCATTCTCAACTGGTTTTAAATATGTTTAAATAGCAACATCATGGTCTCATTTGGAACATGAAGTAAAGAAACCTATCCCATCAATGCCCATCAAAAAAAAAATCGCAATAACGAGAAACTAACTAAATAAAAATATTGGCAGAAAATAAAACGACATTCAGTGAATCCATCTTTGAAAGTAAAATTTACAGTTTACTCTTATGTCTAAGCTAAAACTAATTCAGAAAGGTATGCCTTAAAGCCGCATATTACGATATCCTATACACTCGTCACTTGGACCACACATCCATCGCATGCTAGCGCCTAAAAGCAACTCTCTTTGCATCAACATAGCGGCGTTGCAACTTTTTTGTATTTAAAAAGAAACGCGCTCACTAGAAGAATACTTTACAATATTGCTTATGCTAAAAATAATTCAGGAAAGTGTGCCTTATTACAGCCTAATTACCGTGCTCTGGATACTCGTCGCTTGGACCACACATCTATCGCACGCTAGCGCCCTAAAGCAGCGCTCTTTGCATCAACATAGCGTCTTTACAATTTTTTATATTTATAAAGAGCCGCGCTCAATTTCTACTGACAACTAACAATTATGTCTATTCTAAAAGTAATTCAGAAATGTATGCCTTACAGCCGCATCTTCCGGTACTCTGGACACTCGTCACTTGGACCACACATCCATCGCACGCTAGCGCCTAAAAGCAGCGCTCTTTGCATCAACATAGCGGCTTTACAACTTTTTATATTTATAAAGAGCTCCGCTCAATAGAAGACCCACTTATGCCGTCCTTAGCAATCTGCCTTCAATAGACTAACGTGAAAATATTTCTTGTTGCAGGTAAAGAATTTATCCCGGACCCAGGAACGTATTGCATTTGCTTTTCTTTTATCGTCGAAGTGTGTTGAAGAGTGAGAAGTGAGTGTTGTATATTTCTTTAATACCACTAAGGTGAGAAACAATCGCACGGACTGCCTAGTAAGTACTTACTATATAACCTTATATATACTGATAACAATTCCATTGGCGTCATACGTGCGGGTCCGCACGTATGACGCATAATATCAGTATAATTTAAAATAGTTATTTATTTAAGTATTTTATATTTATTTTATTTGTAAGAGAATTAATATAATTTGTAAGAGAAGTAGGGCGTATCAAAGCAACCCGTCTGAGGAATTACATCTGAGGTCACCAGTAAGCGCCTAAGCAGTTGCTGTTTACCAGCTGAGGTAGCACTTAATTTATTGCAAGCGTTTATAGGCTACGGTAAGCGCTTATCATCAGGTAGACCGAATGCTTGTATGTCTCCCTAGATTGTAAAAAAAATCCGTTCTTAGCAATTTGTTTATTCGTTAGGCAGCTATGACTCCTTGAACCACCATTTGATAGTTACAATTTTCAGACAAATAAAATAATTATTATATAAATCAGTAATTAGTGTATAAGTACCAATTACATATAAGTACAAAATTGATTATGATCAAATGTCAAATGCGGCCATTTTCCTTATTAGTTTTCTAAGAACTTACAAGTTCATTATAGGTTATGGAATCACTAAGTAATTTACAGCGATGTCTCATCTGGACGTGGATATTTCGCGCTTATATTGTCTACGTCTACATTGATAATATAAAGCTGTAACTTTGTTTGTTTGTTTGTAAAATCTCTGGAGCTACTGATCTGATTATGAAAAATCTCACTAAAGGGATTTCTTGTAGGATGTTTTTTATTCATAGTTCTTGGGTACAATTTGACAAACCAATCTACACCCCAGCGGAGCCGCGTGCAGCAACCAGTGTCCTTTGAAAAAAAAATGCTGCGTAAATCTGACAATAACACACTCGCTACTTCAAATATATGACAACTGAGCACATAGTGAGTTTAACTACTATTACGAGCAGAGCGTAGTGAGACATCAGAACAACAATCAGTGCAAATGATGAACATAGCTTTAGTCAATGAAAACACGTTTGGCTTGCCACAGTTAAGGTAACGTAACCTAGCAACATACGTATACCGAGAAAGAATTGTTGTATAATGAAAACTTCATTGGCACTCTGCCTGCTTATAAATTCAGGAAATTAAGGCCTTTTTATTTTGTTTTAATTATATATTTATTTTGAAATTTATTATACCAGGATAACACGAGCGTGCTTCATGAATTTAACAATAATACACTCATTCAAGTAATACTTCGGAATTATGACAATTGAGCACAGAGTGAATTTAACGAACATAATGAGCACGGTTTACAGTGAGAGGCACAGGACAGTCAGGCAGACAATCAGTGCCAATATTGTGATAGCTTGGTTTAATGAAAACACGCTTTTGGCGTGAACCGTCACTATAGGAAATATGCATGAAAGTTATTTTTCGTTTTAAAAAGTGTAACAAATAATATTTTTTTAGTGTAGTTATTTGTAGCTCTTTTTAGTTCAGTTTAGGTGTTAAAAATCGTAAAAATCAAACTGTTTCCATAATAGAAAAAACTTAATAATTTGAATCATTGTCATATTTTGAACATGTTTTACTATGACAGCATCAATGTGAAATCTTGAATTGCGGAAATACAGCTAATATTTAGAATTGATGAAAGCCATACATTACAGCCACACGGCTTATGACGTCATCTGCCGCGGCCTTTAGTACGAGTATGAAGCGTTGTCAGGTCACGTAATGAAATGCCACTTTCAAACACCAATATCTCGCAAACTAATTATCGTAGAATACTTTTACTTTGAGATATCTTCTTGTCTATATCTCCTTTTCTAAAATTTGTCCAAAATTTTTTTCATGTATATTCCCTATTACATCACGTTGCAACTGAATTTAAAAGTAACGTAATCTATTGATACGTGTGTGACCATTTTACCACGAAAGAATTAGGATACGATGCAAGGCCCGATGGCACTGACTCCTTATAATGTTCGCCCAACAAACATTCGAAATGGCATCACGCGATGTCCGATGCCCACCTTAGAACATCAGATATGTCACGCAATCCGTTCAATTTCAAATATAGTCCGATATTAAATATGAACTGGACATAGAGTGGGAAATAGCAGGGTGTTCAGTTCTTATAAAACATTCAGCTCGTAGGCTTGTCATGCGATGAAGTTTATGAACATTACGTTTACAATTTATTGTTCATAAAATAATTGTAACCGTTCAGTTGTTCTTTTAAAAAAACTATATTTGGTTCAGTTTTTAGATGAAAGCAAATCAGAATGTCCAATAAAGGTAAATGAAAAGATTAATTTGATGTCAGTTAATAACGAGAAATCCTTGAAATATTGCCACGATGATTTTAAATTTTGGACGTTGGACGACAAACGAGCACATGGCCCACCTGATGTAAAGTGATTACTTCTTATTAACCTCACTCATTTACAGTAACACAACAGCCTTCTAGGGAGTCGTTACCTGGCTGTGATTTTCTGGGAGGTGGAAGCACTTCCGGGTTGTTTCGATGCGCCCTACCTCTCATACGCCAGAGTTTCGTTTGTTAATTAGCATTATGCACCACGTGCAGATTCAGTTGCCTGACTCTAAAGATTATAGCAAACCTTCTAGAAAAAATATGCCTATTCATACTATATTCATACTAATATTTTAGCTCAAAATTTTGCTGTTAGAAGAAGTTTTTTCAATGCTCCACACTATTCTCTGCACTAATTCGCGCCTCCACATCAGCGGTGTGCCTTCCATCTCTTTCAATTATTCCAATACTACATTATCAACGACAACTCTTTCATACGTACCGGTTTCATCTATTTCAAATACCATTATCTTACATTAGTATTATAGTTTTGTTTTATCTGCTTATGATCATCCCCCACTCGGTAGGATCCGGATTAGTCTTACGAAGTACTTAAGCGCAAAGAATCCTTACTTAGCTAATCCTATGTAAGGCTTCGCAAGCGTTCATTCCGGTAAGTTACCTGATCGTTTATCATTAGCTGAAATAAACATTAGAGGCAATAAAGAGTTTCATTCAGAGAAATGTTAAATCTTTGGATTTTTAGCTTTACGATCTATGAAACCAGACAGTAAATCACGGTATGTCCCTTTTTATAAATAGAAACATATTCTACCTCATTCAATGATAGACTGCTGCTGATTTTGTATAATTAGTGTGTTTAAAATAAAAACGTCTAATCTTAAAATAAGAAAAGGAATGATTCGTTGGTTCGAGCGTAGAAGCAAGACCGTCAAAAAGTATGAAAGATAATTATATACAATGCGAAAGTGCAAGGATGTAGAAGCCGAGGAAGGCCAAGTTGAGTATTGATCAAATTGGTCAAGTTTTATTTGAAGGAGATATCAGGAGCCCTAGGGACCGGCGAGTGTGAATGAAAAGAGCTATGAATGTTGAAGGTGTGTAAGGATCGCGTCTGATGGCGCTCGTTCCTCTGTGTCTACACCGCAATGGACCTGGCGTAAAGATTTAGATATATGGATATTCAATCACTATTAACACATAAGTAACATTTCAGTACGTAATCATAAAGTCAATTTACCTTGACACACAACGAATAAGTAAGCTTCAAATAATTTTAGTACTAATTTTATTCTATATTTTTTTAATACTATAAGCTATGATTGAGAATTGAAAAATTTCTAAAATGTATGTTTGTTTACGAAGTCACTTATCTAATTAATATTAAATCAGACTACACCAATTTAGATTTTCATTTCGAATTGTGGGTTGATTAATAAACAATGAGTTACTCACAAACAATAAACAGAGTTTCATTCCAAGCTAGAATTTGTAGTAATAATTGTCGTGAAACTTGGAAGCTGAATATTCAAGTTTGTAACTAGGTTTACGATTATTGCGTGTCTGCTGCGGAATATTGAAGTTTATATTGAATACGTGTTGCTTATAGAGAATGATTGAGGGCTTTAACAACTTGGAAAAAATCGTACTTTTATCAGGTCTCCGAGTAATAGAAGCCTACGAAAATATATCTGATACATAAGTATGTTTGCGTAAAACTTTCATACAAAAAGCTATCGTACCGCGCCGCAACACTGCCGCTGTCTCGCTTTTCCGGTCCCTATAACTTTTCGCTTTTACTATTTTGCTGTACTCATGTCATCTTAATAAAATATAATACATTAATTGGTATACGTTAGGTGATGTCAAGAGCCTTAGAAATCGGCGAGCGTGTTAAAGAAGCGAGTGGTGTTTGTAAGGATCGAGTCACGTGGCGCTCGATTCTCTCTGCCTACCCCGCAAGGGATTTGGCGTGTAGTTATAGATATAATTGGCATACATTAATCAGTTAATTCCAAAACTTCCTACTCCTACAAATTTCTTCTGATTAAATTCGTTGTGAATTCCAAGACAGCTGTAGTTTGACCCCCGGTACAGCAATGAACTTCACTGTTCGCCTTTTTGGTGGTCGTCGCTGTTAATTCTGGATACACAGGAGACACAGTGGTGTGTATGTGTGGTGGGCCTGTCCCGTACACGTTAATCAACAATTAATTGACCTTCTTTAGGAATATAAATGCCCAAAATTTTCAAACATTAACATTCCGAGGGTCTAGCGAGGGCATTATCGTTCATCAATCATGGTTTGGCTTGATTTCTCATATACAGGCTTAACTGAGGTATTTTTTCTGTGAAAAAGGTGTGAAAACCAGTGCCGCAGTTTACCAAAAAACCGTCCTAACAAACATAGTAGAACCTCTTTCTCAAACAATATACATTTTCTCTAAAAGTTCTCTTTCTCAAAAAGTGTATCAATAATTATAAATAAATAAATAAATAAATATTATCGGACAAATTACACGGCGCCATCTAGCCCCAAAGTAAGCGAAGCTTGTGTTATGGGTACTAGACAACTGATAAACATACGTAAATACTTCTTTTTTTTTTTTTTGTTAATACATACTTATTATACATAGAAAAATACCCAGACCAATACAAACAGACGTGTTCATGCACACAAATGTTTGCACTGTGTGGGAATCGAACCCACGAGCGTTGGTGTCAATTAGCGTAACAACGCGTTTCACCACTGCGCTACCGAGCTCGTCATTTTACAATAATTAATTACATCAAAAGTTTTTAACAGAACTTATAACCCGACTAGGTATATACAAAATTGACGCTTAATGTACATACTGATATTTTCCATCAAATTCTACCGTACTGATATCTTCCATCTGTGAGACTTGTCGCTCTGGTATCTCTAGGCTGTAAACGGTAACCTCACTTTATTTCCCGGTCGCCATCCGTCATCCATCGTATCCATCATGGCGGGGAAATTATACTGAGATTAATAACGCTATTAACGCTTCAAGATATATAAATTCTTTTTCGGGTAATGTGAAAATTCTCGCTCGATGAGTTTTATCTTAATAGCTTGCGTAGCGCAATCGAATTTGATATATCTAGTGACTTTATAATACCTGACTCTCTAACATCTTGTTACCTTTTCACGACTAAACTGTTTAGCAGTTTAACCGCGAATAGTAATTGTAATTAAATTTGGTACAGAAATATTCTGGAACCTGTTGAAGAACTTATGATCATGTTATTGCTATATCTTCACACGCATGGCAATGCTGTGAGGTGGTTTAAGAGAGCTTGGGCACGTGTAGGCAACAGGACTGATAAAGTATCTACTAACAGAAAAACGTAAACAAACAAAAACTCCTTAGAACGGTTGTTCCTTCTAATAAGAGAGGTTATTCTGTAAGGTCTTGAGGAATAGCTGTGAAGCTTGGGGGATACGCGAGTTCTTTATATTACAAGCGTTCATAGGCAACGGTAACCACTTAACCTACATCAGAGGGACCGTATGTTTTGTATGTCTCCTGAAATTTTATATAAAAACATATTTCAATATTTCAACCAATTGTCAATTCTCGTATGATTGAGAGTAAGATCATGAAGCTGAACTACTGCGTTAGCAGCAGGGGATAGCAACAAAGAAGTTGCACTTCTTGTGCAAGCGTTAAAATACTTCATATTAGACGGGTCATGTGCTTGTATGTCAGCCATCTCAATATAAAAAACCTATAACAAATAAAATCATAGCAAATATTCGCGTAAATTGTCTAATATCCAATAATCAGCTAATGTTCTAAAATTAAGTTTCCAAAAAACATTGATATTTGCACGCACTAATTGCTGAATCCCCGTTAAACTTCAACCAAATCCTACGCAGCAAAATTCCACTTTCACAATTCAACTTCAGTATGAAACCCACGAAGTTATCCCTTTGTTATTGACAAGGTAATTTCACTCTTACTCCTCAGGGAATAAAGTGTAAACGTGTCGATATCAGGAGTGTAAAATCATTGTTTTCACAACTCATTATTGGTATGCTTCTAATTGGGCAGTTCGTTATTTGGTACTCCCCCGATCGCTCGGATTCGGCTGGTATTCCATTTGTTTATGTTTACGCAACGTATTTTCACGTTTGAACAGCTGATTGCGTTCGGTGAAGTCACCGCGCGCATCCTAAATGGAACGCGGTGACTGTGTATGGGGGTTTGTTATCTAATTATTAATATATAACAGGGATTCCGTAACTTTGTATAACAAGTTCGAGAACATGCATTTGACCGAATTTCATGATAAGGTTTGGTGCAAGATTACTGCATAGGTTGCCTATAAACTCAGCGATGTTTCGAGATACAACTATGTATAAAATTTGTAGGATAAACAGGTAGTGTGTTTAGTGACTTTAGTGGCAAAACACATAAATTCTGTAGAGTTATGTACCTATGTTACTTTAAACTTCTGAAAGTAGATTTAGGCATCCTTTACACAAATATTTATATATTTCTTGAGTCGAATATATATATACACAGAGAGAAATTGTTTAAATCGGAATTTAAATATGATTTTAAACTAATTCAGAGTAATATAAAATATATCAAAAGAAGTGTCATAACGGAACAGTGAGTCATAATGGAAGTCATAATAAAAATTTCTCATCAGATCCACGTCCATCATCTTGCTCTTGGACCGTCTGACTAGGAAAGTCTCTCCAACTTATGGAAGACCGAAGCCAAATAATTCCCGTTCCCTGGAGAATTATAATAATTCTCCAGGGAACGAGATCTACAAGTATGGTAATCCCCTGAGGATTACTAGCGGGTATGCCAGCCATGAAGTTTTGTATGCGTTTTTCTATAAGGTGGAGGTATTTTAACAGACGTGGCTGCTTTGAAACGCCCTAACTCCTTTAACTTAGCTTTACGACTACCGTCTATCTAAAACCGCTGAGATCACGAAGGAATTCCAGACAACTAAAATCATCTATAGACAGACTGCGGTCGCCGCTGGCTAACTTGCGTGTTCAATTAGACTGACGCGCCATTGAATACTAAGAAAACGTAACAAATTATATTGCGGTTGCGTCGAATTTCGACATCCATTGTTACTTCCAAAGCAATTCCCGGAGCCTAGATATTATTCATACCGAAATTACAAATCATAATAACTTTAAGGACTTAATGTCGAAAATAAATACCATTTTCTTGTCCGACTAAGTTGGGATGCTTAATTTTGTCAAACCGTCTCGGTTCTGATGTATTCTCTCGTGATTGGAATAACAAATTTGAACGTTTCGCGAATCCTGATTAGGGCAAGCTCTGCACCTGTTGTACGATTGTTTGTAGCAATTTGTATGTTTTTCTTATATAAATTAAGCTGAGGCAAAGGACGATGCGACGAAATTTACATTTCCCATTTTATACAGTCATATTAATTAATTTAACGTTCAAATAATTGTGTTCGTTAAGAACTAATGCAGAAGTAAAGTCTTCGTCAACTGGATGTGGTACGACACAAATTGGAAGTTACATCCTAATAAAATAAATGAATTGAAATACTCCTTTGGCATCTAGGCTAGCGAAATAAGAACTGTCATGGAACGTCTAAGTTGTCTACTACGGGATTTGTAAGGGTAGAAAATTGATTTAGATATGACGTAACCTAAATACCTCCTGTGTAAAATGTACAGGATAGTTTGCACTAAAGTAAACATCAAATTATATTCTTTACATAAACATAACAAGTTACAAGATTTGCTGCTGCTGATCTGCCTTTTGGCTATCGAACTGTTATATACAACTTATACTGCATACGAATTCGTGAGTATAAAAATCGATTTAGATATAAGTGTACTGAAGCACAAAAATCTCCTGTACGCATGGTAGATCACACTAACGCCCATGATCGTAGGATACCTACGATGGTATGTTATTCCTAGTAGGATGCGATTTACGGCAGTTTGCAAACTGCTCCGGACCACAGGTTCGCGGGATTACGTTTTTTACGTTGTTCGGAAACATCTCTTGCCTCGCGCACTGTCGCGTAGTCGCGTGACGCGGAGCAGTATGGAAACCGCGTTATTAAATACGTCGTCAATCGAACCTCAATCGGTAGTCATTGTAGTGATTGTATCTAATTTGATTTTGACGCAGACTTCATTGAAATTATAATAATAGGTATCATAAGCACAAGACAGGATATTAGGAATAATAATGAGAGAAGATTGACAAGTTTAAATTAAACGCAATGGTTCTTTGGGTTGATCCAGACTATTCTGGTAGACCCAAAATCTGACAAAACAATGAATCTGTATAAATTGGTTATAATTGATTGTTTTTTCTTTCTCATTTATGACTATTATATCTATTGGGAACCTTACGATAAACGCCTCATATTAGGGCAAGATTAAAAACATGATAACGAATAGTAGAACAAAGTAATGTAAATACGACAAATATATTTTGTCACAAGCTTTCTCATTGGATTGTTCCAAAATATTTTTTGGAACAAGCCAATGAGGTCACGAATCGTAACGCAGTTTATGAGTTTATCCGCACGATTCACCGAACCAGTAATGCGCATATTATGCATATCTTACGACTACAAATGAGGTAAATACTGAAAATGTCGACGGCAATAATTGCAGCACGATTATTCAATTTGACGTTTTGCAATCAGCGGGCACAAACGAGCAAACACTCTTAATCAAACATGGCCAAATCGATTATACGAGCCGATTCCGAAAACTCGGTCCGAATCGTTCGTAAATATATTTCATTTGGCTCACTGTATGATAATGATTGAATTTTATGTTTGGAATATCGACTATTCGATTATAGCGAGCGTACCATATACGTCATCTATAGTTTTTATTATATTATTATTTATTTATTTATTTATTTATTATACCAGTTTACATAAACATTTTATAAAAACAATATTAATGCATTTTATAAACCACTGAGGTTTGACGCAAATGCAATGATACAATGTAAAATAAGAATACTATAGAATAGTGAGTACTTAACTACAACAATGAGATTCATTGGTGACCGGGCAAGTACGTTCGAAGACATATATTAGGATATAAGTGAGTAACATAAATAATACATACACATACAATAAGCAACTAAGTATACGGTAAATATGAATTATAATTTAATTAAGATTTATTTTATTGCAGATAATAACAATAATATTTAATTGGTACGGTTGTTGTCTTTGTTGTTTTTACTATATGATACCTAATGAAGTACTGTTCTATGTTGTCAATTTTATCTTCGAAATAATTCGCAAAATTGCAAAGCTTTACAATTATATATATACACACTTCAACCAAATGGAGATTTCTAAGACGATCTGTTTTCTGTTGTTTGCATTCTTCGGAAGACTGGATAGTTTATTCTGTAAAAGTAGATTCAAAGAAATTTCTGACTTTACTCAATATAAGGTTGGCTTTTGACGAACTTTGCGAACTTGTTTCAGATGCGTAATTTCAATCTAAGAGTAGGACTTTACATAGGGTTCATTTCACAGTGGGTACTTATTATATACCTATGTGGTCATTTATTTTCACAAATAAAAGAAGCCTAACAACAGCAATAGGTCTGAATGCGAGTGTTGGCGTTAAGATAAAAAAGTCATGCTCCGTTGGTTTGGACGTGTTGGAAGAATGCAGGATGAAAGAATGATGAAACAGTGGAAAGATGTAGGGGCTAAGGAAGGGTTTTTGATAATGTATTTGTATTCTAATGAATACAAATTTCTTTATTTCTTTCTTCACAATCTTAGTTATTTGGTAGGTACAATATAATAAAATAATACAATAAAGGAATATAAATAGGTAACATAAGATCAGAAGTTGATGCCATCAGTATAAAAAGCTATGAATGTTAAGAAGCGTTGTATATATGCCTCGCATGTGCTCTCGGTTTTCTCTGGCTACTCCGTAAAGGACCTGATGTGAACACATACATACATATATAGAATAATATTAATGTAACGTAAAATTTTATATCTATAAGTTGTCATTATAGCCTGCACCACTACTCCTAACATTTTCAGCAAACTTTGTCCGAAAAGTCGCGTAAAACTAGAAACAGTACTAAATAACTAATTATACGCACAATGGAACCCATACAACAAAACAAATAACGAACTAAAGTTATAACATTAGATAATAACAGCTGCTATAAATGAAAACAGTTCCATAAAGGAATATAAGCAAATAATATTACTATATGCGATGCTAAAACGAGTCGCGTATCTCGATTCCCAAAAGACACATAACTTACGCTCCTTTTATGACACGATAGAATATTTTAAGTACATTAAACCGACCGAAACGGGGGGGAAAATGGGGAGGAGGTGTCCTCGGAATTGATGATGTAGATTAAACGGTTACTGTCTTGGAATCCCCGAAAGCTAGTTGATCTCGCCTCGCAAAGGGTACTGATGTAATCGAGACAATATCAGATGCTGAGATTGGGGGCGGCATTGCGTTTACACTAATGAAGTTACAACTCTAAATATTGAACCTCATTGTTAGGGTTCCGTACCCAAAGGGTAAAACGGACCCTATTACTGAGACTCCGCTGTCCGTCCGTCCGTTAGACAGTTGAAATTTTCACAGATGATGCATTTCTGTTGCCGCTATAATAACAAATACTAAAAAACAGAATAAAATAAATATTTAAAGGGGGCTCCTATACAACAAATGTGAATTTTTTGCTCGATATTGATAACGGCAACAGGTAGACGCTTGAAATATTCACAGAATATTTAGTTATATATTCACTTTAAAAATAAATAATTAAATTAAAATAAAACAAATAGTTAAGGGGGGCTCCCATACAACAAACGTGTTTTTTTTGCCGTTTTTATAGATAATGGTACGAAACCCTTCGTGCGCGAGTCCGACTCGCACTTGGCTGGTTTTTTTTTTAACTTTTTTGTATATTTTGAAATTATTTATATGCTATAATCTTTCTCACGATCTTACCTGGTGCGTTGCTATCCTTTTTTATATATTTTTTTATATGTTGTAAAACAATAAGTTGAGGTGAGGTTGACAAAGTTTTATCGCTATGGGATCCCAAACCAATAAACCACTTTGAGTGCCGGCCGGCGCTAGGCCGCATGAACTAATTGGTGGCGGAAGCACACAAAGCAGGTTAGATCAAATTGCATGAAGGCTCTCCTCACTAACCAAAACATAGTATTTTAACGTCTAAATGATCTCAGCGATTTGAGCCTCAGTAGGATAGTAGTATCTATGGGGGGATATTTTAACCAATAAGCTGATAAGTGGCGCGGTGTCGATCCGTATACTGACCAATAAGAGCTGCAGTTTCTACTTTAGCCCCCGGCCCGTGGCGGTGAGTTTCTTTACTATGTATAATCTTGTCGTTTGGTCTCCATAGGTATTTCCAATGAATTTCTCATGAATCTGATGAATGGTATGGCAGTATATAAACTACGAACAAACATACAAACCTTAATTTATACGTATGTTTCTATCTAATGTCAAAGTTGTTGACAGAAAATGTATATTATATAGAAAACCATCATCCTTTCTGCCTATTCTGCAAGGGAACTGACGTGAAGATATTATAGTATAACACATAATAAATAAATAAATACATAGTAAAGTGAGGTTTGTAAGGATCCAGTCATGTGACGCTCGATTCTCTCTGCCTACCCCGCAAGAGACTTGACGTGAAGACATATGATAAAGAAATCATCAAACTTATGACCGAGAATCAGCAAAATATATTAAGTAAGGCATAAAAAAAATCTAAAACAGTTGTATCATGTAACAATCCCCCCAAAGAGGTCAGGAAATCTTAATTAACCTCATTTAAATAACACCAGTTAACCTTTACATCGCAATACAGAATTTGAAGGCAGTAACGACAAAGACAACCTAAATGATCCCCCTATTGTACGGGGCACAATTCGTAGATGCAGATTACGGGGGTCCCCGGGGAGTGAGCAGTCGGCGCCGCTACTCAAGAGGAAAGCCCTTCGATCCCATTGTGATGAGCTCTTTGTCTTATTGGATAAGGTCTAAGTGAGGAATGGCAGCGGGCAAATAGAAATTGAGTACATAGAAGCATTCACTGCTGTCCACGGCTCGGTGGCGCAGCGGTTAATAACGCGACTTTGACACCGAAGCTCGTGGTTTCGATTCCTACACAGTACAAACATTTGGGTGCATGAACGTGTCTGTTTGCCGCGGTCTGGGTGTTTTAAGAGAACTAGGGCCTATCAAAGCAGCCCGTCTGGGGTCGAAAACCGCAGCCAAATAACAACTCTCTGAAGGTTTGTTGTGTTCCTGTGTCTGAGTGAGGTCACCAGTAAGCTCCTAAGGAGTTGCTGTGTATGCAGCAGAGGAGGCATCGCGCGAGTGATAATATATTCCAAATGTTAATAGGCTACGGTAACTGCTAAATCAGGTGGGCCGAAAAAAAAAAACTTTTTTTGTATACAACGTCGAGAAGTAGTATTTTTTATACAACATCGGAAGGTATATCAGGATAAGACACAAATCGTATAGTGGATACCGTAGCCTATGAACGCTTGTAACAGTGACGACGCTAAGCGACCGCCGACGGCCTCGCGCCGGTGCGGTGTGGGCCACGCAAGGAAGTTAATTGTATTTTTTATTATTATTTGATTAGTAATAATATTAAGGGACTGACAAGGCTGACTTTCTTATACAACGTCGGTAGCCATACAAACATAAGGCCCACCTGATGTAAATGTAAAAGTGATGTAATGTGTGCCTCCTGACGTAGTATAAAAAAAAACGGGTTGCACTCCGGGAGTGCCGGCAGAAGTGAAAACTTGAACATTAACGTTGTGCATTTTTGAATATTTTGGAATGGTTCGATGTTGATAAACTACGTTGAACGAAACGCGTAAGCGCCAAGAATTTCATGGCGCTTACAACGTTTTGGTCGCGAGAAAATAATGCCCTATGAACGATCTAGCGCTTCAAGTTTTAATTGTTTAATCAGCGAGGCTGTGTCATCAGTCAAACTCAATGTACACCTTCGTAACTTTCATATATTTCCTCCTATTTTGTTCTTGTCTTGATTTCTTTTACCAGAAATTAGATATTCGTATTGGAAAACTTGCCTTGTTTATCGAAAGGCCTTGTTTCGCTTTCCTTAACAACGCACTTTATTTAAGTCTACATTACGCCGACGGCTATCAAATAAATTCTACGTAAATAACTAGAATACAAAATTTTAAGCGTTTTATCTTTATATAAAATTAGAGTTTGACATAATATTCAACATTTTTGTGTAAAATATAATTTAACCGTTACCTATGATCGAAGTATTACGATGCTTTTTTAAAAAGACAGCCCAGAAGAAAATATCGATAGCGGTTTAACGTCTCCTCTGAAGCACGTAGGTAACGAGGTGATCAGATCAATCCACAGATAGGCTACAGTTGACGCTACTTAACTTGCAGATTTGATTAGACTGCCACGCGAACAATTAATAATATTGTTATTAAATAGAATTTCAGGAAAATTTATACATCGCCATCTAGTATGATAGTGAGCAAAGCTTATGCTGTGAGTACTAGATTTTTTTTATAACGCTAAAGACTAAGGTGGCAAACAAGCGCTCTGCCTTGGAGGAGAACTCTAGGAACACTAGGAGTGTCTAAGAGTGTTAAGAGAGGTGGTGCGCATCAAAGCAGCCCGTCTGGGGAAGTGCCTCCACCTCACAGCAAACTGCAGCAATAAAACAACTCCAAAGGGAGGTGCTGTTCCTGCGTGTCAGTGAGGTTACCAGTAAGCATCTAAGAAGAAGTCTCGTCACGGCTGCTATAACGAACCCCATGTGCGTTCGCTTGGGGAAATCTCGGCAGGCGGGTGATTAATTGATACTCATACTTTTGCGACGAATAGAGTTCAGGCTCATAAATATTTGTCTTGTGAGAGAATCGAGTACAGCTAAGAGCACAACACGCTTGACACTCGAAGTGAGACTGAAACTCTTATTACGTACAGCATAAGTGTTAAGCTGGTACTCGATTTCGGAGGTCGATTTTACCGTAAATGCTTTTAAATATAAAAGCAACTTTAAAATGACACCCGATTTCATTGAAGTCGATGCCGATTGCGATTAAAACAACGATGTGAAAAGGCGTGAATTACAATGAAGTCGCTGTCACTGGTTTTATTTATAGATGTTTATTTCTCTTCACCAAAAGCACGTGAATCGCCACGGCTGTGGATTCATTAGCAAATTTTATTGGACAATATGTAAAAAATTGAAATCTACCATTCCACACGGTGTAAAATATCCAAATCGTTACCGATTTATCCGAGGAACGGTTTATAAAAGTGAAATAAAGCTTCATCAATGTGACGAAGCCATTCGGGTGCTTGGACCTTCATAATATTTTTTATACTTCGTCGGGAGGTATACAATCATAGGCCCACCTGATGTAAAGCGGGTATCTACCGTTACCTATTAACGCTTGCGATATATGAAGTATCACTCGGGCGATGCCTCCTCTGCTGCTTACACAGCAACTCCTTAGGAGCTTACTGGTGACCTCACTCACACGCAGGAACACTGCGCCCTACCTCTCTTAAAACATCCAGACCAAGACAAACAGACATGTTCATGCCCACAAATGTTTGCCTTGTGTGGGAATCGAACCCACGAGCGTTGGTGTCAAAGTCGCGTCATTCACGACTGAGCCACCGTATCATCATTTCAGGCAAAGGATGTCCACTGCTGAGCATAGTCTTGTTCTTGAACTCCATCCGCCACATGTTCTTTTGCTATAATCACCGCGCTTGGTTGGTGTATTGGTGATCGCTGTATAAAAAAACCGGGAGATGACGCTGCTGTCCGTCATCCGGTTATGTGTTTTCCTTTGAGGAGGAGAGGAGGTGTCGCAAATCTATACCCACAACTACACATCCAACAAAGTCAGTTCACAGTTGGCGAAGTTATCCCGTAACATAACAACAGAAACTCGTGTCTAATTGAGAAACTTTGAAGCTTTTTAAAACAAGCGTAGAATCTCCTCCTTTGTAAGTGGATTAAAATGGTTTCGAATTTCGAACGGAGAGCCTAAGTTTTGTTCGCGACGAAAACACAACGACAAAGGCGGAAGTTCTCATGAGGGACAAATTAACGCTTACACAGTATCAGTTTAATGGGATAATATCACGGATTACTCAATTTAAGCCTGCTTTATTGAATGACGGAGTGTTTATAAGGTCTGCAGTACACGCGTGATAATCTAAATCGACGCCAGTGTGGTGTGTAACAATAAAGTGGTGTGTATAAAGCACAGAAAAATCCTATAATGGTAGAAATAATGGTTATGGCACCTAATTAATATTTTAAAATGTAGTAGAAAATACAAATATATTTTTGGAGTTTACTTCTTAAGTAACGATTTTGAGTTATAAGCCCCGTTACGGAAATTTTATGAGAAGTCCAGTAGAAAAAGAGGGTCAATGAATGCATTTTCGAAATAATAAGAATAAAATTTATATTATTCATAAATGTGAACTATATAATTCATATTCTACAGACTTACGAATCCTACAGAAGAATCAATTTCAAAAAACTTTGAAAAATATAGAATTTTAAATAATGCAGGTGAATATCAAATGTCTTGTGAACTGCCTGTATTTATTGTTTACAAATAAAACAAAACAGACACACACAAAATACGACTGAGTAACAAAAGAATTCGACAGCAAGTTCTGCGGGCAACAAAACAGAAAAATGGCAACGATCAAGAATAAATATTTAACGCGGGCAAAGTGCTACAGTTTCCATGTAACAATATATTTTCTGTTTTGTATTGCCATGATGTTTTATTGCAATTTATTTGGTAGTTTTATTGTTGGTCTAGTAACCTCGTCTGATTGGCTCATGAAGGTTTGTAATGGTTGTATGAAGAAGAACACACAGATGAGCAAAATTGGCGGGAAATAAAGCAGTTAAACTATGAATCTTTTTTCTCATCTACATCTATGTAAGCAGTGTCGCCACGATTAAATTCTATCCACCGAAAAGGTCGAAAAATTTATTTAGGAGATAATGAATTCGTCTAATTGTCTGAATATCCGGACGGGATTTAGTCCAGATTGCTTCTTTTTACTAGACCTATTAATTTAGTGCAGTAGCTGCCAATTAAGTTACATCTGCTAGATGTTATGTAGAAAGTCGTATCTACGTTACCCTTATAATTATGATACGACAGGTACATATTCCCAAAGAGTTTTTAATGTTTCTGTAACGTATATAAGCCCTTCTGAACCCGTGCGACGGGGTTAAAAAAATATTTACGATTATTATTGCAATTTATGCGGATATCATATTAATTTTGGTACAGCTAATTAAAAGTACAACACTTCGTATACATAATTAATGTATACCACCAATTATAACAAAATAGTAATTTGTAATTATTTTAATTATTTAGTAGTAATCGTTTTACATCGACAAAAAATACAACAATAAACACATGGTTCTGAATATAGCGTTTAATTATCTCAGCGATCCGAGACTACTGACCAACGGGAGAATATTTTAATCAGTAAGCCGATAAATGCCTCGATGTTAATTCGTAAACTAGCCATAAGAGCTGCGCGTTCTACATTGGCCCCGCCCCGTAGCAGTGAATTGAGTTACTACGTAATATCGGTCTCATCGGCTCTCCGTCGATTATTTCCTTCATGGCGCTATTAACATTCATGACTCTTTTCGTGAACTCTCCGATTCATGGGGGTTCCAGATAACCTTTTGCCAACACGCGGCCAATTTTATTCGTAGCAGGTATGTCACAGAAGAACTGGTGTTTATGTAAACGCATCTATACACAGGCTAACGGTTGACTTTCGTAACTTACGTGTTCACGTAAACGAACGAGGTCAACGACACCACCGAGCTTCTTCTTCTTAGCTTTGTCCCGTTTTCTAATCCATTAGAATTGGCGGGGGCCGCTACCTAAGCCTAAGGATTCGATAATAGCTGATGTTTACATAGAGCTGCTACCATCAGATCTCAACAAACCAGAGGGAAAACCAGACCAATTAGGTTAGGTCACACGTCTTTGGAAATATCACGACGTTTTCTTTCACCGCCGAGTATGATAATCACAAATATGCACATATATGCGAGAAGACGAATTTAGTGGTACATACTCACGCCAAGATTCGAACTCGGGACCGTTGGATCATAGACCTATTTATTTATCCACTGAGCTATCGACACCACCGAACTTCTCACGAGCAATCTATCATTGTACGTTGATACATAATTAATTATATTGTACATTAACACAAATTACATATTCATAGGCGGCATTTGTAAAAGCAGCATATCAGCTGATTAACCAAAGACAAAAAACATCAAGAAAGTACACAGCCTATAAATAGATAGAAGATCAAGTAATGGCGTAGACACACGTGTTTATAATCACGTCCGAAAATGCCAATTAGTTCACGCTGTTTGATTTTGAGAAAGCGGCCACTTCAGTCACGCACAGATCACGAAACACGATTTTAAAATGTTCCAACACAAAACACAAAGTCACGATTACACGACAGAACAGAAACAACACGAGAAATTGAGTAAATATCGAATGATATCAGCTTTGAGATCTGGTTCACGTGTGTCTGTTGCTTTATTTAATTGCATTCAGTTGGCGGACTAATTTACAAAAATATATTTATATAAAAATATAAACGTTCTGATGTTCGAAAATTAAAATATCTAAAAAAATTGAAGTTTTTATTTTTATTTGACACGACGTGCAATCGGAAAGCATTTTTGTATTAAACCAGACTGTGTCTCAGCAACGCGTGGTTTAGTGTAGCGGATAAAAAGTAAAACAAATACACAACGTCCCGCACCGCAATGTGTTCATTTCTTTTTTAGGGTTCCGTACCGCAATCGGAAAATTTTGGAACCTTTATAGAATTCCACTTTGTTTTCCGTCCGTGTGTTCGTCAATACCTTTTTTTCAGGAAAGCGATGAAAATAGAAACAAATATTATTGTCTGCGGTCCCCTGGAGCTGTAAAATACTCTTCTAAGTCAACACAATCAAAAAAATACAATTATGCCAAGTAAATCAAAACCTATAAGTACTTCCATAAACACATGAAATTTATACATGCAAAGTATTACAGCAAAAGCAAAGGAAACGGTCAAAAAATCAATTATTTGTAACCCTGTTTCCTAAAAATTTCTGCAAACTTTCATTTGCTGTTGAGCATAGACCGATAAATAGGTGAACGTTTCTATGAACTGCAAAGTTAAGTTTGTTCTTCCGTTGAAGAAAAATACAACTTGGTAAATCACATATTACTAATGTTCGTACGGAATCCTCAGTACGTCACAGGTATAAATGCATTAAGTACCTACTATCACTAGAAATTAACAAATAATAAAGTATTTTTGTTTATGTTCATTAGACACTAGTATTATTTTGTGAAAAAATCCAAACTCCTAACGAATTATCAGTTATTAGTGGGTATTATTGTACCTAAAAATGTACCAAACATACGTTTCTAGTAATTTTAATACCTACTACCTAAACAATATTGTAGCTAAAAATGTACCAAATATTTTAAATTTTACCAGAATCTGTTTCCTATTTTAGGCATGGAAATTACAGATATATGATTTCTTGACTTTTATGTGAGTACCTTAGCGTTCGTCACCGAGATAATCTTTGCTCAGAGGACGGCTGACGAAATTCAAAATTGGAACGTTAAATGTTGACATCCCGAAAGCTAAAATATCCGTGATTATTCTCTCTGCGTTCAAAAGAGAGCGTCATCACATGTGCCGTGTGCGACAAATGGGAGGCCATTTTTTATTCACTTAAAGGTCATCGAACCCTTATTAGAGGTTGAAGTGTCATAATGAGGTAAATCGAGTTTGTGATCATTTTGTGCTGGGATAAAAAAAAATACGTGTTAATGCGTTTCGAGCGTGACTTGAAACCTTAAGCAGAAGACTTCTCTTGGAAATAAAGTCCTTTCGTGTTAGTATATTTTGTGTTACAATAGTATTGAAAAGAAAGTGATTGTACTTAGCATTGCTGAGAAATTAAGTTTCATTGTTTAAGTATTTCATAAAGAAAGTATTATATTGACGTGCGCGGTAGCGCAGAGGTTAGTAACGCTACTTTGCAACCTAAGCTCATGAGTTCGATTGGCATTTGTATGCATGAATATGTCTGTTTGTCTTGCTCTGGGTATTTTAGGAGAAATAGGGCACATCAACTACCTTCACCTCAGAAAACCGCAGTCGGGTAACAACTCCCTGGAAGGTTGTTGTGTTCATGCGTGTGAGTAAGTAGTAATTAAGTAACCAGTAAGCTCCTAAGGAGTTGCTCAGGACAAACATTTATGTGCATGAACATTGTTTGTCTTGGTCTGGGTGTTTTTAAGAGAGGTAGGGCGCAACACCTAGGTGGGGAAGTATCTCCACCTCACAGAATGTATGCCTTCCGACGTTGTATAAAAAAAGTGATACTTAATATGTATTATAAGCGTTCATAGGCAACGGTAATCGCTTTGCTCATCAAGTACGCCGTATGCTTTTTAGGGTTCCGTACCCTAAGGGTAAAACGGAACCCTATTACTGAGGCTCCGCTGTCCGTCCGTCCGTCCGTCCGTCCGTCCGTCTGTCTGTCACCAGGCTGTATCTCATGAACCGTGATAGTTAGACAGTTCAAATTTTTACAGATAATGTATTTCTGTTGCCGCTATAACAACAAATACTAAAAAATAGAATAAAATAAATATTTAAGGGGGCTCCCATACAACAAACGTGATTTTTTGCTCATTTTTGCTCGATATTGATAACGGCAACAGGTAGACACTTGAAATATTCACAGAACATTTAGTTATATATTCGCTTTAAGAACAAATAATTAAATTAAAATAAAACAAATATTTAAGGGGGGCTCCCATACAACAAACGTGATTTTTTTGCCGTTTTTCGATAATGGTACGGAACCCTTCGTGTGCGAGTCCGACTCGCACTTGGCCGTTTTTTGACGTACATTTGTTTCCGCTCCGCTCTATGTAAAAATTAGCATCTACGCCAATAGGTAGCGGACCTAAATCCTAATGGATTAGGCAACAGATTGATGTTAGGAAGAAGCCTTTTTTAAATGAACATTTGGTTAAACCATCCCCTTAACAATTTATCGGTCTGCATCGCCTAATAACAATCGTTGAATGCTCCGCGTCCGTGTAAACACGACCAAATGACGTAATTTCTACAATGGCCGGCGTAATATTATTATTATGCTGACAATTGTGGGAGCGTAGGCTGAGACACTGCCGAATAAGGCGCTAACTGTGTATCAAACTTGGCTCTTAACATCAATCACAGATGTTAAGCAATGCATGTACTTCCAAATGGTAGGTGTTTTTTGTACTACATTCGGTTAACATACGGTTCGAATGGTTTTTTATACAACGTCGGAAGGTATACGGCCCATCGGATGTAAAGCGATTACCGTAGCCTTATTTTTATATTAATTTGTAACAGAAGGTATAAGCCTAGGACTAGTTATGTCATATATCAATTCTGTCCTTGCCTGACAATGTGTTCAAAAGGCACATCATAAATACTCTATATAAGAAGGGTTATTATTACGGATATACGGATATTACGAAATCGATGATATCTGACTGACCGAGATGTCTGGACATGATTCAGCACATGTATTAATGTATCTTGAACTGTACCACTTGACACCATTCTGTATAAACTGTCATAAATATATGGTAATAGACATTGACGATTTGAAAAGAGACCTATATAGGCATACTTCTTTTGGCACTTCTTCGTCACCAATGGTTATTTCTGAAATGCTGGTAGATTGATAAAGAGAAATCGGGACTATGAAAAATTAAATAGATACAGTGAGAATGTAAGACTTGTCTAATTGCCCGTGAGGGTCTAATGGCAAATAAATATTTTTTTATCTTTATGTATACTAGCGGACCCGACAGACGTTGCCATGTTCGAAAATAAGCAATAAGTCCTGTAACTCGATCGCAGTGCCACCTACCGGGTTCAAATGTGAGTCTAAGCCATTCGAATCCACTTATACACACGCAATAAAATTCATCAAAATGGATCCAACCGTTTAGGTGAAGATCAGTGACATACACAAGGACAGAAGAATTATATAAGGAAGTAGTAGCCGAGAAAGGTCAAGACCCTACGAACCGGCGAGCGTGTCAACTTTCGCTGCAAGAGATCTGGCGTGAAGATGTGGGTAGATTATACTTTTATATATTGGAAAAATTGAAGGTAGTTCAAATCTTTATTAAAATCAAAATAAAGCCCCCCTATCTACAACATTTAAGTTACTTTTCCTCCATTTGACGTAGCAGTCTGACCCCAAGAATAGTGTAGGTACTAAGTGGCAAGAAGTTACCCAGTTAAACGTTCACGGCATTAGTACTTAATATAACGATAATTGTTGAAAATGACGGAAAAAGTCAAGCTGCCTGGGAGCTCTCATTGGATATTATACGGATATACAGTATTAATCCTTATCAACTTAAATACGTTAGTAGACGTAATATGCTCTACAACCCTTGCGAAGCCGGGGTGGATCGGTAGTTATGAATAAAAATTGTTTGATTGATTCACTGAATATACTTAGCTCCAGCGTTACTTCAGATATTCGCTATATTAAGTTTAGATTTAATAATGCTGGTTAAGGCAAAGCAATCCATCGTTATTACACCTTGGCAAGACGCGGCGGCATATAATTTTCATTCACAAAACCAACATTTAACTTATACTAAGCGAGACGCGAAATCAACCTCGATAACCCTTTGAAAGCGAAGCGAAAATCGGGGCAAAAACCGAATATTCGGTCTAAATCTTTAAAGGTTTTAATTACAGTAAGTGGGTGGCCGCTCCGGGCGGGTAGCACCAACATCAATCTGTTTAATGCTAGACCTGAGGGAACCCGGCCGTATGAAACGATACAACCTTTTTCCACGTCATTCATTACGGCCTTCGTGGGATTTGCCTAAAAAAATAAAACGTTTCGAAGCAATGAATTGCGAGTACATTTAAAATGTAGAGGTAAGGGTTAAGTTATGAAAGTCGTTATGAGAAATTACGATATTTTGCGAAGTTAGTCTGCGGTTTCTAATTATTCGTTTTGCTCAAACGTAGCACTTAAAAGTAAGCAAATTCTGCCTTCGCTTATTTTTATAATAAAATATACAAATTTTTATTACTTAAATTCGGGATGTAAACATACATGTATTGCTAGCAGAAAGATAGCGAGTAACAATTTAATTGAAACTGAATAATAATCTTTATAATTTTACAAGATTTCCACTCTTTATAATTTTACATTGTTGGGAAAATCTTTTTAATCGTAAATATGTTTTCTTTAATCCATTCTTGTCCTCTTCCAAGCTTTATAAATATAGGCTCACAAAATATAGAAGATCATCGTTCTTGTACATTTTTCGAGCAAGAAATACACAAGTATTATTCTCAGTATTGGTTTCGGTTCATTGAAAACTAATCACTCGTTAACACGGTGTCACTTGGCTGGGTTTGCTTATATTACTGACGCATTCTAATATGTGCCACACACACTTTCTTATCTTAACACTTCTTGTACGAACACCGCGCCTCAGTTGATAGCTGAAAATCAGGGTCTTTTCACATCAACGTGTAAAAGTCGCTCTAAGCTATGCCTTATTTGTTTCCTGCTGCAAGCGTGTGTAATGTGCCTCAAATCGAACTTTATTGTTGTTGTTGTAATCTCTTTATTGCACAAATATACATAACATATACAGTTACCAATCTTTAGTATGTACAAAGGCGGACTTATCTTTGTAAGAGATCTCTTCCAGCCAACCATTTACTTTATTTGTATGTGTGTAACTAATGTGCAATTATATTATATCAATCAATAAAATTCCGTATCTTGGCACAGATTTGATAGTAAGTATGATAGCACTAGTAGGTAGTAGTTTTTATATTGGTTATTTACGTTTTCAGTCTTCAAGGGCATATAAAATTTGCTACATTAATTTTGATTACAATACAAATATCGCACCTCCGTGCTGGTTTGATGACGGAGGTGGATCTCCTTAATTGTTCATCATCATACGAGCGTTAATTCCGGTCATAGCCTAGGGTTTCGCTTCGGAGCCGGACGTCCGATTTCAACTACGCCACTACACGTCTTTGAAATCCCATATTGTAAGACAATTTGGCACACATGCCCATCCCTTACGACGTGAAACCGACACTTCTTAGGCCCCGGCAGAGGTGGCTTAGCTGGATATTTGTGCCCTAAGTAATTTGCCGTTTTCCGTAAGACGGGGCCTAGATAGTCTGGCAGTTTATCAACTGTGCCACCGCGACATGAAAGCAACCGCGAATATGATAGATCCTGTCGCAATCTTCCCGCGTCACTTCGCACAGCACGCAGCTTCTGCTTGTACCACACTAGTACCGACCACGCTTCGCTAGCATATAAAAGGACAGGTTTCATAAATAAATAAATATTGTCGGACAAGTTACACAGCGCTATCTAGCCCCAAGTAAACGAAGCTTGTGTAATGGGTACTAGGCAACTGATAAACATACGTAATAATATTTTTCTTTTGAAAATACAGACTTATTATACTCGTACATAGAAAATACCCAGACCAAGACAAACAGACATGTTCATTGCACACAAATGTTTGTCCTGTATGGGAATCGAACCCACGAGCGTTGGTGTCAAAGTAGCGTAACAGCGCGTTTCACCACTGCGCCACCGAGCACATCAAAGTGAATAGCTAGCAATCTGTGATCATTTGACCGAAGTAGGTGATACCTACGCTTAAATTGATGACGCTATCGATGTCTCAAGATTCAATTGTTAACAATGAGATTTTGTTTTATTGGCAGAGCTGCGATAGCCAGCGGAGCCACATTACCCTCAAAATTGCCGTTTGGGGTAGACTGATGTCATCCAGCTAGCGTTTAGACGGTAATAGTGAGAAACTCCAAAATCGACACACTAATAGCTAACATATTGTAGTTTTGTATCCTTTAATTTGAAATTTAAATGTTCGTTGGTGAGGAAGAACGGTCCAAAATCGTTCCAATTAGAAAAAAAAAAATATGGGAAAACGTATGGCCGGCCACTCTGCAGTGCAGAGTCTGCACTGCACTCCCATCAACAGAAAAAGTAACAGCACTCGTCGCTAGATGTCGTACAGGGTTCCATATATTTAAAAAAAAAAAAAATTAAAAATAAAATATTTAAATATTTTTTAAATTTAAAAAATATCAGCTCTGCCTACACAGCTTGCTGTTATTTACTAGTTAAATGTTTTTTTCTAAGTAGATAAGAATATTTATTTTCAATTCTCTTCACTGTGGTAGTAAATTGCCTCGACTCAACGCTCGCGGAAAGATGACATGCTCTTAAGTGTGGTATAATAAATGACGTCACGATAAATCTAATATGGCGGAAGCGAATAGATGAGGAAAACTATTTTTCTCTGTTATTATTGCCGTATTTTTTTGGTTCGTTTATGGCGTTATCTTAATGATTCTGTAGTTTTAGTATCAAATATAATTCCGTTTTCGGGACATGTGGAGGCCATAATTGTTATAATATAGCCAACAGAACGCCTTTCTATCATAATATATACCACATCCACACCACATCAACCCTTACTCATCCCACTGCAGGGATACCCTCAGGTAGCGATGGGCGATTCCGAGATGTTTCAACAATCGAAAGAATCGCAGTCGTCAAAATATACAATCGAGTCAACAATCGACTCGCCGTTTTACAAAACAATCGAGAGGTTTTTCGATTGTTTCGATTGTTGCATCAGTCAGTCATTCATCGGCCATCGGTCAGCTTAGCCGGACGGACTCGACTCGCTGCTAGTTCTTTACAAGCATCGAGCCGAGGTGTATACGTCGCGATTGTTTGTCGAGCCGCTGTGATTTTTTGTATTAAAACTAAAAAACTACGTTGCATTCATTACACAAGTTTATTTAAGTCTTTAAAAATAGATGATTCGTTATAAACTTCGATTATTTTATTTATTTTCGTGATTCCTATCTCCTATAATACGTACGTAAGTTGGGTATGTTGGCTACTTTGCATGTTTCGTTTGAACTCGCAAATCGCAATCATAAGACAAGGACAAGTCCGGCCATCGAGATGTTCTAATATAACTCAAAACAATCGAGTGAAACCTCTCGCCATCGTGCATACTCGCAATTCGCAACCACAAATTCGAGTTGAAATCGCGCCGACGACGAACACAACAACAATCGAGATGTTCGACGAAACAATCGAAAACAATCGAGATGTTCGAACAATCGAGACAATCGAAAAAAACCTCTCGCAATCGCCCATCGCTACCCTCAGGGGTCTCCCTTCAACCGAAGGCGTTTTAGAGCATACTCCATCACGCTGCTCAAATGCAGATTGGCGGAGGCGAGTGTTTTCAAGCCGCCCGAGGGCCACCGACTTAACTTAAAGTCTGTCATCTATCGACAACAGCCGAGACCGACGGCTTATCCTCCCTTGCCCTCCGAAACACGGAGAAACTCAAGATAGATTAACCCATCCATAGACAGGCTGCGGTCGACGTTGCTTTACCTGCGCGCTTGGTTAGAATGACACGCACAACGACGCCATCGAGCTCTCTCGTAATATACTATATACGTAATATATATATATACGTAATATATATATACTAGTATACAAAGCGGTCGAGTTTGTTTGAACGCACTAATCTACCTACTATATAGAACTACCAGTAGAATATGAAAAATGTTTTTGTATTTGATAGCCTCCGCCGTATCAAAAGTTAGACATGTTATACGCCAACATTATTGTATTTTAAAATGGCGCATGTGGCAACTATATCTACGTACAGTTATTTATTATGATACTTTGCTCTAACAAAGAGACAAATGATATATATAGGCATACCTGTCGTTAGAAAGAGATGAATATATATCTTAAGACATTTATGCGGATGGGATGGGATTTGGGAGGTTATGTCACACGCTTCCGTAGGCTTTTACCCTAGAGACCCTACAAGTGCCTCCCGGGTGGTGCTAAAGGTGTGACCAAATTAGCAGGTGGGAGGGATTTTCCCGACTGGGTTGCTACCACCTATCCGTGGACGAAAAAACAGTGAAGTGAGAAATCGCGTTTCTGAGATCAGTCCTGGACTCACCAGTGCCTCTGTGGTTGCTCTTGGGTGGATCGAGAGTCTGCTCACTCTTTGATTGTTGACTACTCATACATTGGGGCTGTAGACTTGTCGGCCAGGGAGACCTGTAGACACGGTTCATCCGCTGGCCGCCCGTTGCCAAGTCGGGTGAGCCCGAACCCTGGTTAACTACCAAGGGAGGCTGCTCACGATAGGTGACGCATAATCTCGGTGTGAGACGTCGTGCCGGTTAGTGACCGGAGGGAGTCCAGGCGTCCACTTCCGGGGGGGTACGGGGGCCCTTCCGTCCGACAAGTCTGCAATCCTACGCAATGAGAATGGTCGGCGATTTGGGGGTGTTTTGGCGATCGGCCGATCCAAGAGCAATCACTACTCCTCACTTTCACATACATAATGACAGCACACATACATACAAGTAATAGTTATACTACTGAGTTTGGAGTCGATTTCACGAACATCTGTGGAATCAGAGCCAACCTCAGTGCTGTCCACCAACATCTGGAGACAGCCAAGCCAGCTCTATTGTTTCTTACGGAGACCCAAATATTACGACCGCTTGATTCCTTCGACCTCCAATATCCTGGTTATGGGCTAGAAGAAAACTTCATAGCTCGTGCCGGCGTGTGTGTATATATTCGGTCGGATATTTGTTGTCTCCGTTTGCGTTGTTTGGAGGACCCTAACTTTTCCACTCTGTGGGTACACGTAGATCTTGGTACCCAATCTCGACTGTACGCTGTCGTTTATAGGTCGTGGCTGGGTTCTCACAGGACGGATCATGCGGGTAGAACCACCCATTCCTTCTCACTGATGCATGGCCTCACTCAATTAGTAACCGATACAACTCGAGTTCCAAGACGGACTGATCAGTCTCCGTCATTGCTGGACCTGTTTCTGACAACTCATCCCATTGAGTATGCGGTCTCGGTTGGGGCTCCTCTGGGTAATTCTGACCACTGCCTGGTAACGTCTAAAGTGCGCCGCCCATCCCCGCCACCCAGATTGGGACGGACTGCGAAATTATTACTCCGCTGTCCCCTGGACGAATCGATGCTTCGGAGTCGACGACCCCTCGGCTTGCGCTGACGCCATAGCGGAGGAAATCAAACTGGGAATGGAATACTACATTCCTTCTTCAGTGATTGCTAGCAGTGGTAGGCGCAGGCCTTGGTTCAATCGGGACTGTAGTGAGGCTGTGGCTGCTAAAAATGCAGCGTATCGAGCATGGATAAGGGCCCGTGCTGCTGGAGATCCAAACGAGAAGTCCCTAAAGTCTGCCTACAACATCTCGACCAGATCCTGCAAGAAGGCTTTCAAAGGAGCGGAGGCAAGACGAAAAACACGGATAAGGGATCAGCTGATGGCATGCCCCACGGGTAGCCGTTCGTACTATCAATTAGTCAAATCCGTGGAGTCCAACTTTTGTCGCTCGTCACTACCACCACTAAAAAGCCAGATGATATACGCTCGCCAACTCACCGCAGGAGAAGGCTGATCTGCTGGCCAATTTGTTCGCTTGTGCCTCACAACTTGACGACCGTAGTGCACAGCCACCTGGGCTGGAACCTTGCGAAAGCTCTATGCCTGATATGGAAATTCGGCAGCGTCATGTTCGCAAAATACTCCGGTCACTCGATGTGCATAAGTGGGCCTGATGGTATTCCCGCTCTGGTCCTTAGACAGTGTGCAGCGGAGTTAACTCCAGTAGTGACGCGCCATTTTAGACTGTCTTACTCCACTGGCCTTGTGCCGGCTTCTTGGAGAGTGGCCAATGTGCAGCCTGTCCCTAAAAAGGGAGATAGGTCGGACCCTAATAACTATCGTCCCATAGCCGTAACCTCGGTGCTTTGCAAGGTCCTCGAAAGGATCCTTAATACGCGGTTGCTCCATTATCTAGAAGATCATCACATACTTAGTGATCGACAGTATGGCTTCCGTCCAAAACGCTCCACTGGTGATCTTCTGGCGTATTAAACTCACCTGTGGGAGAAGGCTGTCGACCGTTATGGGGAGACCATGGCTGTGAGCTTGGATATCTCTAAGGCTTTTGACAGGGTCTGGCACAAAGCGCTACTCTCTAAGCTGCCGGCCTATGGGCTTCCCGACCGGCTCTGTGCATGGATAGCTGGCTTCCTGCATGAGCGTAGTATTCGAGTCATGGTTGATGGCTGTACGTCTGAGCTCATGCATGTGAACGCTGGCGTTCCCCAGGGTTCCGTGCTGTCACCAACCGTTTTTCTTCTACATATTAATGACCTGTTACAAATTGGCAACATCCACTGTTACGCTGATGACAGCACGGCACATATGGGATATGAGGGTCACGCCGGGATCAGGGGTAATGACGTCCGGGAACTGCGGGAGACGGTGATCTTTAGGCTGAATGACGTCCTGATTGAAGTGACTCATTGGGGTGACCAAAATATTGTAAATTTTAACGCAAATAAAACCCAGGCCTGTGCGTTTTCCACTAAGAAGGACCCGTTTTCTCCGGCCCCAACTTTCCTTGACGTCTCGCTTCCCATCGGCGACCATTTATCGATCCTCGGCTTGAACTTGCGTTCAGATCTGAATCACAGGGATTACATCCAAAATGTCATATTGAACGCCTCTCGTAAACTTGGAGTGCTGAACAGGGTTCGGCAGTATTTCACACCCGCACAACGGCTGTTGCTTTACAAAGCTCAAATCCGACCGTGTGTGGAATACTGTTCGCATCTCTGGGATGGCTCCACAAAGTACCTGATGGATGCCCTTGATTCAATGCAAAGGCGAGCGGTCCGGATTATTGACGACCCTAAGCTGGGAGCATCTCTTGAGCCGTTGGAGCTCCGCAGAGAGGTCGCCGCGCTGAGTCACTTTTACCGACTGTATCATGGTGAGTGTTCGGAGGAACTCTACAGCCTTATTCCTCCTTCCCCGTTCAAGTACCGGAACTACCGTCCATCACAGCGTGCACATTCTCACACAGTCGAGAATATTATCCCATTGCCTCGCACAAAAAGGTTTAGTCAATCCTTTTTGTGCCGAACTGCTGACCGGTGGAATAGACTTCCCGGCGATGTGTTTCCGGCTCCACACGTGTTCGACATTGGGTTCTTTAAGAGAAATATAAAGAGGTACCTTCAAGGCCGGCATAGTAGACGCCACGAGACGACATGAAGTGCATGGTATTTCGTGGCTTCTATTCCTGGACACCAGTGTCCTGCAGCCCATCAAGTAGGCCCTGGATGTCACATGCCGCGTCCCCAATAAAAAATAAAAAAAATGCTTTGTGGCGAAATACGTATAGTCGCGACGCGAGAGCGTGGCCAACTAAATGCGAGTTGGGCAATTACCTTACTTTCGTATTGCCATTCTAGAGCGTGTACGATGTATCTATAACTATAAAAACATCTTGGTTGATAGCCCAATTCCTAACAAAGATCAGGATACGATCCTTAGAAGCCGAGTAAAAAGAAAGAAAGTAAGAAAAAGCGGTTCTCGCGGAACGTGAGGTTACGTGTTGCAATTGCAAAATTTGTATTTAAATAAAAATGAATTATTTCCCCTACTTCCCCTTCTACTTCTGGTAACCAATAGGTATGTGGTTAATTTAACGCTAACGAGCTAGTCAAGAGCTCAGCGTTGCTGTTAGACATACACCCAAGAAGCTTTCTGGTAACCTCATTAACACGCAGATCACTCTCTTCAGGGAGTTAGTAGCAGGTGTGGCAATGCGCGAGTAACACTTTCTGTATTTAAAGCGTTTATAGGCTACGGTAGCCACATCAGGTGGGCCGTATGATTAACGTGATTACCGTAGACTATGAACGCTTGCAGTACAAGCGACGCCACCTCTGCTGCTAACACAGGACATTCTTAGAAACTTACTGGCGACCTCACTCACACGCATGAAAACAACCTCAAGAGAGTTGTTATTTGGCTGCGGTTTTCTATGAGGTGTAGATACTTCCCTAACAGATTGCTGTGATGCGCCATACCTTTAAAACACCCAGACCAAAACAAACAAGACTTATTCAAGCACTTTTGTACTTTATGGGAATCGAACAACGAGCATTTGTGTTAAAGTAGCGTTATTAACCACTGCACCACCGAGGTAACTAACAAGTCACTGCTATCTGTTATAATTGCAGCTAGGAACATCACGTATTGCAGATGCACTATCACGATTTCGACTCTCATGAACCACATGCTGCAAGGCTCGGAGCGTGGGACTATGGTTTCGTAACAGCAGCCTTTGCAACCTCATCCCGGGTTCGGAGATTTGTCATCTCGTTAGACTAATTGAAGATTTGAGAAGTATTTACATGCAATTTGATCTAACCTGCTTTGTGTGCTTCCGCCACCAATTAGTTCATGCGGCCTAGCGCCGGCCGGCACCCACCCACTACTGTTAGTAAATGCTACATGCCGACGCTGCCATGGCTGCTCCGGTAGTCTCTGCCTCTGCTGCTGCGGACGTCCGCCATCTGGAACAGAATCCGCATGCCCCCACCACCACCGTCGCTGCCACGACTGGCCTGGTCGTCGCTGCGACACGTGTTTCGCCTCTCCACGAGGCATCATCAGGCGTTGTAGACGTTAATCGTAAGAATACTTCACTACGTCATTTGTAGCATGTTATTTCAAACAGGTTAGATCAAATTGCATGTAAATATGACTTTCGCAAAATAACGCCTGTATCTATTAACTATGAGAAGTATTTGACGAGCTCGGTTGCACAGCGGTTAATAGGTAATCGGTTTGTCACCGAACGCTCGTGGGTTCGATTTGAATATGTCTGCTCATGTTTGTTTGTCTGGTCTGAGTGTTTTAAGATAAATGCTTTGTAATGAGGCAAGCGAGTAAATTTTCTGATATGCATGCAGCGATCACATTATATAACGCTTTTGTAAGAAGTTCATTGGAGTTCAATGCTATTGTTTGGGATCCGCACGAAAATCTCTATATACTCACTATTGAAAGAATACAACGAAAGTTTGCCCGGTTCATATACAAAAAAAAAAAAATGGCTACTATCCCCATCTATTTCCATCAGCATTTGTCTTGGGTATGGTTGGCCTTGACTCTTTGCAGCTGAGGAGAAATTTGGCATTGCTCTTGCATTACTATCGGCTTCTGAACAGCAATAAACTAGATAATCCAATCTGTCTGGCTCGATGCGCTCTCGCAATTATTGCGCCTGATCGCTACAGCATGCGGCGAACGCGGCCTCTGTTCGCCGTGCCCGCGACCCGTACTATCGCCGCTGAACAGGCACCCACCGCTCGTGCCCTGGCACTGCTCAATGCTCTTGTTGCTTATAATCAGAATATTGACCTCTTCCATACTACGGAGGCTGAATTATTTAAATACGCAAAATATTTCGTGAATAATGTTAATATGAAATGATTAATAATTAATTTGTATAGTTACATTGGTCATATTAATAATTTTATTGTATATATGTATGAGTACTTATGATTAATGTTACTCCGATTGACCTGTACACGTTTTGGTTCTAAAGACTGTAAGTGTATAGTGTAATTAGTGTATGTATAATAAATAAATAAATAAAGAGAGGTAGGACGCATCAAAGCAGCCCGACTGAGGAAGTAACTCCACAGAAAAACCACAGCCAAATAACAAATTCCCTGGAGCGTTATGTTCCTGCGTTTAGGGAGGTCACCAGTAAGCTTCCAAGGAGTTGCTGTATTAATAGCAGAGGCTGCATTGTGCGAGTGACGCTTAATGTTATACCTGCTTGTATGCCTCCTGACGTTATATAAAAAAAAGACCATAAGCTACAGTAAACTTACTATCACGCAGGTCTTAAGTTTGTTTTCTACGTTCTTCTTCTTTCTAGTAACATCCACTTTCTTAATCCATTAGGATGGGTGAACTCCGCTACCTAAGCCTAAGAATTTAGCGAAGATACTGTTTTATATAGACCAACTGCCTCTCTCTACAACCCGGAGGAAAAATCAAACCATTCTTAGTTTAAGTCACATGTCTTCCGAAATATAATTTCTTAGACATGTGAATTTCCTCACGATGTTTTCCTTCACCACAAGTGATAATTACATACAAAAACGTATTATTCTATAAAGGAATACTTAGAAGATAGAATACTATAAAAAGTCTGCCCCTCTCTCTTTCACCTTGCTGTGTCATATGGAATTCTTCTTTGGGGTAACTCCGCGGACATTAACACCATCTTTTTATTGCAAAAGAGAGCCATAAGAGCTATCTACAAACTTGGTCCCCGGGAGAGCCTTAGAGAAAAATTCAAATTTGTTTGGATACCAAAAGAGGGATGCCTGAGTTTTTTGGCAGTATTTTTATCAGTGCTCACCTAGTCATGAACTGCACGGTAGGGAAAAAAATTGTGACGATTCCAAACAAATGTAGCCATTTTTACGGAATAAAAAGATTTTGAATTTGTGCCTGAAAAGGTTCATGTACCTTTGTGCTGTGTATTATATAGTTACAGTGTCACAACGTATACATGTATGGCAATAAATAAATAAATATGTTCATAAAATCGAAAACACAAATTTAGTGGTACAATCCCACAGCAGGATTTGAACCACAGACCTTTCGATAGCGGTAGGTTCTTTATCCACTGGACATCACAGCTTGATTCTACGTTAATGCTATAAAAAATATTCAGTGGGTAGACAACAGCTGGTGAAGCAAACATACAAATTAAAACGCAAGGAGTGAGGAGATGGTGATATTATGATTATTATGCAGAGATCGCTCCAGGTGTAATTGTAGGCTGTATAACAAACATAGGGGTGTAGTTATATTCTGACATTTTGAATGAGATGCTGAGATCCAGTATGTTTGTTTGAAGTAGGCTGGGTAGGTTGCACTATTGAAATTTCCACTAAATCTTCTTATATGAAACTAGTGACCTGCCCCGGCTTCGTATTAGTATTTTACAAATGGAGCACACAACTATTTCAAGAGAGGTAGCGCGCATTAAAGCAGCCTGTCCGGGGAAGTACCTCTACCCCACAGAAAAACGCAGCCAAATACCAACTCTCTTGAGGTTGTTTTCATGCGTGTGAGTGAGGTCACCAGTAAGTTCCTAAGAAGGTCCTGTGTTATCCTTGTGTGTTCATAGTCTACGGTAATCACGTTACATCATACGGCCCACCTGATGTGGATACCGTAGTAGCCTATAAACGCTTTAAATACAGAAAGTATTACTCGCACATTGCCACACCTGCTACTAACACAGCAACTCGTTAGGTGCTTACTGGTAGACTTACTCATTCGCAAGAACATAATAATCCACTAGGAAGTTATTTGGCTGCTTATTTCTATGCGGTGGAGGTACTTCCCCAGATGGGCTGATTTGACAACATAGACATATTTATGCAAATGTGAAGCCTATGTGAGAATCAAACCCACTACACAGCCTTGGTATTAAAGTAGCGTTGTTAACTACTTCGTCACCGGATTCATCAAAACACTGGTGCAAAGTATAAAATTAATATTACACAGAAATACTCTTGCATTCCGGTCGCAAAGGTACGCTGAAAATAATTGAGTAGTGTGCCTTAAATAGGGCGTTGGATGCGCACTCACGTCCAAGACTGTGCCCGGAGGTATCTAGGCTAACCCCGGCCGCCTCCACGAATTAACTAGTCTAGGAGCCCGGCGGCAACATGGTTCGTTAAACTAACAGTTTAAAGTCCAGCTTTAATAAGACAAAGGATTATAAGCGTTCACTGTCAGAAAACTCACTCATACCACTGTTGAAATGCGGGTCTCTCCTAAACCGAAGGAGTTCAATCCATCTCACTCATTTGGATTGATAACTTCAAAGTTTAGTTAGGTTAAGTACTACTACCTACTAATTAGAATATGTAAGCTCGCGTGAATATATATCAATTTATTTCTTCACGCCAATGAAAAGTATTTTCTTTTCTCTTGATGAAAAAAATGTTATCCGACGTTTATAACAGGCGGGATGGACAGCTGAGCGTGCTTTTCGAAGCACGGATGAGTTTAAAATAAACAAACTCATGCACAGAATATAAGGCAACAAAATAAATGTAACTCAAAAATTGCCATATATTTGAAGGATTAATACTGGTATATACATACAAAGTCGGCATGTTAGGCAATTATAACAATTTTGACAATTGTGTATCTAACAATAGCTGTTGAGGTAAATAAAGAGATAAACATGTCAGTGATATTATAAGGTTTCCCTTTTATGGTATGGAACTCAAGGAATATAAACAAACTTAAATTTCACCCTCACATCTTGATGAGAGACAATCCACTACAGTACGCTTTTTGAGGCATTTTCTATCACGTACGGTGAAATTGTGGAATAAATTACCCTCAGCGGTGTTCCCGAATAAATACGATATGGGTGCCTTCAAGAAAAGAGCCTATGTTTCCCTAAAATGGCTGGCAACGGATCAGTGACCCTTTGGTGTTGATGATGTCTATGTGCGGTGGTGACCACTTTCCATCAGGTGACCCATATGCACCATCTAATATAAAAAAGACATATTGGAAATCTACTCCTCTTTAAAGTGGGTTAAAAAGAATATTACATAGATCTAAAATAGCGCAACCGAAGTCGCACGTGGTCTATTTTATTATTTAATAATTCCGTGTACATCTTCAGTTTAAATAAAAGCAAACACATCTGTCAGAAATTTATGAAAGAACAAACGAGGGGGCGCAAAAGTGGCTACTTAAGATTATTTCAAACTTCCGCATCAAACAACTGAAGTAGCTAATAAATATTCAAAGAGGTATCTCCAAGTAGAATGTTGGGTGTGCTTGTACCTTTACCCTAGACGTATAATAATATTTGAAATGAAACATTTAAATTCATAGACTTTTTGCGAGCCATACCATTTTAAAATGTTTCTATTTAACTGTTCAAAGTCGTTACGACGAAAATCCAATTTTAGGCAGTTTAGGCACATATTTAGATCGTAGTTATTCATTAGAGGCTCATGCTCGACTCGATAAACTTTTGTCACTGCGACAATTTTGTCTCCTATACATATTGTATGTGTAAACAAAATTGTTGCGTCACTGTACAGATGGCGAAGATTTATTCTACCTCATAGATATCTACATACAAAATTAAAATCCTAACTAATAAATTGGAACACGCACGTACCTCGTCTTTAGGATTAACATAGTCCATTCGTTACAAAAGAAATAGTGACATGATTTTTAATTATTATGAATCTGGTCCTCCTGACATCCAGGACCGTATGTAGGTTGTCTAGTTGTAGTGTAACGTAGTTATTTCACTGATCTATTCGCAAACATTAAACAGTGGTATAACATAACTGATCAACGTGATCTATTAGCACACAGTAACTGACGTCGCAGTAGGAAATACGATTCAATTCGAATTCAATGTAGCTGATATAACAAATTACACATACTCCCTGCAGATACGAGGACGGTTGAACAGATTACTGAATAACTAAATTGACATTACGTTTTGTTTCATTTATACTTATAAATAAATAATAATAATAATAAATATTGTCGGACAAATTACACAGCGCCATCTAGCCCCAAAGTAAGCGAAGCTTGTGTTATGGGTACTAGACAACTGAAAAACATACGTAAATACATTTTTTTTTTGTAAATACATACTTATTATACATAGAAAATACCCAGACCAAGACCAACAGACATGTTCATGCACACAAATATTTGCCTTGTGTGGGAATCGAACGCACGAGCGTTGGTGTCAAAGTCGCGTCATTCACGACTGAGCCACCGAGCTCGTCAATACTTACTTAATATGAATATAAAACAATACTATACGTATTTACAATTTCAATTAAAATATTAACGTTTAATTAAAAATATATATTTAACTGAAACTACCATTGAAATTATACCATCTAAGTGTGCCTACTCGCTATGCATATATACAAACCACATACCGGGGATTAAAAATTTAAGCTTAGCGTGAGCGTAACTTAGATTAATCGTGGTGCGTCCCACCCTAAGTTGGCCGGATGAATTTTAAATTGGAGTTAAGCCTCCGGGTAGTCGTGATGCCGCAAGAGTATGAATGATGACTTGGTGCACGTAAGCTGATGACGGCTAAAGGATCCAATAGACTGTAGATTTATTATTGATCTTACGAACTTGATGTGTTTTCTACAGACATTGCTTCTTTTGGATTGAGCAGTGACGGCTCTGTGGTCAAAGAACCTGCCCATTATCCAACGGTCCCGGGTTCGAATCGTGGTGTGGGATTGACCACTAAATTCGTTTTCGACTTTATGTACATATTTGCAATTATCACTTGCTCGGTGGTGAAGGAAAACGTGAAGAAAAGCACGTCTAAGAAAGTTTTCGAAAATTTTCGAAGAAATATTTCGAAGTACGTGTGATCTAACTAAGAAAGGTTGTCCCTCTGTGTTGTATATGTCTGACGGCAGTGGCTCTATGTAAAAATCTGTATCCTCGCCAAATCCTTGGGCTTAGGTAGCGGACCCCGGCAATCCAAATAGATTAGTAAACGGTATGACGCTAAGAAGAAGATTGATCCTTTTGGATGTTTTTTTTTACTTTTAATTACTTTCCATTGTGTTTGAAAGTTTCGAAAAGTACGCTTAAAAGTATATACAATTATTGAAAGAAAATTTCTTTACCACGCAATTTTGCTTTCAGTCCACCAGAATTCGAAAGATATATACAATGAGTATATAATCTTCACTAGTCTATAATTTACATGTATATGATAAATACAAATTTAACTCTCTGTCTGTCAGTTTCTTCCTTTTTTCGACTAAGTTCTCGAACACGAAAAGGTAAAGAGATCCCAAAAAAAATGGTTTCCATAAGCCATCCACTGCACATTTTTTGATGAGCAGTGGATTTCATCCATGAGCACATTTTTTATGGAATGGTAGACTGTCCCCGAGTCGTAGAATAGATAAATAGTACTGAAATACCCGCATAGACAGACCTCCAACTTAGATTTTATTTTATTCACCTCTTACTGGTGACCTCACCCACTCGCAGGAACACGAGCACCCTCCAGGGAGTTGTTATTTGACTGCGGTTTTCTGTGAGGTGGAGGTACTTCAGAAAGGCTGCTTTGATGCGCTCTACCTCGCTTAAAAGTGTGTGACCTATATTAATATCTTCTTCTTCTTAGCCTTATCCTGTTTACTAATCTATTATGATTCTGTTACCTAACCCTAAGGATTTGTCGAAGGTATTGATTTTTACATGGAGCCACTGCCGTCATACTGCCATTACCCAGAGGGAAAACCAGACCTTTCTTAAGTAAGGTCAGGTCTTTCGAAATAAGAATTCTTCGACGTGTGAGTTTCCTAACGGTGTTTTCCTTCGCCGCCGAGCATGTGATAATAGAGTAAGGCTGAGCTATCCTTGCTCTCCCATACTAATTGGCAGAGCTGCGGTAGCCAGCGGAGCCACATTACCCTCAAAATTGCCGTTTGGGGTAGACTGATGTCATCCAGCTAGCGTTTAGACGGTAATAGTGAGAAACTCCAAAATCGACACACTAATAGCTAACATATTGTAGTTTTGTATCCTTTAATTTGAAATTTAAATGTTCGTTGGTGAGAAGAACGGTCCAAAATCGTTCCAATTAGAAAAAAAAACATATGGGAAAACGTATGGCCGGCCACTCTGCAGTGCAGAGTGTGCACTGCACTCCCATCAACAGAAAAAGTAACAGCACTCGTCGCTAGATGTCGTACAGGGTTCCATATATTTAAAAAAAATAAAATTAAATATTTAAATATTTTTTAAATTTAAAAAATATCAGCTCTGCCTGCACAGCTTGCTGTTATTTACTAGTTCTAACACGTACCCCACACGGTATGGATAAGGTATTATAATGTCGGTGCATCACTATTGTATGACGCAAGCTGCGTGGCGTCGTGCGGATTCGTCTGCAATTGGTCCGCGTCGCCGCCACACTCGGCCGAACCACACGCCAGGCACCGGTCGTTGTACTTGTCGGTTTAATACCTCATTTTAAATACTAGTAAATAACAGCAAGCTGTGTAGGCAGAGCTGATATTTTTTAAATTTAAAAAATATTTCAATATTTTATTTTTAATTTTTTTAAAATATATGGAACCCTGTACGACATCTAGCGACGAGTGCTGTTACTTTTTCTGTTGATGGGAGTGCAGTGCAGACTCTGCACTGCAGAGTGGCCGGCCATACGTTTTCCCATATGTTTTTTTTTCAAATTGGAACGATTTTGGACCGTTCTTCCTCACCAACGAACATTTAAATTTCAAATTAAAGGATACAAAACTACAATATGTTAGCTATTAGTGTGTCGATTTTGGAGTTTCTCACTATTACCGTCTAAACGCTAGCTGAATGACATCACATCATAATGTGGCTCCGCTGGCTATCGCAGCTCTGCCAACTACCAAATGACAGTCCACAATATTGAAGTATCAATTATCACCCGTTAGGGCCCAAACAATAATCCTTCACCTTGACCACACAAATTCATCAAAGTTAAATTCAAATTCTCATTAAATTTCTACACATGACACATGCAAGACTGGTTACACAATCATTGCAATAGAAGCAACATATCCGGATATAAATGTGCCTTTATGAGAACCCGAGTGCATAGCACCGTTACAGTGATGCAACGGTACAACGATACAAACGGATTTCCTGGGTTCGATTCTCAGGCAAGATCGGAATTTTTAACACTGCCGTCACGTCGGCCGATACAATGTTTTTGTAAGTTGCTAGCTTGTTATTTTCTCTAATGTTTATGTATACAGAGGAATAAGGAATTTGAAATTATTGTGACATTCGAAAAGATAGACGAATATAATGAAGCCTATATATAAGTAGTCCATACTACTCGTAACTATATCACCTCAAACAATTGCTTTGAAAGCTCCAGATTATTACTCAATCCGCTGACGTAGCCAAATGTCATACAGTTGCCGTAACCCATGAAATATGCTACGGTAACTGTTTACAGAGATGGTAAGCCTGACCGTACGCTTGTTTGCCTTCTCAGTGATATAAAAAAGTAGCATCCGCCTCGACAACACTACACTGCTATCTTTTATGATTTCTCACCAGACACCAGAATCTGTAAAGGACCAAGATATTGTGAGTATATATTTGTATTCCTATTATTATCTGTTTTTAACACAGGAATCTAGGTAAATAATTATGAAACAGATATGCATTGTGAAAGTGGAAGGGCATAGTAGCCAAGGAAGACTAACACTCACCACCGCGACCAAATCGATTGTGTTTTATTTGAGTGATGTTAGGAGTCCTGAGATACTGCAAGCTGGCATGAAAAGAGAATGAATTAATGATAATGAAGCGAGCGGAGTGTGTAAGAACAGCCTTGTGATGCTCAATTCTCTTTGCCTACCCTGCAGGGGACCTGATGTGAAGATATAAATAGAAAGAAAATTAAAATGAAACCGTGTAGCTTAAAAGTTTTATACTTTTTGGATAGCTATTTTAGATCTAAGTTTTTGTTTTATACATGGAGATATAGCCTTTCTGCAATCGTATATAAACATATCAACGGCATGGTCAATACGAACAATAGGAATGCCAGAATTCTAAATTCCCGGTCAGCTACATGGCTTTGGACAGGATCCAAATTGAGTGAAAATAATGCAGTTAGCGCACTGTCAAAACTGGTTTTATGCTGATAAAAATGCCACTCTGGGGAGCTTAGTGGAACTGAAATATATAGAAGAGTTATGAATAATAAAAAAAGGTGAAAATTCTTTATTTAACATTGGGCTCGCGAGGGCACTTATACATAACTTACATTATTTCTAACACTATCTTACTGTATCTTTATGAGCAGGATAAAGAACCGTCTGTTGACCAAGAGGTCACCAGATCAAATCCTGGCATATACCACTACATTTGTGTGTCAGATTTGTAAACATATTTGGAATTATCACTTGCTCGGCGAAGGAAAACATCGTAAGGTCGCACGTTCAAGATATTTCGAACGTGTTGACCTAACTTAAATAACTTTACCAGAGGGAGACTTTGTTCAAAAGTCGTCTGAGTGGGTACCTCTGTCTGACTTATTTCTACCGCCAAGCAGCTATATTTATATAGCTGTGTCCCGGTTTGAAGGGTGAGATATGGCAGAGAAATTACTGGGTACTGTGGCGAAACAGCCTTAGGTCACAAAATTTGCAGCGCGCGAGTAACATCGCCGTGGTGTTGCGAGCGTCAATAGGCTGCGGCGACCGCTTACCATCTAATACGGGCCGCATGCTTGTTTGCCAATCTACTTGTATAAAAATAAAAAATAAGGTCTGGTGTTCCCACTGGGTTGAAGAGGTCTGACGGCTTTCGCTCCATGTAAAATCAGCTAGCTTGTTTCCATCAAAAATGCAGCAGCAGTAGCAGACCCTGGCAGTCCCTATGAATTAGGAAACGGGATAACGCTAAGAAGAAGAAGAAAAACAACTCACTATGTCTAGATAAAATTGAAAAAGCACGCACTGAGGGCTCCGCATATTCATGCCACATAAGATTTTCTTTGACAAGGATTTTGCGGATTTTTACTGAACTATACTAATTACGAGTACTGCTTTGTAAAAATAATCTCATATCTTTTTAACAACTGAGATTATGAGTAAGTGTTTTAAATTTTTCGCCATACAAATTTCAATGTTAAACTTGCATAATGTCTTTGCCTTGAAAGATGGCAGAAAGAAACGAAATCTCTTACAAAAAAAAAATGGTTACTCGTGAAATCTAATCTTTTTTCGTGTATAGAGACTGTTTTAGGGTTGCAAAGAATATTGTAGAAAATAAATGTAACAGGTAACTTAGTAGTCCGAAAGACTGTAGCAATTTTAACCAAGCTGACACTTTCTTTTGTAAATGTATTTCTCGTCTTATTGCATAAGTTCATCATCAGATTCATTAAGACTACTATCCGTTTAAGCTGAATCTACCATATTATCCTTGCCGCCCCCTGTTTCCTCCAATTTGTCAAGTGCGTGATTCACCAGTTTCACTTGCGTTCTACCGACCGCAGGATATGTGTAATCTGGTATACGGGCACTTTAATGGTTCGAATTAAGCGAATCCAATGGACGATGTAATAGAGCGCAGTGCATTTATGTTATAATTTTTAACTCTCTTCAATGATGGTCGAGTAAGGGCAATTCACATCGATTATCGTGGCCCAGTACCGGAATGTAAATGTTGGGGCAAAATTTATAAAACATTTTAATTAATTTACCTAATATTCGAGTACCAATGACACGTATGACTATTTTAATAATGTTTTGGTTTTTAATTTTGATGTTTCTTTATAAATCCATCTATTCTTTGTCTCAAATACCGTACGAGATAGGCAGCGTAAATGGAGCGCCGCATTCATCGGCTCTTACACAATTCACTTGCTTCTTTAACATTCAGGGCTCATTTCGAGAACGCTGGGAAACGATTGTTTTCGAGGCTCACTTTCTGATAGAACATGATTAGTTGATTGCGTTAGGTAAGTCTTTAGAACTCCTCAGCTTCTGCATTCTTAAACTTTTGCGTTGTATATATATATGTGTATATTATATATTGTTTATATCCGTTTCGTCAGACTTTCATCCTGATTTCCTTCTACATATCCGAACCAATAAACAATTCGCCTTCTTGTCACCGATACACTTTTTCTTACATCTTCATAAATGTGTATAAATAATTGAAAAGGCATAGTATTTGCAACCTACAATATTTTTGAAAAAAAATATTTAAATTTCTGTGTAAAGCAGATACATATTTTAATTTCAGCTTCCCTAGATTCTGTGGGATAAATAAAATCAATCCCTCGCTTTGCCTTTAGGCTTATGTACACCTCGGCGAGCAAAGCAAACTTCAGGATGGCTTTACGGCACTAGTGGGTGACTGTAGCTCATCGCCATTCGCCCCTTTCCGAGATATTGGCACTTATTTACTCAAAATTAATTTCATCTGCTCGTTAGTCAATATAATGTAGCCACACATTATAATAACAATTTTATGCAAGCAAGATGGGCATCCTCACGTAGTCAGTTAAAATACAAATAATCCAATCTCGCTGAAAGTACCAGGGGTGCATAACAAAACAGGAGCAACACCACTTAGCTTAGTTAATCAAGGCGCCGGTAATCCGGCGGACTATTTGTCCGGCCGGCCGCGACATTAGTCCGATGTCCGGCACGGCCCGGATCGACCGGGTTTACTCGGGGCAAACTTGCCTGATTAGGTCAAACGGTATTTGTACGTGATTACGCTACGCGTTTGAGGGTTAAAAGTGATGTGGGATTAAATTTTACAATGGCTGGGTTTAATTTAGAATATGGTCGGTAAATTTCAAAATAGATTAACCTCGCGGTAGTTTTAATTCTAATGTATATAGGCCAGTATTTCAAGTCCTGATGCCATTGAAAAAGCTTCAACCGACAGATTGCGTGTCTAGGAAGGCATTATGTTAGTGGTTTGTCAGTCAAAGTTCCCTTGAGTAGATACTTTTACATTTTGCTATGTTAGAGCAGTAAGGTCTGTCTGCTTGGGCCTGACAAGGACTATCTATATTGATCGTGTTACCAATTCTATCAGACAGTCCAATCCCTGATGTACCTACATTGATTTGACAATTCGTCATAAATTTCAAGGCGGCCGTTTTACTGCTGTGCTAGGGATGGGACTTAACGGACGTTATTGCCTTACTAATTATTTGTTATGTTGTAAAATATACAAATTCTTTATTCGTCTTATGGTCCCGCGGTTACTTAAACACGTCTTACTTTTTTAAGGCATAATCTTTATTGTGCTTTATTCAATTTTCTTCGCTATCATATTTCTTTTTATAATCTACTAGCATTTCGGACGCGACCATTGACTCTCTAATAAATACTTCTTATTATATTAACTACAGCAATGTTAGCGGTTGACATAGCGCCAAGTAAGCGAAGTGATGCTAAACAATTTCACATAATGTCCAACAACAAAATAAATTTTCTTAAAAATCTTGATTAGATTAAACCTATTTCCCCACAGCTGAATATAAACCACAATGGCAGTATGGACTCCACACTCTGGGGAGTTCTTCTAATTCCGAGCTCCCCCAATGAAGCGGGTAGTAACCTCGCAATTATGTAGTGATGCTAATTTCTAACATCTGACGTCAGTATGACGTTAGATGTTGTAATTTGATTTGAGATGCGATATGTTGCAGACTGCAGTGAATATTTACTGACGTCTATAATGTCGCTTGACTGCATTCTCACTGTTTGAAATTCTTCATCAGATTTAAATTCATTTGAACGAAAAAGCATAAACATAGACTATGTCGTATTGTAAAAAGTATACGGCCCGCCTAATGTGGAGTAATTAAGCGTAGGTTAAAGTCAGATAGGTCACTACAAATGTAAACCTAATTTCTTGGACCATGATAATTACAAATATATACATAAATGTATTTCTATATGGTTTAAATTATATTATAAAACATGTATTTAGTGATGATTTAGTGGCATGCCACACAGTATTCGAATCTTGTTCCTCCTAATAATTTATGGACGTTGCATTTTGAAGTATAAACCCCAAAAACTATGTTACGACTCCTTTTTTGAAACCACATGAAAAGGCCAACAGCTTTAAGGCTCTTTGCCTTCACATGTGCCAACATACAGGCTGTGGAAATTTTTCAAAGAAAATGTTTATATTTAACGATGACGCGTGGCGCGAGGGCTTGCATAATAAAGGCGCGCGCAATACCAATTTGCATACCCTCAAGCCGTGATTATACCGTAATTAATTGTACACATAAACGTATTATTTCTGTTATATATATGGGGGTTATTTTAAATTAGATTAAATTACTTTTATGGTGGTGCAGTATAGAACCCTGGATTAATACGTCCAGAGGATGGATACGTTTATATCTGATTTTCCTTTAGAGTAGGGTTTCTCAAAAGCAAGCCCTCACATCGCATTGCATTGAAATGCGATTTCTTTTTGCCAATGTGTTTGTTACATGGAAATAAAAAAACTTATTGTCTTCAACAGCCAATTTTTTAATTTGAAGAAAATAAGTTTATTTATTTTATTTAGGTGTTAGGGGTTCGCTTTTATCTAGATACTTTAACAGGATGCGTGAAGTAAGCGTGTTATTTTGCGGGCAGATGGGAGGAGAAGGCACGCCAGTAGGGTGTGCAGCCCTTACCTAAAAACGCATGCAAGCACTTCTATATAGCGTCAGTTTGGTCCATCAGTTTATGTCAGTCCGAAGTTCAGCGCCATTTATTTAGGGGCACTTGAGAATCACCTAAAGTCCTAAACTATCAATTAGGCCAACGTTATTCTTACTATTCCATAATCGATATATTAACTGATTCTCACGGTCAATTATTGACGAGCTCGGTGGCGCAGTAGTGAAACGCGTTGTTACGCTACTTTGACACCAACGCTCGTGGTTTCGATTCCCACACAGTACAAACATTTGTGTGCATGAACATGTCTGTTTGTCTTGGTCTGGGTATTTTCTACGTATAATAAGTATGTATTTACAAAAAAAAAAATATTTACGTATGTTTATCAGTTGTCTAGTACCCATAACACAAGCTTCGCTTAGTTTGGGGTTGGTGGCGCTGTGTAATTTGTCCGCCAAAAAAAAAATCAATATTTTCGTACATACTCATAGAACAAACTAACGCAAGGATGAACGTTAATACCGCACTTTAAAGTCTACATTAGCAAAACAATTTGAGAGATTATTGCCTCAGATGTTCATCCCGGTAAATTCATCAATCACTATTGACATTGTTAAATATTACACCATCCCTAATTCATCCCACTTCAAGGATACGGGTCTTCCATCAACCGTAGGGGCTTAGCGCATACACGCGTACTCCAGCACGCTACTTCACTCTGGATTGGCAGAGACATGTGTCTTCAAGCTGCCCGACATCTATAGACAACAGTCGGGACCGACGACTTAACGGAGAAGTTCAATTCAATTCAATTTATTTATTTTATGAACATAGGTGATTATCAAGATGTACACACAATATATAAGGTGTGTAGCTCTATGTCCCGCTAAAGGGCATACAAAATTCATTAAAATGGAAGTTAAAATGTAAATAATTTAAATAAAATACAATGGCAATTAATATTGTCAATTTAATGAACAACAATCGTGAACTAACGTCAATTTAAATTTCTCTATGATGAGTTAATGTACTATGTCAATTTTATAGATAATAATAAAAATGAATTTATAATGTCAATTTAAAATTTGAAATGTAAAATAAATAAAAATAAAAAAGTTCGAAATAGGTAAACATCCGTAGACAGGCTGCGTTCGACGTTGCTTAAAATGCATGTGCGGTTAAAATGGCACGCGCAACTACGCCATCGAGCTCTCATTGTTAAATAACATAACATGAATGTTAATATGTAACATTACTGATCATTCAGACGGTTGACTTATAAAAATGATAGCATCATGTAACAATGCAATACGAACACCGTCACTATTAGTTTTATGAAACACGTAACTGTTCTCTATTGCGACGTCGGTTAATGGAGTGCATATTTGCTATATCGTATTCCCACGCGTTATTGAGTGAAGGTATAGTTGTGAAGAAAAGTTACATTCTTTTTTATTATTGTATATTCTTCTTGTTGAAGCAACGCCCAGTGGATAAGAAACCAGACTATTAATCAACTGGTCCCCAGTTCAAATCTTGGCAAGTACCGCTATAATTCGTGTTTTCGGAATTATGTACATATTTACAAAGTGAGGAAACCCGCACGTCCAAAAAAATATATTTCGAAAGTGTGACCTAAGAAAGGTTTGGTTTTCTCTCTGGGTTGTAGCGGTCGACAGTAGTTGCTCCATGTAAAAATCAGTATCTGCACCAATTCTTTAGGCTTAGGTAGCGGACCCTGACAATTTGAAATGGATTAGAAAATGGGATAACGTTTAGAAGAAGATATTCTTCTTATTATTTCGTTCTGTTTTGGCAATATCACATTAGCAGCACCACAGTTTATCTAAAACGGTCAGGTTCGGTTTTATTACTAAAGTTGACATTTACCTTCCAAACTATCTTATGAAATTAAAACTCTTGCGAGAAAAAGGAAATTGAATCCTACGGCAATGTGTTCTATAGACACAGTAATAATACTAACGTCTTTCTGTTAATAAGTTTTCCCCATCTTGGCCAAACGTACTAAACGTTATTTCTTATTTATTTTCAAAGCAGCTGTAAACTACGCTCATGCATTTTTTATCCTTAAAAATTGCAATTAGTAAAATCTTAGAGTGGTATGTATGAAAATGTTAACATTTATGTCATTGTATGTACCAACATAAGCAATTTAATCCTTTGTTCGACGCATGCGTAGGCAACTCATATCCGAACTCCATTCTAGCTCTAACTTGCATTGTTTACTTAGGACTAAGTGACGTCTTGTCTTACGTTTGATTGGGGAATAATATGTTACCTTTGTGTGGCTGAATAGAATAGAATAGGTACGTTGTATTGCGGTTAGACTCGGAACAAGCATAGGTAACTAATGTAACCCGTATTAAAATAACAATTTCAAGTAAACTAAAGGCTCGTATTGTATGTTATTTTTTTATTAATTTTCCATCCATCCATAACTTCAGGCCAAATTCCTTGCGGGATAGACAGAGGGAACCGCGCGTCAAATGACTAGGTCCTAACACATGGTGCTCGCTTCTTTAACATTCATAACTTTTTCTATGCACGCTCGCCCGTTCCTAGGGCTCCTGACTTCACCTGCGGATATAATACATGAGCAATTTGTTATCAGAAGATGATGGACGTGGTCTTTGTCTTCCACAGCTCTTATATCTTTCCACTTTCGCATTGTATATCTTTTTTGTACAAAATCCTGTATAGTATCCTACATTACTTCTACATGCTCGAACCAACGGAGCATGCCTTTTCTTATCTTAACACCGACTTTTTCTTACAGAACTCTCTTATATCATCGTTACTAACATGGTCAGCAAGCGTTACGCCACAAGTTTTGCGTAATACTCGCATCTCGACGTCGTTAATTCTACTTTCATGCTCTCTTTGCCATACGCAGCTCTCACTACCGTACTTATACCGTATTATTAGGATTAACTAGGGGAGCTGGGCCTGCGGCGCATTGGCAGAGCTGCTTTTGCATAATAAGTAAATAACAGCAAGCTGCGTAAGCAGAGCTGCTAACCCTAACCCTAACCGGCGATAGTGATCGTGTTGTCGTTTTCCAGTGCTCGCCATACGCGCTCCAATTGACTTTGTATTGGAACGGTTTTTGTGGCGATAACATCACTTATCGATATCCTTTATTGAGCTAATCGAATTTAATATATTTTAGGGGAATCTACAATACTTAAGGTACATTCACGTCGAACAATCAGCTCTCTAGCTTCAAAACTGAAGGAGTACTACGTGTAACAGTCGAAAACCGCAAAACTGCAAAAAAGACAATTTTCTCGGTTATACAACTTCGCTGGCTAACGCAGCTCTGCAAAAATAAAAAGAAAAACTCTTAGAATAGTCAATTTTTTTTTTATAAAACCAAGTTTATGTACGGAACGGTTTTTCCACTCCCGCTAGCCCGCTTATTAAAAGACATGTTTTCCCGTTATTTACGCAAACATGAAAACCTTTATCACAACACAACATACAATAGCTTAGAATAACTTCCTCGTACGAAACAACTGCCTCATTCACTGATAAAGGGCCCATACATCCGTGTTATCAGTTTCCCGGGCCGGAAGAGTTGGCTTATCTGGATATCTACAAGATTTAGTTCCTGCTTAATCGAAGATTGGTCTTATCAGAGCTAGAAGTGGCTTATAAAATTCAACGACTGGTGTATATAAAAAATAATGACGCGTAAGCATTTAGGATACAAACGTATTTAGTACTACGCTGTATATACTTTTAGAACTTGAAGAATGTTGATGAATATGCAAGCCAGATAAGAATAGGTTTCGTTGATCTTTTTCGTTTTTCAATAAAAGAAATGTTCGTTTGTTTATTTGTTTGTTACACAAATAGGTTACATGGTTACAATAACAAAAATAAAGGCTGTAGAAGGTACGATTTCAATGTTGTCAAGGATATCTTGACAGTCAACTGTACCGTGAATCAACTTGCACTTGTATTACATCTGTATTACTATGTACTAGATTGGGTGTTCGGATCTATTATTTTGTCAGCGCCCATTATATACTTTTTTCCATACATTTCGAGCCTCCAAGGAGGCTCGCGGGGTCTGACGAGTAATGTTCAACTCAATAGAGGTTCGTAAACCACTACAAACTCATATTCACGTTTGTGATGAAAATGTGTCAAAGATTTTAAGGCGACACCTCGATCGTGAAGCTTTAAAATGGCTCCGCCCAATCACCCCGCGCCCCTCAATTGACACTCGACGCTCGATTTGTAAAATTTGAAATTAGCGCCTAATAGGTAACCTGGGGTCAACGTATAGTCAATGCAAACGAACAGAAAAGCTACAGAGTCGCGTCACACTTAAATAAAATTTATAATATCAATATTTAATAAAAATTATTGATTTAATTATTATTTAGCTTTATACATACTGAACCAAACATATTTATTTAAGCTAGACGGAAAACAATAGTAATAATAGTAATAAAAAACTACAGAAACGTATTCACTTTTAAAAGTTTATTGAAAGAGAAATCAATGACATCGTTTTATGTTTATATCTCTATAAGTTAACATGTCTTGGTATCTATGTTGTTCTTACTTAGGTCTCGTCCAGTGGCGCCCTCATTGAATAAAAAAACATATTATAGCATAGAAGATAAACATTATGAAATCTTATGTTGCATTTATTACGAAGATAGTAAAGTATTTTTACGTCATTAAACCAACACTCAAAATATTCCACTATCGTTGTTATAAGCAAAAGTGCTAAAAGAGGCCGTTTTTTGGCAATTATGCCTATAACAACGAAAGCAAAACATTTCAATTGTTGGTTTAATGACGTAAAAGTACGTTATTGTATTTGTAACACACGCAACACATGACTTTATAATGTTTATCTTCCACGCTAAGATACGATATTTTATTCCTTGAGGCGCCACTGGACGGCATGTATCCCCCTTAAGAAGAATGAAACACCAGCTACATAATACAACATTGTTTATCGAGAGGCTAAAGCGGGCCATTTGTTGATTCGGACACATATGTTTAGTTAGCAGATACACCATCTAAACTGCAAACACTGGTCACAGCGATGAAAGACGACTGTATGGAGAAAGGCTTACTACTGAATGCGAAGAAAACAAAGATAATGGTATTTGAAAGAGAAGAATCCAGAACTAATGTAAGGATTACGATTGACGATGAAGTGTTGGAACAAGTGGATGAGTTTGTATATCTTGGATGCGCTTTCAGCAGGGATGGAAGGTACACCGCAGATGTGGAAAGACGAGTGAGTGCTGGGAATAGTGTGAATGGAGCGTTGGGAAAACTTCTTGGCAGTAAAATCCTGAGCCAGAAGGCACAACTCGCTATACACAATGCAGTGTTGGTCCCAACGCTAACTTATGGAAGCGAGAGTTGGGTATGGCAGAAAGAGCATGAAAGTAGAATAAACGCGGTTGAAATGCGAGCGCTGCGCAAAATTTGTGGCGTAAGGCTTGTAGACCGTATTCGTAATGATGATGTTAGAAATAGAGTTGGTCTGAAAGAGAGCGTCGGTGTTAAAATAAGAAGAGGCATGCTCCGATGGTTCGGGCATGTAGAAAGAATGCAAGATGAAAGAATGACGAAGCAGATATACAATGCAAAAGTGGAAGGATGTAGGAGCCGGGGAAGGCCAAGACTTACCTACCATGACCAAATTGGTCATGTTCTATCAGAAGGTGATGTCAGGAGCCCTAGAAACCGGCGTGCGTGCATGAGAAGAGCAATGAATGTTAAAGAAGCGAGTGAGATATGTAAGGATCGAGTCACGTGGCGCTCGGCTCTCTCTGCCTACCCCGCAAGGGATTTGGCTTGAAGTTATAGATGTTCGAGTGTCATAATGGCTGATAGCGCCGAGTAAACACAGGATTTTTTTATTTCGAATAAATAAGAGAAATAAAATTATCAGATTGAATTAGATTGAAATTGAAATAGAAAATTGGAATTTTTTTGCAACTCCCTCCTGGTGAAGATTCACAAGTTATTTTACACAGTTAGGTATAGCTCTGGTAGGGATCCTAGCTTTTTCCCTAAATATAATACACTCTCGAATGACTAGGTATGCGCTTTCACTAACAGTCAATTTAACTTCGCGAATTTTATAAAAAAGTACAGGAAGAACTTGACGGTTAGACGGTAATTTTGCGCCTATTATTTGATAATTTACGTCTCCAACTAAGAAAATACTTGATTTATTGCTTCTCAATTCCACTGCCATCTTATAAAAGTTAAAACATTACGTATTAATCACGAGAATAACTGACATTCAAAATTAATAGACGGTTAGGTAATTATGACGAAGTTAACGATGCTCTCTCTAAAGTTATTCATTGGTTTAGTGTTAATAATCTGCTTTTAAATGATAAAAAGACTAAAGTAATTAAGTTCTCAACACCTAATGTAAGGCAGGTGGCTACCAATGTACATGTTAATGGAACTAATTTAGCCTCTGTGGAGACAACTGTGTTCTTGGGTATAACAATTGACTCCAGACTACAAAGGGGCCCACAAATTGAAAAATTATCAGGAAAACTAAGTTCTGCAGCTTATGCAGTGAAAACTATTAGACCGCTCACTGATATTGATACGGCTAGAATAGTTTATTTCAGCTACTTTCATAGTATTATGTCATATGGAATTCTTCTTTGGGGTAACTCCGCGGATATTAACACCATCTTTTTATTGCAAAAGAGAGCCATAAGAGCTATCTACAAACTTGGTCCCCGTGAGAGCCTTAGAGAAAAATTCAAAGAAATAAATATTTTAACAGTCGCATCGCAATATATCTATGAAAATCTTTTGTATGTCCATAAAAACATAGACTCATTTTGTAAAAAGAGTGATATTCATAGCATAAATACTAGATATAAGCATAATCTTGTGTTATATGCAAGCCGTCTCCACAAAACAAGTAATTATTTTATGGGGCAATTATACGGTTCTATAACAAACTTCCCAGCAATATAAGAGATTTGTCAATAAACAAATTTAAAACTACTATTAAAGCCAAATTGTGTAGCAGGGCATATTATAAAGTATCTGACTATATTAATGATAAAAATGCCTGGGAGTGAGTCGATCCAATTATAATGTAATTAACAAAATATGTAAATTTGTTTGGATACCAAAAGAGGGATGCCTGAGTTTTTTGGCAGTATTTTTATCAGTGCTCACCTAGTCATAAACTGCACGGTAGGGAAAAAAAAATGTGACGATTCCAAACAAATGTAGCCATTTTTACGGAATAAAAAGATTTTGACTTTGAATTTGAACAAATGAATACCGCGAGTACGTGCGGCACTGCCGCGCAACTTGTATGAACATGTTTCGATGTAATTCGGCACGGATTATCGTAATCCAAATAAGTTAAAAATTAGTTTCCGAGTGTTTTAAAAGCAAATGAACAAAACTAAGACATATGCGTTAGAAAATAAAAACTTTGAAAAATAAGGGACACCCAAAAATACATATATACAAATAGATTTTATAATCTATTCATATTTAAAAAAAACATGTGACAAATGATTTTCTTGCTGTTTCATAACTTTAACTTCAGTATAATGACATTTATTGTATTTTACTTATGTATACTCTGTGTTTTGTATTGTTGTACGTTTCCTTGTTATTTATTAAACTCTCAAGAAGAAAGAACCAGGACCATCTCTGATGTTGCAAAATAAATCTAATCCGTACAATAGTTCAATACTAACCACAATGTATAGAATAGATGATTTTTTTGTGTTTTCAGTGTTGGTTCATAGTAAATATTATTTGTTTTCACGAGTACCATGGGTATAAGTATACTATCTATCTATATCTTCACGCTAAATCCCTCGTGAGCGCCACATGACTCGGTACTTACACACCTCGCTCGCTTCTTTAACATGAAACATACCGAGTTTTTTTAAAAACTATCAAAATATACTATTTTACTAGTAATTATTTTAATACAAAAAAAAAAAAAACCTCCACTGGTTTTCTATCTTCTGATTGGATAAATTTCCAACGTAAACTAACCTTCACCTACGTACAATGTCTAAGTCGGAGTTCGGTGAGCTTATAATGGTTACTATGAGTTTGTCGTCCCGTATGACACTTACGTTAAAGTAGCATATAAATCGAGTAGTGATTCTTCTAGTGGAATATGTTTATTTAGTAAGTTTCTCCTAAAAAACAAAACAGCAAAAATATTCTATTTTATAAGTTTTTATTTTAATACAAAGAAATAAAGAGTCTCCACTGGTTGCTATGTGCTGAGAACGCGAACCTTATTGGTATAAATTTCCAACGTAACCTGACCTCCACCGACGTACAACTTCTAAGTCGGAGTTCGTTCAGATTATAATGGACAAAATAGGAGTTTGACGTCCTATATAGGTACGCGGTCAGCCTGTGGATAATGTATACCAATTATCAAATGTTACTGTTTATTCCTGCAAAAAATAACTCTTATTTAATTAATGCAGTTTTATATAGAGTTATTAAGTAATCAAAATTAAAAAAAAGTTTGAAGAGGAATTAAATAGCTTGGGCCAACCATACCTAGGAACTGTTCTAAAAACTAGAAATATGTCTACACAATGTTATTATAATATGTTTAATGAATATAATAATTAAAAAAAATAAATACCTTGTCTTGTTCGCCTCCCCCATTCTACGAACATTTTCTTTGTATTTTTATTCTATATATTTTCTTTTTAGTGTTCCCCATTATTACAACAGTATAATAAATATATATAAACCTATAATATTAGTTACTACTTATATCTAATAATAATACACTTACGCTAAATACTATAATATTGAATATTTACAACTATTAATTATAAAAACTTCGGTGTCGCGATGTAAATGGAGCGAGCTCGAGCAGACAGTCGACATAGGTCCTACCTCGAAGCGGGCTGCAGCCGGACTGGCTGGATGTAGTTAGTCAACGCGTTTATAATCCTCATTACCGCACAATAAGGTCGAAAACACGTAGCACCCAAGACGAATGTGATCGCTTAGAAATTGTCAGAAACTTAAAATATTTTTAAAAAATTTCATGTTTCACTTATCAAAATATGCAGCAAGCATATTATAAACATAGATATTACTAATAGATTTAAGTAATTTTGAAGCGTATAAACAGAACAACTTCGTTGTAATTTCAAAAATAATGAATTTCAGGAGGTGTTTTCGAAAGTAATTATTATCGAATCAATTTTACACAATCGCGTATTTGAGCAAGCAAATTCAAGATAAAGAAATGAAGTTATTTATATTAAAATCTTAGATCCGTCAGTTTAGTCATTAGCCTATATACTATTCGATGAAAGTTGGTCTAATTTTTCGATGTGTCGCCTTAAGTCAATGCTTGCGTCAGTAACACTTCTTGTATAAGTTTTTGTTAAGTAAGAACAAAATTTACTCGGTATACGAATTAAAAATAAAGAAATTAAATGAATTTGCATCACTGAAATGCAAAATTCACCGTTTCTATTTTAAATTGAAGGTACTTTAACTAGAGCATTCAACTGAGGACGGTTGAATTTGATCCAATTCAGTCCCATCAAGACACAAGTCTGCACGTTCACCCCCTTTTGCTGCGGTTCCACAATTCTAGAAATTATATTTCGAAAGACGTGTGAACTCTCCATAGGAAGGTCTGACTTTCCCTCCGAGTTGTGGAGGTTTGATAGCAGTCACTCCATGTCAAAATTTGTATCTTTGCCAAATCCTTAGGCTTCGGTAGCGGATCCCGCTAATTTGAAAACGGGATAACGCTAGGAAGAAAATATAGGATGTAACAAAATTAAGACAAATATATACAAGTTGTACAAATTTTTGAGACATACAATATAATTTTTGTTGGCAGTGATCAACGCACAGTTGTCCACTGTGGGACATTGACCTTTCGTGACACATTTATATATAAAACATGTAGTTTGTCGTCTCGTATGAGCTGCGGATTGGGGGAGCCCAGTGTTGTCAAGGCCACTGACTAAGCTTTACGACTGTAGTTTATTCACAAACCAGGACTCAAGGTTTAACGTACCTCCCAGAAAATTTCTAAATAGATCAACGCATCAATAGACAGCATAGTATCAATAGTAAATCATCATCATTCTCTATTTCCATATTCAAAGGTCAAACTAAAAATCAATACCCAGAACTTTTGTAACCAACAATATAATTAAAATTGAAACCGAAATCGACGTTTGTTCACGTCATTGCTTTATCTTTTGACGAGCTCGGTGGCTCAGTCGTGAATGACGCGACTTTGATATCAACGCTCGTGGGTTCGATTCCCACACAAGGCAAACATTTGTGTCCATGAACATGTCTGTTTGTCTTGGTGTGTTTTAAGAGAGGTAGGGCGCGTCAAAGCAGTCCGTCTGAGGAAGTACCTCCACCTCACAGAAAACCGCAGCCAAATAACAACTCCCTAGAGGGTTGTTGTGTTCCTGCGTGTTAGTGAGGTCATCAGTAGGCTCCCAAGTTATTTTGTAAGCAGTAGAGGAGGAATCGCGCGAGTGATACTTAATATATCGCAAGCGTTAATAGGCTACGGTACCCGCTTTACATCAGGTGGGCCGTATGCTTGTAAGCCTCCCGACGTAGTAAAAAAAAAATCTTTATTGGTGTCGTCTTTGACGAAATCGGTTTCACATTTTTATTTAAAATATTTTATTTTATCGTCTAATCTTTATCACATTTTTATCAAATCTCAACCAACATTACATAGAATTTTTATTTTATTTTTATTTTTACAATTTATACGAGAACAAATCTTGGAACCACTCTTGAGATATGGGTGAACAAACGTAAAAGAAAACATGTGCGAAGGACATAGAATCTCCTACTAGTAGTTCTCATAAAAAGTAGCCCGATTGGAAATTATTTTCACTCCACCAAAAACTGGAGCCAAATAACAGCTCGTCTAATGAGTTGCTATGTTAGCAGCAGTGTAAGCAACGCACCAAGGGGTTTCTATATATTCTAAGTCTTTATTGGCTTAAACATAATCACTTCACATCATGTGGGCCGTATGCTTATTTGTCTGCCGATGTATAAAGAAAAACCTAAATACAAAGAACCAATGCTTTGGTTTTGATTCAAAATTACAGGACTGATTATTCTTCCTACATCAACTTAATCAACCTTTACTATCATCCACCAATACCGCATTGCAAGCTTTCAAAGGCAATAGGTAACTATACATCAGGTGAATCGTATGCTTCTAGGAGGCAAACAAGCATTTCTGACGTTGTAAATAAAAACATGTGTGCGTAAGGAATCCATGTTTCCATTTTACGATTCGTAACGCTAACAAAGAAATGACATAAATTAAACTCCTCCCAAAGTTTTTTTACGATAATAGCACTGTACTAACAGAATGGTTCATATTGTTGCAGGTCCGAGAGGGATGACAGTCGCGATTCGCCAACTTTCCTGGTACGTAGTTTATTCATTTGCAGCGAACTTTCAATTGAATTGAAACTGGCGTAACCGGTATTTTGGGAACTCCTACCTCCCTGCATTGTTCGTAGGATTCTGTATTCGAATATAGTAGGGAATGAGTGCATTCGTATACAGGTAGCCGATAGTAGCGTTTCTGAGCTATATCTAAGCATTCTATATCCGGGGGTATAAATGGCCCACTACGTCTTGCCGAGTCAAAGTCCCATCTGCACGTGGTCCACACTGCCAAAGCACAAACGAAACTCTGGAGAAAAAAAGATAGGGCACATTGATGCATCCCGACTGAGGAAGTACTTACATTCAAGTAGATTGAAGATTTGTTGTGTTAGCAATGGCTTGTCTGCCTCCCGGTGTTGTATAAATAGAAAATAGAAGTATCAATTTAATTCAATATTACAGGGCTGATTCTTGTCCCTAGTTATCAGCATAACAATCCATCATTAACATTATCAAAATTGACATAGAAATTGGCTGCTTATTATAACGGTGATCAGCTTATACAATATTTTGTATTAAGATGTGCATTATTTTTTCGTAATACTCTGGTAAAAAGAATATGATAATTCGAGATAACCTCAGTAGATAGGTTGACGTTCCAAGAAGCGAATATGAACGTGGAGAGACACAGATCATGCCCATCACGCTGTATGCCCTCAGTACCTATGCATGGCGACAGACTGGGGTGTTAAGAAAGCGATAAACTGGTCTAAGTTAGTTCACATCTTGCTAGGTTTAAAAAGAAGAAGTAAACATTTTTCACGTTAGTAAAATGAATCGCTTTTGTCCTATAAAATGCTTTGGGGCAATCATGCACAGTTTCTTGGACATTTTGGATGTGCAGTTTCGTCACGATGTTTTCTTTTACCGCCAAAATTTGAAAAAATAGTACATGCCCCACCTGAGGCGTCGGTTAGTAGGCTGGTTATTTGTCCACTAGGCTATCACTGCTCTGGCACTGGCTTATCTCGACAAAAGCACATTAAGCCATCGATTTCAGCCTCTGATAGATGACAGCCATAAACCAAAGCCAATGACTTTCGGATAACTTAAAAACACTAGTCTGTCGCTAGAATCGTCGCAAAGTATGTTCTAATCTCTTCGAATGAAATAAGACCCCAAAGGCTTGGGATAGTACAGTATGGATTGACGTGAATATTGGTAGAAACTTGTTTGATGATAAATGCATTTATCACCAGGCAAATCGTATGCAAAGAACTTTCAAGTTAAATTGAAAAGATGCCACCGATCTGTGTGTACCTTAGTACTAAAACGCCCGAGTTTTCATAGAATTTCAGCTATATACACGTAAGCTTAACAAACGGGGGTTACCGAATGCATAACCCGCCATCTCGTAGCGAGCATAAAACGATATTCGCGACGTTTCTCGTTATCTAGCGTAGCGTTCGGCGCAAACGATTCGGAAAATCGAACGTAGACTGCCATTACCGGTATTAGGGTATTGAGCGTTCGCCGGCGATCGCTATCACGTCGATACCGCCGATGCCGATAGATCACGTTGATGTATTTCATTTATGCCGGATTTTTTCTCACGGTCGTTAAATTATCGCAGTTGACCTAGATGACAGAAAATGTTACCTTCTGTTTTCTTTGATCATTTTTGGATAACCTTAAGGATTTCGTTTCTTTATACAACGTCGGATGGCAAACTTGCTTATATTGTTAACCGGTTTATGAACATCTGGAATGCAATCAGCGTCGCACCTCCGTAGCTAACTCGACAAATATATAAATAAATATACAGTATTTGTTGGTAGTAAATCAACATTTGGATTTATTGATTAATTTTTATTTAAGTTTATTGTAGCAAAGCAACATATTTATAGTTTTTAATATGACTTCGTAATTGGGATTCAGGTTAGCAGTAAAAGTAGTAATCAACTTATATTGCCATTGAAAAGACAATGACGATCATTTTTAAACGCAAATCTTGCCTTATAATAAATGATTGAAAATGTTTCCTAGTCATCTATCTATGGTAACGTGTAATCTATGGGTATCTAACTGCATAATCAATATAGAATTCAATGCATTAATTTATGCGTACCTACTACAACATTATTATGCCGATCATGCCCTTGTTGACCTTCAGATAGACTTTACAATCAACCACATTGTTATAGTTTGTTATAATTCTAGAACCGTTTCCATTTGACCAGACCTATAAAATGACTCAGTAAACTTTAAGAAACATTCATAAACTTTGGAAAGTTCGTTAAAATGGGGTACCTAAAATCTACATACTAAAATTGGAGACATCTGAATTTAAGTGGTTCTTTATTATCGTTATAGGCAAAGCCAAATATATGCATGAAATAACCTGCCGATAAGGCCTTGGTGAAGAGAGTCAAAGTTTTATTAAATAAGTTACAAGCTTACAGAAAACCTCAGTCAGATATCAATTCCCTGGATAGTTTTTGTGTCCCTGTAAGTGCAATATCATCGAAATGGAGAGTCACTAACAAGCCGATATAAAAATGTTGTGTAAGCAACAGAGGTGTAAGCGTTCATCATCATTATCATCATTTTAGCCGAAGGACGTCTTACTGAACGTAGGCATCCTCCTTAGAGTCCCATGACCATTGGTCCTATACCGCTTGCATCCATCGGCTCCCTGCGATTTTCGCAAGATTGTCGGTCTATCGTGTAGAGCAGTGGTTCTCAAAGTTGTCTGCGCTACGACTCATCTAATATAAGTTCCCAAATTCGGGACCCACCTATAGGAAATTTAACCGTTACCAATATACCTAAATAAAGGACTTATCCCGACCGGAAACGGAAAACGCAGCGTAGGTAAGCCCTCTACACTGTAGAGGGCTTACCTACGCTGCGTTTTCCGTTTCCGGTCATTCGAGAACATTTTTGCCCTGACGGCCTTCGGTTCTGCAAGCTATATGGCTTATCTACATCCACTTCAGCTTGCTAATCTTTAGAGCCACGTCGGTAATTCCAGTTCTACTACGAACGTGCTCATTGCTGAATCCGAATCTCGAATAGAAATTCCGAGCATGGTTCTTTCCATCGTAAGTTGTGCAACCTTCAATTTCTGTGTGAGGTCATCCATAGCAAGGATTTATATAAGTCATCACAGGCAACACACACTGGTCGAAGACTAAAGCATCCATGTACTAAGGAAACTGCGATGTATCAGGTGGACCGTATATTAGTTTGCCAGCGGACATTACATTACATATATATTTTATAGTAAGTGAAAATAGTTCAAAACAAACCAAACGTAAAATACTGTACTGCAGGAAAACCTAAAATTAGTGTTAGTCTTTGAGATCTTAAATTAAGGTCATAATACTAAATCTGGTATTATATGGTATGTGCTCAACGAATTACACACAACATGGACCCTTAGTCTGAGGAGAGACTCCCTTTGTGTATTTTATCGATTGTACAACGGGTTGTATTCAGAGGAGTTGTTCGAACATTCCCGAGCATGTTCGAGAAATAAAACTTATCTATTGGAAAGCATATGAACTCGGTACGTAAAGTTCATTTCCCAAATAAATTTACACATCTAATATGTTAGAAAAAGTAAAACTGTAGGTAAAAAAATCTATGTTTTGTACATGAGTTTATACTATAAAAACCAGTGTGACACCTGCCGTACTTAGGTGGAGTCAGAAAACCGTGTAATATTGTGGCTGGTATGTATGAATGCCCCGTCTGAACTCCTAAACTAGTCGTCAGATTTTAACAAATACGATATCAATCGATTGTACCCCGCTGCTTACTTAAGTAATCACATAATCCTTACGTAATCACATCAAAAAAATGTACGATGAAGGTACCTAACTAACTAAACTAAATAAAGTAACATAATGTACAAACACATGTTTAAACATACATACATATTTCTTCATGCAAAAATAATTTGATTTTTATTTACGCAATACCAACTTTTTAAGTTTTTTTTTATTCCGATTGAATTGTTATTAACAATCGTATTAGTTTGAATCCTATAGATACCCTAACACGATTGATAATCAAGATGATTAATGATGAATGTGGCGACATATTATGAGATACCTGTCATTTTACTGTGAACTTAGCCAATCTTGTGCCAAGTTTGAGTGCGACGGTTTCGAACTTTACGAGCCGTGTTGAGTGATTAGCAATATCTACTTTAACAAGGCTCGTGTTCTCGCACAGCACAAATTGTCTTGATCTGGATATTTTATTACTACTATATTAGAAGTATGTATATCTTCACGCTAGGTCCGTTGGGGTTAGGCATAGGAAACCGAACACCATTAGACGCGGTCCTTACACACCTCATAAGTTTCTCTAACATTCATAGCTCTCTTCATGCACGCTCGCCGTTTCCTAGGGCTCCTGACATCACCTTCTGATAAAATACGACCTATAGGTAGGTACTTTTTTTTAAATTCTTTTAAAATTTATCAGTTGGCAAATATCTGTAATCCGTGAACTATGAGTAATTTTTCCGTATATATTATATTCTTTCAAGTTGTCATACTGTTTATTCTAGGCTGTGTTTATAGTTAGGTATTCTGTAGCACCGCCTACGACCCACCGTACATAGCCACACGTAAACAATTAGTAAGTCAGCGCAAGAGCCGGAAATACCACAGTATAAATTATCATTAACTAACCCACTCGTCACTCGTTTACACCGTAGTTAACTATATAAACACGTTGTCTTCTTGTCTGCCATTTTGTTTATGGTCATTGTAGTTTACACGGATTTTTGCACATAAAACACTACTGCCGATCCGAACCGAACGATTTTCGCTCAGAGCTTTTATGTATTTTACCTACATGGATAAACTTGAAAACAAAAACCTTATATAAACACAAAATTTGATTTAAATCGTCAGAGCCGTTTCCAAGATACACGACATGTATTTATACTTTTACTATTACTTTAAGTGATTAGCTTTTATGTATTTACACAAAAGCTAATCACTTAAAGTAATAAAATAAATAAAAATGCCAACATCTACTGTGCTTTTACAGGATTAAGTTTAGTACATATATACATATATATAATACTACTAATATACTAAACTTAATATATATATATATATATTAAGTTTAATTATATAAATTCTTTTTCTGTTTCTTAGAAAAATTCAAAGAAATAAATATTTTAACAGTCACATCGCAATATATCTATGAAAATCTTTTGTATGTCCATAAAAACATAGACTCATTTTGTAAAAAGAGTGATACTCATAACATAAATACTAGATATAAGCATAATCTTGTGTTACATGCAAGCCGTCTCCACAAAATAAGTAATTCTTTTATGGGGCAATGTATACGGTTCTATAACAAACTTCCCAGCAATATAAGAGAATTGTCAATAAACAAATTTAAATTAAACTATTTTTAACGGAAGTATCGCGTGTTTTATTTATTTTGTTGAAACCTGACGTTTCGAACGCTTTGCAGCGTCCGTGGTCGCAGGAAAGACTAAGGTGGTATTTGTCTTACATTAGTTATTCAATTATTACATCTACCGACATGGATGGATTAATTATATATGTTCCGATTCACACAAAAATCGCTCACAGTGTCCGAACATTTTTTAGTACATCTTTGGATTTGTGACTTGATTATTTTTAGGACTGGATCCCAAGCAGGTGGTACTTGCCAACCATCTTCTCTATTGAAATTGGGGTGTTTTCTTATTTCAATAGCCTCGCGCAACATTCTCGGCATGTAGCGATTCTCCTTGGCGAGGATTTGTGGTTTATCGAACCGGATGTAATGGTTTGGTTGGTCCAGTGTATGTTCACATACTGCAGAGTTTTTATCGCGTCTATTCTTCATATCAGCAATGTGTTCTTTCACACGAGTACCTACGCTTCTCTTTGTTTGCCCTATGTATGATAAACCACATTCGCAGTCTAATTTGTATACTCCTGCATCTTGTAGGGGGATATTAGACTTGATAGGTCTTAGAAATTGACTGATCTTCTTATGGGGCTTGAAATAAGTTTTAATTGAAGCTCGCCGTAAGATGTTGCCAATTTTGTCTGTGACTCCCTTTAAGTATGGTAAGATGGCAGGTTGACGTTCAACTGTAGGTAGCTTCGGGCGGCTTCTGTGACGCATGCGAGGGAGTGTGTGACTATTGCTCCGCAGTACTTGTTTGACATGTTGGAGTTCCTCCTCTAGATGCTCAGCGTCGCAGATGCCGTGTGCTCTCTGAAACAAAGATTTGCCTACGGTAGCTAACTGACATGGATGGTGGTGTGAGTTACCATTGAGATATTTGTCTGTATGGGTGGGTCGATACTTCCGTTAAAAATAGTTTAATTTCAATGTGTAACAATCGCGAAAACCTAAGACAATACTAACAAATTTAAAACTACTATTAAAGCCAAATTGTGTAGCAGGGCATATTATAAAGTATCTGAGACTATATTAATGATAAAAATGCCTGGGAGTGAGTCGATCCAATTATAATGTAATTAATAAATTATGTGAATTTGTTTGGATACCAAAAGAGGGATGCCTGAGTTTTTTGGCAGCATTTTTATCAGTGCTCACCTAGTCATAAACTGCACGGTAGGCAAAAAAAATTGTGACGATTCCAACCAAATGTAGCCATTTTTCGGAATAAAAAGATTTTGACTGACTTTGACTACAATAAATGCCTGGGGCATAGCATTGTGTTCGTACGAGGACAAAGACGCGACGTATTGGTTGATGATGAGTTGCAACAATCGAAGTTACGCGTAGCTTCTCACATCAGACAGGCTGTATACCTTTTTTGCCATCGAACGTAATATATAAATTCCACTAAATGCGAATGTACTATGTAGAAAAATACCGAAAAATACGTTTTACAAGCTTATTTAAGTTGGTTTTCTTCGTGTCTGTCTGGGACAAATCTTGTGATCGAGTTTTCGACCAGTTGCCGACATCCAATCAGATTGAAATTTTGCACACACCTTTTTCTGAATACAATACAATATAGTACATATATTCAATATTATTGTACATCCAATATGGCGGCCGCCACAAAATGGCAGATCGCCTTTCTCTTTATAACCCCATCGATATGTGTATCAAATGAAAGGGTATGACGAGTAGAATATAACAAACTATATGACGTCATTAAAATTAAATATAGCGGCCAACACAAGTAGGCGGATCAGCTTTTCCGTTACAACCCCCTCGCCATAAATAGTAGAATAGAATGCTATCATTTGTATAATGTTACCCAAAATCCAATATCGCGGCCGATACAAAATCGAATTGTTATTTGGCTGCGGTTTTCTGTGAGATGAAGGTATTTCCCCAGGCGGGCTGCTTTGATGCACCCTACCTCTCTTAATACATCCAGACCGAGAAAAACAGACATGTTCATGCACACAAATTTTTGTCTTGTGAGGGAATCGAAGCCACGAGCGTTGGTCTCAAAGTCGCGTCATTACGCGACTGAGCCACCGAGCTCATCATCTATGTACTATTGAGGTTATGCGGTTGCTTTGCCCGACGGCGGATCCTGCAGCCTTTACCACGCGCATTGCTTCGACAGGCACATTGCTTTGCCTGGAGGCGGATTCTTTAGAATATTTTGGGGCCAGGCACTATTTTCAAATATATGTGGTGCACGATATAGATGTTGTTGTGGTACGATGGCAGCTACTTTGTCGCTAGCGTAAGTGGCATATATGTATATATATATATATATATATTTACCAGAGGGAGAGTTTGTACAAAAGTCGTCTACGATTACCTCTTACGAGTACCTCTGTCTCACTTATTTCTACCGCCAAACAGGTATATATACATATATACTCGTAGCTGTGTTCCAGTTTGAAGGGTGAGATATGGCAGAAAAATTTGTGGGTACTGGTAAATATTTACATAACCTTCGGAATACTATGCAGTTGTATAACATCAGGTCATATAAAACACAAAAATTCACAAAAATAAAAAAAATACTGTTATGATATGTTAACTTCTGTATTTAATTATTAGAAAATACATATAATAAAAGAAATACGACAAAGTGAAATATTATTACTGCCATCGAGAGAGATATCAAGATTCGTAAGATACTGAAACCTGAGTGCCTAAGGTTTTACGTGAGTGTTACATACAAGTGGCTTAAAAAATAATTTAATATTTTCAGTACATTTTGAAACTGCTTGTTAGGAGTTTTTAGTTCTTACATGTTTTTAATAAAAGCTTGTATTAAAAAAATAATAATCCTTGTTATAGTAGACATAGTCATATACGTGTGAAAAATTCAAGTCTCTAAAATGTTTAGGTCCATAAGATACTGCCCTGTGACAGTCGAACAGACAGCGTCAGTAATGGTACCCGAAAAAGTATCTTTTGCTCTTAACAGGTGATTGATACATAAACAGACAACAAAGAAATCTAATTGTTCCAATGTTTATTTTACATCACAATAAAAAAAGATAAATGGCATAAAAGATAATTGTTTTTGTCAACAAAAAAATTCAAGCTCGAATTATTTGAATCTCGCTTTTAACAAAACAAAAATGTAATAAAATAATATTTGGAACGATTACCGTTGCTTTCATGTCGATAGCTTTGTACCAACGAATTTAACTCAATAATTTCTGGTCCGAATGACGGAAACAAAGGAACGTTTTTTATACGGAATTCTATTAGGAAATAGTCCAGATTGGGGGACAAGCGGATACAGGGTCCCCTGATGCGGTTTGAAAGCGGGGAATCGAATTAACCAAAATAATATTTCATGTTGCGTCAGTCTCCTGATGCCGGTCATGCATGATTGTAAGTAAGGGAGGACTACTTGGAAAGCATTGTATTTCGGAATACTGTTTCAAAACGAAAATTACGAACCTTTATAATAGATAACAAAAGCGCCACTATTCGAAACTGACATATTTAACAGGGCGAACAAAACAAAATTTAAAACATGCTTTGTTGAAGGTTTTTAACATCTTTATTTGATAACTAAATATATATACGAGAGATATATATACCATTATATATTTAGATTACTATCATTCGAATAAAGTAAAGGTTGTCTTCATTTTACTCCAAAATATCATCGATTTAGATTACACTTTCGATCACAACGATACTGTTGCGAGCTTTTTTGAATAGTGAACTTTGCACTTAATAAGCTATGCTGTGCCCGTTTGTTTGTTACAGTTAACGGTGTTAAACTTATTTATTAGATGAGCTTAGTGGCGGTAACACCAGGGTTCGTCCCTGCTGCCAAAGAATCAACTACATATTATATAGATTTGAATAATTACATGATATGTTGATACAGGCAATTTGATCTAACCGTGCTTCTGCCATAAATTAGTTTAAGCGAAGTACGCTGACTGATTCCCCCCTCCCAGAATATATTACGAATTTTTTTTTCTGAAATAAGTCTTGTTTTTAATTGACACATTACCATTTCAAAATTACGGTCTCTACGAAATAACAACGTCCGCCAACCGGCGACATAGCTTCTTTGATGTAGAAAATGGTGAGACTATTATTCCATTAGGAAATAGTCTAGCCTGAAGGAGACATTCAACTACAATAGACAGTATGAGATGTCTTCTCAACGTCCAGTGACGACCGTAAGTCACGCGAGATTCGCGAAGCTTGTGATAAAAGGGAACGTGGGACCAAAAAGGATTAAAAAGAGAAAAGCTATATATTTGTATATATCTCACACCATGTCTCTTGCGAGGTAGGCAGAGAGAACTGAGCGCTATAAGACGCGATCTTGACACACCTCACTCTCTTCATTGCCATTCATAGCTCTTTTCATGCATGATCACCGGTTCCTAGAGCTCCTGACAATCACCTTTACGACCAATTTGGTTAGATAGGTGGTAGGGGAGACTTGGTCTTCCTTGACTCCTATATCCTGAAAGCGATATACATATATATATTATGCAGTGTAGCATATTGTTACGCTCGCCTTTATCTTCGAAGTGTCATGGACTATGAACTTTGATCCGCGATTTATACGGAATGCCATCGAACAAACCAGTTTACGTAGCTCTATTGAAGAATCGCAATAAAATTTTCGCTGTATTAATCCAAGCATACATACATATCATCACGCCTGTCTCCAATTGGGGTAGGCAGAGATTATAGAACGCCAGGTGTCCCATACCTTTCTCGCTTCTTTCACACTCGTCAACCTTTTCATGGGTGCTCTTCGGTTTTGAGTGCTTTTGATATGGCGCTTTAACGGCACATCACCAATTTGATCTAGATATGTGTGCGCCTAGGGCGGCCCCTGCCGATATCTCCATTCGCTATTTCTCCGTACACTATTTGCGTAACTCTTTTACCATTCATTCTTTCTAAATATCCATACCATCTCAGCATACCCTTTTCAATTTTTATCACTGCATCATCTTTCATTCCACATTGTTCTCGCACCCTGCTGTTTCTTATTCTATCAATCATCTGACACCACACATAATCCTCACTGCTCTCATTTTTACAGTGTTCATCCTACTGTCATGCTTCTACCAAATCCATGTTTTACTCCCGATCATCAATATTGATTAAAAAAAATTCATTAAAATTACACAATTAGACCAGAATCCTAAAAACTGTTGCTAATGTGTCTATTGCATCGGTCTATTCGTATTCATGCGTCCCTCTACATTTTTTTATGTGTAATGTTCCAAGTTCTTTGTACAAAATACAAATATAGTACTGTTTAGGGTTTTAAGCCATATATTACCTATATATATACATATATAGCTTTGACTCTAAAGGTGACAATGAGCCCATAAAACAAGTATCAAAATCAATTGAAAATTGCAACCTGAATCATGTAACCACACGTATGTACTCGTACTAATAGTCCTATAGACAAACGAATGGGAATGCAAGTTAATTTGTGGCAGTGCACGCTTGCAGACAGTGTTCACAATGATGAGGTACCGACACTCTGCTGATAAATATGCAGAGGCATACTCCGAAAGAAAGCAAAAGGGAAAATCTACGAAACAGATATACAACGCGAAAGTAGGTGGATGTATTAGCCAAGGATGGCTAAGACTTACCTACCATGACCCAATTGATCGTGTTTTATCAGATGGATATCAGGAGTCTTAGAAACCAGTGTGCGTGTATTAGAATGAATGTAAAAGAAGCGAGTGAGGTGTGTAAGGACCGAGTTATGTCGGCTCGGTTCTCTCTGCCTACCCCGCAACAAATTTGTTAAAGTGAAGTTATAATAGTAGTAGTTATATATGTATACATAAATTATAGATTCCGATAGTTAAACACACAGTTTCTGGCAAACAAAAACACTTTACTCATTGTTTTCGACTGCTCTCATGCAAAAATGACTATGTATGTCAACATGACAAAAGCCGGTGTACGTTACACCAGTCGCTCGTGACTTGCGCCGCGGTAACTGGCTCGCTTATTGTCCCGGGGTCCGGGACGCGCGGATTCAATCTCTACTGCCATTGTTTATCTGATGACAAATTTGGGACGTACTATACGTTATTTGTTCGTGCTGTATTGGAATGTAATTGGGACAGTTTATATACGTTTACGTTCAGTTTCTAAGTACAGTCAGGGATTTTAGATAGATAGAATAAGCTTTATTTACATAATAATGGTTACAGAAAATTTCTTAAAAATTGTAAAACATGAACTCTTATGCAACAAGGCGGCCTTATTGATAAACGCAATATTTTTAAGGCAACATTAAGGTAACGAATCGGCGTACAGAGGGTGTAGGGTTAGCAAGGAAGGAAAATTTATTCTTATTAATATAATTACTTACATAGGTATAAATATATACATAGGTATACATGTGTATACAAATACTAAATAACAATACATGTAATAATAAATAAAAACACATATGACACTTATACTTAATGTCAGTGTACAGGTTTTGAAGTTATAGATAAAGAAGATGATTTATTACTATTCTTTTTTAAACACGGCGATAGATTTTGCTGATCTAATGACTATAGGTAAGGTATTCCATAGCCTAATAGCCTGAACTGCAAACGATTAGCGGAAGAATCTAGAGGAGGGGATGAGAGGGGACTGAAAGAATAAGGTTTTCACAGGAGTGAATTTTTAAGTTGTGAGAGGAAGAACAAAATTTGAACCATTTTGTATCGGTTTTGAAGTTTATGTCAAGAGAAGAGCAAGAAGAGAAACGACAGTTAATTAGGTCCAGATCAAGATCGGAAGTATTTGCATTCTGAGATTTACCCACTCCCATGGTTATGAGAAATTTCCAAACTTTTGCTTGGTCCTCATTTTCAAGTGACCGATCAATGTGGCATCGCTGAGTATCCCTAGACATCTTATTGCAATGAATTCTTATACGTTGATAATTATCTCGCTTGATTGTGTTTATGGAATCTGCTTTATAATGTGCTTTTGCACGGTTCTTCCTTTCACAGAGTATTCTGATATCGTCCGTCAACCATAGAGCTGGAAGATGTTTGAGCTGATTTGGATTTTAATTACGTGTATATGGAGACTCGTGAGCAGTGGTAGTGGACAAAGAATCGGCCTCTTGCCAACTGGTACCCGGTTTGAATCCTGCCATGTACTACTAATGACGTGTTTTCGGATTTATGTACATATTTGAAATTATCACTAGCTCGGTCTCAAAATTTATATTTCGAAAGTCGTGTGACTTTAACTAAAGAAACGTTCGGTTTCCCCTCTGGGTTGTGGTCTTGCGGCAGGCTCTACGTAAAAACCAGTATTTGCGACAACTCCTTAGGCTTAGAAATCGGCATAACGCTAAGAACACCATAGACTACTTTCAACGACAAAGTAGTTTTAGGGTGGGCAACGCAAGAAGTACCCTGGTGTTACAAATGGCCATAGGCTACGGTAACTGCTTACCATCAATTAGGCAGGCCATACGCTTGTTTCCACTTGAGTGGTATAAAAAAAAAGAAAAAAGTTATATTGTATTTAATTTCATATTAACAATGTTTTAACATACCAATTTATATCTTCACGCCGAGTCCCTTTTGGGTTAGGCAGAGTGGATTGAGCACCATATGACCCACCCCTTACACACCTCACTAGCCTAGCTCTTTTCTTTCTTTCTTTTATATTTAAATAAGGTCACAGCGGCGCTACAACACCTATTAAGGACGGCATTCGCTAACGTAGCCATTTCCTATTATTTAGCTATTATTAAGGACGGCATTCGCTAACGTAGCCATTTACTATTATTTAGCTATAGTTTGTAAAGTTGAGATATATGTGAGATATGTTTGTATAGGATCATTTAGAATTATGTTATATGTAAGATATATTTGTATAGAGACATGTAGAATTATACAATAGAAACGATTTAAGACCACGTGCAAATATGTCGGTGAGTCATTTCCTGCCCGGCCAAATCGCGCGCTACGAGCGGCCCGTGATCTGGCGCGGGCTAGTAACTGACTCGGCTATGACCGATCCCACTTAAGCGCGCGCGGACCGCAGTCGGCGCGCTTCAACGTCGGGGTCGGTGCCTTGTATTATAGAAAAATAAGTTCTTACGTGAAATATAGAATCAATCATAATCTGGTACCGAGGATTTTATTTATACCCCGACGCTCATCGAAACCACCCAACAAGCACTCGGCTCATCAAAACGTACAGTCCACTTCGAAGAGCTACAACACCTAAGTATAGAATTAAAACGTACCTAAATCTATCTTTTGTACTTTAATCTCGTAATATCATCTAACTTGACTCCCTTCTCCGCTAGACCAACCGCATCCGACTATTGAAAACGGGTATATAACACGGGTGGCACATAATAAAACGGCTTTGTGCAAGACAAAAGGTACGTTAACGTGTGAAAGCCAGTGGACTATTGAATACGACGGGATAAGCCGATTGTAGGTGTCAATGCTAAGGCTCCATTCCACTTGTTCAACTACAGTGTTATATTTGAGGATGACATGTTAACCGCTATCGCATCACATCTTAATTCCAGCATTTCGCTTCTAACACCAACAGGTAATGAAACGATTGAAGCTAATCATTGCAAAGGTATGAAAACTACGAAAATCGACTCACTGAAGTCGTACCTTCACCAAAGGTATATAGTCGAATCAAGCGTTTGGAAATTCACAACAAAACCAGTTGAGAATGCGCAAGCTAGCATTGCCAGAGGACTGCCTGGCTCGTCAATCATATAACAATTCAAAATGTTTATTTTTAATTTGTCGGCCATAATGACCATGTTCTTAAGAGATAGGAACGGTGTTCCTGAACATTCCTATTCTACTTTTTTATGCTGAATTCGAATCTGAAGTCAAAATTCGAATATTCGAAAAAAAGCGACAGAAAAACGCACAAATAAACATATAGAGTCATATAGGAACGGTGTTAAAGTAAACCAGTGCGTAAAACCCCTTAAAACTGCCAATGCACTCTTCATTTCAGCAATACTTATATCCACCAATTCCTAATTAAAAAAATAAACATTAAGTAATTAAAACATACACAAAAACATACTGGGACAACCTCTTTATATTTAAAGTCGTGTAAAAAGACTACACGTCGGAATCTTTAACGGCATTTTAGACCAATCCAGCTCTGTGAATATTGAGTTATATATATAGATATTATTTAGAGACAGTACCAGCTGTAGAGCTTAGTTTAGTATGTACGTAGCGTATGTGTAACCATAACTGTAGTCTCTACGATTATTTATTAGGGTGTTTTAGTTAGTCAATTCTGTTCTACTTTTATTTTTAACTCCCCAACCAAAAATAATGTATATGCATTAAACTTTTTCTATATATCTCTCCCTCCTTCTCTCTTTCTATCTCTCTCGTGTGTATGTGTGCACGTGTGTTGTGTGCCGTGTGTAAACAAGCTTTCAGAAAAAACTTTGTTAGTGTTTTTATTTCTTTGATCTGGTTTAGCACAAACTGGTATTGTTCATGAAAATTAGTTCAGTAATTCTCGAGTTAACGGTAGAAATCAAAAAGTTTACAATGTTACAGTTTACACATATTGTTTCATGCGAATTAATTTATAAGCAAGCTAATTACTTATCTAATAAGACGTTTAATTACGCCAATTATAATACGTAAGATAGTACGATTTTTCTAACAGCGATCTTCTTGTAGAGCAGTGTATGGTAGCCCTTATATGTAAACTTCTCTGGCTTCTCGCGTCTTAATAACAGTTAATACTTCAGTAACAAAACGATCACCCACGCCTTGGGACCCGTCACCTTACTGGAAAATGGGTTTATGGTTGTTATAAAGTCTTGTATGCGTTCTATTCAAACATCTAATTCAGATTGATTTTATTATATCAAAAATAGGTAATATAATAGACAATTTTATGATACGTCGAGCGGAAAAGGAACATACGCTCTGCCTGATGTTAAGCGGTTACTGTAAAGGACGACTGCCGCATAGAGTATACCGAGCGATGCTGCCTGCTAATTTCTCAGAAACTTCCTGTTGATTGTACTCACTGGCAAAAACACAATTGAACTGCTCTGAATTGTTAAACGGCGGCGGTCTTCCGTAAGACGGAGGCACTTCCGCATTTAGACTATTCCTTACTTATACCAATAAATAAAGCGGAAGAATTTGTTTATTTGAACGCGCTAATCTCTGGAACTAGCAGTCGGGTTTGAAAAGAAAATTGTTTTGCATTACTAACTCATGAATTACTAATACTAGTCCAGAGTAATTTGTAGTGCATATTACTTATTCTGACTATATGGCAGCGAAGCATGGCCGGTACTTGAGGGTCATAAATCAGAGCTGCGTGTCACGGAGACGAATATGCTGCGTTGAATGTGCTAACTGACACGGAAGGATCGCAAAAGAACACCCGCATTCGCAACAAATGTCTAGCCATGTTAGCTCCGTTGGGTAGAAGACATCAAACTAGCACTTCTTAGGCCTACCTCAAGAAATGTTTAACGTCGTAAAGGATGACATGCGAGCCAATGTAACGCACACAGTAAGGGATACATCTCACAGGAAGCGATGCCGAATACCGCGTAAAAGCAGAAGTAGAAGTCCGTAAGCGGGGACTACGGCCTCCGAAGCTAAAGCTTAGGACGCAACCGGGATTGATACTCAAATGATGATGATACAAGAGATCAGAGATAAGTCCGCCGTTGTTCTACGTATTCATTTCCAGATTCATATTGTTATTCATAAAAATTAATGTCACCCAGTGTGTGTCACTACAGTAGACTTTATTTTGGCAAAGTATGAATGATATTAGTCATCGCGAAAATCCAAAGCTCTGAACTCTATTAACCCACGGTAATTATTGTCTTTCCGCTGATTGATATGCTATTTGTCTTATGCTATCGTACAATACAATATATTGCCTAATAAAGCTTAATAATGTTACGTATACTGAAATATGTTGCACGTTCCTTCACACACCTGTGTCGATTTATTTGTCTCGCGTTGCTTTGTTTACACCGCTTACATCAGGTTTTACAGCAAAAACTTTAATCGATACATTACTGTACCATTCTCGAGTGTTGTTGCATTTAATCGAGTGTTGTTCTCTGTCATGTTGTTCTTGTCTCGTTTATTGTTTAATCGATTCTCGATTTAGGGATGTATAATTGGATTTTTGTTGTGTACATTTATCGATTAAGGAGAACACGTTTGTTAAAAAGGATGTAACTATTCAAAGTGAAAGTCTGGTTACGAAGAGCACTGTTCCGCAAACTTTTTGTGTGAAGGTACAGAAATAAGTTAGAAAATTATAGATATACACACCATAAAAAATGAATTTACATTAAATATTAACTTATTGTTAAAACCAATATTATATGAAAAGATGTTTCATAAATGCAAGCCTGCCTAAGGATAGGTGATCAAAATTTAGAACGCGAAAGGCGCAATGAAGTGTCTCGGTCAGATCAATCTTGCCTATGCGTAAGTACGTATACTTTTCAAACTTTCTGACTCTTTTCTGCGGCGCCATTAGTGTGTCGCAGAACAAACTTAGCGGATCACTGACGTAGAGCAATGGTGTAATTGCTTTCTCTTTTTAATGTATCAAAATGTATTTCTTTCTCTTATTAGTTTATTTTACTTCTTAGTTATACTTCTTTTGGTGCGTTACGGAAAAATGTTGAATGAATTTTTACGATGCGCGCGCACATTGACATTTAAAATCGACATCACGAAGTTGGTCGCACACCAACATCTGAAATCGACACTACGACATTGTTTGTAGATTTTGTAACGTTGTTTATATCATTAATTTCAGACTAATCCATACATAGAAGGCGTACTTTCTCACTCCTTGCAGTTAAATATGTTTTCCTATTTGAGCTCCCACGTAACATTTTGCTACACCCTTTCCTCCCCGCAGGAATTGAATTTTATAAATTGGGAAAAACATATCATTAATTAAACATTAAAAAAAGTTGGAAACAGGACTGAAAGAATAGTCTCGACTGAAAGTCGTCTTTTATATGAAGATAGATTCTTAGATCTGAAGATATGTCGCTGGCCATTTATAAAACGTAACTGCGGCCCTATATTTATAGCGGTCAGTAGTAAAGTTAAGACATTTAGCAGTCTCCCAGACTCCATAAAGATTATATCTGGAAAACATCTTGTGAATCATTCGTGATAATAGTTACATTATTTTTGTTATTTAAAGAAAGTAATTATGTATTTGACAGAACTACAATATTTAGTGTAAGTAAAGCACGCATCCAAATTATATAAAACTTTTATTACCTAACTTATTACAAGGTTACATACATTATACCTACAATACAAAATGTACGAAAACAATTAAGAGACTGTAGTGTGTTGCAAAAATGGGCCTCCACTCAGCATTTGCTGAAAGCCACAGCGCTGATTCTGCTCAGGTGGCAAGTTCTGTGATACATATTAGTATATGTCACTCTTTTGTGTTTATATGTGTGTAATATTAGAATAAGGAACCTTACCATAGCACAATTAGGTACCGAAATCAACAATTTCTGCAGTCTTTAGAGTCGGCAACGCAGGAGTGACGCCACACCATTTACATTGTCAATATTTTCACACCGGCGGACCACATTAAAAATTACAGAAGTATCATCAGCAAATAGTACTATATCCACAATTTTCTGAACCACGTAGGGCAGATCGTTCACATATACCCCGATATTAACTTACTGCCTTTAGATTTAACCCCATTTATGTCTGCAATCTGTTAATTATATAAGATGCAATCAAGTTCTGGGCTTTATCTCTAACTCCATAATAGCTCAGCTTGAGTAACAATGTCTGATGATCGACACAATCAAAAGCTTTAAAGAGATCAAAGAAAACCCCAATAGCATCCTGTGATATGTCTAACGTTAAGGACATGCCTAACCAATGCCACCCCTGCATCTGTAGTAGAATTACCAGCTGCAAATTGCGCAATATGAAAAAATTAATTAGTCTTAAAAAGAGTTGAAATAGATCAAGCAATGTCCTTTCGAATATTTTACTCAAAACTGGCGTGATTAAATTAAAATAAAATAATACATTAAATTACTGCTATAAATTAAAATAATTATTATATTATCTTTTAAAAAACCAAACAATAACGAAACCAGCAAGTGTAGCTTACTGAACTAATAAATAACACGGTAAAACGCTACTCCAACGTCTGCAAACGTTTTTGTTGTGAAATAAAATCATTTCTTTTAGGAGGTATCTTCTACGAATTACGTTTGAGAACATTCGTACTGTAAGTATAGATAAATAAAGTAACAGAACATATACAAAACCTGTCCGTTAACAAACGCACTTACGTCTTTTTGACATGACTACACGAACTATGAACGACACATGTCTCGGTCCATACACCTCACGCTTCTTTAACATACAAAAGTTAAAGTAGTAATAGTAAATTGAACATTTCGTTGAAGTTATCCTACTGCTTGTTGTTTCTACTACGCTAAGGTAGAGTCAGATCACGTTCGCAGAACTTCATTCGTTCATATCGCCCTCGCAAAAGTTACTGAAAATATCAGGGAATCGGTACTTTTCTAGGGCGAAGCCAAGTATCGCTTAATGCGTTTTATACGGATGCTTAAGCACAGAAAGTTGTTGAATGGCAATGAGATTTGAAAACAAAGATATGCAAAACACCTACAATTAGAGAAACTGTAACTTAAACAACACTTATTAAGTACTCAACGAACTATGAATAGACTTAATAAAATTACTACATGATTAATAACTTGACGTGCACTCTTGCCGATGTTCTAATAAAGAATGTCACGCTTCATCGCATCACAGAGCTTATGTACTCCCCCTCCAAAGCCGTGTGATTGATGACGTGGCCGCAACGTCACAGCTATCTTGTTATTCGTGCGAGTGATGTGGGTGCAACCCTTAATATAATTACACACGGAACATATTATCGGATAAATAATTTATCAAGACCAATAATATTATAGGATAAGAAAACAGTTTTTCGTCATATTCCGAAAATTAATAAAGATACTATTATGGCATAATATTGAGAAATAATAATTAGACTTTTACTCTAACAGGTGTAATCTTACATACAATATTTTTACTCATATATTAGTTTCCCAATGTAATAAAAAAATCATTTCATATGCCTTTAATTAAATTTAAATTTAATTAAATAAAAATTTAATCGTATGCACTTTTGGCGACATTGTAGGTCAGGAGGCATTTTAAGCAGACAGGTTAAGCGGTTTCCGTTGCCTATTTATGTTTTTAACATAAGAAGTATTTGGTCGCGCGACTACTGAAATAACGTTCCAACAAATTGTTACTTGACTACAATCTTTTACATGGTTGAGGTACTTCCTACTTCTATTATAAACTGATCTCCTTTCCTCATCTTTCATCAGAATCTCTCTAATCAGAAGGTATTGTTAAGAGAGGAAGGGCGCATCAAAGCAACCCGTCTGGGTAAGTACTTCCACCTCACAGAAAATCGCAGCCAAATAACAAGTTCCTGGAGGGTTGTTGTGTTCCTGCGTGTGAGTGAGGTCACCACTAAGCTCCCGCGGAGTTGCTCAGGCTACGGTAGCCTATTAACATCAGGTGGTCTGTATGGTTGTTAGCCTCCCGATGTTGTATAAAAAAGGTATTATAGCCAGAATCATGAAATGCAATTAGTATTTTTCTTAAATGATTTTGGCCGTAAAATGAACCATACATCCCAAAATCTCTTTTCATTTTGTTATTTACTACTACTGACATGACAGTGGTTAAATAACACAAAGTCAGTGTCGAAAACCGACAACAATAATGGTAGCGTACAGACATAGTCCAAGGACCGGAGCAAAAAATACATACTTGACCAGCAAATGATCTAGGCGACTAACGAAAAACCGAATCCCTCACCGCTGTCGCAGTGAACTAGACTATTAGATTACTCCTCGGCTTAAAATATTGCAAAATAAAGATATCAGTAAAGTTATAAACTGGCACCTAGATTCCCCGGGCGCCCTCCCCCATTTTGATTTATAAATGGCGTTGACATTTTAATTAACCCGGCTAAAAGTCGAGTCAGCCTCTTTGTTTCACGATGAATGGGGCATAATGGGATGCTCAAATACCAGCCACTTCGCTGTACGTTTACTGTACCTATGTATTTATACCGTAAGTATTTTTGGGGACTTTTGTATGTACAGTATCTAATTGAGGATTTCAGATGTACTCGACTGGCAATCTAATCTTTACTATCAATCAATCTTTATTCATAACCATATACATAGGCGTCAAACAATTGCGCTCAATGTATATAGATCAATATTGAATCACTAAAATAAAATGAAATATTAATTTACTACGTTACATAATTATCTTATTATTTTAAACAAACAATTGTTGTAAATGTATAAAATAATTGTTGCCCCATATGAATTAGGCCATTCCTCAAGAGTTACCCTATCAAAGGGAAAGAGAATGGTTCAAATGATAGTTCTTGAGATTAGGGCATTCGAACAAATAAACTCTTCATCTTTATTATTAGTATTATATTTCTTGTATATCTGAAACGACTAGGAAATAATTTGTATCGAACTTTATATTTAGATAAGGTTTTTCTTTTGAAATTAGATGATTTACCTGAAAAAAAACGCGTTTTGATCATAAAAATATCAAAAACGCCGTGCGATACTCGTTCGTCTGGCTTATATAAAATATATTATTAAGAGCTATTCATGTCAAGTTAAATAAATAAACTACTACTATCTACTATGCGTGCTTTCGCCACCAGATAGATAATGAAAAGAGCACCGGCCGGCACGGCGCCCACTGTTATGACGCGCAAACACACATCAATTGACCTAGGTTAATTGGTGTGTGTTATTATTAAATTATTTTGGTTTGTAGATTATTGTTAGCAACATTGTATTCAAATACCAATAGAAATTAATTATTTATTAGGCAGAATATAATCTAGGAAAATAGAACATCTAATCTAGAAAAAAACCAGTTGAGAATGCGCATGCTTGCATTGCCAGAGGAACACCTGGCTCGTCAATTATATAACAATTTTTTTTTTTTTTAATTTGTCATTAAAAAAAATAATTTAATTGTTATATATTGCCATTTTGACCATGTTCCTTAAGAGATAGGAGCGGTGTTCCTGAACATTCCTACTCTACTTTTTTATGCTGAATCTGAATCTCAAGTCAAAATTGGAATATTCGAAAAAAAGCGACAGACAAACTTAGAGAATTCATATAGGAATGGTGTTCCTGAAAATGTCAGAGTGTAGAAAAAGCTCAGTCTGGAACATTTGATTTGCCCATTATATCTATGGTAAACCACACGGATAATAATCGAAAAGGTAATTCGAAGTATTGGTCGATAAATGTTGAACTGCGAACTAGCCAATAAGAGTTGCGTATTCTACGTTGCACCCCGACCCTACTACTGCTACTACGTAATATCCGTCTCATCGGCGCTCCATAGGTTATTTCTTTCATAGCTGCGGTGGATTGAAAATTGCTTGCGACTTGCGATACGGGGTACGATAAAAACCTAAACGGGGTAGTTTTACCAGCATTGTTAATTTTAAAATCCAGCTAATACTCTTTGCTAAAAGTAACATTTTTAACATCATAAAAGCCGCCATCTCACAAACAGGCTGCATACAAGTAAACAAAGAAAGTTAATTTATCGCGGGAAAATATTAAAACGCGCGCCATAATGTCATTAGTGTTGCCATGCAATGCTCTTGTAATTTAAATTTTTACGTTCTCTCGCTCCGGTCTACACGTTCTGTGTTTAAAATTACCCTTTATAGTTTTTTTTTTCTGTTGAAAGGTTAGAAATATTTAGATACAATAAGACGATTCGATTTTTTTTATTTACTGGATGAAGGATATTAATGAATAAATTTGGGATTTATAACCACATTGAAAATTGTTGTAAAAATGAGACGAGTACTTAACAATGTCATAACTTATTAGTATTGATATTTTTCTTTATCATCGTCAATCAAATATTATGTATTAGAGGAGACGCCAATGATTACGTACTGTTACGTACCATTCAATTGCGGTGATCGCACCGCAATTTATTTCATTTAGTGCACTAGGTTAAGTCTTAAGTCTTGTGATTGCTTTTAATCGATAAAATTGATTGAATATGGTGCTTGTTGAGATATTAATAATTATGAAATGCAGCGATATGTAAAGGAACAAATTTTCATAATCGGATAACAATGCATAGTAATTAAAAAAATAATAATGATGAAAATATTTAACAGCCGCCTTTATACAAGTTACATCTTGGAAGCAATCTAGCGCTGCATGTTTGAATCGTTTGGTTGCACATTCGATTGTTTTAGCGCTGCTGCAACGAACTCTTACTTCATTTCATTGAGAGTCTTTTGTTTCTCTTGTACAGCTTACGTTTAACACTCGAAGTGCGATTGTAACTCTTATTACGTATGGGGTATTAAGAACGGTACAAAGATCAGTGTGTACAGCTTGACATGAACTTAACTGTACGTAGTACATGGTATTTCGATGTTCTTTATCTATTATTTTGATAGTCTTTCAATATCTACTGACTCCAATATGATTAGCCTTTTTCCAATCTAACAAAAACATGTCTACTCTTTAATCACATCTTTTATTCGTTATCGATACTGTATGATTATAAAACATATGTAGCAGGAAGTAACCTCGATCGTTCAACAAGATTATGACCGGTCCAGTTACAGTGAATAAATATGCCATACCACGCCATTGAAATATAATGGATGTTATACGTTTGTAGAATGTTGTATAATGAATGAATGAACGTCAAACAGACTTAATATCAACATAATAATGTTACAAAGAATATTGTAATAACTTTATTGTAATTAATTTTAGTCAATGTTGAGTTTTTTATTATTATAACAAACGTTTCTTGAAAACCGAAAGAAACTACGGAACTCTTAACAAGTTATTCATGTACAAGCTGGCAGTGTGCCAAAGGCTAATAGTTCGCAATTTTTTTTTAAATAACGTGTGTGTACCTGTGTAATAAATAGACAAAGTAAAATCTAAAAACAACAGATTTTGTGGGGTATCGTAGGTATGAAAGGAGTATGAGTATATCATCACCAGAGATCGGAATAGGTAGAGCTATTTTTGGTACTTGTGACATGTTGTAATAATGTGGACATGCCCGAAGACCGGAATTTTAAATACTGACATCGGGATTTCATATGAGCTGGAAATTATTTTATAAGCAGCCGGTTAATTGTTAGGAAGTTAAGCCACATACCGCACAAGGTTGATTTAGATGAAAACACAATCTGTCGCAACTAAAAACTACATTTTTCATTTAAAATCTCTTAGAATTTCAATATATTAAAAACCATCACATACAATATTTATTATACGGTTTAGACCAGTACTTCCACATAAATAGTGGTACAACTACTCGAAATCTTTTGGAATGAGTACACATGTAATAGTAAAAAATTTAAATCTATTTTTCTGATAAAATAATTTAATTAATAAATTCTGTTTCATTTGCACGTTTTATTAAGCTATTTTCTTATTATCTTAATTACCTAACTATTTTTTTGTTTTTATGTAAATTGCGGGATTGAGTCAAAATCTCAGGGCATATTAACATCTACGTTTGCGGTCAATGAACCAAAATAGCTCTACCTATTCCGATCTCTGATCATCACAACTCAATCACAAAAGGAATACTTTTGAACAAATTTCAAGTTCATAGGATCAGCAGTTAAGGCTGCACGTTGATCTGTCATTCAGTCAGGTCCAAGCCAATGTCCGATATTATATACATTCTTTATATCTATCTATCTATAACTTCACGCCAAATCCCTTGCGGGGTAGGCAGAGAGAACCGAGCGCCACGTGACTCGATCCTTACATATCTCACTCGCTTCTTTAACATTCATTGCTCTTCTCATGCACGCACGCCGGTTTCTAGGGCTCCTGACATCACCTTCTGATAGAACATGACCAATTTGGTCATGGTAGGTAAGTCTTGGCCTTCCCCGGCTCCTACATCCTTCCACTTTTGCATTGTATATCTGCTTCGTCATTCTTTCATCTTGCATTATTTCTACATGCCCGAACCATCGGAGCATGCCTCTTCTTATTTTAACACCGACGCTCTCTTTCAGACCAACTCTATTTCTATTTCTTTATATGTATTATGAATATGTATATATTATTCTCAAAGATTGATAAACATTATACACATTTCTATTATGGTAACACTGCCTGTCGGCTTACAATATTAACATTAAATCTTATCTTTATTTTCCACGATGTCGACTCGAACGAATATTATCGTGTAGGTATGTGGCTTGGCTTCGTAATTTTTGCAGACTGGGTCATAAATAATCACTAATAGATTACAAATAAAACACATGGTGAGACTTCAATAATCGGCATACATTTTCTTTATACATATAGGTACTAGTTAGAGTTATTTACTATAAAAATTTGTGTTTCCGATTTTCTAAAACTGTCATGCAGATCATAAACTACACGAAGTTTCAATAGTTACCTTCTTAGGTAGCTTGTCCTGCTGTTTTTAGAAACTACGAAGCTTTTTCGTTCAATTGTTTTCATGGCATTCATGTTAAATTCTCATATTTCTATGACAACATTTTTTCTAAGGTGAGTGAGGTTTTTACGGACCGAGACATGTAGTGCTTCGTATGTTTTTGACTGCTTCGCAAGGATCTTGGAGTTTAGAACATTTTTTCTGTCAAAAATAAAATATTTCTATCAATAATGATTAATTACAAAGGCATAACAGCGTAAAAATCTTCTTTCCTTCTTATGTATATGAAATGAATGTATGTTTTTCAGACAATGTTCAGATTATAGTATGTAATCCTATGGGGTAGCGATCGGATCACGCGTACGAAGCCAGGGCGAGTTGCTAGTTATAAAAACAAAATTATATCACATGAGTGGTCTTATAACTAATGTGATACAATCGTTAATAAAATTTAATCAACCTGCAGACGAAACACAAAATAAAAATCAGCTATCGCCATTTTAATCGCTCTCGTCCGATTTATCATTGACTCGCTTTATCAGGATTATTGGAAGTTACCGGGTGAATGTCACTTATGACTTTCGTATTAAAGTTCATTTTTCATTGAATGGCCATGGGAACTTTGTTGGTGCAATTTTGTGTAACCTGATCGTTTTGATCAGGTAGTAAAAATTGTCGCCGCTGCGGTGATGTCATTACGCCATATATGTTTTAGCTTGGTTTTGGAGTTAGATAATGCTTACTCTATACTAATATTATGTATTTATTTATTTATACATATAGTTTATTTAATTATAGATATAGGAGGAGGTGGTGAATTTTCATATGGGAGTGACAGATCTCGTTTATATGAACAGATTAGTAATAAACGAATACCTAAAACTTACTGACCTAGAAGATTAATATGTGCAAAAATAAAGAGAAACTGAGCCTCTTACATGCAAAATAATAATATAAAAAAGAAACCGAACTCCACACGAATAAAGCCGCGGGTAGCTATTAATAAATAAGCAAAACCGTGTGGTTGGGAATATTTAATATTTTATTGTTTTAAATGCTAGCTAATGGCACTGACTTTTTAAACATACAATCCAGACTAAATGCAATAACAACTAAGTGACGTGACAATTTGCCTGTAGGCCATTTGTAAGGACATCTCATTTTAAGAGTTGAAAAGACTTCTCATTTTCATATGTGAAAATATTTCATATATTTTATTTACTTATGTCTAGTCTAGAAAATAATACTGAATGAATAAATATTATCGAACAATTTACACTACAACACTACAACCCTAAAGTAAGCGAAGCTTATGTTATGGGTACTAGACAACTGATAAACATACGTAAAAATTTTTTTTGTATGCTCCACAGGCCACTCAGAAAGTATTACGAAAAAAAGTTTTTATGTATGAGAGACTGGCCAGTTATAATCTATCTATTATTTATAAGTAAAAATAGGTATGTTCCAATTTCAAAATTTTTCTCTACATTTTTGCGAGCTAATTTAAATTGTCGTGTCTCATTGAAAAAATAAGCCTTACTAACCACTGCACGAGGTGTGTAAGGATCACGTCTTATGCCGTTCTTTCTTTTCATTATTTCTCTCTTCCTACCCCACAAGGGAAACGTGATATAGATAGACTATACAAAAATCAGCTCAATTTCTACAGCGGGAAAAGATAGCCCAAAATAATGTTTACTTACCTATGATTATACTCGCATACACACTTCATACACTGCAATTCTATGAAAAATGGTACAGAACAACACTCTGGCCTGATAGATAAAGAACCAGTCTGTTAACCAACTGGTCCTGGAATGGTTTAAATTTATCTATTCATCGTTATATAAATGGAACGTGCTTTCCTCTTGCTTGTTATCCAGAATTCTCTGACTGAACAGGTTCAATAAAGTATAGTTTATTTACAAATGAAAAGATTAATTTGTAGTTTAATTTGACGGCTTTGAGTGAATGTTTGTTGCACCTCTGAGTGCATTATGATTACAAAAATTACTCTACTATTAATTTATAGCAGTCCACGCGAAATAATCTATAAACATCAAAGTAATTCTTTCATTTTACATATTTTAAAAATAAATAATTTATAGAATTGGCCATTTTGAGATTTGTTATCTAATAAAACAGGTTCAGTAAATGTTATTATTATTGCCTCACTTATCGTTTTGAAATTTGTGGGCATCTTGAACCCAAATCGGTGATAGTTGTTTGGTTTATATTCCTCGTATAGACATTGTGCACTTAAATTGCAAAATTACTATTCCTACGAATTTATTGACGTAAAATTGAAATTTATGTCAAATGATTAAAAAGTGGTACCAACCTACATTCCTACTATATTAAAATATGAGGTGATTGAATTGAAAAACAACCCTCAAAAAATAAAAGAAATAATGTGCGTGCCAGCCATTAATATCCCTTATATAGTAATCAACGCGCAATATAGGTAACTTGTACATAAATATGAATCGAAGAAACACGAAGGACTATAAACAAACGTAAACGAGACAAAGTCACATAACTCACTATGAGTTGTGAACATTTAACACGCAACGAAGTCGCAAGCGATTTACAATATCCAAATCAATATTCGATTCGTTTTTCGAGCATTTCATGGTATTGTGACTATAACAGCTATTACGTAAGAGACACATGTCATGTTTCATTACATTGCTGAAGATGATTACATTGTTATGAGATGACTCCAATGTTAATCAGAACGATGATGCAGATAAAGGACATTCTATTCAGTGTCTCCCAGAAGTCGACGTCAAGCCGGAATCGGGTAACAGTCAGCTAAGTCATAATAGTTATCAGAAATACATAAAACAAATCTAAGTTATGTATGTATGTATATCTTCACGCCAAGTCCCTTGCGGGGTAGGCAGAGAGAACCGAGCGCCATAAGACGGTCCTTGCATACTTCACTCGCTTCTGTGACATTCATAGCTCTTTTCATGCACGCTCGCCGGTTCCTGGGACTTCTGACATCACCTTCTGATAAAACACGACCAATTTGGTCATGGTAGGTTAGTCTCGGCCTTCCTCGGCTCCTACATCCTTCCACTTTTGCATTGTATATCTGTTTCGTCATTCTTTCGTCTAAGTTATGTATTTTAAAATTATAGACATTGCAAAAAATAAATCGAGAAAATTTACACCCTGTGACTGTCTTTTCACTGCTGTTACTACAGATATTTACTGTTTTCATTTTTTTTGTTATGTTTATCCCGAATAGTGCTTTCTGGCCTAAAATTTAAAGTCAACTGCTCCTGCTTGGAAATAAATGTCACTTTTTGCACAACCAAAGATTCAAAACTAATACTTAGCCCAGTTTTAACTGACCATACTGAAAAAAATGTTCTAGGCTAGTATGGCAAGTAACTTAGGCGCATTTAATAAGGATTTCTAAATGGTATGATACTTGCTAATTTATTTCTTAAATTGCGGACGAAATTATTCTTTTCCAATAAAACCCAGCTTTGAACAAATTTTTCTTACTTAAAAATGATTCTAATCTACCCGTGCCTTTCCTCAAGGCCGTAACTTTTAAGATTTCCGTTGAAGTGAGCGAGACAGTTAGAGACGCCAGTTATTTGTGTTTTAAAAATATTTATCGTATTTTAGAATATACTCGTACTTATAACTTAGATTTTTTTCCGATTCCGGCTTGACGTCGACTTCTGGGACACGCTGTATAAATGGAAAAAATAATTTTGTATTTTCATTGTTGGGAGTCTTACCATCAGACGGCCATGATGCGTGCTATTCTACCTTCTTATAAAAACCCAAGTAGGTACAAGACAGACAGACATGTTCATGCACGCAAATGTTTGCCCTGACTAACTCTTTTCTTTTTTTGGTTCTTTTTATCCCTATTATATATTTATTTATAACAGGGATAAAAAATATCTATTTACTCAAGTTTCAGTTCAGAACCATTTCAAAATCTTAATACTAGATATTTCAGCTTCAGAAACTATGCAAAAAAAGATAATCGGAAAGGATACCCAGACCTAATCATGTAGCTTAACGATGGTGAATTTTACAAGGTTTTTTTCATGGACTTCCAATAAATGCAAATTTGCAAAAAATACTTGTTAAATTTGAGTTTTTTCATTACTGTATATGTTCACTAGCACTTATGTTACAAAATACTATCAAAATTGTCCTATAAAACTAATTTTATATTAAATTGTAAAAATTTCAAATAGATATAACAACAATGTCACTCGTCAAAAGCGCGGGAAGAAATCCATTACTACCCCTCGACTATCTGACTCGTCAAAAGTCATCTAGTTTCTTTAGTTCTGGCAATCAGTCGTTACATCAGTTTCACTTTATCACAGTTGCACGTAAACAGCGCTATGCACAGTCCTATGTCCTATATCTTACGGCCGTAGATCTCTCTCTCATCTCATCTTAGCCATATGTAAATTTTATTAACTATTTGAATATGCCCGTTATCACATACACGAATAATAAAATGTTTATTTCAATTTTATATAAATGCTTCAGTTTAACTTTTTTCAAAGTAACCTTAGTAAAACTTAGTGGTAAAGTTACTGGCACCAATACTGTCTCTGTTTAAAGGCTGCCATTCTTCTTCCTCAGTTGCTAACACAGAATTTAATCGAGAAGCAATTGAATTGATTACGCAACTTCTCAGAAACGGTAACTCCACCGTAAGAGCAGCATTAGTGGCCCTTGTCACGTTGTATATGCGCACGCGCACTGCACTGCGAAATGCTGATGTCATCGACGCGCACCTGGGTTTGTTTACATACCCAAGTGTGTTCCTGCCTTTGTAATCTGAGTGGAAATTTTCTCAGAATATTTTTACAGGGCAACACTGGTTTCTATGTATTTAAGAACTAAGTGCGGTTTCATTTTTTGTATTGGCATTGATTGCAGATTTTTTTTTTTATAGTTGTGCGCAAAGATATTGTTTTCAAACCGCTTTAAGCTAAGTATTGTCGAAAGCCATTCGATTGAAAGGGAACCGTATCATGAGACGAGTATGAGCTGTTGTAGATCTATATCTGTCTGTAGAAACATAATGTGTTTAGTTTTATCCAACTTCAGGAGGTACACAAACATACGGCCCATATAAAGCTGTTACCGTAGCCTATGAACGTTTGCAACACATTAGATATCGCGCCATGCCACCGCTGCTGACACAGCGGATGTACCTCCACCTCACTGAAAACCCTGAAAACCGCAGCTAAATAACAACTCCCTAGAGGGTTGTTGTGTTCCTGCGTGTGAGTGAAGTCACCAGTAGAGCTCCTAAGGAGTTGCTGTGTAAACAGCAGAGTAGGCATCGCGCGAGTGATATGACTTAATATATTACAACCGCTAATAGGCTACGGTATCCGCGTTACATCAGATGGGCCGTATGCTTGTATGCCTCCCGACGTTGTATAAAAAAACAGCTACTCTGTAGGAGCTTACTGGTGACCTCCCTCACTCGCCGAAAAACAACAACCCTCCAGGGAGTTGTTATTTAGCTGTGGTTTTCTGTGAGGTGGGGGTACTGACCCAGACAGGCTGCCTTGACGCACCCTATCTTTTTTAAAACACCCAATTCATAACAAACAGACGTGTTCACGCACACAAATATTTGTCCTGTGTGGGAATCTAACCACTGCACCACTGTGCTCGTCAAATTATTACAAACCTTGAGTTTTGTTTTGCTGTTGTAGCCGCAGGTTCATTCAAGCTAGCGCCGATCGGAAACCGTCTGTTATCGTTTGTAGATGCATGGGCAAGCAGCCGCACTTACAACTGCTGCAGTCGTCTCTGCATTTGCACACCATCTGAAACATAAAATTCCTTCGCTGTTGTCCTTAGATGGATATCATGCGTAGAGGCTTTAGCAGATGTGCTGAAGAGGACCATACTGGCAATGCCAGCGGTTAAATCTACATACCCACCACATCTGTAAACAACAATTTGCCTACATCAAAATTATATCTAATTCTGTGAGTTCAAAGAAACTGAATTAATCTTGTTTCGCCCTATTGTGATCCAACAAAAGTTGTTTTCGTCCGTGGAATGATACATTAAACTAACAGAAAATTACCTTACAGCGGTTTCCGTATACGTCCAACTACCTTGTATCTCACTCTCCTACTTCTTTTCCGGTTCTATTCAGACCGGCCCTTCAGTACTGTTTCAAGTCATAAGCGATTAGCTTATTTGCATCCTAAAATATTTTCAAGTATGCTAATATAAGATACGACATTATTGAGAGAGGTAGGGTGAAACAAAGCAGCCCGTCTAGGAAAGTAACTCCACCTCACACAACCGCGGCCAAATAACAATTTCCTGGTGGAATGTTGTGATTCTGCGCGTTGGTGAGGTTATTAAGCAGTAGCAGCAGAGGTGGCATCGCGCAGGCTTAGTATATTGCTACGTTCATAGGCTACGGTAACCACTTTACACCAGATGTTTTTGTATACCACCCGACGTTGTATAAAAATATTTTTTTCAACTTTGTTACTAATATACACACATCAAAAGTGTCTAGGGATCAACATATATTTTTGCAATAACTTTTCTCCTGATTGATATTAATTAAAATTTTCTTTAAGGATTCATCAAATAAAGTGTTTTCGTTTGTCTACAGTAACGATAAACCAAGTCACCTTTGCATTAATAAAGAAATTTGCCATTTCCATAATAAAGGGATTTTTGACATTTGAACCACTAACATTAAAGTTCGAAAAAAAGACTGAAATAACAGTTTTCTTTAAAATTTTATTGGGTAACTTAAACAATTAATAATCCGTGTTTCTACCGCGAACACTAACAACACAAGAACATCGGTTTGGCATACTCAAAATGAGTTCATCCAAATCACGCTGTGGAATGGCCGCCCATGTTCGTTGCAACAACAAAAAAAGGTCTTCTTGCGACTGGATACCCTCCATATTCGGCAGAGCTCTTCTCTGTAGCATATCCCATGCATGCTCAATCGGGTTCAAGTCTGGCGACTGAGCAGGCCAGGGCATGACATTGATGTTAGCTGCGGCGAGAGTCTGTCTTACAACTCTTGCGGTGTGCGGTCGTGCATTATCATGCATTAACTGAAATAAGGGACCGATTTGCACTTGTAGAGGAACGATGACGTCTGATACAATCGTCTCAGCATAAATTTGAGCGTTGAGGTTGCCTCTGATCCAAATCAACTCAGTTCTTCCGCCGATCCAAATACCCGCCCATACCATGATGGTTCCACCACTATAAGGATGGACTTCCTAGCAGGATTTTAATCGCTGTTGGCGTCCAGGGGTTCTCCAGTGTCGTATACGTCTTGTATCCGGTCTCATACCAAAACGAGACTCATCAGAAAAGCACACGAAACGCCATTGTTCTTCTGCCCAATTTCTGTGTTCAAGAGCCCATTGATATCGAATCCTACGATTGTGCATTGCTATAGGTGGTACCCTTAGCGGTCTTCGGGAATGAAGGTTCACTTCATGCAAGCGGTTTCTGACTGTTTGGTCGCTAATTAAGTTCCCTGAAGAGTGATGAAGCGTCACGGCTAACATCATGGCGGTTATTGTTGGAGCTCTTCGAGTTGTGATTTGAATGTATCGGTCTTGTCTCCGTGTGGTGCAGCGATACCGTCCTCCATGGCGCTCAGCCACGGTACCAGTACTTCGGTAACGTGTCCAAAGTCGACTGATAACACTCTGACTTGTATTCAGAGCTAAAGCCACAGTACGTTGCCGGGAACCAGCTTCAATCATTCCCACGGCTCTGAGCATTTCTTCCCTGCTTAAATGACGTCGCCGCTCCATAATAACGTTGGTTTTAATCAGTAGTAGGGAAACAGTAGCACTAATAATGTCTTCAATGCGTTGTATGTTTTTATAGGGAAAATATTGACAGCTGATTTTCATCTTTTACTCGAATTTGATTGACAGTTCCTGTTTCAAATTATGAAATGCACCAAAAAGGATCCATATAAATTTATAAAATCATAAATTTATTACAAAGCCACATCTCAATATCAAGAAATCCGCATAAAAATGCTTGATCCCTAGACACTTTTGATGTGTGTATATTTATATATCCATATTACCACGCTAAGTCCCTTGCAGAGCAAACTGAGAAGGCTTGGTTCTTAAACATCATACTCGCTTCTTACATTGCTATTCCTTGAAACCCTGGGAAACGGTAATATGATAATCTCCTACTGGTACCTTCGGATCATAAGCATTTCGAAGTCTTCTACTTTCGCGTTGCAACTTATATTTCTGTATTACAAACATTAATATTTTTTTCCGAGTTTGTTTATTTAAGTAAGTGTGTATATTTTCAGAGTTTGTATATTACTCGTAGTTACTCGTAACGCAAATAAAGGGACATTGTATGTTTGATGCGATAGGAGGCATCTGTTTGTGACATCGTACTCCAAAACGTATGTACCAATTTGAACGTTTTTTAATAGAAAAATAGACTGATTTTTAGCTTTGTATAATAATCATCACGTCAAACCATTCGAAGGCTACCAGCACATTTTTTCTCGAACTGATTCTCTACAGTAAAATGGGATTTTACAATCGACTTCGAGTTAGGTAGAAAAATTGAGGTCTGCAATTTCGTGGTTAGGGCTTTCCTGACGCTGCAACCATGCTCCATGCACTCGGACCCAGCACTTAAGAACCATGCTTCGGTGCATTGTGTTTATGGGTTCTTATTTATCACGTGCGTTATAAATATTTAAATAAATAATAATATAAATAATAAGGTTATTGTTGGATTTGTTGTGATAACCTGAGTAATAATCATAACAAAATGTATTTTGTGAAAGACAAATTTACGTGTAGTTTGATCTAAACTTTCGCCGTCAATTAGTTCATGAGAACTAGCGTCGGCACAAGTGCGCAAATAATTAATAAATAAATGTAATCCACCCTAATATAAAAGTGACAGTAACTCTGTCTCTCTGTATGTTTGTGTTTATGCCGCTAAGCGGATCATAGTACCTGCTTTAGTATTTTTTATTCCGATACATAGCACTTTTATCCTGATTACACCCCCTGTAGGCGAAGACGCGGACAAAAGTTAGTAGATACAGAAACGTACGACTATACTCGCATCTCTTGATGGAGATTTCGTCTGTCGCTTTTGACTTGACCACTGACGGAAACAGCTTCAGCAAAGTCCCGAAATAACGCGATTAAGCGAGTGAAAGGGCCGAAACGAACAAAGCAAATGTGATTACCGCGTTGTCGGCTAAAAGAAATAAGCAATATTTCTTTGTGGATTTGCTCCCGGGCTTTTTAATGCGCCCGCAAACTGTATCCGCCGGTGATTTACTCTTATTTTTACAAAATGTATCAATGCACGCAGCAAAACAGAAACAAAAACACGATCTCGCTTCAATTAATGATACCATTATCTTAACTTCCCAGTCCCCATTGTATCCCAGATTTGGATCCTTACCTATAAAATTGCTGATTTGCAGTAGTGCATAATGTGAAGATTGATATCTTTTACTTACAAATTCAATTAAAAATATGTTACGACATAAAGCAATAAACAATATCATTAGTTTGTTTTCCCGACGTTCTATTTTTCTTTGGCTTTGGCAAGGCTGTTCTGTGGCCATGGAAATATAGAAGAATTTTTTAGTATGAGATATGTCGTGGCACAAATGCAACAGATCGCACGCATTACGATAGACATGTAAAGGTATGTGGTTGGGTTGATCGCTTCCGTTTTGGAATTTTTAATCTCGACAATGAGCCTCGTAGCCAGCCGGAGACAGAATTCGATAACGATGAATGATAGCCATTGCAGAAGCAGATTAATTTCAAACCATATCCGAATTAGCAGTAACCTTCAAAGTGCTGATGAGATGATGCACTCAACTCTCTCAGCGTTTATTCGTCATTTATGATAAAGGTTGCCGCACTGGTTGGAAACCGAAGCTGGTAAAGTCAAATCAGTTTTGTACATTCAGATAAGTGATTTTAAAATTCGGCGAAAGGTAGCTACGAGTACATTGATTCCGCTTTTCAGTATTTCTATCATCAAAGAATTTCCATTAAAATCAAAAGTACAATGACAATTATGAGTTAACACTTCTATTGATTTAATATATACATTTTTCTATATAAAACGACAATTTCTATTTAAATTGATTGAAATAATAGTCAACAAAAGATTTTCCTAAGAGCACTCAACCACCGCGCCGCCGTCTCCATGCGCGATGGCGTTCTCCTCGACTGTACTGACAAAACGTCGTCTGCGAAGTTGTCAGCGCTCCCTAGCGGATATTGCTGTTAGCTACTCCCTCAAACATGGTCGAAGTTTATATTTAATCTCTTACAACTCGAACGGTCACAAAAAGAACAAACCGGTTCCCGGCGGTTATTTCATCTGTGCCATTGTTGATTTAAAAATTTGCCGTCTCTTTATCTTCCGATCTTTTGTTCGTGTTTGCGGCGTACCTTTCGCCGTGTCGGCAGGTAATAATAGAGATCGGAATACGCCGGGCCGGCGAACCCTACAACTTTCTAGAACTAGCGCATTGTAAACCCGCAATCTTACCGCGCAAATCCGCGTTCGAAGTGCTAATTATTTTTAATCGTCCGGCTTAGCCTATATCAGCTGCAGAACGTTTTTGCACTCGCAAAGATAGGGTTGAACCGCGCCATGCCGGTACCCAGAGACCGAGCGACCGCCTATTATCCCCTTTCACTAAATTACCCACTAAGAGCCCGAACGACAGCGGCAGCCAACTAACGTCTGATAGTACCGCCCCGACGGCAACGTGCGATATCGCGATTTGCATGAAATGAGTTCCGTAACACGGCGACTTGGCCGCCTCGCTCGTCTGGCGAACTGTTTGAAAATATTAAGCAAATAAGAGAATCCGCGAGCGCATTTCATTACGAATTGTTTTATTATTCCCGGCGGCCGCAGAATTGGAATTCTAAGACCGTCGGACGCGGATCAGCCTGCGTCGAGCGAGATTTCGCTTATTAAAAAGGTCGAGCGGTAGCTCGTTTATGAAGATTCCATCGTGGTCACGACTGGGGCTGCGCTCGGCTGCAGTCGGGCGCAGGCATCAGCGATAAATTTATTGCTCACTGCGCCTAAGCAGAAGTACTCGAGGCTCCCGCCAGGCAGCTGGTCGTCGTTAATCTGAGAATAATGGCGGCGCAGATTTATCGTTCGAAAGCGCAAAAAGGAGAAACAGCCGTGGGTGATTGACGCGCGCCATCAGCGGGATGTGAGAGTAATTAAAACTTGGCGCAAACTACCGCGCGCCGCGGACGCCCGCCCGTACCTCCGAATGCATAAACTTATACTAATTAGAGAGGAATTCTTTCAGAGCGCCGCCGCCAAGATTTGGAAGTTGTCGGCGTCTCGCGACGAACTTCGACGGACAGAGTGTCGCAGCTTTAATTGGGAATCTTGGGGAATTTGCTTCGTCAGAAATTCGTTTAGTCGTAGAACAAACGGTGACTATGTAGACAATTTGGACGTGAAGTTTTTGCTTGGGGACGCGTTCGTATAAAACTGAACGTGTACCTCCAGTGGCAGAAATTCGCGAACGCGAATTACGTGGAAATAATACGCGTAAAGGCACACGAGAGAAAGTTGGGCCGCAGGCCGGGAGCGGCGGCGTTAATTAAGCAAGCATTTACTGTATTCAAACGGCGGCACCGCAAACTTTAAGTCAAAACCCTCAAACTTCAGTTTCGAATTTGCGTCTTCGCGGATCTTCATTAACTTTACGAGTCCAAACTTATTACGTATGTTTGACTAGGGGCACATTAGTGTTGTGGTTTGGTGACACTCCTAATCCGGCCGATGCTCGAATCGGCTAATTCGGAACCGCGTAAGGTTCTGAATTCGGCCCAATTATAAGCCGGGTCGAGTCGAATTTGGACCAATTAGATGAGCCAACGAACTGTGTCGCACTCGGGAGCAGTTTTGTCGGCAATATAATTTATTAGGGCGGCTCAAAGTTGCCGGCTTTAACCCTTAAAGACTGGAGTGAAATTTGATTACGGACGCTTTAAACGTGTCCCCTCGGTCGCACTCAAAGTTTTAAATGGATGAGTCTGTTCTTATGCGAGGCCGGACAGATACAATGATTAAGATAAAATGGAAGCAAACCAGTCGGAACGGCCCGCTGCAGAGTCCCCTTTGAGGAGATTCGGCGCTTGTAGCCGCGGGGTGTTGAGCAGTGAAACAAATGGTCTTCGCATTGGCTCGATTGTCAAATCATTTGTATCAATCGTGACCGTGGAAACAGCCGCATCCTTTTCCCAGGATCCGGGAACTAACTAGTACAACTTCGTGGGAAAATAGAGTCAAATATTTCGATGCATCAGGTCGCAATACAATTTCAGTTTTACTTATAAACCGGACAAAGTGCAAATCAAGCTCTCTTATCTCCAGAAAAACACGCTACACTGTGTAAAATCACGCGTTTTGTCCCCATTAAATTTTTAACTTTATTATATTTTTATTAATTATTTCTATATCAGCCATATAAAAAAATACAAAAGTTGTTGTTTGACTTGGGTTTTCTGTGAGGTGGTTTCTCCGTCTATTAAAAATAACTGCCCGTCTGTCGCGCTGTCGGTTTGCGTGTAAATTTTGTAAAGGAGAAATTGCAAACAGGTTAATTTATATGTACAACTATAATGATTTCGTTTTGTTTTCTTTCATATCAAGATGTTATATACTACGATAGTGAAATATTAACACTTAATGTCGAAGGAAGAAACTGGCGCCCAGGCTCGGCCTAGTTTGGGCCAGTGTTACAAAATATATAAAATTTGTTACAGATCGCGACAAACATTAATTTTGCTCTTAAATTGGTCTGCTCAGGTGTGCGCGAACGAAGAGTTCTGTCTTCAGTGCTAACTACAAATTTTGTGAGATCTACACAAGTAACAAATTAATAGATTTTGTTATATTTTATTACAAATTAATAAATAAATTTAATTGTTCATAAGGGGTCGTGTTTTCGTATTTATGTACAGATCTGTAATTATCACTAGCTCAGCGTTAAAGGAGTACATCGTGTCTAAATTATATTTTGAACGTGTGACCTAACCTAATAACCCTTCTTTGCAGTCGGTTAAAAAACGTGTAGTTTTGCCTCTAGGTTGTAGAGGTCTGATGGCAGTCGCTCCATGTAAAAATCAGTACTTTCACCAAATCCTTAGGCTCAGGTAGCGGACCCCGCCAATCCTAATGAAATAGGAAACAGGATAGCATTAAGAATAAGAAGACTTCATTAGATATTGAAGATTCAAATACATAAATCCGACCAACCATCAGTCCACCTGAATAGTACCACGATGTTAAATTGATAATAAACAATTCAAGAGCCTAATTTCGTGTTGACAGAACTATTAGAAGTGGCCGATAGAAAAAAAGTATTTAATATAGGCCATTTAGTTCAAATAATTGTTTATAACAAATACTGGACATACGGCCAATCAATGAAAAGTAATGTAGTACTATTACAGGGTTAGCGCTATAAAATCTGCATCGTAGCGCTTGTAGAGCAAGTTCGCTATGAAGTTGTAAGAAATAGGACAGAAACAAGAAATGGTAAGTCAGGATTTGAACTCCACTCCACAAAAAAAAAAATAAACGGCTGAACGGATTTGAATGAAATTTGGCACGTAGATAGATTATGATCTGGATTAACACATAGGCTACGTTATTTGACTCCACGCGGGCGGAGCCGCGGGCAACAGCTAGTAAAAACATATGTGTAATAGACGGACGACATCAATATGTTACTTATATATTGAACACAATGACTGTCCTTTTATGAACATTCCTAAGTACACAAAGCGACGCTTCCAAAACTTCCCTAAGAGACATTCTTTTCGAATCAATTAAATTCTTTCCCCTCACTTTTGTCATGATTATTTTCTTAAGCCGACGGACGGGGCGCTGAGGGACATCAAAAAGCCTGCTTCAATCGCCTTACCTCACCGAGCGGGCCAATTAAAGGTTTTGAAATTGATTCACCGAAATCACAGCCTTTGTAAACCATGTTATTGACATTACCTGATAGCCGTTTGAAGTCTCGATTTCTTTTAACGACCAAAACGTTTTAGTCGATTACCGGCTATTACGTTTCTGATAGTTAACTTAGAGTTGTTATTTTTAGCGGTCTTGATACATTAACTGTCTGAACTACGTGACTTACTTATTATATGTCTAATTCTTTCACAGACTATGCTCTTCTATTTTCATTTTTGTTCGCCTTTAAAGATGTAAGAAATAGGACAGAAACAAGATGGTATCCTACTAATATTATATTAGTTCAGATGTTCAACTAATATAATAATATATATATATAAACTAACTAATAAACCATTATTATTATTATTTTATTTTTATTCACGGGCATTATCCCGGTCATTTAATAGGCGTGCGCGGGGATATGGATCCAACGCGTAGAAGCCCTTTTAAGAAGATTCATGTTATGTTGTACACCCACCGAGACCCGCTCCTAAAAATATCGATAGAACTATATATCTATGAGCAGGTCACGGCAGGTATTGGGACTATTGCGAATGTGTAGGAAATGATTAGTCTATTGTAATGAGGTCTGGAGGGATTATTGGTACTGGGTTATTGCAGAAGAGGGACGGATTATTATTATTATATATATATATATATATATATATATATATATATATATATATATATATATATATATATATATATATATATATATATATATATATATAACGTCAAATATTTACCTTAGAAAAATAGACTGAGAGATAATAGGATCAGTTTTGTTGAGATTGTATATGCTGTTAGCTGAGATTAACTCGATATCTTTATGAAATTTAAATAATTTAAAATGAGTCTTCATTTATTGTATTTTTCGGTATTGCATCGATCTTGACTACTATCTACTTAAATATGTACATAAATATATTTGTATGTTCTTTTTTTTATTATACTACGTCAGGGGGCATACAAGCATACGGCCCACCTGATATAATGCGGGTATCGTAGCCTTTTTCAATTTTTTCCCTTTACAGCTTGCGATATATTAAGTATCACTCGCGCGATGCCTCCTCTGCTGCTTACACGGCAACTACTTGGGAGCTTACTGGTGACCTCACTCACACGCAGGAACACAACAGCCCTCTAGGGAGTTGTTATTTAGCTGCGGTTTTCTGTGCGGTGGAGGTACTTTCCCAGACGGGCTGCTTTCATGCGCCCTACCTCTCTTAAAACATCCAGACCAAGTCCAAGTCCAGTCCAAGACAAACAGACATGTTCATGTACACAAATGTCTGCCTTCTGTGGGAATCGAACCCACGAGCGTTGTTGTCAAAGTCGCGCCATTCACGACTGAGCCACCGAGCTCGGCAACCGTAGTTCGTTCGACGATACATTAAACTCAAACTTATACGTTATGATCCGACATATTATCGTGAAACTAGTAAGCTAATGTACAGTGAGTTTTCATACATCATGGCTAAAAGTTAATTTAACTATTACCATTCCGTAAACTAATAAAAATTACTGTTTAGATTTTCATTTATCAAAGTTATCACTTCACTGAAAATAAAATTTCCTTAATGGATACTTAAAATTTTTCATCTTTTCGGTATATTTTATTGTTTTTAATAGAAATTATTTTTAGAATTATATATTGGTTATCCGTTCTTATATCGTAGTAGTTTCCATGCGTTCCGAGTTAGAAGACATTCTGTGTGTCTTAAAAATAGCCACTGCAGACTTACGAAGCCGGGTGAGTTCTCCCAATGCTAAATGAAAGCATAGAAAGCACAGTAGACATAATATGTTACATGACTTTGAAGCAATATAAATCCGTCCACTGTGTAAGAGTGTGTACTGGTAATAATGATTACTAATTTATTAAAATTTTCGCGTTACATAACTACTTCTTGTTCCTAGCGTTACCCGGTTTCCTAGTCCATTGGGAATAGCGAATACCGCTATGATTCGATTTGGCGAAGATTTGTACGTAGAGCGACTGTCGTCAGACCTCTACAACCCAGAGGGTAAAACCAGACCTTTCTTAGATCAGTTCGTCTTTGGAAATATAATGTATGGGATATCTGGGTTTCTCACGATGATTTCCATCACCGCCAAGCAAGGTATAATTCCAAATATGTACATAAATCCGACACGATGAATTTAGCACCATGTCCTCACTACCGGGGACCAGTCTATTAATATGCGGGTTCTATATCTACTAGGCTATCATATCGGAGCTGCTCTATTGAATAACTACCTCTGCGATTGGGTAACATAATTCATAAAGGGTCTTAACACGAATGTAAATGGTAGAATATATTGTTATTTTTCCGGACGCGACGGCGACACGTTTCATCTGGTTCTACCAACCGCGGCCATGGGCGGACTGAGGGAGCGCGGTGTCACCGGCTGCGATCAGAAGTGTTTTGTTCGACTACCCTCCATGTTTTTACCTTTTGTATTTATATTTCCATACCAATCTTATAATTTTAACTCATGAAGATATAGCTAAACACTGCATGTGATATAGAAGAATGCCGTCTTTATCAAGTAAAGATCTGCTGAAATTCGCCGGCACCCTATTATTGCTGTCAATTGTACCGGTGATATCATTGATATCGGAATATCACCCGCGGCTTAAATAAATCCTCGGATAACAAGCAACGCACGTGACATAGATCTTTACACTAAGACTTCTTATGCGTATACAATAATATATAGTTATTTGTAGCAAATGGTTACGATATATCCGGACCTGACATAGTGATGTGGCAAATCGAATATTTTTTTTTAGGTAGGGTTACTCTATAAACCAATTCCGATACATCCGTTGGACAAGAACACCTGTATTCGGAGCACATAGGTGATTCAGCTTGGAGACAAGCTGTAAGAATTATCGACGATCCTAAGCTTACAGCTTACTTTTCTATGTATAATAAGTATGTATTTACAAAAAAAAATGTATTTACTTATGTTTATCAGTTGTCTTAGTATCCATAACACAAGCTTCGCTTACTTTGGGGCTAGATGGCACTGTGTAATTTTTCCTACAATATTAAAACAAAAAAATTACACATGGCTGGGACTTTGAGATTCGGTCTATATCAATTCCTTTATCCCTTATCTTTATCCCTTACCTTTATCGATTTTTAAAGCTCTCTGTCTATAGACGATGTGTAAGAGATGTCTATAGACAAACCGTAAGAATGGATGAGGGTGCTAAGATTAGGCACGGTATTTAGCCTTGAAGTTTGGGAAAAGACTTTGTCTCTCTTTGTGTGTTCTACCGATTGCAATGGGCTGTGTTCTGAGGAAATATTGTCATATGATACCAACAGCTTTCTTCAAAAATAGGACTCGACACGGAATTCATCCTAGACATCATATAGTGTAATCACAAAGGTTGCGTACTGTGCGGTTTCAGAGAAGTTTTCTTCAGGAAACTCTTAAGTTTTGAAATGCCTGCCGTAGTTTTTCCACTGAACTATTAGCTTGGGGTTCATAATAGGTCCGGCCCTGTAAAAACCTCTCATCCTTTTTACAGGGTCGGCAATGCACGAGTGACGACCCTTGCACGACGGAAAATCTGGCTTACCAGCAGACAGACAGTATGCTTCTTTACCACCTTGGTGGTATAATTAACGTTTAGACGTATATTATGTATGACGGACAAGTATATTACTCACCTGGTTACCGTAGCCTATGAACGTTTGCAATACACGAAGTATCGCTCGCATATTGGAGTTTTAAATAAATAATGTCGGACAAATGACACAGCACCATCTTGCAACAAAGTAAACGAAGCTTGTGTTATTTATATAGTTATATATATAGTTATATATATGTTATGTATATAGTTATTTATTGTGTACTAGACTACTGATAAACATACGTAAATATTTTTTTTTTGTAAATATGTACTTGCGATACATAGAAAACACCCAGACAAGACAAACATACATGTTCATCCACACAAATCTTCATTCTGTGTGGGAATCGAACCCAGGTAGGTGCGTTCGTTACGTTACGTAAAGTAACGTTACTAACCACTGCGCCACCGAACTCGTCGTTTACTGGTAACCTCAGTCTCTCGCAGGAACACAACAACCGTCCAGAATCATTATTTGGCTAAGGTTCTATGAGTTGAAGGTTTTCATCTCTAAAACGCTGCGCTAAGTTTGTGAGTTAAGCCTTTAAGACCCTTCAAGTGATTAATTGTTTTGTGTCTACACGACAACTGATTTAACATCCCCAACCATAACCTATATAAAGACAGTAGGTACCTAACTTGATTCTGATCATATCCCGCAAAGCAGTTCTTAGTACTACTTGACACTACAGATTAACGATGAGATACGGTATCGGCATCCTCAAAGGAGCAGACGACGCTGACCTATATACGAATTGGGTTAAATGTCCATATTTTTCACGTTTCACCACAGAAACATGTGGAGTTCCTTACATCTACGCCATAATAGGCAATTTAGCGATAAATTATGAGTTAAACAACAGACGCTGTAACAAGGACGCGTACCGTTATTGGGAAAGAACAGCATGCGTCTCACTCTACAGTATGGAATCAAGCCATTTCACACGCACACAGAAACTACTGCGAATTCACGCGCACACATTTGATTCCATCTGGGGCCGAGTAGGATGACCATGCGTTGCGGCACTATTATATTTTATTATGCTTGTATAATCCGAGTTTGGTGAAGGGGGAAGTAAATCTGCTCTATATCATTTTTGGATGGTTATTGCCGGACTTGGAAGTCCTTGGCGACATCCGAGTCCTGGTGGAGTGTTCGTGAAAGATATCCCGTGATTTATTGGACATTATCGATAACGCAAGTTGAGTTTGCACTGATTATTGGCATTGTTAAAGTGATTTGTGGATATAGTTTCTGGATAATTATGGATGGATATGTTTAGAAAGTTGTAGGATTTATGTTCTACCTTACGTACTTTTTAAGTAAGCACAAGTAAATAAAATGGAAATACTACCATTACAAGGAGAGCTCGATGCCGATGTTGCGCGTGTCATTCTAATCGAACACGCGTGTTAAGCAATGTCGACCGCAGCCTGTCTATGGATGGATTTATCTATCTCGAGTTTCTCCGTGTTTCGGAGGGTACGTTAAGCCATCGGTCCCGGCTGTTGTCGATAGATGACAGTCACAGCCACTGACTTAGCTTAATAGCTAAGTCAGTGGCCCTCGGGCGGCTTGAAAATACTGGCCTCCGCCAATCCGCATTTGAGCAGCGTGGTGGAGATGCTCCAAACCCCTTTGGTTGAAGGGAGACTCGTATACCTGCAGTGGGATGAGTAAGGGTTGATGTGAGGGCGCATCAAAGCAGCCCGTCTGGGGAAGTACCTCCACCTCACCGAAAACCGTAGCCAAATAACAACTCTCTAGAGTTGTTATTTGGCTCGCGGGATGCCTAACACAACTACTCCTTAGGAGCTTACTGGCGACCTCACTCACTCGCAGAAACGCAACAACCCTCAAGGAGGAACAAGGAGTTGTTATGTAGTTGCGGTTTTCTGTGAGGTAGAGATGCAACCTCTTACGATTTACTTTGATGCGCCCTACCTTTCCAAAACACATACAAACTGACATGTCCATGCATGCAAATGTTGTGCTGCGTGGGAATCGAACCCACGATGGTATCAAAGTAGCCTTACTAACCACTACGCTACAGAATTCGTCAAAATAACCATGCCATCGAGGAGAAATAGTGGATCATTATAAATACGAACCTCTACTTAAATCCTACTCAATGTATGGACACCCGAAATGCTAGCAAAAGCTGGATGAGGATAGTAATAATCTCGACAGGAGTACTGCGCAATTTACTTGCGCCGTTACACCTTTAAACTTCTCCTGGATCATTTACCGCTTACGACTTCACTCTGGATGGTCGAGGAAAGGCAATTCAAAGATGAGACTGCTGTGGGGTTCTCTTTGCTTTCTATTTTGACCGATGATAATACAACGGATGTAAAGTTCCGGATCGACCCTTATAATGTATTTGATGTTACTATACATCCTGGTATATTTTTATACTTGATTATATAATTTAAATAATAACAAGGTTCTTTTTAAACAAAATTTGGGTAGAGGGTAATGCTTAAAACATTACTGTCTACTTTTTTGATTCACGTACAAATCGTTCGCCCCAAACATTTGATTTACACCTACAATTAGAATGCAAACTTTTATTGTTAAATGAATTACTCTTAAAATGATTACCAATTATAGATAAATATGTTGCAGATAATATTAAATAATGTATTGAAATTGCAATTTATACTATAACAAAAAATTACGTTTCATGTAATTCGCAAGGGAATAAATTGTAATTTATTTTTTTAATATCATAAGTAGGCCCCGTTATCTCAGTGCACAGATGTATGCCACTTTGTCCCCAAATTCCTATGGATACAAAGTGTGTACACTTTGTTATTGGTGTATAAAAGTTTACTTGGTACTTTTTGGTGGGTTTAAATTCAGAACTTGTTTTAATTGTTATATTTGCCACGAATGATATTTTACCGCTATATAAATATCAGTAGCTTAATTGCCTTTCGGCCGAAAGTGTTGAATGAATAATATTAAAAATAAAGATTTTCCGTATTTTTAATAAGCAACTTATTTCGAACCAGTCCAATTTTCGGATTCGATTACAACATATACCAAACTCCTAACCTCAAATATATTCGAAGATCATACCTTCGACAAATCGCGCATTTTACTATATTTATTAAGTTTTTTATACTATCTTGAGAGGTATACAACCCACCTCATGTAAAATGGTTATCTTAGCCTATGAATGCTTGTAATAGGAAGTATCGCTTGCGGGTTGCCCCTGCTGCTAGCACTGCAATTGGTCAGGGGTTACTGGTAACCCCATTCAATCGTAGGAACACAACAACGTTTCAGGGAGTTGGTATTTGGCTCCGTGTTTTTTTCTGTGAAAAGGGGGGTTTCACGGGCAGGCTGCGCCCTTCCTCATTTTGCTCAATGACTGTCATCTAATGAAAACAGCCGAGACCGATGGCTTAACGTTGTTCTCAGAGACTTAGAGGAACTCGAGACGACTGAATATAACCATAAACAGGTTGCCGTCGACGTTGCTTAACTTTTCTGATCGATCAGACCGGCACATGCATCGACGCCATCTAGCTCTTCAAAATTGTAACGTCACATATGAAACTTGAGTCACACTACATAGGATCCATATTAATACGAGATTTACGATGCTAAGTTTTAGTGAACATTCGAATTTCCCCAAGGAACATTATTTTCACATAAATCAACCCTTTCGCTGGGGTCTTTTGTGCCCTATCACAGACTACACCAGCCAATCCCAAGTGATTAATTGATTAATCAGAGCTTCGCGGCTAATTTTAATGATTTATGGCCCTAGTCGACCGGAAGTGAAGTTCTTAACCAAATTAATTTGTTCGATTTAATGATATTAGTTGAAGGATGGGTCAATACGCTTAAATCAATTTTGCAATGTTAAGACAATTCATCTTAAATGAATGTGTTGATTTAAATTTTAATATTAAATTTATGCCAGAAATTAGAAAAAGAAACGAGAATCAAGATAGTTGGCTCTAATGTGAGCTTTCTAGTAAGGTATTGCCGCAGTGTTCAAACATCTCAGCCTTATACATAAGCCAATAAACCACTTGACTGCGCATGAAGGAACCTGCATAAATATCTTACTGATTCGCGACTACCGACCAATGGGAGGATATTTTAACCAATAAGCCGATAAGATTCGCAATGTTGATCAGCGAACTAGCCAATTAAAACTGCGGGTTCTATTTTATTCGACCCATAGCGGTGAATTGAATTACTGTGCAAAATAGGCCTCATAGGTTTTCCATAGGTAATTTCCTTCATGCCTTATTGAAGATCGACATGATAGATAAGTTATATAATACATAAGTTTTACACTTACACCCCAATAGATACGAAAATTTACTTCTTGTAAACAGTATATCCAATTCTAACCAGCAAGAACTAGGTGCTACCTTTCACGCCAGTAATGTAGGTACATTATTTAATTGGCATTCTGGAACTGGTAACAGAAACATGTATACTCCATTTTCATTGCATGTTAGTTATCTCAGACACTATCGATAGTCTAAAGTAATTTTGGCTCACTATACTAATCTATTTGAAATTTTTACAGTATCTTTTTGAAATGCCGTATTAGATACATGTTTACATCTATACATATAAAAGTCAATTAGCGTACGTTAATCTTGCAAAAAATCGAAAATGGTTCCACTAATTCGATTTTTTTGTATCATCAACACATTGCCGGGTAGTTTTATAAAGAAAAAAATGTGGACGAAGTTACTGGAACCAAGTACTATTTTAACCTAACAAAATCTCCTTTCTTACAATTTCTAATAAATAATGGAACTTTCAATCCAGTTTAACCAGTATATTACTATATTGAGGAATGATGACACTAACTTCTACAGTCATCACTTGACGTAAGTGTAAGTAAATACGACACTTAGATTCTGCAACATATAAATAAACAACATCGTTCCATACTGACCTTCGTATTTTTTCGCTCCAGTCATCGGTCGTATATTATCCACTATATAGCCCTGTTTGTTGCCAAAGCCTTTTTCCTTATTGGTCATATTTATGGGAGATATCTAATAATACAATTGCCTTGACGTCACACCTAGGTAAGGGTTTCTGACCGTTTTTATTTTCCTACAGCATTTTAACAATTAGCTACAACTGTACGCTAGCGATTTAATTTTAATTAAAGCTATATATTTCATGCCAAATCCCTTGCTGTGTCGGCAGAGAGAATCGTGCACCACAAGACGCGGTCCTTACACACCTCGCCGGCTTCTTTAACGTTCATAGCATTTTCATATGTGTTTATGTATGATTAAAAGAAAGTATTGTATTAAGATACAACGTTATTAATAAAAATGCATCTACCTAAAATCGGTGTCATAATTATTGGATAGCGTACATCCTACTAATATTATATTATATATAAATGCGAAAGTTTGTATGTATGTTTGTTAGTCTTTCACGCTTAAACGGCTGAACGGATTTGAATGAAATTTGGCACGTAGATAGATTATGATCTGGATTAACACATAGACTACGTTATTTGACTTCACGCGGGCGGAGCCGCGGGCAGCAGCTAGTTATACATATATGTCTAATTTACTTTATTCAAACAATTTCACAAAAAAAAAAACGACGATTATTAATTTTGAAAAATACTTCTTGTACATTGATTGTGTGTACTACACATTATAATTCTAGTGTAATAAATACAGGCTAACAGGGTATACGTGGCGTGCCATTATACAGGATGATAGGGTCGGAGAAACGTTATAATAATTCAGAAAAAAGGGTCACTGGATAATTGTGGGCCGGTACTATAATAATTATCGCTTAATGTCTTGCGCGAGCCAGTTGTAAGCCGATTAAACCAGTTGCGTTGCGTGCAGAAACTGTGGGGGGACTGTTGCTGCATGTACCTGATAGTCTCAAATCCGTCACGTTTCATCGTTATTATGTCTATGAAAGTTGATACCATACTTTGTGGGCTCGTGTTTTTATGTTATATGTGATATTTTTGACAAAAAAGATGTATTTTTGACAAAAAAGATGTATTTTTCAAATCTTTGCTGAATTTTTAACAGATTTATACTTCTCCGAATTGTTAATTGACTTCGATAATAGTTTTTTTTAGACATGAGATCTTTCGCGAGAGACATTTCCTATTGATTTTTTTTTATAAATTTATAATAAAATGTTTATAATTACAACACAACCAAAAATGTTATTTACAAAAATCACAACTATTATTTTCACTCAGTTCACATGGGGTTACAGGCAGCAAGTGAAATTTTTTTTTCAAACCTATCAGGTAATCTCAAAATACCTACTTACAATTTTAACCAAAATAAATTACTCTTAAAATAATAAGATATATTATTAGGGGTTAAAATATAAAATTGTCTATTTGTACTGAAAAATTAAAATTCGTTTTTTTTCTAAGATGTAAGTATGATCATTCAAATCATGAGGCACTCAATTTTCATATCTTATTATCTTACTGATTTCATGCAAATGAGTCAATATTGTAGGTAAGGTAACGTCAAACCATGCCGCTAATTCCTGGGTAGTTTGACTGGGATCGGTTTCCACCATCTCTTTTAATTCAGCGTTATTCACCTGGAAGACCACTTCTTCCACGTGGTTCGTTCTTCAAGTCGAAGTTTCCATTACGAAAGCGTTTAAACTGCTTCAATAGCAATAGCCTCTAGCAATCTCCTCTCCAAACGCAGCATTGATATTGCGAGCCGTTTCTGCCGCGTTAGTTCCGCGTCTGAATTCGTATTCAAAAATTACTCGGATTTTCGATCTTCATTTTCATCTTTCCCGTCTAAACTGAATAAAGAAACAATTGAAGTTAAAAAATCAAATCTTGCGCATTTTTTAAAATAAAATTCATAGGTACCATGTGAAATAAATTTCACTCGAAAATCTCACACCATGAAGGTTTAATGTCAATTGTATCTATTACTATAAAACGACAATTTCATAATTTGCCCCCTATTGTTTAATACGTACTCATAGTAGTTTCGTACGTATTATATATCTTAATATTTTAAGAGTCACAAATATTTATCCTGCATGATATAAAGTGAATACTGTAGACCATGAACGAATACAAAAACGAGCATCGTTCGCGTATTACATACCCGCTGCCAACGCGCAGCAACTCCTTACCACCTTTCTACTCTACTCCTCGTGTATTGGAATAGTCATACGTCCAGGGAATCGTTATTTGGCTACGGAGTTGAACACGTTTTTACGTGGAGGTAGTAAATTAAGAGATCTGTTTCGCTTTAAATACTCTACCCCTTTATCGTCAGAACTTCAGATTAAAATTGTAAGGGTGTACCGTGTACATGTAACTTTTTGTTCTAAAGATGAGGGAAGTCAATTACATCTAACTATTACAACTAACACTGAAAAAAATGAAGCTACCTATCTTCCCGCCTTAAGAAGTCGTAACGCGCTTATTTTTGTTTACACTACACTATTATTACCATTTACACTAGGACTGCTGCACTGCACATTGTTCTTATCACTAATCTGTCCACTGTCCCAAAGAAAATTGAGCAATCCGTACCCCCTTTTTTAATACAAAAACAATTTAAACCAAAAGAATAATACATTCATAAATTTAATTGCACAATTTCGCGATAAAGCATGGAATTGGTGTCGTAATTGTACACAGAATTATCCGCTAATAAGGATTGAGCGTGGCCACCCGCTCAGGTGCTGCGGGGACTAAATCCGTCATAAATAAATTTGATTTGACACTTGCAAACAGCAATATGGCAACGTAAAACAATTTCGGTGACGAAATTTAATAAAAAATTAAATACAGCTATTGCCGTTGGAGATTTTGATTTATATATTTTGTTGCATACTTTTATTTTGCTGGATAAGCATGTACGTTTGAAGTACATGTCACAGCAGTGTGTACAAAGCAGTGCTATCCCATTGGATAAGGAGCCGGCCTATTGAGCAACGAGTCCAAGTTTCGAATTCTGGAATGTACCACTGAATTCGTGTTTGGGGATTTATGTACATATTTGTAATTATCACCTGCTCGGCGGTGAAGGAAAACATCGTGAGGAAACCCGCACGGCCAAGAAATTATATTTCGATAGACGTGTAGACCTAACTTATGAAAAATCTGGTCTTCCCTCTGTGTTGTGAAAGTCTGACGGCAGTCACTCCATGTCAAAATCAGTAGGTATCTTCGCGACATCTTTTGGCTTAGCTAGTGGGCCCCACTAGTCCTAATGGATTAGAAAACGGGATATCTAACGCTAGGAACACGAAAGAAGAAAAAGAAAGCTTGAAGTAAATTTCAGTAACTTCAAGTTAAGTCGTAAGCAATGAAGTATTTTGTCACCGAGTTGTTTCGTTCCTTATTTTTAGGGTTCCGTACCCAAAGGGTAAAACGGAACCCTATTACTGAGACTCCGCTGTCCGTCCGTCTGTCACCAGGCTGTATCTCATGAACCGTGATAGTTACACAGTTGAAATTTTCACACATAATGTATTTCTGTTGCCACTATAACAACAAATACTAAAAAATAGAATAAAATAAATATTTAAGGGGGACAACAAACGTGATTTTTTTGCTCGTTATTGATAACGGCAATAGGTAGACGCTTGAAATATTCACAGAATATTTAGTTATATATTCACTTTAAGAATAAACAATTAAATTAAAATAAAACAAATATTTTAGGGGGGCTCCCATACAACAAACGTGATTTTTTTGCCGTTTTTATAGATAATGGTACGGAACCCTTCGTGTGCGAGTACGACTCGCACTTGGCCGATTTTTTATATACTGTCGGGAGGCATGCAAGCATACGGCCCACCTCATGGAAAATTATTATCATAGGCTGAAGTTTTCTGTGAGATTAATTAAAATATTCTTCCTTTTGTCAGTAGGCTCGAATTGTTGAGATATTCAGGCGCGAAAATACAACATTTTTGTGAGAGCGGGGTGCCTTCATGTGCAGTCAAGTTTATAGTTTATTTGTTTATGGTGTAAGGTTATCAGTAAGCTTATGATAATAATTTATCGGAGGGACGGCAAAGCGTTACTAGTATTGTACTTTACCTTTTCAAATCTGCGTGCGTAGATTGCCTTTGCCTATAAATTCGTTGTTTCTTGACAGCTCGCGTCTGCACCGAAACGTTCAATCTATTCTGCTTAGCATTCGAACGGGAACAACCTGTACCTGACATACAATCGTATGCGAATCGAGCATGAGAGCACAGAACATGCGCCAGCGGAGAACTTTTATACCAAACGAAAGTTGTTTTCGCGTGTTTTTAAATAAAATTCCGTATAGATGCAATCTCTGCTTTGTCAGACGATCGAGTTTTCAGAATACCTGTATGAACGATACGCCAGTGCATTGTGCCAGTTACCAGCGATATATTTTCCCTGCAATAAATTTAAAGAATGGAAAATTCCTCAGTTTCCCCGCAATAACAAGTATGCATCTCAATTTTTCATGTATCTAGTTTCCGAGTTTATTCCGGGATGGTATTTTTAGTGAGTGCAAAGACTGTTCTTACGTGCTCGGAAATGAAATTATATTAAATGTATTGCTAGCTTATATGTAGAAGTACTGTTTACATAGAGGTATATTTATTTAGTTGGCGGCTTTTGTTGTTTGTGGGAAGTTTAGTTTATACACTGCCCACAGCAACTACAGTACTCTTTTATGAGAGCAGGCATTAGAGTACTATGGGATTGACGATGAAATCTCTTACCGAAATCTCTTCATTCTACATCCAAAAATGCTCAGGCGTAGATTAAAATGACATTAGCTACGTCATTTTGACTGTCTTGAAAAAGGCAGATTATCTATGTTCGTCGTGTTGTGTACCACACACTCATCGACATCTCGAAAAGGCTCAACTGATTAGAATCTCAAACTGTCTTCTGTTAAGATACATCCGAATCTGGACGCCCATACGTTTAGTAAAGAACTAGTTATAAGTATCAAAACGTAAAGAAAAACAAACATACAATGTAGTTATCTACATATATCTCCACGTCAAGTCTGGTAGATACTGAACCACGCGTCACATGACTGTCCTTTCACACCTCACTCGTTTCTTCAACATCGTAGTTTTTTCGGGGTTCCGTACCCAAAGGGTAAAACGGAACCCTATTACTGAGACTCCGCTGTCCGTCCGTCCGTCTGTCACCAGGCTGTATCTCATGAACCGTGATAGTTAGACAGTTGAAATTTTCACAGATGATGTATTTCTGTTGTCGCTATAACAACAAATCCTAAAAAATTGAATAAAGTAAATTTTTAACGGGGCTCCCATACAACAAACGTGATTTTTTTGCTCGTTTTTGCTCGATATTGATAACGGCAACAGGTAGACGCTTGAAATATTCCCAGAATATTTAGTTATATATTCACTTTAAGAATAAACAATGAAATATTTAAGGGGGCCTCCTATACAACAAATGTGATTTTTTTGCCGTTTTTATAGATAATGGTACGGAACCCTACGTGCGCGAGTTCGACCCGCACTTGGCTGATTTTTTTTATGATCATACGCTCGCCAGTTTCTGGTGCTCCTGACCACACATGCCAAAACACAACCAATTTGGACATGATAGCTGAGTTTTAGATATCTTCGGCTCCTACATTCTTTTAGGTACTTTCGCATTGTATATCTTGTTCGTAATTTCCTCTTTTTCTACATGTCCGAACTAACGGAGCGTGCTTCTTATTTTAACGTACAATGTAAACAAATCAAACCTCCTTTGTAAACACGTAACAAGATTAGACGAGTATCTGTATATATACCAGCATTGAACAAATCATAAAACCAACATTCGACATTATATATTCATGTAAGATTGTCTATATAATAAAAAGCCGTTCGTTTCACGCGTTCCCACTTAAGTCGTGACGTCAAAACCGATCTCGGGGGCCGCGCCTCTTTTTATAACTCCGTGCGGAGACTCCCAGGAGTGATCTCTGAAATCCGGGAAGGACGTGGAGAATGGATGTAGGAAAACCGGTGGAAAAACCAGTCCGTATCTTATTGGAAAGGCACTGTTTAAGACACCGTGGCAAGTTGACTATATTGTCTTTCAAAAATCTCGCGCTTTGGCTTGTTTGAACATACCAAAGGCTCACAAACTTCTTAATTTTGAGTGGTCTATTTAAGACTTTTAACGCTACTTCGGGAGGCAAACGAACATACTGCCCACAAAATGTAAAAAAAATACTATGACCTTTGAACGCTCAAACTCATGCAATATATAATACTCATTGAGTATCACTCGAGCATTGCCCGCAGCTAACGTAGCAAGTCTTCGGTAGCTTACTGGTAAGCTCCCTCACTGGCAGGAACATAACTCTCCAGAGAACATTGTTTGGTTGCAATTTTCTCTGAAGCGGAGGTACTTTCCATCTATTTATCTAGCGCAGGTACTTGTTATGATCATCCATAGAAAGGCTTGGGCTTATACGACGCAACAACACCATCGGTCTTCTAAAATCAATTTAAGTTATTCAAACGAATTGTGTCCATATTGCATCGATGATAGAACGCCGCATATTCTCGCCGAATTATGAAATTAGATATTTTGAAATTAGACAACGGATGTCCATAATCATATCCATGGATTCTGTTCCTCACGGAACCCTAAAACATACAATAATTCCGAACGGCATGGAACGAATAGCGCGCGATATTACGCCCTCCCGGATTGCAGGTTTCTCTTTCGACATCTAATTTTCGTTCCAGATTTTATAGGCTTCGAATATACGGAGGTATAATTTTGTCTGTTGGTAGGTGTGTGTCAGCTTTTTATTACCGGTACGTCAAGAGAACTGATTGAAATTACATTTGGTTCAAGTATTACAGTATTCATATGTCGCATTATTCTTTATTTTCATGTTTCATAATATCCATTACTGTCTCTCGTATTGTTAAAGGAAGCCAAATCTTAAAACATACTCCATTTTTTGGATTTCGTATGGTAACCTATTATTAAGACTCGGTTATCTGTCCGTATCTGGGTCCATATCTGTCTGTGGCATGGCTGTTTTTTGAACCGTAAATATAAACCGTAATATAACCGTAAATATTAACTTGAAATTTTCTATGTGTGTTTCTGTGACCGCTACAAGGAACGTGATTTTTAGGCGTTTTTTATACGGTAATACGGAACCTTTTAGACGCGAGACCGACCCCCATTTAACTGGTATTTATATTTTTCTGGCTTCCACTATGTTTAGCGGAAGTGTTTTCAAGACTCGAAGCTTAATACTTCTATATATTTTTCGTAATAAATGTACCTCTACTTGTTGAAGCCTCGCGCATCTCCCTACCAAATAATCCAGATCGTAGATTCTTTAAATGCGATCGAATCTGCCTATCTATAAGTTCACGCCAAATTCCTTGCGGTGTAGGGGCAAGTGAGAACCGAGCGAATGTGAGGTTCACATTCATAGCTCTTCCCATACACGCTCGTAGATTTCTAGGGCTCCTGACAGATCAAATAATTTCATATAATTGTCTTGATCTGATTTTAGGGTTCTGGGTTAGGGTAGTAAACAAGGAACCCTTATAGTTTCGCTATGTCCGTCCGCCCGTCCATCCGCGGCCTAGCTCAAAGACGTTTGACACTAGAAAGCTGTAGTTTGGCATGTCAAAGTCAATGTCAAAATCTTTTTATTCCGTAAAAATGGCTACATTTGTTTGGAATCGTCACAATTTTTTTCCCTACCGTGCAGTTTATGACTAGGTGAGCACTGATAAAAATACTGCCAAAAAACTCAGGCATCCCTCTTTTGGTCCCTCCCTCATGTATTATATTAACTATGCTGACAAAGTGGTAGAATAAAATCTTGGAAAAGTTTTTTGGTGGAAAGGAAAGAAATCATCGTAGTAGGCCATATAGCGAATTTAAAAGGAAAACTAAAGGCTATGCATGCAGGCTTTACAGGTTAACGAGTAATAGTCGGCAAACTTTTAAAATGTATTTTCTTTTATGAAAACGTACAAATGTCATAGAATATGACATTGCACTTATCTGCACTAAGCGCTTTGCTTCCAAGTTTCTGATTTGAGCGGCCTAGTAGTGGAACTCCTCCCTTGCGATAAATAGGCAATTTCATAGTTCATTTGAATTTCATCCATAATTTTAGTTCCGATATTTTACAGTAGATGGCGATTTGAAATTACATCGCTCTGTGGTTTCGATTTCATCAATGTTAGCAAAGCGAAGCATATACGGAACCCTACTCTGCGTGGCCTGGCATGCACTTTTCCGGTTTTTTCTATACTAACCGTATCTTTGCGTTGCTTCTAAATAATCAACAAATATCGTGGTCGTAATTGCACCTACAGCTTGCTTACAGTGCACCCTTGTAAGTTTGTTAATGTGGACTCATGTATATTTTATTTTTTACAGGTACGTATATTGACAGGAAGATACACACTAAATGTGGAGTTACAGAGATCTAGCACCATCCATACTGACTGGTAACAAACTTAATGCTTGTATTAAATTATGGAACTACTAGCTGCTGCCCGCGGCCCCGCCCGCGTGGGGTCAAATAACGTAGCCTATGTGTTAATCCAGATCATAATCTATCTACGTGCCAAATTTCATTCAAATCCGTTCAGCCGTTTAAGCGCGAAAGAGCAACAAACATCCATACATACAAACTTTCGCATTTATAATATTAATAGGACATAATTACTAACGATCATTTAACTTTGTTGTTGTACTTAGTTGTTATGTAAGGATCGAGTCACGTGGCGCTCGGTTCTCTCTGCCTACCCCGCAAGGGATTTGGCGTGAAGTTGGTAAGAAATATTCGTAGATCATTTATCCTGGATTTTAAGAATATATTGCAAAAAATACCGACATTCCGAGGGTGGGGACCTGGTGATCTCTTTCCAGGATCTAATCCTACTTCAGACACCAACTCCTCCACATACTAGATTGACGATCATGAATAGATTTAAGTTTTTTTTTTATACAACTAGGAATGCTCCATTGGTTCGGGCATGTAAAAAGTCTACCACGACCGAATTGGTCGTGTTTAATCAGGAGATATCAGGAGCTCTAGAAACCGGCGAACCTGCATGAAAAGAATGAATGTTAATGAAGCGGGCGAGATGTGTGAGCACTGCATCTCATGGCGCTCGGTTGTCTCTGCCTTCTCACGGACCTGAGGATTATGGAACCCTATCACTCGCACTTAGCCCGTTTTTTTACTTTATTACACGAGAAAATGCTATATCTCCTAAATATAAAGACATTACAATTCAGCTTACGCTCGACACCGCAATGTGCCCACAAACATTAACTTATAAATGGAGTTTGCAGCACCAACATACAGCCATCGCACACGCCCATAAAACGTGTTCCTCATTACGCATTAATTATTAGATCCTATAAGTAACGCGTGCTCTTCAAACGTAATATCATTTAACGCGAGATTGGTGCGAGAAAATGTTACTCGGGCCGCGAGATATGCGCTAGGGTTGCCTGTGCGCGCATATAACGCGTGCTTAGAACGTACATTTGAAAGTAGCTGAAGTCCCGCTTGGTAGTGACATTTTTTTATTGGAGGTTCTGTACTTAAAATTTTGACCAATACATCAGTGACACTAATGTATAGCTTTTATAATAATCTACATTCTATAGACTAGAATTACAATGTAGAAAATATTGTTTTAACAAAAGGTGCTAATACAGTGGCGTTTGCTGATAGCGTTTGAAATTATGATGTAAGAGAATTGGTCTGAAAGAGAGTGTCGATGTTAAGTAAAAAAGGCGTGCTCCGTTAGTTCGGACATGTAGACAGAATGCATGATGAAATAATGACGAAACAAATATACAATGGGAAAGCGGGCGGACGTAGGAGACGAGGAAGACAAGACTCATCTACTATGACCAAATTGGTCGTGTTTTATCAGAAGGTTATATCAAGAGCCCTAGGAACCTGCGAGAGTGCATGTAAAGAGTTATGAATGTTAAAGAAGTGAGTGAAGTGTTTAAGGACCGCGTATTATATCGCTCGGTTATATCTGCCTATCCCACAAGGGACCTGGTGTGGAGATATACATACATGCTATTGTAATAATTCAATTGTAAATATGGAATAAATGTTTCTATTTTATTCTATGATACCGGTGACAAATATCCTAGGATATAGTTACATCCTTATGTACCAGGTACACGTTCATTCTAGTCAATCAGTCTGCCACATTATTGCTGAACTACACAGGCAGTGAATGAGAGTTTTTTACAAGGCTGAATGTTACAGGAGACATAGCGACGGAGGTCTGTGGTGTCTGGTCCCGTGTGTGGTGACTATATGGGACCAAAATTAAATCCAATCATAAACAAGAAACGGACCAACTCCCGATATAAGTGTTTCGTATGAAGTCTATAAAATAATCCGAAGTGCACAGAAATTTATTATAAATATTGTACTAGCATTTAGGTAAAAAGAATAACAGAACAGATATACAACGCCAAAGTGTAATGATGAAGTCAGCCACCATAAGCTGGCGAATAGTTATGAAAGCAGCTATGCGTCATAAAGAAGCTAGTGAAGTATGTAAGGATCGAGTTTTATGGTACTCAGTTCTCTCTGTCTACCTCCCAAGAGATCTAATTTAAATGGATAGGTATTCAGCTAGAGTATGTGGAATAACAGATATGTGCTATTGTCCGCTATACTAGGAACTAAGTATGGCATATAATTATGGCTCAGCCCCATAGAAAACATACGTTCTCTGTGACGCTGATTTAAGGAGTACGTGAACCTTCAGACAAATAACAATTCCATGGAAGATTGTAGTGTTTCTGCAAGTGACTAAGATCCTGGAAGTTCCTCAGTTTGCCAACAGGGTAGCGAGTAATATATATTTTGTTGTAAGGGTTCGTAGGCTGCTGCTACCACTTCAATTCTGTATTCTTATATTTACTTACTATAAAACATTTTAAGTAAACAAACTTTCAAATTACATATTTTTATATCAAAAAAGAACAAGTGCTCACTAAATATCTTCAGATGTAAGTATTTGATGAGCGTTATTTTATTTTGTAGATTAAGTTTGCAATATTATAAATTTGATATGGCGAGTTTATGCGTCAGGAGTTCGGAATGTTGTTAAAATATTTGTAAGATACAGTGTGAAAATAAAAATCTTAATATTTGCAAAAAAAAACAAAAATGTATTCTCAACGTTCTTTTTTTAGGGATGTCGACAGCCCTGTCTAGTGTTGACATTAGCAACCGACGGGATACTAATCGCTCCTGACACGCGTCACGACGGAGCCGAGGAATTTCCACGGATTTTCTTACATTGCTTTTCATTACACAGACGGTTACTAAATTTATATAATTTCGCTGTGCATTTTTGTGATAACCCTATTGGTCGTTAAAAAGTTATTGCCGTTATAGGGTTGCGCACCGAAATAATAAATAGGAGTTTATGCTACGTCTCCCATATGTCAGTCTGTTGTTATATTTGACAGCAGTATATTTTAGCAACTACTATATCTTTATCTTTATATCTTTATTTCTCCCACAAAATTGACAATTTACACACACTTTTATATCATAACAAATTGTGTGGGAGACTGGTGCCCGAGCTAGACTAAAAGGCCTGTATTTCGGGTCACCAGGTCTCCACCCCAAGATGTTGCACAGTTTGTGTTTACAAATACTATATATTACTAATTTATTAAAATCAAATTAAATAAAATGTTTGACCATAAATGACAGTTTAAAAATATTTTATTTTTATTGAAATAGAGGGTGTAATTGAATTTTGAAGTGGATCATGTTACTAGCGAAGTCTGATGCAGACTATTCAAAGTCGTCATAGAATTGATTGACGTGTGTATGACGTGACATGACGTGAATTATAAAATCGAACGAAGTAAAAGTATTGACGCCCTGTCACACTGGAGACGGCATTATTTTTATTATATGTTGTACACAAACGTAATTATAACATTTTAATTGAATGTGATACGATCAATCATTATACTTCTATCTATCAACTTTGTATAGTCCGTTCCGAGGTAGACAGAGAGAACCGGGCACCATGTGACACAGTATAAACACACCTCAATCACATCTTTAACATCCATAGCTCATACCATGCACGCTCGGTTCGTAGGGATCCTGACATTACCATCCGATGGAATTAGTAGGTAATTTTTATAACAGGAATTATGGTGATGCTACTTTATCACAAAGGCTTGTTGGGTTCGATTGCCATACAGGACAAACATTTGTGTGTATGAACATGTCTGTTTGTCTTGGCCTGGATGTTTTCAAGATAGGTAGGGCGCATCAAAGTAGACTGACGTGGGAAATACCTCCAACTCACAGAAAAAGGTGCCAAATTACAAGCCCCTCCTCTATGGTTGTTGCATTCCTGTGAGTGAGTGAGGTTACCAGTAGGCTCCTAAGGAGGTGCTGTGTTATCAGCAAGGGTGTCAACGCGCGAGTTTTACTTCATGTATTCATAGGCCACGGTATCCACTTTACATCAGCTTGTATGCTTGCATACCTCCTTACGTTGTGTAAAAAAAAACACGACCGATGTGGTTTATTCGATACATACAATTAAATTACTACAATAGCATACAATAAGATAGTAATTATTAATACACTTTTTATATGAAAAGGATCTCCGCTCAATATGAGTTTATACAAAACATTTATAAAATTATTTATGTTAAAAAAATCGAATTAAAGAATAATTTCTCACCAAATAATCATCGGGCGTAAGTATTTTGTGTTCGTTATTTTTTTACAGCATCTTGGGTTGAGTTTGGAGCATGTTGACAATACGTTCTTTTTTAGTGATGTCGACAGCCCTGTCTCGTGTTGACATTAGCAACCGACGGGATACTAATCGCTCCTGACACGCGTCACGGCGGAACCCTGGAATTCCCCCGGATTTTCTTATATTGCTTTTCATTACGCAGATGGTTATTGTATTTCATAATCTTTCTGCGCATTTTTGCCATGACCCTATTGGTCGTTAATAAGTGGTTGTCATTTTAGGGTCAGATAACGAAATAGTAAATCATACTTACTTCATAATCATACTTGCACTAATTAAATCCATAATAAATGTATATTTGACATGAATATTCAATGGTGTTGCTGCGACGGCGTTCAGGAAGCAACACACATTTTGTCAACGTCGGGAGGCATATAAGCATACGACCGATATAAAGCAGTTACCGTAGGCTATGAACGCTTGCAACACATTAAGTATAACTTGCGCGATGCTACCTCTGTTGCGAATACAGCAACTCCTTAGTACATGACATGTTCACACGAAAGTGTGTCCTGCGTGGAAGTAGAACCCTCAGGCGTTTGTGTGTAACAAAGTAGTGTTACTAACAACTGCACCACCAAGCTCGTGAATTTTGCTAGTGGATTTATCAATTGAAGTGCATATGTATAAATTAAAAAAAAGCCGTCAAGTGTGAATCCGACTCGCGCTCTGAGGATTGCGTAAAAAAATATTTTCGCAAATTATTGTCACAAAAAAGTATTTTTTTTAGGTGGCACCATAAATTTACGGTTTTCAATTTTTCCCTTTACTTGTGCTACATGATATTGCTTGTTACCAAAGTTTCATGATTCTAGTTCAACGGGAAGTTCCCTATGGGTTTTGATTCCCTTGCGAGTGTCAAAATAAACGCGCATAAACGAGGCATAAACAGCCGTATCTTTTGATTGCGTTGACTTAGAAGTTTGATTTATTCACTGTTCGAAGCGATTATAGACCTGAGCATTTGGTATTCATTTCAGCTTGATAGCTCCACCGGTTCCTGAGGAAAAGGGTCTTGACAGACAGACGGACAATCCTAAAAGTGATCCTAAAAGGGTTCCGTTTTTCCTTTTAAGGTACGGAACCCTAAAAAGAATAATATCTCTAACTTCACGACAAATCCCTTGCGGGGTAGGCAGAGAGAACCGAAAATAAAAGAATAAGATATGCACTATATACGTTTGCCTATCGGTCTAGTACAGTGGCTACTGCATCTTGCAGTTATTTATTGCAATAACTTTTCTTTATACAACTTTAATGTTTAAAAAAAATTCAGTCGTCAGTATTAACGCTTGCAATCACTAGCGCAGTGCCACGTCTGCTGATAACTCAGCACCTCCTTAGAAGCATACTGGTACAGTAACTCGGCAGTAACTCGGCAAGTAAAACACTTGAAACACTTTCAAACAAAGCCTTCGTTTTTTCCTAATCTTTCCATTGACTTCCAAGCACCGAACTGATTGCCGTCGAAATACCATACCGACAATTAAATATCAAAATAAAAAAAAGCATGATATTAAATATCAAAAAAAAATCATAATAATCAGATCTGATCTGATTTAGACGAGCTAGATGGCGCAGCGTTTAATAACGCGACTTTGTCGCTGACGCTCGTGGGTTCGATTTCCACACAGGGCAAACATTTGTATGCATGAACATGTCTGTTTGTCTTAGTCTGAGTGTTTTTAAGAGAGGTAGGGCGTCTCAAAGCAGCCCGTCTGTGTAAGTACCTCCACCTTACAGAAGACCGTAGCCAAATAACAAGTCTCTGGAGGGTTGTCGTGTTCTTGCGTGTGAATGAGGTCACCAGTAAGCTCCTAAGGAGTTGCTGTGTTAGCAATAAAGATGGCGAGTGATATTTAAAGTATTACAAGCGTTCATAGGCTGCGGTAACCGCTTTACATCACATAGACCGTATGTATAAAACAAAAGAAAGACCTTCCAGGGAGATGTTGTTTGGCTGCCGTGAGGCAGAAGTACTTCCCCTGTCGACTTTAATGCCCTACCTCACTTGAAAACATCCAGCCGAAGACAAACAGACACGTTCCTGCACACAAATATTTATCGTGTGTGGGAATCGAATCCACGAGCGTTGATGTTAAAGTAGAATTACTAACAACTCCGCCATCCTAACAACTTACCCTGTTAAAACATAATCAAGGCTTAACTTGTAAGCGAGAAAGGATCGTAGTAATTTGATCTTTTCTCGCTTGTAAATTACATACAAATAGACAAATGCACGTGATCACCCGTCTACGAACTGAAATCAATCATGCTAATGCGAGATGGGAAACTCATCAAAATGTCTAATTCTAGAACCAGACAAACAGTCGAATTCAATTAACAAAGTGATCAAGTTCTTGAAGCTAGAAACTGACTCAGCCATCTTGCTGGCTGGATCAATTAAACGAAGTGTTTAATTTTGATTGCGTGTAATGAATAAACATTTTAAATATTTGATGTTAAGCGGTAACTGCTGACCACAAACAATTAAATTAAACCACCTTAGAATGTATCTCATGTTTGTTTTCAGGAACACCGTTCCTATATAAAATCTATATGTTTGTCTGTGCGTTTGTCTGTGTGTTTGTCTGTCACTTTTTTTCGAATTTTCTAATTTTGACTTCAGATTCGGATTCAGCATAAAAAAGCAGAATAGGAATGTTCAGGAACACCGTTCCTATCTCTTAAGGAACATGGTCAAAATGGACGACAAACTAATATAACTAATATTTTGTTTATTTTTAATTGTAACAGTATTTATGGCCAGACTAAGTATAATTGACAAGCGAGGTGTTCCTCCGGCAATGCAAGCATGCGTATTCTCAACTGGTTAGTTTTGTATTTAATGTATCTATATATTTTTATTTCTTTTTCATCTATATGTATTGTTTTGTTTAACAGTCATTTCGTACTGTTTAGGTAAAGTTGATCTGCGTAACTTTATGAAATTTATGATAATGTTATTGGTGTGTTCTCTCACCCACATTATCCACCACACATATTATCCTGTCAATGGCTCTAGGTTGACTGGAAGAGATCTCTTTTAGGGATAAGTCCGCATTTGTAACATTAGATTTAATTTCATTGTAATTTATTTTTAATTTATCGTAGAATAACGATATTACAACAACAACAACCACTTGACTGCGTATGAACACACATGCTAATAAAAAATATCTCAGCGATACGAGTCTACTGACCAATGGGAGAATATTTTAACCAATAAGCCGATAAGTAACGCGATGTTGATCCGTGAACTAACCAATAAGAGATGCGCCTGACTTTGCTTACCAAATAAAAAAGTAGGACGGTAGAAATACCTTTCTACCGTCCTACTTTTTTATTTGGTAGGTAGCATCAAAGCAGCCCGTCTGGAGAAGACCCTCCACCACACGTTAAACCGTAGCCAAATAACAACTCCCTGGAGGGTTGTTGTGTGTGCGTGTGAGTGAGGTCACCAGTAAGCTCCTAAAGAGTAACTGTGTAGTAGCAGAGGTGGATCGAGCTAGTCATACTTAATGTATTGCAAGCGTTCATTGGCTACGGTAACCGCTTTACTTTGACGAGCTCGGTGGCGCAGTGGTGAAACGCGCTGTGACGTTACTTTGACACCAACACTCGTGGGTTCGATTCCCACACAGTACAAACATTTGTATGCATGAACATGTCTGTTTGTATTGGTCTGGTTATTTTCTATGTATAATAAGTATGTATTTACAAAAAAAAATGTATTTACGTATGTTTATCACTTGTCTAGTACCCATAACACAAGCTTCGCTTACTTTGGGGCTAGGTGGCGCTGTGTAATTTGTCCGACAATATTTATTTATTTATTTATATTTATTTACTTCAGGTGAGCCGTAAGCTTATATGCAACCGACCGTTCTAAAAAAATGTTTATGTTCTAAATAGCTATTACTGCTAATATATGCAATTACATGCATTTTGAATGTCCATAATCTTAACTGTATATATGCATGATAATTCACAGTTACGCCTGTGGTGCTGCATACAAATGTTCATCATAATCGGTAAAGCTTCATGTACCAGTTATTATCAGTGTGGTTCCCAAACGTAATGCGACCTTAACTAGGGCCACCATCGATATAAATAGATTTAGAACAAAAATCGTCTATATAGAACTTGGGAACCGAGATACACTCGCCTATTTTCAGGATGACACCCGATCACCCAAGAACATTATTTCTTCACACGCTATGAACATAGCAACCATCCAGCATATATTGCGGACCTCGCACCTGTGATTTCTTTACATTCCCGAAATTGACAGTTTTTAGAAGTTGAGGTTGGGATCAATGGAACTCGTGTTTTGAAAAATGTGTAAAGCTTTTAACTTTTATTTATGAGTTTCGCAAATCTTTCAGTACGCCCTACGTATTACGTTTCTCAGCGCTAGAATTGTTACATGTTTCTTAAATTCATCAGGTCATGAGAATCAAAGATAAAGATAAAATAGTATATTTCATTACAAGTGCGGAAAGCCTGTCATTGCAAAGAGTTCCGACAAATGTCTACCCGAGCCGAGGCGCAGCCGAAGGTGAGGGTTGACAGTCGGAACTCTTTGCAATGACGGTTCCGCACGTGTACTGAACGACTATTTTTAATACAGTTGCGAAAGAAAAAATGAAGCAATTTAATACAATAATAAAAACACAATAACCTCAACTAACTAGGAAAATGGTGCCGACCGTAAAAGAATATAAGCAGAGATTTTCTTTTGTTTTCTTCACCCATTCTGGGTAGGCAAAGGGAACTATGCCCGTACAGCCAAGTCTTTAGTAGAATTTTTTTATTGATATGAAATGAAAATGAAATTTAATGAGATGAAATGAAATGAAACCTAACCTAACTCATTGAATCAAATCATTAAATCTGATATTGAAACAAATTAGTAGCTTCTTTTTAGAAATATTTGCATGAATAATAAAAACTTCTATGAATTTTTTTTAGTAAAAACTTCGTGGTTGGTTTTTTCTTTTTAATAGACATTATTTTGACAGTTAGGAAAGAGAACGCACGAGTTCGGAAAAGGTAAAGAAAAAGCTCGAGTATGTAATAGCCCACATCCCGAACGCTATACGTCCCTGCAATACGCCACTTTTTGAGCAACTGTATTAAAAATTCTTTATTTGCCATTTGGCCCTCGCGGGCCATTGGCGATCATCTGGAATAAATAGTTTTTACCATGATTTTTGATAGCCGGGAATGGGAAAAAGATGATGAAAATAAAAAAGTGAATATAGGTAATCCAGTACAACAGCAACTAACCACATTTTCCTATAAATTATTAACTGACATACGAGATTATTAGCGTCGCATGATTAAACATTAATATGCCATCTCGACAATAATTGAATTACTGATAACAATTCCTATTGATATAGTTATGGGCGTAGCGGCTGACAAGTGGTAATTATCGTCTCTTAGTGGTAACATATGAGGATATAATATATATACTTTTTAAGAAGTCGCAATGCCGATTTATCTGCATGGAGTTTAGGATCTCCTTGTGATACATAAAATAAATCTATCTATAATCTATATATCAATAATTCAATTATTAATAACAATTCATATTGATATGGTTATGGGCGTAGCGGCTAACAAGTGATAATTATCGTCTCTTAGTCATAACATATGAGGATTTAATATTATACTTTAAAAAAGTAGCAATGCTGATTTATCTGCATGGAGTTTAGGATCTCCTTTTGGTGCATAAAATAAAGATTACACGAAATACAGTATTTCACATTAAAGGGCAGCCTTTACTAGTAAGGGTTAACAGATGTATATGCAGACAGATATATGTTTACCTGACTTGCCTGACATGGTGGACTCAGGTCGATATGCCTTGAGGCACGGGAAACATTCGGATGGTTGTATGACATTAAAGGGTTGCGCAGACGAGGGATGGCCCTTTTGGGTATTTCTTGTCCGTCAAAATAGAACACTTACAACTGAATCTCATGACGCACGCGAGGGACTGAAAGTACCGCGGTCAAGATGTCCCTCGAACAACTGGGGACATACAAAAGTACGCGGTAGTCCCCAAAATAAATAGAACTAAAGTGCCAAGGCGCGTCAACTAATTAAATAAAATTAGTATTGTTACATGTCTAGAATAACCATAATACAAAAAAAATATGCATTATTTTCTTGTATTTATGTATGTATGTATATCTTCACGCCAGGTCACTTGCGGGGTAGGCAGAGAGAACCGAGCGCCATAAGACGCGGTCCTTGCATACTTCACTCGCTTCTTTCACATTCATACCTCTTTTCATGCACGCTCGCTGGTTCCTAAGGCTCCTGACATCACCTTCTGATAAAACACGACCAATTTGGTCATGGTAGGTTAGTCTTGGCCTTCCTCAAACTTTCCTTTGTATTTATGTATTGTATAGTTACCGCTACACTAAATTTTAGACGGACATTTGATCCCACAACGTGTCCGTTGAGTCCATGATACTCGACGGACATTTTTTGACGGTACGGAGATTGTTGTCCTCCACAGACTAAACTCCTTCGTCTGCGCAGGCCTTACGAGTATCGGTTCTCTATGCCTACCCCGCAAGGACGAGCTCAGTGGCACCACGGTCAATAACGCGACTTTAACACCAACGCTCGTGGTGTGCATAAACATGTCTGTTTGTCACTGTCTGGGTGTTTTTAAGAGTGGTATGCCGCATCAAAGCAGTCCGACTGGGGAAGTACCTCCCAAGGAGTTGCTGTGTTAGCAGCAGAGGTAGCATCACGCGAGTAATACTTCATATTACCAGCGTTCAGAGGCTACGGTAACCACTTTACAAAAGGTTACACAGGTGAACCGTATGCATGTATCCCCTCAACGTTGTATAAAAAAAAAGAAATTGGTGCGAAATTATAGTATATGGCCGTTACGTGTTTGTCATCAATCGCTACAACTCTCATCAAAGAACCAACATCACGTAAAAAAGCGTAGCTCATTGCTCCGTATTATCAGCGTTTCTGCGTCGTAAATCGACGAACCTAAGCCTGCTACACTTGCTGCGTACATCTATATACTAATATATCAAGTGGAACAGTTTGTTTTAATGAGCAAATCTCTTGAACAGAATCAGATTTAAAAAAATATTTTTGCATTCGATAGCCTAATTCTGGAGGAAGGTATTTCTAATTAATTCTGACTACTCAACATCGTTCAACATCGACCCTTGGAAGCCAAGGAAAAAAAATCGGCCAAGTGCGAGTCGGACTCGCGCACGAAGGGTTCCGTACCATTATCTATAAAAAAGGCAAAAAAATCACGTTTGTTGTATGGGAGCCCCCTTAAATATTTATTTTATTCTATTTTTTAGTATTTGTTGTTATAGCGGCAACAGAAATACATAATCTGTGAAAATTTCAACTGTCTAGCTATCACGGTTCATGAGATACAGCCTGGTGACAGACGGACGGACGGACGGACGGACGGACGGACGGACGGACGGACGGACGGACGGACAGCGGAGCCTCAGTAATAGGGTTCCGTTTTACCCTTTGGGTACGGAACCCTAAAAAGAAAGTAGAAAACGAACGATTAGCGGGACGGAACGATGACGAATTAGCGGGCTGCAATCAAATATATTTTCCATATATGTACCTACATTAAAAATAAGTTCGCTGACATATCAATGTTGTAACATCTGCGCTCCGTCTCTGTAGTATTCAGTCTGCGGATAGATGTGTTGTTTTTGTACGAGTTAATAAGTAAATCACTTTGTAACTATGAAAACGCGGGACTCTGCTCTCATGCTTATGTTAGTTCTGTGATGTTTTATGCAAGCACGGACAGGCGTTCAGATAGACGTGCTTTTTATTTCAAAATGTGTCTAAGAATTTTCATCTGTTATTTTTATAGCCGTTCTGAGGAATCTTGAAGTTCTACAAAAATGGCGCAATCCCGGGAGTCTCCAGACCAACTTCCTAAAGAAATTTGAGGAGACATTAGGAGCTATTAATACTGACTTCGCTCGTTGTCATGGGGAGATATAATGAAATTGTGTGCCACTATTGCCGATTCCCATAGGGATATGACACTCGATTGCACTCTTCTTGCATTCAACTGTCTCTGTGCAAAACTCATTGGTCCGTTATTCGGTTACGGCGAGAATGAAGGACAATCAAATATTCATTTTTAATAATATTATTTTTATATAGTATGTTTATCTAATAACGGCAAAAGGCATAACGCTTGCTGACCGCGTTCGTAATGATGACGTAAGAAAGAGAATTGGTCTAAAAGAGTGTCGGTGTTAAGATAAGAAAAGGTATGCTTCAGTGGTTCGGACATGTAGAAAGAATGCAGGATGAAAGAATGACGAAACAGATATACAATGCAAAAGCGGAAGGATGTAGGAGCCAGCCGAGGAAGACCAAGACTAACCTAGCAAGACCTCTGTCTCTGCCTACCCCGTAAGGGATTTGGTGTAAAGTTATAGATATATAGATTGATTTTATCTAATAAAATTTTTGTTGAAACCTACTATTTTCTGAAATGTTTCAGTATTGATATGTTATAATAATAAAGTCGGCCAAGTGCGAGTCGGACTCGCGCACGAAGGGTTCCGTACCATTTTCTACAAAAACGGCAAAAAAAATCACATTTGTTGTATGGGAGCCCCCCTTAAATATTTGTTTTATTTTAATTTAATTATTTATTCTTAAAGTGAATATATAACTGAATATTCTGTGAATATTTCAAGCGTCTACCTGTTGCCGTTATCAATATCGAGCAAAAATGAGCAAAAACATCACGTTTGTTGTATGGGAGCCCCCTTAAATATTTACTTTATTCTAATTTTTAGTATTTGTTGTCATAGCGGCAACAGAAATACATCATCTGTGAAAATTTCAACTGTCTAACTATCACAGTTCATGAGATAGAGCCTGGTGACAGACGGACGGACGGACGGACAGCGGAGTCTCAGTAATAGGGTTCCGTTTTACCCTTTGGGTACGGAACCCTAAAAAGAGGCATGGCCCATTGCTTCGGACAACTAGAAAGAATGCAGGAGGAAAGAGTCATGTAACAGATATGCAACGCGAAAATAGAAGAATATAGGAGCCAAAGAAGGCCAAAATTGCCCTACCGTGACCAAATTGGTCATGTTTTATCTGCAGTTGATGTCAGAAGCCCTAAAAACCGGGTATGCATAAGAGGGGCTAAGAATGTTAAAGAAGCAAGGCGTGTAAGATCCGAGTCATTTTTTTTTTATAAAACGTCGGGAGGCATATAAGCACAGGGCCGCCTAATGTAAATCCGTTACCGTAGACTATGAACGCTTTTAATACATTAAGTATTCTGCCGCTAACACAGCAACTCCTTTGGAGCTTACTGGTGACCACACTTACTTTCCAGGGACTAGTTATTTAGCTTTCTGTGAAGTGGAGATTACTTCCCCAGACGAGCTGCTTTGGATGCGCCCTACATCTCTTCAAAAACATTCAGACCAAGACAAACTGACATGTTCATGCATACAAATGTTTGTCCTGTGTGAGAATCGAACACATTGTCAAGTTAGCGTTTCTAACCTCTGCGTCACCGAGCTTGTTTTCCCTTCCTGTGGCCAGCCTACCCTACAAGCGTGAAGATATAGATTAATACTTAATAGCATTCTAGATTACATTAGTAGCCTGAATAAATAATGTTTCGTAAACAAAGATGGTATCTAGACATCCTATTTTCTCGTGGAGAATGCAAGGGAATGTTGGAAATGGAATTTATATCTGCTTTCTAAATTGTAGTAGCCATTATGACTACGTACTTGTAATTTAAGCGCCGGCGGTATGGCGTTAATGCAGAACTTTCACAAGGAGACGTGTCGCTTGATACATAAAACTGAATAACTTTACTGAAAAGACATCCGTCAGGAATAGAAAAAAATCGGTCAAGTGCGAGTCGGACTCGCGCACGAAGGGTTCCGTACCACTATCTATAAAAAATCGGCCAAGTGCGAGTGGGACTCGCGCACGAAGGGTTCCGTACCATTATCTATAAAAAAGGCAATAAAATCACGTTTGTTGTATGGGAGCCCCCTTAAATATTTATTTTATTCTATGTTTTTGTATTTGTTGTTATAGCGGCAACAGAAATACATCATCTGTGAAAATTTCAACTGTCTAACTATCACGGTTCGTGAGATACAGCCTGGTGACAGACGGACGGACAGCGAAGTCTCAGTAATAGGGTTCCGTTTTACCCTTTGGGTACGGAACCCTAAAAAAAATACTTTAAATAATTCTGACGGTTCGCTGGGCCAGTGGTTAGTAACGCTACTTTGGCAGCAGTCCGTCTGGGGAAGTACCTCCACCTCACTGAAAACCACAGCCAAATATCAACTTCCTAAAGGGTTACAATATAATATAATACAATAGAAAAAAGTACAGTAGGCGGCCTTATTAAACTTAACATAAAGGAGAAAGGAGTGTTGTGTTCCTGCGTGTGAGTGAGGTCACTAATAAGCTCCTAAGGAGTAGCTGTGTTATCAGTAGAAGTGGCATGGCGCGAGTGATACTTAATGTATTGCAGGCGTTCATAAACTACAGTATCCACTTTACATCAGATGGGCTGTATGCTTGTATACTTGCAGACGTTGTATAAAAAATAAAGATCTTTGTAACATAAAATTAAATTAACTTCTACATGTTTGACGTCTAAAAAATAATCATCTTAGTACTTGTAGATACCCACAATATATGTTTTAAATTTAAGCGATGTATTGTCCTTAATATCGTAGTACACAAAGTATTTTCGGAGGTACCTGTAAATTATTATACATATTAATTAAAATTTTATTTGGTGTGAATTAGCCTAAACAATTAAATGAATACGTATTTTGGAATATTCAACGCCTCAGGGGTGAAGTTGCGGTAAGTAAACGTACCTTGTAACTAACTTTTATGGTTCAAATTAATTAAAATTAAATAACTCAATAATTGTTGAAAGTGATTTAAAAAATTAATTTGCCAGCTTTATATTTGTAAATTAAATACTCCAGAAAAGGGAGGTAGGGTGCATCAATGCGGCCGTCTGTGGAGGTACTTCTACCTGACAGAGAACCGTGTTGTGAAATCAACTACCCTCAGCGGTGTTCCCGAACAAATACGATACCTTCAAGAAAAGAGCCTATGTTTCCCTAAAAAGGCTGGCAACGGATCAGTGACCCTTTGGTGTTGCTGATATCTATGGGCGGTGGTGACCACTTACCATCAGGCGGCGCACATGCTCGTGTGCCCCTCTCTAATATATAAAAAAGCTAAATAACAACTTCCTGAGAGATTATTGTGTAAGTAAGCTCACAGTGAAAGGGGAAACTACAAGGGTATACCAGGGTATTATTTGACAGCGGTTTCCTATGACGTGTAGCTTCCCACTTCCTCCTAGCTACGATAACCACCTTACAGGTGGTCTGTATGCTTGTAAGCCTACGATAATAGGTCGAGCTGTGAGAATTCCGGCTATCCTAGGCTTTTAGCTCTAAAGACTTTTTAAACGTAATATAAAGTAGTTACCGTAGAATATAATGTATGTAATGTATACCGTAGAATGAACGCTTGCAATTGCAAAAAATACATTAAGTATCACTCGCGCGATGCCACCTCTGCTGCTAACACAGGAACTCCTTAGGAACTTACTGGTGACCTGGAACACAACAAACCTCCAGATGAGCCCTACCTTAAAAACACCTAGACCAATACAAACAGACATATTCGTGCACAAAAATGATTGTCTTGTATTGGAATCGAACCCACAATGACAAAGTAGCCTTAGTAATCACTGCGCCACCGAGCTCGTCGATAAAAAAGTTAAAAACCAGTGTAGTACCGTTACTGGATGCGCGTGAGTTCAGAAGCTTTAATTAATCTGTCTGTGTGAACGAGATACGGATCACCCTGACGTGAGGTCAGGGTTCACTGAACTACGAGTATGATCATGTTCTGACCGCAGTGTGCCGCCAACCTTATGATTTGATTATGTTGGCACAATATTAATAAAGTTTGGCAATGTTTAACGCTGCGGTTGCATATCAATAAAGACTTACTTACTTAAGATTTCAGAGCACAACAAATAGGTTTGACGAACTCGGTGGCGCAGTGGTTAGTCACGCTACTTTGACACCAACACTCGTGGGTTCGATTCCCATACAGGACAAACATTTGAGTGCATGAACTTGTATCTTTGTCTTCGCCTGAGTGTTTTCTATATATCATCAGTATGTATGTACAAAAGAAATGTATTTACGTTTTTTATCAGTTGTTTTGAGACAGATAGACAAATTTTGGCATGACATTCCGAATGACAGATCCCTATCCCATGAACAAAGAGTAAAATGTTTATATATGTATTATTATATAACACAAGCTTTACTTACTTTAGCGCAAGATGGCGCTGTGTAATTTGTCCGACATTATTTATTTACGTATTTATTATTTCAAAAATTAAATGTCATTGCGTAAATCGAAACCTAGTTATCACTTAGTGTGCACTTTGGTTTCAATGAGATAATCCCCAATATTGTCGGTAACTTTGAATAATAACGTTTTAATGTAGGTTTATAAAACGAGAACTTTTTTAATGATTTAAAGGATTACAGTTGAATACGAATAAACCGCACATTGTAAAGATTGAAAACCAGAACTAACGGAAGGATTATGGTAGATGATGTAGTGTTGGAACATTGAACAAGATTGTGTATATTGGAAGCGCGTGAGTGCAAGGAACACTGTAAATGAAACGTTGGACAAACTTCTAGGCTTCTAGATGTTAGGCACAACTCTCAGCGCCTACCCCGCAAGGGGCCTGAAAAAATAGAGATTTCTTGAATATTAGAAACATGAATATGATGTTAGAATTTGCATGTTTTCAATTGAATATGGTAAAATAAGAAGAGGTATGCTCCATTGGTTGAAAGAATGCAGGAAGTAAAAATCACGAAATAGATATGCAACGCGAAAGTAGTAGGATATAGGATGCTGACGACTAAATTGACGTTTTATCAGAAAGTGAAGTCAGGAGGCCTATTCATGTGGCGCTCTGTTCTCTCTGCCTACACCACAAGGGGTTTGGCGTGAAGTAATAGATAGGTAACATTAAAGCTCGTCAATAGCAACAACAAATAGAGGAAAAAATATATTGAACTGTTATTTCTGTCTCTATTTATGTGTGTATCGTTATGATACTATTTATAAACTATTTAAACTAAAGGTAAAGGTAAGGTAAAACCAAAACTTCAACCAAAACAACCGCTAAGTACTAGATAATGTTGTGTTTCTATTCCTCATTTCATCGATGACACAATCATATTCATAACTAACGGAGCAAGTTTCATAACATACAGCGACGCGAGTTAATTAAAATGCATCAAAACTCTCACGAAAGAATTAAAGCTTAAGAAAAAATCTCGCCCATACAACTCTTATTACATGGCAGTGCGCATGAACGGCGTTTAATTAAAACACTTATTTGTTGGAGAGGAATAAAAAGTGGATAAACAAGTGTAGCTGGATAATTTAGTAGTAAAATGGTACATGATTCAGCGGCCAGGTGGGTCGGATGCGTCGAGATACGCCCGGACCGGTCGGCGTGTGACGCAAGTGATAAGAGCGTAGCGAATTGAATATGATGTCACCGAAGGTAAATTTTCACTCTCACTCAGGCGAACTTGCAGAAACCTCTTATCTAAGATTTATCCTCTTTGATTCAGATTTGATTGATATCAGATAACTTTTCGTCTTTCATAGTGATGTACAGAGTCGTACCATGAGTACCTACAACAATTTTATTCTGCCTTGAAACACCATCACAGCTCTACTAAATTCGACACTAATTTATTATCCATCCGTCGAAGTACTGCGCCTAGGGAATGCCATGCCATTTTATATCCGGTGTGTGAAGTTGTTGGGCAATTCGATGTTTCGAACAAAGTTGCCAAACTTTACTATTTTTATCTTAATAATAATTATCTTTATTTTCTGCATTTGATTTCCTCCACTACGCCAATAATGTCTGGCAGTGATCTCATCCTGATAAGTACCGCCAATGTACAGTTGCTTTTAGTTCTTAATGTATTTTCTTGTTGATGTAATATATCATGCCCACTTAGAATCCTTACAATAATAAATATATAAACAACTATCATTTTATAAATAAATCAAATCCTATATAATAAAATAACAAGTTCGTGTAATTTCATGCGGTAAAAACTCTAAAGTCTTATTATTTGTACTATACAACAATGTCAAGATGTCACAAAGCAAAGATCAAGATAACGTAGAAGGAGATTTGTATATTCTCTGTACTTACTTGTAATCGTAAATGATTAATGCTTATAGTTTTATGGTAAGCGGTTGTGCGGTTTCTGTGGGAATATTTTTTTCCCAGAAGAAATGAATTTGCTTCTTGAATATGGATATTCACATTTTTTGTTTAAAACTATGGCCATTTTGTTCATGCACACAAATGTGGTGTGTTGGAATCGAGCCATATAAAATATAAAAACAAATCGAGCTAAGTCCCGTACCTACATTAATAGTGTAAACAAACGTGAAAGTGGAAAATCATACAAAGAGCAATGAATGTTAAAGAAACGAGTATGTAAGGATCGAGTAATGTGGCGCTCGGTTATCTCTGCCTCCCCGCAAGGGATTTGGCGTGAAGTTATACATATATTTATAAGGAATTTTATACCTAGACGGCTCACATGCTAAATTTCCATCAGATGCGGTACGAAAAGGGAGCTCAGTATACTTTTCCAATTCTTGAATTCAGTTTGTTCTTCAATTTCTATAATTATATTACAAGTCCTAGATTTAAATGTACGTGAGCTTTATTCGTTACTTATTCGTTTTGAATTATTCATAAGCCTAAGTTTTGTTCTCAGGGATCAAAACCGTTTCTAAGCAGAGTATCTCGGATTTTGCATTAAACATTTTAATTATTTATGAGTTAATTATTCTGTTATCTGAATAGTAATATTAAAATTATTAACTGTAAAAGCCAACAGTTCATCACATCTACATCTAAATTGGTAAATACAATTCACTTCTGTACATTTTCTCTCCTGTTTGTCAGTCGATTTTATTTTTTTTGAAGTGAAAACTTCTTTAGCGGCGTTGTGCACTTTTGGGGATGAGTAAAACATGTTAAACTCGCGTCAGGACACGTGACCCTGATGTAAGATTTTGGTGAGAATTAGAAATTAAGTTCGCTGCAGCGCTAAAACATTAGTTACCTCTAATTAAACAATTAAAACACGAAGCGCTAGATCGTTCATAGGGCATTATTTTCTCGCGACCAAATCGTTGTAGGCGCCATGAAATTCTTGGCGCTTACGCGTTTCGTTCAACGCAGTTTATCAACATCGCCGTTTGATCCGCATGTTCGAGTTTTCACTTCTGCCGGCACTCCCGGAGTGCAACCAATTTTTTTTCTGTTTAGTAGTTTTTGACGAGAGAGCAGTGACAGCCTAGTGGATAAAGAATCGGCCTATTGACCAAGTTGTACCCGGTTCGAATCCTGGGATGTACCACTAAATTCGTGTTTTCGTATTTGTGTATTGTAATTAGCGATTGCTCGGCGGTGAAGGAAAACATCGTGAGGAAACCTGCACGTCCCAAGAAATTATATTTAGAGAGACGTGTGACCTAACCCAAGAAAGGTCTGGTTTACAAACATGCAATTTCTTATATGTTTTACTGAATTCCTATTGCTGCTTCCACTAGTTTTTAGTATTATAAGTGTCACCAGTCTATTTCTATGTCTTCTCCTTGAATTAGGTTTTGTCCATAAGTAGTGAATGGTTTTTTTTTTTGGGCAAAGAGACAGGGGAGAAGTAAAATTGAATACCCTTCGACACTTTTATACACTTTTTCTGGCATATAAGCTCTAGTGAAGTCGACACAGTTGTCCCATAATATTAGGTGATATCTTAAGTTCGATGGTACAAAGTAAAAAGTTGCGTTACTAACCACTTGCCTATCGAGCTCGTCAAAAAATTGTGAACTAAATTTAATACTTAAAGTATATTGGTTCAAATATTGATCTACAAATTACCTGTTAAGAGAGGTAGGGCGCATCAAAGCGGCCCGTCTGGGGAAGTACCTCCACCTCACAGAAAATTACAGCCAAATAACAACTGCCTTAAGGGTTTGTCGTGAGTGAGTGAGGTCACCAGTAAAAATCCTAAGGAGTTGCTGTGTTAGCAGCAGAGGAGGCATCGCGCGAGTGATACTTAATTACAAGCGTTCATTGGCTTCGATAACCGCATGATTACCGACGTTGTATAAAAAAAATACTACTGAATCGTGCATACATTTTTGTTTTATCTCACTGATCTACGGCAGATAGATACAGAATACTATTCTATAAATATCGTGACAGTAATTGCGAAAACCTGTTCGGTATTCACAATTGTCGTGATAAAGAATAGCCGCCATTACTGTTTCAACTGGCGTGACAATCGAAGTGACAGACGTGGTTTAAATATGAGCTGGATCTATTCATAATATAGCATGCGAGTGTTATTTTTTATTATTATTGTAGGTATGGGACTTACCGTGATATGTTTTTATATTTCCCCGATATTTCGGCGACGTTGCAGACGCCATGGTCACTGGATGATTGGAGACAGCGAGTAGATATCAGTCCGTTAGGACAGACGTATCTATCTACTTTCTTTCTACGTCGCTCATTACTCGGCGTCTTACACACTATACGGTGTCCTGTTGGAGTTTGCTAACTTTGTACTCGGGCATGGGATATATCAGTATAGATAACATTAATTGGGGAGGCGTGTATCGCACGTGGTCCGAGGAGAGTGGAGATAGAGTGGTCCTCACCAAGGTATAAGATGTCTAGTGTGTGATGATAAACGGGATAGAGCGCCTCGAAGCGAAAGGAGTCCGAAATACCTCGCGGACATTATATCGATGGCGAGGAAATCCGTGAATTTCCGCGAGTTTAGTCACGCGTGGACTGCAGAAGGAGACTTGAAAAGACCGTAGAGAAGGTAGAAATGAAATTGGAATACAAGACGTTTGCAGACTGCGATGAAATCGTACATTGAGCAAAATGGCCATTATATAAGAACGTAATGACAAGGTATGATGGTATGTCTTCTGTGATATTCACATTACAAAAGATTTATGAGTATATATCTATCTATATATATGAGTACCGATTTGCTAGTATTCTGTTGCATTACTGTAGTGGTCAGTTGTCCAGGATTTTTTTACAAAGACCCAAGTGTCTTCATGTGTTGGTAGTATTTTAGTTATAGTATATTATTGCGGCAATATTTTCAAAATTCCATCTTTTTTTAAACAACAGTGGCTAAAAGATAGTACTCGTAGTAGGATCTCCAACGCGCGACTGACGTGTCCGTTGCTGCAAATGTCCACAGGCCACGATAACTGCTTACCTATCAGGCAGGTTGTACGCTTGTTTGCCATCTCGGTGATATAAAACAGTTAAGTCTTCATTTGTTCCCGCTCTGGACAATTGCACAATAAGCTAAGTTAGTTGCCTATGGTTGACTGAAAGCGAAACGAAGTCTGTCTTCCAATTCATTGAGCAGCGTCAGGTAGAATTCTTGAAAACTTGATTTGCTATGTGTCAAGGTGCGGTTTGGGCGCGGAACAATACTTCTCTTTCTCTTTATTTCCCTCGTTTATATCTAAAAGAGAAACTGCGTAAAATTGAAAGAACTCCACCAAAAAAAGTATAAATCTTCAAATTTATGATGATGGTGATATCTTAAATGGGTTAAATCAATGAAAAGGCCAACACCAACTTGATTAATTTACCTTTTTGGATATTATGTCAGCTCAATGTGACAAACACGTAACACAAATTGCGTGTATCGCCGGGATATTTAGTTTTCCGTAATTGATTGATGGTTTGGCAATAATAATAATTTTCTGCTTTCCACTTATACACAAATTATCTGAATATGTATATACTTATATATATATATCTCGCTACAACTAATTCATATGATCGTTCACTTGAATTCAAAATTTATTATGTAAATTGGCCGTAACTAACTATTAAATGTTTTATAATTTATGATAAACATAATATCATTTACTTGCCCCTTTTAATAATTAATTTCGATGAACATTACCGCTTCTTACCTCATTATGTCATACAAAATTCGTCCGCTCCCCAGGGATCACTTTCGATTGTAAGTAGCTTATGTCCTATTTCAGGACCTTTCGGGGTATACCTGTATCCCAAATATCGGCGTTGTAAACCTCGGTCATACGCAATACCTCGACAACTTGTTTTAGACTTACAAATCATCTTAGAATGACGAAACAGATAAACAATGCGAAAGTGGAAGGATGTAGGAGCCGGGGAAGACCAAGACTAACCTACCATGACCAAAAATTGGTCGTGTTTTATCAGCAGGTAATGTCAAGAGTCCTGGAAACCGGCGAGCGTGCATGAAAAGAGCTATGAATCTAAAAGAACCGAGTAAGGACTGCGTCTTATGGCGCTCGGTTCTGTCTGCCTACTCCGCAAGGAATTTGGCGTGAAGTTATAGATAGATAATCTTAGCTTATAAAACATCTCAGTTTATTAAGCATCCTTATTTCCTAACTTTCTTTTGCCAAAGCCTAGTTTGACTGGTTGCACCCAGCGGTTAATAACGCGACTTTGTCACCGACCCACGTGGCCTCAATCCCATACAGGACAAACATTTGTGTGCATGAACATGCCTGTTTGTTTTGGTCTAGGTGTTTTAAGGGAGGTAGGGCGCATCAAAGCAACCTATCTAGGGAAGTATCTCCACCTCACAGAAAACCGAGGCCAAATAACAACTTTTTAGATGATTGATGTGTTCCTGCGAATTAAAAAAAAAAAAAATTGCTGTGTTCGCAGCAGAGGTAGCATCGCGCGGGTGATACTTAATATATTACAAGTGTGCATAGGCTGCTAACCTGCTAACCGTATGCTTGTATGCCTACCGACGTTGTATAAAAATCCATTTGCAGTTAAAGTTGATTTTGGCTCCGAGGAAGTTTTTTCAGCCTCTGACACCCAACTCTGTGCACGGACTTTCGAAAATGCAAATTTCAACTTCATTTCTAATACCATCAAACTACCGGAAGTGAACATATATGTTCCCAGTATACTGGGATGACTGTGGGCTCAGTATTGCGCATCGTCATTAGTCGACAGATGACCAAGTTTCACTAAATACCTCAGTGGGGTCGCAAGGACCCTCGACTAACTTTCTCTTTAGAAGAATGTGCGGTGAACCCTTTAACCCTTGTGATGATGTACGAGTATATATGCGTAGTGTACGGTTCTAAACTTGTATAGTACATTGCATTCAGTTTGCCCCTTTTGAAACTCTAGGAAATATTGTACCTATACAGATTTCTCACCAGTGTTTATGGTTTGGTATTTTTTTTTTATTGGCCCATTAAACTGTATTGTAATACATTATAGCTACGGCTAACCAACCGGATGTGAAACGTTTCTACAGAATATATTAGGTAGGGTACAAATATCAAGATTTTCCCAAGAGACTGTTTGGGAAAATCATAGGATTCTTCGAGACAGGTGCGAAGTAATTTTTACAGGAACAGCAATAGTTGTAATCTTGATGTTTTTAATTCTACCTATGTTTTCAAGACAATTCCCTTGCGAAGTAGGCAGGGGGAATCGAACGGCACATGACTCGGCATTAATACACCTCACTCGTATGAAGTAATATCGATGATTTAAATTAGTATCAATAATATAAACAACATTTAATACATTATAATATAAAAAACATTTGCTTTGAGAGGAACTTTTAAATTGTGAATTTAACATCCTGGTATATTATTATTTAATTTTTTATTACACCAGTTTACATAAACATTTTATAAAAACAATATTAATGCATTTTATAAACCACTGAGGTTTGACGCAAATGCAATGATATCATACATCAAGACACAGTCATGTAATAATTACCTACAATGTAAAATAAAAATAGTATAGAATAGTGCGTACTTAACTACAACAATGAGATTCATCGGTGACCGGGCAAGTACGTTCGAAGACATATATTAGGATTTATATATATATATATATACCAAACAACTTGTGTGAATATATCCATGCGAGTTGTTTAATCAGCTTACAATTTTATGAATTACTAGCTGCTGCCCGCGGCTCCGCTCGCGTGCAGTCAAATAACGTAGCCTATGTGTTAATCCAGATCATAATCTATCTACGTGCCAAATTTCATTCAAATCCGTTCAGCCGTTTAAGCGTGAAAGAGAAACAAACGTCCATCCGTACATACAAACTTTCGCTTTTATAATGTTACCAGTATATAGTAGGACGTGATTTCAATGTGAGTTTAATATCTTGTTCATATGAAAAATCTAATCATCATCTTTGTAGTATACACTGTAATGTAGTTGATAGATATTGGCAATAGGAAAGCTTCCACGAGTTGCGAGCGCCGGCCGCTATTCTACCCGCGGGTACTGTATGTACTCGGTTTACGTGCTTCACCTCAATCGGATACAAGTTCAAAAATGTCAATCGGATACAATTTAAAAAATTTCGCTGTTTTATGAGCTGTAAAGACATTTTCATTTTCCATGCATAATTAGTAAATATTATACCATCTTATCATAAAGCCCATAATGTAAAGTCTCACAATGGTGGCTTATCAAAAACGTGTTTCTCATTACAGATTCTACGAGGGTTTAAGAGTGAGCGATTAGCGGGGAAGTTGTTATTATGCTACTGTTGTCAACTTGGAACAATATCAGCGTTTATATATCAAGGAGTATTCTTTCTAGTTTTGTCCGTTTTCTAATCCATTATGATTAGCTGGATCCGCTACCTAAGCCTAAGGATTTGGACCGAAGATACTGATTTTTACATGGAGCGACTGCCGTCAGAAGGCACAGTCCAGGGGTAAACCAAACCTTTTTTAGTTACACGTTTTTCGAAATATAATTTCTTGGAAATGCGTGATTCTTCGCCGCTGAACAAGTGATGATTATAAATATGTAAATAAATCCTAAAACACAAATTTAGCGGTACATTCATACACAAGATACCCACAGACACACACACAAACGCACACAATATCCGCACAAACTACTATATTTTTGTCACTATAATAATGTATAATTAAGTTACCTAATTTTATTTAAATATAGTCAATGTAAAACGTGTTATGGAAGAGCAGTGCCTCTTGGCACAGGTGTTATATCACCTAAAAGAAAGCGCCAATCACATGTTTCTAAATATGTAAACTGATTCTGAATAAACATTATTAAGATTCGTACCTGAGACCGTCGGAATAGGTTAGTTCTTTATCCACTGTGCTATCGTCGCTTTTTATTTACTCCCGTTTTGTTTGTCAAGGAGTAACACCTAATACTAGTAGTTTATTTACAGTATCATATTATATTTTGCCTACACCCATATAAAAGTAATTATCTGTAACACTGGAAAAGTAAAACAATATCAGTCGCGATCATTAAAAATTCATCTAATAATTTGTGAATAAATGTTGCGCTCAAAATAATTTAAAGCTCAAATACGCATGTACGAATATGGCTGCCAATTTTACACCATAGACAATAATTATAAAAAAAATTTAAGTTATGAACAAGATGTAGAATCAGATTCGTACTGTAATCAAAATTAAAATAGAAATTTTGTGTATCCCGTATAATAATGATATAATCTTGCGAGCGTATGCCCGTGTCCCCTTTTTAATACATCTTTTCTTCGACTTCTAAGGGTCGTATCGTGATGTTTAATAGCATATTAACCTTCCTCTAGAAATTGAGCATCAAATTCAAAAACATTTTTTTTTTCAAATCCGGCCCGTAGTTCCAGAGATTGTCGCGTTCAAACAAACAAACTCATTCGCTTTATATATTAGTATCGATTATCTTATTTTAGAAGTTGTAATTGGAAAATAAGATATGAGTGCCAATTAAGTACATTACTGCATTAATTGCATGACATATTAATCAAGTCAATGTATCTACCATTTTTTCAAGAAGTCTTAATTAAAGAGCGCTCGATGGCGTCGTTGTGCGTGCCATTTTAACCGAACAGGCAGGTTAATCAACTTCGACAACAGCCAGTTCCTATGGATGGGTCCGGTAAGCCGTCGGTCCCGGCTATTATCGATAGATGACAGTCGTTAAACTAAGCCAGTGGCCTTCGAACGACTTGATAACACTGGACTTCGTCAATCCTCAGTTGAGCAGCGTGGTGGAGTATGCTCTCAGCTGAAGGAAGACCGGTATCCGTGTCCCCACTACACGCACTACTAGTATTAGTAATCTTAATTTTATTACTTTTGCTTTGTTATTATTGGCTTATGAACTCGCTCACTGACTTACTGAACGCTGTCACTAAGACCTCGGCCTTAGGTGAAAGTATCGACAGCTGCTGACAATTTATGCTTATGACGATATTGAGTTGAAAGGCCGTGTTTAATACCAAAAGTCAGGTATCAAATAATTTACTTTAATTAGCGTGGCTTTAGGTCCGTGTATTTCGACATTCTAGGTACTTTCTACTCTGAATTATAGAGTGGATTATTGTATCGGTCAATAAAGTAAGTAAGAATCGTCTATGATCCTAAACTCACACACGGTATTGAGCCCTTGAGTCTAAGGAGAGATTTCGCCTCCCTTTGCGTGTTCTACCGATTGTACAATAGGTTGTGTTCTGAGGAGTTGTTCGATATCATGCCAACAGCCTCGTTTTACAATCGCACTGCTCGCCGACGTTTGGGAGTTCACCCCTCATACACTGGAACCGCAACGGTCGCGTACTGTGCGGTTCCTGAGAAGCTTTCTACCGAGAACTATTAAGTTGTGGAATGAGCTCCCTGCTGAGGTTTTCCCAAGGGACTAAAGTATGGGGTTTTTCAAGAAAGGCGTGAAGAGGTTCTCACTGGTTCGGCAATGCAAGAGTGACAGTCCTGGTGTTGCAAATGTCCATAGGCTACGGTAACTGCTTATCATCAGGCAGGCTGTAAGCTTGTTTGCCACCTTAGTGGTATAAAAAAAGTAATAATGATATAGGTCGGGTGACAAACAACCACGCCTCTCTGTCTTATGTGAAGTATGTCAATACATTTTCTCTTTTTAATCTACGTCGAGAGGCATACAAGCATAGGCCCACCTGATATAAAATGGTTACCGCAGCCTATTAACGCTTCCGATATATTAAGTGTCATCCGCGCAAAGCCACGTCTGCCGCTAACACAGCGACTCCTTAGGAGCTTACTGATGACCTCCTTCCACGCAGAAATACAGCAACCCTCTGTGAGTTGTTATTTGGCTACGGTTGAGGAGGAGGTACTTCCCAAGAAGGGCTGCTTTGATGCGCCCTACCTCTCTTAAAAACACACAGATCAAAGCAAACAGACATTTCATGCACACAATTGTTTGTCCTGTGTGGGAATCAAACGCACGAGCAACGGTGACAAATTCGCTTCAATGCTCGAGACGTAACGTAGTAACTCTTTGTTGGTTTTAGTTAGCTGCGTTAGCAGCGGAGCTGGTAACATACCGTTACTTCAGACATTTAGAAAGATTGCAGGATGAAAGAATGACGAAACAGATATACAATGCGAAAGTGGAAGGATGTGGAAGCCGAGGAAGACCAAAACTAAACCACCATGACCAAATTGGTTGTGTTTTATCAGAAGATGATGTCAGGAGCCCCAGGATCCGGCGAACGTGCATGATAAGAGCTATTAATGTTAACGAAGCGAGTGAAGTGTGCAAGGGTCGAGTCTTATGGCGCTCGGTTCTGTCTGCCTACACCGCAAGGGACCTGGCGTGAATATATAATAGAATATATATATATAACATTCTTACTTTCTTTCATGCACGCGAGTCAGGTTTTTGAGCTTACACCATCTTTTTATAAAATGCGATGTGATAGGCGTCCCTATTCCTAATACCTTGTCAAATCGGTAAATTCATTCATTCGTAAATCATTCCTAGGTAAGATCACGTCCTTCGAATTATAATTTCTTACACTTGCGGATTTCCTCACAAAGTTTTCCTTCACCGCCGAACAAGTTATAATCTATACATATAAATAAAATTGAAGTGTCTGTCTGTGATTTTAAAATAAAGCCTTTATCTTAAGCTCATATTATTATTTTCACATTACCAAAGCCTAAATACGCATTTTTAACTTTTTTGTCCGTCTGTCTGTTGGTTTGTCCGTGATAATATTCAAAATGGCTGAACCGATTTTGACGGGACTTTCACTGTTCAGAGCAGAATTTAGGGTACTTTGTATCCCGTAAATATTTAGGATTCCTTGGTAAAAAATGAAAAACTGTTCAAAACAGGTAGATAAGTAAATATATATAAATATAAGAAAATCTTCCCCTTCGTGGGACTTTGCAATTTTATATTTATTATTTTCATAGAATACGTATTTTTAGTGTCACTTTTTTTTTTATATTGGCTCAGCATAGTGGCTCCTCTTCGCCTGTTGGTAAGCGAAAAGGGAGCCCAAGTTGCAGCGGCAACTGACAAAGGACTACGGTGTCCTGTCAGTTGACGCTATCATGCTGGCCCTGACATAAAATAACTACGCATTTTTTATTATACATATAAATAAAATTGAAGTGTCTGTTTGTGATTTCAAAATAAAGCCTTTATCTTAAGCTATTATTTTCACATTACCAAAGCCTAAATACGCATTTTTAACTTTTTGTCTGTCTGTTTGTTTGTGCGGGGTAATCTTCGAAATAGCTGAACCGATTTTGACGGGACTTTCACTCGTAGGTAGAGGACTGTTCAGAGCAGAATTTAGGGTACTTTTTATCCCGTAAATATTTAGGGTTCCTTCGTAAAAAATGAAAAACTGTTCAAAATAGGTAGAAATATCTTCCCCTTCGGAGGACTTTGCAATTTTATTTTTATTATTTTCATAGAATACGTATTTCTAGTGACATAAAATAACTACGCATTTTTTATGTAATGAAAAAAAGTAGGTACGTTGCCTCCCGTAAAGGATCAATAGATGGCGCTGTATGAAAATTGAATCGCTGTATGGTTGCTTCTACGACCCTGAATTATCTTTTTTTTTTAATCAGAAAGAATTTCAGGTTTACAGAAAAATAAAGGCTACTAAAAGCCCAAATCTCATGCGTGCGAAGCCGCGGGATTCAGCTAGTTACAAATATATGCATAAATCCGAAAACACGAATTTAGTGATATATGCCAGGATTCGAACGGGGCACAAATCGGCCAATAGTTGTTCTTTATCCACTGGGCTTCCACTGCTCACTAAAGATATTCAAACATTGACCTGTGGAAATGAGTTCACATATTTGTAGTCTATTCATTACCATACACACCATACAGTATAAGAGACAGTCATCTATTTGCATTACGGTAATAGCCGCGAGTATAATTTACACAGTGACTTAATAATTTGAACGCGTCGGAAGGGTTAACCATTAGGCGAGCTCATTAGCGAAGAGGCGAAATAAGGCTTGCAATATAAAAGAATGACGCGGCAGTTCGGCTCTTGGACTTTTCATCACGTAGAATATTGCTTGTTTGAAAAATGTACGCAGATTGAATGGGCGTTTTAACCCTCCAACCTTCAATGGTGTAGCGAATTCTTCCACTTGTTATGTTTACCTGTATTTCGCGAACTTTTTTTTATGCTGCTAACGTGACAAACAACTTACGAACGTGAAAAACAACGGCATGTCTGATGGTAAGCGCTAATGAGGCGGGTGGCGGAATGGTTCATAGTGCTACATTGATACCAAGGTTTGTGGGGGTCGATTCCTACACAGGGCAAACATTCGTGTGCATAAATGTTCGTTTGATTTGGTCTGGGTGTTCCTAAGAGAGGTAGGGTGTAAGTCAGCCCGTCTGGAGAAGTACATCAACCGCAGAGAAAACGGCTGCCAAACTCCTTGGAGGGTTGTTGTGTTTCTGCGTGTGAGAAAGGTTACCAGTAAACTCCTAAGGAGTTGCTGCATCAGCCGTCAGTTACATCAGGTGTGCCGTGCTTGTATGGCTCCCAACTTTGTACAAATAAAAACAGTTACCGTAAAGTATGGATAGTTGCGACACCAGGGGTGTCACTCGTACGGTGCCGACCCAGTAACAAGCGGTTGAAGCCTTTTTTCAAGATTGCAATAGACCCTGAAGAAACCTCGGTAGGTTCATTCCATAATTTAAGAGTTGTCAGAAGAGAACATCTCATCACCTAACAGTACGCGTTCGTTCCAGTGTCTGTGGATGAATTCCCTGCCGACGGCGAGCGGTGCAGTTGCAGAATAAAGCTGTAGGCATCATGTCAAGCAACTCCTCACTACACAACTTGGGAAATAATATTCCCACACTAATATTATACAGAGTATTTATTATTTGAGCAGTGATAGCCTAGTGGATAAGAACCGACCTTGTGACCAACAGGTCCGCGGTTCGAATTCTGGCATGTACCACTAAATTAGTGTTTTCGGATTAATGTACATATTTGTAATTATCACTTGCTCGACGGTGAAGGAAAACATCGTGAGGAAACCCGTACGTCCAAGAAGTTGTATTTCGAATTCGTGTGATCTTACCTAAGAATGATCTGGTTTTCCTTCTGGGTTGCTGAGGTCAAACGGCAGTCGCTCCATGTAATAATCAGTATCTTCGTCAAATCCTTAGGCTTAGGTAGCGGACCCCACCAATCGTAATAGATTAGGTAAACGGAATAACGCTAAGAAGACCAATATTATATAGAGATAAAAAGTAGTTGTCATAGAGAAAAGACTTCTTATATATTTTTAAATATATATATACTTTATATTTAAGTCAAAGTCAAAGTCAAATTTTTTTTATTCCGTAAAAATGGCTACATTTGTTTGGAATCGTCACAAATTTTTTCCCTACCGTGCAGTTCATGACTAGGTGAGCACTGATAAAAATACTGCCAAAAAACTCAGGCATCCCTCTTTTGGTATCCAAACAAATTTACATAATTTATTAAATACATTATAATTGGATCGACTCAATCCCAGGCATTTTTATCATTAATATAGTCAGATACTTTATAATATGCCCTGCTACACAATTTGGCTTTAATGGTAGTTTTAAATTTGTTTATTGACAATTCTCTTATATTGCTGGGAAGTTTGTTATAGAACCGTATACATTGCCCCATAAAAGAATTACTTATTTTGTGGAGACGGCTTGGATGTAACACAAGATTATGCTTATATCTAGTATTTCTGTTATGAGCATCACTCTTTTTACAAAATGAGTCTATGTTTTTATGGACATACAAAAGATTTTCATAGATATATTGCGATACGACTGTTAAAGTATCTAAATAAAGTATATGGTCTTTTATTCGTGATACATATAGTTGTAAATTAACTACTTTCAAACGAAATTGTAACACTATCATCTTTAGAGTCAATTCAAAGGTTGTCTTGAAAATGTAGCATTTAGCGATAAGGTCGTCTTCCCCAGACGGGCTGCTTTGATGCGCCCTACCTTTCTTCCTTTGGCATTCCCCACAATCTGTACTATACTAACAAGGCTTATTCTATTTATGTATCTAAAATACGGAATATAAATTTCTATCTATATCCTCACGCCAAATCCCTTGCCGGGTAGGCAGAGAGAACCGAGCGCCACGTGACTCGATCCTTACACACCTCACTCGCTTCTATAACATTCATTGCTCTACTCATGCTCTTCGTTGAGTATAAATATGTTTTTATACAACCATCGGGAACCATTCAAGCATACGGCCCACCTGATGTAAAATAGTTACCGTACTCTATGAACTTTTGCAATACATGGAGTTACCCCTGCTGCTAACTCAGCAACTTCTTAAAAGCTTACTAATAACCACATTTTCTCGCAGGAACATAATATCCAACGCTCCACGCAGTCGTAATTTAGCTGCAGTTTTATATAAGACGGTACAACACCAGTCGAACTGCTTTGTATGCTCTATCCTCCTAAAAAGAGCTTCATCTAGACAAACAGACATGCTCATGCACAGAAACGTTTATCCTGTGTGGGAATCGAACCTGTAGTTTTAGTAGGCAATGCTAAAACTACTCAACCAGCGGACTATCAAAACATCTCAACATCCAAAATTAATTCAGCGATTTAATCAAAGAAAGGCTAGCAACTCTTGCCTTACATTATTAAATTATCTAAACTAAATACTTATAAGAATAGACTTATTTTTAGGATTTGTATTCAAAGGTATTTTAACAAAAATGTATTATTTGTTTCAGATCTCTGCCCTGTATACGTCTGAGATGAGACGCAGAACACACCCGAGGCTATGCGATGTGAGCTATTTCACTGTATTTAATTAGGAATATTATATTAATTTCGTCCTCGAAGAGAACCACCTAGGTACAAAGGCCAAGTTCCAAGCGACACAAACAACATGGCCGCTCACAAATGAGGCTGTACAACATATTAATAATACTCATCCCACTGCAGAGATACGGATCTCCCTTCAACCGAAGGGGTTTAGTACATACACCACAACGCTGCTCAACTGCCGATTGGCGGTGGCCAGTGTTTTCAAGCCGCCCGAAGGCCACTGACTTAGCTTAACGACTGTCATCTATCGACAACAACCGGGATGGATGGCTTAACGTGCACCTCGAAGCACGCAGAAGTTCGAGATATATAGATAGACTAATTCATGAACAGGCTGCCGTTGTTGCTTAATCTGGGTGTTCGGTTATAGTTATTACTCGCTTGACGATGGAGAAAAACATCGCGAGAAACCCCACACGGCTATGAAATTATATTTCGAAAGACTACCCTAAGGAAGGTCTGGTATTTCCTCTGGTTGTACCCGACTGACGGCTCCATGTTACCCGACTGACGGCTCCATGTACACAAAGATGTTTTTGCAGTTCCCAGAAGTTCACTATTAGCTAACTACGTTATAAGTTGGTCCACAATTTACTAATAATCAATAAACAGGCGTGTAAAAGTTTGTTTTTTAGAGACGGCACGTAATTTTAACAAAACATCCGTTTAAATCCTCAACTGTAGTATTTTACAGGCAATTTCATCTAAACTACTTTATTTGCAATTTATATCAAATCACCTGGAAATTTAATTATCGAACGCCTGATTTACCTATACATCGAATAATCACGTACGACAGTTATCAACATTTTCGAAAGCATTGCTTTGAGTTTCAAGGGTATGGTTTATTTTTTATACCATTTGAATAACTTAGCGCAAAGTGCTAAATCTTACTAAACTAAAAGCGCGGATTTCTTTTTAGCTAATCTGGGGTTTGAGGGAATCTATCACAGTATATATATATATATACATGAAATTTGATCTGAATTACTCATCTTCCAAATTTCTTTCGATATCAATTAGCTAATGCAAACTATCGTCGATCGGCATACACCCACAATCGTTAGTAGATGCACGTCGTGCATTGTGGCTGCCACTACCAGCAACTGCCGATACAGAGACAACCGGAACAGCCATGGCAGCTACAGCATGGATCCAGTAACAGTAGTGTCTGGAAAATGTTTAATTTTTTTATTTAAAATACTATAATAAATTTTAATGACGAAACAAATATACAATGCGAAAGTAATAGGATATAGGAGCCGAGGAAGACTAAGACTCTCCATGACCAAATTTGTCGTGTTTTATCAGAAGGTGATCTCAGGAGTCCTAGGAACCTGAGACCGTGTATGACGTTGATCCACAAGGGACCTGACGTGGAGATATACTATACTATAACTACACGCCAATTCCCTTACTTCCTTCCTTAGGCAGTGAGAACTGAGCGCCACGTGACCCAGTCCTTACATATGTCACTCGCTCCTTTAACATTCCTAGTTCTCTTCATGCACGCTCGCCGGTTTCTAAGGCTCCTGACATCACCTTCTGATAAAACACGATCAGTTTGGTCATGGTTGGCAATTTTTGACCTTCCTCGGCTCCTACATTCTTCTACTTTCGCGTCGTATCTCTGTTTCGCAATTTTTTCTTCCTGTGTTCTTTCTACCGTCAAAACAACGGAGCATGCCACTTCTTACTTAGAAGCTGTTAAAAATGAAGATATTCATACTTACAATTTAATTGACGAGCTCGGTGGTGCAGCGGTGAAACGCGATGTTACGCTACTTTGACACCAACGGTCGTGGGTTCGATTCCCACACAAGACAAACATTAGTGTTCATGAACATGTCTATTTGTCTTGGTCTGGGTATTTTCTATGTATAATAAGTATGTATTTACAAAAAAAAAAATGTATTTACGTACGTTTATCAGTTGTCTAGTACCCATAACACAACATTTACTTACTTCAGGGCTAGATGGCGCTGTGTAATTTGTCCGACAATGTTTATTTTATTTTATTCCTTTCCTGCGGGGTGTTTGTCCGGTTACTGAGTTGACCATAAATCTTGTAATTTTCATATTGACTTCGTAATGAAGTGATGGTGGAATTTGGCAACTGCAAGGCGTCATTGGCCTCAAATCAATTCATCTCGGCGCAGAAATCATTAATCTGATATATCGGCGGAGTCTTATTTAATGTCAGTCATTTGACATATAACGTAATATCGGCATGACTGGTGGTAGTGACGGGTAGTTTGATTAATGATATTCAATCAGGAGCTCGGAGATTGTACAATAATACAACATAATACGAACATAAATGTTCGGGCGCATTTTTAATGTATTTATTTATTTTAGGAAGATTTACAGTTGTATGTATATCTTCACGGCAAGTCCCTTGCCGGGTAGGCAGAGAGATCCGAGCGCCATAAGACGCGGTCTTACATACATCACTCGCTTCTGTGACATTCATAGCTCTTTTCATGCACGCTCGCCGGTTTCTGAGGCTCCTGATGGCACCTTCTGATAAAACACGACCAATTTGGTCATGGTAGGTTAAACTCGGTCTTCCTCGGCCCCTACATCCTTCCACTTTTGCATTGTATATCTGTTTCGTCATTCTTTCATCCTGCATTTTTTCTAAATGTTGGTTTGATTTACATTTCTAAAAAAAAGTATATACATAAGGTAAATAATAATCAACGATTCAATGTTTATTATAGATTTTCACGTATTGATACGAGTTACTACTAATTGCTGTAAATGTAAGCTAGTATATTTTTTATCTTGAAAATGGAGTTCTGCGTGTAATTAATTGAAAAATAGTTTTTTACGCTGTAGTTCTGCATATAATGGAATAATGGCGGGCGAACAGCGTAAAAAATCATTTTTTAATTTTACGCAGAACTCGAAAATAATCGAGATAAAACTAGACTTTGATAATTATTCGAGGATGTAAGCTGACAAAATTTGATCAAAGTCTGGTTTAGTAGTTTTCGTGTTCTGTACAGAACGAAAAGACAGATACACAAAAATGGAGAAAAAAAATTTGACACTCTTCGGCTTAGCCAGCCTAAGTCGAAGAGTGTTTTTTTTTTGCCGTCCACTGAAGTGAATACTTAAAGTTCATACTTATAGCTACAGATACCTGTTAACATTAGAATTCATAACATTTTCCTCTATCAAAAATTACTCAACGCTGTAATGCTGTATAGTCAGTAAAATCCGGCTACGTCACTATTTCCAAAACATTCCGTGTATAAACATCTTCCTAAAAAATTCCTCATTCAGGTATAAAAACATTCCATGTACAAACATGAAATATTTTTAAACATATTCCATGACAAAAATGCCACTGCTTTATTATAAGTATATGATTACGTTATGCTATGGAGAAGTTATTCATTTTTGATATCTTCTTCTTAGCGTTACCCCATTTCCTAATTCATTAGGATTGGCGGGATCCGCTAACTGAGCCTAAGGATTTGGCGAAGACATTTGATTTTTTACATGAAGCGACTACCGTCAGACCTCCGCAACCCAGAGGGAAAACTACATCTTTCTTATGTTAGGTCACACTTCTTTCGAAATATAATTTCTTGTACGAGTGGGTTTCCTCGCGAAGATATCTTTCACCGCCGAGGAAGTGATAGACATGTACATAAACCGAAAAACACGAATTTAGTGGTACACACTCGCCAGGATTCGAACCGGTGACCAATTGGTTAATAGGCCGGTTCCTTATCCACTGGGCTGCCACTGCTCGTACCAGTATACTTGTACCCTCACTGACCTGCAAAAAATCTTCCAGGGAGTGTTCATTTGGCTGCGATTTTCTGTGAAGTAGTAATGATTCCTATTAAGGTGTGTAAAGGTTAATATTTCGGCGACAAGCGGTTGGCAACGGCAAAACTCCGTCTGAATGGTCGTATCGACAAAAGAGTACTTATTCAATTCCGTAAGAATTTACGTTCTCATTCGAAACGCAATCCAAGGAAATGACCAAAATAAAAAGGGGCGCCATACAAAAATGTAAAACAATCTCCCATTCATTGATTCAAAATCCCTTCCAAGAGCACTTGGCATAATGTTATTCCAAATTTATTCTGTTCCGACAGTGGTACATTGAATACGATTACCATTGTATGAATAGTGTAATGTAAAGTGACCACTTCTAATAAAAAATGCTCGATATAAGAACAAATGCTCACCTTGACGCCGAAAGAGTATTATTTTCTTGACAGACTATAATAGTCCTTATGAATATGTCAACACACTGTCGAGACTCAAAAAATTGTCTGTGTTAATTTGATAATTGGTACGAATTTTATTTGACTATATAGCTTCTATGATTACGTCCGCGTGGAGAACCTGTTATCGATGAGAAAAACAATGAAATAAAAATAAATAAAATGTTTATTTTTGACGGTATTTTTGGCATTTAAATTACAATTTGAAATACTTCATTAAAATAATATCCATGGGAAAAACAATGAAATAAAAATAAATATAATGTTTATTTTTGACGGTATTTTTGGAATTTAAATTACAATTTGAAATACTTTTTTGAAATAATATTGTTTTAAAAATAATCACAGAACATTAGAGCATTTCATGCCTATAAAACCGCACTTTTATTCCAGATCGATTTCTCCATTCTCCATTATTTGTAATATAAATTCAAATTTATTTTTATAGCTATGACATTTATTTTTATAAAAAACAATATTTTATTTGAGTTTATGCGGATCGTTTTATCTTAATGTCGCTGTTTCTCCAACTATTTGACGAGCTCGGTGGTGCAGTGGTGAAACGCGCTGTTGCGTTACTTTAACATCAACGCTCGTGTGTTCGATTCTCACACGGGACAGACATTCGTGTGCATGAACATGACTATTAGTCTTGGGCTGAGTGTTTTTAAGAGAGTTAGGCGGATCAAATTTTTATCTCATCTACGAAATTAGTATTCGACCGGAAACGAAAACGATAACTAATTAAAAGACGTAATTGAAACAGATTCATCTCAAAACACATTGGAGTTAACAGCAGCCGTTAATATTACTGATAAAATTAATGCTCTGTCGTTGAAATTGGAAATATTTATTATTATCGTTATTATTTCACATTGTCTACTTTTATTGTGTTTAAAAATAATTACATAATAATAAACACACATCGGACAGACTAAATTGAAACAATTTAATATTAAATTTCATACAACATATTTTTTTACTCAAAAACAAAACACAAATTTGCCCCACAGAAGCGGATGCGTATTTAATACGATTCTATTCAATTATGTTGTTTACGATCGAACGTTACAATGATAATACTACAAAGTACTATACAAAACAAGTTATTAAACACGTGTCGATAAAGATGTCACCTACTGTCTACAGCAGAATAAGGACAAAGAATCCTCGATAAAAACTTGGCGACAACACGCGCGACTTGTGTACTAAACAAAAACCGGTGAAATATTATTTAATGCAATGCTGCGCGCGAGCGTGGAACGCGACGCGCATGCGTAATAAACTTTAAGCATAAATAGTGCAGTGAGGTTCGTATGTGCTATATCGCGGTATTTTTGGACATTAAAAACCCGAAGCTATTTTTGGTATATTGTGTCGATTTCTCCCGGTTTGTCAGCATCGTGTTCATGACATCGATTTGGTCACGCTTGTGGAGTCTAAAGGTCTCAGATTCATTATATATTACCCATGCTCCACTCTGAATGCATCAGTATTTGATAGTGTAACTGTCGGGCGTTTGCTGGACTTGAATTGTTGTTTCTTGACTTCATTAAGAAGTTTTAATTCTTCATTGAATTTTACACATTTGTGATTGTTTTATTTTATTAACACAGGCTATTTCTTATACCTGTCGCATATGCGCCATCTGTAGTTTACGACTTAAGGAATGGTGACATAATTTGATAAATTCTTTGTGTGAAACATAGGTAAATATACCTACTTCTTCGGTTGGAGGGTGTTTTCGTATCCCTGCGCTGGAATGAGTAAGGGTTGGTGTAGTAATATTTTGTGTGAAATGTCCAAAAACATACATAGCGTATGAAGAATACTTAAACATTTTTAATTTGTGAATTCACGACATTACAATATATTCCCCACCACAAATATACATTACACATACCATAAACCATGTTCCCTAAACTAACATATCTTTTACTAGATATTATAGCTAATTTCGGGATGGTCATGCAAAAAAATATTTAAACAAAAACTGATAAACACATTATCCTCGTTTGCATTTCCATTTCCCGCGATCCCGCACCGACTATTTCACATCCCTAACGATTAGCGCCGCTCGTGTCTGCATCCAATCCTGCGGACCTCGTGCACGCACGTACCCCCACTTTATAAGCATAAATATTAATATATTCCTGCATTAACCTTTCACCTTGCATGCAAATCATTTTTAACCAATTGGGACAAGTCACGCGTGAAATGCAAAGATTTACAGTGTTTTGTTATGCGCCATTTGCAGTCCCAGACATCAAATTGAAAATTATAATTAGACCGGTGAAATATATAAGATGTTTTGATAAAAGTGATAAGGTAAAATAAATCAATGATTTCATATGTGATTCATATTAAAATTTAAATAAGTATCTCTAAAATAATATGCAAAAGTTCTGTTTCGCAGAATGTAAAAATTTGGTGACGAATTCACTCAATTTTAAATTACGTTGCCGCACGATACATTTGTCGTGGCATTGATATCTTATAAGCCGTCTTGATGGGTCTATGGCAGGTATTTTTTTTTTGTTAATATCCATTTTTGATTTGGAATATTAACCATAACCTGAAACTTTCTAGTTTGCCCATGCCTTGTATTTACAAGTCTCTCTTGCACCTATTCATGTATAAGTACATTAGTTTTTCTTTTGGACAGAGGAAGACATACAAAAGCCCAAAACTTAGAACACTTTATTAATATCTTGAAATCGAGTTAGTTACAAAATGTATATTATTTATTTATTCGTCTTCAGACCTTATTTCTGAGTTCGCATCCACTACGAGGCGGAATATCAACTGCGTTGTGCCTAATTGCGTCAGTAAGCTTATTATAAACTTAGTTTGGAAGGCGGTGCGGTGGTGACTTGCTGACACTCGCCTTTACAGAATTTCCAAGTTTGCCCTCCAAGCATAACTTCTTTCCACTTGCATACTTCAGAACAACAATTCTGTTCCGCCAGTACTGCAAATATGCCAGCAATTCGGTCCTTCTTCCTGTTTAGACCTACATAAATAAATCCACAAAATAAATTTGAAATTGCATGTTATTTTTTACTTGTATAGTTGTGATTTAAGCTAGTTACGAGCGAATTAAACAGCTGCGTTTTAACTCCTTGCCACCAAAGTGGGTCTTTAAAAAGGTTACAAGTAATTTGACAATCGAGTAGTCGATGGGAGGGTAAGCATGGCGAGTTGCTTATTACGATAGGCAAAAATTTCGCTACTTCTCTACTAGAAGTCCTAAGAATACTCGAAAGCGCCCAGGCGTGAGTGTAATTTATTTAATACTAGAGAGTTTTTCACGTAAGTTTTCCAACAATTAGACATTCTGATCCCCGATTTACGTGCGACCAAAGGAGAACGCAAAGTGTTCCAATATGTGTTTATTTATTACTAGCTAATTCCGATTTTATTTGCGTGGTTAGTTCGTGTACCAGGTATCATTACTCCCGCTTTCTGTAACATCTCACAGTGCGGGGGTTGAACCAGTTCCCGTTATTAAACCAATCAATCTACTTTGCTAAGTGTAAGTCAGAATATAGTGAAAAATGTTCCATTAAAACAGCCAAACTGTTTTCCGATATTCAAAGTGAAGGCTAATGATAATTTTAATTAATTTCGTATAACCAATTGAATCGTTGCCTTATTTTTGTGAATTTCTCAATTCACGCATAGGTATCTTATTCCAATGTATAGTCACTCGAAAATTATTGAATGAAATAGACATGTACGAAACAAAATATTCTGCAGAATCTCGTCTCGGCGTGGTCTTTAAAATAAACACCGGAATAGCGTGCGCAAACTATGTACATACTTAATGCACGTTCGATTCAATACACCTGTGTGAGGTTATATTTATGTATGCGCCACGATGCGTCCATTTTGAGTGGAGGTGCCAAAGATGAGGAGGCGGCGGCGGGCTTTAAACAATAGCAAGGTTGCGTGAATTTTTATTACATTTGACTTAATTATAAGCCAAAATTATAAATACGATTCGATAAAATTATAAATACAATTGATAGATTTTGTAACCTTCTACTGTTAGGCTAATTTCCTCCATTCGCAACGTGTTAGCACTGTTAACTTTCTACGCCTACAAAGGTTTAAAACCCGTGATAACGGAATTAAATAAAGACTGCAAGATTATTTCATTACAATAATATATATATATATATATATATATAATTGAGTTCGTTAGGAGTTTAGTATTGAAAATAAAATTAAAAAAAAAAACCGGCGAGCGTACCTGAAAAAAACTATGAATATTAAAGAAGCGAGTGAAGAGAAGAAGCCACGACTTATGGCGTTCGGTTTTCTCTGCCTACCCTGCAAGGGACCGGGCGTGAAGATATACATACAGCAGTTTAAAATTCCCAAAATCTATAGGTATGGAACTTCAAAATCGGTCCTTTTGGTAGTCTGATAATAAATAAGTTAGCAGATTCGTAACAATGTCAGTGCCGCAGCCTGCAAGAAGTTTCTCAGTCGAATTTGTTTGTTTGAATCGCTGTATGTTACATACAATCGCTCGACTTTCCGCTACCTCCTATGACCCACACCAATCTACAAGCCACATCCACAGTGTTGCATCTCGGCATAGTTTACCATAACCTAGAGGGAAGTGCATACTGCCGACCTTTCACGCCGCTTCGCTAGTGGGAACGGCGCGGCGCCCGCGCATTCTATTTGAATATTTGCACACGGTGTGCACGAGGTTTTATTCCAATGTTAATATTTCATGAACTGATATTTTAATTTGAAATTCAATGGCGTGGTCGCCGCCAAGTCTGTGTTGTTTAGTTTTGTTGTTTACAAAACAATGATGAACTAATATTCACCCAAAGCACGTATCGATACTATCGACTTTATTCCCCTGCACGTTTATTTTACTTGAAATATCAGATATTTTTATACAAAGGCTAACTTATCTATATTTCCATATTAGAGATCACGTGGTGCACAGCGGTTGAGCTTCAAGTCTTATTTGTCAAGTCAATTCCAAAACTTCCTACTCTTACAAATTTCTTCTGATTAAATTCCTTGTGAGTTCCAAGGCAGCTGTAGGATAACCCCCGGGACAGCAATGGACTTTACTATTCATTGCTTTTTTAGTGGTCGCCGCTGTTAATTCTGGCTACACAGAAGACACAGTGGCGTAGTCAATTTTTTTATAAAAAAATTGAGATCACGTATTTTATGTATTTTTATATATTTATTACCATCGCGTGGCACCCTGCTAAATGAAGGAAGTGTCCACCTGCTCAGAGATCGCAGTCAAATTACAACTCTCTGGAATGCCATTGTATTGCTATGAGCGACTGAGGATACCACTCTTCTGCTTAGCTTTTTCCGTTTCCTAATTCGTTAGGACTGACGAATTTGGCCTAAGAATTTGGCGAGGATACTGATTCTTACATGGAGTGGCTGCCTTCAAACCACCTCAGCCCAGAGGGAAAATCAGACGTTCATTATCATATGTCGTCCTCCGGTTTCCTTACGATATTTTCCTTTCCGAGCTAGTGATAATGACAATTATGTGCATAAATCCGAAAACCTGAATTTAGTAGTGCTTGCCATTATTCGAACCTGATACCAGTTGATCAATAGGCCGGTTCTTTATCTACTTGATCACTGCTCCTTGAGTGAAGATACCAATAAGCTTATATTAAGTTAAGACGAGCTCGGTGGCTCAGTCGTGATTGACGCGACTTTGACACCAACGCTCGTGGGTTCGATTCCCACACAAGGCAAACATTTGTGTGCATGAACATGTCTGTTTGTCTTGGTCTGGGTATTTTCTATGTATAATAAGTATATATTTACAAAAAAAAATGTATTTACGTATGTTTATCAGTTGTCTAGTAGCCATAACACAAGCTTCGCTTACTTTGGGCTAGATGGCGCTGTGTAATTTGTCCGACAATATTTATCATTTTTTTATCATTTTATCATTAAGTTGCTGTGAAAGTGGTTGGGTACGCATTCTCTGCATAAAATAAATGATATATCCTGGCATATGTGCGACATAAAGCTAGAAATCGTAAGTTGATGGGCATGAGGTTATTTCGCATTTGATCTGAACTAAATCAAGAAGAAAAAGTCAAAACTAAAAAATCTACCACTTGGTAACACATGATCAAAGTGACAGGTGAGTTTTAGCCTTTCTTAGCTCCTACATCCATGCCCTGTTGTTACTTCCACAGCGTCACATTGTTTTTGCTCGGCTTGGCTTCTTAGAGATGACGCTGACCTACTTATACGCCCTAAAACTACTACAATACGTTGATATATCTGAATTAGTTGTGATAACAGAATAATCCACCAAAACAAAAAACGAAATCATATTCATTTTAATTGCACGTTCCATGACAGTTCATTTGCAGCATTACTATTAAATTCCTAGCTTATCTAGTGGCCTCGATTCTAAGAATGGGTCAAACTACACTGGAATGTGCGCAATGAACGATTAACTTCATATATTGCACTTTCTTAGCTGTTAGTAACTCAGTTCCACAACATTGATAACAAACGATCAATTTTTGAATGGCACGAAGTGATTAATCGACTATTTGGTAGCGATTTTCGATGAACGCTTGGGTCACACCTACACAATGTTAGTTAATATTACCTCATCACCTTAACTTGTTTAGTATTTAACTTACAGTCACGTGTCGATTGTTTACTTTTAGTCGCAGAATAAAAAGCGGGCACTTCACCGAGAAATCATTTATTCTATGTCAATAATATTATAATAAAAAAAAAACTAAAATAAATCACGTTTTTTCATCAACTGCGAGAGGTATACGAACACACGGCCTGCTTGATGTAAAGCGGTCACCGTAGCATGGGAACGCTTGCAGTACATTAAGTATCACTTCACTCGCGCGATGCACCTCTGCTACTAACACAGCAACTCTTTAGGACTCTGCTGATGACCTCACTCACACGCAGGAACACAGCAACCCTCCCGGCAGTCGTTTCAGGGCTGCGGTTTTATGTGAGGTGGAGGTACTTCTTCAGATGGGCTGATTTAATGCGCCCTATCTCTCTTGAACACACCCATACCAACACAGACAGGCATGTATGCACACAAGGGTTCATCCTGTTTGAGAATCGAACCCCCGAGCGTCGGTGTCAAAGGTCATTCGTTCTTTATTATTCACAGCTCTTTACAGCACTCTCGCGGTTTCATAAGACTCCTGACATCACCTTCTGATAGAACACGGCCTATTTGGGCGTGGTAGGTGAGACTGTGCCTTCCTCAATTCCTACGTTCTTCGTCTTCTCCGTTGTAGACACGCTTCACCGCTCTTTCGCATGTTTATCCATTACCAGGTTACTGGTAAATTTTAGCATTTCGATTGCCATGTTTCATTATAATGCAATGCTTAGAAAGCAAATCGTAATTTTACTACTTGCATTCCACTACATAAAAACTTCACCTAATAAAAACATATTAAAATTAATCGTATAAGATAAATTGACATAATATATAATAACACATAAAATCCAGTCAAACATTCAACATTATTATATCCGAATGTAAGTCAAACGTTGCCAAGTTCAAAATGGCAAACTCCTAACTATACACCTAGAAATAAAAGCGATGTATAACCCCACCCAGCCACGATTCGACTAAAATGACCCTCACTAAATCAGCGGCGGTCCGCCTAAATATTGATTCGATTAATCAACTCGGTATGTTTGTAGATTGATTGCGCGCCCGCGATCCCTGGGAAACTCAATTTGAATCGCACCGATTGAAATCACTATTAATCGATACTCGCTAAACAAATCGATCGATTAGGTCCGTTTATTAAATCGTAAGGTTTTTATGCAAGTTGAGTGTATTTGTTTTTGCAGCAGATCGATCAGGCTTCATTGATTAATTAAATTTAGTCGGATATAACGTGTATTACGATATAAACCTAATAAAAAAAACTTCAAAAAAGATGTTTATGGAGTAGCTGTCACAGAAAAATATCTATAAAAAGATATACAAATAATATGGCTACTGGCTACGAAAATTACAATTTCACTATCGGGAAATCTATATCATTATATAAGTTAATAAAGTGAGACCATTTTAACAAGCAACGGCTGCCGTTGCTTAGTAACATAGACGCACAATAACATAAGTTTTTCCAGTTACTAAATATATTTCTGTCATCATAACCAAACTGAAGACAATTTTAGGATTTAATTTATTTAGGCTAATAACCTTTTCCAAACATAACATACTCGTATAATTATTCCAAGCAAACTGAACGTCGATACAAGGTTAGGATGGGTTACCAGTATTCTTTTTAAACGCTATGGATGTTACCCACAAAACCGAATAGTGGTTTCGATGGTCGAAGAATAGTATGCTACATATTTTTTTCACAATGATTGATCACTTTCAATTATTAAGTCGAAAAAAAATTAATAATTATTTTTAGATACATTTGGATTATCATATATCGATTCATTCAATTTTATTAATAATTTTAAACAGGTCACTTCTCTATGACTACGACACCAGCAGATGTCTAATGACCTATTACAATGGCCTTACTTTAAATAACCATACTAGCATATTCCATTTTAAATCGTGAGATCATTTTAAATTCACGAAACCTACAACATTATGCTGTTGAAATCGAAAGTGCGAAATTTACAATTACAATCAGTGCAGTTAGTGATTTATTTTATTTTGCAACATATCATCACGCCTCGCTCATTTTCAGACACTCATTCTAAACATGTTCTTATTTAGTAATGCTTAAATGTCAAAATCGAAGAATAAGTAAGAATTACGCAGTTAACAATAAGCTTCATTTGCGATGTAATGGCTTCATTCTTGCATAATGTGTAGTCATAAAGTGTGGGAGGAAAGGTCATCACTACACACCGTGCGTTTCATTGTTCCCTATATTGAACTTGATTTTAATTTGTAATGAATATGTACATAAACGTGGAATGCATTAAAGATGGGTATCCAGCGGTGGGTAGATACGATGATGATGTTCATGTTACGTGTTATATTGAGCGTGAAAGATATGAAATAAAATAAGGTAGATGAGTTACGTACAGTGCAGGGGATGTTTGAATCTGCTGATGCCAAACTAAACAAACTGTTCGCTACTACACAGTCCGTATTCCTTGGATGTTTGCAACACTACGGTCATTGCTCGGGCGAGAGTACGTGGATATAAGCAGTAAAACTTCAGAAACGTGCGGAAACAATTTTCGCAGATATATTATATACCGCCGTTATACCCTTTAAACGAAGTTCCAGTGGGATAAGTCGCGGCCGGACACTGCTTCTTGTGGATGTTGCAATTTGACATTTACCATTGTCAAACTTAAACCTATGAAATAAATTTTAAATACGGATCTACCTATTTTGTGTTACTTACCTGTGCAAATTGACTAATTGAAATTTTACTTCGTATTTGTAAATATTACAACCTCCAAATATACTGTTGGTATGTTTAATATTTGTTTTGTTTGTTTGCAATATTCCACTAATTAAACAATTTACAGTTTTTATATCAAACAAATAAGCGTTATTATCTATAAGGAGTTACTGTAGCCTATGTACACCTCAACAACAGGGGCATAACTCCTGCGTGGCCGACCCTGTAACAACCTCTTCACGTCCTTTTTCAAGGATCTCATGAAGCCCTCTTAGGAAAACCTCGACAGAGAGTACATTCCACAACTCAGCGTTACACAAGACGAAATAAAACGCACGGTACGCGTTTATCGCGTTTCCGGTACAGGAGGATTATTTTTTTGCTTATGGGGAGCAGTGCGATTGTAGAAAGAAGCTATTGGTATAATATCAAACAGCTCCTTGGAACACAACCCACTTACTCAGAACATACGAATGGAGGAAAAATTTCTCAATTAACTTAAGAGCTCAATACCATAGATAAACTTATGAGCGTCGAATATATCTGAGATGCTTATACAGGTCATATTATATTGTAATACCTGACAAGAAAAGGGAATATAATGACAAAAAAAAATCTAGTTACCACGTAATATTAAACCGTATCAACACTTAGCAACCAGCGTAGCTCACAGGCTTATTAATAAGCCGAAATAAAACAAATAACGTAACTGCTTGTCTGCACAAGATTAACTCTTTGCGAATAAAATATCACAGTAATACAGTATAAAGGCTTTCTTAATCTGTAGCTCAAGGAACGCACGCGGCGTGCGCTACCGTAGCGTTACCCGACCACCTTGTTATCCCTTCGTCTTCCCCTCGTGTGTACACGGCTTTAAATATTAGGGTTACCGCGTCTTCTCTACGTTTATTAAACTAATCATATTACTTGTAATTTCGTTCTTGAGAATATTAGATTCACCGATGTTAACACAATCAATTATAAAATCATAAATATAGTTTTCATTTCATTCTGCCTATGCTCTAAAACACTTATGTTACTTGCGCAGCAGAGAATCGTGCATTATATGACTCAGTCCTTACATGCCTCACTTGCTTCTTTAACAATCATAGCTTTTTCATACACGCTTTCCGACTCTTAAGGGTCTTACACTATTTTCTGATTTACACTATCAATTCAATGGTGGTAGGCGAGTCTTCGTCGGCTCTTACACCCTTGTACCTTCGCGTTGCATGTCTGTTTCGTCATTCTTTTTTCTTGCTTTATTTCTACACGTCCGAACGAACGGAGCATAACTTTTCTAATCTTAACTTCTTACATTTTAGTATCTTGCTTGAATTTGCATCTGCAGCTTTATTTGCTCTATCAACTGTAATTACTTGAAAAACAAATTCATTGTTCCGTCTTTGAAAAAATTATAATGCATGCACCAATCACAATACTGATAGATCCCACAATAATGTTTTAGCTGTGTGCCACATTTTATTCTTAAGTTTAAACTTTAACAAATATTATGTAAAATTTTTAAATGCAAGAACACAGTACGAAAACATAATTGTAATATTATGGTCGGTGTAAGTGTAAATATGTTTAATATTTCTATTTAATATAGCACGCCGCTGGGATGCTGTGTGTCTCTGAAGTTATATAACGGACAAACCTCGCAATTAAAACAAATCAAATTAAAGGTACTTTGTTTGAAAGTCTTTTTTTGTAGTTCCTTGGTTAGTATATATTTTACTTCTATTAATACTATTTTCTTAATATCAATATTATTGACGTAAATTTGAAAAAATGAAAGGGTCATCAGTCGGTTGATCAGATCGCAGCTCTTTACTGATTTAGTTCATATGATACTATCCATATATACCTATTGCTTTTGGAAATAATTCACCACTTTGTTTCATTCAACTAAGTCAACGAAGACTTAGTTTTAATCGTAATTTGCTAATTAAGTGTTCGATGACGATACGACAATGATCTGATAAAATCTATAGAACCGAATTTCGACGAGTTACTGTCTGTTTACGTACTATAAAAAATGAAATGGAGTATCTTGCATCATGAAACTTGCAACTGAGTAACTGAGCGTAGTTGTGATAACCTAAGAACTATTCAACGGTTAACAGTAAGTTTATTGCTGCTTGCTGGCTTTGTTAGTGAACCCTATGTGTATATATATATATATATTGTAAAAATATATTCTTTTATTTTTTAAACAATAATATTCTTACTCCATGTATCTTTTCTTCGTCTCGAATCATATAGAACGTGTGGAGTGTACACTTTTACTTTTCCCAAAGATACAGTGGCAGTGTTAACCCTAAAATGCTTTAGAAACCCATGACCCCCTTTTAAGTAATAGCTAATTTTACAGTAGAGGCTGATTAAACCGAGTTATCGCACGAATCGAGTGCGGAATCGATTTGGCAAACTGGGTCGACTCGCTCCCGCTGAATATGTAAACGGTAGCGATCGAATTGTTTCATTGGTAATGTTAATTGGGGGTGTTTAAATAAGTTTACATTATTTAATCTAAACTTTTGAGTAGCCAATTTTGACTTATCTGTGTATTTTATTATCATCAGAACTACACTCAATTGTCAAGTTGAATTATTATACGGTTTAAAATGGTTGTATTCTTCGATTTTGTTATGTAGTAAATAATAAAGAATTACGAAAAAGATACAACGCGATGTAGAAGCCGAGGAAGGTCAAACCTCATCTAAGTCAACTGGTCGCTTTTCATCAGTAGGTGATGTCAGGAACCCTAGACATCGACGAGCGTGCATAAGATGTATGAATGTTAAAGAGACGAGTAGGTGTGTAAGATCCGGGTCATGTGGCGCTCGGTCCTCTCGGCCTACCACGCAATGGACTTTACGTGAAACCATAGGAAGGATAAGAATCCATCCTAAAAACTAGTCAGTCAGTAAAACCCATAGTCTATATTTATAATCTACACTTGAATCTTAAACGATCCTAATCGATACCTTGAATCGAACACGTATTATTCTACAATTAGGCGAATTTTCATTTCCTGGTATAATAAAAAGCGGTTATAAGGAAAAACAGAGAAGAAAACGTTAACCGAGGGAAAACTTTGTGTTTCTTGAATTTTCGCGAGAAATATCCGCAGTTTTATAACGTTCATTTGTATTTGAAATTACAAGTAGATGTCATTAAAATCGCCTATTTTATAATATATAATATTCTCGCTGCAATGTAAATATTGGAGACACATATTTTAATATTATGTCAGCTTAAAATTGTAGGTACATTGCTGTAGCAGTGTATTCTTGTATTCAATACCAGATCATATTCTGGGTTCCATACCTTAAAATTGTAACTATCTGTCTGTCTGTCAAAGAACTTTTCTTTAAGGACAGCTAAAAATATTAATTGTAAGTTTATTTAAAGTAGATACAAGTTTATAATTTTGCAGACTATTGTAAAAACTCAATTGAGTGCGATTCAAACTACGAGTATCATAAAAAGAGTACGGTATATAAAAAGTTTCTTGAATGTATGTGTATCATTTAATTTTCATTTTATTATTTATTGTTATAGTGGCAATGGACATGCACACTCTGAAAACCTCTACCTATTAAGGTTCATGATATTCAGCCCGCTATCCTTGTTGTAGGAGGATGTATAATAATAGGGTCTAGGACACAATGTATTTTTTAGCTATTTTATCAATAGTTTCTCTATCGATTTGTATTTATGCTATTTCATTTGGAACACGCGCGTTTAAATTTTGTACGTTCTTGAGTAAATCTCAGTGACGGTGTGAAAGTACAGTACTGAAATTATTAGTTTGATCTTCAAACAAACCACGCGAACAGAGTTGCAGGCGTTCGCTAGTACGATACAAAAGTATTATATAGCCTACTAGGGAACCATAACGGCGGAGCGATGATTTTATTGCGATTTCCTCGAAGTATCCCAACCTTGCAATAAAAATTTAAGTGCACCTAAAGGGTTTAGATTCAGTCATGAGCTGCCCTTTATTTTTACGCGATTACGGGCAACCGAAGGGTTGTGAGTTTAATGTGTATTCAAATTGTTATTATTTTCAACGTTTTCAAATTGTTAAATATTATTAAACGTTTCGACAGAACTATAAAAGAATCAAATCCCATCGATGACAGGCTGCATGCGACATAGCTTGCCTTGTTCGCAGGGGAGATCGCACAGGGGGTTGAGGTAAGCCACATCCCGAAATGGCTTACCTCAACCCCCTGTGCGATCTCCCCTGCTCAGTCAGATGTCCCCAACAGATACGCTTAGGTCACTGAAATTGATATAACATAGTTTAATTACATAATGTCAAACTAAAAGAGTTATTTAAATACAAACTCTGGCAGAGTATCAGCTTGGGATGGGACTGTATATGCAATGAGGTAATTTCAAAATTATAATAGAAATGTAACCGTAAAATAAAAGTCTAATTTACCATTTGAATAATTCATGGACTCGGTATTCGCGAAAAAACTAAAATAAGCATTCAGTGGTCTCCCATACGGTACATTTAATCAAAATACTCATATTTAATGATTAAGAAAAGAAGGTACATGTTAACAATATCATTTGTAAGAATAATAACATTGTTTATGAGAGTAGAAAATGTACAAGGAATGAATTACTTCTGTTTCGGCGAAACGTGTAACAAATACGTACTGGCTTCTCATACCTCTGTGCCAAGCACGTATCACAAGTGCGTAAGGGCAGATTGACACTAGAAATCGTTTAGTTTATGTTTATGAGAGTAGAAAATGTACAAGGAATGAATTACTTCTGTTTCGGCGAAACGTGTAACAAATACGTACTGGCTTCTCATACATCTGTGCCAAGCATGTATCACAAGTGCGTAAGGGCAGATTGACACTAGAAATCGTTTAGTTTATGTTTATGAGAGTAGAAAATGTACAAGGAATGAATTACTTCTGTTTCGGCGAAACGTGTAACAAATACGTACTGGCCTCTCATACCTCTGTACCAAGCATGTATCACAAGTGGGTAAGGGCAGATTGACACTAGAAATCGTTTAGTTTATGTTTATGAGAGTAGAAAATGTACAAGGAATGAATTACTTCTTTTTCGGTGAAACGTGTAACAAATACGTACTGGCTTCTCATACCTCTGTGCCAAGCATGTATCACAAGTGCGTAAGGGCAGATTGACACTAGAAATCGTTTAGTTCTTGATAACTCGGCTCGACGAGCTCGGTGGCGCAGTGGTGAAACGCGCTGTTACGCTACTTTGACACCAACGCTTGTGGGTTCGATTCCCACACAGTACAAACATTTGTGTGCATGAACATGTCTGTTTGTCTTGGTCTGGGTATTTTCTATGTATAATAAGTATGTATTTACAAAAAAAAATGTATTTACGTATGTTTAACAGTTGTCTAGTACCCATAACACAAGCTTCGCTTACTTTGGGGCTAGGTGGCGCTGTGTAATTTGTCCGACAATATTTATATTTATATATTTATTTATAACTTGAAATTTTCTACGTGAAAAAAGAATTTTTGCCGTATTATTTACGTGTCGAAAGCTGCATTGTTACGAACCCGAAACCAAATCCATTCAAGGATTTGGCAACAAAAGTAAAGAAGGGCAGAGTTAACGGAAAGAGATGATTGCCTTATTCTTTAGATGGACGGATAATTTCGCAACAATTGTACTAAAAACCGAAAGGGCTGTTACTTTAGTCATTGTTTACCAGTTGTCTCTGAACATATTTGACATGAGCGCCCCAGAACTGGCTTCTTCTCCATCGCGACAACGCTGGAGATCACTCCGAGATGAACTCGGAGAAGGAAGCTGCTTTCGAAAAAGACTTAGAAGAGACTCCTAATGTAGATTGAGCTCATTGCTTCCGTCAATAGTTCCATCGCATGCGACGATCCTTACAGAGGAACATAGACTAATCGATTTTCTAAAAAATGACAATGTTATCCACGTATGTAGTATAAAACTAAAATAAATTGATTCTTTATGGTCTAATTTTATCCAGCAACCCTTCTTTAGGGATGCAAGAAGTGAAATATTCCTATTTGATTTCCTGCTCGCTCCCTTGCTTCTGCTTAGAAACAGGCGCTACGTGTCGTTTTAGTGGTAACCGGAAAATCTGCAGGCACTTCAACAAATGCGGAAACGTACTATCTGTTTGACGTCATTAAAGTAAAGATCCCAGGTAAGAATCATACCATTCCCCTGCCCCCTGTTTGATTCACATTACGAAAAGGGATAATGGTTTGGAAGAACTCTTAGAAACAATTATGATTTCCAATTCGAAGATGACAAATATACAAATGAAATGATGAAAAATCTTTATTTGCCATGGGACCCTCGCAGACGCTCACTCTCGCCTTATGTTTTTTAAACATAATATTATCGTATCTTATTAATTTCTCTTACGTTATTATTTTCCTTTTTTTTAAACTATAATAATAACATAAAATGTAAAATTCTCCCTCTTATTATTAGTCTGTTTCTTAATCAGTTAGGATTAGCAGGGTTTGCTGCCTAAGCCTAAGGATTTGGCAAAGACACTGATTTTTACATTGGACCTCCACAAATCATAGGGGAAACCAGGCCTTTCTTAGGATAGGCCACACGTCTTTCTAAATATAAATATAATTTGATGAGCTCGATGGCGCAGTCGTGAATGACGCGACTTTGACACCAACGCTCGTAGGTTCTATTCTCACACAGGGCAAACATTTGTGTGCATGATCATGTCTGTTTGTCTCGGTCTTGATATTTTAAGAGATGTAGGGCGCATCAAAGCAGCCCCTTAGGCAAGTACCTCCACCTCGCAGAAAACCGCACCCAAATAACAACTCCCTAGAGGGTTGTGTTCCTGCGTGTGAGTGAGTTCACCAGTAAGCTCCTAAGGAGTTGCTGTGTTAGCAGAGAAGGCATCGCACGAGTGTACCTAATGTATTACAAGCGTTCATAGGCTATGGTAACCACTTTACATCAGGTGGGCCGTATGCTTGTATGAATATGCATATATAATTTCTTGGACGTTCGTCACGATGTTTTTCTTCACCGCCGAGCATTTGATAATTGCAAATACATATGTAGGTACTTACATAAATCGGAAAACACAATTTTGCTGTTGGCCTATAGGTTGTTCTTTATACACTACAAGTGCTGGAGTTCGCGCTTCGCGCAAATCCTACCACTACTTTTACGCTTTTGTTATTACTGTTCTATACAAATGACCGATGACTGTAATTACAACCTGGAAGTACAAAATGTACTTTTTTAAATACTTCCGGTTATCAAATTAACTCCATTTTGATACCATTAGAAAGATGCAATTTAGTTTGATTTTCTGGTGAAAACCGCATCTCAATCGCATTTATAGTTTTATTTCTAGAGGCCAAAATGTCAGTGCAGAGAAATAGAGGGAGAAACTGTACTATTTTATGGGTAAGGGATTATTGCTATAACTGCTCTGAATATGGTGTTTCTATAATAATTGTTATTTTTTTTTTATACTTGCACCCCTGCCATGGGCAAGGCTCTTTTTATAACATTATCATTTATTATTACAAAAATTTTTACACGTATAAATAAACACATTCATACATCACTATCTCTTTCATTCCGCAATTCATCTTCCATTCATCATCTTTCAGTTTTATTTTCATAATACTTTTTTATTTTGGCCCATTTTAGAACGCCGGTGAAGCTATCATAACTACATATTTTTAGTTGCCCTCCCTATACTGCGTCAGTCCAGACACGGGCGACAGCGAGCTTCACAGCTCCACCTAGCCACCGCGATCCCATCGGCTATACAGGGTATAGCCGAGGTATTATAATAATTGTTGTAGTGGCCAACTTTGACGGCATTTCCTTGGACGGCATTGGAGGGCTAATTACGCAGGTCATTCAATAACAGTTGCCAGGCTTAAGGAGTTGCAGTCTTGCTAAAAGTAATAAAACCTATTTATACCTCAAACTAAGTACGCCTACTTGCAACGGTAGGCCAATTACCGCACAATTAAAATGCAAATAAACATTGCATGTACAACACGTTGCTTACTGAAACAAAGGCTGAAAATTCTGCGAGACTCGTGCCTTACGTATGTACCTATACTTACACACAGTATAATAACATGGCAGTAGTAACTGAATATCAACGAATAGCCGATGCACGCAAATAGATCTGCAGAAAAAATATACCATACAACATGACTCATCATCATTTGCGCGATACAGTGGGCAGTGATACTGGGCAGTGATAGCCCAGTGGTGATCCGGCCTATAGACCAACTGGTCCGCGATTCGAATCCTGGCGGGGGCATGTACCACTAAAAGTCGTGTTTTCGGATTTATGTACATATTTATCATTGGCTCGGCGGTGAAGGCAAAGCATCGTGAGGATACCCGCACGTCCAAGAAATTAAACTTCAAAAGACATGTGACCTAACTTAAGAAAGAACCGGTTCTCCCTGTGGTTTGTGGCGGTCTGAATGTAAAAATCTGTGTATTCGCCAAATCCTTATGCTTAGATAGCAGACCCCTCCAATTCTATTGGATTTGGAAACGGAATAACGCGAAGAAGAAGAAGTTATTCCTAAGACAGCATAACTCTACTATAGATCGTTTCAATTGTTTGTATCGTTGTACATATCGAGAGGCATACAAGCATACGGCTTAATAAACTGGTTACCTTAGCCCATAATCTTTTGCATTAGTAAGTGGTACTCGCTCGTTGCCACCCCTGCTACTAGGATAGTAACTCCTTAAGAACTTACTGTTATTCCCACTCACTCGCAAGAACACAACATCCCTCCAGGGAGTGGTTACTTAGCTGGGAAGGTGTATTTACTTCCCTAGTTTACTTTGATGCGCCCTACCTCTCTCAAAAACACGTGAACCTGTCGTAAACATCGATTCGTTCGGTAGTATGTCATTGACTTACTGCTCAGTGCATACACTATGCCCAGACCGTGCAATACAACGGTGCATACATTTATGCGTTTGCATACATATATGCATAACGTGTGTAGAAGCTCAGTGAATGCGATTATTGCAGCTCCGATGGCGCGATTACCTTCCACTAACGCTTCGTCCCGCGTTAACGTTCAAAAATGCTGCATTTTATCACCACCGTTATGGCTGTAAGGTACTTTGAAATAGTTGTCAATGCTTTTACACCTGCATTTGGGTACAGAAATTTCGTCGACGTAGAAATTGTTGGCTGTCAAAACCATTTATGGGAAAAGAACTTCGTGCTTTCACTATGAAAGACAAACTTATTTTTCATTTGCCAAACAAGCACGCAGTGTAAATGACAAATTGAATATATCTTAGATGTTCGAATGAAGTATCTCTTACGCATTAGCACCGCCGCTGCCAACAGTGCCAACACACATCCTTGGTGAACTTATTCTCGTAGAAACTATAAACGTACATATTCTTTTTTTTTATGTACATCTAAGGCACACAATCATACGATCCGCGCTATATAAAGTGGTTACCGTAGACTATGAACGTTTGCAGTAAAGAAAGTGCTCGCGCGTTGCCACCCCTACTGCTAACATAACAAATCCTCAGGAGCTTCCTGGTAACGTCGTTCACTCGCAAGAACATAGTAACCCTCCAGAGAGTTGTTATTCGGCTGCGGTTTTCTGTGATGTGGAAAGATTTCCCCGGAAAAACTACTTTGATGCGTCCTACCTCTCTTAAAAACACCTAGACCAGACATAGACATGTACATGCACATAAATGTTTGTCCTGTGTGAGAATCGAACCGTAGAGTTTTCATGTTAAAGTAGAATTGTTACCACCTCGACACCGAGCTCGTCAAAACTCACTCCTAAGGGACATGTGTTCTGCTGTCCGCTGCTTGTTTATAAACATCAAATAATCAAAACATTGAACGTGCAATCACACAAAAGACAAACATATCATATAGAGAAATAACATATAAACTTATTTGGAATGGTTTAATAGAGGCAGCGACCGTGTTCCTCCAGACAGGATCATTGTTGGTAAAAATCGATGTAAGTAAGCCATTGATTTTATTGCGGCGTCTGTGTTTTGCGGCGGCAGTTAGGGGTTAATGGGCCAATTGGATTTGGTTCAGTCGGTTGGAACGCGACGAGCTGTACTGAGACGGTGTTTTATTTGCAAACAATACTTTCCATCGTGTTTGGAAATTGATTTTACAAGGTTCCGTGCTTGAAGTGTAACCCTGTTATAAAGACACTGCCGTATATCCGTTATCATGGACTTTAGCGCGCAAAGTAACGTATAAATAGATGAATGTTATGTGCCGGAAACATTTAAATGAAAAATTCAATTAGACTGATTTGTACAAAAATTGGGCTCTACTAACTTCCTCTGTACATCTTTATACTAATTTCGGAGTACACACCTTTTTTTCGGGCAAACTACTCGTCAGTGGTTTGTAAGAAAAAAATTGTGCTTTATAAAAGTTGTAGACACCATCATCATGAAGTTCGGTCACTTATATTATACATATAAATATATACCTGTTACACAACCTTTTACTAAGATTGGTGATATTTTATATATGAGGTATAAAAATGTGAGTACCGTTCGCCAGTTGACAGTGAGACATTTGTTCATCGCAATGTAGTTTTTCGTAATGGATACAACAAATACGTTACCCTTTAAATTTTGTTGAGTTAATTTTGTTAGTTTTGGAAACTATATCATTGGAAACAAAGTGATCGATAACAATAGCAATTAGAGATTCCGGATAGTTATAACCTGAATTGTAAACTTGACTACGATAGGATAACAGTTGGACATTGGACTATTTTTCAACGGAAAACTTGTTACAGAGTTGAGTTAATAAGCGTGTGTGATTTAATATATTTAACATAAATACCACAGTAGATGTATGTATATTACTTGGATATTGATTGTTTTTTATTTGTTTGTTTTTTTTTCTCTCTCTTTTGTTTAAATATTTTTTGTACCAAATTAGTATTGTTTTTAAACATGTCACAGTTAAGACTTGAGAGGAGCGGCTTTATCCTAGTACAGGTTTTTATAAACTTAATTGGATAAAGCCCACATTTTAAAGAACTTGTATAAAATTAAAAAAAAAAAATTGTCCATCATGTAAATGTACTAAAGGTAAATTTTGGCAACCTTGTAACCGACAAAGAATTTAGTAATAAGAAAGGGGGAGTATAGAGCTTTAAGAGTTTATTCCCGCTATTGTCAAGAGAGATTATGACATTACGCTTTTTGCTCGTATTTTCACATTGCCAAGGCGGAAATCAACTTGAGCTCCCTACAAACTTTCATCTGACCAAATTCGTTGTGGGTTCATTGCAGTTCTAGAGGTAAATTTTAACTGCCTAATAGCCAAAATTTATCTCTAGAACTGCAATGATCTTCGCTAATGATCGTGGTCGATGGTTCGTGATAGCTTGAGATATAGCTGAAGTCCTTAAAAAAACATTTCTATATACTCCTCCATCCAGGTACAGCTTTCGCGCCATCGTCGTAAACAAATACACAAGATGCACCAATAAAAGTTGTTTCCGCGGCGTCGTGCCGCGAATATTAAAAAATATAAAAAATTGGCTCCGCGCCAGCCTTCCCCTTGTACGCGGTACCAGATACGGACAATGTATTGCGAAGTCTTTTATAGTTTTTGTCAAGCACTCCTCATGTAATTTAATACTGGCTTGCTCTGCGCTCCTACAGACAATAAGGTTTTATTCGAAAGCAAATCTTTTTTTGCATTGCCGTATTTATTCTAATTATTATAAAATATTGACGAAAAGCTCTATTTTAACAAAAATATATTCTCTGTTAATGGCATTGTTTTTTGATATAGTTGTGAATTTATCTACTTGCTAGGAATGTTTATTTTATACTATGTCGGGTGGTAAACGAGCAAAACCCACCTAATGCGACGCCTACGGATGCTTGTAGCACAGAGAGTACTCATTCATTTATTTACTCATGCGTTGCCACCCACGTTGCTGACGTAACATAAACTCCCAAACTCGTTGTATTGTGTTCTTGCTAGTGAGTGATGTTACCAGTAAACTCCTGGGGAGTTGCTGTGTTACAAATATCCCTTGTAATTCAACGTATGTAATAAATACTTCTTGTATTACGAGTATAGGTTTTGGTAACATCAGGTGGACCGTATTGCTTATTGGCTACGCTACACGGTAAACAGAACATTCCTGGCAGCTTACCTACATGATCAAATTGGTTGTATTCTATCAGAAAGTGATGTCAGGAGCTCTAGAAACCGGCGAGCGTGCATGAAGAGAGCAATGAATGTTAAAGAAGCGAGTGAGGTATGTAAGGATCGAGTCACGTGGCGCTCGGTTCTTTCTGCCTACCCCGAAAGGGATTTGGCGTGAAGTTATATATATTCACTCGTGTAAAACAAACTTGCTTATAATTATTATTCTGCGGTCTTCTGTAAAATGAAAATATTTCACCAGTATGGTTCTTAGCGTTATCACGTTTCCTAATCCATTAGGATTGGCGAGGTCCACTACCTAAACCTAAGGATTTGGCGAAAATACTGATTTTTAAATGGAGCTACTGCTGTCAGATCTCCACAAGCCAGAGGGTAGACCAGACATTTTTTAAGACATACGGATTTCCTCGCAATGTTTTCCTTCATCGCCGAGCAAATGATAATTACAAATATGTACATAAATACAAAAACACAAATTTAATGATACATGAAAGAATTCGAACCGGACCAATTGATCAATAGGGCGGTTCTTTATCCACTCGGCTATCGCTTTACTTGCTCACTACACACAGTCAGGATGCCTGTTTCTTCTATTGATATAAAATCGTGGCAGGATTGTTCAGGAACACCGTTCCTATATGAAATCTATATGTATGTCTGTGAGTGCGTTTTTTTTTCGAATATTCGAATTTTAACTTCAGATTCGGATTCAGCATAAAAAAGTAGAATAGGAATATTCAGGAACACCGTTCCTATCTCTTAAGGATCATGGTCAAAATGGCCGACAAATTAAAAAAAAAAATTTTAATGTTATATAATTGACGAGCCAGGTGTTCCTCTGGCAATTCAAGCATGCGCATTCTCAACGGTTTTTTTTAAATATTGATGTAAATAGAGATGCAGCTGGGACTCACAAACATCTTAGATACTATATATTTTCATATAACAGTATCATAGGATATCGAGCGATATGGAAATTTTATGTTAAGATGTCGACCGATACAAAGATATTATGATAAATTGATAGAATGACTGGAGCGGATATATTATCGTAACTTAACCGTGTGTGATATCTTAAGATAAATATTACTCAACATAAGATATTATCGTATCTTCGTCTTTCGTGACGCAGTTAATCGATAAGAAACCAATATGAATCAACTACATGGACTTATACCCCAATAAAACTTTTAGGCTCCTTTTATATTTCCCTAATATACAGCGCTCCTGCCAAAGCCTAGGAAAACCGAAGTCCACGTATGCGTTTTCGTATTAAAATGTTATATATAATCTATCTATAACTGCACGCCAAACCTCTTGCAGGCTAGACAGAGAGAACCGAGCACCACGTGACTAGATCCTTGCAAACCTCACTCTCTTCTTTAACATTAATTGCTCTTCTCGTGCACGCTCGCCGGTTTCTAAGGCTCCTATAATATGTATAAGTAATTAAAATTAAAAACCTTAGTCTATACATCTATACATATAAATAAAATTGAAGTGTTTGTCTGTGATTTCAAAATAAAGCCTTTATCTTAAGCTCATATTATTATTTTCACGTTACCAAAGCCTAAATACGCATTTTTAACTTTTTGTCTGTCTGTTTTTTTGTCCGAGCTAATCTTCAAAATGGCTGAACCGATTTTAACGGGACTTTCACTGGTAGGTAGAGGACTGTTCAGAGCAGAATATAGGGTACTTTTTATCCCGTAAATATTTATGGTTCCTGCGTAAAAAACTAAAACTGCTAAAATTAGGGGGAAAAATCTTCCCCTTCGGGGGACTTTGCAATTTTATTTTTATTATTATTTTCATAGAATACGTATTTTTTGTAACATAAAATAACTACGCATTTTTTATGTAATATAAATAAAAAGCATATACGTTGCCTCCTGTAAAGGTCAATAGATGGCGCTGTACTAAAATTGAATCGCTCTATGGTTGCATCTACGACCCTGAACTTTTTTTTTTTAAAACAGAAACAATTTTATGTCTACAGATAAACAAATGCTACTAAAAGCCCAAATCTCATGCGTGCGAAGCCGCGGGCTTCTGCTATTGTTAAATATAATCCTTACTGCTGAAGTCCTACATACTACGAGTAATCGTAGGGTGTGCCACGCGCAGACGATGTTAGCTCTGTTCTAACGATGACGGCGAGACACTTAATAACACCTCAAAGCCACTTCCTTTAAGACATCTCACTAAAGATAAGTTATCGTGCATTCGTCATTCTGAACAACGCCTTTGTCTGCAGACACCTGCTGTAATAACATCACTCACGTCATTTGCATAGGGTTGCCAGATCTTCTTCTCATTTAAGAGGTAAATCTTGTCGGTGAAGACTTCTCTAATTCTCTTTACTCTTTGCCAGCCTCTTGACTTCTTGATAAGATTCAACATTTACCTATACTTGGTTTGTAAAACTTCACCGCTACTTCCATCCCCTCAAAGATGTTTTTCAAAAATCTGTTGTGTCTTATCTGGAGACATCTGTGATTATTTATCAAAATTATTTGCCAAATTAGAAGTGCATACTGTCAGAACAAGCGTTCAGAATATCAGAATGTTTTAAGAAGTAGTAAGCAATATTTCAATCAAAATTTATATTCAGATCACCTCGTACCCGTCCCACTATAGGGATATATTGGGATAGACTGAAGGTCATTGTTTTCAAGCCGTCCAAAAGCCACAGTAGTATCTCAATAATTATGTGTATCGAACACACGTAATTATTGAGATACTTCACAGGCGAGATTGCTGGCATAAAGAACAACAAAGAAGCTCGAGATAAATATATACCTGCATACCATTTACAGTCTATGATCGATGCTAATAACGTGTGTGCTTGATTAAAGTGAGCGAGCACGATTGACAAGCACGACGTCAAACTCTAATAATAACTAAATTTAAAATAGCAAATATACAATGCGAAAGTTGAAGAACGTAACAGCCGAACAAGAGCTATAGTCACCTAACATAACTAAATTGGTCGTGTTTTATCTGAAGGTGATTTCCGGAGATCTAATAACTGTCCAGCGTGTGCGTCAAGAGACATAAAGTAACGAGGGGTGTGTGTAAGAAACGAATTAGAGGTACACAGTCCTCTCTTCCTATCCCTCAACGGAACTAGCGTGAAGATATAGATCTTTATTAATCTTACAATAATCGGTCGTATGAACAACCTTTACAATAATCTGTTTGTTGGCAGATTTTGTATTTTGTCGGTATATTATGTTAAAGCTGGTAACAATCCCGAGTGTCTGGCAACCCTATAAACCCTACGTAATGCACCGTGTTAGTCGTAGACCAAACAAACACTAGGGTTTCTAAAAATACGCACGCAACTAGCACACCACGGTCAGAAATAGTGGGCATAACTGAGTTGCGAACTGTTCCACCCTCCACAGTTTATTGCCGTCGTAACTATCAAATTCACTGCACAAACTTCCTCTTGCTGAACTGGTATTCATACTGCTTTATTTTTAACTTTCCTCTGTGTCTTAAGTGTGTTCTTTCACTCCTTTTTTGGCTTCCCAGGATATTTGGTGTTTAACTTTTAGTTACTGGACAGATTGTTTGTTTGAAATATGTTTTGTATTTTTAGGAAATAATCATGATACAATAATTACTACCTTATTGCACCACAGAAAACAATAAACGATTGTGAAAATAATACACGAAACAATAAGGTTAGCTAAAATATAAATGGCGGTCTTATTTCATCGCAATCTCTTCCAGACACCTTAGGGTTGTAAAAATGAGTCAAGGAACAAATAAATGGCGCAGGATAAACTATATACAAACTATATATTATTTATAATAATAATACACTAATAGGTAGATACTTTTTGAATTCATTGTTTCGTACTTATTAATTACTAAACTTATTCGCATACGAACTTTTGCCATTACAATTCTTAAATGACCATTGATATTTTAAAAGGTGAAACTCATAAATATTTCACAACTTGCAGTAGGTACCTAATATTCCAAATACAAACTCGAGAATGAGAGGGTCATGCCCTACTACCATCTCGTGTAAAAACGTCAAACAAATCATTTGAATTTGTTTGGAAATGACCGCAGAATGGCAGCACATTTGGAAGCAAATGGCTGTAATAATGACCATCGGGAATGTTCGAAAATACTCGTCAACGGCTGCTGGTAATGTATATTTTTCTTGCTAAAAGTTGGCGGAAAATTAAACGGAATAACGAATAGTAAGACAACGTAGGTAATATCTTTTAGAGTAGTGTAGACATACTGTATGCCATTGTGGTATTTGACTTGCTGTGTTAGCAGCTGAGTTGACATCGCGCGAGTGATATTTAATGCGTTATTACAAGCGTTTATAGGCTACGGTATGCGCTTTACATCGGGTGGAACGTATGCTATATTGTTTTTTTTGTATTATTAGTCGAGAGGCATACGACATCCCCACTTTTAATACAATTAAAAAAAAGACAGACAACGATTTAAAAAAAACATTTATTGGTATATCTACGAGTATCATATACATTTAATAAAAGCTATTATTATGACATTACAAACATACATCCGTACTTTACTTTGAATAGAATATAACTGGTCATGACGCGATGCAATCGTGAGTGGATATCGATAATTCACGTGGTACGTCACTATAAATCAACGTTAGCAAGATAGTGATGCCCACGTCTGTGCTAACTAGTCGCCTGGTCTTTGCGATTTTCTTGACAGTGAATTTGTAAATACGGTGTGGAATAGAATAAGAGCCATGACGTTTAGGATCTGATAATAGTCATAATTACAAAGACTTGTATATAAAAGTCTTTGATCAGTAGTGCATCCTCGTGATGTCGTCCAGCCATGCAATTCTCTAAGCGACTCGTAATGGCTGTGTGCGTCGCTGTGATCACAGATGTCACAGCTTTGACATTGTCTACTGCGATCACGGCTAAATTATTTGATATTCTATAAGGCTGTAAGCGTACGCGAGGCTGTTTGCCTCGTAGAATTCCAATTCCAAACGCAGCCTTGCGGCGCTAGTGTCGCACAACCATGAAAAGCGACACCAAAGAATTGCAATTTTGTGTTCAAGGCTGTAACAGCCGATGTTTCCGAGGATGTAAGGACGTTTGCGCTTACAGAATTGCATGGCAGAGCAGTACTAACCTAGTGGATAAAAAATCAGTTTATAAGTCGCTGGTTCAAATCGTGGTGTCTACTACCGAAATCGTGTATTCGGAATTATGTACATATTTGTAATCACTTGTTCAGTGGTGAAGGAAAACATCGCGAGGAACCCCGTGCGTCCAAAAAATGTATTTCGAAAGATCTGTGTGGTCTAATGAATGTTACTTAACCTAAGAAAGGTCTGGTTTTTCCTCAGAGCTGTGGAAGCCAGACGCTCTATGTCACAAACAATCTCTTCGCCAAATCGTATGGCTAAGGTAGCAGACTGCGACAATCCTAACGATCTATCAGAATTAGGAGGAAAACGACCAGTAGAGCTCTGTTTTGACTTACGGTGCAAAGACATGGGCCCTCATAGATGAGAAAGAAAATCATAAGACTTCCCTTTGTGGATGGAGCTTCCCCTAGAATGATTTCAAAGGAGCGACCAAAAGTAGCTGGATGTAGGCGGCGGATTGTAAGTGGCAGAAAGCATTTGGGTAGGCTTAGAGCCTACAGTCAGTAGCTGTTGGTGACGAAAATGATTATTATCTATCTATCTATAACTTCACGTCAAATCACTTGCGGGATAGTCAGAGAGTACCGAGCGCCATAAGACGCGGTCCTTACACACTTCACTCGCTTCTTTAACATTCATAACTCTTTTCATGCACGCTTGCCGGTTTCTAGGACTCTTGACATCACCTTCTGATAAAACACGACCAATTTGGACATGGTACGTTAGTCTTGGTCTTAAGAGTATGCCTTTTCTTATTTTAACACCGACACTCTCTTTCAGCCCAACTCTCTTTCTTACGTCATCATTACGAACGCGATCAGCAAGCGTTACATCACTAATTTTGCACAATGCTCACATCTCGACCGCATTTATTCTACTGTCATGTTCTTTCTGCCATACCCTGCTTTCGCTTCCATAAATTAGTGTTGGGATTAGCACCGCTTTGTGTACAGCGAGCTGTGCCTTAGGGCATAGATTTATTAATATGGCTGATTGTAATGAATATTACTTGCCAAAAAAATGAAAGCGATCAGAAATGCACACTACATAGAAATATAATGAATAGCGGATATTAAATCCATGAAAATGCGCCTTAAAGACATGCTTTAAATGGTACCTATAAAATATCTCTGCAGATTGAAGTAATTTAATACTTTTTACTTAACCTTGTAGATGTGGTACCTTGGTACTATAACAGCTAGTTCTTAATAGACTAAATCCCAAGTGAACTTATTGCGTCACCTATGCTCTAACGATAACATATTTATACTCGTAGCATATAGAACCTCAGAAAAACATTAATGATAAATATATTTCTCTACACTTGTGAGATGGAACAAGCTTTCCATATTTTAAAATGCATTGTGTAATTTCTACACAGCACGAGGTTGCAATAAATCCCATCCACGCCTACATAAATATGCAGAAATGCTTGTAAAATAAATCGTTTTTCCGAAACATAACCGTTTCGAAAGTGAATGTTTGTGTATGATAATTTAGGGGAATACTTTACGCGCCACACTAAAATTTCTATTCAATCACAGCGCTTGAATAAAAGGAAAAGCGAATTTTATTCCTACTGGAGGCATAATAATAAAAAACAAAAGACTGTCTTGCAATTGGATACAGTTTTATTTCAGTTGGAGATTGTGCGATGTTAAATCGGAATAGTCTCTTCAATGAAAGTTTGCTAAATTTATTTTATTTGAGGAAATTTTGTCGGCAGCTTTGTCACCTATTGCCGTCGCTTGAAGTGATGATTGTATTGCATGTTTGTGTTCCAGTTTGAAGAGAGGGCGTCTATGCAATTTATGTGTTTGAAGATTGAATGGTACAATTAAATTTGTCGCGAGCATAACGCGTTGTTTTCCAAATGTCAAATACTTAGATATTTTCACAAGCTCTGTAAGTAGCTTAAAAAGGGCTGTAATTGAGCACAAATGATTTCGATTTAAACTAAACGTTCTTAGTCTTAGTTATTTAATTTACAGTTAACACAATATGATGCTTTATTTAATCTCAAATACAGACTAATATTTTATACCTAACGTTAGGCACTATCAATGAGTTTAAAAGAGATAAACAGAGCATGGCAGAGTAAGTTCTTTGCGTATTTTCAGTACTTTTGGCTTATGGACGATTCCACGGAAACATAAAAAAAGTAAAATACAAAAGTTTTTCCACCTAATGTATAATTTATTACAGACGAAAGTCTTATGTCCAAACCTCAAATATACTCAGATGAGTAATGTACATTTTGCATACGAAGACGCGCTTTTAATTAATTGAAGACCAATTTACAGGAAAAAATCTTTTGTCCTCTGTAGAAAGATAACAATTTACTCTCGTAATGTTTCCGCTACAGTGCGGTTTAATGCATCTTAAATATAAAATCATATTGAGTGCCATTAACATACACTACCGCGCCTTACTGAAACCAATAACATCTAGTGTTGTTTCGTGATGAAAATAAAATTTACACAACATCCGCAAATAACGGTCAGATTCATATATACCTCTCATAAAATATAGATGACGAAACAAAACAGTATTTACGATTTTCGTCAAAGCCATTAAAAACATTTGACAGTATTAGTTTCGATATAAAGTATCGATAAAAGTATGTAATTTAGATTTAGTTTTTTTCAAACTTTTCAAAATGCAAACGTCGTAGACAGCCACCTCTGTCTACGACGTTTGCATTTTGAAAAGTTTGATTATTATAATGATTAATTTTTGATCATTGTCAATACTGCTCGCAAACTAGCAATAATATGCTAAAATAAATAAAAAAGTGGAAAACGTGTTTAACACCCTGTATCATATAATACTTCAAAAATATCAAATTTAACTTCATGCCTTCATTTCATACTCGTCATTTGTTGCCTGACAAACAGATAGATAATAGATACGCAAGAAATTTTGTAAGTCTTTTCGCCTTTACCTTTTAAGTACCCTAAAACCAACCAAATGTTGAATCGTAATATTGAATCCTATTCAACTAACATTGTTTTAATAGTATAGCAATAAAGGAACGAAACTCAACTTATATTTTTTTGTAAATGGTTACTTGATAAAATTAAATTTTGTTTTCAAACAAAACGTCTCCTGTATTAGTCTCCATTTAATGTCCCGCCTACGCCTCCCTTAATAATCATGTCTGGAAGTTGAATAGCCTCACGGTAAAGTTAGTGAAAACAATAGATTAGTTGTGAATGAATAAATTAGAATACTCGTTACGTTGATCAACTTGTTGCCTTTTGTCAAGTTATTCCGTCAGTGGGAGGTGAATTTTCGAGAAACAGTGGAGCTAATCTGTACGTAAAAGAGGAAATTGACCGACTGACTGGTTTTCTGACGCACAACGCGCTGAGTTTAGAGAATGGAGAACCGTCAAGGAATCTTCGAATATTGCCCACAGGTTCCTTTAACACTTGCAACTTGCCGTCACACATTGAAACCAGAACGGTACTGTACAGTTCCAGAGGAATATACAACTTAATATTCACATTACAAAAAAAAATCTATAGGTAGATACTTGGATAAGCTTTTAGTATGTAAAATGAAGGAATCCTCAATAATCTTAATAAATATTTTAATGTTTTAGGAAGAAAAATCACGTCTTTTTTATATATAGTGGCAACCGGTAACTAATATATGTATGTATATATACTCAATATTAATAAAATAATATACCCATGAGCAGGTATCGGCGGGCCATATTGGATTACCTATGATTTTATACGACACCTGGAGGGATTATTGGTGCTAGGGTATTTCAGATGAGGGTCCGATGCCTGTCTATAAATCGTCCCGTTTTACGAGTAGTTACCATGCAGCGTAACGCAAGTCTATATTTTGATCAAAATTTAGAAAGAAGTGATAACTATTATTAACTACTCGTAGATAAAAACGACCCGACTTGTTTCAAATCAAGCATTCGTTCGTTCTCCTAAACCCTTAAAATTTTATGTATTAAATGTAAAAATATTCCGAGCTGATACGAGAATGCTATTAAAAAAAATTCATGCGTATCTAATATTATAATTTTGTTCGTGTAAACATATTGAAAACAGTTACGAAAGTATACATTTTTTTCTTCGTATGCAGTATGCATAATATTGCATATTCTTTATTGCTTTAATATTCTCATACAGTAAACAAAGTTATCTATTATAAATATGCCTAGTGGATAACGGACCAACCAGTAACCAAATAGCCCCTGGTTACGAGTTCCGGAGCGGACATTTACCACTAAGTTAATGTTTTCGGACTTACATAAATGTTTGTATTTATCACATGGTCGACAGTGAATAAAAACATCGCAAGAAAATCCGCACATCCAAGGCATTATATTTCGTAAGACGTGTGTCCTCACTAAGAAAGGTCTGGTTTTTCCTCTGCGCTGTGGGGTTTGACGGTAGTCGCTATATATCAAAATCAGTATTTTAGTAATCCATAGGCCAAAATAGCGAACGCCGCCAATCCTAATGGGTAACGCTAGGAAGCAGAATAGTAAACAAAAATCTGATATAAACAATCTTGAGGAATTTCGTAACAATTGAATAAATCAAAGGAAAGTGGAGACGGCGACAGGCGACAGAAAAAAATATGCAATAGGCAAAACTGGAACTAGCGGAGGGCGGGAGTGAATATTCGGTCGGTAAGGCGTTCAGTTATTTTGATTTAGCCCTGGTATCAGATCGCGGCCGTCCCCAAGGTCTCACCTGCCCGAACAATTTTAATAAAATAATATTTTCTCTGACGCGTTCCCGCTCGCGATATTAGGGGATATATCTCACTGGGATACTGAGAGTTCCATGAAAAATCGAATGTATTCGCGTTTTATCATTTATTCGTTTAAGCTGCAGCTTTGCAATAGTTTTCTAATTATGTGCTGTAATATAAATACATCCTATTACATTACACCAAATGATTAGAAAAGATTGAGACAAAAAAAAAACGTGAAGATGAGTATTCAAATGTGATAAAAATCGAGTTAATTTATACGAAATTATTATTAAAAAATGCCTGAAAAACGGAACCCTTATAGGGTCATTTAGTTTTCCATGGGTCAAGATCCTTTTTCTCAGAAACGCGTTGTATTATCAAGTTGCAATTTATATCATATGTTCAAATCTGTAATCCCTTGGAGCAGTGAAGAAATCAAACTTCTAAGTCAACGCAATCTAAAGATATGGACGTTTATGCCACATATTTTGACGCTCGCAAGGGAATTGAAACTCCGCACTTGCCGTTGTGGAACTGCGACCTATGTTGATGTATGAGGCAACAGCTTTCCAACGGCAAATTTAATTTCGTTAGAGCAATATCCGGTGCTTTTATAGTTCATGAACTCATAATAATTAGGTGAATATCTAAGTTTGTATCCGTACAAAGCTTCAGCCCACGAATAAGACTTGCACTTGGCCGGTTTTTTTTTAATAATCCTTGTTAATCAATATAAGATAACATTGCGTAAGCTTGGAGGAAGAATACTTATCATCTGAAGAAAAACAATATTAGTTAGGTAATTAAAAATCGCTCACACACATACAAATCGGAGATGTTCCTTATTTTCAAGTCGATTACAATAATCTGGGTGAATAAAACTATTCAGCATAGCAAAATTATCCTTATCTATCTTAACTAGGTACATACAGTGCCTTAATTGTGAATCAAATTTTATTAAATACATGGTGTCCCAGTGAGATATGCTCTCTGACTGGAGGTGAACCGCACCGAAACCCGCGGTGTACCGTTTCGTCGCGTTTTTATTAGTCCGAATTACGGCTCGCTCTCAAATATGGTTGTAATGAGGATTTAATTTGTACCGACGACAATTCTGTATGGGGAGACTGGTAAATATGTCACATATCTTGATTAAAATAACCCCGACTTCTAAACCATCCCGGTAATGTGTAGAACATACCAAAATGGGCATGTCTGTTTGTTTATCGGTAACCAGTTTACATCAGGTGGGCCGTGTGTTTGTGTACTTCCTGACGTTGTATAAAATATTCCAAAAACAATTCATTATCTAGTACACATACCTGTTGATGAAGTGCCTTTGCCGAGTAATTATAACGTGGTTCTATAATCATTATACATAATTAATATACAACAGAACAGAAGCAACTCTCTACTAAAAAAGATATCAAGCTGTATTTTAAATTACGTTACTGCACCCCGCGACTTCGTTTACGCATCTCATCCTGTGTGAACCACTTTTTCTTACTTTCTTTCTTTTTTCTCGTCTTCTATGGGTCATGTTGTAATGTTGAACAGCCTTCCTTTCTCAAAAATTGGACTAACGACTGCAGAAACATTTTTTTCAAATCCCACAGGTAAGATTAGCGCGTTCAAACAAACTCGTCCGCTTTATTATTCTTGATCGGTACTATCGCTTTATTAGATATGAAATCGATTTAACAAAACTAAAAGCAAATTGATAAATTATGCGACAAAACATCTTTGCAATCAATCTATCTGACACCAAGTAAATAAGTTAGCAAAATACCTACTGTAGCTTCCGGAATTTTTAATTTACGCGCGGAACCGATGCTTCAATATCCGCTCATGGATGCGGCCCGAATCGACTAAAACAAGCAAGATTTTTATTAAAAAATCCTCCACAATCTTTTTTTTCATTAACAGCACACGGCTTATCCCCGTTTAACTTGAAAAGTAATTGGATGTTATTAATCTGTGACTCATGAGTGTGACTATTGAAATGTGACTTTTTTATGAAATATTGAAATCGATTACAAATATTAAATAACTTTTTAATGAAAACTAACTTACTTTTTTGAAAGAACAAGCCGTATCAAAGAAATCGTTTTGTTTTCATTAATAAGTTTTATTTAATTTTTTTGAATTGATTTTCATATATTCACACACTGGAGATTGTTTATTATTATACTATTAAAAATTGAATACTAAAGAATTGAACTCGCAACTGTTGTTCGTGAATGAGGTAGGAGGCCGGACGTATTGCGTTAATGGCAGCGGCGGGCTCTACTCCTGTCTTTTTACTTTATTACCAAATTGGTCCATTAATTACTTGATTTACTCCAAGCAGTCGTATTTACTGCAAGAGTCTATCCTTTACAGCAACCGCTTCTCATCCGGCGGTTTGCAACATCGTTTACCATCGACACTTGAGTAAAAAATTCCGTTAAGAGTTTAAAAGGCACACTGGCGCCGCCTATAAAAAAAATGCCATAGCTTGTGAAATGTGAGGAGAAAGCAAATTATGAACTGTAAAGTACTTAAGGAGAAGGAGCCGTTGTTGTATAAAAGTGTTTTCTTTCGGATTGTCTTCGAAAACGTACAGCATACCCGCTCTATATTTTTATTTACAGTAATACGTCCGTAAGCACACTATTACATAACGTTCGATTGGTGGAACTCGCAAGTACACGGTCCAACTTTACCGGGTGCTATTGTCGCGTCCCACTATCGTGCCGCGACGTTGGGAACACTCGCGACAATTGCTATAAACTTTTGTTTTTGTTCAGTTCTGACGAAACGTAGTATTAACTTCTACTAAGATTTTAGTATCGATAAAACGTCAAGCGCAGCCATATGCTGAAAACATTCGCTGCTGGTCGTACTATTTTATTTTGATTAAATTCGATGTAAGTTTTAAGATAGTTTTAATTCAATCTATCTATCTATAACTTTACGCTAAATCCCTTGTGTTGTTGTTGGTAGATAGAGCAGAGTGTCACATGACTTGGTCCTTACACACCTCAATCGATGTTTTGGAAATATTTTTTTTCTATCGATTAATTTTCAAATTACTGCAATTGTTTATGTGATTCAATTTTGCCATCAAACGACGAAACTCTGTAACCGCACGTCACATAGATACGTAACGTGTTAATCGTTACATATTTACGTGACGTGTGATTATAGAACTGCCACTGGATCTATTTCTTTTACGATAATTCGCTGCATATTTCTTATTGACGTAGAAGTTTTGATTCATCCTACCTCTCTTAAAAACATCCAGTCCAAAACAAACATGTTCAAGCACACAATTGTTTGCCTGTGTGGGAATCGTAACTACTGTCCACTGCGCCACCGAGCTCGTCATTTTTGTTGTTAATTGAATTTAACACACATATATATTGACAGCATATATGAATATATGTTACATAATTAAACACAACAATGTATATTACGTCGAGTTTACCTAAATCAGTTTCAATTTTCCTTTGTTTAAAACGAAAAAGCTCTTCAAAAATATTCACGGATTACAGCGAAAATAATATGAAGACAAGACTTATCGTCTGTCTGTTTAGACATATCTGTATACAAATACGTCCGAACGTCGAGTCTGTGCTTGGCAGATCTCCATTATAGCCGATCGTGGAACGCTGTCAAAACCGCGAGCTCGTCTGTGTATCGATATTTTGATATCCTTCTGTGCTGTACTGCGCGAGGCAGCTGGGAATTCGTATGGATGATGGCTAATGCATAAAATTTATAGTTGATACGACAAAAGATCGAAAACTTCCATCTCGGAGCGTGCTGTGTGTATTGAGACTATTTTTGAATATGTCCAGACAGATACGATTGCATTTAAGAGAGGTTGGGCGCATCAAAGCAGCCAGTCTGGGGAAGTACCTTCACCTCAGAGGAAACCGCAGCCAAACTCCTTGGAGGGGTGTTGTATTCCTGCGAGTGAGTGAGATCTCTGAGGTGTTAAGGAGTTGCTGTGTTAGCAGCAGATGTGGCATCACGCGAGTAATACTTAATGCGTTTGTGCTTTTCATATAGTTGTTCGCATGTCTCCTGACGTAATACTACTTGTTTTTCAAGGGGCAATATGTAGGAAACCGCTCCAAATCAAATGACATGTATGCTTATTTACCAGCAAACGTAATTTATATATTTTCTTTTTTACGGTAATTACATGTTTCCATGACAATTTTTTTTTTATAAGTTCCATTGTTATTTTTGGTCAGAATATTAGGTTTATAACCGAGCCCTTATGTCGACCTGTCTGTGTTATCCTACGTCATCATCATCATATCAGCCGAAAGACGTCCACTGGACCTGAACCTAGGCCTCCCCCTTTCTGTCTGTCTGTGTCATTGTAATTCCCAAATGAAAGACCTGATATGGACGCTTATTTTTAGTTAGTTTAGATATATATACTAAAAAAAATATATATTTGCCATTGGGCCTTCGCGGGCTTAATTTAATTCTCTTATTTTACTGATAGTTATATATACCATGAATTGATGATTATCTTTAAATCCCGAGACTGAGCTATAGTATAGCTGAAGGGATCTCAGGTATTAATTGGAATTTTGGCACAGTTTTACACATCGAATCGACTTTAAATCAGGTACGGTACACTGTAATCATGCTGCATGCAGACCCAACTCCTCGACAATATACAGCAGAATATGTATTGCTTGACGGGTTTTATATGTAGAGTTTATTTTATTTTTTATTCTTTTAGTTTTGTTTGGTGGTGCTAATTTCGCGTAAATTATCATTTTGAATTGACTGCATAAATTCTTAGTCATGCAATCAATTACGTCTTTCATTATACTGCTTTAGCATTTCCCTAATTGGTGATCTATTGAAATATTTCTCTCGTATCTAGTTCCGTCATTACGTGCACTTTTCAGCGACTTTTTATTAGTTTGATTTATTTTCTCTTATACTTATCAAACGACATCTTTTGAGTTATTACGTGCAAATGAATCTAATGAATACCTTGATAATGCCGTAAAGGCGAAACCGGTCGATTAAAATAGGTAATGAATAATATTGTAATGTAAAATTTGTACAAGTGTCTACTTTAACAATCTTGGTCTGGATGTTATAACCCTACGAAACCCGGGTGGTCGTATACGACCGCGAAATGTATGGGAAAACGTATATAACGGGTTCGGACTGCTAGAGAGGTAGGGCGTATCAAAGCATTCCCGTCTGGGGAAGTACCTTCACCTCACAGAAAACCGCAGCCAAATAACAACTTCCTAGAGAGTTGTTGTGTTCCTGCGTGTAAGCGAGGTCACCAGTAAGCTCCTAAGGAGTTGTTACGTAAGCAGCAGAGGTGGCTTCGCGCGAATGATACTTAATATATTACTAGCGTTAATAGGCTACGGTAACTGCTTTACATCAGGTGGGCCGTATGCTTGTACGCCTCCCGACGTTGTATAAAAGAAATATTAGAGACTACAATAACAAAATAGTTATAATGTCCCTGCTAGTGAGTAAGGTTTATTAATAAACTCCCGAGGTGTTGCTAGGTTTAAGGCCACGGTGCGTGCAATGCATGAGCTATAACTCCTTGTATCTTATACCGACGTAGTAGAAAAAAAAAGTAATATCGAATAAAGCACTGGCATCTAAATATTATCGCGTGATTCGTCCTATGTAACATCTTCTCTTCGTTATCTCGGCGAAGATACTTAAATTTTACATAGACAGTTCACAACCCAGAGGGAAAACCAGACCATTCTTAAGTTAGGTCACATGCCTTTTGAAATATAATTTCTTGAACGTACCGATTTCCTTGATGTTTTCCTTCACGGCCTCTGTCCATCGCCCTACATATCCATCTATACGCCATCGTGCTACGTAACAGGATATGGTGATGAAATTCGTTTATATTGAAGTAAAACTTCTTTACGCACGCTTGACTTGGGGAATAAGCTGGGGAATGCGTGACGAGGGCGTTACGAAAAGTGTGATCGGGCGAGGCGAACGGAAGTCGAGGGAGATATAAGTTAGTGCAGATAGAAAGAGAGAGAGTTCCGTTTCGTATATTACTGTAGGGGCAAGACAGAGGGGTGCGAGCACACATTTTCTTTCTCTCTTTCTCTCATAGCGAGTTAAGTTTCGTATATCTAGGACACAGTGCAGGCCTATTGTTTGTGTCACACTATGGAGCTTAATAAGTTTTACTTCAGTCCTGTGGTCTAAAGCACACTCGTTTTTTTTTCAGTAAATGTAGAAGCAAACCTCGTCTCAAACACATATTTCTCTTCAATCTGTTAGCCGTCGATACCATGTCGGCTCTTTATTCACTAACACCGAACGCAGTCTTCGTACGGCTATATATCTCAACCGCGTCAGATGCATTAGTGCTTGTATTTATAGCTGAATTCGAAACGCGTAAATCCTGGTGGCTTGAGCGCTTCGGATAAACTCCGTTGTACTATCATGGATGTTTTACTGTCGTTTGGCAAAGGAGTTCTTGTTATTAGGTTATCTTTAGGGTTCGGTACGTTGATACGAAGAATCGAAACTTATAAATTTATTGTCGTATGTTCGCTTTTGTATCTTTCTATAACTCTACTCCAAGTTTTTTGACCATGACTCCTTCTTTGTACAGTGCTCTCGCTTCTTTAAAATCCATGTGATTTTTTCTTTTCATGCACGCTCGCTGGTTCATAGAGTTTCTGAGAGCGCCTTCTGATAATAGCCAATCACTTTGATTACGGTAGGTGAGTATTGTATATCCGTTTCGTCATTCTTTCGTCTTGCATTCATTTTACATGGTAAAAATAACGGAGCATGCCTCTTCTTATTTTAAAATAAAAATAAAATAAAATGTTTGTTTATTTTGGCAACGAGAGCCCATTAGTAAACATTAAAAAATTCTGAAATGGATTATATAACCGACAATTCAGTTTCACAGGTATTACCGCCAGCTAGTTACCTCTGTCTAATTTGAATACCGACTCTTTTTCTCACACAGCTTTACGCCATAGATTTTGCGCAACACTCTGATCTCGGCGGCGTTTATTCTACCTTCAATCTCTCCTACTCTTCCACTCAATACTCCCCTTCCATACGTTAGCTTTCGAATCCACTTTTCTTTAAAAGGCCGATCCTAGGATACGATTACTTTCTAATATTTTTATGACATTTATTGTCTTAACATGAGCAACATAACTTTTAATAGATTTTTTTATAGTTTTTTAGAAAAGCACTATATGTGCCGGGGCGAAAGTAGCTTAATTTGTAATATTGACGTCCTAGCCTGCAGCTCAAATTCTTCTAGTCCAGTCATCGCCTACTTTCTTCAACAATAATGTAGCTCTTAAGATCTTGGATACTGTAACACGCAATATGTATACACAATGACACATGAAGCTTTTCTTTTATACTACATCGGGAGGCATAAAATTATACGGCTCACCAGATGTAAATGGGTTACCATAGCCTATGAACGCTTGTAACACATTAAGTATCACACGCGCGTTGCCACCTCTGCTGCTAACACAGCTTCTCTTTAGGAGCTTACTGGTGTTATTACTCTCTCGCAGGAACACAACAACCCTCCAATGAGTTGTTATTTGGCTGTAATTTTCTGTGAAGTGGAGGTACCCACTGGAGGTACATCCCCAGACGGGCTGCTTTGATGTGCCCTACATCTCTTAAATACAACCAAACCAAAATACACAGATATATTCATGCATATAAATTTTTGCCCTTTGTGGCAATCGAACCCACGTTGTTGTAAAAGTAGCGTTACTAACCACTGTGTCACCAATAACGTGATAAGCACTAGTTAGAATCTATGTGCATTATGTCATTGTAATAAAAGTGAGTTTTGAACGGTTTTGTCAAGCTTGATCTGTCGCTGCGTATACATGTAAAACTGGATACAAACCCTAGTAAAGTTGTCTTAGTTCCACCATTAGCCGGCGCATCCTCCTTTGTCTTAGACCTTTGTTCGTCGCCAATTAGTCGTGAGTTAAAGCCTTAGTGCTCGAGCCAAGCTATTATTGCTTAATAGATTATGGGTTTCCGAGCTACTCGCTGTGACCCGTGCTTTGTTAGACACCACCGCTACCTAACTTGGGAATATTCGAACGTTAAGGAATTTCCTCGCTTTCACAACTTTGCCGTCGTTATTAATGGTTTTTAAGTCACTTCGCTGCTGATATAGGCACAATATCATTTCCTATCTATAATCTATAACTTCACGCCAAATCCCTTGCGGGGTAGGCATAGATATCCGAGCGCCAGCTGACTCGATTCTTGCACACCTCACTCGCTTATTTAGCATTAATTGCTCTTCTCACGCACGCTCGCCGGTTTCTAAGGCCTCACTTGCAGTGAGATTACCACTAAGGTTTACACTGCATTGCAAACGTTTTTAAGCTACTTTACATCCGGTGTACTTGATAACCTCCCGACGCTGTATAAAAAAAGATTTTATTCTCGTACACATACATTATAAACGCGAATAGCAATTTCTCTGGTCGTGTGTAGTTATAAGAAAGCATTATTCATGTACTCGAACAAAATAATATATTTGTTTGAGCTGACAGTCTAAAAATATAAATCAAACGTGTTAGAGTATTCTTAGGCACCATTTATAACAGCTCGCGGACACGTCACGTACTGCACACTTGGCGTAATATACCTGCAGTAAAATAACTTCAATTTAGACGAGCTCGGTGGTGGAATGGCTAGCGATGACTACTTTAACACTAAGGCTCCTGTGTTCGATTTCCGCACAAGCTTTTTGTGTGCAAGAACATGTCCATTTCTGTTGGTCTGCGTGTTTTCTCCGTATTTCCAAAAAAAAAAGGTATTTACGCATATTTATCTGTAGTTGTCTAGTAACCATAGTACAAGAATTGCTTAGTTTCAAACTAGATAGCAATGTGTAATTTGTCCACGAATATTTATTTATTTCTATGTATCTATATCCCCACGCTAAGACCCTTGCGGGATAGACAGACAGAAGCCAGCGTCACATGACTGGACTTACACACTTCACTCGCTTCTTTAGCATTCATAGATCTCTTCGTCGTAAGTTCCTAGAACTCCTCGCCCCACATAATATAACTCACGGCAATTTAGTTTTGGCAGGTGAGCCTTGGCCTTCAAAGCAACCTGTCTGGGGACTAAAAGCAGCAACCAAATAATAACTCCCTAGAGGCTTCTATGTTCAAGCGTGTGAGTGAAGTCACCAGTAAGCCCCTGAGGAGGTGCTGTCTTAGCAGCAGAAATAGCATCGCACCAGTGATATTTAATGATACCGCTATACATCAGGTGGGTCGTATGCTTGTATACCTCCCGATGTTGTATAAAAAAAACTATATGAATCCAAGCGGAGTTCGCATTAAAATCTGTAGCGACTGGCACTTTGAGGCGACCGAACACGTCTTTGTAGCGTGCCGCTCAATGTTGGCAATCTTGAAATGTGACGATTATATTACGCCGCTCTAACGTGCGCATTGGTAGCCATTACAAAAACAGCCTAAGCTCGCCTGTTAGGCTGCTGTTACATCAGTATATTGTGCTATTACGTTAGATAGCCCTCTTTACCCCGTTTTCCATGGGGGCTCGGACGCCCGTTCTGTTCGCTTAGTATACATAGTTCCTTTAATTGTTTCCGTCGTCAAGTAATTAGCGTGAAAATCTTGGCATAATTCTAAAAGTCATTATTAGCCGAAGTAATTATGTTGTCTATTAAAATTAAAATTCATTCTACTCAGGCAAATAACAACTCACTGGAGGGTGGTTGTGTTTCTGCGAGTGAGTGAGGTTGCCTGAAAGCTCCTAAGAGTTGTTGTGTTAACAACATGGGTGGCAACGCGTGTTTTAAGCGTTTATAGGCTAATTTAAACACTTTACATCAGCTGAGCTGTATATTTGTATGCCTCCTGAAGTCATATAAAAAATATTTATATGACTTCAGGAGGATAAAGATTACGACTCTATTTCTGATATTTAAATTAGCATTTACTTTTTAACGCGTATATGTACTGTGTGTTTGGGTATTTTGTGTTGAACGTGAAGTGTGTATTGTGCGTAAATTGCACCAAACCTATTAATTGAATTCCTTTTCAAGCATTCATGGTTGACTGGAAGAGATCCCTATTGGGATAAGTCCGCCATTGTATAATTTAGATTAAGTTTTTTTTTTGTATTATTATTGTTATGTATTTTGAATGTTAAATTATACAATAAAGATTTATAAACAAACAAACAAAATACTTGGTATAATCACTCATAACACCACAGCTTTCGCTCTACCCTCTCATAAGCTCTGAGCTCGTAAGAACATAAAATTAATTGTAAGTTAAAATCGATAACGCGACCTTACCAATGATTCGTTGTAGTCCAACGTGTGAGTTAGTTGACAAGTCCTTCTGAGGTGGTTAGTATTGCATTGCTGAGGGGGGCAACGCGATCAACAGTATGTAATTGTAGTAGTTTGTATAGGCTACTTTATCTGTTCACCGTCATCAGAGCTGAATACCTATATGCTTAGGGACATAGGCTCTCTAAGCGTATTTTACCGCCTTTACCATGGCGAGTGCTCTGAATAACTGTTTTCCCTTATCCCACCCTCACCCTTCCGTCATAGAACCACACGTGCGGGCTTGCGATGTCATAGTTCCACGGTTGAGAATATCTCTTCTCGTACCAAAAAGTTCGGCAACTCCTATCTTTGTCGTACCATCAAAAAGTGGAACGCCTTGCCTGCACATGTGTTCCCTCCTTCCTACAATATGGGATCCTTCAAACGAAGCGTGAAGAAGCATTTTGCGGGTCAGCATGGCAGCGTCAACTGACAGGATGCGGGATGTACACAAGTGGTATCGTAAAACAGTAAATGTTTCAAAAAGCAATACACCCAGTAAATATTTGTACGCATGAAAATGTATGTTTGTCTTTATTTGAGCGTTTTATTGGAACAATCGCTAATTGGGGTTGGCAACGCATGAGTTACACCCCTGGTGTTATAAATGTCCGTAGGCTACGGTGAATGTTTACGATCAGGCAAGCCGTATGCTTGTTTGCCACCTAAGTGGTACAAAAAAACAATAAGTTTGAATGAAAAAAGTATTTACGTACGTAGTTCAGTTAACAGAAGAGGCAAGGTGCGTTGGTTCGGACATAGGAAAGAATGACGAAATAGATATACTTACGCATCGGTGCGGTCTAAAAAGAAGAACAGTGTGGAAGAAGTGAAAGAGGTATGTTTATAGTATATGTATATAGTCTCTGCCTACCCTAATGGTAGACAGGCGTGATGATGTATGTACGGTGCGATCTAATGCGATGACGGCAGCTGCAGTGGTCGTTACTTCACGAAGCTACTTCGGACAGCTCAGGATTATCGCGGTTAATTTATGTCGTTGTCACTCTAGACTGTCAGTCACGATTGTCACTCTCTATCTTGGTTCAGCGTGCGTATTGCCTGAAAGGAATGTTATATTAGTTTATTTTAACATACGAATTTGAATGAATGGGAAAGGGCAGTGGTAGTGTGTTATATATTATTATAGTGGTACGTCAGGTTTAAACTTTGTTTTATAATGACGTAGAATATATAACATTAAGTATGTAAACTTAATAAAAAGAAACTGCTATCTATCTATTTATATATTGACACCAAGTCCCTTTAAAAGTATATCTTATGTGATTCAAAGTAAAATTTAATTTCAAAGTGCATCATACATTAACAAACAAAGTACTCCCAACACATAAAAGACCGTAGCCTAATAACCAGGCCCTGGAGGATTATTGTACTCCTGCGAGTCAGTAAAGTTATGAGCAAGCTGTAGGAGAGTTTCTGTGTTAGCAGCGGAGGTGGTAACTCACAAGAGATACTCTTTAAACTGCAAGCGTTCATAGACTACGTTAACAATATATCAAGTGGGTCGTATGCTCATTTGCGTCCTGACGTTGTATATAATATAAGATTTTCAGGACGAGCTCGGTGGCGCAGTGGTGAAACGCGCTGTTACGCTACTTTGACACCGACGCTCGTGGGTTCGATTCCCACACAGTACAAACATTTGTGTGCATGAACATGTCTGTTTGTCTTGGTCTGAGTATTTTCTACGTATAATAAGTATGTATGTATTTACAAAAAAAAACGTATGTTTATGAGTTTTCTAGTACCCATAACACAAGCTTCGCTTACTTCGGGGCTAGGTGGCGCTGTGTAATATGTCCGACAATATTTATTTATTATTTTGAGGATTGAGTGCGAACAAAACGCAAACATCATTCTGCAACGTAAATAAACATTCATAACGTTTTATTTAAAACAACCGATCAGTTACCAAAGAGAGGAACGACGTAGCAAAGCAGTCCATCGGGGATGTACCCCTCACTCAATTTGGCTCCTCCTGTACGACTCCCCTCCCTATAGGGAGTATTGGTGAGTGAATGAGTACAAATTGCTCCTAAGGAGTTACTATGATAGCAACACATCCTATATTGTAAGCGTTCGCACGCCTAACACTTCACATCTGGCATGACGTATGCTTGTATGCCTCCCGTTGTATAAAACAGTACAAATAGCATGTAAATGTATAAAACATAAAGTCAGTTTTTCCTCCACATTAAAGACAATTCAACACGTCGGGCAGTACATACCGCTGCACCCAACGACCCACCTGCGCTGGAATGTTCCATATAAAAGAGCACTATTTAACTATTAAAACCGCTATAAAAGCCGCAGACACGTATCTAGGGGTGTCCACTGGCGGAAAAGGTACAAAAATTGTACAAAAACGAGGAGAATGTACAAAAAAGGTGTGGACATGTCCACCAGACACGACGGCTCGCCGTGAAATATGGCCGAGTGTACAGGGCGTACAGTTATCCCGATCTTCCGACACGGTGTAATTTATTTACAGCCGGTAGTACGGCGGAATGAGAGGATTTATGCTTTTAATTAATCTGATTGCAAATATTTATTAATATTTTGATAGAGGAAAGGATGAAAATGTTGGTCTGAAAGAGAGCGTCGGTGTTAAAATAAGAAGACGCATGCTCCGTTGATTCGGACATGTAGAAAGAATGCAGGATGAAAGAATGACGAAGCAGATATACAATGCAAAAGTGGAAGGATGTAGGAGCCGAGGAAGGCCAAGACTTACCTATCATGATCAAATTGGTCGTGTTCTATCAGAAGGTGATGTCAGGCCCTAGAAACTGGCGAGCGTGCAGGAAAAGAACAATGAATGTTAAAGAAGCGAGTGAGGTATGTAAGGATCGAGTCGCGTGGCGCTCGGTTCTCTCTGCCTACCTCGTAAGGGACTTGGCGTGAAGTTATAGATAGGTAGGTAGATGAAAATGTAAAAATGTTAGAGACATTTCAATCAAGGAGTGGGTGATTCGCGCGTTAGCTGTGAAACTCTTAGTTCTAGCAGCTTTTGACATAGAGAGAGAGGGAGAGAACAGAGTAATGATAGAATTCAGTGGATTAACAACCGCCCTGATAAGTAACTGGTCCCCGATTTGAATCCTGGGATGTACCACTAAATTCATGTTTTCAGATTTATGTACATTCTTGTAACTATCACTTGCTCGGCGGTAAAGGAAAACATCGCGAGGAAACCCGCAAGAAGAATCCAAGAAACTATACTTCGAAAGACGTGTGACCTTACCTAAAAACCTAAGAAACCTGATTTCCCCTCGGGGTTGTGGAGGTCTGACGGCAATAGCTCAATATTAAAATCAGTGTCTTCACCAAATTCCTGCATTTAGGTAGCTGACTCCAGCAATTCATGAACAGCGAGTGTATGCAGCAATTCATGAACAGCGAGCGTATGCAGCAATTCATGAACAGCGAGCGTATGCAGCAATTCATGAACAGCGAGCGTATGTAGCAATTCATGAACAGCGAGCGTATGCAGCAATTCATGAACAGCGAGCGTATGTAGCAATTCATGAACACCGAGCGTTTTTCCTAGGGCTCCTGACACCACCATTCGAAATAAATTAAACAATATAGTCGTGATAGGTAAGACTTGCGTCTTCCACGGTTACTACATCTTTCCACTTCAGCATTGTATCTATTTTGTCATTCTTCCTACACGTCCATCATGTTCGACGAGCTCGGTGGCTCAGTCGTGAACGACGCGACTTTGACACCCACGCTCGTGGGTTCGATTCCCACACAAGACAAACATTTGTGTGCATGAACATGTCTGTTATAAGTATGTTACAAAAAAAAAATGTTTTACGTATGTTTATGAGTTGTCTAGTACCCATAACACAACCTTCGCTTACTTCAGGTCTAGGTGTCGCTGTGTAATTTGTCCGACAATAATAATTATTATTTTATACTAGCTGCTTCTCGTGGCTCCGCCCGCGTTGTGTCAAATAACGTAGCCTATGTGTTAATCCAGATCATAAACTATCTACGTGCCAAATTTCATTCAAATCCGTTCAGCCGTTTAAGCGTGAAAGAGCAACAAACATCCATACATACATACAAACTTTCGCATTTATAATATTATTAGGATCTTGTATTACGGGTATTATTAGTATTATTATCCCTTAAATACCCCCTTAAAGCCGAAATTTTGTATGGACTAGAATTTGCACTTAACAAAATAAGATTATGATTATTAGCATATTTTGCATAAGAAATTTACTAGGATAAAGTTACTCAACCTAGATTGATTATTTGTTGACAATATGGAGACAAACAGGTAAATATAGGCACTGACCAAACCTTACATGTAAAAGTTAGTACGATGTTGCCGTATTTCATTCCGGAAAGCCTTTTGAATGCTGGAACTGTTGAAATTATGAGAATATATCAAGACGTGTGCGCTGCACACAAGATGTCTACTTAATTAAAACTTATGTTGTGCACCAAGATATGGCCCAGTGAATCCACAATTCAGTCTGTTTGCGATATATTCAATGAACGACATTTCCATTCCCCAAATTTGTTCGACCCAGTTACGGGTTAATACAGTGAGATATGTGCCACTATGCTATAAGGTCACTATATTAATTTACTTGTGTATCGCTCGGATTGACTGATGTTTATTGTTACTCGGATCAGATAAATAAATAATAAATATTGTCGGACAAATAACACAGCGCCATCTAGCCCCAACGTAAGCGAAGCTTGTGTTATGGGTACTAGACAACTGATAAACATACGTAAATACATTTTTTTTTAATACATACTTATTATACATAGAAAATACCCAGACCAAGATAAACAGACATGTTCATGCACACAAATGTTTGTATTGTGTGGGAATCGAACCCACGAGCGTTGGTGTCAAAGTAGCGTAACAGCGCATTTCACCACTACGCCACCACGCTCGTCAATTTTTATGTACAACATCGGAAGACTTACGGCTCACATAATATATAAACCGGTTACCGTATTCTATGCATGCTTGGATTACCGCACCTTAGTTGCTACCCTTGCTGTTAACGTAGTGACTTCTTAAGAGCTTACTGAAAACCTCACTCGTTCTCAGAAATACAACAACCATCAACTGAGGAGTTGTTATTTAACTGCAGTTTTGAGTTTCAAAAGCAAAACTGTTGTATTGATTCTCCAGAACCGATAGAACAGTTTTGCTTTGGAACTTAACTCAGCGCTACGGGTTGGGGGTGCAGTAGCGCAATCGCGCCTGCGTGATGTGCCTGCGTGTAAGTCAGATCACCAGTAAACTCCTAAGGAGTTACTGTATTAACAGTGGCATCGCACGAGTGATATATATTATGGTTATGGTTATATTGCAAACGTTTATAGGCTACGATAACCGCTATACATCAGGTGGGCCGTCTGCTTGTACACCTCCCGACGTTGTTTTAAAAAAAATGTCAGGCTGCTTTGCGCCCTACGTCACATTTACAGGAACGTCGTCAACTAATTAGCAGGATATACCACGTGCAGGTTGGCTTCGACTCGAGCGAAACACGGCTGGTGTATTAAACCTTTATCCAGAAGACATATTCGCGAGTCGATCTAACTCGCCTTAACAAATGACCCCAGTATATTCCCGGCGCGAGTACAAAAGCTCAGGTGTGGCAGTTCCGGGCTATTGGGCCGACAAAGAGGCCCATTCAGACCCTCAGCATATTGACAAATTTTTCTCTTGATTGCGAACACCCTCGATAAAATACCGCCCGACTTATTCCTAGTTTTTAAGTAGAATGCTTACGTTTCTCGTAAGACAGTGATCCAATTTATCCTACAGGCCTTACCAAGTTCATTGAGCATGTCTTCTTTATATATAAAACAAAACTGCTTCCCGCCGTCTGTACGCGTAGATCTTTTAAACCATGCAGCTGATTTTAATGCGTTTTCATCAACAGACAGAGTGATTCAAGAGGAAGGTTTATATGTATAAAACGAAAGCCAAGAATTTCAAAGATTTGTAATGTGATGTCCTAAAATAACACATTTTTGTACGCTTACTTTACTAACGCTGGCTTAACCTTACGAGATAGACCATAATAATGTACTACGGAATTGTATATCTAAAAAAAAATCTACAAAAAGTCCGTGATGGTATATATCTATCTCCTACGGATAACCTCAATGGCGTCGTTGCGCGTTTCATTCTAACCGAACACGCAGGTTAAGCAACGTCAACCGCAGCCTGTCTATTGATGGGTTTATCTATCTCGAGTTACTCCGTGCTTTTTTTTTTTTTTTTTAATTTTATTTTATATTACTTGCACCCCTGCCATGGGCAAGGCTATTTTTATGCTATTTCATTAGCGAACTAATTATTAATAATAAAACACATTCATACACAATACTCCCTTTCATTCCATAACTCATTCATACATTCATCAACTTTCAGTTTTATGCCCATTTTGGAACGCCGGTGAAACGATTTTAACTGTTTTAACTTCCCTCCCCATACTGTGTCAGTCCAGCCATGGGCGACAGAGAGCTTCACAGCTCCACCTAGCCACCGCGATCCCATCGGCTATACAAAATATAGCCGAGGTATACAGCATTAGTCCTAGGTGGAGCTGCTCAGCTTATTACGATCTATGACAGCCGTGGCTAGACTGACGCAGTATTTTAAAAATTTTGCCCGAGTTTTCCCTACCACTATTTCGGAGACCGTTTCTTCGGTGGCCCGCATTCCCAACTCCTGCTCCAAATCGTACCTCTGTTTGGAGAATGCGGGACACCGAAACAATATGTGCTGCACTGTCTGGTCCACGCCGGGCTCGCAGAAGCAGGACGGGTCATCCGCGCACTTGAACCTGTGCAAGTACGCGGAGAACCCACCATGCCCCGAGAGGACCTGCGTGGTGATGCTCGACGGCACCATTTTGCCCACGATGCCGTACGCCTCCGCCGCACTCGGGAAGAACAGCTTCGTCGTCGAAGCTGTCGTTCCCGATTTGTATCTCCTGTCCCATTCGTCAATGGTCCCCTTACGGATCATACCTTTGACGAATGAGACAGGGCAGCGGTCGTAATCTGGCCGCCTCCGCAACCCCAGTGCGGCGCTCCTGGCGAGTTCATCGGCACGTTCGTTCCCCTCCAACCCCGCGTGTGCCTTGATCCAGAACAACGAGACGCTCTTACCCTGGCTTTTGCACAGTTTAAGAGCGTCCCGTGTCTGCACCGCCAGGGGATGGGGGGACTCGACGTTCGCCACCGCCTGGAGCGCCGCCATGGAGTCGCTGAAGATGCCGATACTGGGTCCATCGCAGCTCAAAGCGTACTCGGCCGCCGTGCAGATAGCCAGGAGTTCCGCCTGGTAGACGGTACAGTAGGACGACAAAGCAAGCTTGACGGCCTTGGTTTCCGCGCCGCCGTTCCATATGGATACAGCGGCGCCAACCCGGCCCTCAATCTTGCTGCCGTCCGTGTAAATTCGCAGGGCAAAGTTGGAGTGTGCCCTGCATTGTTCCTCGTCCACCAGGCTGCCGAACTCCAAGCTATCTAGCTCCGCGGGATGCGGGGCCTCGATCTTCGAGGCCGTCCGCTCGATCTCCCTGTCCCCGAGCAGCGGATGGGGTAGCCCCCTCTTGGCCTCGTACAAAGAGGCGACCTCGCGCACTCTGAGGTCAAGAGGCAGCACCCCGGCCAGCAGCAGTGCGGAGTTCAGGGAGACCGTGCGGTAGGCTCTGCAGATCTTCTGCGCGAAGCCCCGCTGTACGCTGTTGAGCTGTTTCTGGATGCCCAGCTTATTGACCGCTGGAGCCCATGCGGCGGCAGCGTACAATATCGTAGGTTCCACTACGGCTGAATATATGATCTTCACTACTTCAGGGTTGAGACCCCAACTGACGCGGGCCGTACGCGCAAGGCGCCCGTATATGGCCACTGCCCTTTTACAGACAGTAGCCACGTGCGCGTTGAACGTCAGACCCGCGTCAATCGTCAACCCCAGCAGTTTGATCTGCCGAGACATGCCAATGTCTATCCCGCCCATGGTAAGCCGCGGAGTGTCATACCTAAGTTTGCGCGTGACCAGCATAGCGCTGGTCTTATGCGGCGCAAACTTCAACCGGTTTTTGACACCCCACGCCCTCACATGCTCGAGAGCGGCATTGGCCTGTCTCTCTATATCCAGCGCAGTGTTGCCGTCGAACATCAGCACGACGTCATCGGCGAAGGCCTGACAGTGCACCCCCGCAAGGTCGAGTTGCTATACTCCGTGCTTCGGAGGGCAACGTTAAGCCGTCGATCCCGGCTGTTGTCGATAGATGACAGTCGTTAGCTATGTCAGTGGCTCTCGGATGGCTTAAAAACACTGGCCCGCATTTGAGCAGCGTGGTGGAGTATGCTCTAAATTCAATCGGTTGAAGGGAGACCCATATCCATGCAGTGAGATGAGTTAGGGTTGATGTGAAGCATAACCCACAGTGACAATTTTTATCTTTTACATATTATAAAAAAATAATGGGTTATTTACGAAGCTATTTTAACCAATATAGAATTATTTCTTATCCAATTCAATACGTTAGATACGTTTTACATTTAAAATCACTCCACACTGACCTACATTGCACTCGTGCGAAGCCGGGGCGTGTCTCTAAGCTAAGGCTAAAGAGCACGCCTAACACTCGAAGTGCGATTTTAACTCTTATCACGTAGGGCATAAGAACATTACAAAGGTTAAAGTGTAAAACTTGAGCTGCACTTAGCTGTACATATAGGTTTTTTATTTCAACATTGTTATTAGTAAGAGTATTCACTACCAGTCTTTCTTTTTTTTATACAACGACAGAAGGCATACAAGCATACGGCCTACCTGATGTAAAGCGGTTCCCGTAGTCTATGAACGCTTATAATACATTAAGTATCATTCGCGCGATGCCACCTCTGCTGCTAACACAGCAACTCCTTAGGAGCTTACTGGTGAGACACTCACACGAAGGAGCACAACAATCCTCTATGGAGTTGTTATTTGGCTGCGAACCAATACAAATAGACATGTTCATGCACTCAAATGTTTGTCCTGTGTGGAAATCAAACCTCGTGGGTTTGATTGGTTGGTGTCAAAGTCGCGTCATTCACCACTACGCCACCGAGCTCGTCTAAAATATAGATAGATAGATCTTATCACGTTAATTGAGCATATCTGTTGAGGATGGCAAAGGAAAATGAGGAAAATTATTATCAATACGTGTTGTTGGTACGATTTATTTTAGGGACTAATGTTTTTTGACAATGATTTGGAATATAAAAAAGAATAAGAACTGAGAATTTAAAATTGATGGCCGAAAAGGTTTACTTACGCTGGTGGTTGCCAACAATATCTTTTGTATAAATACGTTTTTTATTTGAACTGCTAGTGAGAGTACTCACTACCAGTCCTTCTGCCTAACGTTATGTCGTTTCCTAATCCTTTAGCATTGGCGGGGTCCGTTAACGACGCATAAGGATTTGGTGAAGATATTGATTTTGACATGGAAGAGGAGTAGGAGCAGTGATAGCCTAGTGGACAAAGAACTGACCTGTTGTCCCCGGTTCGTATCCTGGCACTGAATTCGTGTTTTCGGATCGGATTCGGATTACATATTTGTAATTATCACTTGCTCCGCGGTGAAGGAATTCATCAGAAACCCTAACTGATGCTGATGTCTACGGGCGGTGGGGACCACTTACCATCAGGTGACCCACATGCTCGTTTGCCCCCAAAAATACCGTGGGACCTAAGAAAGGGATTGTTTACCCTCTAGGTTGTGGAGGTTTGACGACAGTCGCTCCGTGTATAATTCAGTAACTTCGCCAAATCCTAAGACTTAGGTAGCGGACCCCGCCAATCCTAATGGGTTAGGAAACGCGATAATGCAAAGAAGAAGGAAGCAGACATTATTCTACGTACCAAATAATTGATGTTCACGTCTCTAAGTTTTCCTTTCTTTGTTACAGATTGACAACAATAGTCAACGAAACTTCACCAATAATTCCAACATGCCTTCGGTAAGTCAAGTTAACATACGTGCATCCCAAATGGCCCTTCCTACATCCTGATTTCCTCTCCATTATTGGCCGTCGCGTCGCAAAAAAACTAAGCAAATCCCCACCGAGTATATATCTTAGTCCTTGACAGATTCCCTTTTTGTTTTACGACGCTCCCCGAGGTCCACATTGTCTGCAAGGGGTGCGCATAAAACTAGGATCCCAATATCTCGCCATCTGCCTTCCGATCATCCCCAAAAATCACTCAAAGCGCACAAATTACGGAATCTCTTTGCTGCGTTATACGCGCCAAGTGGGAGGGGGCAGTTTTCATAAAACCCAGGGACGACGAATTCTTACGAATAAAATTCCGTCTTTACGATCGGCCCCGAATGTATCGGAATGTCGTCCGAATCGCCCCGGCTAATTATAAGCGATTCCGCCCCGTGGAACGCTAAAAACTTCTTTTATTTTCGTATTTGAACAAATTTGTCAATTACTTCTGAAGAGGGGTCTTTTACTCGAGTTATATGTATACATATACAAATTAGAAGAGTTTCCTTTGTTTCTTTTGTATCAAACGAGCGAAAGTTTTAAAATCTTGTTTGGGCCGTTATTGTTTTTTCGCGAAATCGGTTAGGGCAGTCGCGGACTGAGCGTCCACGCGGCTCGGCCTCCACCGCAAATAATGAAAGGTCTAAAACAAAGGGAATAAAAGATACCCCCCGAATAATATTTACGCGGCGCACCCTCGCAAACGGAAACAGAATGTTGAGCTTAAATTTTCGGGGTTTTTCCCGGTTTTTCGGGTAAACTTTTGGGACTTTTCCTTCCTGACTTCCTAACGCGAGTTTCGTAGGTTCAGTTCGCGCCTCGCTTTCCCGTTGTCTTTGTTCAATTTTATAATAATAACACGGAATGTCATGAGGTGAACTGATTGTTAAGTAACTACTTCTATATCTTTTGTTGCTCTTTGAAAGAGCATGTGAGACGGTGAAACTCGTAAGAATTAGCTTGTAACAATGGCTGCCAGAGACTCGGAGGCAAACAAGTGGTGAAAAGCGTTCTAAACTCTGACATGTTTGTTTCGACACTCTACCCTCCCCCTCCCATTACCTCTTTCGCTTTTAGTGAACACATCTGCGCGAGCTTTTAAAGGGAAAATATGAGGCGCTATCTAGAAACGGTGTTACGGGCGAGATAATAAATAAGCCCAAAGGAGCGTGTTTTAATATTCATATCTATTTAGTAAATGTTGGCTAAATATTTAACTGTACGTATAAAAGTTTACGTCTTTGTTTTTAAGGTTATTAATTAGTATAAAGCTTATTTTCATGATTTTATATCTCTTATGCTTCCTTTAGTTTTTTAATAGACGCTCATTTGATATATACTGATATTCGTGTTTGCTACGAGATATTAAAGTGCTCTATTAAAGGAAGACTTTTACAAAAGTCGTCTGCATTTGTACCTCTGTCTCACCAATTCCTACCGCCAAGCAACTATATTTATATAGTTGTGTTCCGGTTTGAATGGTGAGATATGACAGAGAAATTACTGGGTACTGTGCCGAAACATCCTTAGGTCACAAGATTGGCAGCGCGCGAGTCTCGTGGTATGGCGAGCGTCAATAGGCTACGGTAACCGCTTACCATCTGATGCGGCCCGCATGCTTGTTTGCCAATCTAGTTGTATAAAATGAAAAAAAATAGTTCAACCATTTTTTACCGATTTTAAAATAAGAGACGCGATGCCATTTTTTTTTATATTCTATTTGTCCCCAGTCCTATTTTAAAAACTATTATCTATTGTAGAAGCATAGTTTTCAATTATTCCCATGTAAGTTTTCAATTGTTCCCATGTAAGTTTTCAATTGTTCCCATGTAAGTTTTCAATTGTTCCCATGTAAGTTTCCAATTGTTCCAATGTAAGTTTTCAATTGTTCCCATGTAAGTTTGATGAAGTCATCGGTTCATAGAAGTGTCGATGATTTTTTTAATTTTTTAATGGTTTAAAGCGTTTGTAATTATTTTATGAAATTTTTATAGTGTATTTCCGGAAAAAGGTAATTCCAGTAATTATCTAATCATTTTTAAAAGACCCTATGAATTGTATAATAGGACATACATATGTATTTCTTTGCGTTTTATGCCACCTATAACTCTATACAAAAGTTTAGGAATATCTTCTGCTATTATATAATCAATAGATGTTTATGTATTATATGAACATATCTAAGATCAACCAAGCTTGCAACACAATTAATATCTCTTGCATGCTGGTATCCCCACCGCTAATGGTCTAACTCTTTATAAACTTCCTATTTATTTAAATCATACGGAAAAATAAAACAACCCTTCAGGGAATTGTTATTTGGTTGGACATATTTGACTTTAATCTTTTTTTTTGTAAGGTATACATTCTGTGTACTAAGTATCGGGAATTTGTCAATAAAACAAAAAATACAAATTATTCATCTAAATTTATTTTATCGCCTTCAAAGTAGGCCCCATCGCTTGCAATACAACATCTCCACCGCTTCACCCAGTCTTCCATACATTTTTCATAGGCTATTTGCGGTATGGCCTTTAGCTCATTCAGCGAATTTTCTTTTATGGCTTCTATCGACTCAAAACGTTTTCCTCGAAGTGGTAATTTTAACTTGGGAAATAAAAAAAAGTCAGACGGAGCCATATCAGGTGAATACGGTGCTTGGTCGAGAACTTTTGTTGAATTTTTCGCTAAAAACTCTTTCACTATAATGGCTGTGTGTGATGGTGCATTATCATGGTGCAGCATCCATGAGTTGTGTTGCCACAAATCTGGACGTTTTCGGCGGATACTCTCACGCAAACGCTTCATGACGCCTAAATAATATTCTTTATTCACTGTTTCTCCCTCTGGAAGGAATTCGGAGTGAACCACACCACGGTAGTCAAAAAAAACTGTCAGCATCACCTTGATTTTGGAGCGACATTGCCGCGGTTTTTTGGGTTTCGGCTCGTTTTCGAGACGCCATTCTGAAGACTGTTGGCTTGTTTGCATGTCGTACTCATAAACCCATGTCTCGTCGCCAGTTATTATACGTTTCATAAAGGTCGGATCCGTAGAAGCTCGGGAAACCATGTCTTCAGCGACATGCTTTCGCTGCGCTTTTTGAACAAAATTGAGCTCTTTTGGAACTAGTCGAGCGGCGACGCGTTTCATGCCTAAAATGTCAATGAGAATGTTGTGGACGGACTTAAAAGATATGTTCACCTCACTAGCCAACTCTCTCAGACTCATACGTCGATTTTCGAGCACTAGCTTCTTGATTCTGTCGATGTTTTCTCTGGTCGTAGCGGTTGAAGGTCTACCAGAACGAGGCAAGTCTACTACTACTTCTCGGCCTTCTTTAAAAGCCTTATACCATTCATAAGCCCTTGTTTTCGATATACACGATTCGCCGTAGGTATTTCGCAACATTTTTAGTGATTCACCACATGAAATATCATTTGAAACACAAAATTTAAGGCACACTCTTTGTTCAACAATATTTTCCATTGTAAAAATCGCCGACGACTCAAAACTATGACCAACAAAAAGTGTAGTTTAAAACAAATTAAATGACAGATCCCGCTCAAATTTTGCGCGCTAAATCAGTACAGTGCTACCAACATGCAGTAAAAAAATTAGAACGACCTCTTTTACGCGGGTCTTTTTATTGACATATTCCCGATACTTTTTACACAGAGTAGTATTTCCCAACTAACACATTGGGAAATATACCTTACAAAAAAAAAGATGCTGCACATGAAGGCTTTCTAGAGCTCATTAGATCTAAACTTTCACATTCGACGAGCTCGGTGGCGCAGCGGTAAATAACGCGACTTCGACACTAATGCTCGTGGGTTTCATTCCCACACAAGACAACCGTTTGTGTGCATGTACATGTCTGTCTGCCTCTCTTGAAAACACCCAAGTGTTTAAGAGAGGTAGGGTGCGTCTTGGGACGTACCTCCACCTCACAAAAACCCGCAGCCTAATAACAACTCTCTGGAGGGTTGTTGTGTTCCTGAGTGTAAGGGAGGTCACCAGTAAGCTCCTTAGGAGTTGCTATATCAGCAGCATACGTGGCATCGCGCGAATGATACTCAATGTATTACAATCGTTCATAGACTACGGCCTCCCGACGTTGTATAAAAAGAAGGAAATTATATTATGCATGAATGATTTCAAAATAGCGGATGCGTCACAGTCCTCACCCAACGTACCAAACTGTGACCTCCGATTCTGTTATCATCGATTTTTTGAATTCCCTCCCACTGTGGAAGCAAGTTAAAGGACCTATTCACGTCAAAACTGCCGTACTACCTATCCTATAGTCTCTAGGGCTTGAGAAATAAATGAATTCCACTGCAACGCAGGTTTATCTCCATTAATCAGTAAAAAAATGACTTTCCCTCAGTTCATGGAGATTAAGGATCATAATTTCCCAATATTTATTACAATCCAACATGGCACTCGTACATTACGACCCGCCTCTGTTATCGACTCCCTGAGGAACAAAAACTCGCGCCACAACAAAGATAAGTATTGTACGCGGCTACATAAATTAGTTGGACAAATCGCTTTATTGCGATACCGCTATCTCTAATATTTTAAAACCCCGACCGGGGTCAAGGGGCTCCGTATATATTTTTACTTGTGTGGCGCTTAGCGAACCTACTGTAAAATAATCGCTAAACATACAATTGATTACAAAATTAATTTCACGATTCTTTGATAATCGAATTAATTTATTTATAACTCATTTTTGAACTTTCAATTTTCAATTTGAACAAATTTATTTTATTACAATCGACTCAATGACATTGTTATATTATTGTTTTTAAATACTTCTAATATATTTTCAGGAACACCGTTCCTATATGAAATCTATATGTTTGTCTGTCGCTTTTTTTCGAATATTCGAATTTTGACTTTAGATTCGGATTCAGCATAAAAAAGTAGAATAGGAATGTTCAGGAACACCGTTCCTATCTCTTAAGGAACATGGTCAAAATGGCCGACAATTTAAAAAAAAAATGCTATAAAATTGACGAGCCAGGCGTTCCTCTGGCAAAGCAAGCTTGCGCATTCTCAACTGGTTATTTTTATTTTTTCGATGCCAATTGTTGGTGCAATATGCTCGATCAATGTAAATAAATGATTTGATTTGAACCCGACTGTCGTTCTGGCCGAAAATAAAAAAGAAGTTTTGAGACAGGTAGGTGCATCAATACAAAAAAATATGCAAATGCATCAAGTCTGGCGAAGGACCTCCACCTTGGGTTGGGTTGTTGTGTCCTTCGAATGAGTAAAGTCACCAGTAAACTTGTAAAGAATAGGTTATGTTAGCATCGCGCGAGTGATATTAATTTGTTGCGGGACTTGCGGGCGTTTACCACGGTAACCGCTTTACATCTGGTGGGCCGTATGCTTTAAAGCCTCCCGATGTTATATAAAGAAATGCAGGTGACTAAAGACCGAGGGGAGTGACTCTCTAGACGAGAGACCTATGTCCAGCAGTGGCTGAAATGATGATACTCGAGTGGCACAACGGGACTCGCGTGGAGATTCATAGTAGCTACCATATACCTTGAGGACCTGATAGAATTGTGTAAAAAAGCAAAATTCCCTATTATTTAATTTGAGACATATTCACTATTATTTATTTTCAAGTTTCAACTTTTTTTCATACTACGTCGGGAGGCATGCGGCCCACCCGATGTAAAGCGGGTACCGTAGCCTATTAACGCTTGCGATATATTAATTATCACTCGCACGATGCCTCCTCTGCTGCTTACACAGCAACTCCTTGGGAGCTTACTGGTGACCTCACTCACACGCAGGAACACAACAACCCTCTGGGGAGTTGTTATTTGGCTGCGGTTTTCTGTGAGGTGGAGGTACTTCTCCAGACGGGCTGCTTTGATGCGCCCTGCCCCTCTTACAACATCCAGACCAACACAAACTGACATGTTCATGCACACAAATGTCGGCCTTGTGTGGGAATCGAATGCACACAAGACGTTGGTGTCAAAGTCGCTTAATTCACAACTGAGCCACCGAGCTCGTCAAAACTCGTCGTAACTAGTTATCGAGATGTGACATATAACATGCTCATAGGTAATGTAATTAATTATGGAAAGAAAATTGTTTCGTTACTATACATTTTTGTCTTTTAGTAACTTCAGCTATACAATGTTTGTATATATATATGTAAGTTTTAATATTTTTATGTGTGAACATTGCTATGAAATTTAAAATGCAAGTCCACTTAAATTTTTATGGCGCGGCAAGTTGCGAAATTGCCATTACAAATGTCGCTTACCACCGCGTATTTCACTCGCTATAGATGTGGCATGTACATCCTTATTTATTAACCCTCGGACCAAAAGGGGGTTTTATATGTTTAAGGTTGATGTTTTCCTGTGACACCCAAATGGTTATACTAATTTCAATGATTTTTTACTTTGGAATTATGAAGGCATTGTGATCGCGATTTGTTTTCGAAATTTGAATCGAAATAAATGTGTTTAGAACTGTCATCAGAGTTGAAAAAAAGTCAATTCAAAAATATTTGTCTGTATGTCAGTCCCTTATCAACGATTCCAGCCAAACTGCTGAGCCAATCTTCATTTAATTTGGTAAAATAAAGCTTTACGCCATGAGTTTCTTTAAAAAAGGCGTGAAGAGAATTTTACGTATACAGGATCTAGTCTAGTCTAGTCTGCGAGCGTGTATGAGAAGAGCAATGAATGTTAAAGAAGCGAGTGAGATATGTAAGGATCGAGTCACGTGGCGCTCGGTTCTCTCTGCCTACCTCGCAAGGGATTTGGCGTGAAGTTATAGATAGATAGGATCTAGTCTTACATGTATGCGAGTGATACCAATCATTGGACCAAACCTCCATAGACGAACGTAATTACTTACCATCAGGTATGCACGTATGCGAACGAGGTCGTTGTAAGGCTAACGAGTTGCTGTGTTAACAGTAGCGGTGGCATCGCGCGAATGCAGTTAGTATTGCAAGCGTTTACTGGCTACGGTAAACGCTTTACATCAGGTGGGCCGCATGCTTGTATGCCTCCTGGCATTACGACCCGACTCCCTGGTGATTAAATGTGTGGTGGAGGTGCTTCCTCAGACGGACTGATTTGAAGCACCCGCCTCTCTTAATCACACCGAGACCAAGATAAACAGATAAGTTCATGCACTCGAATGTTTGGCATATATAGGAATTGAACGTAGGTGTCAAAGAATTGTGACTAACAACTGCGCCATCACGATCGTCATCGGTTTCAATGGGTACCATAAAAATACAGGTAGGTAAGTAGGTAATGGAATCCCTTGTGCTTTAAAATTATCTGTCAATCTGTAGACGTATTTTTCACAGATAGAATAGATTTTTCTTCAACTGTAGCTAATTCGTAGCCGTAGGCTGTGAAAGGTATGAGGTCAGAAAATTGTGTATATCGTCCTACGTCATTTATTTATCTGAAAGTTGGTTTAATCGAGACGGTTCCTTCTTGAATTTGATGAAGACCGCTCCAGTAGAGTTCTTAAGATAGAGCGAAATAACATAAAAGGTACTTAGTGTTGTAATTTTTTTTTATTTATTCAATTTTTTTTAATACATGGTCTTAACGGACTATAGACCTAGGCTCTTAAGAATATATGTACATCTACGAAATGTTATTAAGGCCAAACATAAAGTCGGCTAAGCCTTTATCTGACCTGAACTAGATAACATGTTATCTCGGTAGCCTACATTTTGGTAGACTAACCTTTGTATTTTAGTCATAAATAAAATTTCATTTCTATAGTTGAAACTTAGGTAAGATCTGTATTCGACGTTTTTGAAAACTATGAAATATAAAACTGAAACCGGGGTTTATTTAAAAAGTCGGATGCATTTACTTTTCCGTCCTTTAGTTTTTATTTAATAAGTTTTTAATTTATCACCAAATCGCACAATCATCTCGAAAAACACGACGAACACAGAATCTCTTTTTTGAAATAGTATAAAAAAAAATAGTTTTTACGATTTTAGCGATGGATAAGTCGAGCCATTTCGGTGTTAGATTGTTCTCCAATTGTCCATAAAGTAACCCTCGTGCTTTAGAAGGGACACCCTCGACCTGCGCTTGTCCCCTTCAAAACAACGTAACTAACGTCAAACGGATCGCGTTCAAATGAGGTCTAAGACACCGCGATTCGTGCTGCCCTTGGGACCCCGCATCTGCTCGTGTGGCGTCCCCTTTAGAATGGGTTATTAGAAATCGCCCGTCTGTTACGCTCCCGTACTGAAGAATAAATATTTTATACAGAGTGAAAGCTTTGCGTTAATGGATACAAGATTAGTTAATTACGGCTATTCTTTACGGCGATAAACAGCATGGAAGGAGCATACGGTTTTCTACAAAAAGACATATCCTATGTATATCTTCACACCTGCAAAGGTTCTTGCAAGGGACTTGGTATCCTCGTTGGTAGGCAAAGGGAACCTAATGCCACTTTCACATTCACTTCTTCAATATTCACATTCATAGCATTATTACAAGAAATCTTCTTCTTATTACAAGAAAAATCACCATTTTGAAATAGAGCATTTATATGCAAACTTGTGATATACGTTCTCCTTGTTTTGTAATATAGTCGCATGCAATCGCAAATCTTATGCACATCTGCAATATTAGAGGCAACCCTCACGCGCAATAAAACGTTTGTTTTAATACTCTATCATATACCCTTCACTCCCCCTTAAGTATTAAATGCCGAAAATTATTCGAGCAGATGTTCAATTACTGGTTTTGTAAAATATTTAAGACAAATCATGTTTCAATCACTACGAAATATTTTTTTACGTACAAACATTAGACCGTTATTTAGGAGATAAAGTTCTATAGATTCCTCATTTGATTACACGCAAACATTGAAATAAATTATATATTCAAGATCCAATTATTATTTAATCAGATAGCTCTTCTTTTTAGGGTTCCGTACCCAAAGGGTAAAACGGAACCCTATTACTGAGGCTCCGCTGTCCGTCCGTCCGTCCGTCTGTCACCAGGCTGTATCTCATGAACCGTGATAGTTAGACAGTTGAAATTTTCACAGATGATGTATTTCTGTTGCCGCTATAACAACAAATACTAAAAAATAGAATAAAATAAATATTTAAGGGGGCTCCCATACAACAAACGTGATTTTTTTCGCCGTTTTTATAGATAATGGTACGGAACCCTTCGTGCGCGAGTCCGACTCGCACTTGGCCGATTTTTTATACTTACCTAGATTTAGTGGTACTGCGTCGAAGCATTCCAATGAAGCTTGCACTCTGTTCGGAATATTTACTCGATTGTCCCTATTGTTCGCGTGCCCTGTGTCTGCAATATGATTATTTACCCATAGTCCTTTCGTTTCCACAATTCCAATTCAATCAACAAATAAACAAATAATTAATCCTCATGATTTAACTAAGGATATCTATGTTGTCTCGTTTTCACTTTTAATCTAATATATATATAATATATATTCTTTATTTATTTCTTCACACGAATTACAAATTATTTTACATGCATTTTCTATAACTACGTATTCTAAGTGTGAAGACTGGCGCTTGAAATAGGTTGCAACCTGTGCTACAAGACACCAGCTCTTCACCCCCTGACTATGACGTTAATATCTGTAATGCATACTAATTATCAAGCAATATCTAGTGTACGGTGAATAAGTCATCAATTATATTTAAATATATGAGTATGTATGAATGTGTGGAAGTAGTGTGAGGTTGGATATGTATGTGAATAAATATGATGTGTGAGAGAAGGAGAGTGGGTTATGGGTGGGTATGTTTGTATGCATGTGAATGTTATATAGAATGGGTCAAGAAAGTACTATGAATGTATGTACGTAGGGCGTGTGTATCTGAGTCTGTCCACTTTTAGACCAGAGGTGTCAGCAAGAAATCTATACAAATCTCACTTGCCTCAAATAAGTATTGAAATATGGGCTTTTTTATCTGTGAATTATTATAATTACGTAATTGAAGTTTTTTATTTAAAATATTATATATTCGGGGAGCAATGAAATCGTAGAAATGCTGTCGGCGATCGGCTCGGATCGGCGATGAAATAGAAGAAATTGTCGTATTTTACAGTTATTACGACTGCAAAATGCTGTTGAGTTACATTTAAAACTATACTTTTAATTTTATACGAACCATATTATTAACTTGTATTCAAATCCTGACGTATACCACAAAATTCGTGTTTATGTATATATTTGTAATTATCACACGCTCGGCGGTGAAGGAAAACGTCGTGAATAAACACGAAAGTCCAAGAAATTATATTTCGAAAGATGCGTGACCTAACCTAAGGAAGGTTTGGTTTTCCCTCTAGGTCGTGAAGGTATGACGGCAGTCGCCCCAAGTAAAATTCAGCATCTTCGTCAAATCCTTAGGCTTACGTAACAGACCCCGCAAATCCTAATGGATTAGGCAATGCTAAGAAGAAAAAGAATAACTTATAATATTTACGAACCGTAAATTAATTAAAGAATGCTCGATTGCGGTTGATGAGGGCCAATGTTTTCAATCCGCCAGAAGGCCACTGACTTGGCTTAATCGCCGACAATAACATTGACCTAGTGCTTAACGTACATTAACTCTGACTCTCTAACACGAACTCCAGATAAATAAATTCATTCACAGACAGGCAAGGGCTCACGTTGCTAAACTTGCGTATTCAACACACATTATGACTCCAATGTGCATCCGAATGGGAAGGCATAGATCCTGTAACTAAAATAATGATAATCTTACAAACACAATACAGGCACAAATGAATCAAGTTTCTTTGTTACATGTAAAACTTGCCAATATAGAAGTTACATTACAAAAAAGTTGCCTGCACACGCATCTCGTAACTGCATACTCGAACTACCAAATACCAAGGGGTTGCACCCCATATACGTCCCCTCGGCAGACTACTGGGAGCCCTACTATGCCCCTTAATTCCGCGCCCGTATTTGATCTCGCTATTGGGCGAGTTTCTTTGGTGTTTGCAAGATCCCGCATAGAGGATATGTAGAAGGCCGTTATATTGCTATGTTTCCGTGATAATGGGGAAATAAGGATGTATTGGGGTTAGATTCGAGTTTGTTTTGTAAATATTTTTATTTTATTATGAAATGTCAATTTTGCTAGTAACCTACGTCGAAAAGTAGGTTATCGATTCACCCGTTTATGTATTTTGTCTTTACTTGTTCGAGCATAACTCTTCTGTCATTCTTTTAAAGGGGAGGATGTGGGGTAGCCCCATATAATTTTGCGGAAGATTTATTTACAAAGAAATTGTTCAACCTAACAAATTTTATTTTCTATTTGCTTGTGCGAATTCAAGACGTTGTTAATTGCATTTCAATTATTCTTTTTTGACTTTTGGGGCGATCCCATGTACTTTTGGTTAACATTTTGAGGAAACTTCAACTAATAAAGTATGAAATTTTAAAAAAAGCTGAAATACGACCTTTTTTTAATTTTTTATACCACTAAGGTGGTAATCAAGCATACGACCTGCCTGATGGTAAACAGTTAACGTAGCCTATGGACATTTGCAACACCAGGGGTGTCACTCATGCGTTGCCGACCCTCTAAAAACCTCTTCACGCAATTCTTGATTCTTGAAATCAAATGTCGGTTATTTGACTGCCGTTTTCTGTGATAGATGTATTTCCCTAGATAAGCTGCTTTGATACGTCTACGCCTACGCCTACGTCTCTTAAAAACACCCAGGCTAAAACAAACAGACATGATTATGCTCACAAATGTTTGTCCTGTGTGGGAATCAAACGCACGAGCGTTGGTGTCAAAGTAACATAACAGGGCGTTTCACCACTGTGCCCCCGAGCTTGTACCACTTCAATAATTCACCAAAGGGAGACTTTGTTCAATAGTCGTCTGCGTGGGTACCTCTGTCTCACCTATTTCTACCGCCAAGCAGCTATATTAATATAGCTGTGTTCCGGTTTGAAGGGTGAGATATGGCAGAGAAATTACTGGGTACTGTGACGAAACAGCCTTAGGTCACAAGATTGGCAGCGCGCGAGTAGCATCCTCGTGGTGTTGCGAGCGTCAGTAGGCAGTGCAGTGACCCCATACTATTTAATGCGGGCCGCATGCTTGTTTGCCAATCTAGTTATTAAAATAAAAGATATTTAACATTAGCGAACGAATCATAATTTAATCAAAATGTTGCCCGTCAGACAAGGTCTTTGATCGGGTTGTTATTGTAATATCAACACGTGCACCGCACTGTACACACGTGCCCAACAAACGCATCCACGCTCCGCGTAAACATTGGTTGCATTATAAACAACTCAATCGCTGGTACATATTGTAACTACTTGAGTAAAATAGTGTATCAGTCGGCTAACAAAAAATAGACAATATAATGTTTATTATATGTTTCAAACACACGCTCTTGGACCTAATATTACACATGTTATAGGAGATAATTAATAGTTTTTTTTTTAAAGAGACATATTTTGTTCTTAATTATTTATGAGTCCTTTTAAAATTAAGAACCTATGACCCCATGAGCCGTTTATAGGTACCTATGAACCCTATATAGGGACATAAGTTAACCCTTTAAGAAGAAGAACGGAAAAAGAAGGGATCTGAAACTTCTTTTCCAAATGAAGACGGTCGAGTCTTAAATGGGTCTCGTTTTAGTGGGGTAATACATCACCTCATTAAATCGGAGCCTAGTTTCAATTATAAATGTTTTATTAGTTTATCTTATTATATAAATACTATAAAATTACATTGAGATGATTTTTTATACAATATTTAGTATTGGTGCATCATTCTACACACACTATCCAATTTTCATACGTGTTAAGTCATTTAGTTTACACGCGAGATCAGCGATTTAAGGACGGACAGGCAGCTGAGTGTCTTTAATTGTGTTCCCGTTTTGCTCTTCGAGCAATGAACCTATTACGGTATGAAAAAAAAATGGATCTAGAGCCGAAATCCGGATAGGAAACCGGGGAACGCATTTCCCGGAGAAAACGAAAACCGTATATTTTCTTAATATTACACATCGAAAACATAACTATGCTCCGGTTTATAGATAAGCTATTTGAGATGGGAAAATACATGCCGAAACCTAAAGGACAGACAGCGTTGGTTTTATATTTTAGGTATTGGTTGAGCTGAAACTTTTTGTGCTCTTTTAATTTCCTTATATCCTAATATTATCAAATCTCTAAAGAAAGCCAGGCAACGTATATTCTTATAACATATATAACTGGAAACGCAATGTTAACATAAATCGAATAGAATCAAACCTTTTAAATTGGCTGAATGACTTAACGTTTTGCATAAAAAAAAGAAACAAAAAATGCGTCAGAAATGGAGCGAAAAATTTCAAAAATACCAAGTTACCGCCCGTTTTACATGAAAGGTTTTTATCGATAGCATTGGTGATTGCTTTGAATATTTAATAAAGTAAACCTATTAAGTATTCATGTCATAACCGGAGTAAATATTGGAATAGGTTGTATCTTATGAAGTTATTGTTTGTACAATAAGTCTTTGGCAAATATGAATCAGCTTTCCTATAGGTAATAACGTTATTATTACGCGCATGTTGAGTTTCTGAACACAGTATTAATGAGATGCCGGTCAGAATAAGGTCGACATTGCGAAATTAAATTTTGGAGGGAGATTTATACGTTCAGATAGTTTAAAGATCTATTCACACCTACTTAGATAAAAATAAAAACTGACAATTTAAAAATATAATTCTGTAATAGTAATTTCTTCTAGGCCAATGATGGCCATTTTCGGTATACAGGCAGATTAAAAAAAATATACATGAATTAGATGCAACAAGATTCTATATAAAAATATAATCATCGTGTATAAAGTGCCTAAATATTTTTATCTTTATTTTATCATTAGGAAAATAGGCGGGAATTTATACGCATGTTCGGTCGGCTGCCTACCAGCGATATATGATCTTGCTGTACTTTCTCTTCTTAGCGTGAGGTTGCGTTGAGCAAATTCATGTAACCTTTCAGTTTTTCTGTATTGCTGCAACCATTGTTAGATTGTAAAGGAACATTTACTAATTAGCAATTTGCAGACATGGCACGGATACCCTTGGTAGTGCTAGCGACTGTTGCCTTCAGTCGGCAAAGTAGTTTTTAATTACCACTGTCACCTTACAGTACGCATGAATAAGAACAGAGCGGCCTATCGCTGTAAAACATCTTGTTCAAACTGAGAACGAATTCGCTTTCCGCTGTTTCCCAAAGCATTAGTGTAGATGTGAATTGTCCTCTGTGGATGTGGACTAGAATGCTCATTACCCATTCGTTGTAACACTGGCTTCACATCCGAATGCAGATTAACACTTAGCGTGGGTGTTATGCTATCAAAATGCAATTAGAGGATAACAATGGCTTTAGAATATACAAGCGAGTTGTGATTTGACAAAGTAACATTATGTCATTTTCTGTTCGTAATGTTGCCTCGTTAGTAAATTAATATTCGTAATGTTATGTAAATATAAAAGTAGTATTACTTTGCCTCTCATCCTTCTCCTGAGCTAAATTAGGCACACGCTCTTAAACTTAAAAAAAAAAGTATAAAAAAAGCTATATAATTATGAGAACGCAACAACTTTTTACACAGAATCATTTTTCAAACACAATTTCTGTATTCCTACGAGTAGTTAGGCTATTTTTGTACACTTGCGGAGACGGTCGATAGGCTCTGGGTGTCCTTTGTAAAAGACCGCCAATTCGACAGTTTTGATAGAACTACATTTTAAGGTAGGTACATTTTTTAAAAACAGTTATTCTATGAAAGTGCCGCCTCAACCTCAACGGTGATGTCAAATAAGAAGAACATCCATGGATCTATATCTAGAGCGCATAATACGTCTATATAACTGTAGTACAAGTTCACGATCTAAGATTATACCATAAAATTTGTCTGACATTAATCTAGCCGTGTAGCCTACATTTCGTTCGCTTTTCTATAGAAAACAAATAAATCCACAATTCTCACGATCTCCTCGTGAAAGTAGATCTGTGTCGGCCATTGACCATTGTTTTTGAACGTATTGATAGATAAACAGATCGTTTACGATAAGTTGTCCCATTGCCATGTTGGCATTACTGCGTGTAGGAACGTTGTATGTCTCCACGGAGTGATGCCAACATCACGGCATAATTTTTGAAATTGTGAAAACGCTATGATCATACATAGATTTTGATATAAAAAGCTTACCGAAGTAGGCTATGAACTGTATATATGAGTATCACTCGTGCGTTGCCACCCCACTTTCGAACCCAGTTTTTATGAGCTTACTGTAACATCACTCAGTAACTGAAACATAATGACCCTCCAGAGAAAATAGGGCACATTAAAGTAACACGGCTAGATAAGTGCATTTACGTCACAGAAAACCGCAGCCAAATAACGACTGGGGACCTGGAGGGTTGCTGTGGTCTTAGTAGTAAGTGAGGTTATTAGCTTTTGAGGAGTTGCTGAGTAAGCATCAGGGTGGCATCGCGCAAGCTTAACTTAGTGTATTGCAAGCGATCATAGACTACGGTAACGATTTTATATCAGGCAGGTCGTATACATGTTTGCTACCCGACATTGTGTAAAAAAGTTTGTTTACGGTCTTCAGTGAGGTGGTGGGTCACAAAATTATCGCTTAAAACCAATGACGTTTTACAAATTAGACTGGTCATACGTCTTAAATACTCATAATATATCAGTATTATTAGAAGTGTAACAAATACACTACAAATAATAATGCAGCCTACATACAAATAAATATAGAAAATGTCAATGACACAACGCAGCAATAAAGGGTGATTACTTTCCTCGCTTTTGATGTGACATTGTTGTCCTTATAGGAATTTTTACGATTCGGTATAAAATTAGTTTTATGTGACAATTGTGATAGTATTTTGTAACTTATATGCTAGCACAGTAATGAAAAAACTCAAATATATTATTCTGCACCCCGCGAATTCGTGTCCGTATGCCGTAGGAACCGCTTTTTCTAGTTTTTTTTTATACTACTAAGGTGGCAATCAGGCATACGGCCTGCCTGATGGTAAACAGTCACCGTAGCCTATGGACATTTGCAACACCAGGGGTGTCACTCAAGCGTTGCCGACCCGTCTACAAACCTCTTTACGCATTTCTTGAAGAACCCCATGCTGTAGTCCCTTGGAGAAACCTCGGCTGGGAGCTCGTTCCACAGTTTGAGAATTCTCGTAAGAAAACTTCTTTTCTTCTTCTTCTAGTTTCTTTCTATTCCTCGATTTGTAACGGTCGTATCGTGGGACTGAATAGCCTATAAAACCTTCTTTAAGAGTCGGGCTATCAAATCCAAAAATATTTTTTCAAAACCGGCTACCAGAGATTAGCTCGTTCAAACAAACAATCTCTTCAGCTTTACATTTAGTATTAGTATAGATTATGAACTTTTTGGAACACATGAATAAGTCTAAAAGGAAATTATATAATGCAGCAAAATACTCGTAGATCTCGAAATGCGGGAGCCATGCGTTACACTCCTCACTCAAAGTAACGATTGCTTTGTTTCTTTAGCTATCAAGTGGTGTTATTAAATTTTGGATGTAAACGATGGATATGTAGCTACAACATTGGACTGTATCCTCCGATTTTGTTATCATCAGATTTCTGTTTTACCTCCCACTATGGAAGCAAACTTAAAGATGTAATTCACGTCTAAAATAATAATAAAGGGCTAACTATAAATAAATAAATATAAATTAATAAACAAATATTGTCGGACAAATTACACAGCGCCATCTAAGTAAGCGAAGCTTGTGTTATGGGTACTAGACAACTGATAAACATACGTAAATACATTTTTTTTTGTAAATACATAGTTATCATACATGGAAAACACCCAGATCAACACAAACAGACATGTTCATGCACACAAATGTTTGTACTGTGTGGGAATCGAACCCACAAGCGTTAGTGTCAAAGTAGTGTAACAACGCGTTTCACCACTACGCCACCGAGCTCGTCAATAAAACTATACATCTTTACCGTTGAATTATTAACAGTTTTGAAATATTAATTTCGTATTATCATCGGAATGAGAAACAAAAGCGAATGGACCGATGATTTCAGATCGTAAGCTACTTAAATAATCTTAGTTTGTTTACGATGAGGAGTAGCAATTTCCCATTCGAATAGTAGGTATGAAATTGGCAATGACGTCATCCGAAATTGTCCAAACCTAAAGGGGCGTACACATCCAATTCTCGAGATTAAACTGCCAATTCTCATGTTTGTATCCCGCGTATCAGGAGCCCTTCGTTACAGGACGCTCGTAATTTAGGGTTCCGCAGCTGCGCTGGTAATGTTGATTGTATTGCCCGTGTGTATGTGTCGTAATCGGCGTTTTCCCCTTTTTTATGTCGAGTGGGCGTGACTATGATCAATAGTTAGGAATATTGGGGATTTTTTTTATCGAAAAATCCAACGCTGCGTCGTGTAGATATGTCTTTATTGCAAAATTCTGGATATTTGTACTTTTGGGAGCCTTATTTCTCATGGAAAGCTGATCGTAGATTGGTAACTATCTGATGTTATTGATGTCAATTCTCAGTAAACTCTTGCTATCAGCTGACGGTAGAAAGATACGATTATAATCGATGTAAAAATCATGTTTTATAGTCGAAATATGATTACTGTACCTAATTAAATGTTAAGAATTCTCCTAGCCTTATCCCGTTTCCTAATCCATTAGCTAGGCGACTCCGCTTAGGATGGACCTAAGTGTGATGATTTGGCGAAGATACTGATATTTGACATGGAGCTACTTCCGTCACATTTCTACATACCAGAGTGAAAACTAGACCTTTCTTATGTTAAGTCACATATCTTTCGAAATATAATTTCATGGATTTCGTTGTTTTACTTCACCTCTCAGTAGCTGATAATTACAAATATGTGCATAAATCCGAAAAAATGAATTAAGTGACACATACCCACTACAGAATTCAGAACCATGGACTAGTCGGTTATAATGCTGATTTATTATCCACTAGACTATCACTGCTGACTTCATAAACTTAAATATTAATCCAAAAAACTAGCACTCAAAACGACTTCATTGAAATTCTCGCCCGAAATAATCATTACCATTATGTATGTAAGTTCCAACCAGCCGGAAAAACATATCTTTCTTAGATTAGGTCCCCACGTATTTCAAAATATAATTTTTTGCACGAGCGGATTTCCTCGCGATGTTTTTCGTCACCACCGGGCACGTGATAATTAAAAATATGTATATAAATCCGACAACTTGAATTTAGTTATTAAAATTGAGAGATTGTTTTTTATACTATATCTGGAGGCATACAAGCATACGACCCACCAGATGTAAAGCGGCTACCGTAGCCTATTAACGCTTGCATTATATTAAGTATCACTCGCGCGATGCCTCCTCTGCTGCTTACACAGCACTTGGGAGCTTACTGGTGACCTCACTCACACGCAGGAACACAACGACCGTCTAGGGAGTTGTTACTTGGCTGCGGTTTTCTGTGAGGTGGAGGTACTTCCCCAGACATGCTTTAATGCACCCTACCTCTCTTATTATAGATGCTAGCTATCCACTAGCATATCAATGCCATCAGTGTTTATTTTGATAATAACAAAATACAATCACATCACTATTTTGATGATACAGTTGTGAATTGTTAATGTTGATTCAGTACACTATATCACCGAAAACAATAAAGTCAATATCAAATGTTACAACAGCGTGTACCACTATAAGTGAATTAATAATGACAATCGATAACAATTTATAATGAATAAAAACCATAATCAAATAACCCAGTCAGTTCAATATAACCGCATAATCGATACCGCAGGAGAGCGGAGCGCCGACGATTTATACCGAGAATCGATCAAATTGTAATCGGTGTGAAATTTATTTGTGGTAATTAATGTCGGATAGCTTATTAGAGTCTAAGTAAAACTTATTAAACCACTTACTTAATTTATTGGGAGGTTTAATGTTTGAAGTTTAAAAAATGGAATAAATTAATTTTATTTTGCGTTCTGTTAACGCAGTTTATCATTAACTTCACTTTTTTAGCAAATACACGTATATAAATTTATTTAAAAAGCAAAATCTTGTTAAAATACACATAATTTGATCCAAATCGATCGTACCGTTTCCGATGTACACGAAATATCTAGACCAATACATGAAGTCGAATAGATTGTTTGTTTATCTGAACGCCCTAATCTCTGAAACTACCAGGGGGATTTGACAAATTATTTTTTCATTTGATAACCCGATTCTTGAAGAAGGTTGTTGTCTAATCAAGATCACGGCATACTATTGGGTACTCAACACGTACGACAATTAGAAGGCGAAGAAAAAGAAAGAAAGTAAGAAAAAGCGTATCTCACGGGATACGCGCGGGCGAACTCGCGGGCTGGAGCTAGTACTTATGTATATATAATAAATGGTCGTTTAAAATGTTGAAAAATGTGAGGGTGGTATTGAAAGAAGAGGGGAAGCATGAAACTGTATCAGTGGCGTTGTACTCCGTAGTAACAAGCGATAACATATCGAACAAAGCTCGCCTTGCTATCGTTCAGGGTGTATTAACGCCAACATTGATGTACGGCAGTGAAACATGGGTATGGCAGAAGAAGCATGAAAGTAGTGTAAACACCGTAGAAATGAGAGCGCTGAGGAGTATGTGTGGAGTTAGAATGATTGATAGAGTAAAAGATAGCACGATACGAGAACTATGTGGAATGAAAGATGACGTAGTGACAAAAATTGAAAAGGACGCTGAGATAATTTGATCTATTAGAAAGAATGAATCACAAAAGTGCTACGAAAGAAGTGTATATGTACAGGCAAGAGTGAATGGAGATATCGGTAGGAGCCGCCCTAGACGCGCACATATAAATCAAATTGGCGATCTGTTGAAAATGGATCAAGTCAAAAGCACTCAAAACCGAAGAGCATGCATGAAGAGGTCGATGAGTGTGGAAGAAACGAGAGAGGTATGTTTGGATCGGTGCACCTTCCGTTCCACAATCATTGCCTGCCCCTATAGGAGACAGGCGTAATGATATGTATGTATATACATACCAATACATACGTATTGGTCCTTTAAAGTAATAAGATTGACCTACAAGACTTTTCACGGATATTTAACAATTTACCGTTGTAAAATATTTTTAAAGTTTTAAATAAAAAACAAAAGAGGCAGTTCACACCACCGCCGTTTTGCCAAGGCGTTAACTTAAACGCGCGCGTAACGCGTAATGGGAGCATAAAACGTAACCCCTTCCGACGCGATAAATTCCACCTTGAGGCGTCCCTTTATTTTTGTTTAGACAATCGGGAGTAGCAATTAGCACGGGACCTGCCGAGGTACTTTCATTACATTAATCCCGGGAATAAATTGCGGCCTGGATATAAATTAAGTTGCGACTTAACCGAGCACTTAGCACCGGAATTAACCAACGCTTAATTGAAACTAGACGAGTATAAAAAAGCCTTCCCGGTAGCTGCTGATAAGCGCAATAGTAATCCGCTCTTAAACAAGGGATTAAACTTTAGTTTGCCGGTAAACGCGACTCCTTAAAATATTCAACGCTGATTACCAGCTCTGACGTAATCTCCGGATTGTTTTTGGAAATCTTTTCGGCCGAAGTTAGATTTGAGAAAGGGTTGATGTTATTATTTTGTAACGAATTTATTAACATTTTGCCAAGGATTTGTTGAATAATTAATATGTTGATTTCCAGTTATTATCGCTTTTGTTTGTAGATTTACTGAATTATTAATGAAAACATGTAACTTGGGTATATGTATTCGTCATTATTTTTGAAATCAAATTAGATTTGACCTGCCACTGAACAATAAACAGGTTCTCACGAAAGAGAGGTAAGGCGCAGCTATATTTTAAAAAAATCAACCTTGTGGAAGTACTTCTTATCCGCAGATAACGGCAGTCAAATAATTTCCTTGAGGTTTATTTATTTATATATTTCAATAAACACACATAAGTTACTGAATAGTACGTCCAATACGCCTATACGTTATAATATTAATGAAAAAAGGACCTAGAATAATGTCCACAGGGCACACTAACTACCACATCAACCCTTACTCATCCCACTGCAGGGATACGGGTCTCCCTTCAACCGAAGGGGGTTAGAGCATACTCCACCACGCTGCTCAAATGCGGATTGGCGGAGGCCAGTGTTTTCAAGCCGCCCGAGGGTCACCGACTTAGCTTAACGACTGTCATCTATCGACAACACAGCTGGGACCGACGGCTTAACGTGCCCTCCGAATCTCGGAGAAACTCGAGATAGATAAACCCATCCATCGACAGGCTGCGGTCGACGTTGCCAAACCTGCGTGTTTGGTTAGAATAACACGCGCAACGAGGCCATCGAGCTCTCACTACACTAACTAGCAAACAAGGAATTAGAAACTCAGATAGTACTTAGTAAACTATCTACGAATATGTCACCATCCGGACCCTTTTGGTGGATGTCGTTCATTTATTGTGGACCTGTAACTAAGTCAATATTTGAGTGCATGAACATGTCTGTTTGTCTTAGCCTAAAAACTTAGGAGAGGTAGGGCGCATCAAAGCATCCCGTCTAAGGAAGTACCTCAACTTCACAGAAAACTGTTGCCAAATAACAACTCGCTTGAAGGTTGTTGGGTTCTTGAAAGTGAGTGACCAGTAAGCTACTAAGGAGTTGCTGTGTTAACAGCATAGGCAACACGGCAATACTTAATATATTATAAGCGTTCATAGGCTACGGTAATCAATTTACAACAGACGGGATGTAGGTTTTATTCTTACCTACCCCTTGTTGTGTACTGTACGTTTCTCGAAGTTTTACTGGCATTAATTCAGTGAAAATCTTTGCTTACATGTCAAATTACTCTTTGAAAGCAACGTAAACTTTTCTCCTATTATTAACGGCCAGGAGCCCTTCGCGAATTCGCGTAATAACGGCATCGATTTCCGACACCCTTGGGGCTGGCAACCCCGAATGCGTGGTCGGGGTATCAAAGTCACCACGTGCAACTGTCGAATGGCGTTTTTCACACGATCTGACGCATTATTTATTTGAATTAATCCTGATTGACGGTTATTTTATGCTGGACTGACCTCCAATGGTTCACAATGGTTGATTCTGAGCTTGTCAATAGAATCAATAATGGACGGGACGCCGAAAGCAGATAGTGATTGCATTTCCAGTTTTTAGGGATATATGATTCAAATGGGAACAGATTTAGAGATATTATAATAATAAATTTATATATGTTATACACAGAACGGGACGACGCAAACGTCACTCTAGTAAGAGTAGTCGCTTAGAGAAGTGTCGACGCTCGTACTGAGGATGTCGACACTGGACTATATAAGAGACTAACGAGCGACCAGAAGGGTGCTCACATGTAGTACTTTTGCCCTTAGGAGGCTTCGGCCGCTGCGTAGCGGTCCAGAGCTCTCGAAAGTTTGTTTGGTAAATCTAAAAGGATACTACGTGGCCTACAGTTTTGATAATAGGAGAGAAGAGGCTTGATTTGCTTTGGAACTGACGTGTACATCACCGGCCTTATACAGGGTTCGCTTGTTTCTGAGGGACATTTTACTGTGCCTTCCCAACATAGCGTCGAGTCGGCTCAGATAAAATCTGCTATAGGCGATACTAGCGACCTTCTTAATGTGGGGAACAAAGGAGAGATTTGAGTCGAGAGTGACTCTGAGATACTTCGCCGTTCGATGCCAGGGGACTGGCGACCCTAGCATTCGCAGGCGGGGAGCATTGTATGGGCGTTTGCGTTGCAGCGCACAGAAGTGAACTGCGGAGCTTTCCTCCGGGTTCACCTCTATACGCCATTTTCTGAACCAACTTCCTAACTCATTGACTGAGGATTGAAATTTGGCTAACGCAGCAGACACTCGCCTGCTCTTGGAATAGAGGACGGTGCACTCTATTCCAAGGTAGTAGGTATAAGAATATCGTTTTTATACGATATATAAAACAGGGGTGCTAAAACAGAGCCCTATGGGACACCAGCCTTGAGTGGGCGTGGGGTTGAGAGCGTTCCTTCGTGTCTAAAATGAAAGCAGCTAGTTTATATGTAGGAGGCCATTTGAAGGACAAGTCTATCTGGGATATCAAGCTTGTGAATAACGGTAATAGTTATATAAAGCGAACTCTCTTTACGGTTGATAAGTCGCATAGATTGACGAGCTAGGTGGCGCAGCGGCGAAACGTGCTGTTACGTTACTTTGCCACCAACTCTCGTGGGTTCGATTTCCACACAGTGAAAACATCTGTGTGCAAAACATGTCATTTGTCTTGGGCTGGGTGCTTTTAAGAGAGGTAGGACGCATTAAAGCAGCCCGTTTGGAGAAGTATCTCCACCCTACAGAAAACCGTAGCCAAATAACAATTCTCTGGAACCCTTGTTCTGTTCCTGCGTGTGAGTGTGGTCACCAGGAAGCTCCTAAGAAGCTGTGCTAGCAGCAAAGAAGGCATCGCGCGATCGATACTTTCTGTATTGCGAGCGTTCATAGATTACGGTAACCGCTTTCCATCATGCTTGTATGCCTCCCGACGTTGTATAAAAAAAATAGATGGTTTCTTCGCAAGGATCTATTATGAGTAAATTTTGTCTTATTAATATGTGAAGCATACATAAAAAAAAAAAGTATTATGTATCCGCGTCAGAAATACACCCTTGTTACCATTACTTAAGAGTTTAATTCCGCCCTAGGTATTTATCCAATGGCTATTTAGCGTAATGTCCAGGTATAAAAGGGTACGAAGCCTGCCCAGCGGCAATGGCCAGCGGACTATTAAGTAGAACGGGACAGCGGGGATGACATAGGAAACGCATTTGCTCTGTATAATAAGGTCGTGGAGGCACTAAACTCAACTATATTGTTTTTGAAGTAGTTTAGCCTACGTACAACACTTAGACTATTTGATTCTGACTCTTATCTGAACTCAATAAAGTTCAGATAAGAGTCAGAATCAAATAGTAATAAATAGAGTAAGAAAATGTATGCTTTTTTGATTTCTGTTTTTTTTTATACAACGTCGGGAGGCATGCATACGACCGTAGCCTATTAACGCTTGTAATATTATTAAGTATCACTCGCGTGATGCCTCCTCTGCTGCTTATACAGCAACTCCTTACTGGTGACCCCACTGACACGCAGGAACACAACAACCCTCTAGGGAGCTGTTATTTAGCTGCGGTTTTCCGTGAGGTTGAGGTTCTTCCCCAGACGGGCTGCTTTGATGCGCCCTACCTCTCTCAGAACCATTGTAGCATATTTTCATTATAAACAGTTCTGTTGTTCGAATTATGAATACATACAAAAGTATCATTCATATGTGCATATACCTTTAAATTATAGAATAAAGCCCACCACTAACGTATAGAAAATCGTAAGATAACATGGTGTCTTACTTTGTATGCATGAAACACGAGAAATTCACCTTGTTTCATATATTTAGAGCGAGAGAGCATGCTATTTTACGATATATATGTTATAGCTTACGTTTGTGACAAGCTTAAAGTTGCAATATTTATCTAAGTTACACAAATATGATTTAAATATATTTGACATTCGAGAGACAATCGAGACCTCTATGGCGTCGTTGTGCGTGTCATTCTAACCAAATACGCAGGTTAAGCAACGTCGACCGCCGACTGTCTATGGATGGGTTTTTCTAGCTCGAGCTTCTCCGTGATTCGGAGGGCACGTTAAGCCGTCGGTCCCGGCTGTTGTCGATAGATGACAGTCGTTAAGCTAAGTCAGTGGCCCTTGGGCGGCTTGAAAACACTGGCCAATCCGCATTTGACCAGCGTGGTGCAGTATGCTCTAAACAGCTTCGGTTGAAGGGAGACCCGTATCCCTGCAGTGGGATGAGAAAGGGTTGATGTGGATGTGGATATTTGACATTTGAATTTTTTTTATAACGACGGTAGGCCAAGAAGCATTTTATTTTTATATAACGACGGTAGGCCAAGAAGCATTTTATTTTTATACAACGTCGGGAGGCATACAAGCATACAGCGCACCTGATCTGAAGCGATTAACGTAGCCTATGAACGCTCGCAACGTAAGTATCATTCGCGCGATTCCGCGTCTGCTGCTAAATAAGCAAGTGCTTAGGTGCTTACTGGTGACCTCACCGACTCGCAGGAACACGACAATCCTCAAGGGAGTTGTTATTTGGCTGCGGTTTTGTGAGGTGAAGGTACTTCCCCAGACGTCCTACCTCTCTTAATGTCATACATAATTATACATTTAAATCACATAATAAAGTTTATCACATTAATAATAATAATAATAATAATAATAATTTTATTTCAAGGTAAGAGAACATAATAAATACAATTAAAGTGTGCATTGCTAAATAGTACAATATTTGCAAACATCTGTGTCCGAACTAGGTTACAATAAACCTGTATTTCGAACGACAGTGCTCTTCCTTAATTTTATACAAACAATAGCAAAATGTAAGATACTTTTAGGGTATTCTAGGTAATACATACAATTTGTATTAATCTAAAATCAGATACAAAAATAAAACAAAGGCAAAAATACATAAAATACAAAAAAGGCAAAATAAATGAAGAAATTGTAGTAGTGTATCGTGTTCTCCTCTCCTTGTGTAATGTATGAGTGTATTTATGAGTGTGGCGACTGAGTGCGTGTGAGAGGGTGTGTGAAGAGTTTAGCCACTACTTGACCCACATACATACTAATAATCATATGGTTATAAAAGTACATTAATGATGAAGTAAAAGTTCCGTATTATCGTAATTTAATGTTTTTAAATAATTCAGTATTTTATCTTTACATTCTTTATTATTTCTTTGATAAATATTTAGTAATTTATTAATTTTATTATACAAATATGGACCTAAGTAGCAAAAAAATCTATTTGCGTATTTATGCTTAAATATACTAGTCTCTACACAAACTTTGTAATTGCGGCGTTTTCTATTATGAATTGAATTTTTGTTGTAAACTGTTCTAGAATGTTGTTTTAGTATTGTTTTTAGAATAAAAATTTGCCGGACTGTCAATACATCGCAAGACTGGTATAACATGTGAGTAGGGAATAGGATTGGTCTGAACGTACTTACCTTAAGAATTACTCTTTGAGCTATTTCTAAGGGTTTTAAACTTGTTTTTGGGACCCCACCCCATATAGTAATACAATATTCTAGTATTGACTGTACTAATGCAAAATATACTTGTTTTACTAGTTTGTAATCAGCCACATGTCGTAGATTTTTAAAAACAAATATTAATTTTCTGAGTCTGGAAGTCATTAGTTTAATATGTTCTTTGAAGGAAAGATGTTTGTCAATGATAACACCGAGGTATTTAAGATGGCTGGATTTTTTTAATATAGGACAGGAACAAGCTAGTCGGCTAGAGCAGTTGTGTCCTATAATATTTAAATTAGATGTTGAATTAAGGCAGTTTTTCATAGAAAAAGTAATATATTGGGTTTTCTCAGTGTTCAACGACAAATCATTACTCGCCAACCAATGCTTAATCCTGTCCAAACCCGCCTGAGCAGCCGCAAATGCATCAGGCCACTTGTCAGCCGAAAACAGAAGCACTGTGTCGTCTGCATAAGATATAATTTTACCATGCGATAAGTTCATTCGACACAGGTCATTTAGGTAGACTAAGAATAAGCTAGGACCTAAAATGCTACCCTGCGGGACACCGTAGGAGATAGGTAGGGTCCGGCTCTCATATTCATTAATTTTAACACTTTGCACCCTGTTAGAGAGATAGTCCTGGAACAATTTAAGTTGCAGGCCCCTCACTCCAAGTCTCTCCAGTTTTTTGAGAAGAAGCGGAATAGAGACCGTATCAAAGGCTTTAGCAAGATCCAAAAATATACCTATAGTCTTTTTACCCCCATCAATGTTTGTCACCACATAATCCACAAGCTCATGGACTGCATCACTAGTAGATTTCTTGGCTCTAAAGCCAAATTGATTATGTGATAGCAGTTGATTTTTTTCGAGATAGTTAATTAATCTTGTGTTTATGATACGTTCAAGAAGTTTGGAAATAGATGGAAGTATTGAAATAGGCCTGTAGTTATTGATACAGTCTCTATTTCCCGACTTATAAATAGGATGAACTACGGACCTCTTTAGTACTTTAGGAAAAACACCTTCACTTAGGCAGATATTAAATATATGCGTGAGGGGTGGGGTTAAAATGTCCTTATATTTCTTTAATAGTGAGTTAGGTATCCCATCCCATCCCACAGCACAAACATCTTTTAAGGTCAGAATCATCTGTTCCACCTCATTTTCATCGATACTACTCATAACTAATGATTTTAATGATGTTTGATCGCAAATTTGATCTTTCCTACGATATTTGTGACTAGAACTAATGTTAGCAGCTATTTTAGGGCCAATATTGACAAAAAAGTCATTGACTTTATCAATAGATACTTGTGGACAAGTAAGATTAATCAAATCAAAATTATTAATTTTATTATTTTTTCTATTCGTTATAACATTTATTGCATCCCATATTTTTTTATTATTTTTACCCGCTAATTGTATTTGAGATTTTTCATATGCCCTTTTCAGTTTTTTTAAAAGCTTAGTACAAAAATTTCTATATCGCTTATATGTCGTTTTCAGTGTCTCATTTTCCGGAGAGCGATTTGAGTTCATATGCAATTTATCTCTGGTTTTCATACAGCGTATTAAGCCAGGCGTAATCCAGGGTTGAATAATTCTATTTCGTTTTGGTATTATTGTTTCCTCTGTATTTGCCTCGATACAAGATTTAATAGAAGCAACTAAATAGGTCATACTTTGGTCAGCGTCATTGTTGGTAAATATTGGCTGTAGATCTAGAGCTTTCATATCCCTCTCCAGTCTCTCTGTATTAACTTTACGTATTGTACTAAACGCAAAGATCCTGTTCTGTTTAAGTTTGAGAGCTAATAACACTGTGTCATGATCAGTGACAGAAGTTTTCACGACTAGTGTAGTTGCTTGATTCTTTGTTTTTAAAAACACGTGATCAATACAAGTTTTATTATTACGCGTAGCTAGAGTGTGTGCAGGGAGTAGCCCGTGAAACGAACATAGATTCAAATAGTCCTGTGCTTTTGTATCAATTGAATTATTACAAATATTAATATTGATATCTCCCATGACACAAATGTTTTGAAAGGACGATAAGCTCGTTAGTATATTATTTAGAGAGGTCAGGAAAACATCAATACTTTTATTCGAAGGAGACCTATAAATTGCGACTATCGCAGTTTCTGAACCAATTTTTATGACAAGGCAGTTACATTCTGTACAGACGGGTTCCTCGACAAGTGCACGCAGATCACTTCTAGTGAAAACAGTTACACCGTCATTTTGGTTACAGACATTCACAGTGGCATAGCGTTTGTACCCATCCAGTTGTGGAAGTACAGGCGTACAAGACAACCAACATTCAGTCAAAATCAATATGTCACATTTTACTTTAAGTCTATCCAATAATATTATGAAACTATCGAAATTATGAGAGATGCTTCGAATATTTTGTGTCAATAGGGTAAGACCTTTAGAGGAGTCAGGTAGCAATTTTACGCATTCTTCAATGTCACAGGATTTGGAATCTGATACAGAAACCATATCTATTTCGTTTCCCAAGTCATCCATTTATATAGGTTAAAGAAAAATAAGTATCAGTGAATGTAAAAAATAAATACAATTGGGAACGTCTTAATTCTATAGATGAGGCCATGTGATTTAAATGAGTTAGAACAAAGCAAAGACAGCTGTATCTGAAAATGTATAGACAAAATCTATGAATATTATCCGATGTCGCGCTTTGTCCAAGCTTCATGATTTTAATTTGTATGAAGAAATATATTTTTAAAGAGTATGTGTGGCCGTATAGTAGATTAAGTTTTGTCTGTATAGAGTGTATAAAGTGTGTAAAAATATTTGGCAACATTTTATAATGTATAGGATTAAACAAACGTAATACAATACAACGCAATATGCATGCGCAGTAAAATACTGAAGGTGCAACTTGGATGAAAAGGATAAAACTGTACATAATTTGGAAGATTTTGAATGTAGTATAATATAGTCATGTGCTGTTTCCCTCTTTTAGTTTAATCAAATCAGATTCTTCATCAATACTTATCCGCTGTGAACCTTCCTTTTTACGTATAAAGACTTTGTTTAGCGATGTCCAACAAAATTCATAATTAAAAGTCTTAGCAAAGTCGCGAGCTAGGAAGAATAAACGTTTGCTTTTCGACGTAAGAGTCTCCGATATAAATATTGGTTTTATTTTGTGCTGATGTAAATGATCTGTTGCAGAATCATTTATTTTGCCCTTTTGCTTAAAGAGACCCGTATTTAATTTTTCGATCCTTGAGCTGGCATTAAGACTTCTAACCTTCCTTAATATATTCTCCTTCATCATTACAGTTGTGAATTCAACATTAATAGGTTGGGTCATACCGGGCTTAGCAAACGTGCGGTACACATCCTTAATATCTGCCTTTTTGATTGGTAGTTCAAGAGCCCTACCAATAGTTGCAATAGTTTCACACAGAACATCTTTTGTCTCTGAGTCATATTTAGGTACGTCTCTGATCGTGATTTTTGGAAAACAATTTTGACGCTCATATAATTCTATTTTATTTTCTAGAGATTTTATGTAAGAAGTTTGCTCTTTACGTTCTTTCCGTATAGTGTCTAACTCTCTATGTACTTCATCATATTTCTGTGACAAAGTATCTATAAACAAATGTATTTCATCATTCTGTGTTTTAATTTGTACCAAAGATGTCTCCAGGTCTTGCAATCTATTATTTTGCTCCTCAGTAAAACTTGTCAACAGAGTCCGGACCTCCGTCATAAATGATTCTAGTTCACATTCGCGTTTACGTTTAATACGCATTTTATTTACATTTTGTAAGGAATCTTGGATCTTCTGTGAGCTACCGTCACCCGAACGAACGCTAGATAGTTCAGGATCGGAAGCATATGATTTCGGAGGGGTGCGTTTAAGAGGCATATTTATGTTTAATAATTATGAAGGAGTAATTATATCAAAAATTTGAATTCGTCCCTGTTGAAAATTCCGGTAATAAAACGTATATCCAAGTACGGCCCTGGCAGTGTAAAATGGCGTCTTGAGCCCTGAGCAATAGGGAGTTGCGCCGGCGCACGACGTAACAAATTGGGGTGTGGCGAGGGTGGAGTCCAGCAATCAGAAATGTGACGCAGCGGTCCCTGATTGAGAATCAACAAGTGTGGCGCACCTGGTGGGCGTAGACTGCAGTCTCGAACTTGGTAGATTACCTCCTCGCTCTATTGCACTCCTAGTACTTCACTTAATATTTATGGCAAATATTTTAAAGTATTATTTAATAAAATAAAGGTGTAACAAAATTGACACAGATTTTAGACGTGTGCACTGTACAGTGGTCCGGGGGGAAGAGGATTAATAATAGTTTAAGTAAGTTACATAAATATGATTTATTTTTGATATCAGATTTTCAGGAACACCGTTCCTATATGAAATCTATAGGTTTGTCTGTGGGTGTGTGCGTTTGTCTGTCGCTTTTTTCGAATGTTCGAATTTTGACTCCAGATTCGAATTCAGCATAAAAAAGTAGAATAGGAATGTTCAAAAACACTGTTCCTATTTCTTAACCCCTTGAGCACCAACATAGGTCATATATGACCAGGCTTATGGCGGTATGCGTGTAAAAAGTACATAGCGGGCCTCGACGGGGGAACACGAACAAAATGGCCGACAAATTAAAAAATATATATATATTGTTATATAATTGACGAGCCAGGCTCTGGCAATGAAAGCTTGCGCATTCTCAACTGGTTTTATACAACATAAATATATTCTTGTACGTCACTTTAAGTGATATAAAAAACAGTATAGTGATATAAAAAAACGCACTAGCGAAAAAAATCTATTTAAACGTCAACATTTCTAAAATACGGTCTAGGATTTCGTATAAAAATTCATAAACTATTCACTTAAATGTCCAACAACATTTTACCGGGAAAAAGCGTGGAAACCCCGGAAAACAAGTTCAAATGACACTATTTTCCAATTTCTATGCAAACGCGCCAATTTCGACGGCGGGCACAAAGTGATGGGACATTACGATTCGAACTCGATTTGCCCGTATTAGGAACTCGTTTACATCATCAACGATTCACTGCACTATCGAAGTCACGTTTTTAAAAATAGAACCTATCAAAATAGACTTTTGTTTGTTTCATTGATGTAAAAGGAGTGGACGAGTCATTTGTTTTGAATTGAAATGAACGACGAACTTGGTATTTATTGGTTAGCAATGGCTGTTTTATCACTGAGTCACGAGTTTGATTTCAGAGTATTATGAATATTTGCGTGTGCGATCATGAAAGTACACTATGATGTTATCCGAGTACCACCAGACTCTTCTTGTGCCAAATTTCGTTACGATCCGTGTAGCGGTTAAGTCGTGAAATGGTAACACACACGAAATAAACAGAACTGCTTACACATAAATTTAAATATAACCGTGGGATACGCATTAAGACATAATTGTTACTTTAATCGAACATGAAAGTTAAGCAGCGTGGACCGCCGCTTGTCTACGGATGGTTGTTAGTCATCTAAAATTGCTACATCTGAGGGCACGTAAAGCCCCGCACGGCTGTTTTAGAACGATGACAGTAGTTAAGCTAAGTGAAGAGATGCAGACTACATGTAGCAGCCCGACTGGGTAAGTACCTCCACTTCACAAAGAACCGCAGTCAAATAACAACTCCTTGGAGCGTTGTTATGTTACTGCGAGAGAATGAGGTTACCAGTAAACTCCTGACGTGTTGCAAAGTGCTTTAGCAAAGTGTGACAACGTGCGAGCGACACTCTTGTATCACAAGCATCCATAGACTACGGTTTCACTTTACAAGGCAGCCGTATAGCAAGCATACAGCTCACTTGTGCCTCCCAGCGATCGTATAAAAAAATGTATACGAGTAGCATGTTGCTACTGTAAGACTCGGCACTCGAGCACGCGCTGCAGCTTGCGGTAAGATGCAACGTGGGCAGATAGTGTGACCACTAATTAATGCTTACGTTGGCATAATGCTGTGTACGCTGTACAGCGGTGATCATCGCCCGAAACCACAGATTACCACAGAGGTCGCACCATTTCGTTAGCTCTGTGGTTTTAACCGATGATCAGGGTTAAGATAATTATTCCTTCATTACAATTTTGTACACTATTCGGATTTAAATTGTCTATGGAATGTTAGTTATCTATGTAAGAATTATTAACCAATCATAAGGTATTTTGTGATCTCAACTCTTCTTCTTTTGAAGACAACTGTCCAGATACTGGTTGAATAGCCGTGCCGAGCATGCATCCCTGTCTGACACCAATGTTGGTATCAAACTACGGCGACAAGCTACCGTCCACCCGCACACATGCTGTACAATCGTCATAAGTGGATTGCACAGCACGGAGCAGGTCACCGTCAATCCTATATCTGGGCAAAATGTTCCAGAGATTCTTTCTCACGACCGTATCAAATGCTTTCTCAAGGTCCACAAAATCGCAGGAAACCTTCTGGTCCATAGCGAGATGCTTCTCTACCATGTTGAGTTGAGTGAAAATACTTGATCCATACATCCCCTTCATTCCATCGAATTTCACCCTCATTTCCCTTTCAAATTGTATTTTTTGTTTTAATGAATATTAATTATGAAACTAAAATCTTTTTAGACTAAAGTAACATATGCAAACATATCATAAATATAGTTCTTGCTTACATAAACACTCTTTTTTTCTTTTTTATATACAACATCGGGAGGCATAGCGGTTACCGTAGCCTATGAACGCTGGTTATACAGTGAGTATCGCTCGCACGATGCCACCTCTGCTGCTAACACAGCAACTCCTTCGGAGCTTACTGGCGTCCTCCCAGGCAGGAACACAACAATCCTACAGAGAGTTGTTACTTGAATGCGTTTTTCTCTATTGATGCATGCTACCTCTCTTGAAAACACATATACATGCACACGCGCATACATACAGAGAAAATGCATGGACAGGAGTTGCTGATGTGTATGACTATCTACCTATATATATAAAAATAATAAAGCTAAAGAACTTGATTGTTTGAGGCTAATCTGTCAGTCTGTCAGTCAATCTGTTGTGTTAGTAAAAACACATTATGTCTGTGCTCCTCAATGGAGGCGCATACACTCGCGACACTCACACATACAAGTGGACTTGATCATGGTTGAAAACGGATCTCAAGCAATCACCCATATATAAAAAAATCTTTCTATCTGTATCCGTGCGACTCCGCGACAGGTCGCTAGTATATATTTGAAGCATCGATCGAGATGCGACGGTCGGGCGCCCTGTCTTTCATTATATGATTATTACCACAAAACGCTTTCATATTACAATAACAGCCCCCCAGACCTGTGATTACGTAGTTAAATGGCTCACCATGTTGTGAAAGAAAACAAGAGATGAGCGGCAAATTGGAGCACATCGGATGGCATTAGCTCTGTGGGTGGCTTAGAAATATTTAGGCTCTTTCAAGGAGATGAAATGTTTACTTGCAATTTCATCTAACCTGTTTTGTGTGCTCCGCCACCGATTAGTTCATGCGGACTTGCGCCGACCGGTACTCACCCACTGCCGTTAGTAGATGCAACACGCCGTCGCTGCCGTGGCTGCTCCGGTAGTCTCCGCCTCGGCTGTGCGCATGAACTAATTGATGGCGGAAGCACACTAAGCAGGTTAGATCAAATTGTATGTAAATTTTACTTTCGCAAAATAACGCCTCAATCTATTAATTAGAAATGTTTACTGTATGACTATAAAAATATGTAATTATGTGCCTGAAGTCTTAAAGAGCTCAGGTTATGAATTAAAAAAAATGCATGCCATGTTGTTAAATAAATGCTATTATTCAATTGACGAATACTTTCATAATAAACTATTTATTCATACGGCCAAAATTGGGCAGAATAAGCACAACATGATTTATCACTGCACCTTATTTTAGCGAATAAATTAATGTATAACTTTTAGGCGTGACGGAGTTCTTTTAGTACCTGTTGATTATGCTAGAAGGCTTTTTTATGTAGAGTGATTACCGTAGCCTATGAACGCTTGTAATACAGGAAGTTGTGTCAGTCGCGTGTTGCCAGCCCTACTGTTACAACCGCTCCTTAGGTAACTGGTAACCTCACTCTCGCAAGAACACAACCCTCACGGGAGTTGTTACCTGCGGTATATTGTGAGATGGGCATACTTCACCAGCCGGGCTACGATGCTTCTTACCTTTCACTAGAGCCTTGTTTGATAATTAGCAGCGTGCATCACGTGTAAGTTACGTTGGGTTTGCTTTTAAAGATGATATTCAGCCAATTAGACCCCAGATTGCGATCAATTTAAAAACTGGTCTCCAGCGTTTTCAAGCCGCCCCGAAAGCCGTCAAAAACGGTGATTTAGCTTAATAACTGTCATCTATCGACAACAGTTAGTACCGAGGACTTAACGTGTCCTCTGAAGCTCGGAGAACCTTGAGATAGGCAAATTCAGGTGAGCGTAGTAACGAATGTAGCGAAACGAAGGTAGAAACTGACACTATTAAAGTTACAACTACATGTTTTTTCTAGCGTTATCCGTATCCTAAGTCATTATGTTTGGCAGAATCCCTACCTACGCCTAAAAATTTAGCGCATATACTGATTTTTACATAGAGCGACTGTCAACAGATGTCCACAAACCAGAAAGATAACCAGACTTTTCTTAGTTTAGGTCACACATCTTTTAATATAATTACGTAGATATTCCTTTTTTCATAGGGTTTCATCACAATGTTTTCCTTCAACGCCGAGCAAGTCATTATTACAAATATGTACTTAAATCTGAAAACAAAGTTACATCTACATATCCCTAAATAATTTTAAATATAGCAACACCAAAATTAATCCCCTGTTAAAGCCGTTTATGTATCGAGATAGCTTTTAAACACTGGTTTATTTGTGAGTTTCATTGGTACAAACAAACAAACAAATGATAATGTTGAATACGGGTGACAGTCGCGAACATCAAACGACATGTCACGACGAATGAGAACAGAATGATAAAACATTTTCGTATATTTTTACGTTCCAATGGAAACGCTCCTTTGAGTTAATTTCATTTATTTATGAGTTGTCACAATGAATGAACGCAATATGGGTTTGCTATTTTAGCGAAATAGAGCATATTTGATTATTGTGAAAAAGGTCAATTACCGCGTTTTAGTTATTATTATTTTCTGATATTAAGGCAAAAAAATAGTTTTGTATGTATGTATAGTCCCCAATGGAATAGGCAGAAAGAATCGAGCGCCCATCGATCGAAAAGAATCGATTTTGACGGGACTTTCACTGGAAGATAGCTGATGTAATAAGGAGTAACTTAGGCTACTTTTATTTATTTTTATTAATATAAATAAATAATACTCCACGCGGACGAAGTCGCGGGCACAGCTAGTATCCAATAAATTGAATTGCGCTTAAAACTGTGTCATAGAGCCGCCTTAACAGGCAAATTGTGATTTCTACATTGCTCCAATTATAATACTTTTTTCATATTAACACAGATAATCTATTTTGAATACACTCTTTATTTTAGTCCTCAACTAAGGCAGATCAGCTTTGCTTAGCCTTGTACAACCGCAAACTGATAATATTTCTCTCAAACGTTGTAATTTTCCTAGGGGTGAGCGAGGTAGCAGCTGCTAGTTGGCTAAGCAAGTGATACTTTGTGTTTTAAGCGTCCGTAGACTACGGTAACCGTGATTTACTGTAGTCCAAACTATCACATTTCGACGAGCTCGTTGGCTCAGTTGTGAATGACGCGACTTTGACACCAACGCTCGTGGGTTCGATTCCCACACAAGGCAAACATTTGTGTGCATGAACATGTCTGTTTGTCTTGGTCTGGATGTTTTAAGAGAGGTAAGGCGCATCAAAGCAGCCCGTCTGGGGAAGTACCTCCACCTCACAGAAAACCGCAGCCAAATAACAACTCCCTAGAGGGTTGTTGTGTTCCTGCGTGTGAGTGAGGTCACCAGTAAGCTCCCAAGGAGTTGCTGTGTAAGCAGCAGTGGAGGCATCGCGTGAGTGATAATTAATATATCGCAAGCGTTAATAGGCTACGGTATCCGCTTTAGATCAGGTGGGCCGTATGCTTGTATGCCTCCCGACGTAGTATAAAAAAAAATATCTCTTAACAATTTTTCAAGTATGTTAACTTTGAAATATCTCGCTGGTAGGCGACACCATCAACTCTTTAAGTATTATTTTACGACGTTCTCTAACTTCAGATAAAACTTGCATAGCATTTTGCGTGAAATACTCGTAGTTTTGGAATAACTCTGAATTTTGAATAACGTAACATGATTCTTTGTGCTTTCGCAAGCAAATCAAGCTTTATTTATAATATAAAGGCCTTCATTGAAACTGCTAAAAACACTCCTTCCTAACGTTATTTCGTTTTCCAATCCATTAGGATTAGCGGGGTCCACTAACCCCAGCCTAAATATTTGGCGAAGATACTGATATTGAGTCTGCTATCAGACCTCCACAACTCAGAGGGAAATACCAGACTTTTCTTAGGTTAGGTCACACCTCTTTCGAAATAGGGCTCGCAAAAGGAATATACCGTGAGGAAACTCCCTCACGATATTCTCCTTCACCGCCGAGCTAGTTATAATGGCAAATATGTACATAAATCTGAAAACTTGAATTTACTTTTACATGTGATATGATTAAAGATGAACATGTTTGAGTTGTTGACACTGTTTTACATTAAGTTGTGATAAGAGATATATATAGCCTTAATCTTGAGGATTGGTCGATTAAAAATCGAGTCCCCAGAAACGCAGAACGATTTACAATTACCCAAGAATATGGCTCAGCGCTTAAACTAAACGCCGGCAAGAACGAACCGCGGCTCTAGTCTGAATGCCAATTTTATCGATGATTTAATCGATTTAATAGTTTTTTTTTTTTTTAATATTGTTTACAAATTTGGTTTCGTCTTTAATATCGCATTTGTAAATTACATCTAATGTTATTGTGTATGATGAAATGTTCATCATCAGCTTTGCTATACTACCCAATCAAAAATTGCGATATCGCTGCGATATTTTATATCAATTCTTTAATTATTGTAACATTGCGGTATTATACTTTATTATTAATTTGTTAAGGAATATGAGACACAGAGACCCACAACGTCTAGTAACTAAAAAGAAGTATAAATCTCCTCACACTAATTCAGTACTTTTGAAAACTTGCACGATAAAATGTAATATACGCAGGAATCTAATCTCATTGTCCGATACTTGTATCAGTATGTACAGATTCGAACCCATTCTCCCAGAATACAGACGTTATCCAATCGAATTGGCACGTTCGCAAAGGGTGAGGGGCATCTTAGTCTTAGGGGATTTGAGCAGTGGAGTGAAAAATGCCGATATCTACGGAGTATTAACTCGATAACATTTCTAATAGTTGGAATTCGAATAAATCAAATCATGTCCGGTATCGATAATACTGGACTGATTACACAAAGCTATTATTTATCCGAAATAGATTAATTTATGATTTCCTATTTTTGTCGTTAATCTCATTGACTATTCGTGTATTCACATAGACTAAAAGATTAAAATCGACCGAAACCTATATTCAATCGGTTTGATAATTTAATCGTTGAGTCTATATATTAATATTATATATGTGAACACTAAGTTTCATAGTCTTTGGATGAAATTTAGCACACAAATAAGTAGAATATGTTCTAAGAAGCGTTCTTCGTATATTAATACCTTTGCCTCTGGTTTAATTTAGTCGTACCAATAACACACATTTTGATTCGATTATCGATTCTGATCATCGAATATGTAACTACACTATCGAAATCACTAAACACAGAAATATCTCCGCGATGTTTGGGAACATCAAAAGTCCATTTCGTGGGCAGGTCGGAGGTGATACGTCTTGGCAACGGTCGGCAACGACTATCGGTTCGGAGCCGAACTCCTTTTGAAATTCAACGATATTTTAATGGCCACTATCGGTCCATTGATTCTTTTTGTTTCCTGCGCTTTGACAGAGCACGGTATTGCTCCGCTTCGGTTTTTTCCAGTCCTTGTAAATAGTAGGTATGTACTGTGTTTACTTACTATTGCTATATTGGTAATTTGTTTATGTTATTTTTTATAAAGTTTGTTGGCTACTTATATGTTTAGGCCATGTCGCTTGCCGAGTAGGGAAACGACTCAATTCTTTTATTTTTATACAACGTCATTAGACCAGCATTAAACGTACAAGACCAACCTGGTGTGAAGTGGTTAAGTTCGGTTACTATTTTTCACCTTACTACCCTGCTGCTAACACAGCTACTCGTTAGGAGCTTACTTGTAACCTCACACACACTCGCGTGAAAACAACAACTTTCTAACTAAGGGGTTGTTATTTGGCTGCGGTTTCTTCTCTTAAAAACAAATCGGTCGTTATAGACAGACGAAATGCACACAAATGTTTGTCCTGTGAAAGAATCCAACCAATACCTTGTTGCTAAAATTGCTGGTGTTAAACCACTCAACCACCAGGCTCAGGTCAAACCTCGCTCGCCTCTTTAACATTAAAGTTTTTATGGCAATGCATGTAACAGTCAATTTATGAATAAAATATAATCACCCCATACGCTTGTTTGTATTAATAAAATTTCGCCATATAATATTTTAAAACATTTTTGTTTTTGGGATAAATCACAAATTTGGATAATAAACGAGGATTTACGACAGCAGTCGCACATTTTTGACTGTTATAAACAACACTTCATAATGTATTGTCACTGCTCCGCCTGCCATTTCCATATTTGCTATCTATCAAAATTGTACACGATGTATTCTCACATGCGTATAAATAATTCACTCGTTAATGTAACTTTAGCGCTACGAGCGTATAATGGAACGTTATTGGTTCTTAGTCTGTGCTATTAGACTAAATATTAATAACTGTCATGGATGTCGAACGCAAATGGAACAACAGTTTTTAAATGAAGGAGTGAAACCGACTTATTTTCATTCATTCTGTCAAAGCCTATTCATAGTTGGTTTATGTTACCGGCCGGCGGCGTCGAATTCCATTTAATCGATTCCGATTTTGTAGTTAAAATATTATAATTGATAATTTTTACCAAAATTACACGTGATAACAAAAAATCTACAAATAGTGAAAAACCAAAATCGGATAATAAATCACACGAAGAAAGTGGTTTATGGTTTTTTTTTTGATAACTTTTACAGGATAACTAATTACCTCTGTTATCATATTCACTAAATATATTTGAAATCAAATTTAAATCTACGTTAAAATGTAAATCCGTGTAGCCGTTCCTGACAATCGGTAATAATAATACTATGTGCGACGAACATATAACTCTCTCTTTTTTTAGTTCATTAGTAAGTTTCAGAACTTTGGATGGTTTTGTGCGAAATGTCGAAACGGAATACCTATTCAATTGGAAAATAAGTAGTATTTATTCAGTCTTTTTAAGTCGTTTGAAAAACTAGAAAAATAGATTTGTTATATGCGCGGTGGTCACTTATCTGTCTATACCAAAAATATTTAAATATTATTTTGTTCATTTTATTTAACACAAGATAATTTGAGTCCTAATAATCATTATATAATGTATTATTATATTTACTGTGATTTTATAAGTAACATGCAGGAGATTATTATCGTACAAATGACCCAACATTTTATTCACAACCGTAACGGACAATTAAAAATTATCTCAGTTTGAAAACATTTTACGGGGTATCTTATTGCAACCCAGAGCATAACTGCGTTGTAGTAAAATTTATTTCAGTATAAAATAGATCATTTCATACTATGACATATACATCATATGAGAAGTAAGGGGCAAATTTTTAAACTTCAAGAATAGACTATTATTATTGTTAATATAAACTATTACAGGTAATTATACCCTTGATGTTCCAAATATTATTTGCCGGAGTCATTTCTATACGTCCGACTATCGCAGTGTTGGTACACCTGCCTGTATTTTGATAATTGAAATTTGAAATAGGACAAGTGTTGTTTCATGTCGGTAGCAAACCAATTCTTGTTCTATTTCCAAATGGAATTCGAATTATTAACGTTAATTAAATTAATATTCATTGTTTTGTACTAATAATTATGTACCCAATTAACTTCGTACGGGTAGAGAATCGCGAGTGGATGCCAATTCACATAGCTAATAAAGGGTTTATTAAGCTAAATTTACTGGTGTAATATTGGATGATTTTGTGAAACAAGGATTGACGGTTTCATTATTACGTAATTCCGCTTGATGCTCGTGATTTCTTTGTCTCTAAAGATTACTCATTGGTTTAAGTCATGAGTTCTCGAAGTGTAACTTAATGGGCACATTATGTATATCTTCACGCTAGGTCCCTTGCGGGGTACGCAGAGAGAACCGAGCGCCATATGACGCGGTCCTTACATACTTCACTCGCTTCTTTAACATTCATAACTCTTTTCATGCACGCTCGCCGGTTCCTGGGGCTCCTGACATCGCCTTCTGATAAAACACGACCAATTTGGTCATGGTAGGTTAGTCTCGGTCTTCCTCGGCTCCTACATCCTTCCACTTTTACATTGTATATCTGTTTCGTCATTCTTTCGTCCTACATTCTTTCTACATGTCCGAACCAACGGAGCATGCCTTTTCTTATCTTAACACCGACACTCTATTTCAGACCAACTCTTTCTCTCACGTCGTCATTATGAACGCGGTCAGCAAGCGATATGGCACAAATTTTGCGCAATGCTCTCATCTCGACCGCATTTATTCTACTTTCATGCTCTCTCTGCCATACCCAGCTTTCACTTCCATAAGTTACCGTTGGGATTAGCACCGCGTTGTGTACAGCCAGCTGTGCCTTCTGGCTTAGATTTCGGCTGCCTAGTCTCTCACTCACTCGTCTCTCCACATGAGCGGTGTACCTGCCATCGCTGCTAAAAGCGCTTCCAAGATATACAATCTCATTCACTTGCTCCAACACTACATCATCAACCGTAATCCTAGTGTTCGTTCCGGTTTTCTCATGGTTTTCTTCGCATTCAATTGTAGGCCTTTCTTCATACAATCATCTTTCATTGTTGTAATGAAAAACAATGGGCATAGTATTCAATTATTGTATAAACGAGTACTGATAAATAAAACCTGGACATACAACCTGGAAATAGCATTGACACTGTTACTGCCAACGCAAGTACTTCCTCAAGAGTGCTGATGCGCGATTGAGCAAGTACAGGAAAACGGCTTCGAACAACCATGATACTCGTATTACAGTTTGCTTCTGGTCTTCTACGTGGTAGAGATACTACCATACTCGAGATGCTCCAGGTTGAACAATAAATCTCGATTTGCACTGCCTCTGTTTGCCTCTCTTTTGCAAAGACATATACCAAAATGTGTCGGGGTACCTAAGTCATTTTTTTTCTAGCGTTTCACAATGAAAACGAAAAATCTTTTAAAAAAGCATAGAAATGTTTCTTTATGTTACTCTAGGCTTTCGGTTGATATCATTTTGTTATTCTCTAGTGTATTCCACTTCCTCTGAAGTATTTCAAGTGTACTTGAGTACAATAAAGTCTTGGGAAGCGTCTTGTTCGTCAATTATTTCGATGTGAGTGTAGTTTTACTGCTAATTTAGACGACTCATTAAAGTAACACGAATGCGATATTGCACTTTTGTTTATAGTTTCTACTACTATTATTCTTTTCAGGAACATCGTTCCTATATGAAATCTATATGTTTGTTAGTGCGTTTATCTGTGTGTTTGTCTGTCGCTGTTTTTCGAATTTTGACTTCAGATTCGGATTCAGCATAAAAAAGTAGAACAGGAATGTTCAGGAACACCGTTCCTATCTCTTAAGGATCATAGTCAAAATGGCCGACAATTAAAAAAAAAATGAATTGTTATATAATTGACGAGTCAGGTGTTTCTCTGGCAATGCAAGCTTGCGCATTCTCAACTGGTTATTAATCACCTGTACTCTCTTGTAGATGACTCTCTAGAGAAAATATACAGCAGTGGACGAATATGGGCTGAAATAATGATGATAACTTGCACTATGATAGGTATACTTTCATAGATGACACTGCCAAAAATAGTATGAATTTTTAACTAGAAATACGTCCTCGCTCGTCGAATTCCTGCCAAAAATTCAAGAGTTATCATTGGTGTATAAATATTCTTGTCAAGTTTGTGAGCCGCTGGTGTAAATATTAGTGTAGTATGATTGGAGCGCTTTAATATTTGTCTTTGTATAGTTTCGCATATTCGTCTTGTGTTTTATAACGTTTGGTGTTAATCAGTGCGTGTGTTTGTTCTGTTGTCTTATTCTCTTGTTCGGGAGTCCAATTGTTCGCTCCGCTGCATTTGTTGACATTGTATATTTGACTGTCTGTATGCAAATATGGTATTGGTGCTTATATTATGTCAAACGGAATTGTGATGAGACAGTTAAATATGATGGGTTATAGCGGGATATTACACGTTTGTTTATGATTAATATTGTCGGTAACAAATACCCCATACATGAGCAATACTACATCCAGAATCGAACCCACAAGCGTTGGTGTCAAAGTCGCGTCATTTACAACTGAGCCACGGAGCTCTTCAAATATTACAGTACAAAAACCAATATCTCATTTTGACAGGCATTCTTTTAATAAAATTTAAAATTCGTGATTGGCACACAACCCAAGTAGAATATTTAAATATCTGTCATGACTGACCAGAGCCAATAGTTTTATGCTTTAAAAACTGAACTGAATTAAAAAATATTTTTATACGAAATTTCATCGAAATCGACTTTTCTATTCACCATTAGTACGTTGCGAACTTGGACATGTTTTTTTTTCATAATTATTCATTTATCATAATTGAAAGAAGAAATACCGAAAGAAACATGCCTTTAGTGGTGATTAAGCGCTCACGAATATTAAAAGTATAGCTACTAAATGTCAGATAATGGGCAGGTCTGTAAAAGTGAGCTGTAGTACAAAATTCCAAGCACTTTTCATCTCAAACATTGATCCTAAAAGTCCAATTCCAAAGTTGTCGAAACAAAAGTAGCTGGCAACTCGATAAGCGCAGTTAGCGCTGATCAATACGGAGAGAATTGCTCGACACGACTTCTATTCTAACTCGATACAAGTCTCTAACAACTGGCAGTCTCAACGGTTCATTATTTTGGGTGAAACGAAACGTTCTGTTTTTAAATTTCTTTCTTTTTGCATTGAATGCTGGTGTATGATTAAAGTTCGCGTCATTTCGGCCTGTATTGGAACGTTTTTCTTATGAAACTGAACAAACGAGTACACTTTTGCTTTAATAATACTATACATTATAAGAGTATGTTTGATTAACAATGAAATAATTAATTGTTCTTGATGTTACTTCTCGATGGAACTGCATGATGTAGTTTTATAGAATATAATACTTGCATTTATTAAATTATCTATTATATAATAGGTTACTATTTATCAACTAGCCACGCGCGCAATATGCTGATGATGAAAACGAGAAGTGCGCTTAGCTAGTAAACATTATTTAAACAAGTTTAATTTATAACATGTTTCTATCCCCAAGAGATTTTTTAAGAGATTCATTCATCCTGATCTATCCGTGATATTCCGACGCGTCCTTTGACGTTTTGCCAAAGAAAGAAACCACAAACTGAAATCAATTATATCTTTAAACACACCAAATTGATGAATTTTACGGTTTCCAATGCACCCAAAGAATGTTTACTACTGAATATCTTTAAATTAAATTCGTTTTTCAAATTACTTTGGTATGGAAGCATGTAACAGTAAAACTAAACGTAACTTTTATTGAGATCCAAATTTTTAATTTTTTCACTTCACAAATACACAAAAACATTCATTCATGCAAACCTAGTGCTGACAAATATAAAAAAAACAGACAAATCGCTCAACTGATTTTCAACTGATGGCGAAAGCACACAATAGAAACTATTTGTAAATATGACTTCCGTAAAATATTGATAGTGGACCATTTCACAGGCGGCGATACACACTCCATAGCGGCATGCACCTCTCTCCCTTCACTAGTCTTCAGAGCAATAAACATCGTCCTGAACGTTCCACTCTCGGCAATAATTTTTACTACCTCCAACACAATTAAGCCGCAGTTCCAGCTTCGTACATTTACAACAATTACGAGCCTCACGCCTACAATAATTCAATCGGGAGAGTTGAGTTCTAAATTATAAGAACCGACGACCGGCTCAATTGATGAATCAAATTTTAACGCGGCAAATTGACGATGCGCCTTGAAGTCCGCCTTAAGTGGAACGTTTTACTTAGTAAATTTATTTATTTATTCATGCTCTCTATAGCCAATTTATAGTAGCATGTTTATGAAAAGCGAAATAATTATGAACTGTCCAAAACAGAATTGGTTTCGATTTACCCCTGTTTTTGTTTATTTATAGCTGTAATCATTTCAACTTGGTACAGCCAAGAACAGAAAATACTTGTCACTGGAAGTACGATTGTAACTCTTATTACATACGGAATAACAAATGTCAAAATGTAAAACTTAACGTGCATTTAGCTGTACAAATTTTATTTATATTGAACAGGAGTAAAATATATAATGTATTTCTTTGAACCAGAAGCTAATCTTTAGCAAGTAGTAGAGTTCGAAAACTAGCTAAGGTTGAGATAAAGAAGACGTACCTAAGTGTATTTAAAAAGAAGCAATGTGACTGGGACCTGTGCCTTGAATTACAAAAAAAAAACATATCAAATAAAAATTGTTGAGTTGTGGACTGCTGGAGACTAAATTTGCCAGAATGATTATAAATTGCTCAAACATTATTATTATTTGTGTCGAAATAAAATCTGTAAGAAGATTACGCATATTATTTATATTAGAAAATACTCTTGTAAACATGTATCATCTTTAATTTTGTTACCCGTGTTTTACAAATAAAAAGATTGATTGATTGATATTAATACTCACATCGAAACTCCATGTATTTTTATTCATTGCATTCAAGTTGTAATATAAATAAAATTTACGTTTAATATAAAATAACATTAGCGCCCAGAATTACGAAATATCTGCAGTTCCCAACGAAATATTATTTATTATAAGCACCTACATAAATATTTTTAGTACAAGCGCGGTGCGCTCCGTTCTCCGCACGGAAACACTACAAAGATGACGTGCGGAAAACGCGCACCTCAGCGCATTCAGTCGAAAATACAACCGCGATAGCGAAAGCAGCATTATGATCCGAGGAGGCATTAAATTCCACGGAAGCGCTTTACTGCCCTCAACGCGCGCCGCGTCCATAAACTAATGTTATTCAGTCTGTTATGCGCCTTGCGGGAGTAAAAAAGGCTCGCCGCGGACCTCGCCTCGACCCATAAATTTTTCATGAAGCTACTCGAGGCGAGTGGTGATTGAAAGTACGCCACCGATATTGCCTCTCGTTGATTGGGCGTGGTTGCTTAAGTCAATGCGTCTACACACTCCACATAGGAGCTTTTCAAATTGGAATAGTTCGAAATCCGAAACGATTCTGGATTAAATTTTAAGGTTCTATACGTTAGGATTTATATTTCATGTAAAGTTTTATCCTCACATATTTATACATTGCTACAGATTTCTTTACTTACCGCCTTCTTCGATGTTAATAATGAAAAAATCGCCTTCCTTTTCCATATTTTCTCGTTTATCCTGTGATATATTTACATTAAAGTAAATATCACTGCAGTATGTAACTTTTGAGACTCCATGTCAATTAAGCAACGTCTAATATACCTTGTGTATGGATAAATTTATGTATCTGAAGCTTCTCTTCAAGCTCGAAGGGCACATTAAGCCGTCGGTCCCGGCTGTTGTCGATATATGGCAGTGACCTTCGGCGACTTGAAAAACACTGACCTCCGCCAAACCGCAGTTGAACATCGCGACGGAATATACTATAAAATCCCTTCGGTTGAAGGGAGACCCGTTTTCCTGCAATAGGGATGATGTCGGTGTGTAGAATTTGAACGAGAATAAATTCGGAATTACATTAACAGAACACCATTGAGCATATATGGATACTTTCATTAATATTGGTACAGCCAAGAACACACTTGTCACTGGAAATTCGATTGTAACTCTTGTTACATACGGCGTAAGAAAGGTACAAAGTGTAAAGTTATATATGCATATAGCTGTGCAAAATTTTATTTATATTCAACCTTTTTTTTTATACTACGTCGGGAGGCTTGAAAGCATACGGCCCACCTGATGTAAAGCGGGTACCGTAGCCTAAATACGCTTGCGATATATTAAGTATCACTCGTGCGATGCCTCCTCTGCTGCTTACACAGCAACTCCTTGGGAGCTTACTGGTGACCCCACTCACTCGCAGGAATACAACAACCCTCAACGGAGTTGTTATTTGGCGGTTTTCTATGAGGTGGAGGCACTTCCCCAGACTGGCTGCTTTGATGCGCCCTACCTCTCTTCGAAGAACCTCTTACCGTCACCAAAAGTATTAGGATATTTGGCGTCGAGATATCCAGTGAAGTGCAATATCGAAGTCACCTGGAGGACAAGATCAGACTAGCGTCCAAAAAACTTGGTGTGCTCAACAGAGCAAAGCAGTATATCAGCGCGGGGAAAAGTCTTATGTTAAAATCTCAAGTCTGACCGCACTTGGTATACTTGGTTTTGGGCGGAAGCACCTGGGTATCAGCTTCGACCATGTGATTCGATTCAGAGACGAGCTGTGAGAATTGGCGACGATCCTAAGCCTACACACGGTATTGAACGCTTAAGTTTATGGAGAGACTTTGCCTTCCTTTGTTTGTTCTACCGACTGTTCAACGGGTTGTGTTCTGAAGAACTGTTTGATATGATGCGGATATCTAATTTTTATAACCACACCGCTCGACGACAGCGGAGAGTTTACCCTCACGCGCTGGAACGCGGTCGCGTACTGTGCGGTTCTAGAGAAATTTTCTTCCGAGAACTCTCAAGTTGTGATATGAACTCCTAGCCGAGGATTTTCTAATGGACTACAGTAGGGGGTTCTTCATGAATGGCGTGAGGAGGCTTTTAGAGGGTCGGCAACGCATGAGTGACACCCCTGGTGTTGCAAATACCTATAGGCTAAGGTGACTGTTTAACTAAGCTCAAGAAATTTTCCATGACAGGTTTTTCATGACAATTGGATTATTTAAAATCGAAGGTCTTATTACTTATGGGAAATTACAAATTGCTTGTTAGTTTCTTATGTTAGTTACTGGAACATACATACGTACGTCGAAACATACATACATATGTCGTTCTGTTGCATTGTTACCCGATTCTTTACCGAACTTGGCTGAGCCACGGCCGTGCGTCTAAAATAAAGTTCACTATCTACTCGTATTCGTATTATGAGATCGCCGCTCCGTATTGAAATTATTGAAATTGGAATAGTTTGTAACGTTATGTTTTTATTTTTATGAACATTCGAGAATAATGTTTCAGTTTGTTTCCAAACAATCGTGTTCAAAAATTAACGTTTGATATGAATTTCGAAAGTTTATTTTTCGAGTCGCGACTACCAGTTATTGGAAAATTCAAATGGACCGACGAGTGAAGATAGGTGGGAGCCGGTAGATTCAGCAAATAATCAAGCGTTGAAGTCACACCTACTGCTGAAGCCTGATTGATGATGATGATGACGTGACCTTTGACGACGAGCTCGGTGGCGCAGTGGTGAAACGCGTTGTTACGCTACTTTGACACCAACGCTCGTGGGTTCGATTCCCACACAGTACAAACATTTGTGTGCATGAACATGTCTGTTTGTCTTGGCCTGGGTATAATCTATGTATAATAAGTATGTATTTACAAAAAAAAAATATTTACGTATGTTTATCAGTTGTCTAGTAACCATAACACAAGCTTCGCTTACTTTGGGGCTAGATGGCGCTGTGTAATTTGTCCGACAATATTTATATTTATATTGAAAGAGTAAAGTTTTAGAATTGTACGTATGTTAGTATAGAAAACTGTATGAATAAACTCACTGGTGATATGTAGCCAAGAGCTTAAAATGTAGTTCTAGAAGCGTTTTATTTTCAAACAACATCGGGAGACATACAACAATACGGTTCACCTGATGTAAAGCGGTTAACGTAACCTGTGAACGCTTGAAACTCGTTAAATATCACTAGCGATGCCACCTCTGCGGCCAATAAAGCAACTCCTTAGGAGCTTCCTGGTAACGTTACTTACTTGCAGGCACACAACAAGCCTCTATGGGGTTGTGGAGGTACTTCCCCAGACGGACTGCTTTGATGCGTCCTACCTCTCTTAAATGATAGGCAATGCCCGAGTGATGGCTTCGTTATTGCAAGTGTTCTTAAGCAACGGTAACTGTTTACCATCAGGCATTTATTACGCTTGTTTGTATGAAAAAACAGTTAATTTGTTGTCTATCGAATGTTATCATCATGAGCAGATATAAAAGTATATAACCATAGTATAAACCAGTTGAGAATGCGCAAGCTTACATTGCCAGAGGAACACTTATATATTTGACGAGCTCGGTGGCGAAGTGGTGCAACGCGCTGTTACGCTACTTTGACACCAACGCTCGTGGGTTCGATTCCCACACAGTACAAACATTTGTGTGCATGAACATGTCCGTTTGTATGGGTCTGGGTATTTTCTATGTATAATAAGTATGTATTTACAAAAAAAATGTATTTACGTATGTTTATCAGTTGTCTAGTACCCATAACACAAGCTTCGCTTACTTTGGGGCTAGGTGGCGCTGTGTAATTTGTCCCACAATATTTATTTATCATTTATTTATTTATTATTCAATTTTTTTTTTTTTTATTTGTCGGCCATTTTGACCATGTTCCTTAAGAGATAGGAACGGTGTTCCTGTACATTCCTATTCTACTTTTTTATGCTGAATCCGAATCTGAAGACGAAATTCGAATATTCGAAAAAAAGCGACAGGCAAACACACAGACAAACGCACAGACAAACTTTTAAACAAAGCTTTCATATAGGAACGGTGTTCCTGAAAAACCACTTGCCGGCACGAGTTGTCGCACGACCATGTAAACCAATGTGAGAATAAAACCTGAAATGAATACTATTATTTCGCGGGTAACACAAAATCCCAAAGCGACGAGCCGTAAACTCGTATATTTCACAAAACATAAGAAAGCCATTAAATAAATGAATGAGATTGGGATTGAAACAAAACCCATTATTTATAACAGCGGAAAACCCGTCTGAAATATCCAGCAGCCTTGAGAGCACGCAGATTAACACTAAACCGGTTGAGGAATGGCTAAATAAAAACATTGGGAACGTGTCGCCAGGGCGGGGAATGAGGGTTCAGTATAGGATAATAAACAACGATAACAAAATATTAATTCTTCTCTACAATCTCACGTACTTACTGTATAAAAACTCCGGTTAGAAGGTAGAAAAGGTATCACTGTGTAGAAAAAAGTTGCTTTTGGAAGGAAAGCCTGGATATCAGCTCGGACCTTGTGACTCGGTTCAGAAACGAACTGCGAGAATCGTCGACAATACTAAGCTTACACATGATATTGAACCCTTGAGTGTAAGAAGAGTCTTTGCCTCCCTCGGTGTTTCCTACCGGTCGTACAATAGGTTGTACTGTTCTTCGATTTGATGTCAACAGCTTATTTCTACCGCTCGCTGACGGGGAATTCATTTTTACACACTGGAAGCGCAATGATTGCGTACTGTGTGGTTTCAGGTTTTCTTTAGAGAATTTTAAAATTGTGGAGAGTTTCAAAACAGTTTTAAATGTTAAAAGGGCGCCATAAAAACGTTGTTGGAATTAAAGAAACAATGAATGCTTCTCCCTGTTTTGGGTCGATCGAGTCCCGGTGCTGCTGTCCTAAGGTCTTCGGACGGCTTGTATCTACACACCAGCCTCCAGTTGAATATTTTCACACGTTGATTAAAGTTCATCATCATCTGCAAAGCCAAAGCTGGCCTTACGTACACGTGATGCACCGTACTGGTTAGCGAACGCGGATCTGGTGGAAGTGACCAGCTATATTTAGTAACAGAAATCTGGAGAACCAAATAACGATTCCCGGGAAAGTTATTGTGTTCATATACGGTGACTAAAAAACTGGTGAGGAGTTGCTGCGTTAACAGGACAGTAGCTGTGTGTATGGAGTGATGGAACAAGAGTCTATAGACAATCGCAGCTGTAAGCTACTTTGCCGAAAATAATATAAAAAAATATTATGGAAGTAATAGCATAAGTTTCCCAATATATAAAACTGATATTGACATTTTCATTCCCAGCATTAACGAGCTCTGTTTGAATACTGAACCCCAAAAAGGATTTAAAGGTTTTGAGAGACAAAAGTCCGAAACGGAGGCCGTTGTTCGAAGTTCATAAATCGCCAGATTTCAGTTAGCTATTATGCTTAGGAATCCCTCTCATCCTGATGCACTTGGGGCTTACTGGCAGCTTTGAATCATACTGTGCGCGGAGCATCGAGCGCGGTTATGACGTCATTTGTGAACTATTCATATTTACCTTGATATCAATAGAAAGTTTTTAACTATAGCTGAGAAATTATATATTTCAATTAACTTCTATATTTTTAATAATTAATAAATCCATAGATACTTCCATGTTTTAAATTTTTTAATTAATTGATGTACTCGTATTTAGTTTCGTCTTAATTCTCTACACGAGGTCTCTGTGTGTTGGTGAAAAAGACCACTCTGCATTTTTCAGGTATACCTTTTCAAATCGACTGCGTGCGGGTTGTCTTTACGTGCGTAGTTTATGTCCGGACTACTTCCATCAACTTCCGTTTCTTTCTCGCAGTATCTCTTTAGCAATAGATTTGTTTCTTTTCTTTTACTTCGATGAGGAATAGTGGTTTAGCTTTACACGTATTTGTTTTAAAGTTTATTGAAATGAGAACAATTATGTTTAATTTGTTTATATACTAGCTTTGTGTATATAAATGAATGAAACTAAAAGCCAAGCTATTCGGTCTAATAAACATACTCAGTGTGCGATTCTAATCCGCACTTGTCCTGATTAATTTGTGTATTTGTATTCAATGCGAATTCAATTATAGTAATTCTATTGTTTGTTTCAGCACATAACATGTCTATAGAGGTCCTTTCCATCTTCGCCTGCTAGTGTTCTGAAATCCAGTAAGAATTCAAAAATTCCACACACGCTGTACAAAGTTCCATGCATCATTTAGAGTGCCTCCCACTAATTGGGGTTGGTCATTGCTACATCAATGAGCCAATCAGTTTCCCCTTATTATTCAGCTTCATGAATCGATTCTTTTTGAGGTATACGGAAAGCGAAAATCAAGCGATGATAAATGATAAATTATGGCCTCTAAATCGCAATTCCAAGGGCCCAAAAACACGTCTCCGAACCCTGTTGCCAGTCTCATTTGCATTTCGCTGATTGATTATTCAATCGGACAGCCGCAGAAGTGCCTTCCCCGTCCTCAAAACCCCCTGTCCAACTGTGGACAGGGAATCGATTCATAACTAAATGTTAATGGAAATTGTATGGTGATATTCATCTTGCCGTTGGCAATTAGTTGAAGGTTTAGCACGGAATAAGTTTGGGTAGGTATGGTTGGTGAGTTTTGAGTGCTAAATTTAGTACTATATTATTTTGCCTGTTGAGAAGCTGAATATAAATCAGTTACAAGTGCGGAAGTGACGTAGGTAATACAGATCTTCTTATTCTTCTTAGTGTTATCCTATTTCTTAATCTAATAGGATTGGCAGGGTCCGCTACCTAAGCCTAAGGCTTTACCAAAGATACTGATTTTTGTTTGAAGGTGCCGTCAGACCACAACCCAGAGGGGAAACCACACTTTTCTTAGGTTAGGTCACACGTCCTTCGAAATATCATGTGAGAATTATAAATTAGAAATATTGAATTAAACAATTTTTAACGGAAGTATCGCGTATTTTATTTATTTTGTTGAACCTGACGTTTCGAACGCTTTGCAGCGTCCGTGGTCGCAGGAAGACTAAGGTGGTCCATCCATGTCGGTAGATGTAATAATTGAATAACTAATGTAAGACAAATACCACCTTAGTCTTCCTGCGACCACGGACGCTGCAAAGCGTTCGAAACGTCAGGTTCAACAAAATAAATAAAATACGCGATACTTCCGTTAAAAATTGTTTAATTCAATGTGTAACAATCGCGAAAACCTAAGACAATACTAAATTAGAAATATGTTCATAAATCCGAAAACACGAATTTAGTTATATACATGCCCGGATTCCAACCGGGGACCCGTTGGTCAATAGGTGAGCTCTTTATCCACTACCCTATCACTGCTCTCAAGTCGCATTCTATACACATATTTCCAATAAAACGGATATCGCTTGCGCGTCACTACCGTCGCCAAAGCGGCACATCTTTAGGAGCTTCCCAGATGACTTTAATGCAGTAACACAACCGTCCTGTTATTCGGCTGCAGTACATAAGCAAGTATATATGCGACATGGTATGCACAAATCATTCATATAATTTTTGGCAAGCTCAGTGGCGCAGTGGTTAGTAACACTACTTTGACACGATTGTTCGTGGGTTCGATTCACATTCAAGACAAACATTTGTTTGCATGAGTATGTCTATTTGTCTTGGTCTGGGTATTTTTAATAGAGTTATGGCGATATCACCTTCCGATAAAACGCGATCAATTTGGTCATGGTTGATATTGGCATGGTAGTTAGTCTTGGCCTTCCTCGGCTTTACGTTCTTCTACTTGTAATAAGATAGTTTGAGAGATAAATAGTCTTTGGTCTTTATGCACTAAATAGCTATGATAAAATTAAAAAGAAAACTGAGAAATGAAAAAGAAAATGTCGCCACAACAAGGGTATTATAGTGTTTTTGCCCTCTCGTGGACAATAGCGCCGCATTGCGAGGTCTGACCCATATTGTTGACTTGTCGTGAGTTGTCAGCTTTTCAATTTATGATAACTGAGGCGTCATTGTCTTTTATCTGATTACAGCGCATCAAAGACGATAAATATGGTAGCGCCATTAAGGAAATAACCTATGGAGAGACGATGAAACCGATATTAATTAGTATCACAATTCACCGCTACGGGTCGGGGGGTGAAGTAGAATGCGCAGCTCTTATTGGCTAGTTCACAGATCAACATCGCGGCACTTATCGGCTTATTGGTTAAAATATTCTCCCATTGGTCAGCAGACTCGAATCGCTAAGATATTTAGTCGCTTAAACACGACGTTTTTTCTAAGCGCGGCGGGGTGCTTTCTAGCGCAGTGTTTTATGCACCACCTCTCTTAATTTTTCAATTTAATTACCCCTAGGTACCTCACATTATTCTCATCGTATTAAATTTCTAGGTAATTGGCATTCTCGTGTAAATTTAAACTGAAGTGTACCTAGTAGGAAAATACCGAAGTGTTAAACTTCAGTTCCCATTTTAAGAAACTCCGCCCCTAAGGCAACGATTTTACTGCGCTTAACTTATTTAACTGTAGTTTTAGTTTCGCAAACACCTGTTAACTGTTAGGCAGCGAGACGATGGTTTAAAGGACCCAACATCGAATTCGCATTACGAATTTTGCTTTTAATTACAGTTATTTTGCTCCAACTTAACTTATACTTACTTTCTGCGGTGTTTTTGTTTATACCACGAAGGTGCAAACAAGTATATACGGCCTGCCAGCTGGTAAGCATTTTGACCATGGACTGTTGTAACACCGGGGGTGTCACTCGTGTATTGTATTATATCTTTCTTTTTCTTCTTTGCGTTATTCTGTTTCCTAATCCTTTAGTATTGGTGGGATACGCTGCTTAACGTCACGGATTTGTCGATAATACTGTTTTTAGTTTATCTATCACTACTTTTAAAAAGTGATTATCGATTGTAACATATATGTTTATATATTTTACCGTAACCTATGGACATTCACAACAGGGGTGTCACTCATGCATTGCCGACCCTAAATATGAATATATATATACTCGTAAATAATTAATTTTAATATGTGGTAGTATTTATTTCATAATTTTTAAAATATGTTTTGTGTTTTAGCGTACTAATAATTCTAGTTTACTTTTTCTATCAGCTATTTTACAAAACGTCCCACAGCACAGGTTGGCTGGAAGAGATATCTTTTAAAGATAAGCTTAGCAAACTGTAGATCAAGTATTATTATGTTAGCAGTATTATGTGCAATAAAGTATATATGTAGAATTGTTTATTTAAATATATAGGATTAGGTGTAATGAAGTATGTATAATACGAGTTCGCCTTTTCGAAAATTGGAACACCCAGGCCAATTTTTCGAAATCGAATTTCGAAGAATTGGTCTTGGTGTTTTTAAGAGAGGGAGGGCGCATCAAATCAGCCCGTCTGGGGAAGTACCTTCACCTCACAGAAAACCGCAGCGAAATATAATTTCCCTAGAGGGTTGTTGTGTTTCTGCGTGTGAGTGAGGTCACCAGTAAACTCCTAAGAAGTTATTTTTTTATACAACGTCGGGAGTCATGCAAGCATACGGTCTACCTGATGTAAAGCAGCTACCGTAGCCTGTAACAAGCACCTGTGTTAGCAGCAGAGATGGAATTGAGCGAGTGATTGCAAGCGTTCACAGGTTGATAAAAAAAACCTATGTATTGTCTTAGGTTTTCCCGATTGTTACACATTGAATTAAACAATTTTTAACGGGAAGTCTTCCTGCGACCACGGACGCTGCAAAGCGTTCGAAACGTCAGGTTCAACAAAATAAATAAAACACGCGATACTTCCGTTAAAAATTGCTTAAAAACCTATGTGTTAATCCAGACATACCATATCTATTGTACTAAACTTCATCGAAATCCTTTCAGCTATTTTCCGTGAAAGAGTAACAAACATCCATACACAAACTTCCACATTTATAATATTAAGATTACTTTAAAAGCATTTGTTCTGCCATTCATTCACTCACAATTCCGTTCGTTCGTCGAAAAATCTCCGCTGTAATTGTATTCAAAATACCCTGAACGTTCAGTAATCGGTCCATTTCTGTTTTGTTGTGGTCGATACCATCTCAACGAGATTATCTGTGGATCTTTACAAAACGGTAACGCAAGTGTAAACGTTTAGGCCACGGTTAAAATCAACTAAAGATACCGTTAATAGATACATGAAAACTGGCACAATCTTTAACTTAATGGTGAACTTTTTACCAGAGAGAGACTTTGTACAAAAGTTGTCTGCGTGGGTACGTCTGTCTCACCTATTTCTACCGCCAAGCAGCTATATTTATATAGCTGTGTTCCGGTTTGAAGGGTGAGATATGGCAGAGAAAATACTGGGTACTGTGACGAAACAGCCTTAGCCTTAGGTCGTCCCCGTGATGTTACGAGCGTCAATAGGCTGCGGTGACCGCTTACCACCTAATGCGGGCCGTATGCTTGTTTGCTAATGTAGTTGTATAAAAAAGAGTGCTGTAGCGCAGTGGTTAGTATCGCTACTTTGACACCAACGCTCGTGGGTTCCATTCCCACGCAGGACAAACATTCGTGTGCACGAAATGTCCGTTTATCTTGGTCTTGGTGTTTTCTATGTAACATAAGTATATATTTACTATATATATTACTAAATATCAGTTGCCTAGTGCTCATAACAGAAGCCTCGACTACTTTGAGGCTAGATGCCGCTGTGTATTTTGTCCGACAGTATTTATTACTACGAGTATTAATTAATATTATAAATGTGAATGTCCGTTTGTTTGTTACGCTTTCACGCGAAAACTACTGATCCGATCATCATGAAACTTTGTACACATATTCTTGGGGATATCAGAAGTAAAATAGGATACTTTTTATTTACAAAAAAAAAAAATTATCAATGCGAGCGAAGCCGCGGGTAAAAGCTAGTTACTATTATAAATAATTTCAGCACTGGGTGACAGCGTAGAGTATAAACACCCAGCCTAGTTACCAATTGGAGCCTGGTTCGAATCCTGGTGTGAGTCTAAATTAATATTATTCGTGTTTTCGGATTTTTGTACATATTTGTATTCGGCACGTGCTGGATAACTAGGTTTTCCCAAGGGACTACAGTATGGGGTTCTTCAAGAAAGACGTGAAGAGGTTCTTACAGGGTCGGCAACGCAAGAGTGACATCCCTGGTGTTGCAAATGCCCATAGGCTACGGCAACTGCTTACCATCAGGCAGACCGTACGCTTGTTTGCCACCTTAGTGGCATAAAAAAAAAGTAAAGGAAAACATCGTGAGGAAGGCCGTACATCCAAGATATTATATTTCGAAAGACGTGTAATTTTCGATTTAGAATAGATTATCTGTCCATCTATAACTTCACGCTAAATCCCTTGCGGCAGAGAGAACCGAGCGCCACATGACTCGATACCTATACACCTCACTCGCTTTTTTAACATTCATTGCTCTTCACGTACACGCTCGCCGGTTCCTAGGGCTGACATCGCCTTTTCATAAAGCATGACCAATTAGACTATTAAATAAATAAATATCTATGTTCATGTCAACAGAACTACGAGAATTTCGAGGAAAATAACCGTCGTTATAACTGTGTTATTTCGTGGAAACGAAGAAATATTGTCGTGTTCAGATATTTCCAGCGAAAGAAAAGCTGGTGGAACCGTTAAAAGGATACTTAATTTTTATTTTATTGGTGAATGTTTTTGATGTTTCCATTTGCGATCCGTCACTACGCTGTGCTTTTTGTGAACAATACGAGTTGTGTTGGTATTTGTCTTTAATTCCGTATTTGTCTGTGCGTGTGGAAATCGTGTGATGTGGAAAACTATAATTCGTGAATTCTTTGCTGTGTAACTAATGAAGTAGGTATGTATGTCTTCACGACAGGACCCTTGTATTCGTCTATAACTTCGTATATTGTACATTTGTTTTCCACGTCACATGTGGACGACACTAATTTGTGAATTCTGTGGTTTATCATATGACGCTCGGTTCGGATCGAAAACCGAGTGCCATAATTAAATAAGTGAACTCTGTAATTAATTATATCAGCATAATATGTGAAATTAAAATGAATGGCTCTTTAATCATAAGAGTCAAATATGTATATATTTATTTACACTAAACGAGCAATTCTTGTAATATATATTGTATCTCGAATACATTTGTAATTATTACTTGTTCGGTGGTTAAAGAAAACATCATGAAGAAACCCGTATGCCAAAGAAACTACGAGTATATTTTAAAAGCCATGTGATCTGACCTAAGGACGGTCTGGTATTCATTCCGGTTGGTGGAGGTCTGACGACAGTCGCTTCATGTCACAATCAGTATCTTCATCAAATCCTTAAACTCAGTTAGCGGGCCTCGCCAACCCTTATCGATTAGATGACTATGACAATTTGGACCAAATTTTGTATTTAGATAATGTGTTACATTTTGAAAAGAAAAAGCGCGATTATACATAAAGAACATAGAATACCTACGCCGAGCGAAGCTCGGTCGCTCAGGTAATAAAGTATAAGAGTTGTAAGGCGTGTATACCAACCCGACTAGGGAAGTATGTCACATAAAACCACCCCGAGTAGGGATGTATCTCAGTAAAAATCAACCCGATAAGGAAGGTATCAGAAAACCGCGTCCAAATAGCACGTCCCTGGTAGGTTGTTCTGTTCCTGCAAGTGAGTGAGTTTCTCAGATGGTGTATAAATTAGGACGTGTGATTCTTGGCTATCTAATTTTATCTTTTACACATAATTCAATACAACCATATTGTTTATTGCACTACCTAAGTGTGATTTCTATTTCATGACATCAAATGGAGATCTAAGCGCAAAACTTGTGCAAAAAACATTACCCTCTTTCCTGTGGCAATCGGGTTTACTTTTTAAGATGCTAAATAAGCAACACATTTATTTGAATTGAACAAGATAATAAGCAACGGCTGTTATATTTTATCTGCAAATATAATAAATAGGTCATGAATCCATAATTCAGTGAGGAAAATCGTCTGCCGGAAGCGCTGTAACCGCTGCTTCCTGTTACGATCCGCTGAGCCTCGTCCAAGACGTTTGGGTTCCGCCGACCGACCACGGAACTACTGATTGTGTCTATTGTGTATGTGGCACTGTAAAAATAAAACTTGAACGTTTTGAGGAAATCTAAATACTTATACGACAATCAAGCGTACGATCTAACCAATGGTGAGCAGTCTTTAGACGTTTCTAACACCAAAGCCTGTAAGAATGAAGCAATAAAATTCGTTCTGAAACCTAAGAGTTGTTTTGTACTCGTATTCTAAATTTGCAATGTGAGAAATTATTTCTTCTCTCTATGTACATCTTCACGCCAGGTTCCTTATGGGATAGGCAGAGCGCGAGAGACGCGGTTCTTACATTCCTCACTCTCTTCAGTAACATTCTTCCACACTTTTTATGCACACTCGCCCATTCCTCGTGCTTCTGATATCACCTCCTGATAAAACTCAACCAATTTGATTTGATGAGGTGAGTTAATTATTTGAAAGTGAAATAAATTCAAAACGTTAAAAGACAGCATACATAACACGACACTGAAATTATAAAATTAAAAGTAGCAAAAAAGTATAATTATTACAATGCATATTTATTTGAATGTTGGCAAAATCTTGTTGAAACATACCCTGTACGTTTCTCAAGTTTAGCAGTTTATTGTTGAATAATACGACAAACTATTGCCGATGCCAAGAATTGTGCTTGGCAAACCAGAGAACCAAATAATATTTAATGTAATTTAAAACTCTCGCCAATAGAATTTGCCATAGGTATACAGCATTTTATTAAAGTCATTAAAGCTTCAACGACAACTACTCTTTCTCGTCTGTTTCCTTAGACCAGAAGAAAGAGAAACACTTTACTTGGACGTGAAATTTTATCTAACCTGCTTTGTGAGCTTCCCACATATATTTTTTTATTAGTGTGCCAAAGTTTGACGACGGAAGCACAAAGCAGGTTGACTTTCGCAAAATTACGCCTAAATCTATTAACTATACTGGAACATAAACAACACTACGCACATAATACGAGTATATTGAAGACAAATATACTGAACATTACGTTTGATCTCAGCGTATTACGTATTTTGAAATCAGACCCGTCTATGACACATTATACACATGCAAGCACTTGACAGAATATATTTCTACTGTAATGTAAATTAAAGCTTATATACATGTACATGCATGCATGAAAATAGATTAAACGTGGTCGAAATACAAGCGACATAATAAAGACGAGAACTCTATACAAATAAATAAAGTCGAAGTGTCTGTTTGCAATAATAACAGTTTGACGAGACATTCACAGGCCCCGCGGGTACAAAATTAACCGTATGAAATTGTGAACAAATTCCAATTCTACGCTGACGAAGAGAAGTAACAAATAAAATAATAAGAAGTAAATACATTTATGCTATATTGATTACAAGTAGCCACTACAGAAGACTTGTTGGTGTAATGGCGCCTTTAGTCAATCTACAGTCTGTAATGTAACCTCTGTTAAAACCTCAACTGTCTCTCCATCACATCTGCCTGTGAAACTAGTTCAAGTGATATGTTTATACTAGCGAAGTATTGCGAACTCTCCACTCAACAACTATTGGCATTACTCTGTGAAAATAAAACATATTCCCGTATATTTGCAGTCGTAGGTAAGTTATATATCTGTTCGTGAGTCCGGAAAAACGACATAAGGGTGCTGGAAACATTTGCTCGCGACTTCCACCGTGACGATCGCCTCTTGAAATATATAAAAATATATGTAACCAGCTCTTGCATGAGACTAGGGTCGCGCTGCGTTCAGCTTTCCAAATTTTACACACGGCATCAAAAAACATGTGAGTCGCATAAAATAAATCCTGAACGAGATTTTTTCCTCTCAGAAGTGCGCAACCAAATAAAAGTTCTTGAAACGATTCTTGTGTTCATGCAAGTGAATAATGTTACCACTAAACTCCAGGCGAATTGTTATAATACTTATTGTATTATAAACGTTCATATATAACCACTAAACTTTTTTATACAACGTCGGGTAGCATACAGGCGTACGGCCCACCTGATGTAAATGGTTACCGTAGCTATAAACACTTGTAATATATTAAGGATTGCTCGAGCGATACCACCTCTGCTGCTGACATAGCATCTCCTTAGGAGCTTACTCCAAATAATTGTTATTTGGCTGCGAATTTCTGTGAGATGGAGATGCTTCCCCAGACTTTGATACGCCCTACCTCTCTTGACGTATGAAAGACCTAAATATAAAGGAATCTGCAGCACTTCGGGATGTTGTAACTTTCTATTAGGGATAAAGTTTTCAGAAACGGATCAATGGTTTCTGAGATACACCTGCATTGAAACAAACTACTATTACCTCTTTATAATGTTAGTATGGATATACGTACCATGGTCTGGCACATGCGAAGTAATAGCACGAGCATTTCTGTATGATATTTATTTTATATGTCCCATTTTTATTTGATTATATCTGTAAGGTACCGCGAACCAATCTCAGCTGAAAATTGGCGCTATCATCTATGTATTGTGCTCATATTTGATGACACAAATAGGATTTCGGTATAGAATCGGTTACGGATTCCTATTTAAATATTATACTAGGAAAAAAGATATTTTTCTGCCGCATTATATGGCAATAAAATTTAAGGTCCGCCTCATTTATTCATGACGAGCTCGATGGCGTGTTCGTAAATGACGCGAATTTGACACCAACGCTCGTGGGGTCGATTCCCACACAGGACAAACATTTGTGTGCATGTCTGTTTGTCTTGGTCTAGATGTTTTTAAGAGAGGTAGAGCGCATCGAAGCAACCAGTCTTTTGAAATATATCTTGAACGTGCGGGTTTCCTCGCAATGTTTACGTCCCCCTCCGAGCAATGATTACAAATATGTACAAAAATGCGAAACCACTAATTTAGACTGCTGTAGTATAGATGTACATGCCATGTCTATCAAGTATAACTAGAATATATGTCATATTTTTTATTGAGAATTACATACAAAAAATACCATCTCAAATTACTGTGATTTTCCAAAAAAAATTCTTGCATGCAAATTTCAAGCGTCTGCCTATTGCCGTTCAAAAGATACAACCCTGCCTTAGGTACAGAAAGAACCCTAAAAACCATAAGGAAATTTATCTGTACGTCTCAATCAAAGTACTCGTATTGGTTTATTTTGTATTCATTCTCACTTTCGGCAAATGAGTTCTTCGACATAAACTCTGATGCCCTAAGCATCCATCTCACGTTTTATAACATAATAATAGTTTATTCTTTGTTTGTTTCAGGTAAGCATAGTATTGATGTCTTCAAAACACTGTGGTATTAAGGTTTGTGAGTACTAAATTGCTGTCACCTTCTCGAGCTGGCGAGTAGACGTCACAACTCAGCATTTAAAGCCCAATAATTTCGGGGTTGGTAATCTCGTCATCATCATCACATGGTGTGTTTTGCAGATTACAAGAGACTCTGGTGATTAAAGATGTACGTTAATCTTATAGAAGACCACATCCAAATATTAATTGCTAGCAGCGTGTAATGTTCTCGCAAGTGATTGTGACCGACAATAAAATATGGAGTTATTTTTTTTACTACAGAGGTTGTAATTATCAATAGAGCTGCCTGATAGTAAACTCTTACCATAGCTTTTAGACACTTGCAAAACTAGCGGCATCACTCCTCCTCCTCCACCCATCCTATAAAAACTACCCTTAAAAATCTCCTGCTATAGTCCCCAGAGAACAGACCTCGGTAGAGACTTCATTATCTTTACACAAATTAGTCTTCACGGAATATAAGCTCTCGGGAACCACACAGTACAATTCTGCTCTACAAGCGAAGGTAGCAATACTTCTTATATTAGTCGCGACCACGCGACCGTACGATGACTACTTTATTGAAAAACTCAACAAGTTCCTATCACCACCGCCAGCATTCCGAAGTACCACTTTCCGTAATTCATTAAAACAACCCTTCCAAATCTTCGCTGAAAGCTCTTATTCAGATCCGTAGCAGACTAAAAAGTTTTTTATGTGACGACTCTCGCGGCCAGGGGAGGTGTCGGCCGATGTCGCCAGGTTATTTATGGCCAGCACCTGCGTACAGCAGTTTTTCCTGTCACCCCGCTAGAGCTCTCTAGCTGTCGGCGACACTTTATTATAAACGGCCCGAGAGCTCGCAGTACTTGTCGAAAGTTGGTCCAGCGAAGCGAAATATACTCTTATGTGTATTTGACACATACTGGAACAGATTATATACCTTTGTGTTTTCCCTATTATTTTAGAGAAATAATTCTTAGATACATTATTTAAATAATTTTCAAATGTCACGGGAACGGCTTTAACGATTTGAATCAAGTTTTGTATTTGGATACAAAACGTAATCCTTAAATTATTAAATAAGTATACATTCGCATGCATTTAGTAAAAGGTTATTATTGAAGTTATACATCTAATGCGACTTCCAACAAGGTTGCGTTAAACGTTTAACGCTACCATGGAGAGGGACTAGAAAGAGACAGAGCGAGAGTGAATGCGTGGCACTCGAACGCATGAGCGTAGTATACTATAAGTATACTACGCGCATGCGTTCGAGTGCCACGTTAGCAACGAGTAGCGTCCAATATTATAGCGAAGTAAACAGTGTGAAGTTTCACTTCTTCCGCGCGGTATTTAATATAATTAATACTAAATATTAATAAGTTATTAATGTTAAATATTTATTTAATGATGCCAAAGAAGTATAACTTCTCACGCGCGTACATAAGTACGCGCACCCATTTTTTTTTATATTAGACCCAGACATTTCAACTTTACTGTTTGTATAGATATGAATAGAATGATAATTTCTATACCCGAAATGTTTTTACACTAAAAGGGTAAAAGGTACATGTTAAGCTCGACCCTTTATATGAAGTCTTGTGAAATAAAAACTGTATTATCCAAGATATTGGCGCGTATGATCGTGCAGGCCCCAGGTCGTCTGCAAACATCTCCGCGCCCGCAGGCGGCTCGCAAATATTTGACCCCCCATTATTGACCTCGCACCTTGTGTTGACGCGGAGCTATTGATGTATTATTGCCGAGGTCATAAGTGACGGAAGAGAGCGAGTTTGTTTCTTCCTTGTTTCATACCACTCCTTTGACAAACTTACATAGAGCTGTAGCTCGTGATACAAAGATATCACTGCTTCTGCGAATAAAGTGAATCCTTATTTACAGAAGCATGACTGAGCATTAGATTAGATCATATTACAGCGCACAGGCCCTCTTAGATGCAACTGTTGCCGTAGCCTATATGCGCTTACACGACGAGGGGCATCGCTAGCTACTCCCGCTGCTGTTAATACAGCAACTCCTTGCCTGTTCTCTCATGATCCTATTTACTTCCAAGAACATATGAATGCTACTATACATTTTTATTTGGCTACGACCGCCTGTAAAATGAAGATACTTCCCTTGTAGAGTTGCTTTTGGTATATGTACTCGTATTGCCCTAAGCCATATTTGATTTAATTTCCTTTTCTGTTTCTTCAAATGATTTTTATCTGGATTTTCTTTTTAAGAATTGGCTATTTAGAAATTATACTTCTCTTAGCGCGTTTGGAAAAAATAATGAAATCAATTTCTACGAAGTGCCTGCTCACCGACATATAAATTCGACACCACAAAATTGGTTGTCGTTTTGTTTTATAAACGTAGATTACTGGCACGCTGGATGAAATTTGTGGAGTTACTATTGTTTCGTTACGCCAATAAGGTATCACTTCTTACGTGCGTACGTACGTACACACGCAGTTTTTTATCAGTTTTCAAAAACAGAAAACATCGACCCCTGTCGATATATCTACTCATTCTTGGTCTATATACTTCTTTCGTAACTCTGTCATCATTCATTCTAAATGTCCAAACCATCTCAGCATACCCTTTTCAACACATTGTTGTCCTATCTTGCTATTTCTTACTCTATCCATCATTCTAACTTCATACATACTCCTCAGCGATACACATAATTTTGAAATTAGAAATTATATCATTGTAGTTAATTTTTATGGTTTTTGAACCTTTATAATTATTTCAATTTTGCCTGAAAGCACGAAAATTACATATGTACACATTTCCTTTTATGAAAATCATTATAAATTTCGCTTAAAACCGCTAGCTCTTTCAAGTTAAGTACAAACCAAAACTAATACCTCATATAAATAACTTCTGTGGATTAAATCCCTAATCCTGTGAAGGTGGGTCTCGGACCGAGGCCCGCTCGTGTTCAGCTCGTCACTTGTCCCGCGGGTGTTTGCCATCCAACTTGCCGAAGTTACATGTTACTGACACATTGATGATTTAGGATCTATTGAAAGCTGCTGAAAGCTTGCCTTGGCGCTTGTAAAATCTTGTACACAACCTTGTTTCTATGTTATATTGCGTTTGACATTAGAAACTTTTGGCGAACGATTTTCATTTTAATGTCGTTGAGTAAAACGAAGAAATTTCACATTCACTTTATAGTATGAACCAGATGGAAGGTTAAGGCCAAAACTTTTACAAAGGATTAGGGCTTTTACAAATCTAAGAGTCAGAATGACATTCGATGGAATATTGTGGTAGGTACAGGGGAGATTTTGAAACAGAAAAGGATGTTCGTACAAGTTTTCTCAGTCCGCCATATCGTGGAAAAATATCTTGATATGAACCAGAAAATTTGCTCTTAACCATATAGGCCGCGCTAATATATCTGGTTCCCTTGTGGTGAAAAAACTTGTGCCTGAAACAGAAAGTACTCCAATTGAAGGACTCGACTGGTTGCGGTGATACTTAGTCCAATTCAAGACATATCTTTGGACAATCACCGCTAAGAAAGCTCTATTTGCTGTAGTTCGTCAATTCCAGATGACCCCTTTTTATAATCACGAAGAACATTGGTATTTTTAATGTGAGATCCAGCAAAGTTCAGTTCCGAATTCACTTTGAGAGGAGAACGGCAAGCTAAGTTTGAAGAAATTTGGTGTTCTGAACATTGCAAAGCAATCCATCAGCTCGGAGTAAAGACTTTTGCGATAGAGGACCCAAATTGGACTACTCATATCTACTAAAGTTACTTTGGATACCATGCCAAAGAGCGCCATATCTTGTAAATCTGAAAGGCGAGGTGTGGTAATTATCGAGGATCCTAAGTTTGCGCATAATATTCAGTCTTTACCACACTCTGGCGAAAGCTGGTAGGTTGCGTCAAAACGGGCCCATTGTCCAACTACTTCCACCTTATATACGGGCTACATAGCATATAGCTACTTCTTGAAGGGTTGTTGTGTTAGTGCGAGTGAGTAAGGTTGTTTAAGAGTTGTGTGTTTTTTTTATACACCGTCAGGAGGGATACAAGCATATGGCCCACCTGATGTAGTGTTTCCGTAGCCTATGAACGCTTGCAATACATTATGTATCGCTCGCGCGATGCCACCTCTCCTACTAGCACAGCAACTCTTTAGGAGTTTACTGTTAGTAGCAGGGGTGGCTTTCATTGCAAGCTTTTTTAAGCTACGGTAACCCTTTACGTTAAGTCATATCCCTGCTTGCCTCCATTGTATAAAAAAAGATGCTAGTTTATTTTTACAATAAACAAATTACTAAACCTGTTTTATAACACTATCTATAAAGTAGTATACCTAATAAACTTTATTTTTTATACTATGTCGAGAGGCATACAAGCATACGGCCCACCTGATGTAAAGCGGATACCGTAGCCTATTAATGCTTGCGATATATTAAGTATCACTGGCGCGATGCCTCATCTGCTGCTTACACAGCAGCTCCTTGGGAGCTTACTGGTGACCTCACTCACTCGCGGGAACACAACAACCCTCTAGGGAGTTGTTATGTGGCTGCGATTTTCTGCGAGTTACTTCCACAGACGGGTTGCTTTGATGCGCCCTACCTCTCTTTAAACATCCAGACCAAGATAAACAGACGTGTTCATGCACACAAATGTTTGTCTGGTGTGGGAATCAACCCACGAGCGTTGGTGTCAAAGTCGCGTCATTCACGACTTAGCCACCGAGCTCGTCAAACTTCAACTAACAATAAATTTTCCTTTCCTAATATCACTGTGTCATTAATGTCTGCGTTGGACTATATCTCATGCCATACATCTCCAAAGTACAGACCGTGCAGTAATGATCGCATGCAATTGCAAATGACACCCGTCATTTGAGGCCACTTGATCTCCCCAACGTTAATCATACGTCAGTACCACGTCCCTTACTCTGGAACGCAGTAGCTTCCGAGTCTCCTGTCGATTCAATTCATACTGCACTTAAGATTTCTTGAGACAAGGAAATATAATTTCCTTTGCTTTTTAGGGTTCCGTACCCAAAGGGTAAAACGGAACCCTATTACTGAGGCTCCGCTGTCCGTCCGTCCGTCCGTCCGTCTGTCACCAGGCTGTATCTCATGAACCGTGATAGTTAGACAGTTGAAATTTTCACAGATGATGCATTTCTGTTGCCGCTATAACAACAAATACTAAAAAATAGAATAAAATAAATATTTAAGGGGGCTCTCATACAACAAACGTGATTTTTTTTGCCGTTTTTATAGATAATGGTACGGAACCCTTCGTGCGCGAGTCCGACTCGCACTTGGCCGATTTTTTTAGTTTAAGTTTTCATTAAATGAGATGTTAATGTAGAGCACGCTTAGCAATACTGGCAAATGCAACGCAAGCTTAAAAAATCTTTTACTACTTTATTCTTTATTTATTCTTAACCTCTTAATTACACGGTATATGAATTTAAAACTATATGTAGGTACACTAACATAGAATTATAATATATTCGGTTCATAAGGGTACCTTTGCATCTTCTGGGGTTTTTTGAGGTTAACCTATGAAATGAAGATCCCGGCTATTCTCAATGACATTGTTATGCTCTTCGATAAATATTGATTTTTCTCATATATTTTCATAGTAATAATAACTCTTAAATGTTTAATTCATTTTTTTGTCATAATAACAAACAAGTTTTTCAGATTGTATGCGAAAACAATATAAATGTGTACTATTCGTTAAAATCTGTAATGAACACAGCTAATAATTGTATATGTTTTCCTAATTAAAAAGATAGCACTTTTAAATTGCTTATCAGTTCGACAATTATGTGTCGGTGAATCCTGGTGTGGGCTAAATTCGTTTTTTTTCGGCTTTATGCATTTATTTGTAATTATCACTTACGCTGTGTTGAAGGAAAACATCCCGAACAAACCCGCGCTTCCAGGAAATTATATGTGACGTGGTCAATATAATTTCCTGGGAGGTCCTTTTAGTCATCGCTACCCACGCCTAAACATTTGCTTAGGTTTTGGTAGCGCAACGTACGAATCCTAGATTAGGAATATGAATAGCGCTTACATATTTGTAATTATCACTCGATTGGCGGTAAAGGAAAACATCGTGAGAAAACTCCCATGTTCAAGGAAGTATATTTCGAAAGACGCGTGACCTTACCTAAGAAAGAATATGGTTTTCCATCTGGTTTCTGTAGATATGACTGCAGTCGCTCCGTGTAAAATCAGTATCTTCGCCAAATCCAAAAAAAAACAAAAAGGTTTAGGTGGATGGCGCCACCAATCCTACTAGATTAGGAGAAGGGTTAACGCTAAGAAGAAGATTTCCATTGTAATTTTGAATCACATACACCCGCCAGTGTCCTAGCCACCCTGGTCGCCTCTACGACATGTGTTTCGCCATGTGTCCACTAGGCATCTCAGCTGTAGAATGATAATAGGATGCCTCTCGATTGCCGGAGAAGCGCCATGGCAGCTACGACATGCATATACCAACGATAGTGGTTCGCATAAACTAATTGGTGGCGGAACAACAAAGCAGATTAGATCAAATTGCATGTAAATTCGACTATCGCAAATTAACGCCTGAATCTATAAATTGTCTATTTTCTTGCATTATTTTCGAGAAATTTCTACTTTATTCTCAGGAGCTTAGCGATTGCATATCTATGCCGAATTTTTTGCATGTGTATTACTATTACAAAAATTCCATTGACTGATTGACAGACACACAAATGGACTCATGTCTGACCTTCCAAGGTCTCCGTCTTTACCTTTTTAGCTTCTGACCCCTAAAAAGTAAATTATATATAAGCATGTAAAATACATACACATTTACTTAATTCTGTATACGTCTTGATACCTTCTGTAAAGTCCTTCCTATAAAGTCCAAAATGTGGCAGTACGGCGAATCAAGACTCTTTCAATCTTGATGTCGAGACTATCTCGACTCGATTGCCCATCGATTTGTTCTTATCAAAGAACTCGAAAACTCGTAAAGCTGCACTGGCGAAAGTAAATTCAGAAATGCGTTATCTGTTTAGAAGGAAGGTATTGGCGCTGCCTTGTGAATGCGAATGAGATACTATAAAAAAACTAGAGACATCTCAAGGCTGCGGTTACTACCATTGGTTCTCTAATCTATAAAAATGACTTTTTTTATAGAACTTAAGGCTCTGAACTTAGCTATGTAGCTTAGGCTTAATGAGACTTAGATCTGAGAAATCTCTTGTTTTTTAGTTAAGTGTTTTAAATAACTAAACGTTGAGTATTTTTAACATACATACATGTCATCACGCCTCTGTCTCCCATTGGGGTAGACAGAGACACCAGGTGCACCGATCCAAACATACCTCTCTCGCTTCTTCCACACTCATCAACGTCTTCATGCATGCTCTTCGGTTTTGGGTCGTTTTGATTTGCTCTTTCTCAGCACCAATTTAATCTATATGTGTGCGTCTAGGCCTATTTTTAACTGCTGCAAAAATAAGATAAGTTCAGTAAGTGATATCTTTTTTGTATGTATATTCACGATTACCGAAGACTGTTTAAGCGACTTGAACACTTTAAAAGTTATCTGTTAAGACTATACAAATTTAGAGATGACCTAATGATTATATACAAAGCTTTTTTTTTTAATGCATATAATAACTTTCTTCATTTCTTTGTTTATAATATATATTGACGAATGCTATTTTGACACCAACGCTCGGGAGCTCGAATCCCACACAGGACAAACATTCGCATGAAGATGTCTGTTTGTCTCGGTCAGGGTGTTTTTAAGATAGCGTATCAAAGCACGCCTGGGGAAGTACCTCCACCTCACAGAAAACCGCAGCGAATAACTGTTTATACTTACTTTTTTATTTATTTATACACAAAATTACTTGCAGTTTATGCCACGAAAGAGGCAGAGAAACTTACTACACTATATTTGTGATAACTTCTTCAATAACCGCTCATCCTACTCAGTTTCGATTGTACCTTCCACACACATCATTAATTTCCCATCTTCGTAACTTTTCCCCATTTCAGATGTGATTAATATCCGAGCGAGATCGTGGTAGGGGCGAAGGGATCTTGTTTACGGCGGTCCTCGATGACGGTCCCCGATTGTCACGCGATAGCGCGGGACTGAAGGGTTGATATTTAATGAGGAAGCTGATGCCAGGTTCTGAAGACGCCACTTGCCATTCACTGGGGGAGATATACGAGTGTTTAATTTTTGTTTTGACTAGTTGATGTTCCCCTCTTATTGCCTGTGGCGCAATTTCATTGTATATATTACCGGTTTGAATATATTTTGAACGTCGCAGTTGTTATTATGTATCTCTTAGTATTTATGTTAACATCTGCTACGGATTTCTGGGTACCGATGTATGTAAACGTCACTTTACATACATCACTGTGTAAGTCTGAGACGAGTCTTGTGTTCAGCACTGTTTGTCCTGCGGCTGACATGATATTCGGAGCTAATCCGACAGACTGTGGGTACTCGTACCTAGGGCTCATGCGAATATACTCGTAGATAGCTGTAGGCTTGTGGGGGCGACTAGATGTAAGTGAATCCAAATACGCCACTAATCTTTCTATAATTAATAATACTAATATATATAGGTATATACGTCCAGTCCCTTGTGGAGTAGACAGCGAGCACCGTATTGCCAAGTGCCACCGTATTAAACTTCTTTAACATTCACTGATCTTCGTTTTTAAGAGAGGTAGCATCAAAGCAGCCCGTCTGGGGAAGTACCTCCACCTCACAGAATACCGCAGCTAAATAACAACTCCCTGGAGGGTTGTTGTGTTCCTACATGTGAGGGAGGTCACCAGTAAGCTCCTAAGGAGTTGCTGTGTAAGCAGCAGAGGAGGCATCGCGCAAGTGTTACTTAATATATTACACGCGTTAATAGGCTACGGTAACTACTTTACGTCAGGTGGGCCGTATGCTTGTATGCCTTCCGACGTTGTATAAAAAAGAAATCTCATGCACGCCGCCGCTCGCCGTTTTCTGTTGTTACTGATATCAGCTTCGTTTAAAACACGCCCAATTGGTCATGGTAGGTGAGTCTGATTCCTCCATGCCTCTTTCTATGTACTTACTAAATATTACTAAATAAATTGAGGTCGTTTATTGGCCTCAATAAGTACTGCAACTTGTCTAATCCTTAACAGTTTTGTTCGTTCAAACCAGTTTCAACAGACAACAAATATTGTCAAACAAATTCAACATCTTTTTAACAAGTTTCAAAAAAGGAGAAACTTCTCAATTCGTCGGATTTTTTTATTAACTTATAAGATTTAATTACGTATGTATCTAGTCCTTCCTCGAGCAGTGATAGCCCAGTGGATAAGGAAGCGGCCTATTGGCCACCTGGTCGCCGGTTCGAATCCTGGCTGGTACTACTAAATTCGTTACATATTTATCACTTGCTCGGCGGTGAAGGAAAACATCGTGAGGAAACCCACACGTCCAAGAAATTATATTTCGCAAGACGTGTGACCTAACCTACGAAATACCTTGTTTTCCTTCTGGGTTGTGGAGGTCTGACTGCAGTCGCTTTATGTAAAAATAAGTGTCTTCGCCAAATCCTTAGACTTAGGTAACGAACTTCGCCAATCCTAATGAAAAAAGGAGAAGAAAATCTTGTCCTTCCTCGATATTCTTGTTGATCCCACGTCAGGTGGAAAACGAACAAGAATATCCGTAATTTACATGGTTCTTGTAGCCTAACCTGTAAGGTACCCTATCGCCAGCTGCTCGTGTATGAAATAACTACAACTATATTCCTCATACCTGAACAGTGGCCTCATTTGCCAACCGGCGGAATGTACCAAGTGCAGTTAGGACTGACTACGACTTCAAACATAACGGCCGGCTACTTATGTCCTATTATTTCAGTCATGAACACAAATCCAGTCATATGCCCAATTTATCATCTAGAAAACCGTATAAAAGGGGTTCACTAAAATACTATCAGAGACATAAATCCATTTGGAATTGAAGGCTTTGCGTACATCCCCGTCTCAAATCAAGGGCATCTAAAAGTTTGCGTCGTCCGATCCATTCGACACTTCCCCTATCCGGACCGTATCGTGCCATCGCTTAATGAAACTTAAGAGAATACTTTCCCAGTAATCCAATATGGCGGCTTGCGGCGACATCCCACGATTTATATGTTCCATGATACCATCGCGATACGGGCTCTCCCGACGCCGCTTACAACATACGTAATTTAACTTCCCCAATACGGATTCGCTTGGTTTCAGAAAGAAATTATTGGAGGATCTTCGCAGCCACAATCTCATTGTAATGGTCTTTTTACTTAATAGTTGGATTTCGAATGTCTTAGGTATGTAAGTGTCCTTATATTTATTTAACCCAGTCACATTTATTTGGTACAATAGTGTGAAAGTTTGTGATGACGCCAAAGTGATATTTAACACTTTTACAGTCCCTGATTAAACTACTAATGCCTTGACACTAGTAGGTATTTAATAATAAGTATTGTGCAGATGGTCGCGAAATATCATTGCTGAATTTACCCCATAAACTACAAAAATATGACAAGCTCGGTGGCGCAGTCGTGAATAACGCTCTTGACACCGACGCTCGTGGGTTCGATTCCCACACAGGACACACACTTGCATGTCTGGTTGCCCTGGTCTGGATATTTTAAGAGAAGTAGGGCGCATCAAAGCAGCCCGTTTCTACCTCCACCTCACAGAAAACCGCAGCCAAATAACAACTCCTTAGAAAGTTGCTGTGGTCCTGCGTGTGAGTGAAGTTACCAGAAAACTCTTAAGGAGTTGCTGTGTTTACAGCAGAGGTGGCATCGCGCGAGTGATACTTAATGTATTACAAGCGTTCATAGGCTACGGTAACGGCTTTACATCGGGTGGGCCGTATGCTTGTATGCCTTCCGACGTTGTATTTAAAAAGCCGGTCTCGTTTTGCTGTTGTACGAAACAACAGCGAAAATAATGCCCTATGAACGATCTAGCGCTTCATGTTTCAATTGTTTAATTAGAGGTAACTAATGTTTTAGCGCTGCAGCGAACTTAAGTTCTAATTCTCACCAAAATCTTACGGTCAGGGTCACGTGTCCCTGACACGAGTTTAGCATTTTTTACTCATCCCAAAAAGTGCATAACGCCGCTAAAGAAGTTTTCACTTCAAAAATGTGTATTTAATTAAAAAAATGTATTAACGTATGTTTATCAGTTGTCTAGTATCCATAACACAAGCTTCGCGTACTTTGGGGCTACATGGCGCTGTGTAATTTGACACCGGAGACTATTTATTTTATTATTTAATTATTGTATTCACCGTTACGGCCTCGACGAGACAGGCTCGATCTAGTCTGTTATTATAAGCATAACCTAACATTAATATCAACTTTTAATTATAAATAACAAATTTGATTGCCGAATATGTACAATATCTTTTCAGATTCTTTCTAGAAATTGTACTTCATATTTTGTAATAAATTATTTTTATTTCTGTCCTACGTGTATATCACAAGTATTTATGGCATATATTGTTGGCATGTGGACCAATACAGAACATGTTGATCATAACTTGATAAATGCGATAAATGTAAGTAGATAAGCTTCGTGTGTAGATATAAGAATCTTAAAGAAATAAGACTTATTTAGTGTAAAATATCTAGTATATTAGAATAGTTATTATGAAATCAGTTGTTAATGGATAGTTCGCTCATTTGGTGCAACAATGACGCAATTATACTGTTTGTCAAATATAGTTAAGTAACAAGAAAACTCGCGGAAAAGTGTTTCCGCGAGTTTTGTCATACTTAACTATATTTTGACGCATGAAGACGCAATTATACTTTTTGTCAAAATATAGTTAAGTATGACAAAACTCGCGGAAACACCTTTCCGCGAGTTTAACAAGAAAACTTAACTTAACTATATTTGACAAACAGTATAATTGCATCATTGTTGCACCAAATGAGCGAATTGTTAAAATATCCTTAAATATATTCGTTAGATATACTCGCAAGAGAAGTCAATTGTTACACAGAGGTATCGAAGTTTCATTTTAACCACGTTTTCATGACGTAACAGGAATCACCTTGCTAAAATGTATGTTTCTATCATTGCCTAATATTAGGCCGCTTGCCTACCGCCTGAATGCAGTCAGTGAGAGAGCAATGGATGACTGATGTGCCGAGAGTCGAAACTCGTCTTATCTCTCACGAGTCGTTACTCCGTATGAAAATGCATCAGCTTTTCACTCGTCTGTAATAAATATTGGTTTCTTTGCTATTCACTTTTCTTTCTCTCGCGTTCTCATGTATAAATTTAAAAGTTTCAGTGTAAACGGAAATAGCATTGCACGTTACATTGCCTTTTTGTATAATCTGATACGTAAAAATTAAGGTAGCGGAGAATATATTGAATTAAAAGTATAATGTACATATTACTTAGGGATATATCGGCATCTTGAAGAGAGAGGATAGCGGTCGAAATGGAGTACGGTAAGTAGAGAAAAATAACGATATTAGAGGGAAAAGTATTGGGGAGAACAAGGTGAAAGGACAACAGAGTCTAGTACCTGGGTGGTGTTGTAATGATTACTAACTTGGGTGCTAATATAAACTAATTACGACAACCAGCTGTTAAAACTAAGAAGCGTCAAGAATGTCAATTAAAATTAAAGAGAGTGTAGAGTATATTCTGTGAAGGTGCAGTAAACCTAAAGTCTAAATTGGATGGAATTTATGAATTGAAATGTATCCTAATCTATGTACAAATAATAAGAAGGTAACATTTAAATGTAAATCGGATTTAAATGGATATTGATTTAATTAAGCTAGCCAGCTAGAGCCATGAACTCCTTGATTCCCACATATGACAAATGGCCGGTTCCACCAGAGGGTGAACTTGTACAAAAGCGTGGGCACCTCTGTCTCACCTATTCCTACCACCAAGCAGCTATATTTATATATAGATACATCCTTAGGTCACAAGATTGGCAGCACGCGAGTAACATCCCCGTGGTGTTGCAAGCGTCAATAGGTATGCTGTGGTGACCGCTTACCATCTGATGTGGGCCGCTTGTTTGCCAATCTAGTTGTATAAATAAAAGCTGGTTGTTGTAATTTGTTTTATTATACGCGACAGAGTCCTAGCGGGAATCTTCATTTCTCGCGATAAGATTTTTGTTTCCTAATGGGGTTTCGGCGAATTCTGGCTTTAACAGCGTTAACAGCCTTTGTACTTCTAACAGCACGCGATCGCCTCGACCTTTTATGGTCTTCAACAGAGGAAGTGTTGATATATCTGTTGATAGTACGATATGCGTACATACGGCTGATACCAAGCTTTTGAAGTGTCTTGAATATGACCTACTTCATGCCCACTTTGTGCAAGGCAATCACTGAAATCTTATTTTCTTTAACACCCCATTCCATATTGTAATTTGATAATGAACACGAAACAAATATGTAAAACGGCGGGGAATCTATAAGAAGTTTTTGACATAATAAACGCGTTCCAAATTCAAAATAATTAAAGAGATGAAACAAAGAAAAGTTTCTATATAACAATATCTATGGCCAGACTAGTTATATATATACATATATTCTTTTAATTTACCTTCCAACGTGAAGTTTTTGGCAATCTGAAAGTTGAATCAAGTCAGTCCGCCAGTCTTCCACGAATCATACGATCTCATTAAAAGTGATAAATGCAAAGTTTGGATAAAAGACAACACTAAACTAGACATTCGCATATTGATGAGAAACTTTGCCAAACTACTGGGACTTCGGAGCAGCGAACTAAGTAATGATAATCATTAAATATTTATTTGATTTGTATTTTTATTATTGCCAATCTTGGTGCTATAATTTTGACGAGCTCATAACTTCACGCCAAATCCCTTGCGGGGTAAGCAGAGAGGACCGAGCGCCACGTGACTCGATCCTTACACACCTCACTCGCTTCTTTAACATTCATTGCTCTTCCCATGCACGCACGCCGGTTTCTAAGGCTCCTGACCCCACCTGCTGATAGAACACGACCAATTTGGTCATTGTAGGTAAGTTTGCCCTTCCTCGGCTCCTCCATCCCTTCAATTTTGCGTTGTATATCTTCTAAGTATATATACATATATATATATATATATGTGTATATACATATATGTATATAAATAGCTATCTCACGTTAATGTAGTTGAGTATTTTTTTATGTAGCTTCTCCCTAGGAACGGTACGTCTCTTTCTGCCCACTCTCCTCCACTATGTAACACTCGCGCGATGCCACCTCCGCTGCTAACACGCTCCTTACTTAGGAGCTTACTGGTGGCCTCACAGGAACACAACTACCCTACAGGAAGTTGTTGACTGCGGTTTCCTGTGAGGTGGAGATACATCTCCAGACGGGTTACCTTAATGCGCCCTCTCTTAAAAAAGTAGCAAATATCCATATATTCTTAGCTACATGATATACTATTTGCATTGAATCGTATCATTGGTGAAATGACGTACTTCTGGCAGTTCTCAGCTCGTGTACCATTAAGGAGCTACCACACAGCGTGGTTATTTCATTAACCGATGCTTTCGCCTCCATGTCCATACGATTAATCAATGTCTTCCAAATTGCGCGCCGGAGACTGATGGTGCGTGGCTCAGTTCACTAGTGTTGTATCGAGCTACATAATTTCGAAATCGATTATATTGCAAATTAGTAGTAACATTATATTCGATTAAGAAAGGCTTGAAATTTAGATTAATTGAAAATCTAATTAACATTGACTTTTTTGTTTATTAAAACGATGTTTTAGCCTGTTACCAACACTGCATCTACAACATTCATCCCTGTCTGTTCATCATATTGAACACGCTTAAAAATGATAATGGTTAGATAATGATATTAAACATATATATATACAAAAGTGCACAATTTTATGACGACTTCGGTGGCTCAGTGTTTAGTAACGCTACTTTGATATCAACGCTCGTGGGTTCGATTCCCACACAGGACAAACATTTGTGCGCATGAACATGTCTGTTTGTCTTGGTCTGCGTGTTTTTAAGAGAGGTAAGACGCATCAAAGCAGTCCGTCTGGGAAAGTAGGTACCTCCACCTCACAAAAACCACAGCCAAACAACTCCCTGGGGGGTTGTCGTATTCCTGCGTGTAAGTGAGGTCTCCAGTAAGCTCCTAATGATAGGTGGCATCGGGCGAGTGACACTTTATCTATTGCAAGCGTTCGTAGGCTACGGTGACCGCTTTTAATTGTGGTTCATATGATTGTATGCTTCCCGACATTGCATAAAGTATATATGTATATATATATTGTATTATTTTTATTTACCTTTATCACATGGAGCGATTAGTACAATAAATAAATCGCCCAGAATATGTTTTTTCCCCTTTACATTATATACTAAAACTGAAGAAAGATTCCGTTCAATCAGAATTGATGACCTATAAACAAATCTTCACTCCAGTCAAAATTGAATCGAAAATCCCTGGAGTATAAACCTATCAACCAACTGATTAGTACAGAATCGATATAATGCTGGCCATCATTACTCAAAGCACTTACGATGGTTGAGTGAACCCTGATCGGGTCAGAACAAACCATGATCGGCCCCCCGAGTCGATTTCGACGCTCGCACCGCTTTCTAATAATTGCACGTTGCGATTCGTAATAGACCGATTAAATGTATATTCTCCTTAATTACACACAAGAGGTACAAAAGGGTTTATACGGTGAGAAATATAACCAGCGATAATACCGTTACGGCATTACAACTACTCACTAATTTGAAGAACATTATTTTTATACCACGAGAACGTACAATCTACCTGATTATAAGCTGTAGTATAAGCATTTACCGTGGCGGTTCGTACTTTCCTTTACTTTGAGAGATTGAAATAATCGTAAAAAAATCAACTAGATTTAAAAAAAAAATTATGGATGCCATACAACGAGCTATGCTGCTTCTCATCAGGTTAATTCTAGAACTGAAGTAGAATAAAATTCATATATTTATATGTATATTTATTAAATATTATTTTTAATATATACTTTACATACACTAGCTTCTGTCGCAGCTTCGCCCGCGTGGCCTACATCATCCTACGACTTGAAGACCATGAAATGCTAATGAAAAAATAAATAAATACTGCAATACATATAGATGTATTCCAGTATTTATTTATTAACAATATTTTTTGTTTATTCCTCTGGTGGTAGCATCAGCAGACCCTAATGCGTGTTTTGTTTTATGTTTTTAAAAGTATTTAAATCAAATTTCAAGTTGATACACGCAGGAAATACGATTTTCCATTGAAATTTTTACACCCCATTTCATCCCCTTGCGGGTTTATTTTGAAAAAAATATTTCTTAGTGCGTCTCTATACCCATTAAGGAACTTATATTTTGAATTTCATGGTTTTATCTTCAGTGGTTTGGGCTGTGCGTTGTGGTCCTTTAATTAAAACTCCTTTAATTAAGGAGAGCGTTTTGAAAAATCCTAGGTATTTCATTATTTGTTTTGAAGAGTAGTTATACAAAGTTTCAAGTTGATACACGCAGGGAATACGATTTTTCAACCCCATGAGCAACCATGTCCTCTAAAACTGACCATAATTTGTAGTCTAAGGGGTTCAGATCTGGGCTAGACGAGGGCCAGTCTTCTGCTCTTATAAAGTCCGGAACGTTGGTTTCGAGCCAAGCTTGGATAGTTCGTACGTTGTGACCCGGTGCAGAGTCCTGCTGAAAAGTCCACGCTACATTTTTAAAAAGTGTATTACTGAGAGGTTTTACTACACGATCCGAGACAGTCTCTTAACCCTTCGAGACCCGGGTGGTCGAATACGACCGCGAAATGTATGGGAAAACGTATATAACGGGTTCTGGCTGCTCAATACACTTTGGCTTAATTCTTCACTCGTTTTTCACAAAAATTAAGCTTTGTGACTCTTTGATAAGCCACCCCCCACCAACCCATTACAGACGCAGGATGATGACTACGTTGCACCTTTCCGACCACTTGAGCGGCTACTTTTGAACTGTATGCATACTGATACCTATTTTGAAGAGATCAAATCTGAATCGTCTTGGAAAAACCTCGATTGGAAGGTCATTCCGCAAGTTTATAGTTCGCAGGAGAAAATCTCGTTGGAACCGCACAGTATTCGACCGTTGTAGTTGCAATGTATGAGGATAGTTAATCTTGTCTGTGGCAGCGCGAAATTATTCGTGCAAATATTAGACTGATCGTACTCGCAAGTTAAACAACGTCAACGGTACCCTGTATATGCATGAGTTAATTACTCCAGACGGCATATTAAGCCCGCTGTTGTCTACAGATGACAGGTAAGCTAAGTCAGTAGCCTTATGCCTATAAAGCTTCTTTCCATTTACTTTGTTCCTCAGACAAATTATCCGTCTACACGTAAGCAAGGTACATTTTTGAACGGTTCAAACGTTATTTGAACACGCCAGCACTCCATCATTCATGTATGCAATGCGCTTAGACGCTGCCTGTGTGTTTAGAGAAAAGATTTTAAAGAAAGTTAGAAGTTTATTCCTGTGCTTGTACGCAAGTGTAGAGCTAACATTTTGACTTATATGGATATTACGATTGCTCTGGATACCTGATTTTTTTTAGTTCTAATTGTCAATAGCCTTCTTCTTCCTAGCTTTATCCCGTTTCCTAATCCATTTGGATTGGCGGAGTATGCCACCTAATCTGATCTACTTACATTGAAGACTAAACGGTCTACACCCACGTCTTAAAAATTGGCTTTCCAAGGTTTAAACAACTTCCCTAATAATTTCTAACATAAAAAGGATGCTAAAAGTTGCCCCGGTATAAAAGCTGCCAAAGTGCAATTTTTTTATAAAAATCTGTACATAAATTAAGGCGTATTTTATCACAATGAACAGATAAGCAGAAAAAAATGAAAATGCTACAGCCAAAAGCTTTTGCATTAACAAACTTGTCTCTGTTATGATTTTATTATAATAATATATAATGTCATGTTGCATTTATAAATGAGTGTCGAAATATAGACATAATTAAAATTTCTGCATACAATTTCAGGTAAATTATTTCAGCGAGGTTTCATACATTCAATTTCAATTAAAAATATTTTTACGCATTCATATTTCATAAAAGATATTACTTTAATACTGAATAATTATTATACGATTTCAGAATATCCGCCTAAAGCTTTTACATGGAAACATTTAACATTAGGTTGGCTCGCTAAAACACGGTGGCGGCCAAGAAAATGGCATGCCACTCGGCCGCTACCAAAAGGCAATTTTCTATCCTATTTCTGTCGGAAGTCGGAATTATCTGCAATCAATCGGACAAAAGAAGAGAATGGACAAAGTTATTTCTGTAACGTCGGACGATTTATCACGTGGGTCATTTGTTTTCGTTGTATTTGTTGTTTGTTGCACGGGTATTATGATTAGAGTGAAGAAAGAAATGCGTTTGTATTACTTCAACTGATGTTTCTACCAGTAAATGGAATTTGAGAGTGACACTTGAAATTTAATCGAGCGCCCCTTTGCCCATTTATTTTGTCCTGGCCTGTAAAAGTCATTGATCTTATTCAATGATGAAATAGACTGACACAGATTAATTAATTGTTTCTGCGTAAAAGTGAGCACGCGCTGAAATATCATTTTGTGTATGTGTGTAAGGGATTTATCGTGTCGCGTAGTGGGGCCACGGCAGCGGCGACTGAACAACATTGGTTTGTAACTGAACCGCTGTACACCTGGAATGATATTAACCTCACATTTGTAGTAAAATTACATAAAAGGGAGTTGCCGTAAAAATGAACGGTAATAGATTAACAGTAATGATTAAATAATTAGTAAGGTTATCAGGACCCTACTGTGGAGTTGCTGCGTAAGTAGTGGAAGTGACAAAAATATGTTGTACTAATTAGCCACCAATGCCACTACTTCTTTCATTAGTACCGGCGGTGTCCGCTATTTAGGAGCAAACTAGAAGAAACGCCAGACCTGTATTAGGTTAGGTCACACGTCTTTCGAAATATAATTTCTTCGTTTCCGTCCATGTGACTACATTCTGTAGTAATTAATACGTCATAAAAAGGACTTTGTCTTTGAAATAAAGTATTTATATAAAGTATAAACCCTTATACGTGTGTGTGTATGTGTTTGGCTTTATTAAAAGCTTTATTATACCCTCTTACTGTCTTTCTATTTGAAATCAAAATTTGTTTTGTCGTTCTCCTGCTGTAATAATAGGTAGCATCGGGGTTTTCTCAATTAGACACAGAAATAGGGATCTTTTTAGCAGCTTATTCATATAGAGGAAATTTTATCGGTATATACTTTTTTTCCTACTACTTTAAAACACAACTGTGATTATTGCGTAACAAAAGTGTATTTAATGTACTAAGTAAAATGTGAAATTTGTACAAGTGCTTAATGTATGATTTTAATAGAGCCAAATAATGAAAAATATTTTCGTTTTTGTAGAGACAAGTAAAAATAATACGGGATGAGAGTATGGTGAAGCAGATATACAATGCGAAATGAAGAGGATACAGTAGTGGATCAAGGCCCAGATTCAAATGTATGACAAGAGGAAAAGCTGGTTAAAAAGTTCAGTTCACTCTTCCGATCCGATCCTTGAGTTGTACCTACTAGACCTTAAACATTTATTTAAGGTCTGGTATAGCTCAAGGTACTACTTACGGACCCAAACAGATTCCATCAACTTAAACACAGCCCTTAGTAATTGTAGGAGTAAAATCAGCACTTACAGCTAATTGGAGGGCATACAACGACCAAACTTAATTATTCTTAGCCCTTACTCGTTTTATAGGTGACCTGATGATCGCCAATTAGGGCGGAGGTACAGAACGCAATAGAGTTACGTTCGTTTTATAGAAGCTGTTTTATGGCATTGCTTTAATAAAATCGCAGGTTAAATTTTAATGCAGACCTTAACAAGGTCAGGTCTTATTACTGTTAAAATTAAATCCGTGTAATGTTTTTATTGCGAAAGTAACTGTGTTTGTCTGTATATGATCATTTTTATTATATGAACCACTAAGGTGGTTACAGTGCCCTATGCACACTTGCAACACTGAAAGCGGCACTGCAACATTACATAGGAAAGGAGACCATAACATATCCCGTTTTAGAGCCAAAATCCAAAGTCTTTAGCTTTTAGCTTAAATCCAAAGTTTTTTTAAGAGAGGTAGAGCACATAAAAGCAGCCCGTCAGGGGAAGCACCTCTACCTAACACAAAACCGCAGCCAAATAACAAGTCCCTAGATGATTGTTGTGTTCCTGCGTGTGAATCATGTCACCAGTTGGAGTAAGGAGTTGCTATGTTAGCAGCATAGGTGGCACCGCGCGAGTGATATTTAATATATTGCTAGCATTCATAGATTATAGTAACTTCATCCAAATTCTTTAGTAGTTACTACATAAAGTTGAATTAATCCTAATGGCAGGTATGTTTGAAAAAACTTTCGCAGATGCTGGTACAGTACTAGTTTCGGCCTACAGCTTAAAGAGGGGATCCCACACACACAGATCGCTAAATTTAGCAGACGGTGTCCGTTTAGAAGTCATAAATTTCGTGAAGTTTATCGCTACAAAAGTAACAAATTATAACAACGTTTATAATGTTATTGGGAATTATAGTTTTAGCAGACCAGTAACTAAAAATTTTTAAATATACCTAAATTGTATTAGCTTAGTTGGCGAATGGCGAGATCCCGTTTTCGCCGTAATAAATAGTCAGTTTCCTTCTCCAGGATGTCAGATTACCATTTTTCATTACAATCCTCTCCGGAGTTTAGTTGTGAAGAGTTAAAGACAGACAGACAGGGTCACTTTCGCATCTATGATATTAGTGAGTATGATCATTGATCAGTGTATTGGCATACTATGCATAGACAAATATAAAACAGTTTATTTAATTACTGCACTACAAAATTTAAGAATATAAATATAAGTAACAAGACGGACTTGTTCCTGAACAATCTTTTACCGAAAAAAATATTACTCAAGTATCATACGGAAGTAATCTTAATACTTGTGCTTCACGTACTCAAGTGAAATTCAAAATGTGTGAAACAATTTTGAACAAATTTTATTGCTGACAATTATTGTAAAGTAAATAAATATCCTCAAGGAAAGCAACGCTTAACACATAAGCGATTAGCGTTTTATGATTTCTTGTACATCGTCATTTTATGCACTGTTAATTATAGCATAATTCAGCCTTAAATCAATTTTGCCATTCATTTGATATTCTTATATCAGACCGTGCAGAAGACCACGGCTAAATAACAACTCCCTTATTTTTTACGCTAGTTGACTAAGAAGTGTCTGGTGGTGTACAATTACCGCAATCTATCTTCTTAGCGTTATTTTTCCCCCATTTCCTATTCCATTAGGATTGGCAGGGTCCGTTACCTAAGCTTAAGGATAGCCACTTATTTTCACATGGTGTTACTGCCGCCAGACCTCCACAACCCAGAGCGAAATCGTCTTGTTAAATATAATTTCTTAGGACGTGTGGGTCACGATGTTTTCCTTCACCGCCGAGTAAGTCATAAATATGTAGGTACATAAATCTATCTATCTATCTATAAATCCGAAGACACAAATTTAGTGGTATATGCCCCCGCCAGAATTCGAACCGGGGGCCAATTGGTCAATAGGCAGGTTCCTTATCCACTGGGCTATCACTGCTCAATTACCGCAGTCTATAGACGCGAGAAACACTTCCAGGGCCATTTCATTACTATGTAAAGAAACTTCTCTCGCCTATTTCTACTAATCCATAGAAAATTTACGGAACGAATTTAGAAAATTGCGAACAAGCTTACGGCCCGCTTGATATGAAATGGTATACACAGCTTGCAAACGATTGCAACATAAACGTCTAAAGTTCGCTGGCTCTCAAGCCACTGTGCTAATGAAATATCGCTATCCCTACCAGATCAGGTAGTCGCCACATATTCGATTGCTAATCACCACAGAAGGTGAAGTCATGTTTAATTCTAAACAGATAATAAGATACCCCCTGTACACTAAATCATACCCTACTATGGAGAACTTGCACTACTTCTATCCTACTCCTATCTGTTTTATTTACAGTTTTAGCGTTTCGCTCATCACTTGCCCCAACGCCGCCGCTAGCTACGTGAACAGTCTATACAACTCTTTAGTTAATTGTCGCTGTATTATTTTACATTTTCACTTCGCGTTATTTATGAATTGCAACCCATTTCATTAGGCTCACAGCCAGCAATGAAATATGAATGAATAATTAACATGTTTATTTAGCGTATGTTCATACGTGTTTGAAACTCATGAAATGTGACAATTTCATATTCATTGGTTCCGGATATATCGTATTTATTTGCAAAACTCAATGACGGTAGACACATTGTTCAAAATAATTACAATCAAACATCATGTAATATTGTACGAATATTTAGTATACTCCGCATTTACATTACGAACGAGTAGATGTTGCAGATTTAAACGCACGAGTATTTTTATTTCCTTGTCGTGAAGGATTTAAATGTAGCAGAGAAAGTTAGTACTGTGTTCACAAGAAAAACAAGCTTAAAGACATTTTACTGAATCGAAACACACATGAATGCGAATAAGTATTATTTGTTTATTCCAGCATTTGTGAGTGCTTTTCAAACGTTGGAAATACCTCTGATATCAAAAACGACCTTACTCTTGTCGTTTTAAAGTTGCAAGTGGAAATTGCTTCGGATAGCATGGAGCACCACCGCCGCCGCCCCGTGTGCATTTACAAAGGCCGATGGAGCCGTTCGTACTTTTTGCTCGCGATCACGACACCGGTAACGACTTCCCTCGCAAACGTGGGCGAAAATGCAACGATTCCGAAATACGCGCGAATAACCTCCGCCGTGCCGCCCGAGTCGCTTAGTCGCTCGCGCCCTTTGTACCATTCGAACACAACGAGCAAAATGCACATCGATTGTTCGAGTACTAACGGAAATATTGTCGCCCGTGTGAAAAATGAATATTTTTCCAACTGAGCGTTTGTCGTCGGAATTTGTCACTTTTAAATTTAGCCACTCAAACACGAGCTACGCCATATACATTTCGCTATAATAGCGGGTGGACTTTTAAAGCTATGTTCGCGAAACTCGTTTAAATCGACGGTCTGTCTGGCCGTGGTTCGCGAGACGGTTTTCTGTGAAAAATTGCATGCGGTGTGGAGGCTGAGCGGCGCTTTTACCCCAGTTTCGAAACGGGCGAAGTCACGGCACGGGCTGGCGATTTCCTCAGACCACGCGCCGTTCAATTTGCCAGGGCACCCGAAACGCATCTGCCAGCTAAATAGGTCGGTTCGTGCCTCAGCCGCAGGCTCGCTTTAAGTCATGCTAAACGCTTCCATAAAACGAAATGAACTGAATAACAAAAACAAACATGTAGGGAAATAAAGCTGAGGTCATACCTAGTCTGGTTTCCAATTTCTAAAAAAAATATAAAAAGCAGTAGTTATGCAGAAAGAGCAGTGCGATTCTAGTGCTTTTATTGCCCGTGGGGTGAATGGTAGGTGAGTAATTTGGCGCTCTGACCGCAAGAGCCGCGCGTGTTTATTAGAGACAAAGACCTCACCGCCTCGACCCACGATTTGCATAACGGTCTGTGTCGTAATTAGAAACCATCTCGGACGTCCCTCCTTTGTCCCGTCAAGTCTGGAGGGTACATCGTCAAACGCCTTCTATTTAGACGCTCAGGAGATAAACTGTATAATCCAACGAAATGTGCAACGTGTTTCAGCGGAACGCAAAATGTTACTGAGCTCTCTTTGTGGACAAAACTGTAATAAAGTTCGGTAAAAAGAGCAAACTTCATTTTCCGCGTTTCAACATTGTAACTCAAGTTGTTGGAAAAGATCGTTAAATAAATTTAAGATATCATGAAAGTTAGTTTAATAAGGAACCGTTTGAATAATGTCAGAAGCACTGTGAGTGTACACTTAACGTGACTATCGCAGTAAATTAGTGTCTAAGAAAACCGCAGTGTAACACACAACACAGAGGCAGCGAGAGCGTATAACTCATTAACTGGAGGCGCGTTTGCGAGGTCCGCTGTACCGCGGGCCGCGCCGGGATAATGACGCTAAACCGATATCCTTATTTACTGCAAATTGCGTCGGCTCTTACATCTAGTTCACAATGTTACACGGTTTGTGTCCAAAACAAGACGATGTTTTGTTTATATTTGAAGCTCGTTTTATAAACTAAGGTTGTGATTTCATTAGAAACTGCTATTATTTAAAAAGATGTTCGACTTCGACGCGGCTAGTGGTCATTTTCAGGAACACCGTTCCTATATGAATACTATATGTTTGTGTGTGTTTGTCCGTGCGTTTGTCTGTGCGTTTGTCTGTCGCTTTTTTCAAATATTCGAATTTTGACTTCAGATTCGGATTCAGCATAAAAAAGTAGAATAGGAATGTTCAAGAACACCGTTCCTATCTCTTAAGGAAAATGATCAAAATGGCCGTCAAATTAAAAAAAAAAAATTGTTATATAATTGACGAGCCAGGTGTTCCTCTGGCAATGCTTGCTTACGCATTCTCAAGTGGTTATTAATTGTTAATGAAAATTTCTGGTAACACAATATAATATTATCGAAATGAAACGATAGTTCCGCAGCTATTCTTGGGACACAGGCAAGCTCAAATCATGCGTGAAGTCCGTTTGTAAAGGGCACGCATCCGCATCGAGGTTCGTGAACGCGCCTTTTGCTGTCAAATGCAGAGTAAAGTTATCGTATGTTGAATGAAATTGAAATTTGTACCAAGGGTTTTATTTAACGACAACTTGTATAAAATACATATTTAATAAATTCGGCGTTTTCTTGGCAGACTGTTTTTCTAGGAACTACCAAAGATATTAAATGTATGGTTTATTCATATACTTAGTCTGTCCATAAATACTGTTACAATTAAAAATAAACAAAATATTACATTTGAATTTGGAATCTGTCATTTTTATATGATTGTTCATTGATTTTTCTCATTTTGGCGCCAATACATTGTACAATATTTTGCGATATTAAAATGGAGTGGGGTGATAAAGAGAACCGAATCGCTGTGATTGCATGACACAAAGTAGGTATGGAGCCAAATGCAATTTTTAAAACTCTCCATACGCTTGGTATTAGTAAAATGTTTCTGTACCGGGCTATTAATAGGTACAATGAGACCTCCTCTGTTTGTGACAGAAAAAGATTTGGCCGTCCGCGTAGTGTTCGTACGAAAAAGGTGGTCAAAGCAGTAAGGGAAAGAATTCGAAGAAATCTTGTCCGAAAGCAAAAAAAATATTTCGGGAGATGAAGATAGCACCTAGAACCATGTCGCGTTTTTTAAAAGATGACTTAGGACTTACAGCCTATAAGAGACGTACTGGTTATTTCTTAACTGATAATTTAAAAAGAATAGGGTGGTAAAATCGAAACAACTACTGAAGCGGTACGCAAAGGGAGGTCACAGAAAAATTTTGTTTACGGATGAGAAAATTTTTACCATCGAAAGAAAGTTACAACAAACAAAATGATAAGGTGTATGCCCACAGTTGTGAAGAAGTGAGCACGCGTATTCCGAGGGTCCAGCGAGGGCATTATCCTTCATCAATCATGATTTGGCTTGGAGTCTCATATTCAGGCTTAACTGAGGTGTTTTTCTGTGAAAAAGGTGTGAAAACCAGTGCCGTGGTTTACCAAAATACCGTCCTAACAAACATAGTAGAACCATTTTCTCAAACAATGTTCAAAAACAAACACTGGATATTCCAACAGGACTCTGCACCAGCTCATAAGGCACGAAGCAATCAAAACTGGTTGACCGCCCGTGGAATTGACTTCATCGGGCATGAAAAATGGCCCTCTCCTAGTCCAGATTTAAACCCACTGGACTTCAAGACAAGGCACCATTTGGAAGAGAAAGTCTGCGCTAAACCTCATCAGAATTTGGAGTCTCCGACCATCTCTGGTTAAAGCAGCGGCAGAAATAGATATAAATGTGGTGCGTGCTGCGATCCATGACTGGCTGCGTCGATTAAGGGCATGAATTCAAAATGGAGGAGGGCATTTCGAATAATGTAAATAAAATTTTATTGTACATTTAATTACCTTTCATTTCATATATAACTTCTACTAACTAACTAATATCAAAAAGTGTATTATTAATTACATCAAAAGTTTTTCACAGAACTTATGACCTGACTAGGTATTTGTTATGTCTGGAAAGTAGTTCCACTGGAACTATTGGGTGCATATGTGTGCGCCTGTTCTTGCGGCCGGGTGACTTCTTCTAGCCTGTTACTATCCCTGAAGTTTTCTCTGTACTTAACTAATAGCTATATGGACTATATCTACGTATATATAAATAATTCAATTTGATATGGTTCAACAAGTAGCTCGATAGAGGAATCGGACTAGGTTGGTCGACATTTGGAAATGTCAATCAAATCTTTAATACGCAAATGCCTCAATGATTGTAGACCAAAGTCTGCAATCAGTTCACTCTCTGCGCTTGGTATGTTGTAGAGACGTGGACGCCAAAGTACAGTGGTTTGCAGATTGACGGTTGCACTCAACGATTATGAGAACTACCTCGATGTTTGTGTAACGGAAAGAATTTGGAATGAACAAACTAGCCAGAGAACCAGAGTTGTAGACGTAGATAAATAGACTTAGGAGACGGTGGAAATAGGCATGAGAATGAGGCCATTTAAATAATGACGGAAGTGTTAAACATCCATCATCTGGAGTACCAGACTACCGCAAACAAGTAGCTGAAGGCTAGATATGGTGGTAGAATGTGGTAATATCGTAAAGCTCCTTAGGTAAACAAAAATGTGTACTTTTTGAACAAAAAACAATTTGAACGAACTTGTTCTGTTTATTAAATCCGACAAACAAAATTTCGTTAAAAACTAAACTTTTGTAAACTCAATACAGTCGTACATTTCCAACAAAAAGTATTCGCTTTCAAGTCACGTAATTGGAATAAAATATTTAATAACACGACTGTAATATTTTTATATGAAAATATTTAAAAAAGGCTGAACGTTGCCTTTCACATCTCATTTTCCGTTGACCCATAATTTCCTTAAATATTTTTCGGTTAATGCTTTTCGCACAATAAATAACGGTATAATCTTTTTGAAAAGGGTCTTTTGAATCCTGAAATTCCAAACGGGCATTTCCATTGCGTAATGACAAAACCTTTTCGAAGGGCGGTAGTTACAATTTTGCTACCCGTATAATTATAGTTGTTTGTGTGTTTGTGTTTGATATATCGGGCAAGTTGCTAGTTTCAGCTAACAATTAGCGTCCGGAGTTATAATAAATCGGTATTGTTTTTGAAATGGCCATTTGCACAATATGCCATGGCCTGCTAATAGGATATCAAACTATTGGTTCCAAATGATATTCATTACCATTTCAGCTGCCACGGTTTCATGAAATAATTGAAACAAGCTGGTACCCGGTACTGCCGTTTCTACTATTTATTTTTTTATTTATATTTTGTTACTTTTAAATCTATAATTTAGCGCCTTTCGTAAGCTGGTAATAAAAATATTAAAAACGACATCAATGCACTGGGATATTCTTATTTTTTTTTTATTCTATGACCTTTGCGCAAGTGTTAATAACAATTTGACAAAGTTTTTTTGATAAGATGGACGGTGAAACAAACAAACAAATCTAAATTTTGATGTATAAGGTACATGTATTTCAATCACAGCTACATTTTTGTCATTCCGTATCGCAGTGTAATTGCGTTATTGAATGTATACAAAACGAGCTTGGCTGGAGGACACTGATTAGGACCACAGGTCATGCATTGTGGTAACTTATACTCTGAGTCAACATTTAGGCTACTTCTTACCTCGGAAACTTTATAGTTCGTCCATAAAATTGAAAATCAAACCCCATGCGGCCAGTAGCTAGACTCCTCAATATGAGCCAGAGTATGAAATTTACGTTTTAGTTAATATATAATTATAGTGCACAAGTACCCATTATTATTTAACTAACGTACTTTTTTCTCTTGTCCACAGAATACTATAGACATACGGAAACCTAACTCAAGTCTCAGAATATCAATGGTAAGTGTAACACAAAACATGCACAATAGATACTTGTTACAAACACTATATAATTGTAAAAAAACATGTTCAATGAGCAATAAGTTTAATAACTCGATAATTCACTTCGCTAATGTGGTGAGAGTTCCTTTATTAAAGCTCTGCGCAAACGTAACAACTTATAGTGACAGGTTACGGCAACTGCCTTTAGAGTTAAAACGACTTTTATGGATACAATAGTGTGAATTATGGCTACTTACGTGAAGGAATATCATCAGCGAGTTGCCACACCCGCTAATGCAGTGACTCCTCAGGAGCTTACTGATGCCCTCACCAAATCATAAGAATACAACAACCCTCTAAAGACTTTTATTTCAGTGATGTATTCTGTAAAGTACAAGTACGAAACCCCATTCAGGCATCTTATTTAAATACTGCTATGCTCTACTTCTCCTTTACCGGAACCTCGTACTAATTAATATGGTGCACGACGTATTGACGAGTTTGTCAGTGATTGTAAACAAAACGGTAAATAACTAAGTACACTTCAAAATAACATGCGAACGAAAGTCACGGCGACAACTATCTAAAGATACACGCATTTTTAGTTTTAAACCTTTCGAGCCAATTAAGGCTAAGTAAATTTTATTATTGTTTATTTTAATTTCGACATCTGCTAATGTTGCTATATGTTTGACTATCCCTTCAACTACATGAACTGTTAGTTACAGCAAGATATTCAATCGCGGCACGTTTTACTTAGAAGTAATCGTCACTTTTACATTTATTTTGAAATAGTCTACCAATTAATTGTTAGACGCTACGTCTGTAAACTGCCTTAGTAACTAACCACAGGTCGATTGGTGTTACTTTCGATATTAAAGTGTAATAACCTGATTTACTACTTGTTTATATAAGAGTTTATCTTCGTATTATTATAATGTGTTTTTTAGTGAGACTCATAAAAAAGTAATAAAGAAATTTATGTTGATAAAGCTATAATTCTTATAATGCTTACTTTATAGGTACTTTTTACTTGTGAATTTAATGGTTTCTAAGTTGGAACACTGTAATTTGTTATTAGCATATTGATTATACAGATGGGTTCGCTTCTCATAGATCCGTGGGAATTGTATTTGTGTGCTATACATAGTGTTTAATATTTACTTTTCCAATTAATAGTCATTTATATATATATACTAGTGTTTGCTTAAGTGGCATAAATGGTGAATTTGCATATTTGCAACTTTTTTCTGTACTGTTTTTGAAAAAAGAAAATAGGTTGTATCAAAGGAGAATATATATATATATATATATATAATACCAAGTGTAATATACCAGTAAGCTCCTAAGTAGTAGCTGTGTATATGTATATTTTTTGTGAGGAATCCCAGTCGGGATCTGCCGTACTTGTTTGCTTAACAAATCATCTAACGAAATGATCGTCGGACCAACGGCTTAAAGTGTCTTTCTGAGCTCCGAGGACCTCGATAAACTAAACTTATCCGCAAACTGACTGTGTTGACGCTACTTAACTTTCGTTGTCGATTAGACTGACACGCGTATCGCGCCTACAAGCTCCTGGAAATACGTACAAGTGTTGCAAACTAAACCCATATTTCTATTTACTTAAATAACCAAAAAGCCACGCCTCTTGTATTTTACCTAGTTAACATAAACAGAAAGAACATAAACACGCCTACCCCGTAAGTTGTATCGCTGGACACGCTAATATGCCATCAGACATGCAGATTTATTCAACGTGTTATCCTACGATGGAATATTATGAAGTGTCAGCAGTTTCATATACCTTTTCTTTTCGTTTGCGTCTGGATTGGTCGACCTGTGTAACTCGCCGTCGCTTCAATCGATTGCACTAATTAAGTTACTATCAGAAATTGCCAACAAAATACATTTTACAATAAGAAAACCTTACTACAATTTTATCAAAAAGATGCAATGAACAGACTTTGTCCGTAAAATTTGAAAATCTTGCAATTCTATCGAAAACCCTGCTAGATTTATTCCGTTACTTATCCATTAGGATTAGCGGGGTCCCCTCCCTAAGCCTAAGGATTTGGCTAAGATATTGATTTTGACACGGAGCGACTGCCGTCAGATCTCTACAATTCAGAGGGAAAACCAAATCTTTCTTAGTTATACACACAGTTACATTCCACGTCTTTTGAAATATAATGCGGCGGATTTTGGACGTGCGGTTTTCCTCGCGATGTGTTGCTTCACCGTACAAGTGATTACTACAAATATATACATAAATCCGCGAATTTAATGATACATGCCCAAATCAAGATTCGAACCAGGTACCAATCGGTTAATAGGCTAGTTCGTTATTCACTAGGCTATCACACCTTTTTTTGCTTGGAGTAGTCCAACTCTACCAAAAAAACTGAGCTATGAAAAATATTTACCCATTTTATGAGGGAGAAAACAAGCATACACATCATCTGATGGTAGCACTACCATTCATTCGTAGCTAGGAATGTCTACCGATCGATTACCAGACTTCTTAGGAAAATGGAAAGATATCACTTGTTCCCCATCACGTGTTTGTTCTGGAAATTAAGGAACTGCGAATTTGTTAGAATATTATTCTCTTTATAGGCTTGCGATGATCTTCAGAGATAATACCACCCTCACAGTCTACAAACATAGCTCAGGTAGAGCGCAGATATATTTACTTGGAAGTAGTCCTACTCGAAGAGTTACCTCCTCCCCCCTACAGAGAACTACAGCTTAGTAGCGGTGGTAAGAGATACAGATTTTGCTGCAGAAATATAACGTTAACTACTTTTGAATTAGACCTTTACCAGACTACCGTCTACCGTTTCCAGCTAGAAATGTTAAAGCCACGTAAACAATATTATCTCTTGCTACTTAGAAATTACCTTACATTTAATCCCAAGGACTTTCATTGGAGAGCATAAGCATAACAGAATCATCCAGCTTAGACTTCCAGGCTGTTTGTCTATAAAAAATATACATTCAGTGCGTATTTAAATGCAAAAGCAACTACTTAGTTATTAGTTATTCTGTGGTAAAAGTATAACTGAGTGCATTTCTCGCTCCAAGTAAATGAGGTTTACAGAGCTAATTATGAGTAATGACTTGTTCTGCCGGTGAACACTTCAATTCCCGCCCGAGCTCGTTCATTTTTATTTTCTTCCATTTTCCCCAAGTTTATGTTCCAAACGTAACCCTTGGCTTCAATTAGGTTACTTCATATTTCTCGGCAAAGATTTGTTTCCAACTGTTTTCGAATACAAAGAATTGGTTCTTTGTATTACAGAATTACATTTTTATATACGTTTATCTATCTGATAGTAAGCTGCTACTTAAAAAAAGTTGATACGACGTGATAGATCACTCACGCATTATCGAGAGGCAACCGGCACTAGAACTATTCAAGCGTTTCGGGTGGCATTACTCACTCCTGAAATACAAAAGTACGAAACTCTGAAGACTCACTTAGATTTCTTTGTTCTGTTCCGTTGTTGTTTATCTAGCAACGGACAGACGCCTCTTGTGATGTACTGGCGGACTGGAATTGTGACGGAGAAAAAAAAAGGTGGTGACCTAAAGCGCACGACGATCTAAGGGTATTGGAATATATTGTCGTCAACGAACAGAGTAGAGAGACTAACAACTGAACCAAAGGAAAAGAATTAAATAAGGATTGTATGATTATGAACATGTATTATTAAAATTACTATATTGGAAGAAAAGACACTGATCATAAAGACGATTCTCATTGGCCCGATGATAAATTCTAGCAATAATTAATTAATTAATACAAATAAACAAACCTACTAAAATTATGCTCTTGAACTTGTCAAGACATTTTAATGAATATACCGAATTCTTCTGACGTAGAAATCACATGCTGTAATGAAAATTTCAGTCCATACTCCAGTTCAACTAAGTTTACTTCATTTAAGAGACATTTTTCATTTTTAATTTCAATGGAAGCATACCATTGCTAAGAATGTTCAGCTCGGGTCCGTTCGCAAACATACATCACTGCGATAATTAGCGAGGACCGAGTTGGGAACACGTACGCGTCGAAAATTCGATCCTGGAGCTGTTAATCACAGCCGTAATAGGTACCTAATGTGACAGCTAATTTCCTGTAAGAACTGCCCCACCTTCCCACGTTTTTATTGTCTCAATTCGCGATTCTCGTCACGGACTCCCCCTTCTCCCCACCGCCCTCTGCATCTAGAGGGTGCAGTCATCAAGCCCGAAAACTTGTGAATTAAAACGTGCTTAGATTGTTACTTAAGTTCGAATCGAGGATTGTTACACAAAGTTACACAACTTGGAGGACGACGAGCTGAAAGTTGGCGAATAAAATCTGTTAATAACTCAACGAGTTCGCTTTTCATTTGATGGATGTGCTCAAAGTTTCAGAGAATAACAGCTCGCTCAGAGTTGGTACGAAACACCACTCGGATACTATGTAAATGGTACTAACCGCGTACCTATAAAGTTGGGCTAAGTTCTAAATTCTGCAGCGGAATGGTGTGTTGCAGTTTAAAATTAAAGCAATCAAGTCGCCTTGTCGGATAGCGTGTTGAATGTACACATTGGTCAAGTTATTGTATACAAAGTGAACGCGGCATACTAAGTTACTGCACTAAAATATACGTAGGTGCAGCTTTAATTTTAGAGAGTATCTAAGCCACGGCTTAAGAGGAGAGTTTAAAAATTTAGTACATGTTTTTGATCTGTGTATCATCGTATCTGCTAAAAGGAAAAGTCGAGTAATGCATTTTTGTTTTCATACTTAACATGGTATAAAAAAAACGTGTAATATAACTGTGTGTATTACTAAGATATATACGAGCAGTGATAGCCTAGTGGATAAAGAACCGACCTAGTGACCAACAGGTCCCCAGTTCGAATCCTAGCATGTACCACTACATTCGTGTTTTCGAATTTATGTACATACTAGCTACTCGACCCAGCTTCGCACGGGTGATCCAATCGTTACCAAACTTCACAGGATCACCTGCTGGGCTAACCTTAAGATTCACTTAAAGTTTCATAAAAATCTGCCCAGCCGTTTTTGAGTCCATAGAAGACATACAGACAAACATTCATTTTTATATATATAGAAGATTTGGAGGAGTGCCATTTTTCAGCAGTTACCGTAGCATATGGACACCTGCAAAACCAGAGGCATCAGAGGCACGCGGCCATTGCGGTTTCTATGTGTGAGAATGAATTCCCCGCCGACGGCGAGTGGTGCGATTTTAGAAGGAAGCAATAATTAGAACGTACAAAGGGAGGCAAAATCTCTACACTTAATCATTATTTTATACGAAAAATGAAGTGAATAGAGAATAAACTGTAGAGGTATAAGGTTCTCTAATTTGCAATTCTAATCTATACTTTTATACACTTCACTATTATAGTATATTAGGCGGAAAAGTTTGTTTGAAGCGCTCATCTCTGAAACTACCAGTCGAATTTGAAAATTATTTTTGAATTCTTGGGGAAGGAAATAAGACAACATCACCGTGCGACCCCTAATAAACGAGAAAAAAGAAAGAAAGTAAGAAATTCTCACGGTATACTGGGATACGCGCGAACGAAATCACAGGGATAACGTTATTATATTTACATTATCATTAAAATTCAGCAGAACTGCTAATAACTGTACAAAGCTAAGCTTGTTAAGAGAGGTAGGGCGCATCAAAGCAGCCAGTCTGGGGAAGTACCTCCACCTCACAGAAAACCGCGGCCAAATAGCAACTCCCTAGAGGGTTGTTGTGTTCCTGCGTGTGAGTGACGTCACCAGTAAGCTCCCAAGGAGTTGCTGTGTAAAAACAATAAAGGAGGTATCGTACGAGTGATACTTAATATAACTCAAGCGTTAATAGGCTACGGTACCCGCTTTACATCAGGTGGGCCGTATGTTTGTATGCCTCCCGACGTAGTATAAAAAAAGCTTGTCTATAAATGAGATTAGTTATCTCGTGTTCTTCCAAGCTTCGGAGGACATTCGGAAGCTTGACTTTTTTTATATACAACACGGTAGGCATACAGCATACAACCCACCTGATGTAAAGCGGTTACTGTAGCCTATAAACGCTTGCAATTCGTTAAGTATCACTTGCGATTCAATAAATATCACTTGCGCAAAGCTACCTCTGCTGCCAACACAGTAACCCACTCACTCACACGCAGGAACGCAACGACCCTCTAGGCCCTAGAGGGTCGTTGCGTTCCTGCTTCCTAGGGAGTTGTTATTTGCTGTTTTCTGTGAGGTGAAGATACTTCCCAGACAGGCTGCTTTGATGCGCCGTACCATAAAATTACGTCCAAATAAACATTTTCTTTCTTTCTTCCGTACCTCTCTTAACTAAATGTTATCTATAGATGACAGCCGTTATACCAAGTCGATAGCCTTCGGGCGGCTTCAAAACGTTGCTACTTTTTGAGCAATGTGGTTAATGACCTTTGAATGAAAGGAGACTTTTATCCCAGCAATGGGATCAGTATAGGTTGACCACGTTATGTTATACTAGACTACCTAGTGTAAAAACAAAAGCCAGATTTTTCCTCAACCATTGGACATTATTGGCAAGCTGTGACTGCAAATTGAACACACTTGAAACAGCTTCGACGCTAACTTAGTGCCTCTTGTACCCGCTAACTGGATCCGTGCTCACTCGTATTTAGTGCCGGCCATACCACAGATTGGAGTTTCGACTTTGAAAGATTAGCATTTTACTTACTTTAGACCCTAGAGATCGAATTCCCCCGAGCACTCTCCATAACTTTTGGTCGAGGATTCTTCAATTGAAGACGCTTTTTCAATTCCATTCACATTGCAGGAGCGCATTCTCGTTCCATTTTAATGGGAACTCTGCGCTGATACGTGATGCAATTAATCTAGGAAATATTCTTTGGCATCTAAATGCAAATGAGATATATACATCTACGGCAATTCTCTGGGCAGACACAATGAAAATTGTCAAGTGCGAATCGAACTCGTGTAGCGGAGATTCCGTACGTGCCTTGGACAATGTAATTAAGTACTCTTCGAATATCTTTATTGTATGTAATAACAATCTATCTCCAGAATGCATACAAGCAGGTAATGTGAATACATATGGTATAAAAGTGCACTTATCCCTACAAGAAATCCCTTCAGTCAACATTCGAATATTACAATTAGGATTGTAAAAGCCTATTGTATTTATTTCTATACTTTCTGTAACAACTCTTTCATTACTATTTATTACTCTTACTCTATTTATTTTACTTAAATGCTCCGAAATATTGTGTTAAACCACATTTCAGAACATCTAAGTAACATAAAAGAGTAGGCGTGTAGTATATTAAATTACTTAAATCTGCCATTTCAGATCGTAAGAGCAATGTAATATTATAGCACGTGATTCGCAGAAAAAGAAGCATCCTCACGCTTCATGCGGACTAATCCGACATCAATAAAAGTAAATTTTGAGCTCGCTCATCAATAACCATTTTGACAGTTAAGCCGCCATTTTTCATTTGGCGCCCAACGTTCAAAAGTAGAAGCCGAACGAGAATCGCGTAGTCAGTCGCGTAGGGCGCGTTCGAAACAAAAAACTTGCTTGTACCAGGACGATTTTAAACATCGAAACTGCATGCACGTTCGTATGTAAACTACTAAACTCCTTTTATTGCAGCTCCTATTTCACTCCACAACTTTGTAACGTTACTAATGGAGCAATGGAAATCGTACCGTGAAATTTAACACCTCTAATGTTTGTTCTAAGGGTGGGGGCCACAGAGGAACTGTAGATCAACTTCCGAGCCATTTATTCGCAAATCGAGTTATTGCTCCTCTCGCAGATCGCTTTACATAGGTCATTTGTGGAAATTACACGTCGTCGCCGCAACTATTTGAGTGTATATTTTCTAAGGATTAATTAGAATTTTCGCCGCGTTTCTTTGAGATTAATGCACCGCTTCCGTGGAGCGAGCTGGCATTTTCTTAATTTCCTCCTTTGAAGCAGTGCATAAGCCGTCATTTATAACATCGCGTGGCAAAGATAAATATGTTCCGATTTATCATAGCCAGCTTAACAAACAGTACTTTATAATAACTGCAGTGCAGTCGCGTTCATTTTAGTTGCACGTTATAACTTATTTTGGATTCAACTGTGTCTCATCGGGGCGTGTTTACTGAATATAACAAAAGCAAATCGAGTTATAAGTGTAACGCGGCGCGTGCGAACACAGCTATCCGTTTATTTTCCTACGTACTGCTTCCGCATATCGGAAATTTAATAATAAGTTGCGTCTGTGAGTAATAACCATTCTGTTTCTGGATTCTACTTATTTTGAAATTACATTCTTGAATAAGGAATAAGATTTTAAAATGAGATAATATATATATACTTATTCAATTAAGACCGGGCTTAGGCAGGCAGCGCGGACGGACCGCGCGGTTTATCGAGAATAGTTATTATACAATGTTGCTATTAAAATATGTAAAATGAAAATGTATTCTTTATTTAAATTTTATAGAAATATTGACTGCCGAGGCCGGTTTTAGAATATCTGAGATGGACTGCGTAGTTGCGACGCCCGGATCGCAACGGCAGTCGTAAATATTACCACGAAATTCAAATAAAGGATACATTTTAACACACTATAATAGCAACATTGTATAATAAGTATTCTTCACAAAATATAATTCAACATGCGTCCCACGTGGACGTATATTTATCGAATACTAAGCGGAGAGTTATCCTGGGTATAGGTATGATATTATTCTATGCGCTGAATGACATAAATATGTTAGATATGAATAAAGTTTAATAAAATTTTGTCAAAAATTCTCCGTTTTGTTGAATTCATAAGCGTTATTAAAATTGGTGGTGACGACCGAGGTCCGATCCTCAAATATCGTGCCGCTCGTTATTATATCGAGCGGTCTCGCAGCACGCTGGCATCACGCGACTTTGACGTCCTAATTGCGGGCGGGGCTGATACCGGCCACGGAACTGACGGTTATTACCGTAGAGGGCTTGGACTTTAAATTATTGTGTATAATTTGTGTCTATAATTTAGGGTTCCGAATAAAAATGAACTGTGTCTTTATAAAATCACTTACATGTAATTTTTATTGGTCTTTCTGTCCGTGTTTAGATAAAAATACAATCTTTAAGTGTGGCGCCGTTTAATAACATTAAAGCGACGTAGCGCATATCTATAGGTTCTTAATAAGTCCACCTTATAGAAGACCTCAGCTATATGACAACTACCGGGGATTGTTGAGTTCCTGCAACAAAACGATGTCATCAGTAAACACCTGAAGAGATGTTGTTTTGGAAACTAGGTTTCCAACACGTATGCGATATCCCTTTTATTATAAGCGTTCATAACTTCATAGGGTACGGTGATCGCTTAAGTTGTCTTATATTAACAAGCGGCCGGTTGCTCGTTTCCCTTCTCACGTAATGAAACGTATTGAGCTCTACAAGTTGCAATATTAAATTTTCAAAACTAATATGCAATGAATTATACTCGTACTTGTCATTAGTTTAAACGTCTCGAAGTATTCAATCTCAAAAATCTGTCAAAAATATATACAGTATGATCCATGGTTTGCTATGTATCCATGTTTTACTACTTAGGACGCATTTCAGTGGTTCTCTAGAAACCCGCACTTGACTAGGGTTTATATTTAGTTTGCAGTCGGGATACACCTACATAAAATATTTGAATACACATATAAACCAATATTTTATACCAAATAGTTTATATCCTGATAGCAACTTCGTCCACGTGGTTAGCTCTCATCGCCTATATTTTTTCATACCATTAAGATGACAATCAAGCGTACGGTTTGCCTAATGGTAAGCAGTTACCGTAGCCTATGGACATTTGCAACACCAGGGGTGTCACTCGTGCATTGCCAACCCTAAAATCCAAGGCTTGAAACTTATCTCAGGGCTTAGATAATCGTGTATCCCATTTTATGTTGGATATTATAATAGGAATGGCTGAAACAGAATCTAAAATAATAACGGTTAATATCACTGACTAGTACGTGCGTAAAACACCTTACTTGCTTCCTTCCCCTGCCCTCATGCAAGAGTCACCTCCTTTGCGACAAGTTTGTGACACAGTCGCAGGGTTGACGATTCACATAAAACACTAAACAAATGAGGGACGATGAGTCATCACACGGTTATTGAATGCAGGGCAAGATAGAGTTAGATAAGAAGTTATTCACTACTCAACTAAATAAAATCTAAACAAAGTATAAAGTATAATATGTGAGTTAAAAGGCTGTTTAGTAAGAATGCAGCGGTGTTTTTTAAGGAACTGGACTGCTGCAGAAGTTCACCACCTTACAAAATATATCTAAATAACAATTTCAGTGAAGTTCAATTTTCAAATTTCAATTGAAGTTGCTAGTGAGTTCGATAATCATGAAGCAGTTGTTGCTGCTGCATCATTAGGACCAAGGAGTTGCAAAAGACATGCAATATATCTTTTGTTGCTTTTGTAGCAAAAGGCAATAATCACAGCTTCACATCAGGTGGGTTAGAGGGCAGGCATTAGGGCAGTATATCTAATAGAATAAGCCACTTGATATTAAGTGGTTACTGTAGCCTATAAACGCTTGTAACACAGAAACTCATTAGTAGCTTACTGGTCACTCCACTCACACCCATCACAATAACTCCCCAGTGAGTTGTTATTTGACTACGGTTTTCCGTGAGGTCGGTCGTGCTGCATGCGCAGGTGCTCTCGTAAAAAATAGAGTCAACTTCATCTTCATATCTATATTTGCGCACGTATAAAGATTCTCTCACACACTCATCCGTTTCTGTATGTATAGGCATTTATGCTGCGATGGTGCATACAATGTCACGTATGTGGTACTATTGTATTCTGAGAAAGCTTTCACGTAACTGTCTGAAAGGATATGAAGTCTGATTAGAGCGTGCAGTTCGCCAAACATTGTCGCTGTGTGTCACTAATTAAACAAAGGACGCGACGCGTGACGAGTCTGTCGCATGTCGCGTGCCGGCATAACGTCGTAGTCGCCATTAGGGTTGGCAGACAAAGGAAAAACATCAGTAAAGAAAAAAATATGTTAATAAATATTTTTTGTAGTACATCAAGTGATATGACTTATAGTTTGCCTCTTATACGGTTACCGTAGTCTTGACGCTTACAACAAGTATCATTTGTACGATGGAGCCCCTGTTGCGAATGCAGCAACTCGTCACCAGCTCACTGGTGATCTTACTCCCATAACAACACAACCAACACGGTAACACAACCGCCGTCCTGGCATTTAAAGAGGATTTTATTTTCGTACTTAAGTTCATACTACGGTATGACAGCTAAAAAACGAGCAGGAGGCCGAAATAAAAATCATATTCATCTTAGGAGGCGGAAGCTACAACCTTGTTTTTCTGCTGGCTTTTTTTTTACTGTTAAACATTTATCTGTTTTTTTATTAACTTTGTTTTGTGTTATTTTGTTTACAATTCCCAATCTTTTTCAATCAATGCATACAAGTTACTTTTAATGAAGTCGGGTTTATAGTTTTTTTAATTATTAAATTTTATTACAAAGTGTCATCCCTAGTGATAGTTGAAAATAACCCCCTAGCGACCGTATGCGTCGAGCTCGAACAAAATGGCTGCTTAGTGCGCTTGCTTATTCAGTTTGCGCTAAAACATTTAATTGATGCACTTTGCCCGACAATGGCCATGGGACTTAAATAAAACACCATTTACTTTACCCTTTTTATGTATCCAACTCTACGCTAAAGATAATTAAGGCCAGTTTTAGTTAAAGCTGTTTTAGATTCCGTTTCGTTTAGTTCAACGGTTGGTTGGAAAAAAATCCTTTGGGAAAATAATTATTTTTACCGAAAGGACAGTTTGAGCTCGCAACGAAAAAATTCAGCAGCGGTCGTTGAAAAATATCAAAGGAAACTGATTTTGCAGTAAATATACCTGATGTGTGCACTTGCTTATACATTCTGAGCACAAACCAAATAGGTTTTTAGAGTGTCCGTGTAAACGCATTTAACTTTGTCTTTTTGGTTGACATATTATTTTTAATTACTGCACGTACTGCACAAACTTTTATTATTAAATAATTATACAGAGGGTTATTATACCCTGTGTAATTATTTACTGATAAAAGTAGATATCGGTGATGAAGCATTATTAGTATTATTACACACATAATGAAAGCATGGAATTATGCAAAAACAAAACATAAACTTAAATCATAGGAAGTAAATCCTACGCACGTAAAAATACTAATTACAATGATTGTTAAATCGATCGTGAACAACCGAATAACTTTTGTATGAAACGTTCAAAGAACGTTCACTATTGAAGCCTTCTTTTGACTTTCAACAGTGGTTTGTATCCATCGCTCCCTGCGATCTTCACTAAAATGTCGGTTCAACGTGATAGAGCAATCCTACTAATATTATAAATGCGAAAGTTTGTATGTATGGATGTTTGTTGCTCTTTCACGCTTAAACGGCTGAACGGATTTGAATGAAATTTGGCACGTAGATAGATTATGATCTGGATTAACACATAGGCTATGTTATTTGACTTCACGCGGGCGGAGCCGCGGGCAGCAGCTAGTACAATATACATTTAGCTTTTTTTAAAGTAGTTTCCTGCATGTCTTGTAGTAAAATCGTATTGATGAAAAATAATTCCGACTCTTTCGGCATCCATACATTGCTGCTGCATCATTATCTATCTATCTATATATATAAAAATGAATGTTTGTCTGTATGTCCTCTATGGACTCAAAAACGGCTGGGCAGAATTTGATGAAATTTTCAGTGAATCTTCAGGTTAGCCCAGCAGGTGATCCTGTGAAGTTTGGTAACGATCATATCACCCGTGCGAAGCCGGGGCGGATACCTAGTACCATATAAATTAATAACGATCTCTGCAATTATAGCATACCTAATCAAAACTATTGCTAACATGGTTATGTAGTTTTAATGACAGGCTGCATTGAATTAATGTCTTCTAGGTTTTGGAGTAAGCCCCATGCGGTTTTTTGACGGTTATGCTAATGCGGCTTCTCCATCGTCTTTAGACGTAAACCAACCTTATATAAGTATGGAACACGCGGCCAAATAGCTAAGAGATACTCTACCGATAGAGACTTGGTGCATAACGATATTAAATGTGCAGACCGACTGGTTAAATACTAATATAATATAATATAATATAATATAATATAATATAATATAATATAATATAATATAATATAATATAATATAATATAATATAATATAATATAATATAATATAATATAATATAATATAATATAATATAATATAATATAATATAATATAATATAATATAATATAATATAATATAATATAATATAATACAATACCTTTCAGAAGCCTGCAATTAAAAAGCAACTCCCTTGAATAGCAACGTACGAACGATACTCTTAGTATTGCAAGCGCCAGTAGGCTACAGCAACTAAACATTAAAACCTGATATCACCAGAGTGGAGGTAATATGCAGATAACCTCCCATCCCGTGTTGCCCTTCGTGGTTGTCAAAATCATCTTGACAAATGTTGCCACAAAAAAAAACAATATTTTCCCACAAAAAGGCCACCAGTCAAAATTAGACAGGCATTAATTTAGGGGCAGGTCTATGAATGATTGCGTGACTCGAAAACGGCTGTTTTTTCACATCCCTAAATAAAAAAGGTTGAGTTATGCCCGACCTATTTCTGCGGCTTACACACGCGAGCGTACATACATACGGGGGTGTTATTAAAATGTTTGTTTCTGTGGTTACACATTGTATTGTAAACGTCAATTTGTTTATAAGTTTTACAATTTCTTTATGGGCGCGATTGTACTCGAGAATTCATAATTAGGCGCAACTGCAATCTCTTTCATTTTTCTATGCAGTAAGGTGACACAACTGTTTATTTTATTCCAAATATTAGTCTTTTTATAACAGGCAAATAGACTCGCAAATATTCGGAAAGCAATACCATAGACAATACGGTAGCCACGTACTGACTAAATCTACTCACAAAATAGCTACTTAATTCGAACACGTCTGTTCTGCACGTTGATAACCGTTTCCATGACGCAGCTTTTTGACTATCAGTACTGTGCTCATGGATGACAATAAATGCGTAAACATTTCATGTCTAAAATCTTGCAGGTCTTTCATATAATGAATCGCAGTAGAGTCGAGTTTATGGGTGGCATATTTTTGTGAAATAATGATAAAGCTTGGACTACTTTGACCTCTCGTCGACGGCTGGGAATTCATTCTCGCGCACTGGAACCGTAGTGGTCGTGTACTGTGCAGTTAAACTGTAAAGTGCGGAAAAGATGTGAAGAGGTTTTTACAGAGGTCGGCAACATACTATGTATAAACCTATTCATGATACCCCTGATGTTGCCAGTATCCGTAGACTACGGTAACGTTTTACCATCAGGCAAGCGTATGCTTGTTTGCCATCTTAGTAGTTTGACAAATACTGGCCAATATACTACTAATGTACGAATTGTTATGAAATTATATTTTTTTTACTTTTTTGGCACAGATTAACGTTTTTTTTTGTCAGAAATATTTAAGGTGCTGCATAAATTTGAATACTAAAACCCACGTCTGTGAGGCATCAGCTTGTGATTAATAAATGAATCGTTTCCTATCCGTCTGTACTGACAAAAGCGTGTAAACATACATTTTTACGATGAAATCAATTCATTTCCTAGCGTTCCGTTTCCTAACCCAATAGGATCACAAGGTCCACTACCTAAACCTAAGTGTTTAGCGAAGATGTTGATTTTGACATGGATTGACAGCCGTCAGTCCTCCACGACCCACAGGGAAGACCAGATCTTCCTTTCGAGTGGTCACGCGTCTTTCGAAATACAATTACTTGGACGTGTGCTTTTCCTTTGCAGTCGAATAAGTAATAGTTATTTAAGTGTACATAAATCCACCAGGATTCCAACCAGAGACTCGTCGGTTTTTTTTTTATACTACGTCGGGAGGCGTACAAGCATTCGGCCCACCTGATGTAAAGCAGGTATCGTAGCCTATTAACGCTTGCGCTATATTAAGTATCGCCCGCGCGATGCCTCCTCTGCTGCTTACACAGCAACTCCTTGGAAGCTTACTGGTGACCTCACTCACACGCAGGAACACAACAACCCTCTAGGGAGTTGTTATTTGGCTGCGGTTTTCTGTGCGGTGGAGGTACTTCACCAGACGGACTGCTTTGATGCACCCTACCTCTCTTAAAACATCCAAACCAAGACAAAAAGACATGTTCATGCACACAAATGTTTGCCTTGTGTGGGAATCGTACCCACGAGCGTTGGTATCAAAGTCCGGTCATTCACGACTGAGCCACCGAGCTCGTCAACTTGCCAGATTGATGATGAATAACGTTCACTAAATTTTAAGCCAGTATTGGAAATGTTTTTCGACTAGTAAGTAGACTTTTCTTTTCATTTTTTCGTAGTACCCCATGTTTGATAAAAAAAACAAATATTAGTATTATTAATGAAAGGTCAACCAAGCATATCAGAGGGGTAGTAATTTTTAATACACAGCGTTACAAAGATCTTTATCTCCCCCACTCTTTTAATCGGTGACAGCGTGAAATCATTGAAATTTAAAATTAATTATTGTCTCGTGTGTTACCAGTGTCAGTTTCATATAGATGTTATTCAGCGCAGTAGATTAGTTAATCGTTTTTGGAATACTTGTCAGGAACACCGTTTCTATATGAAATCTATATGTATGTCTGTGATTCGCATTCAGCATAAAAAAGTAGAATAGGAATGTTCAGGAACACCGTTCCTATCTCTGAAGGAACATGGTCAAAATGGCCGACAAATTAAAAAAAAAATTGAATTGTTATATAATTGACGAGCCAGGTGTTCCTCTGGCAATGCTAGCTTGCGCATTCTCAACTGGTTTTATTTGGATTCAATAGGATAGAAAGAACATCTTGAAAATATAAGCAAGATTAGAACCTTTGCTTATACAGCGTTTGGAGGCATTGGAGCATACGGCCCGCATAACAACTGACAACTGATAAACATACGTAAATACATTTTTTTTTTGTAAATACATACTTATTATACCTAGAAAATACCTAGACCAAGACAAACAGACATGTTCATGCACACAAATGTTTGTAATGTGTGGGAATCGAACCCACGAGCGTTGGTGTCAAAGTAGCGTAACCGCGCGTTTCACCACTGCGCCACCGAGCTCGTCATAATAAATATGTGCATAACTGCGAAAACACGAATTTAGTAGTACATTCCCCCACCAGGATTCAAACCGGGGCCCAGGTGGTCAATAGGCGGCCTTATCTACTGGGCTGTCACTGCTCTTAATGTTGGGCTGTTTTGATGCCTATCTCTCTTATAAAGAATCAGATTAAGACAAACAGACATATTCAATCACACAAATGTTTGTCATATGTGCAATTCGAACTCACGTGCCTTGATATTGAAGTAGCATTGAATTGAAGACTCTACCACCGCGCTCGTTAATTCTAGTTTTATAATTTCGTCGCCGAACCCGCAAAGAAGCAGAAATTTCATTTAGAATATATCCTACGAAAGCCAAAAAATGAATTTAGTAACGATAGTAAAACCGATTTTTACTTTCATTTAGTAACGAAGGTAGAGCCGATTTTTACTTTTATTTAGCAACGAAGGTAGAGCCGATTTTTACTTTTATTTAGCAACGAAGGTAGAGCCGATTTTTACTTTCATTTAGCAACGAAGGTAGAGCCGATTTTTACTTTTATTTAGCAACGAAGGTAGAGCCGATTTTTACTTTCATTTAGCAACGAAGGTAGAGCCGATTTTTACTTTTATTTAGCAACGAAGGTAGAGCCGATTTTTACTTTCATTTAGCAACGAAGGTAGAGGGCAGCAAATGCATCGGTTTTATTTCTATCTGGTTTAGCTGAAGAGATAGTATAAATAATCTTTACTTTTCTACGCTAGTTTGGGAATAATTCGAGTAAATATTTAAGAAAATATTAAAAATACTAAAATACCTATTCTTAAACCTTGAATACAACTATTCGTACGCATTCGTATTAAGGCGACACCTCGATCGTGAAGCTTTAAAATGGCTCCGCCCAATCACCCCGCGCCCCTCAAGTGACACTCTACGCTCGATTTGTAAAATTTGAAATTAGCGCCTAATAGGTAACCTGGGGTCAACGTATAGTCAATGCAAACGAACAGAAAAGCTACGGAGTCGCGTCACACCTAAATAAAATTATAATATCAATATTTAATAAAAAATATTGATTTAATTATTATATAGCTTTATACATACTGAACCAAACATATTTATTTAAGCTAGACGGAAAACAATAGTAATAATAGTAATAAAAAACTACAGAAACGTATTCACTTTTAAAAGTTTATTGAAAGAGAAATTAATGACATCGTTTTATGTTTATATCTCTACAAGTTAACATGTCTCTACGTTATACCTTTAATGCTATTTTTTAGAGCACGAAGAGTAAACATTTTATTACAAGCTTTTAGCAACTTTTAGTGCATAAAATGGTATACGGCATCTACACAACTTTCACGCGTCATACCTAACATCGACGAATATATCATTCAGGTATCTACTGAAAGATTGCGTACCTAAATGATTAAGAAATTGTATATTTTGATCATTAAATGTAAATTTAACCTTTACCAAAAATTTATCAAGCACTTGGAATCCAATCAGCGAAATGTGAAAAAAACAACCAATATTTTAGGGTATCCTTCGAAAGAATAAATTATAATGATTAATTTCATCTAATGATATAGATTTATAAATTTATGGAAAATATTTAGTTTTAACATTCAATTATCACTAAGATTTTAAAAATTGCTGTTTTTGACCCTAACCGTTATGTAGCTAAATAAATTGATAAAATTATAATTTATAAAATTAATTTTTATTCCTTGAGCCTCTTTAATGAGCACAAATCTTGATTTGGTGCCTTCACCACCAGACTACATTCAAGCTATTTCACGTAATATATATAACCGCTATGAATAAACAAACGTCTTGAAGTACTCGTTTATCCTTGGCGCTAATTTTGGATTGGGATTGCAACAAACATATTTTTAAAGAGTAAATAGCTCTAGCCATCCACCTTGCTTGATGCATCGCCAGGATCCAGGAGGTCTGATTTTAATTTTTTTCTCATTATCTCCTCCTAGGAATATAATGGATAGTTCAATTACTTCCCGATAATCGTCACGTACAATGTTTTTTTGTAATTCTTGATTATAAAATATCAACAATTCTTTTATTATTGTATTATCAAAATGTTGTGTGACAATATCGGTGTACGATTGAATAGCAGCAGGATTAATAGTTTTCCAGTCGTCTCTAAATTTTTTGAACATTGGGATATCAGGGCTGCTTGTGACTTGGTGGATTTTTGATTCGATTTGACACAGCTTTACCTTGATCCTGGCCGGAAAAGCTCTCTAGTTTGGGTACAGCCAGAAGTTGTTCATTTTCTCTAAATGAAATTAAAATTGGCAGGCGTTCTTCTTTAGGGCTTCTCACGTCCAGACCAGGTAACAATTTCCCATTCCAGTAAACGGTCACCATTTTAGACATATTATTTTGAAAATCTGATTTTATAGATTCCGCTCTATCTTTTCTACTCTGAGTGCTAATGCGTTGACAGACGATTTGTTTATCGGTAAATCATCACAGCTAAAATCTAGTGCTTCTATTACAGCCTGAAGTATATAGACAGAATCCCTTATGCTTAATTGAGATCTATCTAAATCTGCAACTAACATAGGCGTGATAAAGTCTTCCTTCCTCGTAACACATTTGGTCATGTCTTTTTTTCCTCTTCTTTTAATTTTCTCTGTTTGGTCCTTTCTTCTTTTTCGGCTAACTTTTTTTTGTGCGCCTGCTAAACATCCTGGATTATTTATATAAATATTTTGTCTTCTTCTATTGTAATCCGTTCTAAAGCATCAGCGTGTGCTATATCGAATAAACTATCTAAATTATTTTGAAAGTCCTCACGGCGCTTGTAAACATCTTGTATTTTTTTGGAATTTTTTTGCAACTCCCTCCTGGTGAAGATTCACAAGTTATTTTACACAGTTAGGTATAGCTCTGGTAGGGATCCTAGCTTTTTCCCTAAATATAATACACTCTCGAATGACTAGGTATGCGCTTTCACTAACAGTCAATTTAACTTCGCGAATTTTATAAAAAAGTACAGGAAGAACTTAACGGTTAGACGGTAATTTTGCGCCTATTATTTGATAATTTACGTCTCCAACTAAGAAAATACTTGATTTATTGCTTCTCAATTCCACTGCCATCTTATAAAAGTTAAAACATTACGTATTAATCACGAGAATAACTGACATTCCAAATTAATAGACGGTTAGGTAATTATGACGAAGTTAACGATGCTCTCTCTAAAGTTATTCTTTGGTTTAGTGTTAATAATCTGCTTTTAAATGATAAAAAGACTAAAGTAATTAAGTTCTCAACACCTAATGTAAGACAGGTGGCTACCAATGTACATGTTAATGGAACTAATTTAGCCTCTGTGGAGACAACTGTGTTCTTGGGTATAACAATTGACTCCAGACTACAAAGGGGCCCACAAATTGAAAAATTATCAGGAAAACTAAGTTCTGCAGCCTATGCAGTGAAAACTATTAGACGGCTCACTGATATTGATACGGCTAGAATAGTTTATTTCAGCTACTTTCATAGTATTATGTCATATGGGATTCTTCTTTGGGGTAACTCCGCGGATATTAACACCATCTTTTTATTGCAAAAGAGAGCCATAAGAGCTATCTACAAACTTGGTCCCCGGGAGAGCCTTAGAGAAAAATTCAAAGAAATAAATATTTTAACAGTCGCATCGCAATATATCTATGAAAATCTTTTGTATGTCCATAAAAACATAGACTCATTTTGTAAAAAGAGTGATACTCATAGCATAAATACTAGATATAAGCATAATCTTGTGTTATATGCAAGCCGTCTCCACAAAACAAGTAATTATTTTATGGGGCAATGTATACGGTTCTATAACAAACTTCCCAGCAATATAAGAGATTTGTCAATAAACAAATTTAAAACTACTATTAAAGCCAAATTGTGTAGCAGGGCATATTATAAAGTATCTGACTATATTAATGATAAAAATGCCTGGGAGTGAGTCGATCCAATTATAATGTAATTAACAAAATATGTAAATTTGTTTGGATACCAAAAGAGGGATGCCTGAGTTTTTTGGCAGTATTTTTATCAGTGCTCACCTAGTCATAAACTGCACGGTAGGGAAAAAAATTGTGACGATTCCAAACAAATGTAGCCATTTTTACGGAATAAAAAGATTTTGACTTTGAATTTGAACAAATGAATACCGCGAGTACGCGCGGCACTGCCGCGCAACTTGTATGAACCTGTTTCGATGTAATTCGGCACGGATTATCGTAATCCAAATAAGTTAAAAATTAATTTCCGAGTGTTTTAAAAGCAAATGAACAAAACTAAGACCTATGCGTTAGAAAATAAAAACTTTGAAAAATAAGGGACACCCTAATATACATATATACAAATAGATTTTATAATCTATTCATATTTAAAAAAAACATGTGACAAATGATTTTCTTGCTGTTTCATAACTTTAACTTTAGTATACTGACATTTATTGTATTTTACTTATGTATACTCTGTATTTTGTATTGTTGTACGTTTCCTTGTTATTTATTAAACTCTCAAGAAGAAAGAACCAGGACCATCTCTGATGTTGCGAAATAAATCTAATCCGTACAATAGTTCAATACTAACCAAAATGTATAGAATAGATGAGTTTTTTGTGATTTCAGTGTTGGTTCATAGTAAATATTATTTGTTTTCACGAATACCATGGGTATAAGTATACTATCTATCTATATCATCACGCTAAATCCCTCGTGAGCGCCACATGACTCTGTACTTACACACCTCGCTCGCTTCTTTAACATGAAACATACCGAGTTTTTTTAAAAACTATCAAAATACACTATTTTACTAGTAATTATTTTAATACAAAAAAAAAACCTCCACTGGTTTTCTATCTTCTGATTGGATAAATTTCCAACGTAAACTAACCTTCACCTACGTACAATGTCTAAGTCGGAGTTCGGTGAGCTTATAATGGTTACTATGAGTTTGTCGTCCCGTATGACACTTACGTTAAAGTAGCATATAAATCGAGTAGTGATTCTTCTGGTGGAATATGTTTATTTAGTAAGTTTCTCCTAAAAAACAAAACAGCAAAAATATTCTATTTTATTTTTAATACAAAGAAATAAAGAGTCTCCACTGGTTGCTATGTGCTGAGAGCGCGAATCGTATTGGTATAAATTTCCAACGTAACCTGACCTCCACCGACGTACAACTTCTAAGACGGAGTTCGGTCAGATTATAATGGATATAATAGGAGTTTGACGTCCTATATAGGTACACGGTCAGCCTGTGGATAATGTATACCAATTATAAATAAATATAAATAAATAAATATTGTCGGACAAATTACACAGCGCCATCTAGCCCCAAAGTAAGCGAAGCTTGTATTATGGGTACTAGACAACTGATAAATACATTTTTTTTTGTAAATACATACTTATTATACATAGAAAATACCCAGACCAAGACAAACAGACATGTTCATGCACACAAATGTTTGTACTGTGTGGGAATCGAACCCACGAGCGTTGATGTCAAAGTAGCGTAACAACGCGTTTCACCACTGCGCCACCGAGCTCGTCGATTATCAAATGTTACTGTTTATTCCTGCAAAAAATAACTCTTATTTAATGCAGTTTTATATAGAGTTATTAAGTAAGCAAAATTTAAAAAAAGTTTGAAGAGGAATTAAATAGCTTGGGCCAACCATACCTAGGAACTGTTCTAAAAACTAGAAATATGTCTACACAATGTTACTATAATATGTTTAATGAATATAATAATTAAAAAAAATAAATACCTTGTCTTGTTCGCCTCCGCCATTCTACGAACATTTTCTTTGTATTTTTATTCTATATATTTTCTTTTTAGTGTTCCCCATTATTACAACAGTATAATAAATATATATAAACCTATAATATTTTTTACTACTTATATCTAATAATAATACACTTACGCTAAATACTATAATATTGAATATTTACAACTATTAATTATAAAAACTTCGGTGTCGCGATGTTAATGGAGCGAGCTCGAGCAGACAGCCGACATGGGTCTCACCTCGAAGCAGGCTGCAGCCGGACTGGCCCATGTAGTTAGTCAACGCGTTTATAATCCTCATTACCGCACAATAAGGTCGAAAACACGTAGCACCCAAGATGAATGTGATCGCTTAGAAATTGTCAGAAACTTAAAATATTTTAAAAAAATTTCATGTTTCAGTTATCAAAATATGCAGCAACCATATTGTAAACATAGATATTACTAATAGATTTAAGTAATTTTGAAGCGTATAAACAGAACAACTTCGTTGTAATTTCAAAAATAATGAATTTCAGGAGGTGTTTTCGAAAGTAATTATTATCGTATCAATTTTACACAATCGCGTATTTGAGCAAGCAAATTCAAGATAAAGAAATGAAGTTATTTATATTAAAATCTTAGATCCGTCAGTTTAGTCATTAGCCTATACTATTCGATGAAAGTTGGTCTAATTTTTCGATGTGTCGCCTTAAGTACTCGTAATTTTGAAAGTTGCAAACGACAGAATCTCAGTTTTGACCTGAACAGATAATACCAATATGCTATCCTCAGTTATAATTGGCAGTAATCCTGGGAACTGGCCAAATATTTAATTAGAATGGAATAATTTAATTCGCAGTGATAAATGGACTTCAATATCTCAAACACGATTCCAGGCCGATATCCGTGAAATAAGATGGGTATCTATTATGCCTTTTCGTCGCACCTTTTTAATTAATTTGAACACCCTTTTGTCTAGTGTTGCCTTCTCGTAGAATTAAAGCGGATTACACTTGTACGTCGTAAAAAGTCGTTAAGTAGAAGTTGGTCCCGTACATTGAATTTTGATTGACATTTGCGCATTTGAATTTATTTTCTCGTACAAACTACATAGCGCAATGCAACCCCAAACTAAGCGGAGCTTGTACTATGCTTAATCGAACCCACAAGACTTGGTAATCTTGGTACTAAAGTCGCTATCGCTAGCCTATCCACTATTATTAATTATCATACACATAAATTTAAGAAGAATTTCACTTAGTTAATTTTGTGAGATACTTGGCAAGGGTTGATTTACTCCCCGAAATCCTAAACTGCTCTTATCGATACTAATTTATTCTTTCATTTTTGAAGTATCCCTAAATATTTTTAAATACAAACCGTAGTACTTACCAGACGTATACATATCATACATTAGATACATATTTGACAAGGATCGTGGATTTGATTCCTGCACAAGACAAACATTTGCGTGCATAAACATGTTTGTCTTGAACTCCTATATATAGATAGATAGCTGTAAAAGTACGCATGTACTCATTTTAAGAGAGTTAGGGCGTATCAAAGTAGCGCGTCTGGGGAAGTACCGCCACCACCAGAAAACCGCAGCTAAATAGCACTCCCTAGAGGGTTGTTGTGTTCCCGCGTGTGAGTAAGGTCACCAGTAAGCTCCGAAGGAGTTGCTGTGTAAGCAGCAGAGGAGGCATCGCGCGAGTGATACTTAATATATCGCAGACGTTAATAGGCTACGGTACCCGCTTTACGAGGTATATAGACAGATATCAGAATAACTGAAATCTAAGTTTTAAAATATTTGTAATTCCTGTGACCGTTGATTGCTGTCAAAAATATTTTTCTTACACTCTCATTTCCATTTTCTATTTCGTTCTGGCCATATATCTAATTCTTTCACATTGCACATTTCAAAAGCTGTATGCTCTGGAACGTGCCGTCCGACCCAGTGAGAAGAATTTCGTACAAATTTAATTTCAAACGTAAATTTCAGTCATGATTATATATGTGTAAATTAAGAGCAATGAATGTTAAAGAAGCGAGTGAGATATGTAAGGATCGAGTCACGTGGCGCTCGGTTCTCTCTGCCTACCCCGCAAGGGATTTGGCATGAAGTTATAGTTATAGATAGATTATATATGTGTGAAACTGCGATGTATGAAGTGACCAGTACGCTTCTGAGAAATTGCCGTAGGTTATTTTTATACCACTAAGGTGCAAATAAGCGTACGGCCTGATTGTAAGCAGTTACCGTAGCCTATTGACATTCGCAACACCAGGGGTGTCACTCTTGCGTTGTCGACCCTCAAACCTCGTAGTGGGTATTGACAACGCGCGAGCGAATTACATGCGTTTACGATAACCATTTTACACTACGTGGCCGCACATCCTTATGGCGCTACACGTTGGTTAAAATAATATATATGTGGGTAGTGTTAAGTATTATATTGTGGTTCGAAATCCTTAGCAGACTTCTACTGGGTATAATATAATATCTTGGACGTATCTCACGATGTTTTCCATCACCGTCGAGCAAGTGATAATTACAAATATGTGCATAAATTTTTCTTCGTGAAATTTTATCGTCCATTAAATTCTGTACAATATGTATGTGTAAAAGATTTAGAGACTGATACATGTCGCACCGTACTCGTAATAAACACTTACACAGTACTGTCAATGACCCCGATACGATCAAAAATGCTGTTGACGATTGCCAGACACGCCCAACGTGGTGATTACCGACAATTCATTGGCAATCGCCTATCAGAACGATTTTCTTTTTTTTATTTTATACTTTATTTACCACATATATAGGGTATAAAGGCGGACTTAATGCTAATAGCATTCTCTACCAGACAACCTAAGGGAAGAGTACATACACAGGAAATCGGTACACAAAGTAAGAAAGCAAATTATTAAGATATACTTAATTAAAATTACTACACACATAAACATTACATACATAATAACTATTCAATACATACAGTAGTATATATAGACATACTTACACATACATAAACATAATATCAATTCTGTCGATGACTAATGAATCATACAACGATTGCCATAGTAAAAAAAAGGAATTTATGAATAGATATTTTTTTTAATGTAGAGATATTAGATTGCGTTCGTTTTATATGTCATTTATTTGATCTAATAGGTACTAGAGTAAAATTTTCATTGGCAAGCAGAAAATCAGTTTTCTTGTCAGGACTGAGACAAATAAAGGTAAAAGAAGTAAGGCGCATCAAAGCAGCCCGCCTGGGGAAGTACCACCTCACTCCACCTCATAGAAAACCGCAGCCAAATAGCGACTCTCTTGAGGACTGTCGTGTTCCTGCGTGTGAGAGAGGTCACCAGTAAGCTCCTAAGAAGTTGCTGTGTTAGCAGGGGAGGTGGCATCGCGCGAGCGATACTTAGTGTATTACAAGCGTTCATAGCTTGTATGCCTCCTGACGTTGTATAAAAAAATAAACAAATTAGGTTTATTTCAGGTATGACATTGGTAAGAAAATCTTACCAAGTATTAATTCATAATAAAATAAATCCATTCATAACGAAACCACGAAATCTAGTAAATGATAAGGTACTTTTAATTTAGTTTATGATACAAATTTTCTATGTAAAAACGAATTCTAAGGAGGCAGTGTTCTAGTTAATTAATGGTTGAATTCAATATCCCTAGCCAGGGCCTATACGCCATTCAATTATCGACCTGGCCGTTCAGCTATTTGATCAAGGAACTAAAGCGACCATAAACGACATATTGACCGGTATATGGTATATAGGCATAGGTATCTACTGTGTGTGGTGTATATACGGAATCTTACTAATAACTAACTTGCATATGAGTACATAAGACATAATATACATAATAAACATTGGTTTAGAGTAGAGGTTCCCAGACGTTTTTTCTCATAGACCAATTTCAAAACTTAGCTGGTTCCGGTGGACCCCCTGCAGCAACACTTTCTACCATATTCCCAAAACTCGACAAGATAGTGAAGATTAGATCAAACTATGGAAATTTGCATTGCGGCTGAGTTCTAAGCACGAATTAATAGTTTTCGAAAAAAAAATTGATTGGTCAATTACTTAATTGATTGTGCTGTGAATGGATGTCAGAAAAGTAAAGCTGGTCAGTTGGCCAATTTTACTTTTTTGACATCTACTACAAGGAACCAATCAATTCTCTCTTATTTCATTTAGAAAACCCCAATTCGGAGTGGTAAAAATAAAAAGAAAAATAGTATATTTTTTTGTGTTGTATTTATTTAAATATGTAATTATTACACTATTAATTATTATTGTTATCACTGTAGCTGAGCTTCTTAAAATGTTATCTGCCTACATTGATAGGTAATGCCAATAATCAAGCCAACATTTCAGTTCTTCACTATCGAAAGCAGATAAATTTTCGTGGATCCCGCTTACGAATTGTGAACCCCCATTTTTTTGTCACGTATACCCCCGTCGAGTCTCTCGTGGACACCTGGGGGTCCACCTGGACCACTTTGGAACTAAGAGTTTAGTTTAGAGTATTGGAATAAAAGAAAACCGAAAATTGAAAGAAATCCTTTAAGATCAGTCAGTTGTGTGTCTGTGACCTCACTCACTGGCAGGAACACAACAACCCTCTTGTTCGGGAGTTGTTAATTGACTGCGGTATTCTATGAGGTGGAGTTACTTCCTCAGACGGACTACTTTGATAGGGCCTACCTCACTTAAAAACACCCTGGCTAAGACAGACATACATATTCATTAACACAAATGTTTGTCTTGTGTGGGAATCGAACCAACGAGCGTCGATGTCAAATTCGCATCTTTCACCACTGCGCCACCGAGCTCGTTATGTACAAATACGAGTATGTATTTTGTTATTTTTTTTTTACCATGAAAATAGATATGAATGTTAAAAAATCTAGTGAAGTGTGAAAGCACCGACTCATGTGGCACTTGGCTCCCCTTGCCTTTCCCGCAAGGGATTTGACGTGAAGACGCAATAGCCAGCCCACAAAGTGGTCTGTTTTAGACCATTTTTGTTACGGGGTCTATAACATGGGTTAACTAAACATTAAATGATAGTTAATAGATTCAGGCGTTATTTTGCGAAAGTCTTTACATGCAATTTGATCTAACTTCCGCCACCAAAGCTGGTGGCGGAAGCACACAAAGCAGGTTAGATCAAATTGCATGTAAACATCAAATAATATTCACAGTTTAGTTTATAGCGTGTGACCAAAACATTTTTTTTTTACAACTTCTGCCAAAATTATGATAGAATTTACATACAATATATATTTTTTTATTCTAGGTCAGATAGCAAACAAGCATACGGTCCTCCTAATGTAAAACGGTTACCGTAGCCTATGAACGCTAGCAACAAAAAGACTGTCGCTAGCGCGTTGCGACCCCCGCTATCAACACAGCAACTCCTCTTATTCTGGTGACCTCATTCATTCGGTAGTTGTTATTTGGCTGCCGTCTTCTGTGTGGTGGAGGCACTTCCCCAGTCGGGCTAACGTCGTGCCCTATCTCCCTTTCGTCAGAGCCTCGTCTTGATAAGCAGGGTGCTTCACGTGCTGGTGAGCTTGGCTTACACCCCTAAATTTTAAGTCCCCTAAAATTTGATGTCACTCAATATTAATTCAACAATGTTAACAACCCAATTTTCTTTTTGTTTGTTTGTTTGTATATTTTTCTACAAAACCTGTATCAAGTGGGTACAAGATCAATCCGAACAGGTTTAAAGTCTGGAAACACTAAGAAAACATTAACATATTTTTTATACAATTTATGCGGCAGATATTTTTGTATAATATTAAAATCGCGTAGGCATATAATCAACTACCCGGAATAATAAACCGATGACCGTAACCTATCAACGCTTGTAATACAGAAAGTATCTTTGCCACACCTGCTACTAACACAGCAACTCTTTAGAAACTTATTGGTACCACACTCACTCTTACAATTTACAGGAACACAACACCTCTCCAAGGAGTTCTTATTTGGCTTTGACTTGACTCTCTTAAAAACAGCCACACCAAAACAAATAGACATGTTCATGCACACAAAAGCCCTGTATGGGAACCGAACCCACGAACCCTAGTGGTAAAGTAATCACTGCTGACGGGACTCGTCAAAATAAATAAAGAATTATAAGATTTGCCTAACATATTCCCATAATGAATATGTCAATAAATCAACTATTGTTCCGCAAAGGTAAATCAACCAAACTATCAATGCGCCCAATCTGTTGTGTAGCGAAACAATAGAATTATTGTGTGGTATCTCTGATGCATGTGCACGGCTTTAATCCAATCGGTTATGAACCCGGGACCGCAAACTGCATACAAGATGCTACCGGCCTACCGCTACGCACACAACGAACATGAGACTCCATAAGTACGGCATATTTTCTTAAAAGTTTGGTTTAAACCAAAAATAATAGGGACCCTGAATATGGGTTCTGTCGACTGTGAAATTCGGCAGATTTTTTATTTTACTGACATTACGATTTTTGTAGAAAACTTTTTCAGTCACCACTATCAAATTCACCAAGGTGGCAAGCAAGGTTCTTGGTAGATATTTTTTTTATAAACGTCGAGAGGCATACAGGCATACGGCCCATCTGATGTAAGGTGGTTAACCAATGGACGCTTGCAATACAGGAAGTATATATATATATGAGTTGTCATTCGGTTACGATTTCCTGTAAGTTGGTGGCACGTCCCCAATCGGGCAGCTGTAATACTCCCTACCTACCTCTCTGAAAAACACCCAGACAACGACAATCGGATATATTCATGCACGTAAATGTTTATCTCGTGAGGTAATCGAACCTACGAGCCTTGGTGTGAAAGTAGCCATTACTAACCACTTGACTATCGGGCTCGTTGGATACCTTGTCTGGTTGGTTTGCATTGTCAGGAAAGTTTTAGGCAGATTGTTCAGTAAAACCTTACTGGGTTATAATGTTGTTTCGATAGTCTTTAATTCTTTGTCATAGTGTGAAGAGAAGCAAAGACTCGAGGTTGATGTAGGTAGTAATTAGAACGTACGTACTACGGTGCGAGATATCGATTTGAGTGCTCTGCCGAGTCGAGAGCTCGCCTCGCATCGCATCGTCCACGATTGATTAATCGAACCGTTGTCGGCACAAGATCGGCAGTCGACTTAATTGAAAAGTCAACATCTCGATGTTCCGACGATCGATTGATCGATACATTCGACTAATTTATTATATTCGATGTGCGCTCTATAATTTTAATTGGGCTTAATCTTGTCGCTGTGCGATTGGTTGTCTGCCGTGTCAAGGATGTAGTGATGACAATTTTAACAAACCTTCGTCATTGAAATTCAAATTCTGGTTGCACGATGAATTTAAATTTCGTTGCGGAAATATTGGTAATAATTTACTAGCAGAATAATGGTTATTCGATAATAAAATACCCTTTGAACAGATTTATCAGTCGGTGAATTTACGTGTTGAGTGTGTGTGAGCGAGCGTAATTTCTTTCTGCACTCAATTGCATGCCATAATTGTGAAAAAGCGCGTGCTTCACGATGACAATTAGTGGTTTTATGCCGCCATAATGAGCACGCCGTGGTCCCGGACATTTCACATAACCTACACGAGTGACCACCGCCGCCATTTTGCGCAAATAATTCAACAAAATTCGTGCGAAATGGCGGCACTTCCGTCTTTGCGGAGAAACAACGTTGTCTGTTTATAATATTAAAATAGATTTACGTGCATTCATTAAAAACAACTTGGAATTTTCACTTTGATATTATTTTACGAAACGAGTTTTCTAGATTAGTATCTTTGCGTGCTACGCACACTCACATGAACGCGGTGCAATAAAGGGTTCTTTACGAGGCACGAAACGGAAAGGGGTTCCGTAGGCGATGCGGCGACCCGGCGAGAACAATACGCGAACGACCAGAGCCGGCCTCTGCCGCCAAATAACTTCGCTAAATTCGTGGCCAAATGCATGCCTCGTTTCCGCAGCGATGCAGCGCTGCACAGACACCGCTCTATTTTAATGCTGTTTGAAATTTGTGTTGTGGTTTGCTCACGCTCTGTAATCGAATAAACTGACCCCTGAGTTTTGATTAATTCACGTAGGAAGTGCATAATTTGTTTTCGACTGGCACACGTCAGTGAATTACCAAATTACCTCGCACGGCGAATGATGACGGACCGCGAACGTTAAGAAATAGCTATTAAAAAGTCATTTATATGGAGCGAGCCAAAGCGACTTATCTAATATCACACACGTTGTGTTTTATTATAGCTTCATCATCATTATCGTTGCATTGTATAACAAAAAGTCGCTGTACCTGTCTGTTTGTTTGCTTATTTCTTTTAAATTGCGCAATGGATTGTCATGCGTTATTCACTGACTATTATATATATTGGAAATCTTTTAGATATAGCCTATGCTAGATATATAGCCTATGATAGCCTATGTTTTGTAAATGAAATTAGAACCGTAGTAAAATTATAAAAAATATACAAGTACTTTCTTGTACATATTATTATAATTGTTATACAAAGGTACTTCAATATTTGTAAAGATTATATCAATTAACGCTTAGAACAAATGTTAAATGGAGAAATGTATAAAAGCATTCAGAACAGTAAACCGTCACCGTGGGAACAGTTAAACGACTGCAAACTCATAAATTTAGGTCTCGGCACTACGATAAAAAGCCTTATAAAACTTGCATTTATTATCGAGCCATCGGTTACGACTAGGGCTGCCACGTAGCGGGGTGTGGCCCGTTGTCTATGGGTTATGGGTTCCGAGGTACGGATCGACATTGCATATATCAAATCGAGCCCGAGCTAGATCGAACTTCCAGCATTTGAAGTCTTTAGAGTGTGAAAGTCAAGAAGACTTAATGTGGTGCAGCCTTTCTAATTAGGATTCGAGACTTCAGCCCTAGGCAATGAAAGGTGTAATAGTTAACAATTTAATAAGGTGCGGCTCGACTGAAAAGTTTCTCCACCCTACAGAAGACTGCTTTCAAATGGCAATTCCATGAAAGGTTATTGTGTTACTGTGAGTGAATAAGGTTACCAGGAAGCTAGTGAGGGGTAGTTATGTCCCCGGCAGGCATGGTAACGCAACGGTGCGTTGCAACCGTCCATAGTCTCCGGTAACCACTTCACACAGCTGTGTCATATATTTTTTTATCGTCTAACGTAGTATAAATGCAAATGAGTTCCGCTGGTTACAAGACCGTTTTACTTGGAATTTTATAAAGTGCTTGAAAAAATCAGAGCAAGAAGTATGAATTCACTATCATCTATCTATCTATATCTTCTAGCTAAGTCACTTGCGGGGTAGGCAAAGAGAATCGCGCGTCACATGAGTCGACGGTCCTTACACGCCCCACTCACATGTCACTATGTTAATTGTATTAAAGTGCATACTATTTTTAAGCCTATTGCTGGTAACATAGTTCATCTAAATTCAAGTTCAATAAACAATAATACTAACAAATGTAATAACTGCACATAAAATGAAAGTCAATATATTTGTAAAATAATGAATATCCGAATAGCTCCGTTTATATCACTTGAATAAGGTGACAGCCCTAGTTACGAGCGTGGAAAAATGTCGCAATATAAGGAAAGCTTCGGTCATCTGCCGACAGAGGTCATTAGTTTGATATATGGCCATAATAAAACACCTTTACATTTGATAGCGCATACATAGTCTATGCTTATGTCATTCTATGGTGAGTAGCACTCGCGGGACAAAATAATGATCATTGTGGTCATATTCCGCTGACTTACTATTTTAATGTTATTGTCGGTCTACCATATAACTTTATTTGTTTTGTTTATTAGTCTTATTGTTTACGATTTCGTTGTTCTCAACGACACTGTCTATTTTCAGCCTACGAATTAGTTCATAAACCTAGATATAAAAAAAACCATTAACAGACAGGTATACGGTCTGATCGGTTGGTTTGAAGTAAAGTGATAGCCCAGTGGATAAGGAACCAGTCTATTAAACAACTGGTCCCCGGTTCATATCATATTTATTACTTGCTCGGCGGTGAAGGAAAACATCGTTGGAAAACCCACACGTCCTCAAGAAATTATATTTCGAAAGACGTGTGACCTAACCAAAGAAAGAATCTAGTTTTGGATTTTCGCTCTAGGTTGTGGAGGTCTGACGGCAGTCGCTCCATGTAATGATGAGTGTCTTCGCCAAAGCCTTAGGCTTAGGTAGCGGATCCCGCCAATTCTAATGGATTAGGAAGCAGGATAACGCGAAGAAGAAGAACAGGAGACAGGTTACGGCCGGCGTTGCTGAACCTAGGTACATGCACGATCCTGGGAGGCAATGGCCTCCTGCCAGATAGTCATGTCCCAGAAAGAGGCCTCGGAGCGGGACAGGGAAGATGTTCCCGAAGCTGTCCCGCTCCGGAGACGGCGGACGGGAGTGCGGCGTAAACGCTACTTAGGTGCGCTATTGCCGCCTCCCTTATATGTGGGACCAGGGGTCAGTATGGGAACCTGGCTCCATAGTGGTCCCGCCGCCGGAGGGGCTGTCCCAATTTGCCGGGAGGACCCCTAGATTATAGAAGTCCGGCCCCTCCTGGAGGCGCCCTGTCTCTGACAGATCCGGGGCACCTCATCAAAGCGGCCGATGGCAATTCGCGGTGTTGTTTAGTGGGTATACCGTTGGGCAGCCAACGGGGAGTCCCACACTATCACCGGAGGCCACCCAGGCACCGGTGGTGTGCGTAACGCATTTTTCCTCGCCTCACAAAAAAAAAAGGCACATGCACGATCACAAACTTGCAACAGCACCCATCAAGCTCTTCTGTGTGAGTGAGATTAATAAACGTCATTAAAACAAATTCGCCGTTACGTCAATTACTTTGCGTAACTTGATTTATCTGTAAACGCTCGTTTGCCTCCTTCATTAGTGTTCATTACACTAAATCAGACATTTCAGCTGAATATAAATTTCAGGAGATCGTT